>CM042965.1:14773174-16060534 GCA_023678885.1 Pogostemon cablin | reverse complement strand
GAAAAATCACTTTTCATCCATCTATCTTGTTTGCTAATCATTGCTTGCTTGCTTGCTTTGGTTATTGTTATTTATTTGTTTACAACCAATCCCTTTGATGATTCGTCTCTATAAAATTACAACAAATGTGATATCGCTTAAGCTCTAGCGCCAACCTCCCTGTGGTTCGATAAATTATTTTAATTGGTCATCCCTACTACAAAATGGCTAATCACCCCTATACGTGAAATCCAATATGTGAAATTTCGTAACCATCATTAGTACTTCCCATAGATATCAAGCGCATATTCTTCGTCAGCTTCAACACTGTACACTAATCCCATATGTATGAAGAATTTATTATTACTCTTACAACATCATGCCTACCCTATGATATCACTGGAAGTACCTGTCGCAAATCTCCTCCCAAAACAACAGTTCCACCCCCCGAATAGTTTTTTAAATTTTCTCCATTTTCAAGCTGTATGATGTCTTTCGTGGTTTTGTAAAGGGCCTCAATGCACCATTTATTCACCATAGATGTTTCATCCCAAATGATTAATTTATAAATTGAAAGCAGTTGAGCAAGATCACTTATCTGCCTTATAGTACATGTTGAATCATTGCACACCGAAAGTGGAATACAAAATCTCGATTGTGTTGTACGGTCCCCCGATAAAAGTAAGGATGCAATTCCACTTGACGCCATGTTCAGCATTATGTCCCCCTTTGATCTAATAGAAACTGATATCATCTTCCATAGGAATATCTTTCCAGTGCCTCCGTATCAATATACGAAGAAAACTCTGCCACTTCTAGAGACAACGCTCTCCATCACCCAGTCGTACACCTTATTCTGATCTTCGTTTAGACATTTCTTCTATAGTATTCACTTGATATTAGTCTGTTATTATGCTGCACATTCATTTCAGGATCTGGATTGGGCATCCTTTCAAAATCTCCAAGATTTTTATTCATAGATATCAATGCATGATTAATCTCACACAAACACGTATTCATTATATCCACCTCAGAATCACCAAACCTGCAATTTGAAATTATCTTAGAATATTAATGAATATATATATTTGAATAATAAATATGAAAAAAGAACTGCACAAATATATTTATTTCACTTGTTAATGTGTCGTACCTGTGTGTCTCAATCTTTTTCTCTCGTTGTATAATATATCCTTAGATAATTCTTTCCAACATGCATCCCAATCCAATAAGAAAAGTTCAAATTCAAAAGGTTACATGATAAGGAAGAAATATAAGAGAAGAAAAAATTATTTGATTATGTTGATTTGAGAAATGGGATTTTTTTTAAAATGGTCAAGTTCAGCTTTCCTACTCAGAAAAGTTAATCCATACAACATTATGCCTAGAGAATCTACCAATGGCAGCAACTGATAAGGAAAAGAACAGAACACCAACCATGAGATTTGCTTGGGAAAAAAAAGGCGCCAAAGTTCTTATTTCACCATAATCCACAATGAGTATTAGATTATGAGAAAACATCCATGATAGTGTTTACATAACATAGTAGGAACATAATAAAATCCAATTGAATCCTAGTTTTAGCTTAAAGCTTGTGTAATTTACCTCTTATGTTAAACTCAATGGTAGGATAGCTGATTCTCCCCAAGTGGCAAGGCATCGGTCAAAACAATTTATTTCCATACTGAAAGGCATAGAAGAGACAACAATAAATAACATAAAAATGAGACAAATTATTAATCATACATATAAAAAATAAGGTAACCAAAGTTCTTATTTCACCCTAATCCACAATGAGCATCAGATTATGAGAAAATATCTAAGTATCTTCTGACTAAATAATCCGGCACCTGGAAATCTTCTCCTTCTTCTTCTTCTTCACTCAACTGCGCCTTCTTCTCTGCCTTTGAGCGATCGAACTGCTGCCCATTTCAAGTTGGGTCACATATACTGCAGCTGAACTGGTTACCCATAAACTTGATGCGTGTTTTCGAGTGCACACAAATAAATCCCCAAGTGTAGGGATATCGACTGTAGCAGTAGACAACCAAGTTTTAATATCGAACCCTAGAGGCGCTAAATTATCTATTTTCACAATTACTAAATTATATAAGACATGTGAAAAATATCAATTGCTTTGAGATTTTCTAACAACTAATGAAGACTTAAAAATAAAATAAGAATAAATTAAGAAAATATAAAAATTCAAGTATGGAGAAAATAGTAGCTCTAGGGACTTAAGTTAAAACTTATTAATCTAATATTATGATATATGGATTCAATTCCGTAAAAGTTATGGAAGAATCACCAAAGTATACAAATTCAGTTAATTGGTCTAAGCAAACTTATAATTAATCTGATTTATCCCCTAAGATTCTGGGCTAATATCCTAATCTCCCTCTCTAGGTAATTTCAATATTATTTCTCTCCCTCAACAGGTACTAGAAATTAATACGTGTTCTATTTTTAGGCACTACAGGTTTACTATCTAATTTTCTGAATAATATCAACACGACTAATCATCATAATTAATAATACTCATTAAATAATTCATGTCTAATAAATTAAGGAATATGTCAATTACCTCAACTTATACGATATAACTAATTAATTCTACTGCGCACACAAGTTATAATTATCTCAAACATTAATCAATGATAAGAAAATAATCATAAACGTTATGCAATATAAATCAAATAGTTTCAAATAAATCCTGGAAAATGAATAAACATTCTTCAGTGTCAAACCCACAATTCAAATATTAAATTACATCAATTTTAACCCATCATGCTCTAGAACTATAAATATATTTACCCAATGGGTGACAGACAACTCCCATGGGTGTAAGAAAGATCTTACCACAAATCATAATAACTGGAAAGAAATTGAGTTCGAAAATAAAAATCCTAGAGTGAAGAATCGTGTCTGCTCTTCTCTCCGTCTCTTCCAATTGTGTTAATTCTCCTCCTCAAATCGAGCATACCGGGATGATAGATGGAATGAAGAGGTGGAAAGGGCTGAAGTGGTGGAAAGATGCACTCGCGTTCTGTGGAAAAGAGTGACGTGAAATCCCTGTTCTCGCAAAGGTCTTCTGTTCTTTTTTCTCACTCCCCGCGAATGGCATGTGTAATGGGCTTTGTAATTCTAATGCTGGCCTGACATACCCACTTCCAATTTGATTCAAAATTCAATTAGCACATGGGCCACACATAGTTGGATCTAACATAACTCATAGGCCATTTAATCTCCATAATTCACATTTGCATGAATGGGCCTGCTGACGTGAGAAATTGATTTAATTCTCATAGTATGAATTAATTCATTCATTATAGTATAAGTTCCTACCACCATAATTCTCCAGCCATTAATCATTTCCCATTCTTCTCTTCTAACAAATTCATTAATTTTACTCTGAATAAGATTAAAATCTACAAAATCTCAACAATACTCGTGAAGTAATAAAATATATAAAAATAAATACTAAGCTCCACTAATAAAGCTAAAATAATGCAAAAATCATATGAAAATGGCCTGTGAAAAGCACGAAATTTTCGTGCTGAACAACGTCCCTCTGTCGGACGTGCCGTCATGGATCCTCTTCCTCACCGCTGGACTCCAACCGATTCTCAGCGGGATAACAACCAGGGAGCGAATAAGATTAGGGATACAATAACTTTACCCAAAAACTCTTTATAGTTGCGGGAGAAACAAAAGGGAATGAAGGGTGATTAACATTAGGGTTATAATAATTTTGACCAAAATAAAATTATTGCAAAATAATCACAAAAGGAAATGAGGGAGTGAATAACATTAGGGCTACAATAGTTTTGGCCAAAAATAAATTATTACAAAATAATCATTCAAGTTTTCTTAAATTAATTAGTTAATGACAGTTGAATTTTTACCAAATTTTTAATCACATGTCTTATATGTATATTAAATTAAATTATAATAATATATTAAATTAAATGAATATTAATTGATATATTAATGTTAAGGAAAATCATATGTCTTATGTATATTAATTTAAATTATAATAATATATTAAATGAATATTGATTGATGTATTAATTGAAATTAAATATATATTGATTAAAAATTAGTCAAATTTATATGAGTGCAACTAGGTTATCACTGGTCCCATGAAATATTCATGGAATCGTATCCAACGTAAACAAGCGGGTTGAATTTTATCCAAAGCTCACAGCGGCCATAAATCGAAGGAATCTAGCGCAAAGCTCAATCTGAAGTTTGAAGCTGAATCTCTACAATAACTCTACATAATCTCTACAAAAATCGAGCCTACATTAGTGTTCAGAGTATCCTAGAAAAATCGAAGGAAGTTTGTTTGGAATTAAATAAATTTCGAAGGAGATTTTGTATGAATGTCGCGCAATCAAGCATACTCTTAATCTGATTTGTGATTGAAGAGAATTCGCGAATGGAGAACCTATCAGAAGAAACTGAATTCAATTCAGGTTAGATTTCCCTCAATTTCCCTCAATTTCTAATAGGTTGAATGTTAGATTTCGTTAATTTGTTCATCATCTTTCTTAAATTCGTAGAAATGATTGAAGAAGAAACATTTGAAGACAAAAATAATGCTTCGAATGAAGGTAAGAAATTTCTAAAAAATAGTGCATTATAAACAACTTTAACCTAAACAAAATCTCGATTTCCTAATAATTTTGTGTTATTAGATTGTAATGTGTCATCAGTCCAAACAATGCTTCGATACCTTGATATTTTAAGCGATTTCAGTTTTATAGAAAATTTCTGGTAGTTTTGCAGTACTGTATATCCACAATTGAGATTTCTAGAGTTTAATTGTTAATATAATTTAGTACTAAATAATGTTGTATATAGTGCTATATATAGGGGCAGTTAAAAACAAAGTTTTTTCTATGAAAATCCACAATCCAATGATCATTGTATTTCCTATATCCCTAATCTAACCAACCTGCCTTGTAATATTTTCATAGCAATTATATTAGTTCTCTAAAATAAATGCAACAATTGACATATAAATTATGAAATGTGTTTTACAATAAACCTGTAGATAATAAACTTGAATTATATATTGAATCCATAGAAGATTTATGTGTACTTCTATTCAACGACCCACATTATATTCATTAAGTGAAATAATATTCAGACCATGAAAAGGTGAAAACTTTAGAGTACATAATATATGGAATTGAAGTGTAGTAGGGTTCAGCTTATTGTACTTGTTTTATATATATATATATATATATATATATATATATATATATATATATATATATATATATATATATATATATATATATATATATATATATATATAAAACCTAGTTTTTATCATTTAAGAAAAGAGTAGCTTAGGTAGTCAAAAAGAGTAATCCAATTAACTAGAAAGAGTAACCTAAATTAATTTACAGATTGTATGCATTTAAAACAACAGTTTCTGATCAATAGTTGGAACAAATCATTTATGTTATTTCTTATTTCCTTATATCTGAAATTACTTATTACAATAACATTCACTCAATGTAAAAAATTAATCATGTCTTACTCTTTATTAAACAGTAAATGCAGAACATGAGGAAATAAATGGATGTTTACTAGGCATGACCAGAGATACAATGGATGAGATGTATGATTTGTATTGTGAGCATGCTAGATTAGTTGGATTTAGTACACGGAAAGGAACTACAAGATATTCAACCAAAGGATATCCAATAGGAAAGGTCTATTCGTGCTCATGTGAATGATTAAGACTAGAAAAAGAAACACTAAAAAAAATTAAAGTCAGTATTACAAGAACAGATTGCAAGACATAAATGTTAATAAAAATAAATGAATTTGGAGGTTGTGTAGTTATTAAATACAACACTGAACACAATCATGAGCTAAAAATAAAGGAATGGGGTCACTTACACCATTCCAAAAGAAAAATAACTGCTGAAACTACAGCAGTGATTGAGCATGTTATAGATTCGGGAATGGGAGCAACAGAATCTTATCACTACATGGTAAATGAAGTAGGTGGTCATGATAAAATAGGTCATACCATGAAAGACCACACAAACCTTGTTGATGCTTTGAAAAGAAAGATTATTGAGGGAGGAGATGCACAAACATTGCTCAACAAATTGAAAGAGGGAAATTCTCAAAATCAGAACTTCTTTTATAATTTCATGTCAGATGAGAGACCCAATAATGAAGGAAGATTACTTGTTATGTGGAGATGTGGTTGTTTTTATACAACATATAGAACTAATAAATATGATCTAATATGTGCACCTTTTGTTGGAGTGAACAACCATAGAAAAAATATCATGTTTAGGTGTGCTTTTATATCAGATGAGAGAAAAGGAACCATTGAGTGGCTATTTACAGAATTCAGAAAATCAATGGATGACAAATATCCAGTAACAATCTTAACTGAATAGGACCATGCAATTGCTTCTGCAATACCAAAGGCAAGATGATTAAAAAACTCATTTATTAATATTAAAATTCACTGAGTAGTTTCATTACATTATATAGTAATCTATGTTTCTGTAAAAGAGTAACCCTAATATTTCTATGTTTGCAGATATTTTCAGAAACTAGACAAAGATTATATTTGTGGCACATATATGAGAAGACTACGGGTAATTTTGGAAAAATAAAAGGTAACCATGATTTTCTTGAACTTTTCAATAGATGTTCGTCAGGTTGTGTTGATGAGGAAGACTTTGAATTGTGTTGGGATAGTATGATCAAAAAATATAATTTACAAACTCACACATGGTTAAAAAAATGTATAGTGTGAAGGATAAGTGGTGCACAACATTGAATAAAAACTACTTCTCTGCTGGTATGATGTCATCACAACGAAGTGAGAGTACAAATCATGCAATAGAATTCAATACAAGAAAAGACACAAACTTGACAAAATTTTAAAGAATCTTCAAGGACGTATTCAAGAATTGGAGGAATAATGAAGTGTTGGATGAGTTTAATGGAATAAGAACAAAATCTTATACTTTCTTGGAAAAAAAAAAGCTTGATAAAATATGCTGCAGAAATTTACACACAGTCAATTTTTAGAGAATTTGAAAATGAGTTCTTAAAATGCGTAAATATTACCAGTAAAGTATGTTCATTTGAAGACTGCACTATAGCATACAATGTTGGCGAGCCTGAAGATAGTAAGCTCATGATAATTGTTTTTATACTCATTTGAAGTTCATACAGTGCACCTGCAAGAAATGCAAAGAAATGGATCTCTTGTGCCACCACAGTTTGCATGTTCTACTCATAAATTCAGTGAAGCTGATTCTCGAGTCTTATATAATGAAAAGATGGACAAAACTTACAAAATCTGAAGTGTGGGATAGAATTAACAAGGAACTTCCAACAATGGACAAAGATAAAGTTATACCATGGAGGCATCAAATAACCCAGAAGTATTATACTTTGGTCTTGTTATGTGAAGATAATCAACAAGCAAGGGAGGCAACTGAAGAATCTTATACAAGAGATTTGAAGAAAATGAAAACACTAGTAAGGATTGATGAAGAAAATGAAGATACAACATAATCCACATCATCCACAGCTGTTTTGGATCCTGCATGTGCAAAGACTAAGGGAAGAAACAAGAGAATAAAGAGTGGTCTACAAAGTTCAAAAGCACAAAAGAAGAGTAGCACAAATGCAATGAAAACAGGAAATAAGCATTTGACTTAATATTCTTTTGTAATGTTCGAAACAAAAATAAAACACTTGATATAATATTTTACACATTTTATTATAAGCATTTCACCTGAGCAGTGAAGATTTATATGATTTCTGTGATTTTTGTAGCAGGGATAACCTTTTGTACTTATTACAAATATTCACCACCATATTCTCTGTCACTGAGAAAGGAGTAACCTAGTATGTTAAAAAGAGTAATCCAAATAATTCGATAGAGTGACCTAAATCTGAGTATAAACATTTCACTTTTGTAGCAGGGGTCACTTTATGTACTTTTTGTATATGTATCCCTTTTATACTTCTTACATATATCCAGAACAATAGTTTGTATCATTTTGTGATTTTTGTAGCAGGTATCACCTTTTGTGCTTATTACACATATTCAAAACCATATTCTCTGTCATTGATTAAGGAGTAACCTAGATTATTAAAAAGAGTAATCCTAATAATTAGATAGACTAACCTAAATCTGAGTATAAACATTTCACTTTTGTAACAACACCTGTTAGAATTGGTTTATTACAATATAAGCTATCAAACAACAAATGAGAAGAGTACAAATGAGAAAACATTTTAATTTCATAGAAATCAACATGAATTTCAAAATACACATACAAATTTCATATATCAAAATTCAAATAGTAATCCTACACTTCACAAATCAGTGAATCAAAAGGAGAGTACTTCTTGTGCAATCATTGAATCAAACAGTCTATCTACCAGTAATCAAATTCATTTACTTCAGAAAAGTACTTCGAGTACTTGCAAATCAATGACACAAATAGGAGTTTCATAATATGAACCAAATCTAATTAACTATTACATAGAAAGTTTTCTAGAAATCCTTTTCCTCTTTCTCAATGTATGTTCATTTAAACTCTTTAACTTCTCGCCAGCCAATGTCTTCTTCTCCAATTTCCTCTGCATTAAGTCTTTCTTCTTATGCTCAGAGATGTTCTTGATCAAATCTGACTTTTTCTTGTAAAATATCTTTGTTTTAATAATAATATAATCCCTCAAAGTTTGATAATATTATATTGGCACAAATTTCACCCCGAAGCATCAACCTTGAGCCAGTCTACAAAATAGAGAATGGAATAATCAAAGTGCAATAAGATGCAATTATCAAAATACAATAATTAAGGATGGAAAATATTCACAGTCCACTAGCCCCCCAAAGCCAAGACCCATGATTTGTATAGGTTATTAAAATGTCCACATCTTTGTCGAATAAAAATAGAAAAATATAGTGGAAGGCATTAAGAAAGAAATAGAAACCAACAAAGTTAAATAATCTAAATAAAGAGCAGCATATTATTAAAGAGTGACCTAGGTTGTCAGAAAGAGTAATCCAATTAACTGTAAAAGAGTAACCTAAAGTAGTAAAACCACTGTTCCTTATCAACAGTTAGAACAAATCATTTATGTTCCTTCTACATTGGAACAAAACTTATTGGAACAAATCATTTAATAATTATTAAGTATTAAAACCTTCATCTATATTGGAACAAATACGAAAGTGCTTATAAATAATGAAAGCACCTATATACTGAAAAAATATACCTTATTCAAATTCGGATTTGTATAAGAAATCCATAAAGTACTTCATATGATGCATGTCATAAATACCACAATCATTATCCACTCTTGATGTAATCCATTTAAACATAACTAGCTCATGCACATAGTCAATTATTTCAGGAGATCTGGGATGATTTATATCACCTAAATACTGAATCATCAATTGGACCTAAAAGAATAAAATAAATAAAAATAAAAAACTTTAACATGTTAAATTTAAAGAAATAAAAATAGATCAATAATATGTTACCAGGAAACGTGCTGATTCATAGTAGTATTATTTTACGGAATTTGACAACTTCTTGTTGTCCAAGTATTGAATCTTGGAGTCAACCAAATTGATGACTACAAGATTGTAATGATTTTCCAAACACATTGGGACAAAAATCTACATAAAAATAAAATTAAAAAATATTAAGCAAGTTTATTAAATAAAGAATGAAAACTTCAACAAATATAAAGAGTAATCCTATTAATAATAGAAAAATAAATTTTTTCTATGATATGAGTAACCTAATTAACTTTAAAGAGTTACCGCATTATTATTTAAAGAGTAATCGTATCAGCCGAAAAGAATATAAGATATATAAAATAATATATCATACCAATTCACCACTTAATAAAATGTCTTTGAAAGACTCCAACCATAAATTCCAGTATCCTTTAAAATCATCGTAGTTGTCTTTAGGATCATCTGATTCAATTGTTTGTTGGAGCAATTTCTACAAAAAAAATAAAGAATATATAAATACTGCATTAGATTTATTTAAAAAGTTTAAACAATTAAAAAATAAAGAAATACTTACACTATGATCAATATTGAAAACAAATCTTCTTTTATGCCCATCATGAGATGAATCGGCATTTACCTCAACAATCCATGCAGAAATGATCATATTATATATTTGGAAGTTCCATTTCATTGAAAGAATGTCATCTTTTCCGATAAAATGGAACGACCCCCTTCAATAATAACAATCCCTATTTGAATTATAAAATATAAAAAAATATTAATAAAAAGGCAAAATTATATTTAAAAAATATATTAATAAAGAAAAGTGTACTTACTGATCCCCTAAAACTTCAGCATCATAGAAAATATAGTCCAAAACATCCTTGAACTCCTTCTGCGTGCTTTCAAAAACCTTTTTTTGACGGGTCATGAATTTCGAAACATAACCTACATCTTCAACCATATTGTCCATATTCGAATATCTCTGAGTTCTTCTTCTTTGAACAGAATCTCTTGCTTCGCTTAATTCTTGAATAGACACATCTTCAACATCAAGATCTTCATCCAATTCGACATCTTCAAAGTTAAAATGTTATTTTGTAGCCTCAAAGTAGTCCTCCTCTGGATTAGAAGGCATGGGTGGAGACGGGGTAAACTTATAACAAGGCATTTCTGCAGCTAGCTTTTTAGTTGCTTTGAAGTGCTTGACAATATCATCAATATATTTCAACACCTTCTCATCACCAAAGAACTTCTGGGAATCAGATTTCTCAGGAGTAGAACTCTGATTATCCTTCATCTTTTGAGCAAGTTTGAAAAGCTTAACAAGCTTTGATTGGTATTTCTTGAGGAAACTATCCGCATCACGCTTAAGGCTATGCAAAAAAAATACCAATTTCCTGAAAAACAAAACCAACAGATTAATTTTATATTCTAATAAAACTAAGTTTAAGAGGAGATTTTCATGCCACAAATCATTTGAATTTTCATTAAGTAGAAGAGAAGATTTTCATTGAGTAGAAGAGGAGATTTTCCTTGATAATATTAACACTCAATGAGGGATATGAACAATAAAATAAAATAAATAAATATTACAAATCATTTATTTTTTTTAAAAAAAGAGCTTTCACGCAACGCATCCGCTTCCAGTCGCAGATGTAGCCTCAACCTTAAAATTATTTGGAGTGGAAGGGTGAGCAAACAACAGTTTAGCGGGAAATAATATTCGTCAAATATTATGTATGCACAAGTAAGAAACGAAATACTCACATACGTAACATCTCGTGAAAAATATATAACTTTTGGAATCCCTTAATAATTCTACTTCAACATTAAATTGGAAAGACATCGCGACTCATTACCCGTGAAATATGACAATCAATCTATGCATATTCATATATCGTAACTTACTAGCAATATAAATAAATGACAAATAAATTTCCCACTTTGCAAGTGTCTCTAAAAGGTAGGACATTTATAGCAAACTGACGTGGTCGGATTCTCCCCTCTCTCTTTCTCCCTCTCTTCCTCTCTCTCACTTCGAACATATGGGATATTTTTAACATGAGGTTTTTACTGCCCAACCTTATCCATTATTATATAATATTTTATTATTGTTTATTATTATTGATAAACATCATTCAACTTAATAAATAGACAATATCTAATTCTATCATTTTTTTATGGATAGACATCATCTAATTTTATCCATTTCTTATAGATAGATATTATTTAATCCTATCCATTTCTTATGGATAGATATCATCCAATTCTATTTTTGTATAAATATGTAATAAATAATTAAGACAAAATACATAAATATAAAACTTCGTTTTATTTAAAAGTAAAACTTGAAAAAAAATATAGTTACGAAATATCGGGGTGTTACACTTCATAAATCGAAATACACATGAGAATTTATCTTATTTTAAATATAGAGTATTTATTGAAACATAGTATAGAATTGTATTTGATTATTTATTCAAATGATTATGACTATGCTACTTGAATTTTATTTTTATTTTTTTTAAATAAGAGTTTGAGCTATATGATTTTTTTTCCAAATAATTCATATACTAAGCCCAGCAAATTGATATTAGATTATTAAAATAAATTAAATTGTTATAATAAATAGTAACTTAAAATTTATAATTTCTAAAAATACATCATAATTAATTAAGTTAAATAATTGATCTTAATAAAAAAATTAATTATAATATATTCTTTTAATTATATATTATATATATATATATATATATATATATATATATATATATATATATATATATAAAGAATGTGATTTGATGTTTATTTTAACTTTTGACATCAATTTCCTATTCATGTGTGAGAATTAGACTATCAATAAAATTTATCCACATTTATTTTATTTAATTATTTGTTTTAATTCATTATAATATTATATAAAAACTAAAATAAATAAGAAAAGTACACATTATCCTTAATTCACTCTAGTGATAAGTCTGATGACTACTTATCAATTAAAAATTTCCACTCTCAGTAAAATAAAAATATATACATGTGACTATTAAATAAAGAATCATTTAAAATAAAAAATTACTATTAAATTTGAGAATGTATTACTTCAGTTATATTATATTGGCAATATGAATTTAAGTTGAAGATCATGTGATACCGATTTATTTGATATAATTTTTACTTAAAAATTATTTATAATTAAAAAATTAAAAACATTTAGGTAAATTTTTAATTAGATAGATAAATAAATATTTTGATTGGTTGTCTAATAAAGTACTCACTCTCTTCTTCTTTAGCAAAGTTTATTAAAAAAATCAAAATTCTAAGAAAATGTCATATTATTTTTAAATTACTCCGTCACCTCATAAAAACCAAATCTTCCTTAAGTATACTTAATTATATAAGACAAACTCTCTTGTGAGGCGGATCACTAGAGAGACAGGTCAAACACGGTTTAACCCATGCTATTTTCTATAGTTAAACATTACTATATTATATATTAATATTATTGTTAGTCAACCCACTATATTAATTAGTTCCTAAATTTGAGGAATTAATCATTAATGATTTCTGCGTGGATGACTAACCATTTTCATTACGTTCTTCACATACGACCAGTCGTCCAATTACATCTCAATCGGTCAATGAATCGTGGACGTTGATGTTTCGCTGTTGGCCGTCGATATTGGTATGAATCCGACGAACAAACATAGAACCTAGTTGGTCGTCCTCGTTCAGTATTTTTCCAGCGAATCGTCTTTAATTTTATTATAACATAAAAGGGGGATCCATGGATGTTTCATATTACGAGGTCGATGAAAATATCATTGAAGGTGCCAACAAACATAGAGCTTAGTTTGTCGTCCTTGTCCAGTGTTTCTCCGACGAATTATCTTCAATTTTGTTATAACATAAAAACGGAATCCACGAATATTGTTTCGTATTACGAGATCGATGAAAATATCGTTGAAGGTGTGTTAATGCTTTCATTCTCATAGTACGTCGCGAATTAGTGCAAGATTGTTATTTGCTTATTATTGTATGTGAAATGTCATTATATGAGTTGAATGTTGTAGTATGTTAGTTTTATGTTATAATATGACATTTGATCGTTGTAATATGTCATAGTTTGTTAGAGAGACATGACTGTGTTTTTATCATGTGAATGTTATAGTATGTTATTTTTTTGTTAAAGTATGTTATTTATTCGCTATAGTATTTTAGAGTTTATTAGACAGAAATGAATGTGATTTTACCATGTGAATGCTTTAGCATATTATTTTTATATTATAGTATGTCATTTCACATGAAAATGATATACTATGAGACATATGTAATACACTTTTAGATTAGAACATACTATAACACTAAAACGACGTACTATGAGACATATGAAATACACTTTTAGATAAGATATTACAACACAAACATAAAGTATTATAACACGGGAACGACGTACTACGACATCACTGAAATATTATTTCAGGTAACATACAATGACACAAAAATTATATATTATAACGCAGATTTGACATACTATAAAAAACATAATATACTTTTAGCTAACATACTATAACACTTACATTGCACACAATAATACAGAAACAACATACTATATCAAAATATTCTTTCAAGTAAGACACAATAACACAAAAATTACATAATATAACTCATCCACGACATACTATACATGAGCGTTGATGAGGATGGTTTATGATTTGCAACGACAATTCATCTAGGCAAAAACTTGTGTGCCCCTATGGGAACACCATCATCCCCCTCCATATTCTATTTAACCCTATATATTGCTAGGGATTTAAATTGTAAAGGGGCACGGTGTTCCGGGGCACAAGAACCTCACTCATTCATCTGAGTGAAAAAATGGCCACACAAAAAAATTTTATGATTTGAATTCATCCCATAATTTAGGAACTACTTAAAATAAATTAGCATTAATTAGTTATTAGAGTGAGGCTCTTGTGTCCGGAGGCATATCGTGCGCCTTTAGAATTTAGTATTATGGGTAAGGGTATATTATTTTGTTCTAAACGGTATACACATTAATTAATAAGGGTACACCATTTTGTTGTAAAGGGTATACACTTTTCATTAATATTTTTTATTTTTCTTTAGAAAATAAAGGGTACACATCTTTATACTAAATGGTATACAATTTAACACAAAATTCTAAAGGCATACGGAGTGTGATTCATGTCCGTGCGCCTAGGTGCACACAAGTTTTTGCCTAGTTATTATTCATCCCATAAATCACACAGAAACATTAATGATTAATTCCTAAATTTTAGGAACTAATTAGGATAGTGGGTTGATTAATAATAATAATAATAATAATAATAATAATTAATATAAGAGAAACTCTCTTGTAAGACGGGGTTTTTTTGAAACGGTTATGAGACGGGTTGACCCATTATTAAAGTATGCTTAATATATAGATAAAATATGCTTATTCAAGATTAAAGTATGTCAATAATGAATCATATTATAACACTCTAAAATTATACTTTAATTCATTATTTATCATACTTTAGAAAACATACGTTAACCATCATTAAGCATATTTTATTTATATAATAGGCATATTTCAACATGTCTCACAAATCGTCTCACATATGTAACGTCTCACAAGAGAATTTGTCTTAATATAATATTAAACTATAGAAAATAAAGTGGGTTAAACTGTTTCACGATCCGTCTCTCTAATTACCCGTCTCATAAGAGACTAACTCTAATTAATTTTTTAATTGGTTAATTTTTTATTCAAAATAAATATTAAATATTTCAGAATAAAATTAAATATTTTTTACAGTTTATATAGCAAATGTTATCATTTATACAGCGATATAAGTATATTATTTATTTATATATGATAACTTTTTTAATTGGTTAATTTTTATTCAAAATAAATATTAAATATTTCAGAATAAAATTAAATATTTTTTTACAGTTTATATAGCAAATGTTATCATTTATATAGCGATATAAGTATATTATTTATTTATATATGATAACTTAATTAATTATTTTATTTATTATACATAATAAAGGTTAAATATTTTTAATTATTTGTATAAATGAAATTAATTTAAAAATTTCTGTACACATATATTCAAATAATAATTTTTTTAATATACTGAAAATGCATAAAACCAATATCATAATTTATGTTGCTACAATCATACCATATCAAAAATTTTGGAGTAGTATATTTTTGTTGGTATGATTAACGGCGGTATTCCAAATTTCTTTTATATTCTTTTTCATCTCTAATTAGTACTATTATAATTATAATAATATTAATAATAATAAATATTATTATTATTAGAGTAGGTCTGGGTGAAACAGTATCACGTACGGATCTCGATTATACCAATTAAAAGAAATTCAAGTTATCAATTTGACGCGATTCAGGCAGAAGGGCTAGTCAGCTAAATCCATTTTAACTCTATTTACGTAATTGCCATTCATCCAATCGCTAATGACAAATTACGTAAAATCCATAATTGAAATTACTTGATTGTAATTAATTTATACAATATATGCATAATTATATTTTAATTTTGATAATTTTCTGAACGTTACATATATAGTATAATATTAATTTATTGATTAATAAAAAATATATGTTTATTATTAATAAAAAGTTATAATAAAAAGGTAATAATATTATTAATAAAAAGTTATAAATGATAAAAGAAAAAATTAATATTAATTTAATTAAATTATTTTCTAAATCATTATGACGAATAAAAAGTAATAATATTTTTAACAAAAAGTGATATTATCCGATTAAAAAAAGTGATAATTATCTAATTAAACTACTTATAAACAAGTCATAAGACTAATAAAAAGTGATAATTTATCTAATAAAAAGTGATACATGATCAATCAAAAGTGATACCCGTCTAATTGAATTATTTAAGAATTCGTGTGACGAATAAAAAGTAATAATATTTTTCATAAAAAGTGATATCTAATTATAGAAAAGTGATAAATATTCAATTAATATAATACTCCATTTTATAAAGATTCATAGGACTTATAATTAAAAGTAATAATATTTTTAAAAGGAAGGTAATATTTTATTATAAGTAAAAGTGATATCCTTTGAATTAATTATTTTAAGATTAATAGTGCGAGTAAAAAGTGATAATATTTATAATAAAAGTGTTATTTAATCAAGAAAAAGTTATATCATTTTAATTGAATTATTTAAAGAATATAAATAAATAAAAAGTGATAATATTTTTAATAAAAAAGTTATATGTAACAAAAGGAAAGTGATAACTAATTCACTTGACTATTTTATGGTGAACAATTAATAATAGGAATAAAAAGTAATAACACTTATTCTTTAATAAAATTGATATTTTAGAAAAAATAATGATTGAATTGTTACCTTAGAGAAATAAATTAAACTAATTCGTTAAATTTATTGAATATTTTTATTAAAATATATTTAATAAAAAAATTAATCACGGAATCGTAATAATAAGAAAAAAAATGTAATTTAAAAGAAAGGAAACGGAAACAGGTATTGATGGGAGTTGAAATAAGAGGCGTAAAAATTGAATTTTAATTAAGCTTAGATGAAGGGTGTTTAAGTAATATAACATTGGACCATAAGCGCGCGCTCCAATTTAAATTATATTATGGGTAGGGGGATTATTCGTCTCACCGAATAGGATTCGTGAGACAGTCTCGCACAAGCCTTTGTCTTATTATTAACTATTATTATATTTTAATAATAATGATGATACTGATTGGAAATAGGATAAATGATAGGCTAATTATTCTGTTAGCAGAATAAAAGATAAAAGAAAACAGAAAAGTCACATATTCTGTACTTTCCCACGTCATTCATACATAAATCACATATTCTGTACCTTCTCATGCCATTTATACATGAAGATAAAGATAGATGTGCGTGTTTTATGCTTCATCCTTACATAAATCACATATTCTGTACCTTCTCATGACATTCATACATGAAGATAAAGATAGATGTGCGTGTTTTATGCTTCATCCTTGAGCAGAATAAAAGATAAAAGAAAACAGAAAGTCACGTATTTTGTACCTTCCCACGCCATTCATACATGTGTTGTGTTGGTTGGTGTCAAACCAAAGTCCCATATCTGTTAGAAGTGGGGATGATGATGGGTTTATAAATGCGGACAAGACTCTTCCTAGCATGAGGCCTTTTGAGTGTGAGCCCAGAGAGCAAAACCGTGCGGGCCGTGAGTCATTCAGCATAGAAGAACCAGAGTCTGAAACATATTAGCAATTGGGATCCTTGAAAGAAGTACAGTAAAACCTCTATAAATTAATATATTTGGGACCAGAACATTTTATTAATTTAGAGAGGTATTATATAATCGATAAATTAATAATTTATTAATTTAAAGAGGTTATAAACAAAAAAAAAATAGTTTTCATTACTTATTTATACATATTATGAATATATTCATTAGAATATATGATTGATACTTTAAGGGATTCACAATTATACAGTATTACTTGTAAATCAAATTAGTTATTTGAATATAGTTAAGCAATTATATAATATATTTATCTATATTTTATAGAATTATCTCAATATAAAATATTGATCTATTTTATTTGTTTTCAAAGTTGTGTGCTATCAGGAGATTTAAAGATGAGATAAATGCAGATTTGAAGTTCAACGAAAAGCAAATAATAGTATATTTATATTTTATTAAATTTTCTTAGAGTGTTGATAATATATATATATATATATATATATATATATATATATATAAGTTTTTTTAATAATAATTAATTTATAGTTTTATTGGGATCTTAAGTATTCTTAAGAATTTCTTAAAAAAGTATTATCATATTATTTAATTGATAGGTACCCAAATTTGAACTGGACCCAAGTTGGGACCGGAAAAATTATTAATTTTATCGAGGTTATTAATTTATCGAGTATTAATTTATAGAGGTTCTACTGTATGAGCAAATTATCTTTAATATGAATAGGGGTGTAAAAGAATATAGTAGAGCAAAATGAATTATACCATAAACCCTAAATCCTAGGGATAAATTATACCCTAAACCCTAGGGATAAATTATATCCTAAACCATAAGGGTAAAATTACAATTATACCCTAAACCATGGGGATAAATTATACTCTAAACAACAAGGGTAAAATTATAATTATATCCTAAACCCTAAGAATAAATTATACCCTAAACCACAAGGGTAAATTTGTAATTATATCCCTAAAATTAAATTTTAAGAAAAAGAAAAAAATAGTAGCAGTTAAAAAAAAAGAAAAAAAGAAAGCACACACTGAAGGTGAAGGAAGGATGTTGTACCAATTGAAGGTTGTATACAAGTCTTTGTCTTTTTTTTAATTTTCTTTTTTTATAATAAATTTATAATTAACCTAAATTTTTATTATAATTATTATTTATTTTAAAATTTCAAATATAATACTCCATCCGTCCCGGGTATTTTTACCCGTTTGTACAGGCATGGAGATTAAGATATTTTATTTTTTTAATATATAATGTAAGAGAAAGTAGGGATAAATTAGTAATTTAAAAAAGTGAATAAAGTTATTGTGAATGATGAATAAAGTGTAAAAAAGTAATTAAAGTTGTTGGGATTGTAAAAAGTAGGTAATAAGATATTATGTATTTTTGCCAAAAATGGAATGAGTAAAAATACGTGGGACACCCCAAAATGAAAAGTTGGTAAAAATACGTGGGAAGGAGGGAGTATTTTTTATAAGCAATATTTCGTATAATTTTTCACACATGATCTCTTTGTCTCTTTTATATTATACTAGGTATGGGGCACCTCATGTGATGAGGTGCTAGCCCGGATATCTCCATATACTTCAAGAGTAAAAGCTAATGTTGGAGCTGCACTATAAAATGAGATCTTTTGTCTTGAGCATTTTTGTTTGGTACTCTTGCAGCTTCATATCAGCTTCCCACGTATCCTCAACATATAACCACTGCAAGGTTTGATCAGCTGTAATCTCCTCTTTAAACTCTTCAATCTCAGTCTTAAATTGTTCTACGTTTATAATACAAGTAAGAAACAGAGGATTAGTACTGATGTGGCAACCTAGTAATAATATAGCTGAATATAACTATAAATCATCATGCTCATTCACACTTAACTGCCAGCATCAAATGAGGAAATTTGGCAAACGCAGCAATGTAGCCATGAATACATCTTGGAAACTCATGCATTGTACTTTTTTTTAGAGTAACTCTTGCATTATACTTAAGTTAAAGAAAATAGTGAATCGATATATATTTTACTCATAACAAAAGAGCAACATCGTGTATTGAGCTGAGCTTTTCTCCAAACCCCCACATTGGTTGATATTCTACAGCCTCTTCTAATTCACGCCACTCCTGCACATATGGAGAAAAAATTAACTTATATAAATTTCATTGGTGTATAAGAGAAAAACTGATAGAGTTAAGATGATCAAGAAAGTAAATTATATTAATCCTCCACGGAGGCCACAGAAATATCCTCCACAACCAAGGTTGCAAAGTACTAGAATTCTCAATATTCTCTCATAACAATGTAAGAAGAATAAATATGCACTACAATAGCAAGGCCCATGCACAAAGCCTGCATCATAATGCAAATCAATTATTAAAACTCTCATAAATTATGTTACTAATTATTATAATGATTGATTATTCCCATAAATCATGTCACTAATTATTCTAATGATTGATTACCTTGATTGATTGCTTTTTTCTTGCTCACATAAACCTGGCCCCACCTTCCATTCCTATCAATTACTCCATCCAACGAAGCAGCCTTGTCCTCAAGGCTGAAGTCCGAAAAATTCAGTGTTCTCCCCATCCGCAATGACCATCGGCTCAACATCTTCTTCCAGCTGATCCCATCCTTCTCAGTTCCGTGCTCATCAGCTTCAATGTAGACACTGAAAAATTTTTCAGCACACTTATGAAGGGGGTTGTACTGTTGCCCGCAACGGTAACACTTTCCTTTTTCATTATTCACGGGCTTTATCTACCGTCAAGTGCTTCTTATTTCGATTCAATCTATTTGTAGACCCAACACTGGAGGTTGTTGGTTTTGAGTGTGATGTCAAAGAATTACCTGACCCTTGGTGAATGATCGTAGGATAATTTGAACCTCCCTTGAAAGTGGTTGGTGAACGCGAAGGGCTCCCCGTTGTCGATAATCGTGAGAATCCCCCGATGGAAAAAATTTGTTCCTGTTCATATATGATTGTGGGGCTTTTGCGATATGTCGCGCTGCACGAATGGCTGCAAACACATCGGACATCTCTACATCGGGTATCCGATCACGGATCGACGACTGCAGCCCTTCAAGGAACATCCCAAGGTACTGCTCCGGTGGTAATGACGGCAGTTGTGCCACTCGCTTCTCAAACAAAGAAATATAATCTTCTATGTTTCCAGTTTGCTGAGTCACATGCATTGCTTCATAAGCGTTAATTGCAAAGCTATCTCCAAATCTCTCGATAAGCTCTCGTGAAAATTGCTTCCA
The DNA here is from genome assembly GCA_023678885.1 of Pogostemon cablin. Taxonomy (NCBI): domain Eukaryota; kingdom Viridiplantae; phylum Streptophyta; class Magnoliopsida; order Lamiales; family Lamiaceae; genus Pogostemon; species Pogostemon cablin. The sequence goes on along the minus strand of CM042965.1, from coordinate 16,039,463 downwards.
CGAGATGGCGGCCGATCGACGTAGTACCCACTGCGCCCAAAATATCGTCTTCCATGTCATCACGATTAAGGCTAACTGGACCCGATTAACAACAGCCGTGCGATGCACCAAAAAGTATTGTTCTGCTTGTGCGAGCCATGCAATTGGATCGATCCCGTCGAATGGTGGAAGTTCCATCCTCGGCACGTTCAGCCCTTCCAAAGGGGCCGTGCCTCTAGTTGGGTGGTCGCCACGCCCTTCTTTGGTGTGATTAGGTGTATCACCATTGGCGTCACTCTCTTCTGATGATGCCGTGATTGGAGGGTTTGACAGATCGGGGTTGATTGACTCATGGCGTTCAGTTTTGCCATGATTGCAGCAAGTTGAGCGTCATATTTGCCTACATTTTTATCCAGACTGACGAGGGCATCCTCCACGATTGATACCCTGTTTGTTAAATCCTCGATCACCTTTTCCATCTTCTTCGTACTTCGCGTATCCGGCATAAATAGAGTTAAGATGATCAAGAAAGTAAATTATATTAATCCTCCACGGAGGTCACGGAAATATCTGCCACAACCAAGGTTGCAAAGTACTAGAATTCTCAATATCCTCTCCTAACAATGTAAGAAGTATAAATATGCACTACAATAGCAAGGCTCATGCACAAAGCCTGCATCATAATGCAAATCAATTATTAAAACTCCCATAAATTATGTTACTAATTATTATAATGATTGATTATTCCCATAAATCATGTCACTAATTATTCTAATGATTGATTGCCTTGATTGATTGCCTTTTTCTTGCTCACATAAACCTGGCCCCACCTTCCATTCCTATCAAAAACAAACGTATTTAACTCAGAGCATTGTATATTCACTACACCAAAAAAGCACTATGACAACACATATTATACAACATAGGTAAAAAATATGTATTTTCATATACCTTATATGTGTAGTCTTAAATATATATGTTGTCTTAAATTTTTTTCACGCACAAGGACAACACATATTATCTGGTGTTGTCTTATTGTGTTGTCGTATATACTACTTTTCAAATGAATTCACTATAAGACAACATATATGATACCATATGTTGACGTAAATTTTTTCACGCACAAAGACAACATATATTCATCTATGTTGTCTTAATATTTAATTTTAATAATACATATATGATTTTTTTAATATATTTTAAATAAAAAAATTAGAGACATATAAATAGGATACTTAGATTTTTTTACTTTCCTCCCTTCTGCCCTAATCGTCTTCCAACATCGCCGTCCCTCTTTCCATTTGATTTCGCCAATCGCCGTCGCTCGTTGTCCATCGCCGTCGCGTTTCCTGCTTCGTCGCCCTTCGCTGCTGCCCATCGCATTCCCTGCGGCGTTGTCCGTCACCCGTCGCTGTGGCCCGTCGCGTTCCCTGCGGCATTGCCCGTCGCCCGTCACTGCTGCCCATCGCGTTCCCTGTGGCGTTGCCCGTCGCTCGTCTCCTGTCGCTGCTGCCCGTCGCGTCGATTGTCTCCCATGGACGTTGCCCGCCGCTGAGTCGCCCTTGCTATAGAAAGGTCGTCCACACCTGCATAACTGCTGTCGTGCCTCTCCAAATCTTATCCTACCCTCTAATCAAGGTACTGCACTTGGTTTTAGTTTTTAGTTTCGCTTGGATTCTTGAATTCATATCACTATGCTTACTCTTATCCTACCCTCTCATTAAGGTACTGCACTTGGTTTTAGTTTTTCATTTCACTTTATCTAAATGATTTTCATTTGTAAATCCAGATTCACAAATGTGTTGATATGACCCTGGTATGGTACTGAGATCATCACAGCATGACCCTTCCTTTCCCCCATTTTGGTCTCAATCTTATTATGAACTTCTAAATCAGATACAGCAGAATGCCTTAAGGCAGCTTTTTATGCTGTTTCTTGGCTTCTTTTTATGAATCAGATATGGCATGGAGAAAAAGTTCCAAACCAAGATGAAATACCAGAAGGCTTTGAGTCGAGACAGTTTGATGGTAATTATGTAGCACCTGAAACCTTAGATGATATGGTTCGTGATGCTCATGAGAAGAGTACTAATAATCCAGATGAATTCATAAAGATACTTGAGGATGGTGAGAAGCCATTATATCCTGGATGTTCAAAATACACCAAGTTGTCTACCATTGTTAAGTTGTATAACTTGAAGGCTAAAAACAGTTGGAGTGATAAGAGTATGACAGAACTACTAGAATTGTTGGGAGACATGCTGCCAAATCCCAATGAATTGCCAACAACTCTGTACAAAGCAAAGAAAAGCTTGGTTGCATTAGGTATGGAATACACAAAAATACATGCATGCCCTTACGATTGCATTTTATATTGGAAAGAGTATGAGAAACTCACACAGTGTCCAACTTGTGGGGAGTCAAGGTATAAGGTAGAAAAAGGCTCAAAAAAATTAAGGGAGTTCCAAGGAAAGTCCTTTGGTACTTTTCACCTATACCGAGGTTCCGAAGAATGTTTCGTAATGAGAAAATAGCAAAGGAGTTAACTTGGCATAGTATTCCATAATTAAGAGTTTAGCAAATTTTTATTATCAGGCATAGTATTTGTTTTGATTTTAAACTTATTTTTTCTTTGTAGCCATATTTATAATAGGGTGAAACAGCATAACAAGCTTGACAAGTTCAAATTTGTGGATCCCTATCATGTTGGGCATACTCACATAACAAGTACAGATGCAAATGTTTTACAAGCAGATATTGAATTAAGGGCACGAGCTTTATCGCAAGGAATGGATGGTACTTTAGAGAATCAAGTTAATGTGGTACCTTGTAATGTCGGGTAAGTCATAGAGTTTTTATGCCCTTAAGCTCAATCATATTACCAAGTGGTTGACGGTCTGTCACATCTTATTTATGCTTGCATACATTTGTAGCGCACATTGGATCTTGACAATAATCGACCCGTATAAGAATGAAGTTTGTTTGTTGGATCCTCTTTATAATCGTATTCAAGATGAGTCTTGGACACGAGTTGTTGAAATGTAAGTTTTATTTACTATTTCTTTGTCACATGTGGTAATACATCAATTGTTTTAATAATTACATTAATGAACAATTAAAGGGGAATGAAAATATTTAATGCGGCGACCATGTGCAACAAAGGAAGGAAAAAAAACTCACTGAAAATTAATTAAGGTACTTGATTTTCATTTCATTCAATATGAATAATTTAAATTGAATGGGGAAATATTTATAATTCATGTACATGTAGATACCTAAGCAACCAGATTCATCTCAATGTGGCTTCTTCGTAATGCGATACATGAGAGAAATTATCAATATTGATGGAGTAGTTTGCATGGATACAATTCAATCATTGGTAATGAATTTTATTATAAATTTTAGATTTTCTATTTAGTTTGGTTTATGTATCTGTTCTTTTATTATTGAATATTCTCTTGTGTTAAACAGTTTTCATCAATTGGTGACTACTCTAAAGATGATATTGATGAAGTGCGAGAAGAGTGGGTAAGTTTTCTTCGGGATCATATAAAGGTATATAAGCTGGTACTCAACTATGCATACTTTAATGATCATAACTTTGTAGATTTATTGCTATATTGAAATTGGTGTTAGACCAACTGTGATTCCAGTCTCTCTTAATGTTAAATATGTATTTGTTAAATATGCCCTTAGAATAAAAAAGTGGTATATTTGTGGACGTATGTTAAAGCAATGGATTGTACTGCTATTTTTCTTCATGAGATAATATGAGATTTGAATTATTGGTGTAGCTGATTTATTTCCTCAGGTTTATTTTCTAAATTCTTACATGGTTATATTGTAAATTGGAATTTTCTAGTTTATTTTGTATTATTTAATATGGTTGTCCTCAACTGTTTTCAAGATTTTTAGCCTTATGGTAGGTATTTTAACTTCTCATGATAAAGATTATGGTTGTGTTTGGACAGGCACGTACAGTCAAAAGAAGAGGCGTCAGAGCTAAAGGGAAATGATCACATATGACTTGTTGATGTACTTGAATTTTCATTAGTCTAGACTTGGATCCATAGTTTCGTGGTTTTTAAACCAATTTTATTATATGTCATGTCTTATGGGATGTATTTGGATTTTGCCAACATTTAGACTTGAGGGGGATATTTGATATTTAGCATGTTTTGGATTATTTAGAATCTTTTAATACATTTTGAATTTTATTGTTTTGTTTATAAATTAATTATAAAATATTTTGTATAACCTATTGTCTTAAAAAAAAATTAAAAAGAAGCACAAGACAACACATAAAGATGCACAACGACAACACATAAATATATGTTGTCGTTGTGCGTCTTTTTTTTAAAGAAAAGGCGCACAACGACAACACATAAATATATATTATCGTTGTGCGTCTTTTTTTTAAAGAAAATGCGCACAACGACAACACATAAAGATGCACAACGACAACACATAAATATATGTTGTCGTTGTGCGTCTTTTTTTTTTTAAAAAAAGGCGCACAACGACAACACATAATATGTGTTGTCGTTGTGCGTCTTTTCAAATGCCCTACGACAACAGGGGCTTCGACAACAGAGATTTTTCCTAAAAAGAAGCTAACAGACAACACATTATATGTGTTGTCTTAATGTATTTTTGGTATAGTGATTGAACGAACACATTTACATATAGAGAAACTCTCTTGTGAGACGGGTTATTTGTGAGACGGGTGTGAGACGGGTTAACCCATCATTAAAGTATGTTTATTGTAGAGATAAAATATGCTTATTTGTAGTTAAAGTATTTAATAATAAATTATATTATAATACATTGAAATCATACTTTAATGCATAATTCAGCATGCTTTAGAAAACATACTTTAACAACCATTAAACATACTTTATCTAAAAAATGGACATACTTTAACACGTCTCACAAACCGTCTCACATAAACATCGTCTCACAAGAGAATTTGTCTTACATATATATTATCCTCTAGGGAGCTCACATACAAATCTCGAATTTGTTACTACTATTTAAGTACATATACATTCCCAATTGAAATATCATAGTAAAGAAAAAACATACTTTTTTCTTACAGTAGCTAAATTAGAAGAAAGAACACACACTTGAAAGCAATAACAAAAAACAAACAACACCACATAAATCATACACATGTTAGAATCCACTTGCTACCTCAAGCTTCTCTCTCTCCGCCTTCCTGTAAATGTTTCAGCGAATACAAAAATTTCAAATTAGAACTTTTGCAAGCTTATACCACAAAACAAGAAGAATAGCAGAAGCTACATCTGGTGGGGAGTCTAATTTCGTCTGGAAAAAAAAAAAGGTTCTACATAAAGCTAAGTAAAGGTGTATAAATTCCCTAGGTGGTTCAAATCAAAATAGAGTTGATGTTATAACAGAAGATAAGCTTATGATAACCTTGAGTAACCAAGTTGGCGTTTGGAGTGTTGATTAAATAAGATTGATAAAGGTAAATCATTCGCTGAAACAATAAACCAAAAATGTATCAACAAAAGCATGCAACTACAAAAAAGTTAAATATATAACTTCAGTGCACGTAAAATGAGTAATAGGAAGATGATGTAAATAAAAAAAACACGTCACAAGCCTACCACATTCCCAACCTTCTCCCAAATGCATAACCACTAAGACAGTTTCACATAAAATCAAGCAATGGGTGAAATGTATCCACTTGATATTTACTTGCGAACAGATCTGAAAAAAAACTTACACACCTCCTTTTTGAAGTTAAATAGAGGTGGGAATGGGTGGCCATTTGGCAATCGAGCATTAGTTACTCGAAGCTCATCATAAAAAGGATGTGCAAACATGCTTCAAGCTGCAAAATATTTTTTTACAAAAATATAATTTATGAACAAGAATCAAGAGAGAATAGTTTGTACAACCTTAACAAAACATAAGTTCCCAAGTATATCTTGAAAAGGAAAGTGAAAGAAACTTACCGCAGCGCAACAGAGATTTGGAGAGTATTACAGTAACCTGGAAGCAAGATCGATTGCTTCTGGCAGCATTCGTTTGTGAAACACCTATGAGCATGGCACCGAAAAGTCAATTTAAAAGGACTACACATGAAAGCAAATTTCCTACTTTACAATCCTTAAAACACACATCAGAGAAGTAGAGAACAACATAGCATGTGGGCTAGTAGATACACAAGCTATCAATCCACAAATGAGGAAAGAAAAAACATATATACAAGTCATGATAAGGTTGCGAACACAGACTTTAAAGGCATAAGAAGATTATTTTCCTCTTTATTCACTTCCCTCCCTATTGTACAATGTCCTAGGAAAAGTCTTTTCTTTCTATCTTTAGCTTGGAGGAAGTGTATGGTGATGTAAGTCCGACATAAGGGAGCAAAAAACTTGGATGACCAAAAACTTCTCCATCACACCAATCCAACGCAACACACCTCATCACCGTTGCTCAGGCAGGCAAACTTACCAATTTTTATTGCAGCCATTGCTATGAAGTTCACAACTTAGAAACTTAGAAACACAAAGCATAGAGTAAAAAGATTAATGACTATCCAGTCTTCATTTAATTACAACAATGGGCCAACAGGAAGAAAAGATGTTACTTATTTCACCTCAACCTTGAAGCTTGCCTTCTCAATTAATAGTTGAAGCTTGAAATTCTCTAGACCTATGCCTGCATTACCTAAATGTTGTTGCTTAACTATCACTTCTTTTGAATCATTTGATAAAAATAACAATGAACAAAAGAGGGCAATCCGATGTTGGCTGGAGTGTATTAGATCGGAGGCGGCGAAGTGGGTTTTCAGGAAAAGAGATTTCAATATTATAGACTCGCGGCGACAGCGACTCACCGAAGGAGAGCTCCGAAGGCAACAGCGGCAGCAATAGTAGGCGAATTGCCGGCGCGTGATTGTGCACGAAATTGGGATTATGCCCAATGAAATCCAGTGTAATTTAGGCAGCGTCGCTCAGGGCAATCAGCGGTAGTGTACTGACGCAGCTCATGAGGTGGAAGCCGGAGATTTCACCCATCGAGACGTGGTTGTGCGGGAGAAAACACGCTGACTTGCTACCGAGGGGAAACTGGCCAACTTATCGGTCATTCCCCTTTTATATATGTAATAGATATTAATAAAATTTTGAATAATCATTTTTATTTTTACAATTGGTATATTAAATAAAAAGTGGTTATATTTTTAATAAAACATGACATGTGTTCAAAGAAAAGTGATAATATGATTTGCAAAAAAATTTATAAAATGATAAAAAGTGATTCTTGATTAATAAAAAGTAATAATCAATTTTAATTGAATTATTTCATAAACAATTAATATAACGAATAAAATATGATAATATTTTTAATAAAAATGATATATGAAAATGAAAAGTCATAATTATCCCATTTGAACTATTTCATAGTGTGAATACAAAGTAATAACATTTTTAATAAAAAAGTGATACCTAATTAAGAAAAAATTATACTTCCTCCGTCCCGAAAAACTTTTCACGTTTACTGTTCCACGTTGTTTAAGAAAAGTTGCGCTTTTGACCAACTTTATTGGCTTTGGAGGGCATTATAATATTTTTAGATAATTAAAAAGTATACAGTAATGATATGTGTGTGAAAAAGGAGTGACAAATTTGAAATTAAAGTAACTTTTGAGGTTGTTGGATAAAGTGGTGTTTCCTTTTTTGGGGGTGAAGGATTTTGTGGGACAAACAAATGAGGAAAGTGAGAAAAGTATTACGGACGGAGGGAGTAATTAATTTATTTAACTATTTTATGAGCAATTTACATAAAGGATGAGGAGTGATACATAAAGGAAAAATGATAATCATTATTTGAATTATTTAATAAATGAACAATTTATAATAAAATAAATATAAAGTGATAATATTTTTACTAAAAAATAATACATAAAATTAGAAAGCGATAGCCATTGAATCAAACTATCACATAAATAATTTATAGTGCATGTGAATAAAAAGTGATATCTGATAAAAAAAATATTTATAATCAATTCTATTTAACTATTTTATGGACATTTTGCACAAAGAATAAGAAGTGATGACATGTTTGTTAGGCCCAAAAAGCCCAATAATCTCTATTATACTTGAAGAGGAAGGCTCAATCCCTCGGCGGACCAAACGGTGGACAGAAATGAGAAGGGAATCAAGACAGCCCAAAGGGGATCACGACAGCCCGAAGACCCAGCCCAAGAAAGAATAAAGGCGAGCCCGCCTAACAAGGCCGAAGCTAAGAAATGCCCTCGGCAGGACACCTCGGCGTTCATCCTTTCCCTAGCCGAGAGCTGGATGAACAACCCCAGCACCGAAAGCCAACCTATCCGAAGACCAAAGAGGGCAACGAAGATGGGACAGTAAAGAACAGACACCATAATGAAAGAGAACAAGTACTGCAGGCTAGAAGACAACACTAACGGGAAGAAGAGGTATCTTGAGGAGCAATTCTAACTAGGAGACAATGATTGACTGGCGCACCGACTCCAACAACCAATGGGAGGTCAGCAAAGGATGGAAGCACCCTGCAAATCAATGAAGTGCCACAAATGGCGCTCAGACTCCTCCTGCGGATGGTTGGCGTACTAGACGGCTTCATTAAAGAAGGCTTATCTTTATCCAGATGGCGCAAGACGATTGGCTGGATTTTAGGATTTTGGGACAATATAAATAGCCTCTCTCACAGGAGAGAGGCAGGTCACTGGTACTCACTTTAGACATTTCACTTGTAAGAATTTGGGAGGAACGAGTGTTGTTCTAAGAGAGAATAAGAAAATCGGTTGAATTCTGGGATGGGATTGAATCTCTGTTGGTTGTGATCCTTTTATTTATAGTTTATTGTGTTTGATCACGTTCGTTCTTGATTTTCGTTATAAAATATCTTAATCCTTCATACACAAAATTAACAAGCCAAGAACAGCCGTCAACATCTGGCGCCGTCTGTGGAAAACGCTACGATTAGCCATCCCTGTTCTTTATCTTTGCGAATTCTGGGTTGGTTTTTGTGAGGGAAATCTTCAAGTTTTGCCCTGCATCTAAAAGTCAAGATGAAGGTGAAGGATTTGCAACCCATGGACGTGAAGAGAGAGGAGAATGTTCCAGAGCCCAGTGAAACATCACAAGGAGTGGAAATAACGTCCAAATTAGCGTACCAATCAAGGAGATACCCACTCCGGCGAGATCTATTCCTGCCCCTAATTTGAGCAATCCCCTGAAGACAAAAGAAATGAACGAGAAAATTCGGAAGGTAATCGATGAGTACGCCGCAAAAGCTCTCCCGGTTCAATCGGTGATGTTGAGTTTCAGCGGCCCTCATAGAGCAAGCCACGGCGATCTACGGGAAGACCTTGAAAGAAGGAAGGATGCCAGAAAGGAGCATAGCAGAGGGGATGCTAGAGAGACTATTAACTTCATACGGAGGAGGAACGTGGAAGAAATAGAGAGTGTAAATGAGACTCCACTAGAAGGTGGGCGCAGCGAATACTTTCGTCGCCCAAAAATGAGAACTCAAAGGCAGCCTCACCATGGAGGAAATCAGAGAGAAGGAACCCCCCGCCGCCGGAGGTGCCAATAGGGGATGGATCTCGAGCACAACCATGACCCAGAAGGAATCAGGAGGCCGAAAACCATCCGACGAGGGATAGGCTAAGAAGGGCAGAGTCTCGCCAACCTCATTCACAGAACCAAAGGAGGGGCCGACCTGCGACTCGGGAAATGCCGGAGGAGAACGAAGTTCCACGAAGGACCCCATCTATCTCCCAAAGGAGACATAACAGATGTAGAAGGCCGAGGAACCAGAGATCTTGCTCATCCGGTACTCTGCTCATGCAAGAGTCAAGATCTTTCATGGGAAGACCTACCTACTACCGAGTTATCTCTACCTCGAACCAGAAGGAACGGGAAGCCCACTTCGTGGAAAGGGATGAGACGAAGGAAAGCCCAAACGGGAGCATGGACAGAGAATGGAGAGGCATTTTTGAACGCCCAAACGGGAGATCTACAAGCCCTGATAAATGAAGAGGTGAACAAGCGCTTCGTGGATCTAGAAAGGAAGATGTCGGGAACTGGAGGAATCCTTCAAGCCTCGGTAGCTCCTTCACCTTTCATGGCGGAGATCAGCAACTCTCATAGGCAACAGGGAATCAAGTTTCCTTCTAGCTTGATCTTTGATTGTGATTATGACCCATATTCACATATTGAAAATATCTAATGTGGATGAGAGCGCAAAGTGCGAATGAGATCACATTATGCCGAATGTTTCCACTGACCTTGGAAACAAAGCTCACGCCTGGTTTAGAGCGGTCCCGGCAGCTTTCATCAAAAGTTGGAGAGAGTGTTGAGAGTGGAAAATAGCGTGTTTATTGTCCAATTTAACACCTTTTGATGGAAATTCTTGTTATATCTTAGCACAAGTGTCTTATATTCATTATATGTGAGAATAAGGTGCACTTGAGGGGTTTTGTTGTGTTTTAGGTGAAAAAAAGGATGAAAAGTGCAAAGTTGGAGAAAATGTGCAATTTGTGCAAGAAGGCTGAAAACGCACTGATGCGCGTTTTCTTTGCACGAAAAATTAATCCCCAAGTATTAAGGATATCAATTGCATCTTAAGCAAGCGACCAAGTGAATATCGAACCCAAAGAACGGTGTATTATCAATTTAATTATTATCTAAATTAATTAAGGCAAGGCAATTACGTTTTAATGGTTATCTAACAACTAATATGCTGGAAATTAAATAACAAATAAAATAAAGTACCACTCGAAGAATACGAAAGTGGATCAAGTAGGAGAATAGGTAGCTCTAGGATAATCCAGTTTTACTCATTAACTTCCCTTCCATGTGTCAATGTCCGACTCTGCCTTGTGAATATGGACGCATCACTAGATCACGCATATCTACTCTATAGACACAAATAAACATGCGTGTAACACGTGTGAATAATCTCGTAGCAAGAGATATAATTTCACCCCCTTTCTAAGTACTATCAGTATCAATTATTTCCCCCTAGGATTGGTACTCTAACCCGATATGATCTCCCTTTATAGGTACTATAAAATTATCCTCTTTAGCCTACTTATTAACCCGAATTCAATTCAATTAATAGTATTCATATAAGATAGTTCTAATAAGACTTCGGAATCCCTTCACTTAGAATTATAACTTAAAACCCTGCTCAACAGTGAACGCACTCAACCAATAACCATGTTATGTATTCAGACTCTACACAATGATTATTGATGCACAAAATGACTATGGGTATGGATTAAAAAGGCACAATCTTATATAAAATAAACTACAAGTAGTGTTGTACGGAGTATACACATGGAAGTTCAATTAACTAGATAAAACCTTCACAACCCTAGTTCTACCAAAAAGGCTCTAGCCCATGGTGTTGTAGGAAACACACATGGGTGTTGGATAGATCTTACCCGGATGTCCAGAAAATACAAGATAAATTAGGAAACGAATAAACCCTAGATATGGCATCATCGCGTCCTTCTCGCTCTTGAATCCTCCTCTTGGTTCTTCCCTTGATTCCACAAATGAATCTTCAAAGTGATGGATGGATGGAGGAAAGGATGATGGTTGGGGGGTGATCCCCCCTTGTGGGGTGTTGTATGTTGTGGCCTCTCTTCTCCTCTTTTGTTGTTGTGTTGTTCCGTGATGTCTTCCTTGACTGCATGAGCCTCCTTTTATACTTGTAATCACGTCTCTAAGGCTTGGAATGAGCTTTTCAAGTGATCCCACACGTTTTGGCCTCGAAAATCTGGATAAGGTAAGTTTCCGCACGACGGTTCGACCTCAGCAAACAGGTCGAACCACTGGCCGCAGATCGAACCACAGGTCGAACCCACCTACTGGAAGTATTCTGCACTTGGTTCGACCTCTTGTACAGGTCAAACCCCTCGGGTCTTGGTCGAACCACAGGTCGAACCATGCTACTAGACAATTTCCGCTTCTAGTTCGACCAACTGTCAGGTCGAACCCCAATGTCGTGGTCGAATCCATCTTCTCGCGAACTGGTTTGACCATGGTTTGACCTGATGAACAGGTCGAACCCCTTGAGTCGTGGTCGAACCCACCTCCTGCTGCTTTGCATTGCTGGTTCGACCTGCTGGAGAGGTCGAACCCTCCTCCAACAGGTCAAACCCACCTCTCTCCTTGGCGGTTCGCGTGGTCTCGACTTTGTCTCTTCGATTCTTGGCACTTCCACTCCGATTTTGCTATGAAAACTACTTAGATAGCTCCACTAACACCTGATTCATGCTAATTCACAATATATATAGGTTTTCCACCTATTTCCACCTCAACACTCTCCAAAACTAGCACAAAACATGATGTCAAACTTGTGAATTTACACACTTATCAAACCCCCAAACTTACATGTTGCTCGTCCCGAGGCAACCAAATCAAACCACATGAGTCGTGTATAATTAACCAAGATCAAGTACAACACATATCACACATGCAACTTCATTAAATCAAACAAGTATTAATTGCTTCATATATATCACTCATGCAAAACTAATCCAATCACATACCATTCGCAGTACTAAGTAATCTAGCTCATAAGATAAGTATTTATTCTCTTTCACTCAAGTGCGTGAGGCACTACATAGGCTAGTATAAACACTCATATCAATCCATATTCACGCGTAACCATAAGTTTGGGAAAGGTCTCAAAAATCAACTTATAATCAACTCTTCACTAGGATCACAAAGGACTTGTTTTTGGGTTGTAATGTTGGCTCTTTGGAAAAAGGTAGGAAAATTTAGGTAAAGTGACTTAAGACACTAGTAGAGAGTTACCTTGGAGGTTCTCGATTTCTTCTTCTTGCTACAATATCTCCTCCAACTTCTCTTCTTCTTCTCATGGATTTTTCTTCTTTTCCGTGCATCAACATCATTTCTTTAGACAATTCGGGTACCAGTTTTAGGCACTAGCCTTCTTCTCTTTATCAATCAACTGCTCTTAAGCTTAAAGCTTCATGTTATAATCAATCGAGGTACCAGTTTCAGGCACTACCCCTAAACAAGATTTAACCATATTCTTTTCATCCAACCATATTCCATCTTCCTTTTTCTTCTTGCAACACTTACTCATCTCAACTCTCTCTACCAATGAATAGGTTAATCAAGGCTCAAGTAAAGGTTTATAAGGTTATTTACTTTGGCTACCAAAGAAAAGGTTTTTAACAGCTCAACGGGGCATCCAAAGGTTAATAAAATCATTAGGAAGGACAAAATTTGGCTAAGTAGCTTAATCACAAAATAATGGCCTAAGATCATGTCCTAGCAATTTATATATCATAAGCCTCACACAAGACTCCAAGCTAAGTTCTAGAATACGTTCATATGAATGATCCTCTCAAGAATAAAACAATTATGATCAAGCATGATTAAAAAGGCTCAAATACTCACATAGGTAAATAGAATCCTAAGTACTCCTCATAGCACATAATTAAGATCAATTCCACAAGAACTCTACATACTTATCAAATTATACATGCTTTTCATCACAGATTCATCAAAAATAAAATAGGAGAACTATAAGAAAGAATTAATTGACTATAAAATCGACTCCACGCACACTAGAAACACCACTGAACACTAGGCAAATTGCAAAAAAATCGACATATCAAAACCGATTAAAGTTTCAATATACCGCAAAAAATCAACTCCCCTAGCAAACATTACAAAGAAAAGATTATATTCTTGGTGCTTCAATGAGGTAATAACATCACATCCCCCAAACTTAGACGTAAGTCGAAACTAAGTTTGAAAAGAGATGTAATTGCCGATTAGTAAGCACCTTAAATATAAAAATTTCTTACTCACACAAAATAAATAAAGCAATAAAACGGAAGGACAAGCCCCCAACAGGCGCTCATGTTTAACGTCGGAGAGTCGCGACAGTAGAGGACGGTCTTCTCGCATCCTCACCTTCAAATACTTTCTTTCCCTCTTCTTGTCTACACTCAACACCTCACCTTTCTTGGTCATAAAAATATGATCATTGAAATTTTCTTCCTCCCATGGCTGTCTAGACACCCCCTTGTCAATCTTCCACTTAAATTCAGAATCACCTGTCTTAGAAAAATCAAGATTAAACAAGTTAGAAACCATATTAATGCTCTTGCATGATTGAGTCTCCATGGGCATCTTCATTGCATGATCAAGAGAGAAAACCACATCTTCATAATCCATCTGCAGTCTAAGCTTCTCCGCTCTCAACTTCTTTGCTCTTTTCCACTTCTTCTCCATTGTAAGCTCAGTATTCTGCTCATGTAATGGTACTGGAGTAGCATCAACATCATGCGGAGCATTCGGCGCAGAAACGGGCAACTTCTGGATGAGTTCGACTAGGGTTCGACATGTGGAACAGGTCGAACCAGGCACGTAATGGTTGAACCGCTCTTCTGGACAACGGCTCTCTTTTTGAATTTGAGGTTCGACCTGGGTTTGACCTGTTGAGTAGGTCAAACCATGACTACCTAGGTCGAACCGACCTACTGTACTCCTTTCGCCCTCCGATTTGACCAGGGTTCGACCTGTTGGATAGGTCGAACCATGTCCGTCGTGGTCGAACCATTGCTGCGAAAAAATAGAGTGCTCCAAGTTGTGCGGTTCGACCAGGGTTCGACCTGTTGGATAGGTCGAACCATCATTACTTTGGTCGAACCGGTGTTCTGGAAAAACAGAATGCTCCGCATGGTATGGTTCGACCATGGTTCGACCTGAATGCCAGGTCGAACCTTCTGGGTGTTGGTCGAACCGAGGATTAGCCATGTCCAAATTTGATCCTGGCCTCATTGGTCCCTCGTACTGCGTTCCAGACCTTAACGTGATGGCTTTATCTTCCAATTTTTGTGTCAATTGATTCACGTTCGTGGTCATCTGCCGCATAATCAAAGTAAGCTCCTTCATCTGCTTAGATAAATCTGCATGATCAACATTTATTCTAGCTTCGATATGATCAACCCTTGCATCGTTCTCAGCCATGTATCGATTGAAGGTATCTTCATCACTCTTCACTTCGTGCTGCTTCATACTAGGCCCCCTTTGTGTCAACTCTGTGATCTGCCTCTGCTGGAACTCTAGTAGCTTGTTGATATTAGCTAGACTTGAGACGACCTCATCATCCCTATTCGGCTTCACTTGATATTCAACCTGCGCCACCTTGCCAAGTACATATAATCCTCTATCTCTCTCTACTGGCCAGTCACGTAAATTCATAGAGATGTCTTCAAATAACTTTTCTGCTTCAAGTGCTGTCTTTGATAACAGCGCTCCTCCTGATGATGCATCAATAAAAGCACGTGACTCACAATCTAATCCATAGTAGAAGATGCTTATGTATTCAGCCTTCGGCATTCCATGCTGTGGACACCTCCTGAGCATGTCTTTAAACCTGTCCCACGCCTCACAAAATTTCTCACCCTGATTCATAACAAATCGAGTGATCTCTTGCTTCATTCTTAAGATCCTTGAGGGTGGCATGTATCTCTCCAAGAACTTCTGCTGCAGTTGGTCCCATGTATTGCAATCGGCTGGATCAAAGAGAACTTGAATAAGACAATCCGCCTAGCATTATCATTCGCTCCACTGCCCTTTTGAGTGTTTGCATAACCAAGAAATCTTCAGAGATGCTGATATGGATCTTCAAAACAACCTCCAGAAAAGGGATTCTTCTCTACCATGTTAATAAGAGCGGGATGTATCTCAAAATCATCATCTTCTCCCCTTGCTCCTATCAACCCCATGTTGACATTCCCAAAGTTCGTGAAAATTTCACGTATGGCAACATTATCCGGATTCTGCCTTGCTCCGGCCATGTTTAGATCAATGTGTTATTCCTTCTTTTCATTCCTCTCCTTTTACAAGCGCACAAGTAACTCGAAAAAATTCAAGATTAGATAGAAATAAATAATCACAAATAAAAGAAAAAGAAAAAAATCTTAATCAACTAGAAATAATAAAATCAATAATAACAGCCGTCCCCGGCAACGGCGCCAAGAACTTGATGCGCGTTTTCTTTGCACGCAAAATTAATCCCCAAGTATTAAGGATATCAATTGCAGCTTAAGCAAGTGACCAAGTGAATATCGAACCCAAAGGACGGCGTATTATCAATTTAATTATTATCTAAATTAATTAACACAAGGCAATTACGTTTTAATGGTTATCTAACAACTAATATGCTGGAAATTAAATAATAAATAAAATAAAGTACCACTCGAAGAATACGAAAGTGGATCAAGTAGGAGAATAGGTAGCTCTAGGATAATCCAGTTTTACTCAATAACTTCCCTTCCATGTGTCAATGTCCGACTCTGCCTTGTGAATATGGACGCATCACTAGACCATGTATATCTACTCTATAGACATAAATAAACATGCGTGTAACACGTGTGAATAACCTCGGAGCAAGAGATATAATTTCACCCCCCTTTCTAGGTACTATCAGTATCAATTATTCCCCCTAGGATTGGTACTCTAACCCGATATGATCTCCCTTTATAGGTACTATAAAATTATCCTCTTTAGCCTACTTATTAACCCGAATTCAATTCAATTAATAAGTATTCATATAAGATAGTTCTAATAAGACTTCGGAATCCCTTCACTTAGAATTATAAATTAAAACCCTGCTCAACAGTGAACGCACTCAACCAATAACCATGTTATGTATTCAGACTCTACACAACGATTATTAATGCACAAAACGACTATGAGTATGGATTAAAAAGGCACAATCTTATATAAAATAAACTACAAGTAGTGTTGTACGGAGTATACACATGGAAGTTCAATTAACTAGATAAAACCTTCACAACCCTAGTTCTACCAAAAAGGCTCTAGCCCATGGTGTTGTAGGAAACACACATGGGTGTTGGATAGATCTTACCCGGATGTCTGGAAAATACAAGATAAATTAGGAAATGAATAAACCCTAGATGTGGCATCATCGCGTCCTTCTCGCTCTTGAATCCTCCTCTTGGTTCTTCCCTTGATTCCACAAATGAATCTTCAAAGTGATGGATGGATGGAGGAAAGGATGATGGTTCGGGGGTGATCCCCCCTTGTGGGGTGTTGTATGTTGTGGCCTCTCTTCTCCTCTCTTATTATTTTGTTGTTCCGTGATATCTTCCTTGACTGCATGAGCCTCCTTTTATACTTGTAATCACGTCTCTAAGGCTTGGAATCGGCTTTTCAAGTGATCCCAAGCGTTTTGGCCTCGAAAATCCGGATAAGGTAAGTTTCCGCACAACGGTTCGACCTCAGCAAACAGGTCGAACCACTGGCCGTAGGTCGAACCACAGGTCGAACCCACCTACTGGAAGTATTCTGCACTTGGTTTGACCTCTTGTACAGGTCGAACCCCTCGGGTCTTGGTCGAACCACAGGTCGAACCACGCTACTGGATAATTTCCGCTCCTAGTTCGACCAACTGTCAGGTTGAACCCCAACGTCGTGGTCGAATCCATCTTCTGGCGAACTGGTTCGACCATGGTTCGACCTGATGAACAGGTCGAACCCCTTGAGTCGTGGTCGAACCCACCTCCTGCTGCTTTGCATTGCTGGTTCGACCTGCTGGAGAGGTCGAACCCTCCTCCAACAGGTCGAACCCACCTCTCTCCTTGGCGGTTCGCGTGGTCTCGACTTTGTCTCTTCGATTCTTGGCACTTCCACTCTGATTTTGCTATGAAAACCACTTAAATAGCTCCACTAACACCTGATTCATGCTAATTCACAATATATATAGGTTTTTCACCTATTTCCACCTCAACACTCTCCAAAACTAGCACAAAACATGATGCCAAACTTGTGAATTTACACACTCATCACGCACATCCAACTTTCGTAATTTTTCTATGTTGTACTTGGTGATCTCGTGAATTATACACGACTCCTTGGTTTGATTGCGTTGCCTTGGGACGAGCAACATGTAAGTCTGGGGGTTTGATGAGTGTGATAATTTATGAATATTGCGCCTGGATTTATGCTATTATGGAGTGTTTGAAGAATGAAATCGGTTGAAAACCGATAAATTTTGTGAAAAGACATGAATCAGGTGTTGATGGAGCTATTTGAGTGGTTTTTCGAAGGAAATCAGAGTGGAAGTGTTGAATACGGAAGAAAGGAAGTCGAAGCCATCTATTTGGGCGAAGAAGGAGTTTGATGCGACCTGAAGGAGGTCAATTCGACCTGCCCTTCAGGTCGAATTGGCAAAAAAACGTGTACAGGATGCTGATTCGACCACGACATAGGAATTCGACCTGGCCATCAGGTCGAATCGATTGGTTGGGATGCCAATTCGACCTCGTCGCGTCGATTTGACCTGGTCAGTTGGTCGAATCGAATGCCTGGGACTTACAGTAGGCTGGTTCGACCTCTGGTTCAACTTGTGGTGGTTGATTCGACCTGTTGTGGAGGTCGAATCGATGCTCGGGAACTTACCATATCCGTATTTTTACACCGTCAATGCGTGTGATCACTTGAAAAGCCCATTCCAGGCCTGGGAGGTGCAATTACAAGTATAAAAGAAGGCTTATGCAGCAGTATAGAAATAATACAATACAATACAAGAGCGAGAATAGAGGCCACAACCATACTACACCCCACAAGGGGGGATCACCCCCCAACCATCATCCACTTCCTTTCCTCCATCCATCAATCACTTTGAAGATTCGTCTATGGAATCAAGAGGAGAACCAAGAGGAGAATTCAAGATGAAGAAATACACGACGACTCCCATATCTGGGGTTTTATTCATTTTCTAATTTATCTTGTATTTTTCAGACATCCGGGTAAGATCTATCCAACACCCATGATTGTTCTTCTTAACATCATGGGCTAGAGCCTTTTTGGTAGAACTAGGGTTGTGAAGGTTTTATCTAGTTAATTGAACTTCCATGTGTACACTCCGTACAATACTACTTATGGATTTATTTATATATGATCGTGCTTTCTTAATCATACTCACAGTCGTTTTGTGCATCATTAACTGTTATGTATAGTCTGAATACATATCTTGGTTATTGATTGAGTGCGTTCACTGCTAAGCAGGATTCCATGTTATGATTCTAAGTGAGGGGACTCTGAAGCTTCATTAAAACTATCATATATGAATGTTTATTAATTGAATTAAATTCGGGTTAGTAAGCAGGATAAAGAGGGTAATTTTATAGTACCTGCAAAGGGAGATCATATCGGGTTAGATTCTAGACGTGAAAAATAATTGATACTGATAGTACCTAGAAAGGGGGGTAAAATTACGTCTCTTGCTCCGAGGTTATTCACACGTGTTACACGCATATTTAATTGTGTCTATAGAGTAGATTTGCATGGCTTAGTGATGCGTCCATATTCCACAAGGCAGAGTCGGACACCAACACATGGAAGGAAAATTAATGAGTAAAACTGGATTATCCTAGAGCTACCTATTCTCCTACTTGATCCACTTTCGTATTCTTCGAGTGATATTTTTATTATTTAATATTTTAATTAATTATTTAGTAGTTGTTAATTAAATCCATCAACTTTTATTATCACTTATATTAATTAATTTAGTAAATAATTAAATTAATAATACGACATCCTTTGGGTTCTATATTCACTTGGTCACTTGCTTAGCTGCAACTGATATCCTTAATACTTGGGGATTAATTTTGCGTGCAAAGAAAACGCGCATCAGAGAGCTGATGGAGGTATTCCTAATGCAATACTTATATCTAGAGGCACCAAAGGTGTCAAAGCACAAATTGGCTAACATTCGCCAGGGCTTGACAGAAAGCTTGCAGGATTTTCTGAAAAGGTTCAATGAGCAGAGGTCAATGGGGGAAGTCATGGGAGACGAAGCCTGAGCATTGCACCCAGAGACTAGTTTGTGGAAGGCAGCATAGCTCAAACCACCCATATCCTACGTGGCTTTCATGGTAATGGCGAACGAGTACGTCCAAGCGGAAGATATCTCTAAAATGGCAAAGAAGGTAAGCAATCAGAGCACTTCGGCGGAACCAAGCAAGAAGAGGTGAACACAGGGGGAACGAAGGAATACAAAGCACCAACCATCTTCAAACCATTTACGGAGGATACCGAGGTACATCAAATGTACGAAGAGCTGAAGTCCGGAACCAACTTGAATATTGCCGAAGTCTTTTACTATGTTAAAGATCAACAAGTCATTCAGACGCCGAGGCCAGTCCTTCGAACCTCGGAGCTCACCAACCCTCGGAAGTATTGCATGTACCACCTGACACATGGGCACAATACAGACCAGTGCTGAGATTTTATCACGGAGCTGTGGAAGTTGTTTAAGGAAGGAAAATTAAGAGGGATGCTGCAGGCCCTGAGGCCGAGGGTGTACAGGAGAGACGCTAATCTTTCCCCTCCCCCGGGTCGACCGAGGTCCCCAGGCAGAGGGCGGAATGATGGAGCAATGGCCCTACCCCCTCCGCCTCAGGACGGCCACCAGTGTTCGATAGGATCGGGGGGCCAGTCCCGAGAGGAGATAGACCGGGAAAAATACACATGATGGAGCCGGTAGAGGAAATCCCCTATATCGGAACTTTCCAAGCATTCACCATGGCATCCAAGAGGAAGAGAAAGGCTGAGCTTAGAGACTTGGATCAACAAATCTCCCATGTGTGGTCGCTAACCTCGACGTCAAAGGGGATAACAGAAGCGGACATCATCTTCACCGAAGCCGACTTCTACGGGGTAAGTACCCCTCATTCCGACCCTTTATTTATTTCGCCGATACTTTTAGGGGTCAAAGTCCATAGATATTTGGTGGATACTGGAGCATATGCCAACATAATCTTTAAAGAAGTATTCAAAAATCTGGGAGGAGAACGTCATCACAAGGTGAGGCCTTGCAGTGATGAGATCAAGGGGTTCGGCAATTCTCAGACCAGACCCACCATGGAGGTTGATTTATCAGTTCAGCTAGAAGGTCTGGATGGAAAAACTCGGATGCAAAAATAGTTGACATTCAAGGTCGTGGACCAAGCATCCACATACAACTGTATACTAGAATGCCCGTTGATCCTCACCTTCGGGGCTATTCCATCTACGCTCCATCAATGTCTCAAATTTGTCACGGTGGACGGCAGGGTGGCGACAGTAATAGAAAATCGGAGAAGAGTGAGGGAATGCTCGTTCATAGAAAAAGCAGAAGGTCTAAGTTATCATGACATGGACTACGAGATGCTGAGTTTCGAAGACATCATGAAAAAGGGAGAGAACCCTGTGTTGGATTGTATACTAAAAGTCTAGCTTTTTGTATGAACAATATTATAACAATTAATTTGAAATGAGAATCATATGATCAAATGATTGCATCTTATAATTTATTTATATGTTCGATGCAATAGTCCACTTACTTTGTATTGTAGATAATATGTTGTGCGACAACACGCGGAAGATCATATTATCGGTTTCCTTATAAAGTATAAACAGATGCTCACAACTGAGATAGACGGGGACTCTCTATCGGGATGGTTGTAGTGTGGTTTGGTATTAGCTTGTCTTGGCTATAGAATCACATTAGTGCACTTGTGTGTATTGAGCAGGACCGCTTGAGATCGTTCGACGTATACTGACTTATAGAAGAACTTGATCTCAGTTATTATGGAAGTTCGTACTCTTAATCCCTATACAATAACCTCGACACGTAGGGCAGTATGTATTTCTTTGATTCATCAATGGGTGAGATTTACATGTAATTAAATCAACAAACTCGATGAGTTGGGAAGTAGTGCTGTCTCTATGGTGTGCTGTTGATTGTAGAAGGAATCCGTGTCCGTCATAGGTTGATGATGTCCCCTTGAGGAGCTCATAAGGATTATCATGTAAACCCTGTAGGTGGAATTTATTCCGGCATGATAATGAGGTTGAGTGGTACTACTCTTGGATGAGATATTAATTAATTGAGTTGTCAGTAACTTAAATTAATTAATGGACATTGTATATCTTAAACATGGGGAGACTAACGGGCTCATAATAAGAAGGAGCCCAAAACGTAATTTTGGGATTGGTACGGTAGTGCAGTAATAATATTTTAGTGGAATATATTATTATTATTGGACTTAAGTATAAGCTTTGGGCTAAGCTTGGATACTTAAGCCCAATGGAGGCCCAACCCAATTTCTCCTCCTGGTCCCTGCTGTAGCCCATGTATATAAGTCACCTCAGTTTGTTCTAAACCTAACTCTGCTCCTAACATACGAGAGAGAGAGTGAATAGCAGATTGAGTAGGTCTCGTAGATCGTCGCCCACACGACGTCGAGATTGGACTTGGGACATACAGCAGAAGACCGGAAGGTCGTTTGCTGCTGCAGTTCGTCATGTTCCAAAATTCATATAAAATCGTACAGTTCTTCGATTTTGATGTATTATATACTGATGGAAAGCCGTCGAAGAGAGGATCGTCTGAGCGCAAAGACCACTCAATTCCGACATCAGAAGAGGAACTTATGGCTATTCTCGTGGGACTGCGCAGTCTGCCAGCGAGAATTCAACCTCTACATCAACCCTTGGTGAAAGGTAATGCGTTTCATGTTTACTTGCTTCCGCTGCTTGTTAGAAATACATGGAACCCTAACGGGTCACGTTAACCAAACGATCGAATGCCAACAATTGGTATCAGAGCTTCGGTTTCGTGGTGAAGCGTGACATGTTAGGCTAGGGTTTATGTGATTAATTTTTCGGAATTAGGATCACATGTTTAGGGTTTTGGTTTTATTGCGCAAACCATGAATATCCCTATGTGATATATACCCTGTATCATATCAATTCGTCCATGGTTGTGTGTGAAAGGATTCGACGAAAGCTGTTCGTCAATTTCACATGCAAGGAAGAAAAAGAGGGCAAAAATTGTATCACGTTTTTGAGAGAAAATCCAGCGCAGTGATATTGCAGAGGTAATAACCGGAGTTTCAACGGTCGGATTGAGCTGTAATTTAGTCAGCACGTTCAGATCTTGTGGATGTACATTCTGAACGGTGGAGATCGAATGTGGAGCTTTTTCTTGTTAGGATTACGCTGAAAACAGAAGCAGATTTTTGGGCGATTCTGTTTTGCGCAGTCGAGGGAAAAGAGCCGTTTCTCACAAACTAACCGTGAGATCGAGCTTTAATTTGGTCAGCACGTTCAGACCTTATGGATGTACATTCTGAACGGTGGAGATCGAATTTGGAGCTTTTTCTTGCTGGGATTACGCTGAAAACAGAAGCAGATCTTTGGGCGATTCTGTTTTGCGCAGTCGAGGGAAAAGAGCTGTTTCTCACAAAATAACCGTTGGATCGACCTGTAATTTGGACAGCATGTTAAGGACTTACAGTAATAGATTCTGGACGGTAGAGATTGGATTCTGAGAGTTTTGCAGTTTCGAACTACGAACGACAGTTGGTGTAGTTTGGTGTTGCGCGTTGGGCTGAACTTGGTCCCATGCAAGTAGGCCCTTGGACGAGCGACAGTCCGGGCGAGGGGCGCTCGTCAAGGCACTTGGAGCGCTCCCTGACACGATTGATGGTGGGATATGATGATGGACGTCTTGGGGCACAAGCAATCCTGCTTGTTGCGTAAGGCATCGATTCCACAGTAGGAGTGTCGGACAAGACATTAAAATTTAGAGGCGTTTTTATTCCTAATATATATAACTGTCATAATTGATTTAATTGTCTATTATTGTTATATATATATGGATGCCTGATCTCTATGATTTATTGTCTTATATAGAAGCATGCTAGATTGCGTATTATATTTGGTATATTATATGCATGTATTGCTAGAGTGTTGGATAAGACATCCAATTTTAGGAAAACTAATTCCTAATATATAACTGCCATAATAGATTGTATATTATTGTTATATATGGATGTCGAATTAATTCATAATATATGACTGCTATAATTGATTTAATAATCTATTATTGTCATATATGGATGTCGAATTAATTCCTAATATATAACTGCTATAATTAATTGTCTATTATTGTTATATATGGATGTTGAATTAATTCCTAATATATAACTGACATAATTGATTTAATTATCTATTATTGTTGTATATGGTTGCTCGTCGATATCGATGATTTCGATAATCTAGACGATATCGACGATCGATATCGATAGTTTTGGAATGTTGATAATCTTGATATTTTTCGAATATTTGATAATCTAATCGATATCGATGATTTTGATAATCTGGACGACATCGACGGTCGATATCGATGGTTTCGAAAATTGGACAATCTGGAAATTTCAAAATTTTGATAGTGTGGAAGTCTTTGCTGATATTCGTGCCTGATGGCGAACAATCGAATTCGCTGATATATAACTGTTAATGATTGATTTAATTATTAATTATTGTTATATATGTATGCATGACTCTCTGGGATTTACTGCCTCATGTGCCGTGATAGGAGCATGCTAGAATTGCGTATTTTATTTTATGAATATTATATGCATGTAAAAACCCTCAGTTTTAAATAACTAAGTGGGAGAGTGGATTGGTAATTAATTCCCGCGGCCTCCATTATTGGTTTGTTAGCAATGTGAATAAACTTGCGCGTCGGCATTAGAGCCTTCCTCCCCATCGGATGAGTTTATTCATGGATATTGCTGGAACAGGCTTCTTTAAAATTATGTTTGTAATGTGATGCACATGAACTTGCGCGTTGGCTTAGACCTTCCTCCCTATCGGATGAGTTCATGTGCGGATCACTGTACAGACTTATAATTGATGACTGTAGGAAGTTATCCGAGCGCGTGTGTACTTCTCCATCTGTAAGGCACATAAGCTTGGGCCGCGGACTTGGGGTCAAATAATGGTGTACACTTAGATGCAAATAATAAGTATCCTCCCCATCGGAGTCACTGCTTTTATTTGCATGGCTAAAGAGGAACCGACTATTAATTATTTTGTCATGAGGTTAGGTTGACAAATGAAATTAATGGGTAAAACCTTCTCTTGTAAATGTTCAGGTTTGTAAACGTCCACACTATCGTGGCTTGCAGACTCACGGTGCTTGAGATGTCGGTTAATTTTAATTTTATATTGTTTTGAGGGAATCAATATAAAAGGATAAAATTCGAAGATTTGATCGATGTATTTATTTATGATTCTCTGTAATTTCAAATAGTTTTATTTCACTTATGGTTGACTAAAAGAAATTATATTTACTGGTCCAAAATTAGATGATTAGAAAAGAATCTTGGATTTGAATTTTACTGCTTAAGAAAATATATGTGTTCTCACTAAAGGATGTTCTCATGATGCCTATTAAAGTCTCTAGTGAAGAGATGAGAAGTTTATAGAAATATGATGGTCTCATGTAACTCTTCGGATATTTGAGTAAGTTAAAAGGCGGTACATCATGATTGAATTTGATGAATGAATTGAAAAGCTTGGAGTAGAAATTGAAGGGAAACCTAGATCAATTTAATTCTCCGTAGATTGCCTAGATGTTTTGAGTAAGTTCCACCTGAATTACAAGAGCATGTATATGGTGGGAAACTTCTAACAAAACATGTGGTAAATGAAAGCCATTTTCATCATAATATGAACAAGTTTTATATCTTATTCACTAGCTGTTTAAACATGATTATTGATGGCATCTACTGACACGAAGTGTGTAGATACTGGAATCACTAAATGTTTATTACTAAGTGAGGATAAGATTGTTATGACATGGGTGAAACTACAAGAGTAGTCGCTATTGCAGTGGGAGTTGTTTATTTATCTTACGATATGAATAAACGTTTGATTTTATGAGATTGTCTTTATGTACGTTTTCATAGAAAGAATTTGATTTCGGTTTCTATGCATTTACGGATGGATACTCCATTTCATTTAAATGACATGGTCATAATAATGAAGGATGGAGCTGTAATCTGTTGAGGTATATTAGTGACAATTTGTAAACTCTTAAATCATGTTTATCCCCTGGATGCGACAAATAGTAATTAATAATGAGTCTTCTAATCTAGTAAGAGAAAGGTACCTTCGGAAATGAATTTCCCACCTTAATGGTGTGACGAATAGAAGGAATATCACTCTTATGGTAGTGATTAGATAGATGATGAATTATTTGAAATTACTAAATTCATTTTATGGACATGCCCTAGAAACAGTAATTCGTATGAATGTTTGTCTGTTTGTGGGATATCCTAGAAAAATGAAGGATGATTTATTTAGTTCAAAAGATCGAAGAGTGATTGTTAACACAAACACTAGATTTTTTGGAAAAAGGACTATGTAATAAATCAAATACCCATGTATAAGTTGTTCTAAAGAAAGTGAGAGGAAAACACAAAGTATTAGTACCAGGTGTACAAGAGGATATACCACAAGGTAAACTGCAACGCTTGTCACGTCTGATACACAATTGCTTGTAGTGTCTTGTCGTAGTGGTTGGTTGTTCGACAACCTGTAAGATACGTGTTTTGGGAGTGTCGTGAGACTTGATCCCTAGTAAACATGGAATGGACCTACAGAAACGACGAAGCACTACAAGATAGAAATGCAGAATCTTAGTAAGATGCAATGAATGTTTAAATAGAATCAATAGATTCTAAATAAGAACTGGATGATTGTAGAACCACGGATGGTGTGAAAACCATTGGAAGTGGTCATACAAAATAAAAGAGGATCATACGGTAAGGTGAAAACCTTGGAAGTAAAGCTTGTTGGGAAAAGGTATACTCAGAAAGAAAGGGTTCGATTATGAAAAAACCTGTTCGCCAGTAGCTGTGCCTATATTGATCCGGATTCTTTTATATGTTGCTACTCATATGGAATATGAGGGATAGCAAATAGATGTCAAGACAGCTTTCCTGATTGGAAGTCTTGAGGAAAACATCTATGTGAAGCAACCAGAGTGATTCATTGCAAAGGGCTAAGAGCATTGTGATAGGAAGCTTAAAAGTGTCCATCGATGGACTAAAGCAAGCTTCAAGATCATGAAACATCCGTTTTGATGAGGAAATCCAAAGATATGGATTTATTCAATGCGCGGATGTGTCTTGTGTATTGAAAAGAGTGATGGAAATGTGGTGGTATTACTTGTACTATACATAGATATTATCTTGCTCATTGGAGACAATGAAAGAGTATTATCGGGCGTATGGGGTATGGTTAATAAAGCGGTATAAGATGAAGGACTTAAGAGGAGCAAAAATATCCTTTTGATCACGGTAATACGGATCACAAGAAAGGATGTTATGCTTATCTCAAGCTTCATGAAATGATACAATCCTTACTCGTTTTAGCATGTGACTTTATCTAAGGAAATGTGTCTTGAGACACAAAAGGAAGATAAAGGAGATGAAAGCAGTTCCTTATGCTTCGGTAAATGAGGAAGCCTAATCTAAGGAATGCTATACATGAGTATGGATATCTGTTTTGCTAAATGCATGAACAGTGGGTATCAACGTAACCTGGAACAAGAATGATGAGCTGTGGTAAGACATATATGAAGTGCCTGAGAAGGACTGGAAATTATATGTAAGCTTACTGGACAGATTCACTGCTTCTTGTGGATTACGTAGATTCAGATTTTTTAGTCAGATTGGACGGCAGTAAATCCACCTCAAGGTTATGTGTTTAATTTTAGGAAGTTGAGTCATAATGTGGAGGAGTGTTATATAGAAATGTATTTCAGACTTCGGACTCCATATGGAAAGATGATAAATTGGAGCCTATGAGGCAACCAATGTATCTGTATGACTCTAGAAACTTCATGATGGACTTTGATGTGATTCTAAGTTTGCCCAAGGTTATCACAATTTATATTGATGATATTGGTGCAGTTGCAAACTTGAAGGAATCACAAGTCCATAAGGCAATTAAACACATGGAGCGCAAGTACCACCTGTTACGAGAAATCGTATGATGAGGGGAAGGTTGTTGTTGCCTAGATTGCATCGGATGATGACCTAGTAAATCCATTTACAAGGACATTCAGGCGAGAGCTTTTAATGGTCGTGTAGTGGGAGTGGGAATCAGATGTATGGCAGAAGACATGACAGCATAGTCTTTTAGTATAAGTGGGAGATTGTTGGATTGTATACTAAAAGTCTAGCTTTTTGTATGAACAATATTATAACAATTAATTTGAAATGAGAATCATATGATCAAATGATTGCATCTTATAATTTATTTATATGTTCGATGCAATAGTCCACTTACTTTGTATTGTAGATAATATGTTGTGCGACAACACGCGGAAGATCATATTATCGGTTTCCTTATAAAGTATAAACAGATGCTCACAACTGAGATAGACGGGGACTCTCTATCGGGATGGTTGTAGTGTGGTTTGGTATTAGCTTGTCTTGGCTATAGAATCACATTAGTGCACTTGTGTGTATTGAGCAGGACCGCTTGAGATCGTTCAACGTATACTGACTTATAGAAGAACTTGATCTCAGTTATTATGGAAGTTCGTGCTCTTAATCCCTATACAATAACCTCGACACGTAGGGCAGTATGTATTTCTTTGATTCATCAATGGGTGAGATTTACATGTAATTAAATCAACAAACTCGATGAGTTGGGAAGTAGTGCTGTCTCTATGGTGTGCTGTTGATTGTAGAAGGAATCCGTGTCCGTCATAGGTTGATGATGTCCCCTTGAGGAGCTCATAAGGATTATCATGTAAACCCTGCAGGTGGAATTTATTCCGGCATGATAATGAGGTTGAGTGGTACTACTCTTGGATGAGATATTAATTAATTGAGTTGTCAGTAACTTAAATTAATTAATGGACATTGTATATCTTAAACATGGGGAGACTAACGGGCTCATAATAAGAAGGAGCCCAAAACGTAATTTTGGGATTGGTACGGTAGTGCAGTAATAATATTTTAGTGGAATATATTATTATTATTGGAGTTAAGTATAAGCTTTGGGCTAAGCTTGGATACTTAAGCCCAATGGAGGCCCAACCCAATTTCTCCTCCTGGTCCCTGCTGTAGCCCATGTATATAAGTCACCTCAGTTTGTTCTAAACCTAACTCTGCTCCTAACATACGAGAGAGAGAGTGAACAGCAGATTGAGTAGGTCTCGTAGATCGTCGCCCACACGACGTCGAGATCGGACTTGGGACATACAGCAGAAGACCGGAAGGTCGTTTGCTGCTGCAGTTTGTCATGTTCCAAAATTCATATAAAATTGTACAGTTCTTCGATTTTGATGTATTATATACTGATGGAAATCCATCGAAGAGAGGATCGTCTGAGCGCAAAGATCACTCAATTCCGACATCAGAAGAGGAACTTATGGCTATTCTCGTGGGACTGCGCAGTCTGCCAGCGAGAATTCAACCTCTACATCAACCCTTGGTGAAAGGTAATGCGTTTCATGTTTACTTGCTTCCGCTGCTTGTTAGAAATACATGGAACCCTAACGGGTCACGTTAACCAAATGATCGAATGCCAACACCCTGAAGTATTGGCGGAAACTAAAAGAGCTCCGGAGAGGGAGCAGGTGAATAAGGAGCCGGAAGGGGTCCTGGTAATAGTAGAGGGAAAAGGAATAGAAGAGCAAGGAAATGAGATACCAGTAGCAGCAAGGCGAATACATCCTGATCCGGGTATCCAGATGCAAAGAAAGAAAGAAGTAGCGGCAAAGGTGCCAATGCGAAAGCAGGTAACACCAGATGAAGATCCGAGGATGAAGTCGAAAGAAGGGGCCTCGACAGCAGGAAAAACAGAAGTGGTACAGCTAGACTCAAAAGACGCCGACATCAAGATCAAGATCAGAACGGAATGGGAAAGCGAATTCAAAGAAAAGCTAACCCAGTTACTGAAAGAAAACCTGGATGTGTTCGCTTGGAACCCAAACGAAACATTAGGGGTACATCCAAAGTACGCCTGTCACAGGCTGAATATTGACCCCAGTATCCCACCATTCCACCAGAAAAAGAGGAAGTTCAGCCCGGAGAAAAATGCGGCTATGGAACTGGAAGTGCACAAACTACTGGCGAGCGAAAGAATCAACGAATGTAAGTACCCCATAAGAGTGCAAAACCCTGTCATGGTAAAGAAGAAGGAGGGATCATGGAGGCTATGCATCGATTTCACCAATCTAAACAAGGCGTGCTCGAAGGATAGCTATCCACTCCCGTCGATTGAACAGATGGTCGATGCTACGGTGGAACACGAGATAATGAGTTTCATGGATGCATTCTCGGGGTACCACCAGATTCCTATGCACCTGGATGATAAGGCAAATACCACCTTCTTCTGCGGATATGGAGTATGTGAGTGGAACAACATGCCGTTTGGCCTGAGAAACGCATGGCCACTTATCAAAGATTGGTGAACAAAATGTTGAGGAAGATATTGGGAAAATAGTTGAGGTCTACGTCGACGACACCGTGGTAAAGAGCTTGAAAAGGATGGACCACTTCGGCCATTTAAGAAAAGTGTTTGGAATCTTCCGACACTACGGCATGAAACTAAATCCGAAGAAATGCACGTTCGGAGTGAGCAAAGGAAGTTTTCTCGGATATTTGGTCAACTCAAGAGGGATCAAGATGAATCCAGAGAAGGTGGAAGCAATCTTAATGATGGATTTGCCGAGGCACATGAAAGAGGTTCAAAATCTG
Source organism: Pogostemon cablin (assembly GCA_023678885.1). NCBI lineage: Eukaryota > Viridiplantae > Streptophyta > Magnoliopsida > Lamiales > Lamiaceae > Pogostemon > Pogostemon cablin. The sequence goes on along the minus strand of CM042965.1, from coordinate 16,008,823 downwards.
ACGGGTAGGTTGGCCGCCCTGAACAGATTCATGTCAAAAGCATCGGATAAATGTAAGCCATTTTTCGATGTCATTAAAAAAACCAAGTTTGAATGGATAGAAGAATGCGGGAAGGCATTCGATGAGATAAAAAGAGAGCTATCGGATCCCAAGATCCTCTCCAAGCCTTCACCAGGAGAAACATTGCAGCTGTACCTAGCAGTGTCGGGAATCGCGATCAGTTCAGTATTTGTCAAGATAGAAGAAAAGAATCAGAAACTAGTATACTTCGTAAGCCAATCCTTGAGAGACACGAATCACAGATACCCGGTCATGGAGAAGATAGCGTATGCTCTCGTCATGAGTTCGAGAAAACTAAGGCCGTACTTCATGGAACATACCATTGAAGTACTAACGACATTCCACTTAAGGCAATTACTCCAAAGACCAGACGCAGTAGGGAGGCTTCTGAAATGGTCCGTTGAATTAGGACAGTTCAACATAACATATCTATCGAGAAATGCAATCAAAGGGCAAGTCATGGTAGACTTCATAGTGGAACTAACTTTCCTAGTCCCAACCGAAGAGGAAAAAAGAAAACCTTGGGTCATGCACGTGGATGGCTCGGCAACAGCAACGACGTCGGGTGCCGGAATCATCATTCGAACTCCATCCGGGAAAACCTTCTCGACCATAATTTGGTTTGATTTCTCAGCTACTAACAATGAGGTAGAATACGAGAGGCCCTGCTGAACGGTTTGAGGATGGCACTGGCCATGGGAGCAGACGAGCTGATGATATATAGCGACTCACAATTGGTGGTAAACCAGATGAAAGGAGAATACGAGGCCAAGGATGGGCACATGAGCCATTATAGAGGATTGGCCACAGGTATACTGCAGAAATTCAAACAGGTGTTCCTGGAATGCATCGACAGGAAAGATAATATGGGAGCCGAAGCCTTGGCGAAATTGGCCACGGCGTCGAACGCTGAAGACCTAAATAACATCAACATCGTGAGGCAGGAAAACCCGTCAGAGACCACCGTATGGGTTCTAAGTGATCAGCCGGCAGAGGAGTCATGTATGACTCCAATCAGGGCATATCTGGAAGAAGGGAGGATACCCGCGGACAAGGAAAAAGCCCAACAAATCAGGCTCCGGTCAGCAAGGTACGTCTTGATGGAAGGAAAGTTGTACAAGAGAGGGTATTCATCACCACTCTTGAAATGCCTAGCTCCCGAAGAAGCAAGCTATGTACTAGCGGAGATCCATGAAGGCATATGCGGAAATCATACGGGAGGGATTGCCTTAGCCCACAAGGTAATCAGGCAAGGTTATTTCTGGACGACACTAAAAAAGAATGCCACTCAATATGCGAGGGTATGCGCGACGTGTCAGAGACTGGCTCCGATAGTAAGGGTACCTTCGGAACAACTAACCTCGGTGTTCAGCCCATGGCCTTTCTCAAAGTGGGGGATTGATTTAATCGGACCGTTTCCGACCGAAAAAGAAGAAAACAAATTTGCTATCGTGGCAGTAGATTATTTCACAAAGTGGGCGGAGGCAGAGCCCCTCTCGACAATTACCGAGGCTGGGGTCGAGAAGTTCATATGGGAGAATATCATATGCCGATTCGGGATACCATTTGCCATAGTGATGGACAACGTCAAGCAGTTTGACAATGATAAGCTAAGAAAGTTTTGTAAAGACTACGGCATTAAGAAATGGTCCTCGACACCATACCATCCGCAATCCAATAGGCAAGTCGAGGCAGTGAACAAGATCATCAAAAACACACTAAAAGCTAGGTTGGAGAAGCTAGATGGGAAATGGCCAGAAGAACTGCCGGGAGTGCTGTGGTCCTACAGGACGACGACGAGATCATCCACCAATGAGACCCCTTTCTCAATGGCCTTCGGTGCTGAGGCGGTGATACCAGTGGAAATAGGAGAACCTAGCCCTAGGGTCACCTTCCACCAAGAAGGGGCAAACAATGAATTGATCCGAGAGAGTCTAGACCTATTGGAAGAAAAGAGATTGAATTCGGAGTTACATAATGGACTCTACAAGCAGAGAGCATAAAGATTTTATAACTCCAAGATAAAACTGAGAAGGTTCAAAGGTGGAGAACTGGTGCTACGGAAAATAGTGGGCCCAATGACACAAAGTAGCGGCCAAAACTGGAAGGCCCCTAGTAATCAAGAGGTTTCTGGAAGGAGGAGCATATGAGTTGGAAGAAGTGGATGGAAAAAAGGTACCACACCCGTGGAATGCGCAACATTTTAAGAAATATTATCAGTAAAATAGAAAGAAGGCGAGGTGAATGAGGTTGGTGACCCAATTTTTTACAGTTTTTAATCAAGGCATTAGGCCATATTATATGGAAGTGCAAATTATATGGATTAATCTTGCGAAAGATATATGGTTAAGGATGTCAATGCGTTTATCACAAAAGAGGGAAAAGTTTTTTTGGACATCATGGTCTTAGGAATAGCAGTAAGTTTATATATGGTTAAAGGGATCAGCATGCTCATCACAAATGGTAAAAAGTATTCATGTGTCGGGATACCATGGCTTCGGGAAATACTAAGATGTAAACATCACGCTGAAAACTGATAAAGAATACTGGAAGCATAAATAAAGGGATATCGAAGGAAAAAAACCAAAAAAAAGGGAACGGAAAGACAAGGCATCGGGCTAGGAAGTCAAAACCAAGGTATCGGATATCAAAATTAAAAAAGCTGGTCGGAGGTGTTGGCAATTGGATCTTATGGTGAACACGATTCGAAAAGAAAACAAGCAATAAAAAACAACGGAAGCAAAATCAATACCTGTCTTCTGGATTGGAGTAGAGGATGAATGTTTGAGAAGAACTACCTCGTGTTCTTCTACTGTATTACCCTAGTCAATCCTACTGTTGTGTGGTCAACAGTCTGTAGGATCACTCAATCTGCTCCTAACCACTTTTTAGACAAAAGAACGGCGTTCTCAATTCTTAGGGCATCCAGGAGCTGAGCAGACTATTATAAAGGGCTACAGTAGGGACCAGGAGGAGAAATTGGGTTGGGCCTCAATCAGATTTAATTAACCAAGTTTAGCCCAAAGCTTTTAATTAAATCCAATAATAATAATATAGTCCACTAAAATATTATTACTGCACTACCCATCCAATCCCAAATTATGTTCTGGGCTCCTTCTTATTATGAGCTCAATAATCTCCCCATGTTTAAGATATTCAATGCCCATTAATTAATTAAGTTACTGACAACTCAAATTAATTAATATCTCATCCGAGAGTAGTACCACTCAACCTTTTTATCATGCCGGAAATTAATCCACTTGCAAGATTTACATGATAAACCTTATGAGCTCCTCAAGGGGACATCATCAACCTAAATCGGACATGGATTCCTTCTACAATCAACAGCACACCATAGTGACAGCACTACTTCCCAACTCACCGAGTTTGTTGATTTAATTCATTTAAATCTCACCCATTGATGAATCAAAGAAATACATACTGCCCTACGTGTCGAAGTTATTGTATAGGGATTAAGAGCATGGACATCCATAATAACAGAGATCAAGTTCTTCTATATAGACAGTACAAGTTAAACGATCTCAAGCGGTCCTACTCAATACACGCTAAGTGCACTAATGTGATTCTATAGTCAAGACAAACTAATTCCAAATCACACTACAACCATACCGATAGATAGTCCCCGTCTATCTCGGTTGTGAGCATCTGTTTATACTTTATAAGGAAACCGATAATATGATCTTCCGCGTGTTGTCGCACAACATATTATCTACAGTATAAAGTAAATGGACTTTTGCACAAACATATAAATAAACAATTTATAAAATGCAAAAACGTTTGATCATATGATTCTCATTTCAAATAAAATTGTTATTACATTGTTCAATACAAAAAGCAAGGCTTTTAGTATACAAATCTAACAGGAGGAACCCCGGTATAGGGGGATCGACCTCGGAAGGGTGTCAAAGGAGGACGCAGTTGGGTATATAAAACGGATATGTACAAGGATCGGAATTTAAGGTTCGAAGTAAATGGAAATCTCTTCGGTACATCGCGAGAAGCGAAAACGAGTAGTTATACCTAACGGGTATGTACAAGAAATTCGGGATTGGGGTATCAGGATCGGAATAGGGAAAAGAATTTCGGGATAGAGTATAAAATGGAATGGATGTACCCGGAGGTTCAGGAGCCAATACAAAGTAAAGAGCAGAGTGTGCAGATAGGGTAACAACCTCGGAATTGCGGACAGTCATGCAAGAACAAGGATTCACCAAACAACGAAATAAACATCTACACAGAGGATGAATAAACAAGCAAAGAGGCACAGTAGAGACGAGCATATACAAAGACGCAACAGGAACATACATCAACATTAAATAATTGGCGTTCTTCAAAGGTTGACACAAAAAAAACCAACATAAGACACAACCCCCCAACGAGGGCAAAACATAAACGGAAGCAGTCAGTATTCAAAATCTACGAGCCATCACAAGAAAAAATCCTAAACAACATCAGAATGGGAGCAGAACAGGAATCAACCAGCGAACAGGAAACGCGGAGAACATCATTCTTTTGGCTACTGAAGGAATGAAAAATGCTTGCCATTTTGTCCCCCATGTCTTTCAACTGAGCTTCGGCGCGAATGGCCCTCTCTTCTGCTGAGCCAGGATGAGGAATACGCTGCTCCAAGGCTCGGATGCGAGCCTCAGCTTCAAGCAATCTAGCACGCGCCTCAGCAGCCTTGACCCATGCAGCATCCCTGGCAATTTCGGTCTCAGTTAAATTTGCCTTCAGGGACTCTAGAGTGGCCCGCCTCATATCGACCTCAAATTCAAAAACAGCCAATCGTTCCCCTTGGTGTATCACAAGAGTGTTTAGCTCGGCATTCTCGACCTCCAGAGCATGTATTCTTTCCTCAAAGCTGGCAGAAGATCCCTCGGAACGATCAATAAGCCGGTCGGCAAACAAAAGATACTGGTTCATAAAATGCAAAAAAGAGGTGAGGGAAGCGACGGCAACTCCAGCCATCACAACTAAACCAGAGGAGTCTTGGGAAAAAGAGCTGGGGATGATGATTGGAAAAGCTTGATGTGGGACCCGAGAAGTGACACCCGCAACAAAACCTTGGAGTCCTAGCTCTCGCAGCTCGGCCAGGTCAGACTTATCACCTTCCTCAGCTCTATCTTTCCCTCGTTCACGGTTCCTTTCGGCGACCAACCTGGAGGCTTCAACATCAACATCAGAGGGATCGGTCGCTGCAATGGCTCCATCAAGATTCGGACTGGAAAAAGGGACTGTCGGAACGGTTTGAGAGGTTGAGGGAATAGAACTAACAGTGGCTCCGAGGATAGACCTCTCCCTCGGGCCAACCATCATGTCGTAGTCCTTGGTCTCAGAGCCTTTACCCATCCCCAACTCGAGAACCTCCACCGGTTCAGGATCCTCCTCTGACCCTTCTTCGAAATCTTCTTCAGGATCCTCCTCTGGGTCCTCTTCCGGATCCTCCTCTGGATCCTCTGCAGGTTGTATTTCGACCTCGGGCGCGATGGGAGGAGGATCTGCAAAAGGGTACCACGAGTGAGAATGTAATAAACACGAAAAGAATAAGGAAGCTCGAAAGGAGGCGATTATCCCCCTTAATCTTTTAGCGAGGAGATCGAACTCACCAACGGAGGGGAATGAACGAGGCACGAAGTTGATTCCGATCGACTGAGAAGGCCCGCCATACTCGTAAACACCTCTTTCTCTCTTTCCGAGCAGGGGGGCGGAAACAGACCCAGAACCGGGGACAGAAGAAACACCACGCGGAATAATGAGGGAACAACGCAAATGCTGACAGGGAGGCGATAAAGAGGGTAGAACCCTATGCTTAGTAAACTGTGTAACCAACAAATCTTCACCAAGTTTCATGTCCTCGGACCCAACAGACAGGTCATCCATTTCTTTATCTTCGTCGAGAGATGGAGAACGTGCAGGATAATCGAGATCGGCTTCATCATCTGAAAACTGATAAACATACTTGTACAGGGTTAATGACAAACCAGCCACGGAACCAGTCAATCCCACTGGGGAAAGAGCGTTCTGGAGCTCACCTATGGAACAAAAAAGAAAGGTTAAGCATGGAATAAGGAGGGCAGAACAGACCAGGAAAAGAGAAGCACCAGTGGTCGCACCGCGGCCAAAAATGGAAACCCAGCCGAAACTAAGATAGGCTCGGAAAGCAGTGGATAGACCTGATAGGTATTCCCCCCACGGGATAAGATCTCATAGACACGGCGAAAGCCATCGCTCAGCCGTTTGATGGGACGACAGGGAGGACCTGCTCAAAAGTGACATCAGAGACTGCGAAAAACATATAAGCTAGAATTCAGGAGACAAGAAAGGATCATACACTTATCCAACGGTAGGAATCGAAAAGTCACAGAGGCACCATTGATACGAGTACGGTTGTCGCCACCTAACCAAAACCAGGCTTGTTCCCAGCTCCGACCAATGACATCAGAAGCCCCCACAATATGATGGTTGTTGCGGGACAGCAAGTGGTAGAAATCGCTAGAACGGCCGGACGCAGCGTAAAAAAAGAGAAACTCTAGCTCAAACGAATCTCAGATAGCGTGACCCAACACGTGGAACAGCGACATAGTGGATATTAGACGCAACCAAGAGGAGGGCAACAGCTGGCCTATGGTCATATCCCACCTATGCAATAGTAGGCCAATAACAGGGGGAAGGGGGAGTAGACATTGTTCATTCGAACAAAGGATTTGAAAATTAGGGTTTGGCAAAAAGATAGACGGAAGAAAGTGGGATTCTCAGAATGCACAAAGATAGCAAAATTTTGAGAAATCGCAAATATATCAGGGGAATTGGGTTAAAGAAAAAATGAGAATATAGGGGGAGGATACGAAAGATTTGAATTTCAAAAAACCAAAATGGAAACTATCTGACAAGGTGAGGAGCAACATGTATCATCATTGGAAATTATGGAACAAAAACGGCTAAGATCCAACAGTTGGGATGAAGAGACCTTCAACTCCCAAGAAAAAGAGAGGGCCCAGATTAATCCACGCGATACCTGACCAAAGACGTGACAACCCACGACAGAAAATGGCGGTTATGTTTGAAATTAAAGGCAAGTTACCAAAACACCCTTACAAGATCCACTGACAGGAAAGAGAAGACACTTCATTCATGAATAAATGAATTACAACGAAAGCGGAAATAATTCAAAGCCCTATCAATAAAAGGAATGCAAGAAAGATACAGAATAAACCCTCAACAGGGAAAATACACCCTATTCGACACTAGGGGCTCAGTGATACTTTATTGATCAGCTAGGAAGGTTTCGGAACCGACCACCTATGTAGACTGTAAATTCCTGCTTCTCAGCATCGTATCATCGAAAACAACCAAGGGAGCCTCGGAGGTCGTCGGCCTCGATGAAATGTCAACGTCCACTGTACAATCTGAGGCAAGAGCGTCTCCAGGACCGGGGTAATTGAAAGAGCCATAGCAACCTCAGTAGGCAGAGCTGCAGAGGCCTCGACAGAAGTGACCTGACCGGAAACATATGCATCACCGAGGATGGAAAACTCAGTCTCAGCAGGAATCTCTTGAGTAGGTCCCTTTACAGATTCAACGGGAACCACGGCGGATGGATCCTCAACCCCAGAATCAACCATGGCGAGATCTAAGACATCATCGGCAAACTCTTCGTCGGATCTACTCTCTTTGGACTCTTCAACGACTCCTTAGGAACGTCAGTGATTAAGTCAGAATACTCACCGAGCACCCCAAAATCAACGTCGTCCCTCAGAGTCTCCCAGGAGGCATTTTCTCCTCACTAATGGCTTGACGAAAAATACCACGCATGTCATCGAGACGATCAGAATAGGGCTTCCGAGCAGAGGCTTGGGCAAAAGCGGAGGTGCAATAACATAAACAGTGAATTTTAGTCTTCGAAAGGATAATTTCTCTATAGTATAGATTGTCGGCCTCTGATAGAAGGAAAACATCCTTCACACGCTTCACTTCGGCCAAGGCCCCATCACGTTCCTTTAAGACCTCAGCAACAATATCCTCGGACGCCTTAATCTTCTAAGTGTAAAAAACCTCTGACGCTTCCCTCTCTTGCCACGCCTTTTCAAGTTCCTGTTCAGAAGATATCCGTAAGGCATGAAAGTTACTCTGAACTCGGGATAGCTCGGCTTGGAGTTGGTTCTCCTTCGCCGTGATCTCTTCCTGGTGCTTAACCTCCAGAGCTGCAATCTTATTCGAAAGCACCTTGCTCTGGAATTCCAAAGAGCTCCTCTCGTCCGCGGATTTGGCTAATAGGCTATCATACCGAGTACAGAGGATATCAAAGGTTCCCTGGAGCTCGGCTCTCTTGTCTTGCTCAACCCTCAACTGACCCCTGATTAGAGCCTCAGCCGCGCCTGCTTGGGATGCTTTTCTCTCATAATCCCTCACCTTTTGAGTCAGCGAAGTAACTTCATCTTGCAAACAGAAGTCACTTCTTTCAAGCTCAGAAATACGATGTAAGGCATTAACAACATAGAGTGCTAGTCGACCTACATGGCCAGAAATGCTGTGAATAGAATCTTTGGCAGACATACTCTCCATGTTTGAGGAGTTCACGGGTACACCCCTTAGAGAAAAGGTGGCAGCATGAGCCAAACAGCTGGAGTGTCAAAATCGAACAGGAGCTCCTGAGTTTTGATGAAGGTTTTCCCGACCTCGTCCAAGTGACCATACCTCTGCGAAAGCTCCTGATCAACCACAGAGTCTACGGGAAGGAACGGAGTAGCATCATCCGACACATGCAGAGCAGAAGAGGTACCCTCAGGGGAAGGACCGCCGTGTGACTAGAACCGCAGGGAAGTCTTCCCTCGATAATACCGCCACGTCTCAGAAGGGGAACAATGAGATGCCAGATCATAGGAAGTACCATTGAAGGTCTGTTGAGCCCCGGAAGGAATGGCGCCACGCGATGGGCCGAAAGTAATAAAAGGAGATCATGTAAAGGTATCTGGAGATGGGGAAGAGCTGATATCGCAAACTTCAACGGTCTCCTGAGGAGCTACAGAGGAACTGACGACAACAGCACAAGCAGCATCATCCCTAGTTTTCTTCAAAAGACGCGTAATAAGAGCAGTGCTGTCATGATTACACTCTTCGAAAGTCTCGTCCACCAACTTATATTTCTATTTCGGAGCAACAGGCTTAGGGGCTGAGGTCTCGGACGCCCCTTTCTTGGACTTCAGGGCTCGGGGGGCTTTCTTAGAAGCCTTCTCCCGAGGACCCGCAGCAGACACCCGGATGAGATCGGCGTCCAACCTCCTGGAGATGAGATCTGAAGCTTCTCCAATCCTAACAGATGTAAGGGGATACACGGCAAGAGAGATTCCAGAGACCTTCGGAGAAGGAGTCTGAGAAGCTTTCTTTTTCCCTTTAGAGAGTGCAACCCGCTGGCGAGTGGAGGGGAGAATACCCATGCGAGCAGTGTCGGGCATAAGACGCTTCACCTCCCCTAAACGTAGCAAAAAAGGAGGAAGGAAGGTTAATACAAGCCCTCAGCCAAGGAAGTAATCACAGATAGACTACCTAGCATGGCTATAGACGTGGTAGCAAAGCAGTTTTAAAAAGATTTTTCCCTCAGAGAATGCACTGGTAACTGCGTCTCGTGTCGGAGAGTTTGCGAACACGAAAAAAAGCTTTCTCGAGGGCACACGTATCCCCTACTGCACAGAGTAAAAAAAGGAAATGTTAGAAGGTCCCATATAACATAAAAAATAACCGACAGAAACATACATGCACTGAGGACAGGCTTGAAGAAAGAACTTTTGGGGAGCACGGTGGGATTTTGAGGGTCCCCGAGATCATATACAGAGTCCCCTCTCCAAGACCCATGAATCCAGAACTAAGAATTCTTCCACCCTTTAACGGAACTGGGCAGGGAAGCGATGAGATTGGTGTGGCGCTGTACCAAGTAATATCCATTCGTCCTGTTGTTAGGGGTGAGCCGGTACAGGAAGTTGATCTCATCAGTAGTTAAGAAGGAGTATTTTCTTTTTCGAAAAAGGACCAAAATCCCCATCAAGGCAGCCCAACCATTAGGAGCCAGTTGAGCTGGGGCTATACCCCAAAATTCGAAGATATCCCGAATGCAGGGGTGGAGAATAAACCTAAGACCGAGCTCAAGTTGCAATTCATAAGCTGCCACAGCGTTCGGCAGAGCATAGCACATACGCGCATCGGGAGAAAGAAGATAAAAATCGATACCCTCCCCACACTGAAATTTGCCAAGAGCAATAACAGGGCTCTTCCACAACCAAGAGTTGTCAAGGGTCGAATGAACCTCAAATGGCAGAAAAGGGGATATCCTTATCCCACAACGAAAGTTTTCCAAGATGGCCCAGCAATCCAAGACCAGCGTCGGCAATCTTAGGATTGGGCTCCAGTGTAAAAGTAGAAACGAAGTCGATAACTCATTGGTTAAAGGCAATCCGAGATGGAGACAGAGGGTCTGAATGCTCCTCCGAAGATGACGAGGATGACGACGAGGATGACCCAGAACCACCGAGCGAAGAATTGGTCGAACGGGAAAGAGATCTAGGGGATCTAGGAAGAGAAGAGGACCCCTCGCAAGCCATATCGTGATAGACGTAAAGGGAAGTAAAATGCAAAATAGGGAAAGGAGAAAATCCTAAGCTACAGCGACGACAGGTTTAGAGACACGAAAGAAAAAGAGCCAGGGAGAAAAGAAGAAAAAGGAGAGGAGAGTAATACCTGGAAGAGGAAAGCGAACTTACTAAGTAAAAGGAAAGCTAACAACCTGCAGAATCAAAGGGAGAAAAAAGAGGAAGCAAGGGAATGAGAAACTGGAAAAAAATATTCAAAATTCAAATTTCAAATCGACAGTTACACCCCAAATACCAGATATACCCCCACCGGAATGAAAATATCTTAAAAACGGTGCAGAAAACCCGATAAGGTGGGAACTTATCAAGATGAGGAGAATGATCGAGAACTACGAGGAGCCGAGATGAAAGGAACCCTAATATCACAGGCACCGAAGCATGAGGGATATAACCCATGAAGTACAATTCGACCCTGAACAATCTCAAGTCATGAAATTATTCAGGCTCGAGGGGCTAATGTTATGGATATTATATCCCCCATGCTTGTTAGGCCCAAAAAGCCCAATAACCTCTATTATACTTGAAGAGGAAGGCCCAATCCCTCGGCGGACCAAACGGTGGACAGAAATTAGAAGGGAATCAAGGCAGCCCAAAGGGAATCATGACAGCCCGAAGACCCAGCCCAAGAAAGAATAAAGGCAAGCCCGCCTAATTGATTAGAGCTATTTTCACCTACATTTTAGTGTCTTTTTATATGTGTTTTCGTATTATTTTATCCGTATTTTATGTGTTATTTGGTTGTATTTTGTATTTTTATTGAAATATGTGTGAATGAGCTTAAACATAAGATTTTCACTTTTTATTTGATGCTAAACATGATAAGGAAGATGTAGGAAAAAGCGGATCTCAATTTGGAGTTGAAACGAGGAAGAACGAGCCGAAACAGTGAAAGAGGAGAAGAAGCTGCACAACACGGCCGGCCGTGTGCATGAACACGGGTCGTGTCTTGAACACGCCTCGAGTTCCGCACACGGGCCTGTGCATGAGGCCGTGTGATGTCGCCAGAAACACCAACTCGGCCACCCCTGTGGCCGAGCGCAGAGCACGGGTCGAGCGCAGAACACGGGCCGTGTACCGCGCACGGCCCTGTCCTAGAAGCCGTGTGCGGACACCAGATTACACAACACGGCCACCCCTGTGGCCGTGTGCAGAGCACGAGCCGTGTAGGTGTGATTCCTGCTAAAAAATCAGAATCTTCTAGAAGGCCCACATGGGGTATAAATAGACCCCATTTCAACATTTTTCAGAGAAGATCCGAAATATCCATTTTCTACACACACATCACACACCATTTCTTCCATTTTCCACCATCATCTTCATCCATCTTCATCCACCTTCATCCACTTTGATCCATCTTCATCCATTCCATCAATTCTCCACCAAATCTTCATCTCTTCCATTGGGTGTGAGAGATCTCAAGATTTCAAGAGCTAGAGTGGGAGATCCATGAGTGTTGAAGATTTCCTACAAGAAATTGTTGGGGAAGATTTACATCTCTTTTGAATCTCTTTTGGATTTAGAACTATGTATTTGTGTAATAGATCATTTATTTGTTTTATTACTTTTATCATGTTAGGCTAATCCCTCTAGTGGGATTAGGAATATGAAGAGCATATTAGATTTATATTATCATGTGGATTAAATTGGTTTTTCATTTAATTGATATTGATTTCTATTCATGGGATTTAATTGCTTTGATATTGTGATAGCATGGTTTGTTATTCATGAATGTTTATTGGTTTAATGGATTGTTGATCAATGAATTATTTGTGGTAATTAAGTGTTATTATGATGTTCATGTGTGTATTGCTTGGAGTGAGACGGAAACGACCCTCTATAGTATTAGGAAGGCATGAATAGACATTGAGTTTGGGTTTGACCGAAAGGATATTTGAATTCAATGAGGGAAACCAATCCATTCGTTGGCCTTAGTACACAAAAAGGGAGAGTTTAATTTAACTAGTACCTAGATGGAAGGGGTTAATGTTGGGCTTTGATCTTAAGTGCTTTTGGGAGTCTAAAATGGATCAACAACCTTTGTAACCCGAAAGGGAGCTTAGGATACAATCGTGATCACCCTTAGTCTACATCAATTGAGTTGAATTCCGTTTGCATGATAATATGAATCGAGTGTGCTTGGATGTTTCTAATCCCATGTTTTTCCATACTTGAACTTTAGCACCCATTTTCTTTACTTGTCATTTATCTTATTTGCTATCTTATTTACTTGCTACTTGTTTTAGTTGTTAATCAAACTCAAAACCCCCGATCATCTTTACAAAAACGACATGAACATGAGCTCACGTATTTGCTAGTCCGAGTATAACTCCTTATTGGATTGATAATTTTTCTTGGGATATACTACTACAACGATCGAGTATTCTTGCTCGTGAGTGCTACAAAATAGGCAAACACTAATAAGGCCGAAGCCAAGAAACGCTCTCGACAGGAAACCTCGACGTTCATCCTTTCCCTAGCCGAAAGCTCGGATGAACACCCCAGCACCGAAAGCCAACCTATCCGAAGACCAAAGAGGGCAACGAAGATGAGACAGTAAAGAACAGACACCATAATGAAAGAGAACAAGTAATGCAGGCTAGAAGACAACACTAATGGGAAGAAGAGGTATCTTGAGCAGCAATTCTAACTAGGAGACAACGATTGACTGGCGCACCCGACTCCAACAACCAATGGGAGGCCAGCAAAGGATGGAGGAACCCTACAAATCCCTGCAGTACCACAAACGGTGCTCAGACTTCTCCTGCGGATGGTCGGCGTACCAGACGACTTCATTAAAGATGGCTTGTCTTTATCCAGATGGCGCAAGACGATTGGCTGGATTTTAGGGTTTTGGGACAATATAAATAGCCTCTCTCACAGGAGAGAGGCAGGTCACTGGTACTCACTTTAGACATTACACTTGTAAGAATTTGGGAGGAACGAGTGTTATTCTAAGAGAGAATAAGAAAATCAGTTGAATTCTGGGGTGGAATTAAATCTCTGTTGGTTGTGATCCTTTTATTTATAGTTTATTGTGTTTGATCATGTTCGTTCTTGGTTTTCGTTATAAAATATCTTAATCCTTCATACACAAAATTAACGAGCCAAGAACAGCCGTCAACAAGAGTGATAATCATTAATTAAATTATTTTGTGCGCGGTTTATTTTTAGGACGAATAAAAAGTAATATACTTTTTTTAAATACAGTAAAATTGAATAGTGTAAAAATTTTTGAAAATAAAGATAGAAGTTCATATTTATTTTTATATATGTCCTAGATGTAACCCACCCATGTATTGCACGAAATATATTATAATTATTTATTTTTTATATTTAAATTATTGTTTTAATGTTAGGTAGATGAGACTAAAAAAAATTATAATATTCATGTGGTCCACATATTACACTAAAAAATACAAAACAAATACTTCCGTCATTCCCACAAGAGTTACATTTATTTATTTTTTGCGTCCCGCAATAAGAGTTACATTTATCTTTTTGATAAATGAGACTCGCACAAAACAATTAATATATTTTCGTGCAACTCACACAAAAACGAATACATATACCTATAATATATTAAAATATTATACTCCATATCTCAACTCACTACATATTAAAATATTATGTCATTCCTTAATTTTTCGTGCAAATGTAACTCTTTTAAATATTCGAGGGTATATAGTATTGGTACTCATTAAGATAGTGCTTTTGTTTTGAATATAAGTAGGAATAAAAAATTTGGATTTAAGATTACTTGGAATTAGTAAATTTATATTTATGTTTGTTTTAGAGAAATTTAAATAGGGTTGATTTTAATTTTATATCAAATTAATTGTAAAATTAGGAAATAATTTGTGAAATAGTAGGTTGTGATCATGTGATGTGTGTAAATGATAGATAAAATGTACTACCCGTCCCACACTTATCTTCACACTTTCTGTTTTCGTCTGTCCCACACTTATCTTCACCACTCAAAAAATGAAACTTCACATTAACCAACAACCTCAAAAGTTATCATAATTTCAAAAATATCACTCACATCTAACACACATAACATACTTTATAATTTATTTATTACCTAAAAATACTACAATATTCCTAAAATCAATAAAGTTGGTCAAAAATTAACTTTTCTTAAATTTCGTATCTACATTATCGGTGCAGATAAGTATGAGAAGGGAGTATGTATGTAATTTGATTTGACTAAGCCCTAAATTTAAAAAGAGGAATGGAATATATATAATTTTAAATCTAGACTATTAAATCAAATCAAACAAACTTTCAAACAAAAAAAAATTAATTTCATATTTCAGCCCAACATCGGTGAAGTGTTAAAAGAGATTGGATTTACCCAATTAGCCTCGAGCCCTAACCGCGTGTCATGCTATTTGTATGTATTCAATCAACCAAAATGAAATGCAATTTGGGGTCCGACAACACACATTACACATATACCCATGTCGTACTCTTCTATATTAATAGCTTCTTCCTAACGCTTTCCCTCACTCACTCGCTCACTCTCACTTGCAACTTGTGTGCTTTTCTTCTTCGTCGTCGTCGTCTGCAGTCAACTCCTGCGATCGCCGGAGGAGGTATTCTCTCTCTCCATTTTTATTCACATTCCTCGCTTTTTACCCTCTCTTTTCTTGTTTTCTGCTTCAATTCGCTGTAATATTTAAGAATTTGTTTATTTGTTCCTGAATTTGTTTTCTGTTCGAGTATCTTTTGTGTTTGTGCTTTCCATTAGGTATCAGGTTACTGAAACCTAATCATGAATTATGCGAAGTGGAATTTTCTATTTTAAGTTAAAAAATTTCTTGAAATGCTTATGTTTAGTTTTTTGGTTTTCTTAAAATTTTTATGTTGCTTTACTTGTGTAATCTTCATTTTTGGCGTATGGCTGTTGCGGAGATCTGGTAATGTTGTTCTGAGTCGTTAATTTTCCTGTTCGTCTTCATTTTTTTTACTAGTCTTGACTCAATTCCCTCTACGGTCACTCATGTATGTATATGTATGTATGTACGTACGTACATAACGTTATATGTGCACGCAATCCAACTTATTAAATGCTACAATTTCATCTTTATCTCTTCAGATATGAGCTCGAATAGAGGATTTGGGAATTCTTCCAGTGCTGTTACTTCTGACCCATCATTGAAAGCCAAAGGCACCTCTGACGTCCGTAACCCTAGTATTAATCAACCATCTCATGGTGTGTCAGATGTAAGTTCTGCACAACAGGATGATGGATGGGAAGAATACACAAAGAAATCCAAGAACAGGAATAAGATGAATGCTTCAAAGCAGTGGAGTCCTCAGCAGTCCACTCCTAAGGCTTGGGGTCAATCTGATACTGTCCAAAAACTTGGACTCCGAGCTGGTGGTGGTGGATACGGAAGAGGCTCTTGCCAAACAGGGTCTGTGCAATCATCTGTAAATGTGGAAAGGGGGAAGAAAAAACCACAAACACTCTCTGATTATGTCGGAGGGTCTCCAGTGGTTACCCCTCCACTGAAGAATGGATGGGGATGGTCTACGAGAGCTGCTGCATCTCAATCATCAGATGACGGTGTTAGTCAAGCAGCTAAACAGGCTGATAATGGAGCTACTACAGTTGGTGCTGTTGATGATGATGAAGGTGAGGATGATGATGAAGAGTCTGATGGCTTTGAAGACTCTGATGATGATCTTCTGAGTGATGACTGTGATGAAACTGAAACTAACCATGAAACCAGGAAGAATAACAATTGGTTTAAGGAACTTTTTCAGTGTCTCGATGAATTAACTGTCCAGCAGATTAATGAGCCTGAAAGACAGTGGCATTGCCCTGCCTGCAAAGGAGGCCCTGGAGCTATTGATTGGTACAGTGGCATGCAACCCCTTATTTCTCATGCGAGGACCAAACGATCCAAAAGGGCAAAGCTACACCAAGAGCTTGTTTTAGTTTTGGAAGAGGAACTTCGAAGGAGGGGAACTTCATCGGTTCCAGCTGGTGAAAAATTTGGCAAATGGCAAGGTCTGAAGGAAAGAGCAGATAAACAAATTGTGTGGCCACCTATGGTGGTGATCATGAATACGCTGCTTGAGAAAGATGAAAATGATAAGGTATGACATTCTTTAAGTTCGTATTCATTTATAGTTCTGCAATTTATTGAATTTTATGGTACATTAAATCATTCTCTGCTGTGAACTGCATTTTCAGTGGAAAGGCATGGGTAATCAAGAACTTCTTGAATTTTTTAGTGATTATAATGCTGAAAAGGCAAGACACTCATATGGACCTCATGGGCACCGTGGCATCAGTATGTTGATTTTTGAGGCCTCAGCTGTGGGATATGCAGAGGCTGAACGTTTGAGCAAGTCATTTGAAGACAGCTCTAGAGATAGACTTGCTTGGGATAGAAAAAATAAGGTGCTATTCAAACCAGGAGGAAATCGTCAACTTTATGGGTTCATGGCTGAAAAGCAGGATCTTGACTACTTCAATCAACATTCACAAGGTGCTCTCTAGTTTGTGACTTGAATTGTCATTAATTTTTACTCATAGATTATGACTTTCGAAATTCTCTGTGATGCATAGCCAAATCAAAACTGAAATTCGAGATGTGCTCATATCAAGAAATGGTTGTGAAGCAAATGAAGCAGATGAGCGAGGATAACCAGCAGCTCATATGGTTAAGGAACAAAGTTGCCAAAGAAAAGATGAGCAAGATGGCTCTTGAACAGTCTTTGGGTGAACTGAGTGAAAAGCTGAGGAAGACGCTGGTTGACAACCGTGCTGTTAAGAAGATGACCAAAAAACATTATGAACAAAATAAAGAAGAGGTACGTTTATAAAGTTGTATTCTGTGTTATATATGAAATGAACAATCTTGTTGCATTTAGTGAGTTAATTACTATGTATCATGAAATATGGTAGAATTTGATGAAATCTGTTAGTGTTTGGTGAGGTTATATGTGGATATCTGACTTTTGTCAGTTTCAAAGCAATAGTGGATGTATTATTATCAGTTAATTTTTCCTAAGTTTTAAAACTTCAAATACAAAATATTTTCGAGAAGTTACCTTTAAAAATCTGTTACAATTACAATGCAGAAACGTATTTTCATCATCCATATGCTTTACTATTTATTCTTTGATAACAATGCTAGTGGCATTCAGTTCTTATTTTTTTATACCCCTACACTTTCTAGCTTTATATTTATTTTTCTCCATATAAGTCCTTTTCTCTTCCATAGGCTACACCATGGTTCTCTCTTTTATATCCGGAAGTTTACCTCTGATAATTCATAGCTTTAGTGTTTTGTTAAATAGGCAGCTGTAGCTCAAAGTTTTGATTTATATATTACTGTTCTATAAAAAACCTGTCATAATTCCTTAAGAGTTTGCCGATAGAAAGTTGGAAATGGAAGAGCGAGAGAGGGAAGCTTTTCTCTTTCTCTCTAAGAATAAAAAACCTTAGGAATGCCTTATATCCTCCACACTTACATTCAGTTTTATGGTTTAGGTGGTTGAATTCTACCTTAATTGAGTTTTGGCTTGGATTTGCATTTAATTTTCGCAGATAGTGGTCGAGCCATTTTAAGCCTGGAACTGTTGGCTTTTGTTCTGAGGTGACTTGTGTGTCAAATGAAAAGATTCTCTCTGAGTGTCTGTATTTCCCATCTAAGGCATCTGAAAATTTACTTGTCTTTTTACACTTTCCAATTGCCAATGGAGCTCTCTTTGTCAAAGTTCAAAGATGCTACTAATGTGTTAATATTTTTCTGTTTTCTATGTTAACAAACTATTCTGAATCCAGATGGACAGTCAAGAGCAGTTCTACAACGATCAAATTGAACAGCTTTATGCTGCCAGAGGCGCAAAGGAGGAAAATTTTGAGGAAACACAGCTTATTGAACGTGAAAAGGTAACCAAATCTGAGGCAGCTGTGTCTTCCTTGGAGGAGCGTTCAAAGAGGTAGCATTCTATTCCGTAAATCTTACTATTTCACTTCTTGACTTTATTTGTCAGAGGAACATACATATTACTACAATTTATAGATCATCTCGTGCTTAGTGCCATTTATATCAAAAGCAAATTCAAGATCTGCATTAGTTTTTTTTCTAACACACTCGGTTGGCAAGAGGTGATTGATACGACTGATGGTGTTTCAATGGCCATTTACTTAGGAGCGAAGAAATCGCAAAATTCATTCAAGATCAGGACAAAGACATGGCTGAATTTATCAGGAGGAAGGATGTACTGATTGCGGCCCATGCCAAGGAGATTGAGGAACGGAAGCGGCGACGTTGGGAAGAAGATATGGCATTAGAGAAGCAGTTTGATGAGGAGCTCAACAAGCTGATGGATGAATACACTCCATCCACATCGAAGCAGAGTGGGTGATAGCCGTTGGCCGGCACACGAAGAATAATGATGAGAGGGTCCCCTGCGTCTGGTTTTCTCTAGTACAGAAATCTGGATATCATTTTAGCTAGGATTTTGCTAAACACTAAGACGGCTCTGACTTATTTATATTGCAGTAGAGAGAAAATTGGCTGAGTCAATTGTGTTATATTTCTATCTTGATTATAATTTGCAGTCTGCACTCTTTGCATGATTCGGGAATGGTGGCTACGATAGTATGTTTGCCAACCATTATTGAACAGAGGCAAAGACTTGTGATTGTTTCACATAAGTTTTTACGTGAAATTTATAGTATAATTAAAAAGTGATAATATTTTATAGTTAAAGTGATAATAATTTTAAAATGTATAAAATGATTCATGTGAGTCTTACGCAAGAATTACTCTTGAACAAAATAGGGCAGATTTCCATTACGATTCGAATCAGAGATTGAATAAGTGAGGACAATAGTTTAAGATTCAATCAAATCGATTCAATCGAAAAATTTAAAGATCACCTAAATCTAACTACTATATTTTAGAATATTTTATGAATCATCATTCATTAACCATTATATTTTAGAATATTTTATGAATCATCATTTATAACAGAAAATGTATAAGCGCCTAAATAATTTTATAGAGTTTAATATTCATTTTAAAATAATAAAACTCCTAAAAAGGTCACCCACCAAATATTTGCACTTTTTTTTTTCTCTTCCCCAAATAATCTTCGCAACCAAAAGATTGAAACAATCCTCAATACCTTTACAACAGTGCAATTTACAAAATGTCATTTGTCACACAATTCAATTAAAATCAATTATATCATACACTCTATCATATTCAATTACGTAAAATATCTATTTTTTTCTTACTTTATTAATATATATATATATATATATATATATATATATATATATATATATATATATATATATATATATATTCTTAAATTCTTGTGACACCAAATATGTGCATGTGTTTTGGTGTTGGATGGAATAATAAATTCATTCAATATTTAACTCATAAATTAAATAAATAAAAGTAAAATGAAACATCATTAAAAAAAATATTAAGAAAGTATATTTATAAAAAAAATTCCAATTCAATTGATTTTTTTCGGTTTATGAATGATTCAAACTGGTTCAACTACTAAAATAGTTTTTTTTTTTTGGGTGTT
Source organism: Pogostemon cablin (assembly GCA_023678885.1). NCBI lineage: Eukaryota > Viridiplantae > Streptophyta > Magnoliopsida > Lamiales > Lamiaceae > Pogostemon > Pogostemon cablin. The sequence continues at coordinate 15,988,529 of CM042965.1, read as the reverse complement.
TCGAGGTAGTTCCCGACTTCGGTTCCTGGGTCAACTGGCCAGTCCGATGATCCTTTGAACCTTCCATAGTTTTATACCATAAAATATATCGACACAATGTCTAGAAGTATTTTTATTGGTGTCTATCGATAGAGACAATACGATATCATCACCTTTTCCTCATGTTTTGCTCTGCTTGAGCTATAAATCCACTTTGGATTCATAGATGTTTATACTCTTTCTTAATTGATGTATTCATTAATAAAAACAATCCTCAAAATACACTTTCTTCTGGCATCCTTTCTTGTTTATTAAGAAATTTCTGTGATATTCTTGGATAGATTGGTAATTTAATGCTTTGATAAAACCCATGAATTACATCTTTTAAACCGGGAACATTTTCATTGAGAAAGTGATAGATATAAAGATTATAAAATAAAAAAAAATAAAAAAAGCTTTAACAATTGACAACATGAATATATTTCAATAAAGGTATCATGGTTCATACTACACTATAACCTCTATATAATGATATACATATGATTCTTTTAGAATCTCCACTCTAAACTTAGATTTGCCTAACCTTGCATGGTACAGTATCAGTATGCAATATTTACTTAACGTGTTCTAACATAGTACTGGTTTCAATTGTGCTACCTCATAAACGATACATAAGTTCACTGGAAGCCTCTCTTGAAACGCTCGTATTTGTTTCGTCTCTTTACTCGTGTCTCTATACATGAGCCATTCCACTGCTGCTGTTATCCTCAATTTGAAGCTTCTCATTCAATAGAGTCCTGAATTCTGCATCCCTGTGTTCTAAATTTCGAACAAGTTCAACCTACAGTGCAAATAAAGAGATATATGAAGGTCCGCGTACTAGGAAAACAACTTCAATCTGAAGTACAAGAAGTTTGTATGCATTAATAGAAGGCTGTATACTTTCTCAAAGGCACACCCACATGAGGTTATCACAGGAGAAGGATTGAAACTTGGTTCCCATAAAAAAAAGATTTAAATTACTAGTTGCCCACATCTAGTTAGCAAAAAATTACTACCTCGAGTATTTCTCCGACTATATTGACATGTACCAGGTGATCATTTGATGTTATGGCTCTTTAAAATTACCTGTTTCTGGAAAAAATCAAATTCATCAGAACTCAATAAGCCATCACAATTTGAATCAAGGAGTTCCATCATCTCCCGAGCATCTTCTCCTTCAGCACCAAGCTCTTCCATAACTTCCATAAGTTCCTCAATGCTGATTTTACCATCTCCATTCTTGTCTAGCAGATGGAACACTCGGTTTCTGTGATCAAGTTGACTCGTGGAAGAAATATCTTTAAGGCGTAATGCCGCTAGTTCAGCTGCAGCCATCATAATAGTCTTAAGCCGCTTTGCCTGAGAATTCATTATAGCATAATATCTAAGTTTACAGAATCCAGGGTATAAAAAAAATCCATTTCTAATTTTCTACCCTTACATTTTTAAATTGATCCAGCATATAATAGCGCCTTGGAAAAATAATTCAGTATAATCTAAATTGATGACAATAAAGGGGGGAAGTTAAATTAAAAAAAGATTAAAACAGTGATGTTGAAGATAATAAGCCATCATATTTCAGTTTTCATTAGTTCTTACCTCTTCTGGATCAGTAAGACCACCTTTGTACAATGCATGAGAGGCATTTCCACCAGCTGCCAACATATCCATCTCAGCCGTCCGTATCTGTATCTCCATCATTGGTCTTTTCCTGACATTGTCACTGATATCCACAGCCATGTGTAAGCTCTTGTATCCATTTGCCTTGGGCCGCAAAATATAATCTTTGGACCTGCTAGGAATCTCTTTTAATTGGGACTGGATTATCTCACGTGCTCTATAGCAGGCTTTTTCTCCAATTGCCGAAGAATCAACAGCAGATGATGGGGTCAATATTACTCTTAATCCTAAGACGTAATTCACTTCCTCAGGTTTACGTCCATCTCTTAATAGTTTCTTCATTGTACTATAACGACTCTTATAGCGACTTTCAACAGATATGTCTTTTACCATTTCAGATAAAGCTTGATCAGAACTCAGGGAATTAAGCAGCTGCTCCCTGTATGTATCCAGAAAGGGTTTGCTTATAGTTTCATGTCTCCTCAACCATGTGTCAACATAAAGATACGAGTAAGGAAACAAATATTGAAATGACAGATCCTCCAGTTCCAGGCATAAAAGGTTGGTGCCAACGGCATGTGAAAGTGGGGCATATATCTTCATAACCTCCACAGAAATCATTTGCTGCTTGTACCTCGGGAGATAATCAAGGTGTCGCATCATGTCCAGCTTTAGAACCAAGTCTAAAATAATAGCTCTCGCGTCGTAGTATGTGAGGCAGAACACCCTCAATGCAGATGCACTCTCATCATCTAATGTCTCCACCTTCGAAGATATGTTCTTTAAGCGCATGCTTTCATGCAGTAGATGAGCAGTGTCGGTGCCAATGCGATCCTTAACTTCATACAGTGATATTGTGCCTCCCTCAATCACTTCTCTCAGTATTCCAGCAGATATAGCCTCGGCATCCATCTGCACCCAGCATTAGCAATAATCACTCTCTCGGAAATACTACACTTGACACCCCCAACCCAAGATGGAGCTTGATAGGCTAAGAACCTAACTACAAATGCTTAAACATATCAAAAATTGATATAGAGTAGAAAATACATCATCTCTGAATGTCTTATGGTTCCAATTCCATTGATCTAATAAGATAGAAGGAATCATAGAGGATATTTTCAATAATTCCTTTAACATGCTCTACTGAACAGTAGTCGAGCAAATTTTTATTGTTATCATGACATTATGGTTACAATCTTCTGTAAACAATGATTATGTATTGGGTATCATAAGTGCTTCATGATTTGTTATTGAGCAATAAATATGTAGAAATAGTCATCCATCATCTTATCTGAATCAATACAAATTACAACCAAATGAATCTTAGCCTCATTGCTATTTTTTGAGATTTCTTTCTTCCTTCATTGATTTCTGATGCTAAATAATTTCTCCCTCCATTCCACAAAAAAAAAAAAAAAATCTCATTTTTTCACAGAAATTAAGACGATACATTGTGTTTGAATTTTAATATTTACCCACATTTTTCCTATTTTACCCTTAACCTTAGATACTTTTTAGTAGTATTTCAAACGAGTTTTTGTTAAATACTAGAAAACTCATATAATTTCATTTCAATCAAGTTACAGCTAATTATGTGTTAAATGTGAAAAAAGACATACATGTGGAGCATAAAAAAATAGATAATGAGCATATCTGACTGGAAAGAGAAAGTATAAACCTATATTCAATGGCAAAAGATAGTATGGAATGGTTCCACTATTAGATTTTTCTGTAGAATCTAATTGTCATGTGTTGGGATTAAGGTGTAATCCTTCATCCAAATTACGGTACAATTGGTGTGGCTTGGTAGCTGGAGCTCAAACTGGAGAGAATATATGTGGTGCATGGTGATTTTGAGATGGTTATGATAGTTAGAGCAGTTACAACCAAAAGAATATAAAATTGAACACTTGTAAAGACAGGTCTGCTACTCAGTTTTCTTGGCTGCTAAAGGGTGGTTAAAAACGGTTGTTTTAGCTGGAAATTGGTTATTGTCTCTTCTATTACATGTCATCTTCACGGTGGAGCAAATAACAGTTAGTTTGGGTGGCTAGATCAGTATAAAATCAGCTGGCAACACAGCATATCAAATTGAGCTTAGAGGGTTGACAGTTTTCATACATTTGTGATCTTTTAGTGTAGTTTGGTTAGTTAGATTGTTGATTCTTCGTGTTATATTCATTCCATCAATAAAGAAGCTTTCAATAAGTGATTCATGATCTGGTTTTTTGCTAAAAATTACAACATTGTGTTTTCAGCATGCAATACTGTCCTTGTGTATGACAAAAATTACTCCTAAAAGAAACAGGTTAATTTTTTTTTTTGCATCGGTTCAACGCAGGAAATAAGTAAATATATAATCTACATTTGAAGCAAGCAAATAAGTAAATAATCTACTAAACAGTAGCGATCAACGTAGAAGCAGGGTTTCATTTTGTACCTACTAATAATTAGGAGTATTTTGTAATAATTGGGATTTTGAATGCTGAATCAATGACCACATATTCAACGCAAAGATAAATTAACAAGTTAGATTGATGAATCATCACCTGGAGATCGGCAAGAATAATGGCAATAGACAGAGCTTTAGAGACGGGAGAGCGGCCATCAGGGAGGAGAGGGAGAGAATTGAGAATAGGAATAGAGAATTTGAGGGTGTTGAAGAGCAAGCGGGAGGAGCTGGTCGACAATGAGGTGCTGCTGTGGGTCGTAATTCTCTGCGTTAGCTCATTGAAAGCCCCAACCAGCTCCACCACCATCTTCCCTCCCGGCTGCTCCAATGTCATCGCAACTCCTGACGCTGATATCCTGACGCGAGTCCTCTTAAGCTGGAGATTCGCAAATAATATGGAGATGGTGGGTGAGGGGGACTCAATCAATAGACTACTCTTGGGTTTGGGGGAAAATTGAAGAGAAGTTGGGGAGATTAGAAGAGCTTCCATTTGGCAATGGTGCTGGTCTGTAATTGATTCGTGGGAGTGGAGAAGATGAAGAATTGTAATGGATTAGCCAATAATTTCCAATCCGAACTAGGATTAAATTGCTAGTTCAGAAGGAATGGATTATGATATAGTGGTACAAAAGTAGAAATATGAATTGATAAAAAGTGATAATACTTCAAAAATGATAATATTTTATAATAAAAATATTAATAATATTATTATATTATTTTTTATCGGTTACATATAAAAGCTTACCTGAGTCGATCTTATATAAGACTTTGTTAATTAATTGTGTGGGTTGAGGGATTGAGGATTTTCAAAGGGAGAATTCCACTTATTGCCCAACTTGATCATTCATATTCCATCCATCTAACCATAAGAGTTACATTTATCTATTTTGGGTGTCTAACAATAATAGTATTTATTCTATCCCATTTCAATGTTTATGTTTATTTTTTGCACGTTAATTAAGGTGTATAATATTTTAATAGATAGTTGGTAAAAAGATATACTCCCTCCGTCCCCCAAAGTATTTCACACTTTCCTTTTTCATCCGTCCCTCAAAGTATTTCACACTTTACTTTTACTAAATTTGGTAAAAAATACATTATACTAATACTCACTTTTTACACATATCCCAATATAATACTTACTTTTTCACATCTCCCAAAAACTTTACACACTTTTTTCACATCTCTCAATAACTTTACACACATTTTTCATTAAATCAACTAAAATATATATTCTCTTTCTTACTTTATACATAAAAATACAAAATTTTCTTAAACTCCGCGCACACCAATACGCGAAATACTTCCCGGGACGGAGGGAGTAATATTTAATGTAAAATGAGTATATGTATTAGTGTTGGATGTGATGACCATGGTGTAAAGTGGATAGAAGGAAACGTAAACATTGAAATTGAACGCCCAAAATAAAAATATGTGAACATTGAAATGGGACGGAAGGAGTAAATTTTTCTTTTGAGCAAAACAATTAATATATTTTTATGGGGCTGTGAAGAATGATATTGTGATCACCGTAAATTTGGTAAAGGGAAAAAATATATTAATATATGTGAATAAACAACATTCCATGATTTGATGGGATAAAATAAGTGCCAATAGGCAAATGTAGCTAATACGTAAAAATCTTTACTAACACTCCAAATATATTATTTCTTTTCAAATCAAAACCGCAATAAAAACACCATTATACCCTTCCCCACAAAATTAAAATAAATTATTACCAACACCCACCACCATGCCGCCGACCTCCGGCTACTGCCGTCGCCGCCGCCTCAGCTACATCGAAATCGATATCGGTGCGGATCTGTGTCGGTTATTTACATCGGAATCGATATTCATACCGATATCAAAAGCGACACGAGTCCATATCGACACCTGAACCTACACCAGAATCAATGTCGGTACGGTCCCGTGTCGGTTACCCACACCAGAACCTACACAGGGAATACATTAGGTATTAGGTTTGAATAGTAGATGCAAAAGACTTAAAAAATTTACAAAAGTTTAATAAGGATATCAAATAAAAATAAGTTGTAGTAAAGATTTTGGATATTGATTTTTGTTTATTATTTCAATTTCTCATAAAATAATCTCTAATACTAATTACTTTTTCTGTCCCATAATACTTTTCATATTTACTGTTCCACGTTTAAGAAAAGTTGCATTTTTTGTTCAATTTGCACTTTTTTACCATTTTTTTATTTAGGGTATTTGTAAATAATTATGTGTCTACCTAATTGAGGATTGCTGGGTGTAATTTCTATTCTTCATAGAGAATCACAAATTACACATGATGTATGCCTAATTTCTAGGAAATCAAATCACAAGAGATACGTACACTAATTAAGAATATTTTCCTATATAATTTACTGTAACTTAACAATTTGTATTATTTTTAGGTGATAAAAAGTATAAAGTAATGAGATGTGTGTGAAAAATGAGTAGCAATTTTGAAATTAAAGTAACTTTTGAGGTTGTTAGATAAAATGATATTTTCTTTTTTGGGGTGTGAAAAGTTTTTGGGACAAATAAATGAGGAAAGCGTGAAAGGTTTTATGGGACGGAAGGAATACATGCCAATAAATCAGTAACAAAATCAAATCAAGATTGAGTCAACTATTTCCTTTCTTACACCCCCTCTCCGCGCAAGCGCTGCGTGGGATGAAGAAGTACGCAGAGCTTGGACGAAGAAATTCAAAAGCCGATGGAGAAGACTCTTCGTGAAGATGTCGGCAAACTGAAGATAAGATGGGACAAAGTGAGTGGTTAGCTTTCCTGAAGACACTAGCTCTCTCACAAAGTGATAATCCAAGTCAATATGCTTAGCTCTTTTGTGAGCTGCAGGATTCTTGCTAAGAAAAATTAGCACTTTTATCGTCACAAAGAAGTTGAGGCCGAGAGGTTGTAGTGAAACGAAGCTCGTGAAGAAGATTGGAAAGCCACACAATTTCAGCAACAACATTGGTCATAGCACGATACTCAAATTCACAAATGGAACGAGCAACTGTAAGTTATTTTTTGGCACTCCAAGAAACAAGATTTCCCCCAAGAAAAATTGAATAACCATAAGTGGATCGACGCGTCTCAATAAAATGAGCCCATTCGGCATCAGAGTAGCCTTCAAAAGAAGAGTTCGGACGATGAGTAAAGGAAAATCGAAGTGAACTGTGCATTTGACGTATCAAAGAATACGTTTCACAGCCTCGAAGTAAGTATCCGTCGGAGACTGAAGAAACTGGCTGACAAGGTTGATTGCATATGAGAGATCTGATCGAGTAATAGTTAAGTGATGAAGAGCCCCGATCAAAGATCGGTATAGCGTTGGATCACAAAATGGGAAACCATTGCAGACATGAACTTCGCCTACAAATAGAGGTGTTGCAATAAGTTTTGAGTCCAATAACCCAGCGCGCTCGAGAGTATCATGGGCATATTTGGCTTGCCAAATGAAAATGCCATCAGAAGTGTAGGAAACTTCAAGACCAAGAAAGTAGTTGAGATGTCCTAGATCCTTAATGGCGAACTCCTTGTGAGTTCGAGTTATGAATTTTCGAAGTAAGGTCAGATCATCACTTGTCACAATAATATCATCCACATAAAGCAACAAAAAGATAGTGGATTTACCTGGTTGAAGTGAAACAAGGATGTGTCAGCACGACTCTAACAGAAACCCAGACTGAAAAGATAGTGCTAAATCTCTAAAACCAGGTATGAGAGGTCTGACGAAGCTAAAGGACCTTACTTTTATTATGGGGCAAATGGCCGGGAACATGAATCAATTGACACAAATGTTGGAGAAAAGAAGATTCCCGTCTCAAGGCATAATGAACCCGAAAGAGTGCAAAGCCATCATAATGAGGTCAGGAACACAATATGAAGGTCCGATTATACCAGCAAGAGAAAACGGAGAGAACGTGTCCCTGCTCGACCAAATTATTTGGTCGAGCTGAGGTCGAGTGGCATTCTGAGGCTCTGAAAAAGTCACGATCAGAGTACAGGTCCTCCGCTCGACTAGATCACTCTGGTCGAGTAGAGGTCGAGCAGCCCACTGTGATTCTGAAAACCGTTGATCAGCGTATAGGTCCCTTGCTCAACCAAAATGATGTCGTTCGACCAGAACTTCTTGGTCGAGCTGAAGTCTAGCAGCCTCTATCGGGACTGTGCAGTGAAAATCCATGAAGGGATACCTTGCTAGACCAAAATACCCTCGCTCGACCAGACCCTTCTGGTCGAGCAGTGGTCGAGCAACATCATCCGGCTTCAATTTATGTGCAGTCACATCCAGGAGGTCCATTCGATCAGCCATTTATTTCGAGAAATCAAGCAATGAAGATGCCCATGGAGACTCAATCATGCAAGAGCATAGATGTGATTTCTAACTTGTTTAATCTCGATTTTAATAGGACAGATGATTATGAATTTGAGTGGAAGATTGACAAGAAAGAGTCTAGACAGTCATGGGAGGAAGGTAATTCCAAGGATCATAATTTTGTGACCAAGAAAGGTGATGTGATGAGTGTAGACAAGAAGAGAGAAAGAAAGTACTTGAAGGTGCGAATGCGAGAAGACCACCCTCTACCGTCGTGATTCTCCGACGTTAAACATGAGTGCCGGTTGGGGGTTTTTCCTTCTGTTTTATTACTTTATTATTTCTTCCGTGTGAGTGAGGAGTTATTATATTTGAGGTGCTCACGTTTTGGCAATTATATCTCTTTTCAAACTTAGTTTCGACTTACGTTTTTACTAAGTTTGGGGGGTGTGATGTACTTACCTCGTCTTATGAGCACCGAGGGTATAATTTTTCCTTTCGTTGGTTGTTTCTTTATTAGGAGGTTGATTTTTTACGACATATTAATATTTTAATCGGTGTTGGTATGTTAATTTTTTACAACTTACCTAATGTTTAGTGGGTTGTGTTGGTGTGTCTAGTGTGTGGAGTCAATTATATAGTCAATTGAGTCTTTCTTATAGTTCTCATATATTATTAATGGTTAATCATATGATGATGAGGTGTGCTTTAGCTTTCATGATTGAAAAGGTAAATGAGTGGCAAGACGAGTTCTATGCTGAGGCTTGACCTGACCGGGTTGAACAACTCGAGGAGCTCGTGCATACATTGAAGAAAAATTAGGTGCCCTCGTTTTCTTATTCTAATTTTTATGTGTGCTTTTAATTCATAAGAGTGGAAGGATTGAGTTTATGGTTGTGATCCATGTGAGCTTATATTATTTTTAAATTATGCCTGAAAATTCATATGCTCTTGAATTTGATGAAGGAAGTGTACTTGAGTTATATTGTGGTACAAAGTTCTATGTGTATTTTTGGGATATTACTTACCATGAAAGTGCTCTGTTACTTGTTAAAAGTCCATGTGAGATTTTGAACCTCGCATGTACATAATCACATGATGTTTCTTTTCTGGTGAGGATCGTTCTTGTATGTGTATTCTAGAACTTGCCTCTTGTCTTACTTGAAACTACATGTGTGTTAGATGATGGAGATGATTTTAGGTCATCCTTGAATTTATGAGTCACTTAGCTAAATAATTTCCTACCAAATAATGTTCATCCGTAGTTAGTCTCGTTAAGCCTGAAAACCTCATTCTTTGGCAGCTTACGAGAAATAGGCACTTTGAGCTTCTGAATTTTTTTAGCCTTGATTATCTATCATGAGAATTAATGGCTTTTCAAAGTGTGTTGATGGAGTTTGATAACAGTTTGGGAAGGAATGAAATTGGTGTAGAAAAAGTAATTGAAGCTCGAAAATGCATTTAAGGAACATCATGGAGTAGTGCTTAAATATAATACTCCATTGAATCAAACACTCTAGTGTAGTGCTTAAATCTAGTATCCTATGAAAGAAGCACGAGGTAGTGCCCGAAACTGGTACCTCGAGAGAAAAAATGAGAGAAGGAAAAAATGTTGTGCTAGGAAAAAAAGAAGTTAAGGAATTAAGGAGGATTTGTGTTTAATTGAAGTAAGAAGAAGAATGAAAGATCATGATGGAATGCGCAATTGATTGATCAGAGTTTTTTCCAATGGAGAAAATACTCATCCTCACATCATAAGCATCATCATATCATCATCATAAGCATCATTATCATATGCATCATCATTAACATCATCATAGGCATAAGAATTAGTAAAAATGCAAGGCATAACTTGCAAGTATAGCTCAGAGGCTCGCAATATGAATAATATATGTAGCTCGGGGGCTCACAATGTTAATAATCTCTCTATGAAGAGAGATAGATCGGTTTGTTAGAGCGTTTGGCTCAAATACTCAAAGGGAGTGGTTAAAAATAAATGAGATTATATCGGCAATCTCTCCATGAAGAGAAATAGCTAGCTTGGTTAGAGCATTTGACTCAAATACTCAAAAGGAATGGTTGTCCCTTCAAAGGTTGGAATAGCTCGGGGGCTCACAATATGAATAATCTTAAATGGAACAGTTGTCTTTATAGAGGCTAAAACTAAATGGAGTGGTTAAAAACAAAGGGGATCAGATCGGCATGATCTTTCCAATATAAAAGGGGCCAAGAGCCGATCTAAAGTGAATATGGTTCAAAAATATATGAATGAACTCTCTATAAAAAGAGATGGCTTGGTCGATTAGAGCGTGTAGCTCAAATACTCAATAGGAGCGGTTAAAAATAAAGGGGATTAGATCGGCATGATCTCTTCAAATCAATTCCGATTTTAACAAAAATTAAAGGAAATAGCTCAGTTGTTTAGAGCATGGATGAAATCTCAAGTCAATGAGAAGAGGATCGAAACACTCAAACAGAAGTGGAGAGAGAAAAGGCATTTGGGGAAGTAGAAATAAAAATATTTCATGCAGATGACGATGCTGAAATGGAGAAATATTCTGGATGGAAAGCCGATGAAACTTCCTATCAAGAGGAATAGCTCAGTCGGTTAAAATATATAGGAAAATCACACTGAGGTCTGAATGCGAAAGGTCGATGACATTGCAAGGAAAGATTAAGAACCTGACCTCCCATCTCAGGAACTCAAGGACTGAAGATAAGACCGATACTACATCTCGGGAGCTGAAGAAGAAAAGTCAAATTAAACGATCACACTGCAAGGAAAGATTCAGAACCCGACACTCCTCCTTGAGAACTCGGGGGCTGAAGATAGGGCCGATACTACATCTCGGGGGCTGAAGAAGGAAAGCCAAATCAAATAGGTCGGTTGATTAAAGTATAGAAGAATATGTCAATTCCACGAGGTTGAAATCAACGATCGGACAAAGTGAAGCAGAAAGAAGAAAATATTTCTGATCATTACACGGGTGCGACATTCACACTGATGGATGAATGAACAGTAGGACGTCTAGAAGACCAAAGAAACTGCATTAAACCCAATACCTTAGAGCTGTTATTTTTCGCTTGATCAATCTTGAATTATTCCTTGCTTCTATTTAATTCGTTATTTATTATTTCAGCACCTTAGTTATTAATTAATTCAAACAATTGGAAATTGGTTACAATAATTCTAGTTAAAGAGTAATATTAATTAAATAAATAGTTAACTGTCTCAGTGGGAACGATATTTTAAATGGGGGTACTTGCCATTACAATTGACATCCCTACACTTGGGGATTTAATTAGAGTGCGCAATTTATGCCTAATAAGTTTATGGCGCCGTTGCCGGGGACAGTAATTATTAGGCAACTATCAATTATTGCACACTCCAATTAAAATCCCCAAGTGTAGGGATGTCAATTGTAGAGGCAAGTACCCCAGTTAAAATAAAATATTATTCCCACTGAGACAGTTAATTATCCACTTAACTTGTATTACTATTCAATTAGAATTAACATAACAAATTTCCAAGTGTTTGAATAAATTAATATCTTAAATGCTGAAATAATAAATCACAAATTAAATGAAAGCAAAGGATAATTCAAGATTAATCAAGAGAGAAATAACAGCTCTAATGTATCAGGTTTAATGCAGTTGCTTTGGTCTCCTAGACGTCCTACTGTTCATTCATACTGTCTTAATGGAAATACATTATGAGATAATGCGTTAATAGTTTTGAACCTCCTTCCTAGATACTAATAAGGCGGATTTCATAAATCTCCGGATGACCAATTCGACTAACATATATTCTCTGAAAGTACTACTCAAATCTATTCACTTCCTACTTGAATTCTTAATTGCATTGTTCCACTAGGACACTCAAGTACCTTGTTTACCAGCCCTTAAGATTATCGTGTTCACTGGCAAACTAATATAATCCCTAACAAACAAATAATATTAAATACTTATGCACACAAGATAACACAATATATCAAGTAGCTATGAAGACGTTACAAACATATAATAAAGTTTGGATAAATCAAATAAACAAGGATTATAAACAGTATGAATTCACAAAGTTAATCTAGGTTCCCAAATCAACTACATTAATCCCTCAATCCTTAGAACTATAAAAGTACTTAGCCCATGAGGTTACACACAACCCTCATGGCTATCAAATTCATAACAGAATCAACAATTGAAAAGAATAAAGAAAAGATACGAAACCCTAGTATCACGTGGTTCGTGTCCTTCCCCCGTCTCTTCGATTGGATTGGCTCTCAAAACCCACTTGAATCTTCCTCCGGACCAATGGGATGGATGGATGAATGGTTTGATGTGAGTGGGTGGATGGATGGATGGTGCGTGAATCGAATTCATTATGCGTTTTTGTTGTGAATGATCGGTCCCTTTTCTCTATGTGATCTGATCCCTTTTATACCTTAGGCCACGAAAACTGACTTGGTTGGGCTATTTTTACACGTTGTAATGCACAGGGGATCAAAAATTCCAATTTTTAGCCCAAAATAACCCAACTCGAGCTGGGGTACCCAACTCGAGTTGGCAACACGACCAGTGTTACGTTGAAAAGTAACTCGAGTAAGCTAACACGAGTCGTGTTGCTAAGTCGTGCACTCGCCTGTCAAGTTGTGTTGCAATGATCTGAAACTGGACTACCTTCAGGACCCAACTCGACTCGAGTTGCAAGTCGAGTAAGGCCTTGCAACTCGAGTAAGCTCTCTGGATAATTTTCAAATGCTACTCTTCCCCCTACTCGACTCGAGTTGCAAGTCGAGTTGGACCTTGCAACTCGAGTAAGCTCTCTAGATGATTCTGGACACGTTTCGGACCCCAACTCGACTTGTGTTATAAGTTGTGTTGCAACTCGAGATGCATGTTACAACTCGAGTTGGTTCTTTTCAGCCTTGTTTCTTACTCATTTTCGTTCCTGCTTCATTTCTACCATATTTTAACCTTCAAAACTCAATACAACCCATTAGTAGCACTATAATCATGTAAAATACTTAAGCTACGCAATCCGACACGAATGTATGGCCTTATTCTAATAAAAGCAAGGTATTATGAGATCAAAAAGACGTAAATTTCCACTCTCATCAATGGATAAGCAGATAAAGGAGGGCTCATTCTGCTTCAGAGTTCTAAAGTTCTTATGGTACTCTTTTTCTTACATACGAGTTTTTCCCACTAGGTTTTCTCGTATGGAGGTTTTTAACAAGGCTAATGGAATTTTAGAGCTCAGGTTCGAGATTGCTCCTTGTAGTTTCACACAAGAAGTAACCTCGGGGGCTAATATTATGGGTGTTTATACCCCCATATAAGGTGTGACTTATACGCGCGGTGCAACCTGGAAGATAAGCAAAATTAAGAATAAGAGTGAGATTTGAACACACGCTGACTGGGCATAAGAAGAAGGCAGGAGGCAGAGGCCGACTCCCATGAGGTAGAACTAAATGCCGACACCGAGGATAAGATCAGTCCTCAATCTCGGCCATCGGCTTATAACATCGGCCTGGTGTCATGGATCTCAGCCCACCAAGGATTACCATCGGTCCAATAAGTATGTCCAGCCGACTAAAGTACAACACGCATTTACATGGAGACAACATGTCAGGATCTCATCGTACCTTCTTACAGATAAGATTCCCTTAGAGGACACATGGCAAGAGTTGGTAAATCAAAGGGGGGCCATCCACATAATATCTTCTATAAAGACAAGGAATGCATCGGCAAGAACGGACGATACTTGGGTTCACAGGAGACATGGTTGGCACTCCACTCCAACTCATCTTCTTCATTCTACTTTATCTCTCTAGAAACCCACTTGTATTTCTCTCTTTACTGTGTAATGTTCCTTCATGGAACTTGGAATGCCAACATCAAAAATAAAGGAAAGGGGCACCAATTTTATGGAGCGATGGAAAAAATTACTTGTTTGATGTGTCTGTTTTAGTGCCCAGATATTTGTTAATCTTAATCTAACCCGCTAAAAATGACCATCAATAGCTTATGGATGAAATCTCAAGTCAATGAGAAGAGGATCGAAACACTCAAACAGAAGTGGAGTGAGGTAGAAACAAAAACATTTTATGCAAATGGCGATGCTGAAATAGAGAAATATTCTGGATGGAAAGCCGATGCAACTTCCTATCAAGAGGAATAGCTCAGTCGGTTAAAATATATAGAAAAATCACACTGAGGTCTGAATGCGAAAGGTCGATGACATTGCAAGGAAAGATTAAGAACTCGACCTCCCATCTCAGGAACTCGGGGACTGAAGATAAGACCGATACTACATCTCGGGGGCTGAAGAAGGAAAGTCAAATCAAATAGGTCGGTTGATTAAAATATGGAAGAATATGTCAATTCCAAGAGGTTGAAATCAACGATCGGACAAAGTGAAGCAGAAAGAAGAAAAGATTTCTGATCATTACACAGGTGCGACATTCACACTGATGGATAAGCAGATAAAGGAGGGCTCATTCTGCATCAGAGTTCTAAAGTTCTTACGGTACTCTTTTTCCTACATACGAGTTTTTCCCACTGGATTTTCTCGTATGGTGATTTTTAACGAGGCCGATGGAATTTTAGAGCTCAGGTTCGAGATTGCTCCTTGTAGTTTCACATAAGAAGCAACCTCGGGGGCTAATGTTATGGGTGTTTATACCCCTACATAAGGTGTGACTTATACGCGTGGTGCAATCTGGAAGATAAGCAAAATTAAGAATAAGAGTGAGATTTGAACACACGCTGACTGGG
Organism: Pogostemon cablin; assembly: GCA_023678885.1. Classification (NCBI taxonomy): domain Eukaryota; kingdom Viridiplantae; phylum Streptophyta; class Magnoliopsida; order Lamiales; family Lamiaceae; genus Pogostemon; species Pogostemon cablin. The sequence continues at coordinate 15,973,329 of CM042965.1, read as the reverse complement.
CATAAGAAGAAGGCAGGAGGCAGAGGCCGACTCCCATGAGGTAGAACTAAATGCCTACACCGAGGATAAGATCAGACCTCGGTCTCGGCCTTCGGCTCTTTACATCGGCCTGGTGTCATGAATCTCAGCCTACCAAGGATTACCATCGGCCCGATAAGTATGTCCAGCCGACCAAAGTACAACACGCGTTCTACATGGAGACAACATGTCAGGATCTCATCATACCTTCTTACAGATAAGATTCTCTTAGAGGACACGTGGCAAGAGTTGGTAAATCAAAGGGGGACCATCCACATAATATCTCCTATAAAGACAAGGAATGCATCGGCAAGAACGGACGATACTTGGGTTCACAGAAGACTTGATTGGCACTCCACTCCAACTCATCTTCTTCATTCTACTTTATCTCTCTAGAAACACACTTGTATTTCTCTCTCTACTGTGTAATGTCCTTTCATGGAACTTGGAATGCCAACATCACTAATAAAGGAAAGGGGCACCAATTTTATGGGGCGACGGAGAAAATTACTTGTTTGATGTATCCGTTTTAGTGTCCGGTTATTCGTTAATCTTAATCTAACCCGCTAAAAACAACAATCAACAAATACTATTGTGCAGAATATATGAAATTAAAAAGAAAAAGAAAAAAAAAGTTAACATTGTATTTTTACAAAACAATTTAATTTTTTTTAATAATTTTATTTAATTTAATATTAAAAATTTTAAAAAATAAAAATGAATAGCATAAAAAAAAGAAAAAAGACTTTTTTTTTTTGGTCTTAAGAAGAAACGAATCATAGTTAATTGAGATATATAAATGGATTGATTAACAAAGAAATATTTCAGCCCGGCCCGCCAGCTCGGCTATATGGGCTAAACGGGTTACCCATTGGCTTCGACATCCCCAATTATAAAAACCTCTCGGCTCCCGCCCCGGCATCTCGGCTACGGCTAAACATCACTTTATCCCCAATTATAAAAACCTAACTTCTTCTGACCTAATTGAGTCTTCTGAATCTCTAAATCCCCAATTATAAAAACCCAATTGAGTCTTCTGAATCAAGTCAGTCGTCCCGTGGAAGGTAATCAGTCAATTTGCTGTTTTATTTGTTGCGTTTCTGCATTTAATTTTTTATTTGAATGTGTATGTGTATTTCTGAGGGGGGATTGTCTTCTTTTAGAATGAATGGTTAGTGATGGGATTGCAATTGAAGTTGTGTTAATCTGTGGTAGGCTCGTTCTTATTCTTCTTGATGACACTCGTTTGGTTTTGGTTGAATTCGAACCTCAGTTTCCTTTTCTTTTAAAAAAGAAAGGTTCAGGCTTTGGAACAACTAGTCACTTAATAATCATCTTCATCTCTTTTTTGGCTTTTCTTTTTTTAGTTGTTTTAATGGAAGTTATTGGTGTAGGTTTCAGTAGCGAGAGAATTTGAATCAGAAATATGAAAATGAAAAGAGCATGTGAATGTGATGTTGGAAGGTGGAAACTGAAAAGACAAAAATGTAGTACTAGTCCTTGTCTTCCCCATGAAATAATAGAGGACATCTTGCCCCGATTACCTGTCAAGGATTTGCTTAGATACAAGGTGGTTTGCAAACAGTGGAAGGCCACTATTTCCGATCCAACCTTTGCTGATATTCATCTCCAGCACAACAAGAATTCATCCTCCCGAAATCTACTTGCATGGGAGAACCTACATGGTTACAATCCTGGATTGCATGTTGCTGAGCTCCGAAACAACTCTATTGAATTAGTGTCGGAAATCGAACATTCAAGGGAATATGCCCTTAAATTTAATAATTCAACTTTGTGCAGTTGTGACGGATTATATCTGAAGTACTTCTCCCGTGGTGAAGAGGAGGAGGGGAAGCCTGTTAAATGTGTGCTGTGGAATCCATCCTGTAGAACGTATCGGGAGTTGTATTGTCCACCATCAGTTGATGTTCTGAGCAGTAGAACAGTTTATGCAATGTATTACGATCCATTGATGAAGGATCATAAGATAGTAATTGCTGATATGGACCATTATGCTGTGTATTCCTGCAGAGACAACAAATGGGGTGTCGTGAAAGAGATGAAAGAATTCTTGGGGGACCATTGCCCTGATAGGGGTGTCTTTGTTAACGGATCTATTTATTGGGTGGTAATTGATGCAGATTATAGATTCAGAGAAGTAATTTGTTCGATTGCAAGGATGAAAGTTTCAAGAGACTGCATTTGCCAAATTTGAGAAAATATGATGAATATCACTTTCAGCTGACTTCGTTCGGAGGCCAACTTTGTTTGTTCATCAGCGAATGGGAGTCTTATCGGCTTAAGATTATGAAAAAAGTTGATGGGAATGATGAATGGATGGATTCTAAGGAGGAGAGTTTATGCGAGTGCAGATCAGAATACCACGCCGAACCCGTGTCAAGTGAGCGAAAATGGGCTTCTTTTTCATGTTACGAGGAGGCGTGAGATGGTTTATTTTGTGTATGATAAGAGTAAGAATACAGTCGTCGAGATTCACAGTAAACATCCGACAAGTAGCTTCATACCTCCCATATCTCATTTAGAAAATCTCCTTTCCCTTTGAAACAAGGGAAGAAGTCTGTTGGAAGCTATCCGAAGATGTGACATTCTTTCCTCTAAGGCCACCGAAGCCTTTAGCTTTTACTTTCACTGTTATTTTACTTTCTCGTTGTGAAAGACTAATTTTACTTTTATGTTTATTGACACATGTTCTTCAATCTTCACGGTGTTCTCTTTCATGTATTCCTTAATTATGCTCATTTATTGCTCACTTATTCATATTCATTCATGCAACCTATGATATAGGTCTGAACGTCCTAACAATTCCCGTTCACTTTTATTCTTTCTCAAGAACTTTAGTGTTCGTCCAGTTATAACTTGTGGCCAAGGGGAATATCAGAAGAAGTCTGTGATAGTTCCATCTGTAATTTATCATTTCTTCTCACATTTGGCGGTTCTCTTTTTATTTGCCGCTTCTTCTCTATTTTTTTAATTCATTAAATTAAACACTTCTTTATTTTCCCACTAATTTTTTTTCAAAGATAATCCTACTTCTTAATCCTTGGTTATTTATTCATAAAGGGCATATGTCATCTTATATACATTAATTATATAAATGAAATATATTTATTGGTAGTTAAAATATGTTGGTAGTAAATTTTATTATAACACCTAATAATCATATTTTATTTATTGTGTTATTTATGATATTTAATAAAGCATATTTTAATTATCGATAACTATACCTAACCTATATAATAATTATACTTTTTTAACACGTTTCACAATCCGTCTTGTATAAATAACATCTTCGTAAGAGACTTTGCCTAAATTCTCTTAATATTATTTCATTTTATTTTAAAAAATATAATAATAAGTTTTAATTAGTAAGAACTATTATTTTTTCACTGGAAGAGTCGGTCATTTCATGAATGTTTAATTTAGGTTTTATTTTAGAGAGACTCTCTTGTGAGATGGGTTTATTGTGAGACGATTGTGAGACGGGTTGACCCATTATTAAAATATGTTTATCATATAGGTAAAGTAAAATATGTTTATCATATAGGTAAAGTATACTTACTTGCAGTTAAAGTATGTCAATAATGAATCATATTATAACATCTTGAAGTCATACTTTAATTCATCATTCATCATACTTTACAAAACATACTTTAACAGTCATTAAACATACTTTATATTATAATAAGCATACTTTGACACGTCTCACTAACAATCTCACATAAATAGCGTCTTACAAGAGACTTTGTTTTTATTTTATTTTATTTTTATATTAAATGGTATAGCTTCAATAAATAAAGATATAAAGTACATGAGTACACAGACCTTGATTCGGCGCCAAGTGCATAGAAACATTGTGTTAAATTAATATTTAATTCATTGTTTCTATAAAGATTATTTATTAAAATTATACTCCCTCCTTCTCATATTTAAGTTAACAGTTACTGTAATTACGGAATTTAAAAAAAATAACTTTTGCTTTACTTTTAGGGGTAGTTTGATATTTTAAGTAATAAATAAATTATAAAATAAATTATGTGAATTGTAAATGGATGGCAATTTTTAAATTAAAGTGTGTTGTGAGATTATTGATTTGTGTGTATTTCCTCAGTTAGGGGTGTACACTTGTTTATGAACAGATAAAAATAGTAAATGTGAATTTGTTTATGAGACGGAGTGACGAAGGGAGTAGTATATTAATAGATATTTTTAATTTTTATTTTAATTTAAGACTTAAAAAACATGTAAACCAACTATTTAAAGTTTGAATTATTATTTTTATTAATTAAATACTTGAAATATATAAAATTAAAATCACAAAATATTAAAAAATATGGAGTATATATTTTTACAACTATATCAAACTTCGCTTATTTGATATTTCTTTTTTAGATTTTTCTAAAAAAAATTATTAGTATTAAAATAACATTTCAATGCTTAGCTAATTTATATGATTATCTTAATACAACTATTATTTAAGATAATTATATGATTTCAAATCCTTAATAGATAGTTTTTACGTATTTTAGATTATTAATTGATAAATAAAAAATAAAAAATTTAAATCTTTGATTGATGGCAAAGGCTTGTGTGAGACCGTCTCACGTAAGGGCTTACGTAAGACGGTTAGAAAGTGATAACTTTTATGAAAGAATGTGATAATAAATTAATAAAAAATGATAATGCTCTTTCATGAACAATTTATAGTGTAAATAAAAATAATAACATTTTTATAACGAAAGTGATAATAATTTATAGTGAAAGTGATAACTATTTTAAAAAGTGAAAAATGATCTCACGTGAGACGATCTCACGCAAGACCTACCATTGATTGATAGTTTGCCTATATTTTTAATTTTTAAATTGAAAATACTTATTTATTATTCAATAAGAGGTACTCCCTCCGTCCCACTAAAAGTTATCAGTTGACTTTTGCACGTGGATTAAAGAGAATTTAATGTATAGTAAGGTGAGAGAAATAATATTTTAATGTGTAGTTGGTAGTTGTAACTTATATTAGTGTTGAGTGTGGGGTCATGTGTAGTGGTTGTAGATCACATCAATCCAAAAAGAGAAATGAATCCTCTTAAGAAAAATTCCATATTATGAATATAAAGTGATACAGTTGAAATTTAATACTTCATCTGTTTCATATTAGTTGTCACACTTTCGGTAGACATGAAGTTTAAGAAAAAATATTTATTTTTTGAAGGACAGTATAGTATTTTTATATAATAAATAAATTATAAAATATATTAGTGTTAGGTGAGAATTGCAAAATTTAAATTAAGATATATTTTGAGGTTATATGTTATTGTGATTTTTTTGGGTATAATAATATTTATTATAAAATTGATGCAAATGAAATTTTGACATTTATTGTATGAGGATAATAATTTACTATACAATTATGACAAAGACTTGTGTGAGAGCGTCTCACGTAAGGGCTTACATGAAACGGTCAGAAAGTAATAACTTTTATAATGAAAAGTGATACTAAATTAATGAAAAGTGATAATGTTACTTCATGAACAATTTATAGTACAAATAAAAGTGATAACATTTTATAGCGAAAGTGATAATATTTTATAAAGAAAGTGATAACTATTTAAAAAAGTGTAAAATGATCTTACGTGATACAGTCTCATGCAAGACCAACCCTACAATTAATCAGTAATTGAGCCATTTTTCTTTCTCATTCATTAGAGGGATAAGAATTACAATATATGTTTTATTTTTTAATTTATTAAGAAATTTCAAATGATTAAGAAAAAGTGAATAATCGTGTATATATATAATCAGTTAGGGATTATTACTGTTAGGTACGCGTGTATATAACCTAATTACTAATAAATACATTGATTTAAACGTCTATTTATTTTTTCAGTTTTACCCTTATTTACAACGCTGAATATTTCAACGTTTTCACTTAATACTAGTTTAATTGAACACTAATGTACACTAAATCGAATAAAAATAATAGGTGAGAGATTTAAGGATAATTATAACAGCCCTATTTTCAATTTAATTAACCACGTATTCTGATTCTTTCTCAAAGATGCACACTAATGTACATTGGTAGGGTTCTTCAATGTAATTGCGTATTTTCTATTTCTCTCTAAGAATGCACACTAATGTACTTAACAATAATTTTAAATTATGTATTTTTCGTTTTTCTCTAAAAAATGCACACTGATGTACCTTCATAGGATTTTACAGTTTAATCACGTATTTTTTATTTTTCTCTCAAGAATACACACTAATGTACATTAGTAGGGTTCTTCAATTTAATCGCGTATTTTCAGTTTCTTTCTCAATAGAATGTACATTCGTATAAATAACATATTTATTTTTATCTTAATAATGCACACTAATGTACGGATATGTATAGGTATTATGGGAAAAACAAAATATAATTTTTTATTTATAGGTAATTTTTTGAAGCGAATGTATCACTTAGTAATTTTTAATATGTTTTGTATCTATTATTTATTGATCCCAATCAGTTACTTCAATTTCGATTGAAAATTTTATTAAAATATTGATTTTTTTTCTAATTCTGCTAGAAAGTAAATTAAATAATAAAAAAATAAAGAAAAAAAGGAGTAAATTAAACAAAGTGCAAGGGATTGGTTCAAGAAGGGTTTAACCTCAGTTTGTGTAAGAGCAATTCAGTCGTTTGCTGATTGTAGAAGACATTTGAATACCATTCCAAATTGTAATTAATTTCATAGGGGGAGTGGATCTCTCTCTCATCTGATTGGATAAGAGATCTGTTGATGTTTTAGCCATGCCTACCAGTTTATTTTCCCAATCTTCGCGGCGATGTCCTCATTAATCGCCTTTATCGTGATGACATCGGGTTAGTATGCTCTTTTGATTTTCTTTATCTTTGTATTTTTGATTGCTTGTGTTTCTACCATATTGTTTTGACGTTGAATTTACTAGTACTGCAGTGCACAAATTGAATCTGCTCAGTATCGAGTTATAAAATTGCAGTTCTTCAAAAAAAATTGTCGTTCTTCAGTTACTGGAAAATAGTTCTATATGCTTAGATAAATGTAGAAGGGATGTTACTGAAAGCTAAGTTGTGGTGGTTGTGTCATTACATATTGAATAAAAAGATTTGGATTTTTTAAACGAAGTTATAAAGTAAGAAAAATTATTTAATGGATCAGATTTGGAGTTAAAAAGCTTCTTCTGCTATTAGATTACATAGTTTAGAACATTATCATGGTCCTTTGTTTTCCTAAAAGAAGCAGCAGTAGATCTCAAAATCAGGAATAATGGACATTATAACTTTGACCTGCTACTTATTATCAAAATTTTTATTTCTTGGATAAGCCCCCTCATATTTGGGTAGGCTACTCGTTTTCTTGGCACTCAAGAGCATCAGCTTATGCTTTATTCCTCATAGGATAATTTTAACTAAGGAACAAGTATAGAAGTGATAAACAAGGGTCATGAATTTGTTTATGCATATTTAATGAATCAACACACAGTACACCCTATTTTGGAGTTACGATTTTACCTTTCATGCACTATGCCAATTGTTTTGACTTTCGTTCCTTCAAATGACTAAAAACTTATAAACGAAATGATTAACTGGATTATGGCAATTCAATCTTGATGTTATTTTAGAATGCAAAGTCTGCAGATACTGTTATGTCATTTGAAATAGAAGTCGTTGATATGGTTTCTTATTCATTTATAGGTATGGACTAGATAACTAGATATATCTAGATACTGTCTCAAAGATAATATCTATGTAACTTAAGAAGTATTATAAGCGGTTCAATTCTTTTGCCATTTATGACTTCGGGGGATTCTTCAGTTGGTCAACATAACTCAAGGTTGCAGATTTCAATTTTGACACTGATAAATTAAAATAAAAGCTTATGCATTTATTCATTTTTGCAATACATTCACTCCCAACTTTTTTTTTATTTTTCTGTGATACATTCAACGCAACAATATCAAGTTTAAAACATCAAATTCATTTATATAAATTAAATATCAAACTCTTCCTGGAATTTATCATGTTTTGAGTGTAATATACTCTTAATTAGTATTTATTTGCATACCTTGGCTATTAGGTTTTAAATTATGATGATGTTGTAGTTTGGAAAGTTCTGCATTTTTGATAGACATGGAGGAGTAGATCCTATCACGTCAGTTAGCAAGTAAGTGTTTCTTGTCTTTTGATATTAAATCATCTTTGACATTTCTGTGCCATAAGATGCCCTGTTGGACTCATTTGATCAAGTGTCAGCTTAAACTACTTTCTTTGTCACCTCATGGAATTCTATGGGCCAATTATCTTAGAGTAATTTTTCAGTCATGTACTAACCTAAGTGAAATTCTTGATAGCTTTAATATTTTGAAAACTGAACTAGGGATGAAGGCCTTTCTTGAGTTGTAATAATAGTTACCATCATCAAGTTTTATTACTCTTCACTATTCTTATTAAACAACTTAGTTGAATTGGAGCATCTGCAGCTAAGTGCAAAACATTATTCCTTCAAATTTCATTTTAAATTTTATGTTGTTCATGAATTATTCAAAAAAAATTTACCATTCATTACGTAATTCTTACTCTAGTTTTGGTTTCTTCCCAGAATAATGCATGCATACTATGCTATGGAGGAGTAATGTTGACTTATGATTAATTATAAACATTAAAATACGATACTACAGGGGGATATAACTACGTGTGTTGAATAGAGTGACCATTAACACAACTTATAAAATCTCAATTAGATGAGAAACACATATGCTAGACAATGTGGCTTAATATTTTCTTGTTCTTACTTTTGATTACTCTAGTGTGTTATTTTGTTATCCCTCTAGAGTGGCTTGCATTAAGCTTGAATAATACCAGAATGAAATGATAGACTTGAAAACTAGTGCATCTTTGGCTCCTAAATAATCCAGGTTTACCAACTTGATCAAAGAATGTGACGAGCGCATAGCAGGTAATATGATCAACTGCTTGTATTAAGAATGTATCTCTTCAATAAAACTTTATTTTTTGTCTATGATGTTTGTAAGCTATGATTGGTTGTTTATGGGGAAAAGATTCATACATTTGCTAAATGTACTTAACACTCTTCTAGAAATGTTGATATAGTATTTTGTAATACATTGTATTGATCCATTTAATTTATTTTTTTAATGTGAATTCATAGGATTTGATATGCAGCGTGGAGTTAACTATGGATGTGATTTTTGGTTGGATTCCATAGATTGATATTTCTTGCATTCCAACGAGTGCTAAGGTGGTAGATAGTAATCCTTACAATAGTCTTATGGTCATTCATATGATGGATATCGTTTAAAACTATGAAAGAATTTGGGTATTTTCAATCGCCATAATTGTCTATCTTTCTTGTCAATAGTTTATGATCCAATATGTATAGTTTTCTCAAAAAGTATACCTATAAATGTTGATGATCAGTTCTATATGAGCAGCCCCATGTTTTAATGTTGTTCAAGCAGATATGTTTCAATTACTAGTACACAGTTATACTATTTAATTTCCCTTCGGTTTTTGATTGGGGCATTTTTTATTAATCAATGCACATTTTATAAAATTACATATTCTTGGCTCATTAGCTTCTATAATTTCTTCTATCAATGTTGATATTCTTAAGCTGTCTATAAATAATTTGTGATTATAATTCTTATATGATGCTTTATGCATTTAAGTGATATTAAATTATTGATGGTGTGCTGCCGCCGGCACCCAAAAATAAGATTTTTAATTTTTCTAAACAAACACACTAAGAATGTAGTAGGGTAAGTAGGAGTCGAACCCACAGGGAATAATCGAACTTTAATTGAATTTAATGTGCTTTCATAAAAGTAATCGGAGGGGGGTTGATAGATTGATCTAACAACTAATAAATATAAAAACATAAATAATTGAAAGTGCAAAAATAATAAAATAAGAGAATAAATAAAATTAAAACCTAGTCCAAGGATTTGATCCCCTCCCGCATCCTAATTCACATAGATGAAATTTCTAAAATCCCAACAAGTTCATGAACTCAAGTCCCTAGACTAATGGTACGGCCAAATTAACCAGAAATATCTTAAGATTAATAACCTAGGATACGACCACTAGATTAAACTACTCTCAAGCAACCTAAAGAGGTTCGAACCTAAGAGTGCATTAGGATTTAGATATTAGGACTACTGGGCTATGAAAACGGGGGTAGCGAATCAAATAACCAAGATTTTGTGATTTCAAGAGGTACTCCCTCACTTTGCTACTCGATTCACATACATGTAACAATTACGGATTACAAGTTATAAAATAGCTAATGAAAATTCAATCATATATCAAGACGATTAATCTAAACAAGTATTGAAATATCATAATTCACATCAAAGCCAATCACAAAATAAATTCATAAATAAAGTTGGTAATTTTATTCTAATCAAATATGGAAATTCATTAACAAGAAGTTCACAATCCTTGGACTAGAAACGAATTATATAATTAAAATTAAATGTAAATATAAAAATGATAAACCGATGTTCTTCGTGGTGGAACTCCTTCTCTTCTCCGATCTGCCTCCAAGCGTCAGATAAGGCGTTCTGATGATGAATGTGTGTGTGGTGTCCAAAATATAAAGCATTCTCAAAATCATAAATTAATTCTCTCAATTAATTAATTCCTTGACCTTCTTTCTTAGAAGAGTATCTAGGTTCATTGTACCTTTTCTCCCTTTGGTAAGTTTCTTTATACTCTTCAAATCAAATCCCTCCTTAATTTATTTGGTCAATTCTTTATTTCCTGCAGTAAAAGTTATTGTCACAGTCACACAAAATAAATAATGGTGACTGTACAATTTCTCTTATTTTTGGCTTGTTTCAATAACAAATAAAATAATTAAAGTTCAAGTATGAAAAATATAAATAAGTCATAGTTAGCATTAAATAATTCACAACTCACACATAAAGAAGTGAATTTCATCCAAAATAATCGTGTAAAATTATGACTTATCAATTGACTTGGATCTCAAAATATTTTTTTGCTTTACATGGTATAGGTGGGGTGGGCAGTGCTGCAACTGACCTAACAAGGTCGGGAATTGACAAGCTCTTATTGTATAACTATGATAAAGTGGAATTAGCTAACATGAATAGTTATTTCTGCCGTCCTATAAAGGTGTTTTATTATTCTTGAATCTATATTGTTTTTAAATATTTATTATCAAGAATGGAGATATTTTAGTTTTTCCTTCTATAGTATTAGGGTGAGAAGAGAAAAAAGTATTGAAAAAGAAATTTAGTCTTTCCCTTTTATTAGTGTAGTGCATGGCTAATGTATTAGCTTATCACAATGTATGGTTGGTACTTCTTTTAATTAAATTCCACTAATTTAGTTCTTAATCGTACTCAATCTTTCTTTTATAGGTCGAGGCCATTGATCATTAATGCTCATTTCCTTGATGTAGTTGTCCAAGTGAATATTTAATTGTGTTGTTTGTAGTTATAGATAGTTGCATAATTTTTTTTTTCTCATTAGTCACATGAGCTCTTCCATTGATATTTTCTTTTATATTTGGTAATTTTCTAATCTACTTAATTGCTTTACTACTGTTTATCATGCTATTGGGTGAAACTATTGAAATTTCTGATGTTAGTTTATACTTCAATGTTGCTAGATATATATATAGAGCAAATTAACTTTAGGTTTGCTTTGCTAACGTGTATCATTCTACTATATTTTTGTAGTGTTCAATGCTGGTTGGTTTCTATCGCTTGATCTGGGGTTGCTGGTGGTGTCCTGGTTTTCTCGTTCAAGATTTGAAGTTGCAGTCAACTAGTTTTGTGTTTTTTTCTAATTGTAATCATGCAACTCGTTAGATAGATGATCTAACGATTGATTGCTTATTTTAGAAAAAAAATCTGATCTTATCTTAGAAGCTAGTTTTTGACAATCTACTATTGTGCTTTCAATGTATTGTATACTATACATGTATTTTCTAATATAATTTACCAATTTCAGAATAATAATAATATATTTACTCCCTTCGTCCCGGAGAAGTTAGCACTTTTTTTTTGGGCACGGAGATTAAGGAGTATAATAATTTAATGTAAAGTGAAGTAAAGTGAGGTGAGAGAAATAATATTTAATATGTAGTGGGTAGTTGTATTAGAGGTAGTATGTGGACTCCATGAGAATAAATTAATTATTTTGTGTGGGTCTCATGTATTAAAAAGAAAATGTGTCAACTTTAGTGTGACAAACCAAAAAGAAAAGTGTGTTAACTTCTATGGGACGGATGTAGTATTAAATAATTAATATAAATATAATAATTTCATAAAATTATTGTTATTATTATTATTAATATTAAATATTGAATAAAAACTTAAAATATTAACACAAGTGTTATATAATAGTTTTACAAAAGTGTTACATATGTTATTTTAAATGATACAATTAATATATAATTAATGTTATATTATATTTAAAAGTGTTAATGTAGTTAGTGTTACATTATATTTGAAAGTATTAGCAAAATAATATAATTAATGTTACATTATATTTAAAAATATTAACAAAATATTATATATAATGTTACATTTACATTTAAAAGTGTTAACAAAATAATATTACATTAGGATAAAAAATATTACATTAACAATATATGTAACATTTTTTAAAGTGTTACAATAAAATGTTAAAATTGATATGAGGTGTTATCATGAACATAAAAAGTGTAATATTAGACTTTAGATAATAGGGGCAATAGCAACACCGCAAAAAGTATTATTTATGACCTTTTTTTTATCGGATAAAGTTAATTGTTAGTATAGTTAGTAGTTAGTTCACCAAGTCTTCAAACACCCTTTATTCTTCATACCTCCTTATAACTCCCCTCCTATTCGTTCCCAATGAGAATCGAACCCGGGTCACTCACTTGTGTGAGGAGCCCGGTGGCCAGGTGAGCTAGCCCTATAATAAGTATTATTTATGACCTATAATAATATTTTTTAATCTTAAATAACATATTTGGGTGTTATGTAATAGCACTTATATTGTAGTGTAATAATAATAGATAAGTTTGGGTAGTGAATCCTCAAACTTATCACTAATATTATGTTAATGGGGGCAACTATTCGTACCCTCAAATCTACTGAACATACCTTATAATTGAAATATCTCTAATTAAAATGATATAAATAACCTTATGAACATTATATAATTAAGATTTCAACATGTTCGCTTATAACTCCAACTGAACAATACACTCTGTTTGCTCCCTCTAACCGGACAGATACACTTTGTTCACTCACTCCAATCGAAAAAAAATAAATTAATTGAAAAAAGAAAAGAAAAAACTGCTACCTGCATCCCAATCTATCTCTATATTCCTCTCTCTCTCTCTCTCTTTTACTATCTAAAAGTTTAGAGATTTAAGATTTTTTTCCCAAAGCTAAAAATCTTAATTGATACTGATGTGAAATTATAGCAGCTATGGTTCTAACACCATTCAATCAGGTGTTTTTTTGGTTGAATGAGCAATGAAGAGTTGAAAAACATCAAAGCATTTGATGTGTAATTTCATTTTATATAATCTTGTCTCCGAGCATACTAACTGTTGGAGTGAGAGATTGTACAACTTGTTTTTAAAATATACTCCCTCCGTCCCATTTCAATATTTATATATTTCTATTTTGGGCGTCCCATTTCAATGTTTACATTTTCTTTTTTGGAATATGGGACACACCTAAAATAATTAATATATCATCATGGTCCCCGCATCCAACACTAATACACCTACCAACTTTACATTAAATATTATATCTTTCCACCCACTATCTATTAAAATACTATACTTCTTAATCAACGTGCAAAAAGAAAATGTAAACATTGAAACGGAATGGAGAGAGTATATGTTAAAGCATTATTTGCAAATCCGATAGGAGCCGGAGAACGATGTTGGTGGTGGTGGCTCCTTTGGGGTGACGTCGTGTCCGGAAGAGGAAGATGTGGCGGCTCTCAGTCCCCCGCTTCAGTGATCTGTATGTTCCACTGTAATAAGCGAATAAAATGTATCTATTTGATTAGAGTAAGCGAATATGTGGAAATTTTAATACTGTTCGGTTTGAGTGAGCGTACATGTGAAATCAGTGATTTAAAAATCAAATCGGACTGGCCAGTTCAACCGATTTAACTGGAAACTGGTTACAGGACCGGTCCAGAAACTACTTAAGTACTATTTTCACAGTTAAACCAGGAAGAACCAGAAAGAACCGGTCAGAATCGGGAAATTGGTAAACTAATAGAATCTAAAAGTTATTGATTTTGTGCATCACATCTAAGCAAATCCATTCGTATTCCGTATTATGTTTCATACCATCATTAAAAGAACTAAAATCTTTAAAATCAGTCTATAAGAAATTACATACTCCACATATCTAAAGAAATATACATTGAAAACCCTCATTTTTAGAAATTGAATGGTAACCTATCCACAGTATATTACACTGATTCAATATATTGAAAAACCTTCTGAGATGCCAAGTGATAAGTCGTAATTTTACACGATTATTTTGGATGAAATTCACTTATTTACGCGTGAGTTGTGAATTATTTAATGCTAATTATGACTCATTTCTATTTATACACTTAAACTTTAATTATTTTATTTCTTATTGAAACAGGCCAAAAATAAGAGAAATTGTACAGTCACCATAATTTATTTTGTGTGACTGTTACAATAATTTTTACGGATGGAAATAAGGATTTGACCAAGTAAATTAAGGAGAGATTTGATTTGAATAGTACAAGGAAACTTACCAAAAAGATTGAAGATGCAATGAACCTGGACACTTTTCAAGAAAGAAAGAATTAAATTGGGACATATATGGAGATAATATCTCATGCTACATATACATGACACACACGTTGAGGATTCCACGCTAGCGCAGATTGCAGACGGCTGGGAAAAGGAGCCCACCACGAAGAACACAGAATTATCAGTTTATTTATTTTAATTTAGTTTTCAATTATGTAATTTCGTTTCTAGTCCAAGGATTGTGAACTTCCCGTTGATGAATTTACATGTTTTCCTTATGATTAAAATTATCAACTTGATAATGGATTTATTTTGTGGTTGGCTTTGATATGAATTATGATGTTTTAATTGCTTGTTTAGATTGGCCATCTTAATTTATGATTAAATTGTTCATTAGCTATTTTATAATTTGTAATCCGTAATTGTTACATGTTTGTGAATCGAGTAGCATAGTGAGGGAGTACCTCTTGTAATCACGAAATCTAGGTTGTATGATTCGCTACCTCTGTTTTCATAGCCTAGTAATCCTAATATCTAAATCTTAATACATTGTCGAGTTCGAATCCATAGGGTCACTCGGGAATAGTTTAATCTAGAGGTCATACCCTAGATTATTAATTTTAAGGATATTTTGGTTAATTGATTGTACCGTTAGCCTAGGAATTTGAGTTTATGAACTAGTTGAGATTTTAGGAATATCATCCATGTGAATTAGGATACGGGAGGGGATCAAATCATTGGACTAGGTTTGTTATTTTATTTGTTTCTTATTTTATATTTCCTGCAATTTTAATTATTTATTTTCATGTTTAGTAATTGTTAGTCTTAATCCAAACCCCCCTCTTGTTACTTTTGAAAACACATTAAATTCAATTAAAATTCTATTGCTCCCTTTTGGTTCGACCCGCACTCATCCTTACTACATTTTAGTGGGTTAGTTCAGAAAATTTATAAATATTATTTTTGGGTACCAATGACAGCACACCACCAAGCCACCTCTCCACGAATTTAATTTTCTGCTGCAATTCTTGATTAACTATGAGGCCGATGCAATTAGAGTTAGAGAAGAGTGAAAGAAGAGTGAAGGAATGGGAAAGGAATGGCCTGATACAGAAGAGTTTGAAAGGAAGAAAAATGGCAGAATGGAGGAAACGACTGCTACCCTAGCATTTTCCTTTATATATGGTTTTTTAATTAATCAGTGGGCTTTTGAAATTGGCTTGTTCTATTTCACCTTTTTTTTTTCAAATGGGTTGGGCTTTAGTTTAGCTGCAACAAATTAAATAATTTATTTATTATATATATTTTGTAATAATTATTTTAAAATAATTAAAAATAGGTAAATTTAATTTTTTCAGTTGAATCTCCGGTTCGACCGATTGAATCGATTAGTCCTCGAACCGTTATCTCCACTGATTTGGTCTTCAGTCCAATTTTCAAATCATTGTGTGGAATCTTAATTATATAATATACATAAGGTTATTTATGTCTTTTTAACTAGAAATATTTTAATTATGAGGTATAATTAGTAAATTTGGGGTGTGAATAACAGGCTCCTATATATATTAATAGCTAATTTTAAATTTATAAATGTAATTATTTTCTTACAAATTTTTTAAAATAGTAGTATAATTTAAATTTTCCAGAAAATTCACAGTGAATTTTTTAAAGAGTAGGTCTTGCGTGAGACCGTCTCACGTGAGATCATTTTTCACTTTTTAAAATAGTTATCACTTTCCCTATAAATTATTATCACTTTCGCTATAAAATGTTATAACTTTTTATTTATACTATAATAATTTGTTAATGAAAGAACATTATCATTTTTCATTAATTTATTATCACTTTCCTTCGTATAAGTTATTACTTTTTGGCCGTCTCACGTAAGGGCTTACGTAAGATGGTCTCATATAAGTCTTTGCCTTTTTTAAACGGGTAAGTCTTGCGTGAGACCGTCTCACGTGAGACCATTTTTTTAGTTTTTAAAATAGTTATCACTTTCGCTATAAAACATTATCACTTTTACAATAAAATATTATCACTTTTTATTTATTTTATAAATTGTTCATGAAATAGCATTATCACGTTTTATTAATTTATTATCACTTTCATTAATAAAAGTTATCACTTTCTGACCGTCTCACGTAAGCCCTTACGTGAGACGATTTCACACAAGTCTTTGCCTTTTTAAAATAGTAGTATAAATAATTTAAATTTATCATAAAATTCAAAGTGGAATTGATTTAAGGGTAGGTATTGTGTGAGACCGTCTCACGTGAGACCATTTTATACTTTTTAAAAAAGTTATCACTTTCGATATAAAACATGATCACTTTCGCTATAAAATATTATCACTTTTCATTTATACTATAAATTATTCATGAAATAATATTATCACTTTTCATTAATTTAGTATCACTTTTTTAATATAAAGGTTATCACTTTCTGAGCGTTTCACTTAAGTCCTTACGTGAGACGGTCTCACACAAGTCTTTGCATTGATTCAATGCAATACATAATAAGGGTAGGTCTTGAGTGAGACCATTTCACGTGAGACCATTTTTCACTTTTTAAAATAGTTATCACTTTCGCTATAAAATATTATCACTTTTTATTTATACTATAAATTGTTCATGAAATAGCTGATGAGTGATATTTTCACCTAGATTTTAGTATCTTTTTATGTGAGTTTTCGTATATTTTTATCCGTATTTTGAGTCATTATTGGTGGTTTTATGTGTTTCTTGGAATTTGTGTGTGAATGAACTTATAAATGATGAATCAGGTGAAAAACAGAACAAAAACGGAGTCGGGAGAAAAAGAGAGGAAAAACAACACAACACGGCCGGCCGTGTCGCGTACACGGGTCGAGTTCCTCGCACGGGCCTGTGCCGTTAGCCGTGCGCGGACACCAGATTACACAACACGGCCACCCCTATGGCCGTGTGCAGCACACGAGCCGTGTAGGTGTCAAAACTGCTGAAATTTCCAGAAACTTCTAGAAGCTTCCCAAGGGGTATAAATACCCATTTATTCAACAATTGAGAGAGAAACCCACGAAATTCCAGCCCTGCACACACACCTCACACACTATTTCCTCCATTCTTCACCATCATCTTCATCCATCCATCTACACTTGATCTCCTCCATCAAATCCACCATCCAAGTGATCAAGGAAGCAAGGGAGAGTGAGATCACAAGAAGAAGAAGGAGATCTCCATTGAAGCACTTCAAAGGGGGAATCTAATTCTAATTTTTGTGCATTTCTTTATAGATTGATCATGTTTTGTAAGGATCTTAATGTCTATGTTAATTTTCTTATGGATATGAGAGGTTAATCTCCTTTGTGAGATTAGCTCCATGATTGGTGTTGGATAATTTAGTTTTTATGCAAATTGATTTTAATCTTGAATGGGCTTTGTGTTATTTCTATCATTGATTGTTGATTGCTTGATGTATATGATGATTTGTGTGATTAATTGTCATGGGCATGTGATTAGATTGAGAAATCAATTATGTGTTTAGGATAGTTCATTGAATCATTTCATCATACACTTCATGTGCATTAATTTAGAATGAGATAGAGATATCCTTCTAGATTTAGAACCCTTTGATAGAACATTTGATTAGCTTAATCGAGAGATTGGTTGATTAGGTGAGGAGAACCAAGCCATTAGTAAATTCATAGTACCTTAAAAGGGAATATTGTCTATGATTTAGTACCTAATTAGGGAACTCATAGAGTAATTAGTACCTAGTGGGAGGTGTTTGCTATGGTCTCGATCCTATGTGCTTTTGGGAGTCTTGTTGAGGGCCTACATCCTATCCATCTCGAGAGAGAGTTTAGGTGGAATTAGTGATCGCTTCTATACATTGTCCATGAGAGATTAGAATTAATTGCATGATTACTTAATTATCTATGCCATGATTGTTGTTAATCTCATCCTTGCATCATTTGGAACCCTTTTATCTTTGCATTCATTTTATCTTTATTTCTTTCATTAGTGTAATTGCGTTTATTTGCATCATATCCTCTCTTCCGTCGTCCTTATAAAATCACGATAAACTTGAGATCGCTTAAACTCTAGTACCTTTCTCCCTGTGGTTCGATAATTTCTTTAATTGGTCATGCCCACTAAACTATGGCTAATCAAATGGCGCCGTTGCCGGGGAGGTAACAGTCGCTAGTAGTTTGACGAAGGATTGTTTAGAGTGGTCTTAATAAGGACTTTTTTTTTGCATCTTATATTTGCTTTGAAAAATTTTATTCTAATTTTTCTTTCTTTTATAGGTGCATACCTTGAGAAGGAAGAAGAAGGAGAGCAACCCCAAAAATATGAGCTACATGGATATTCTTCGAGATATGGTGAATAGAAGTGTTCATTCCGCTATGAACACACAAGGAAATTTTCAAAGATTTCAAATGCCAAATGGTGAACCTAATTTGCAACCGGATTACGGAGTACAAGATATGCAATTCCAACAACAAGGTTATGAGAATTTTGGAGTTCCTCATCAAATGCATCATCAAGTATACCCTCAAGGTGTGGAAGATGGTTTTCAAGGAATTTTTCTAGAAATCAAGATGGAAATCAACCACAACTATGGGGAGATTTTCAAGACTCCAACACCTCTTATTCCGCCCAACTTGACTATAGAGAGAAGCTTAGAGATGAGTTGATCGAAAAAATTATGGAGCGCATGGAGAAGGATAGTAAGTATAATGAAGCGTGGATGGATCGAATGGGAAATTGGTGTGAAATGGTGACAAGTGCAATAGTAGCATTCGGTGCTAGATTGGATTCCATTGAGCACCAAGTTAGTCAAGTTGTATCCACCGTTGAGAACAACAAGCCTTCTACCTCCGGAACGAATCTATGCATGGCCATTAAAGATCGAAAAGAGGATAGTTTGGGGGTTGATGAGGTTATGAAGGAAAAGAGAGAAAGGGTGCCTAAGTGGGTGAAAGCTAAAGAGTTGAAAGAACAGTTGACGGAGGAATTCGATAGATTTGTCGAAGCGCTTGAAGAAATGGTAGAGAAAATCAAGATTCAAAACCATGATGAGATTTATGCCTTTATGGAAGAAAAGAAGCCTCCAGAAACTAAGAGCATGGATTTCACTTCCCAAAAGCCTAAACCTTCTCATTTTATTGAAATTTCAAATTCTCTTAAGAACTTCCATGATTTCATTGATAAAAATTTGTTTGGTGATTGTAGGAAAAAGGTTGCAAGAGGGCATCAACACTTGTCAATGCCCGAATTCTTACCGGGGGGATGTGGTTGAAGTTCAAAATGCATATAAAGCCCCATGAAAAAAGTGGAACAAGTGGAAAGGGCCATTCCTTGTGAAGAACGCCTTCGGAGACCAATTGCTTGAACTATTTAACAAGAAGGGAAACGTTCTTGTGATTGAGCGTGAGGGCACACGGCACTACTTCAAGAAGAAACCTATGATAGTGCCTAAGGACTATTCAAGACCACCATGAGATAAAGACTCTCGTCCGGCTTGAAGACGTTAAACTTAGCGCTCGATGGGAGGCAACCCATCATTATCTTTATTGCTTTATTTAATGCTTTCAATAAGGATTGTGGATTTGATATTGTTTTGCATTTTGGTTTGTAGGTTGAT
Source organism: Pogostemon cablin (assembly GCA_023678885.1). Classification (NCBI taxonomy): domain Eukaryota; kingdom Viridiplantae; phylum Streptophyta; class Magnoliopsida; order Lamiales; family Lamiaceae; genus Pogostemon; species Pogostemon cablin. The sequence continues at coordinate 15,952,846 of CM042965.1, read as the reverse complement.
TGTGCTCGTGAAGAGAATGCGTATTGAAGATACGAGAAGTGCTTGATTTGAAGTGTATAGGTACATCACACCACTTTTTGCATACTTAATTCGAAACTCTTGTTTTAATTTAAGTTTGGGGGGATATGGCGTGGTGTGAATTACTTTGCTCGAAGGCATATACTTTTCGTATTTTTGAGCTAATTTTGAATTTTTCTTATGAGTATTGGTTGGATTTTGGTATGATTGGTTGTGTTGAAGTTCATGATTGTCCATATTTTTATGAAATTGTTAAGCTAATGGTGTTTGTTGAGTCTTTGAGCATGAGTGAAAGGTATTGGAAGCATGAATGGAGCTTGGAGCTAACGCTTTCATTATCAAATGCCTATTGAGGGAGTACTCTACACCTTATCACTTCTAGTTGCTTGACATATTTTGATTTGGATTGATGGATTAACATGCTACTTTATGTGTTATGTCTTTGGGAGATTTCCTTTTCAATCAAGGATGTGGATGATTGTGAGCTTACATTGTTATGGATGATTGAATATGTGCTTCATTTTCTAATGATGGTGATTGTTGTTTTTGCATGTTATGTGTTTTTGTTTTGTTTCTTGTTTGTTGAGTCTTTATTTTATGTTTTGTGTGTTTCTTATTTTTGTCTTGGTATGTTTGGTGGTTTATTTTGGGATGTTGTGAGTCATTTTTGAACATGAGTGGTGATATGTTGTGGTAGTAAGTGATGACAAGTTATGATTAAGAATCTCTACACTTTCGAATTGTGACATGTTTTACTTAACTTGTTCAATTTTGAGATGAATGTGGTGTAATAAGTTCTTTAAGGTCCAAAGCATAAGCTTGTGAGAATTTGAGCCTCAACCGTGCATATATGGTATTTTTCTTCATGAGTGGATCGATTGAATGTTAATAAGCTAGAACTTGCTCAAGGACTATAGAAATGAGCCCGATTTGTGGAGATTAGTGATATGATCTAAGGCCATCTTTGTTATTCATAGTCATTGTCATATATTTTTCTACCATGAACATCATCCCTAGTTAACCACTTTGAGCCTATAAGCCTTTTTATTGTGAATATAGAACATTACAAGCCTTGATTACCCTCTTAAACCTTATATATATACCCTTTGTGTGGGTGATTGAGGAGATGATAGCTAGTAAGGTTTGATGAGAAAAAAAAGTGGAAATGGTAAATAAATAAGAAAAAGGATGAAAAGAGCAAAATGAAGAATGCACATGCAACCTCAAAACAAGAATATGAGCAAAGCAACAATAATATGCTCAAGTACTTAAAAATCCAAAGAAGGAATCATGAATCATAAAAAGCTCAAGAAATCCAAGGAAAGTTGATGAGTAGAGCTTGTGAGTACCAAAGACAAGAAAGGAAGAAAGAAAAGTGGAGAAGTTGAGGAAGTTGATCATCTCTTCGATTACTTACACTTGTTTAGTCACTATTACCTATATTCTTCCTACCTTACCAAAGAGTCTATCATTACATCCAAATTAAAGACCTTTTTGATCGCTAATGGAAACTTTGGTGGTTTGTGAATGTAGTCCACGAGCAAGCTTATAGCGAGTCGAGTCAATCGATTAATGAGTTTTGATTTACCCTACTTTAAAGAGTGTTGAGTGACATTTATAACCTATGTGAGGCTTGGACCAAAAAGAGATTATATTACACTAATATTCTCTTGTGATTGAACTTGTTAATTCTTCATGTCATGAATCTAATGTTGTAGGATGACTTAGCATAAATTGTGATTCTTATTATTATTGATGTGTTATTACTTATGTTCGTTTAGTCTTTTCCTAGGTGAAAATCACTCTCCTTGGTTTATCATTTTCGTTGTGCGGGGACGCACAACACTTTAAGTTTGGGGGTGTGATGAGTGATATTTTTACCTAAATTTTAGTATCTTTTTATGTGAGTTTTCGTATATTTTTATCCGTATTTTGAGTCATTATTGGTGGTGTTATGTGTTTCTTGGAATTTGTGTGTGAATGAACTTATAAATGATGAATCAGGTGAAAAACGGAATAAAAACGGAGTCGGGAGAAAAAGAGAGGAAAAATAACACAACACGTCCGGCCGTGTCGCGTACACAGGTCGAGTTCCTCGCACGGGCCTGTGCTGTTAGCCGTGCGTGGACACCAGATTACACAACACGGCCACCCCTGTGGCCGTGTGCAGCACACGAGCCGTGTAGGTGTCAAAACTGCTGAAATTTCCAGAAACTTCTAGAAGCTTCCCAAGGGGTATAAATACCCATTTATTCAACAATTGAGAGAAAAACCCACGAAATTCCAGCCCTGCACACACACCTCACACACCATTTCCTCCATTCTTCACCATCATCTTCATCCATCCATCTACACTTGATCTCCTCCATCAAATCCACCATCCAAGTGATCAAGGAAGCAAGGGAGAGTGAGATCACAAGAAGAAGAAGGAGATCTCCATTGAAGCACTTCAAAGGGGGAATCTAATTCTAATTTTTGTGCATTTCTTTATAGATTGATCATGTTTTGTAAGGATCTTAATGTCTATGTTAATTTTCTTATGGATATGAGAGGTTAATCTCCTTTGTGAGATTAGCTCCATGATTGGTGTTGGATAATTTAGTTTTTATGCAAATTGATTTTAATCTTGAATGGGCTTTGTGTTATTTCTATCATTGATTGTTGATTGCTTGATGTATATGATGATTTGTGTGATTAATTGTCATGGGCATGTGATTAAATTGAGAAATCAATTATGTGTTTATGATAGTTCATTGAATCATTTCATCATACACTTCATGTGCATTAATTTAGAATGAGATAGAGATATCCTTCTAGATTTATAACCCTTTGATAGAACATTTGATTAGCTTAATCGAGAGATTGGTTGATTAAGTGAGGAGAACCAAGCCATTAGTAAATTCATAGTACCTTAAAAGGGAATATTGCCTATGATTTAGTACCTAATTAGGGAACTCATAGAGTAATTAGTACCTAGTGGGAGGTGTTTGCTATGGTCTCGATCCTATGTGCTTTTGGGAGTCTTGTTGAGGGCCTACATCCTATCCATCTCGAGAGAGAGTTTAGGTGGAATTAGTGATCGCTTCTATACATTGTCCATGAGAGATTAGAATTAATTGCATGATTACTTAATTATCTATGCCATGATTGTTGTTAATCTCATCCTTGCATCATTTGGAACCCTTTTATCTTTGCATTCATTTTATCTTTATTTCTTTCATTAGTGTAATTGCGTTTATTTGCATCATATCCTCTCTTCCGTCGTCCTTATAAAATCACGATAAACTTGAGATCGCTTAAACTCTAGTACCTTCCTCCCTGTGGTTCGATAATTTCTTTAATTGGTCATGCCCACTAAACTATGGCTAATCAATAGCACGGTCACTTTTTATTAATTTATTATCACTTTTTTTATAAAAGTTATCACTTTCTGACCGTCTCACGTAAGGCCTATGTGAGACGATCTCACACAAGTCTTTCCCACATAATAATAATAATAATAATAATAATAGGTCTTGCGTGAGACCGTCTCACGTGAGACCATTTTATACTTTTTATAATAGTTATCAGTTTCGCTATAAAATTATCACTTTCGCTATATAATGTTATCACTTTTTATTTATACTATAAAGTGTTCATGAAATAACATTATCACTTTTCATTAATTTTGTATTACTTTTCATTACAGAAGCTATCACTTTCTGATCGTGTCACGTAAGCCTTTATGTGAGACGGTCCCACATAAGTCTTTGTCTAATAATAATAATTATTAGTATTATTACTATGATTTTATTAAAAAAAAAGGAAAGAAAAAAAGAGTGGGGGTGGGGGTGGGTGTTCATAAGAGCTGGTAGAACAGGTCAGTTTTCAAATGAAAAAACAAAACTAGTGAATGAGTAAATGAGATATTACTCCACCAAGTAACTACCTAATTAGCAGATGATCCGGCGAATGCGCATAGTTGGGATCAATTAATCGAATGCGAAAAAATCCTGAATTTGGGGATGGCAGCCCTAATTTACCAGATCTTGACGTCGTCGGCGCTGCTGTCGCAGGGGTTTTACCACCTCATCTGCACCACCCGGAACCACCTCAAGACCCCCCTCGACTACCTAGCTAAACCCTTCCACCCTCTCCCCACCGCCCCCCACCACCACCGCTTCCTCCGCCATCTCCCCCTCTTCCTCCTCCTCATCTGCCTCTTCGTCGCCCTCCTCCACCAGCTCATCGTCTCCTCCTACGCCGATCCCCTCTTCAAGGGCCGCACCCCCGTCCACTTCTTCACCTCTCTCCAAGCAGCCGCCATTCTCCTCTGCTTCATCCTCCTCGCCCTCGCCCTCCTCCTCTCCGACGCCACCTCCCTTCTCCCTCTTCCCTCCGATCTCATCTTCGCCCTTGCCTCTGCCCTTTTCTTCCTCCAATACTCCCTCTCCTCCTCCTCCGCCGCCGTCCAGACCTCCGATCTCCAGGCCAAGTGCGCCTCCATTTCCGCCCGCATATCTGCCCTCTCCGCCGCTCTATGCCTGGTCCTCGCCTGCAAACCTAGGCTGTTTGTCGCTGACGCTGCCCTCGGCGCCTCCTTCTGCTTGCAGGGACTTTGGGCTCTGCAGACTGGCCTCTCCCTCTACGTCGACGCCTTCATCCCGGAGGGTTGCCATAAGCTGCTGGATGTGGTGGCTGGCGTTGAGGGATCCACAAAGTGCGAGCTGGAAGACTCCAAGCTCAGGGCCGCTGCTATTCTCGATCTGGTTTTTGTTCTTCACGTTCTTTTGGTGCTCCTTGTCTTCTTGATGGTTTACGGTGCTGTTGCCAAGAGTTTGGGTATTCGCAGCAAGTTCGGATCGTATGAGGCTTTGCCTAATGTTGCTGTTGACTCCAATCACATTCAATTAAAGACCATGTCCGGTACTCAGGCCTAGGAAATTCTGACGCAATTAGGTATCTCTCTCTCTATTTTACTCCCCTTTATTTGTCATTGCTATGGTTTTCTGCTTTCATTATGAGCTGTTGGGGGGAGACAAAGCGAGCTTCTGTTGTGATGTGAAATTAGATTGTTGAAAAGCTATGTATGTTAGTTGTAGAGAAGAGAACAAGGTCAGCAATTTTTAGGTGTTGAGTGCTGTGTTCTGTTATTCAAGTCCAAAGCTTGAATGCAAATTCTGCATCTCCGAAAACCCGTTTTCTTTTTTTAAATGTTAATGATAGTGGTTTTTTGTCCTATGGCTCATATTTTACTATTTATGTATCATTTGTATCCGACGTTTTCTGCCTTTAATTTCAGTAAAGCATTTACTTTCAACTCCACCTTTTACTTGGTGTGGTGTCCTGTAATGGATCTCCTAGACTGCTACTACCAATATTCTCTAATATACCCGAAAATCTTTTATGGAGGAGCTAAGGGAGTCCATCATAATTCATAAGAATTAAGAAGGAATTATTGTTCTATGCTATTTTGAAGTATTTGTGTAAAATGAGTGCTGAAAAATGCATTGCTTTTGGCTTCCTTATCTTTAGAAAAAGCTTTATAAGTTTCTGAAACAGCACCTTAAACCATCCAAACTAGAAATCAAAACCAAAGTTTGGTAACCGAATCGAATTGATAATTTGGTTCAGTTAGGTTGGTTATTTCGGTTTTAAACGGACAATGCTCACCCCTAATATTAAACATGGAGCACTTGTGCATGCTTAGAAATAAAATGTAAGTTTCATATACTATATGAAGGGATTTGGCAAGAAGATATAACATGGGGAAGAAAGGTTCTATGATTCTATCTGTGTGTTTTTTTTAAATACAAGGAAGACCCTTATTAATTCTTACTAAGGTGAGGTATTATTAGACTTCAATAGTTCTATTTTTGCAAGGTGGAAAATAAAAATATGAGATAATTAGAAAGTAGCAAGCCAATAAGATGGCCATCGGTACTGGGGAGTGAACTAGAAAAGCCAGCTTAAGGGCTAGATCGCATTTCACGTAGTTTAAAACTCAAAATATTAGCACGGCTTCTTGAATCAATTTTTGCCGATTGTTTTTCTCAATCCAATTCTTTATGACAGGAGTCATGAACTAGATTAAAGTAGGTAATATATACGATTCTTTTAGAACTGTTTATTTATTAATGTGTGCTAGTTCATTGCTGAGATTAAAAGGGGGGAAGGGGTGGGGAGTTCATCTTGGAAAAGGAAATAAGCTCTCTGTCAAACTGTTGAATTTGACGAGTAAAAGCTCATGACTTTAAGAACGTTTTTTTTTTTCCTTATTTAAGTAAATCTCTGACGGAGCTCTTTGTCATGTGGATAGAGTACAACATATATTATTATAACGATAAATAACCAGTATTTGCATATTATTTGTTGTGGAGACTTTGATCATGCTTGGAAACAAATTGTGGTGTAATGAATAATGATCCATACAATGCATCCATCTACTAATTTATATTACGTTATAATCTTTCATTGTTACTTGTGTATAGTTCTACATGAAGCAGAAGACACAGACATTTTCCATCCTAGAGAGAGAGACAGTGACAAGGGACTTCCGAAGAAGATGCAAAAAATTGTAAGTGGGTAAATCAGTTGATGTGTGTTTTCTAGATACAAGGCAAATCTTTGCTTATTGAGCCGGCATGTGCTTAAAAATGACAACGTTATTCATGCAAGATGATTGATGTCAATATTTCTCATAGCTTCATAGATGTGTCATGTGTTCAAATGATTTTGTGATGAAAATGATTTAAAATACCCATATACCATATTACACTGTCTTTTCAGCATGATATCATTTTAAACCCCTGTTGTTGTGATGTTCCAATTTTCAATTTTACTAATTTATTCCCTCCATCGCTGTAATTTATACACGTATATATTAATGCGGAGTAAGAAAAAAATTTAGGTGTATGAACTAAGATAACTGATGAGTACTTTGGGTAATATAATGAGAAAAGTAAACAAAGTTGTTGGGTAAATGTAAAGTGTAAGTGGCAATTTTGTGGTAATGTTAATATTGTGGTTTTTTTTGTTTTTGTTTTTGTTTTTGTTTTTTTATTCTAAAGAAATGTGTGAAGTAAATAGTGAGAGGGATAAAGTACTTTTCACTACTGAGCCAATCTGTAACTAAACAACAATATTTTTTCTTGTTGCAAATTTGGGTTATGCAAATCTAAATTTTCACACTGTAATTAATGTCATGCTGCTATATGATGCGTCTTGAAGCATGTAAATACAGGTTTGGATTTCATGAGCTACTATTGCTTATCATTTTTAGTTTGTTGAAGGCAAACATTGATCAGGTTCACCTTGCAATTTAATTTTACGAAATTATTTCTTAGTTAATGAAAAAATATTCTTAGAGTGATGAATTAGTATATTTTTAAATAAAAAATATTATAGTACTCCTCAATATGCTATGATTTTTTATTATGTTGAGATGAGTGTGAGACACGTCGACCCATCACTAAATTATGTTTATTGTATAAATAAAGTATGCTTATTTGTAGTTAAAGTATGTCAATAATAAATTATATTATAACACGTTGAAATCATATTTTAATGCATAATCCAACATACTTTAGAAAACATACTTTAATAACAATTAAACATACTTTATCTAAATAATATACATACTTTAACATTTCTCACAAACCGTCTCATGTAAATAGCTCACAAACCGTCTCATGTAAATAACGTAAAGAGAATTTGTCTAAAAATAATAGTTTACATAATTTTCTTGTATTAAATATTAATTTTTTAAAATTAAAATATATGGTGAATTAGGCACACAGACAAGAAGCTTAGGAAGGAAATATATTTTCATCTTTCTCTAGCATAGAAAATGGAGTAAATTCTTGGATAGTGTAACTTGGTTTTAATCATACATCTAACGTTTTTTTTTTTATATAAAATAACACCATTTAATTTTTTTTTAATTTGACATACACTTATACGACATCGTCTTGTTAGATGAATCATAGGTCTCATTTTATATGAGATGATTTTTTTTTTAAAATCGAATTGTCCCGGTCTTCCAATAGAATCTACAATAAATAAATGTAACAAAATTATCAGATTGTTTGGAATGCTAGCACAACAAATTTTCTCTTCGCACTCGCAATATGACTTGGGTTCGAAGCAGCCGACTCCTTTTTATTACTCCTCTATTTAATAAGGTATACAACATGTGTATTAAAAAGTATTTTATTTATATAAAGTGGTATTTGATCAACGAAATTTGATAACAATCAAATAAAGAGGTACCACTTAAACAATATTACAAATGCCAACTATAGGAGAACTAGGAATGGAGAACCCCTTTTTCCACTCTATTCTTTGGTCTTAAGAACGCTGATTTTAAGAATGAGTGATTGCCCTTCTCCAACCCTTACTCCCCAATCTGAGAAGGAATTTTTGTAAACCTAGAGGTCAAAGGATACCAAATAATCATGTCCTTTCAATTCCAAATCTCATGAGTATGTATTTGCACTCAACTCTCTTTATAGAGTCGAGTCACTCGTCAATCGATCAGGTTCGTCTTACAAATGGAATACATTCACATGTCACTAAATTCCAACACAAAGATTTTAAAAAAATAAAAAAAATTTTTTTTGATGTAATGACAAGCTTTTCGGTAATATAGAAAAATTATGGATAAAAGTGACTTGAATCTAAGTGTTGTGTAGGTGATCTAAGAGACAATCTTCTTTCACTTTAAATCATTTTCTTGTCTTGACTTTCCATTTCCCTTTCTTTGTTTTTCCATTTTAGCATTTCTTTTTTAGCTCTGCATTCTCTATGCTTCTTATAGTACACATTTGAGCTTCTTCTTTGTTTTAAAGTTCCATACTCTTCTCTTGCCATGCAAGTAGTCATCTTTTCTAGTTCTTGTTTTTTCTAATGTTTGATCTGCATTTTTCTATTCATTATTTGAACTCTACTTCCAATTATCCCTTTTTATACATGCTTTTTCTTCATTTTTCTCACTCATCAACTCTTTTTGCAATCATAATATCTTTCCTCCACCATACTTCATCACTTTTCCGGCAACCATCTCTTCAATCGCTCACACTTAAGGTTATTTATAAAGTTTAAGAGAGTTTCAACGGCTTATAATGAGTTATAAATCATTAATGAAATTAGGCTAATCAAACTCAAAGTAGTTTGCTAAGGATTAATGATTAAGTAGGGATAAAATTTGGTGGCTAGTGACTCAATTAAGCAAAGATGATCTAAGATCATTTTTAAGTGTCTCAATCAATCGGACTCATTTCAACATACCATAAACAAGTTCTAACTTATTTAAAACACAATCAATCAGCTTGGAAAAGAACTTATTAAATTGTTTAGAAGTACAATTGAAGCTCAAATCTCGCTATCTTTTGCCTAGGATCTAAGGTCACATTACCCTTTATCCATTTATTTTCCCTTTGAGCAAACTATTCATCACATGTTTCAACATCATAAAATTAAACTCCTTAACATAATCAATTATGAAGCACTAAGAGCAATATATCATCACCTAAATTTCCAACTGTAATAAAAATCAAACTAAAATAAAACCTACCCACGCCACCACAAACAATCAAATCTAAAACATCACAAGAAACATCAACAAAATAATAAAAGAATAAAATATTAACACAAGGAATGAACAAAAACAACCATCCATCACATCCATGAATTCCATTCAAACTTCATCCTTACAACCATCTCGAAAATTCAAATCATCCAAACCATCAACAACGGTAAACAACAAAGAAAACTAGAAACAACCAACAAACATCCAAGTCAAAAATAACAAGATTATGTATAACCCATACGAATTCTTCAAACCAGATCAATTCATGATAAAATGAGAGAGGTAAGGGTAGAGATAGACATAAAGAGATTCAAGGCTTCATGATTGTGGAGGCTATTTGTCAGATCTAACACTATTGTCGTAGTATTGAATGTCTGCTTTGGTATCGATCTTGGTGTCGGGATTCCGACACCTTGCCCGACACCGAATCTGATATAGTGCTATGACGATGGTATCGAATATAATGTCATATTATGTGTTGGGCTCCGACACTATGAATAATACTAGATGATTAAATTATTTTAAAAAAAAAGTGTGGGGGTATTTTGGGAAAAAAAGAAGTTATTTGAATAGTTATATTCTATGAAAACGTTCATATTACTAGTTTGAGTCCATGAGATAACAGGATATTCGAGTAGATTATTTATCCGATTGCAAATGCATTCTAGACAGGCCCGGCCCGGCCCGGTGGTTCTGAATTATTTATCGAGGTTGAAAGACGTCCCAGAATCTAAAGAAGAAAGTGAAACCCGCGAAGCTGACAGACAGCAGCAATCCAAATCTAACCTGACGATATTTTCATGTCCATCGTGCCCTCCTTGAATCGTGGTTCAACGTCGACTACCTCCTCCTCCCTCGCTCCATCTCATTCCTCTACCTCCAATCATGGATTCCTCTCTCCTAACCCTCTCCCTCAATCCCAACAATTCTCTGATACCTCTCCTCCGCTCAATCATCTCTCAGGTTTTCCTTCTTCTCCTTTCTTATATCGCCACTGCAATTTATTTCACCTTTTTTTTAGGTGGGGTGTTGGGTTGTGAGGTTGCATCCCCAAGTACAGCTCCCATATATTTGGGGAATTTTCCGATCTGTTCGAATTTCGTGCCGAATTGGCGTTAACGAGCTTGGCTTCACCAGATATTTGAATTTGGTGCTTGTTTGAAAGTATATATATTTTCTTACGTCATCTTAAATTTCCCCATGGGCGAGAAGATGAGTAGGGTAGTGAAACTGGTTGATTGGTTTGTCTGAAATTATGCTTGAGGATGATTTATTGTTTGCACCAGTTCAAGCAAATACTGGTTGCAGTTGGGTAGCTTTCAGCTCTCTCCCCCATGATGATGAGTTTTATAAATCAGCTTGTTAGAAAATTCTAGCTTAGTTTGGAAAACACAAGTAAATTACAACGAGCCTAAGCATTCAGTTTACATTCTCTTTTAATTTTATGAGTTGGGAATCGTCTAAACAGCTTTTAAATCTAAGGTTTTTTTTTTGGGTAATATCTCTACTTATTGAATTGAATCTTCATCTCTGCGAATTTTATCTTATTTTCTTTGCTTCAGGACAAGTGGCTCATGCTGCATATAATCGAGGTGGATTTGCCAAAGAGGTAGGAAAGAAGGTCTATTTCTTGTATTTTAATATTACAATTAATTGGTTGTCTGCATTAGAAGCATACTTGAAGTATTAGGCCTTAGAAGTTAGACCTTGTTATTTTTCCTGGACACATTTCATGCCCCTGTTTGCTTGCCTCCATGGCATGAAGTAATTAATTGTATGCATGCGTTCCTCTTCAATAGGTGAAAAGAAGGGAGAGGAAAGACCATGGTAAAAGTCCAATTCAACCACATGATGGCAAAACTTTGCCTCAGGAAGATGTAGCTTCTTCGCAGTTTGGATATTCAGGGTGGCGAGGGAAGCCCTCTGGAGCCTTTGTTTACACAGGAAACCATGGGAGTGCTGCACCGACCACTTCACAAACAAGCTCTGGGCATTCAACTGGAAAAAAGACGCAGATAGTTAATGGCAACCACTTGTTGAATTTTCATTATGATCCTATATCTATTTCTCGTGCGCAGTCCTGGGCACCTCCCCCACGAAGACAACAAAAGAGAAAACCTTATAACAAGGACTTGTTTTTTCAAGCAAACTACAAGTTTGTCGTGCTGGATACTGGGAACTATGCAGCTGAGTTCATTGATCCTGATAAAATGCTATGTTGGGAGGATATCATTTGCTTGAAGTACGCCACTCCATGTCCTGTTCAATGTCCCATATGTTTGGATAATCCCCTATGTCCACAAATAACCTCGTGCGGTCATATCTTCTGTTTTCCTTGCATTTTGCAATATTTTTCCTTAGATGAAGATGATCTTAAAGGTGAATGCTGGAAAAAGTGCCCGCTATGCTTCACGATGATTTCTTCAAAAGATTTGTACACCATCTATATCAATAATGTTAAGGAGTACCACGTTGGCAATGAAATAGAATTTATTCTACTATCCCGTGAAAAAGATTCATTCAGCTCTTCTGTTAAAAACAATGCAAGCAGCTGTATTGAAATTCAGGATTCCTTCTCTAAGTTCACTTTGACTTCGGATGTAGAACTTTCTGTTAGAGAAGCAATGTCGGATCTAGATAGTTGGATAGCCAGAGCAGATTCTGGCCTTGTTGATGACATTGAGAAACTTCCATTTGTTTGTGCTGCAATGGAACATTTAGAGAGAAGGAAGAAATATTGGAATGAACATCGTGATGCTACTGCAGACAAGACATATTCTGTATCCCCGCCAACTGCAACAATTGCTCCAGCTAAGAACAATAAGCTGGGTCAGTTAGAAAATTCATCTCCAAATAAGCTAGTTGATGAGTTCTGTGCACTTGAAATAAATAAGTCAAACTGTGGATCCCCACCAATTGCGACAATTTCAGCTAATAAGAACATCAATCCGGGTCCGTTTGAAAATTCATCTTCAAATAAGCTGGTTGATGAGTTCTGTGCACCTGAAGTTACAGAGTTCAAAGAGTCGTTAGAAGATCATGACCAATCTTCATCTTCTTTGTTGGACGACAGCAATAAATATCTGCTGACACATTCTGATGAAAGCAAGGACAGAAAAGATGGGGATTCATACAATTTTTACCAGGTTATTCATCTTTATTTCCGATTTGTTACCTGGGTGAGGAAAGGAACCTTTCAGTTATGTGTGCGTATGGATGAGAAACATAAATTTAACCTATCTTAGTCAGGTTTTTAATTACATTCCCTCTTACGCATTTTCCATTGCTTTATTTGCATATTTTAGGCTGTTGATGGGCAGCATCTCATCCTTCATCCATTTAGTATGAAGTGTCTTCTACACCACTATGGTAGCTATGAAAAGCTTCCTGACAGGTAAAGATAAACTACTCTGTCTCTCTCTGTCACATGCGTACACAAGCATGCAAGTAAGTGATATGGATTATATATGTTCAAGGTATAATTCTTTAGTGATTCAAGATTAATAAGCATGCTCATAACATTTGAATTGATTTTAGCTGTGTCTACATTTTTTATTAAATTTACAGAATGTTATGAGAGCTATTTATACCAGTAAATTGCATGTATCCACCCATTTTGTGCTTTAAGTGAATTTATATTATTTGGGGTTACCATAACATAGAGACCAGTAAAGATGTAATCTTTCCTTTTTATTGCATATGATATCTTTGTAAGGAATTTGTAGAGAGTCCCATTTCTTTCTGATAATTTATATGGCGTGTACCATTCAATGAAATATTTACTTATATTTACCACTTGATGATTTAACAAGAGTCGCTATTCTAGACTCTCTGGGAAGATCTTGCAATTGGAGACAGTGACACAATCAGAGGCCATGAGACGGCGCTATCGCTTCCTAAGCCATTTCTCCTTGACAACAACATTTCAGGTGATTTACTAGTAATATATTATCACATTTTGTGTGGCTGGTGAGAAAAGCTCTTATTCATCATCATTTTGGTTTTTCACTGCGTGTCTCCTAGCTGGGGAGCTCATTATCTATGAAAGATCATCTTATGTTGCTTGTATGTGCTTTTTCACAGCTCTGTGAAATAAATGTGGTTGATATATTACCTTCTGGGTCCCTTTCGCCTTTTATGGAGGAAATCAAGAATAGAGAAAAACAAAGAAAGAGACTTGCTCGGAAGGTATATCTCTTTCATTCACGTTTAATGAAAATTTCAGTTTGCTTGAAACTATTCTCTGTGATGATGCATTGTACTGCATTATCTTTCAGTTTTTTGTTTAGTGTATCATCATATGACATTTTTACTTAAAAAGTGTCCATCTTGTTGGCTTGGGAATTTGGAGGCTGTACATCGAGAAGTAGTTCAGAAAAATTCTCACCTGATTAATTGATCTGCCTCATTTACTTACGACTTCACATGCCATGTTGCATGCTACTCCCTCGGTCCCACACCACCCTTCATACTTTCCTTATTCGTCTGTCCCACACCACCCTTCACACCCCATAAAAGGAAACATTACTTTATCTAACATCCTCAAAAGTTACTTTAATTTCAAATTTGCCACTCTTTTTTCACACATATCATTACTTTATATTTTTTTATTACTAAAAATACTACAATACCCTCTAAAGTCAACAAATTTGGTCAAAAAGAACAATTTTTTCTTAAATAATATGGTACAATAAACGGGAAGGGTGGTCCGGGACGGAGGGAGTATTTATTTGAAGAACTATCACCACCCTTATGAATTTAAATGTTCAACTGAGATAGAGAGTGTTTATGCAATTATTCACGTAGGAGGTTTGTGCTGCTGTAAATATTGTCAGCAATACGGATGTCTTAGACAAAGCCTGCATCGCTGGCTATGACAGAATGCTGTATTTTTTTCATCCCTTGAGTTGAGATGTTATATCTACTAGTGATGCATGGCTTTTCTTCATCATGTTGATGCCACATATAATTGATTTAATATTTGAATTTATACTTGTGTAAATAATCCATGCTATGTAACTTGATTTTTTTGTGTAAAGGAACTTAAGGACAAAATTAAAGCTGAAGTTGAAGGCAGTCAGTTTGTTCCAGTACCATATTACTCGTACGATACACCTCCAAACTTTTCCATGGATGATTTTGAAGGTGATAGTTTGTTCACTCAAAGATTATACGAGCAAATGGTTTGCTTTAGAATTCACATTCTGACTATTAAACTAGAAACTTTGAGCATTTGTTAAATGGCATGAAATGCTTTGATTGGTCGTAGGCGTGCTATTAAATCTATAGACTGAGTGGTAAATTATAGATTGTAGTGAACTTGGTAATTTCACCGGATTTCTTCCCCCAGTCCAGTCTTTTTCTGGTGCTTGGTAGTAATTGTAGTTGTCAAATGAGTGGCCATAGCATCTTCATTTAGAGTCTTATCACTTTGTTGATTTCATTTACTAGATTTTGGAGCAATTCACTTGACTCTTGCTCATTGAGGAATACTATGTTTTTTGTCTCCATGCTTTGCTGATATAATCATGAACTCATGGCTGTTGTTTGCCTACTTTTAGCTTTGGGAAGCCCTGCTGTTACATCATCTGGTTCTTCCACCACCATTGGGGAAAGGCTATCATTTTCAAGTGTTGCGAGGCTTGGTTTTGCTGCTGCTCATGATTCTCCTGCTCTGAAGACCGAAGAAATCCAGACTGCCCCCAAGTCTGATTCATCTCACGACTCTTCTAGTGCAACAGGTAACGTCAAGGAAGTATTGTTATGAGACATAATATTAATGTGTAGCAATTAGGTGATAGCGGCTATAATATCCTTTGAGGGGCATATTGTTTTAGTTTCAGTGAGTTGTTGATTCGTGCAGGACGGAAAAACAATGGTAGCTCATTTGCAAATGTAACATCAAGAGCAAAGCATGTGGAAGTAGTCCCAGATATGGGTACGAGGGTGAACGAAGGCGGGAAGAAGGGAAAGAAGCAAAGCCGAGTGCTCCTGTCCACAGCGGGTGGACGTCGCTATTGAAGAAGCTTGATTGCTTTTGTTGCTTGTGTATGTCCATCTCTCTGAAAACGTAGTTTTTCTCGACCTAGATAAGACTCCAGCGTCTAGTTATGCATTGTCATAAATTAATAATAATTAGCATGCATCGTGTTACTTGAAGCTCATTTGTTGGAGTAATTTGAATAATCCCCCGCGCGCTACTGTTGCAGTTGAATAATTCTTCAACAAACCCACATTCTTTTTTAACAATAATAATACTATGTGCCAATATCTAAAAGATAAAAAAGATGAATAATAACATTTCATCCTCTTTACATTCGAGGTGATTTTACCAACCTTTTGGAGTAATTTTTTTTTTAATTATTATTTATTACTCTCCAGCACGAATGATTGTTCGCCTCCTTTATAATTTCATGCTGTTGAAGTACTTTTAAAGGAAAATTTTCTTTTAGATTAAATTTTTTGAGTTTAATTTGATATTTTTAGATAATAAACTAAAAAAATCTACATTGTATTATTAGTTAGAGAGACTACAAGCCCATATTACACTTTATTTGTATTATTAGTTAGAGAGACTACATTGTCCTATTTCACTAAAATAAATCAAAACATGAACTTTTGCTTGAGGTGCTTGGGTTGAAATTCACTATACTCCTTTTTGTCATTTTTATATTTATTTAATATTTATTTAAAAAAACTTGAGATGTAGAAGCCTTAAAACAAACTAAGGCGATAAAAGAAAAAGAATGATGCCTGAAAAAAAAGCTAACTCTCACTTATCAGTAAATTGGGAAAGGAAAACTGCAAATATTTGGCATATGAACGAGACATGCATAAACTTAAGAGTCGTTAATTTATACGATCAAAGCAATCAAGATATACAGCTATAATTCCGTCATAACAGTGATTATCATAATACCAAGAGGAGATTTGATCAATTAATTCCATGGAATTAAAGAAACAAAAATGAAGAAAGCCACTCCAGATCAATCACAATTTTCACTTGCTAACAAGATTATCTGGAACAACCTTGAGAAGCTTCCGCTGCTTCGACTTGGAAATTTTCTTCAGCGTCTTGGGATTCGTGATCTTCTGGAGCTTCGTCCCTGACCGCAGAACGTTCTCCTGCTTCTTCTTCTCCCTCTCCTCTCGCTTCCTCCGCTTCTCCTGCTTGTTCTGCCGAATCTCCTCCTTCAGTTCGTTCATCCTCTCCCGGTACGCCTTCTTTATCTCCTTCTCCTTCGCCCGCTGCTCCGCCGTCGACCGATTCTTTTTCACCTGAACCGCCGACGCCCGATGCGTCCGGACCTCCTTCCACTTCCTGCCCGACACTCTTCCAGCAATTACGCCTCTGTACGGTTTGTTCGGTTCGGTGGACGACTCGACGGCGTGGCGCTTCACCGGAGGTTGTTGTTGCTGATCGTCAGCGTCGATTTCCATGGATGGGCTGAAGATCTGCAACTTTTCGGCTTCCTGCTCGGCTCTCTTGCGCTTCAAGGTTTTCCCGCCGAACCCCTCATCCAGCCTCCGGAAATCGATCGTACAAGCCATGGTTGATGATCGCCAGAGAGAGGGTGAGGCTGGAGGTCTTTCGCGATATAGTAAACCCAAATTCTAGGGTTATAGAATTCTTAATGGGCCACCATATTAGTTATGGGCTAATATCTTTTCTGGCTTTAGAATTTACCAAGAGTTGATGGGCCGTTGAAGTGAATCATCAAGCAATTTTGGTTGTACACGTCATCATCTGTACTTACTTTTAAGAGGAAATGGCTTAATCTTGTTTTGTTATGTCTTATGGATACATTCCCTATTCGTCCCAAAAATATTTCATATTCTAAAAATAAAAACAATATACAATATTAAAATATTATAAAAATATCACATTCTTCTACACACAATCTAGTTAAAATTAAATGTGTCGTACATTACATTTTATTCAACTATCCAAAATATTCATCCTTTTTTACATCAGTACAACAAAAAGTTATTATTAATTGAATGTATTATTGGGACGAGTATAATTTAACCGTTTTCATTTTGCATCCAACTTCTATGAAAATTGAAGTCCCCGAAATGCGCAGTTGTGAGATTTTAGAGCGTTTTCAATTATGGCTTTATCACACTTGCAAATATTCCAGCACCATCAGTGTCGGGAATTAGTTATTTAATAAGTATCATAGTATCGTTCAAGTTTAGTACCTGGACAAAAGGTCCACAAAAGGTTGCTCTAATTGCTGCCAGAAGTACGGTTGGCTACAGCTGCGGTTTAGACTGTTGTTTGTGATTGAATCATTTTAAATTTATTATAATCTCATTTCAATACAAGCCAAAGTTTTCCCCGGTTTTTCTGGTTGTAACAACCGAAATGTTTTAAGGATGGTTCAGTTTTTGTGCGGTTCAACAGAAAATGGTTTTTCTTCCTCCACGATTGTATCAATAGAAAACGGTTCAATTTTGTTCTGGGCTCTGATTAAGCGTGTGTGGTTTTCACTTTTCACAAGAGGAAGAAGAAGAGAAGGAGGAGGATTTGCAGACAAACTGAGCTGCACCAAAAGGTTATACGTTTAACTTATGATTATAATTAAATTGCTTTGATTATTATGTACTCCCAATTTATATTAGCATTTGTTAATGTTAATTTTGGAGAAATCTCTTAGCCGACTGCTACACAAGCATTTGCTGAATATATTAATAATCATTCTGATAATGTGAATATCCTTGTATTTACATATGCGGATAAGTAAATCAACTTTTCTCACAAAATCATTTCAAGATGAGCAAGCACGCAATATTCATCATTCCAAACCGCCTATTCCCTTATTGGTATTGGGCTTCTGTGATCTTGCTTTGATATGGTCATAAACATTTCATAGATTTTATTCCAATTTAATAGATTTTGAAACTGAAGTTTCCATGGCTATAGTGCTATACTTGTTAACAGATTTTCTACTGACAGTTTCTTCAGCCTTTAAAGGAAGCAGTCATTGTGAATGAATTGCTTTAAATGTAATATTTCAAATATAAATAGTATTTAAGAGTTAAGTTCATCCTCAAAAGTTTGTACCTTTGTAACCTCTAAGTCTATTTGTCCTTCTGCTATGTTTTTTAATTAGGTTATGCTGTAATTGCATAGGACCTCACAGAAGGCATTTGCATAAATTTTAGTAATTATTTATTAATTAACACAATTAAAATACGTTGTATCATTATTTTCTTGGGCTTAACTGCTCTGAGGCATAGGTTTGGCTGGAGTACGGACTCTAGCTAAACTTTCTTCCATACTCGCATTATTTTATAGCATATCAATGTGCCCACTAATTAATAAAAAGAGAGTGATATTAAACCTAAATAAAAAAGTACAAATCTTAGTTTTTAGATTAAGATTTTCTTATATTTCTTTCATGTTATTTATATATGCAGTCACTGATACAGGAAATTTGATACACAAACTGTATGGAATATTTCATGTGATTTTATAGTATCTCCTTCCTCTTTCCACTCTCTTTGGTTTGTTTTTTTTGTTTTTGTTTTTTAATTTTACTGTGGGGCAAAATGTCAAGCATTTGTTGTGCATGCTCTTCTGGTTCAATCCTCAGTAGGAGCGAACATCGTAGCTATGGTGGGGCTTCATTGTTTCAATATGATGGCCTTAAATCAGCTGAAATCATGCAACTGAGCTTGCCTAGTTTTCATCATAAGAAATTAGTTACTGCTTCAGGTACGTTTGAATGTGATCATGCATCTTTCTAGTTCTTATTACAACATTTGCTCATACAAGAAGGCAACTCTCAATAATGGATTTTTGCAGGATCAAGAAATGGAAGAGTTAAGGCCAAGGGTGGTCCAACAGTTTCCTCTCCAAAGCGAGAAAGAAATCCCAAGAAACGGGTCGTGGTAACTGGGATGGGTCTTGTTTCGGTTTTAGGTAGTGATATCGATACATACTACGACAATTTGTTGGATGGAGTGAGTGGAATCACTGCAATCCACAAATTTGATGCTTCAGAGTACCCTGTTAGGTTTGGTGGACAGGTCCGGAATTTCTCCTCAGACGGATATATCGATGGAAAAACCGACTGTCGTCTTGACGACTGCTGGAGATATTGCTTGGTTGCTGGCAAGAAAGCCCTGGATGATGCTAACCTTGGGAAACAAACTCTTCACACTGTGAGTTATTTTGACATATCTACATTAAATGACTAGAAAATCAGAATTTCAAGAATATATTTATGTTGTTTGGCAGATGGATAAGTCAAGAATGGGGGTCTTGGTGGGATCTGCAGTAGGAGGCATATCTACATTCAACAATGCAGCTGCAACCTTTTTTGAAAAGGAATACAAAAAGATAACTCCATTTTTCTTTCCTTACACAATGGTCAACATGGGGTCTGCATTATTGGCCATAGATACTGGCTTCACGGGGCCTAATTATGCCGTTTCAACAGCTTGTGCTACTTCAAATCACTGCTTTTATGCAGCAGCTAATCATATTAGACTAGGCGACGCAGATGTTATGATAGCTGGTGGTTCAGAGGCTGCCATCATACCACTCAATCTTGCGGGTTTCATTTCATTGAGAGCTTTGTCTCAAAGAAACGGCGAACCACAGAAGGCTTCAAGGCCATGGGACAAAAGTCGGGATGGTTTTGTCGTGGGTGAAGGTGCTGGTGTCCTGGTAAAATTCTTGATCTGCATATAGCTCAAAACGTTCACTGAATTTTTTGATAAATGAGTGGCAACGAGGTTTTAACTTGAACTTTCTATCAGAATAGTGTTGTGATAAAACTCAGGCTTTTAGGGATGTGTATCATATTTAATCAATTATTTCAGATCATGGAAAGCTTGGAGCATGCAATGAAAAGAGGGGCCAAGATTTATGGTGAGTACTTGGGAGGTGCAGTCACCTCCGACGCTCATCATTAACCCGTCCTCATCCCAATGGAGATGCCGTCGCGTCATGCATAAACAAGAGTCTGGAAAACGCAGGGTGGCCTCTGAAGAGGTTAATTACATTAATGCTCACGCAACATCAACTCCTCTTGGAGATTTGGCAGAGGTTAAGGCCATCAAGAAAGTGTTCAAAAGTACATCCGAGCTGAAGATGAATGCCACTAAGGTAAGAACAGCAAACAATTTGATCTGTATAAGAATGTTGTTCACAACTTGTTTTCTTGGTTCAGTCGATGATTGGAAGCAATAGCAACCATTAAAGCCATCAACACTGGGTGGCTGCATCCCACAATCAACCAATACGTATAATATATACATCTTTGTATAACTCTTCGTTTATCAAGAATCACAATGTACTAATTTTAGACTTTTGTGTGAAGGATGTGGAGTCTTTTGTCACCATCGATACTGTCGCCAATGTGAAGAAACAACATGAAGTAAACGTGGGTATGTTTGAAGTGAAGTTGGGTCGATTTAGTTTTTTTTTTTTTTTTTAAATTAAGATAGACATGATATTGTGATTATTGGTTGCAGCTATATCTAACTCGTTTGGCTTTTGGGGACATAATTCTATCGCCGTCTTCGCACCCTTCAACCTTTAGAGGATTGAAGTTTTCTTTTTTCCTTTTTTTTAATCCAATTAAAATGTAGTATGTCAGTAAATACTAACTATGTAAATTTTATTTCGTATTTTTATCATTGTAATTTAACCAAAAAGTGCAGTTCAAAACTTCATATGGTGATGTTTAAAATGTTATTCCTCCTATATATTTAAATATCTATGGATTATATATATACACTTTCCTGGACAGAGGCTTCCATTCTTTCATCCTGCAAGCTATGGATATGAAGGGCAACACTCAGATTATTGCCATCATTACCTATGTTTGGATGAGCCGGATTAATATTAGCAGAGAACAGGGTTATCTGAACGACAACATGGAGGAGAAGCCAATTCGTCTTCTCAAATCACCGCCTAACTCTAGGCATCTATTCGCGAGATCAACCGTTTGGAAGCAGGTACCATGTTTAATAATGTTGCTCTCTTTTTTTTTTTTTTGGCATTACTGGTAGGCCTTCCAAAGCTCCTCCAGTATCACAGTAAGTGTAGGAATTAATTTAATTAATTAATTAGACTTAATTGGTTAGTAAGGGTTAATTGTTAAATTAATCACCAATTAAATGAGTGTAATTTGACTCATCTACTGGAGAGGTTATGTGAGGCGTAATGAGAATTAATACGAAATTATTGTTCCACATGGGAGGAAAATCCTCAAAATCGGATCAAGCCGGAAGACGAATCCTTTCGTATGGAAAGATTTGTTGAACTTGAAGTAGGTTCGTTGAATTTGGACGCAATAACCCTCCATAATTGCTGATTAGAGGAAATCATGCAATCAACAATTAAATCGTCATAATTGCTGATTAGAAGGAATTACGCCATCAGCAATTAATAAGTCGTAAATCACGCAATCGCCATTATGACTGAGTAGAATGGTGCACCTATAAATAGGGCCATTCACCATGTATTCTAACACACCACAATCAACAAGCACTTGCATCACAAAGCATTTGCATCATAGTTACGATCCAGTTCTCCATCCTCTTTCGTTCGTCGGAGTTCCAGCGATTGCGGTGCTGCCTCGCCGGAGAGGAAAAATTGTTTTACATTTGGGGAAGATCCGCCAAGACCGGAGCACTATCGGGGCATGTTTTTTCTTATCGGAAGAGGTTCAACCTTGACTCGGCTTCTACACGCTACTCTCTTGAAGATTTTGTACAAAGGTGTAAGAAAATCCTCTGCTTCTTCTCCTTTAATTTCACTTGTAATCTTATTAGTACTATTGTTAGTATGATCTCCCTTCTACATTTATAGCCATATTTTGTAACGTGATTGGTTGGTGCACATATAAATCAACAATCGCAAGAAGAAACAACTAGCCTCTGCACCCATCAATCACCATGACCAATGATATGGATATTGATGGAGCATTGATCCCAAAAGTGGGTAAAACCTCCAATGTCAATAGGGACTCTGTTGGGACTGTTCCCAAAGAGTAACTGTGAATCCTGTTGAGTTTGTATCCCAAATGAAGTATCCTCCAATGGGATGTCGAGACCATTCGTGGCTCTAGCACTGGGGAGAAGCCCGAAATAATTTACGGGAGTCGATACGTACGTAACGAACATCTATAGAGATGTTAGATCCGAGATCATCAGATTTGATAAGGATAAAAGTGCATAAATTCATTCGTAGTGGCATATATAATGCACTTTGCAATGTTATTATGGCACTTAAATGATTATTGAGTTGTTGAACCCTTTGAGAAATAAAGAAAATAAAGCCAAAAATGGTAATGTGTTAGCCGAGAAGGCAAGTAAAGACATATCTTTAATTTAAACTGCTCATGACATGTTACTGTCATGTGAGTTGATGTAAGATTGTGTGACGTTAAGATAAAATTCAAAATTCATGAAACACTTAAAACCCTCAAGTGTGGGGGGTGCTACCCCGAGTGTGGGGGTATCATTCCATGTGTCGGGGGAATTACCCGAGTATGGGGTGTGACACTTCAAGTATGAGGGGTGTTTGAATTAAAGATGAAAAATGATTGTGTTTGATACACAATAAATTGATTTTGAAGAGAAGAAAGTGGATCCACTCACACATGTGTGAAAATCAAGATCAATAAAATTGCTAGAAGGTATGTGATTAAAATCCACAAAGTAATGAGCCAAAACAGTGGTAACCCAACCATGATGACTGGAGATCTTAAGAACTTGGTTCAATGGGACAACGAAGATGTAGAGGTTCAAGTTAAACTTGGTACCTACCATTCCTTAGTAGAGCAATTCTACCAAGTTGGGAACCCGTATTGTGGTGAGGTTAAAAGTCTCTGACTTTTAATGATTCCTAAAAGGCCTAGTAAAGGCTGGTTGAGTATAATGAGGTACTCAAGATAAGGAGATCACATATGTAAGTGTGAAGTGGGTGGCCGCTTCAAGTGAAACACTTATGAATCCAAAGGGGGTCCATGGCCAAAACGGACCAAAATGTGAGAACAAAGATGATGAGAGGCATTGATGCGTTCGCACTGTTGTCTCAATATACGATAAGGAGGAGTAGTTCAAAGACCTTGTGTTTACTAAGCCATTGGTATACTCGATAGTGTTGGACTACGGAAGGTTCAAAGTCCCAAGCTATCTATTCGGATATATTAGTGTCTCACGAGAACTTGTGTGTCTACATTTCATATGAGTTCACCAAATTCCACTCATGTGGGGGATTGTAGGAATTAATTAAATTAATTAATTAAATTAATTAGACTTAATTGGTTAGTAAGGTTAATTGTTAAATTAATCACCAATTAAATTAGTGTAATGGGTGAGTGTAATTTAGCTCATCTACTGGAGAGGTTATGTGAAGCGTAATGAGAATTAATACAAAATTATTGTTCCACGTGGGAGGAAAATCCTCAAAATTGGATCAAGCCGGAAGATGAATCCTTTCGTATGGAAAAATTGATTGAACTTGAAGTAGGTTCGTTGAATCTGGACGCAATAATCCTCCATAAATGCTGATTAGAGGAAATCACGCAATCAGCAATCAAATCGTCATAATTGCTGATTAGAGGGAATTACGCCATCAGCAATTAATATGCAGATTATTAATGCTTCCATTAACTTTGGCAGTTTTTGTTTGCAACCTTTTTAGAAAGGTATTTTTATCCTAATTCCTATTTGTGGATTTTTTTTCTTTTCATATAGAGGTTTTAATGTGGTCCTTTTGTGATTGTCTTGGTCTACTTGACCGATTGTCTTAGCCCTTCTTTTCCAGTGTGTAAATATTTGACTCATTTCGTGGCATGTGGCTTTTTCCCCATCTATTCCTTCTTACGCCACTTTTTTCACCTTTTTTTCTTTTTCTAAATAAAGTTTTCAGCTATTTAGATAAAACCATTAAATAGAAAATGTAATAAGCTTTAAGAATAAAGAATAAGGAGAGTAACTCTATATATTCTAAAGAGTAGCGGCTTTCAATATTTTAAAAATAACTCCTTTTGAAAGGATACATCATACACTCAGATGCACACTAACACCTCTCAATAACAATTGTGTAGTGATTAATATTCTAAATTGATTGATTTGAATGAACTAACAATAAGATTTTAAAAAAAGAATTAGTATATTTATTTCATCTTATAAACTATTTATATTTTCCTTAGTTGTTTATCATTAAATTATTATCTTCACTCTCTCATAAAAGAAATGTAGGAGTACTTTATTAAACAATCTTACAATGCATTTTAATTTTAAATTGTGTGTATAATAGATCCTAATATATTAAAAGTATCAAGTGATTGTAAAACATTTTATTTCCTTTTTATCCTGCTACTTTCTCATTTTTACTTGATTGACAGTAATCCTAATAATGAGGTTAACGTAATTTGAATTTGAAGGTCTTTTCAATTCTTCAAGCCCCTTCAATTCCTCAGACTTGAATCATCGATTGTCAGTTTCAAAAGAGTGAAGCTCGGAAGAGTGAGAAAACAAATTTGATGATTTTCTGCAGAATACCAATCCCCCTCGTAATACCAAAGGATACGCCAAATTTATCTTCTCTGTTTTCATCTTCCACGAAGGCAAATCATGAGGATCACAAAATCAGGAGTAGGGGTGCAACTGAAGAAAAATAGGAATAAGATCAAGAGAAGAGTTCCAGGAACTAGATCAAGAGAAGAGTTCTTGTATCAAGAGAAGAGTAAGAAGAAGTAAGTCAAGATCATTTCTTAATTAATTAATAGTACTTCAGTTGTGCATGATCCATCAGTACCGCACAATTTTTTTAATTAAAAAAAAAGAAATTAAGGAGGGATCTATCTATCCAACAATGGAATTTGATGCCTGCCTTAAAAGTTAATGTTTCTTTGTTTCACTATGTAAGAAATGGTGAGTGAGTGTGTTAGGTTGAAGACGAAAAAGAAGAAAGAAAAAGCGAGATTTGCTTTCATGAGAAAGAGCGATATTACAGATGGAGAAATTACGGGCAGAAAGCTCTGAACAGCCATCTCCCAAGGTAATTAGAGTAGGAGTAGTGTTTTTAATAATGGGGTAGGGTAGGATTGATGATGATGTTGGAGAACAGAATATCCATTAATATTGTAGGAGCTACTGAACAGAAAAAAAATAGAGTTCCATTCAAATCGATGGAGAAAGTATGGGTAGAAAGCTATGAAGTGGAAAAGTGAGAGGACCTATTTATTATCTCATTTTTCACAAGGAGAGAGAGCAGTGAAGATCAACTGGGTCATAGAAATCTGTGACAGAGTAAAAGAAGAATCAGTAGAGATCATTTGAGTTGGGTATTGTGGGGGAAGGGGCGGTGACCATTGACATGAACCCGACTCCAGCCACTTCATTTGATCGCAAAAGGTATCGCAATTTTGCAATTTAATTGATGCTAACTCCTATTTATTTCTCCATATGATGCTAACCTTTGTTAATTGAACTGGATTGGAGTACCTTTTTTCTTGGGCTCTTTCATTGCTTGCTGTTTAATCCGATACTTTTATCATTTACCGTTTACTATGAAACTTTTTGTTTGTTAAGAAATGAGAATTAAACTTCTTCAGTTCTGATACTTTTATCGTTTACCGTTTACTATGAAACTTTCTGTTTGTTAAGAAATGAGAATTAAACTTCTTCAGTTAAGAATAAATGGCTATAGTTTTGGATATAACTTTAGTATGCATTTTTTATGAGTTAGCAAAAGTTTTTGGTACATTTCTATCATAAAATCCAGACCAACTAATCAGTTGCATGATTATTGCTCAACAATTGGCAATTTATAATCCATTTCGCTACATTCAAATATGTATAGAGATTTATTCCAACCAAATCCCCATTTAAAAAATAGTTCGGTTTAAAACTTCGCAATTCAATTTGTAAAAGGAGTGGATCAAACTACAATGAGTACAATGGAAAGATGGGTAGTAAAGCAGCAAACAGATTCGGTACTGTTTGTATTGTTTATATGTACATTTGATGAGTGTATTTTATTAGATAATATAGTGTGTGTTTGTTTTATGAATACTATAATTCATTTTAAATGATACGAGAATGTGAAATATGCAGGCAGCTATGGGAGTTGTATCCTTTTCTATCAAAACAGTTATTGTGGGAATAGAGGTAGTTATGGTGGCTTAGGTTCTAAGTTTGTCCTATCTTCATTTTTTTTTGGTTAAATTTAAAAGATCATATTCTTGATGTACATTTAGCTCAACATGAATTGTTCATTCAACTGTAGGAACCCAATAGAAGTGGAGGAAGTTCTGGAGTTGGAAGCAATAATGCTCCAAAAGGGAAAAAGATAGAGCATGAGCCTTTGGCCTACGAGAGTAAAGAGATATTGCATATTGACCTAATTTATGTATTAAAAGTTTAAAACTCAATAAGCATTGAGAAAGTTTCTTCATTATCATGTTTACTTCAAAATCATTGCCAATGCTCTTTATGTGTGTGTTTGTGTTTTCTCTTTGTGCTCTCTTCTTATGAACTTTTGTTTTACGACGCGAAAAATATTTTTAAAGATTCTTTGGAAATAGCAAAATGTTGGGTCTGATCAGAGTCCGGACCTGAGACCAGGTTTAATGCTCCTTTACCATTTCTGAAAAATAGTCTGGAAACCTACGTATATAATGAATTTAATCAAGACATTAGAGTGATAATAATTGATCTGAGATATGGTATATTAAAATCTCTTAGAGAGTATAATCAAAATTCCAATGAGGCTATCTCTTAAATGAAGTTGTTTGAAGGATTACTATTGCTATATTTTACTTAAATATAATTGAATTGTTCATGGTTTGTATTTCAGTTTGTGGGGATTGAAGATAAACTAAGAGAGAAGTTTTAACAGAAAAAGGCGAAACAAGATTTCAAGAAAATGTTTCAAGTAACATTAATTTCCTTCTACATTCTGTATCTGCATTAATATCTAAAAAGCATGAAAGATTTTTATGAATCATCATAAAAAACAATGGTAGTTAATAAATTCAAGAATCTAATTATTGACATCATCTATGAGATGAAGGTTTGTTTTTGCCTTCTTATGACAAATTGTTCTATTTGCTTTGATTCAATAATCTATATTTTTGTTGTTTGCATATTTTGTTAATGGGTTCTATGTTTAATGCCATTCGAAGAATAGTGCACTAAAGCAATAGCTATGTTTGAGAAAAATAATAATTTCCAAGCTTTTGAACGATCTAAAGATTGAGTGTTTTCTATATTTTATACTGAATAACCATTTGGCCTATTAAGGGGCACCATTTTATACTAAATAAGCACCATTTAATTGCCTTTGTGGTTCTATTTTCGTACTAGAATTATTATGCATGGTTCGAATAGAATTATATATTGATATTTATAGAAAAATGGATGATTGGTAGGTCATGTGCTCAAACAAAAATCAAGTCATCTAGAGGAAATTTTATAAAGCAGGCAGATCATTATCGATTTTTATCTATATCCTGCAATTTGCGTAAATTGTTGTTAATGTATGGCAAGGCTTATAAATATCCCATAAATTAGAATTTTTCTAACCTTGTGGTTTACTGCTATATTGATTAGGAGCGGTCTAGGGCTTTGGAGGAGCAAAATAGTCGTAAAAGTAGATAATGTGTTATTTTTACAGAAGGTGTGCTTTCTTTTTTGTGCTTATTTGATGATTTATGTTAATTAATTCCTTAAATGATTGATCTAGATCTTCATCTACATGTAAATTGTAATTGACTAATTGTGCTGAAGTGGAGGATTGGATCTCATCAGGTGGATTGATGGGGATAAAAAATATCTCATACTCTCTAGAAGTTTTGGTCTTCTTACCTGATCAATTATTGGAGTCGATTTTGAACTTTTGTTTGATTAATAATTTATAAAGATGTATGAAATGAATATTTTTCTTTTTGTATTATGATTTGCTGATCTTTTAATTTCACTCTAAAGAACTATTGCAGAGCACCCTTTTGGAAAGATTGAACTTTATTTGGTTCAGCAGCTCGAGTCTAGGGACTGTGAAATTATTACCTAAAAATATGTCCATATAAGAAGTGATTACTTTAAATGTATCTTTTATTTATTTAGGATTTTTAATTTATTAGGGTAAGAGATCATGTATATGGGATTGAGAATGGTGTACTCTTATTATATTCCGTGAAGGAACTCTTATTTTAGTTCATTTGTTGAATTATGTCATATACTCGATAAAAATGTATTAATGTCTTTTGCCTTGAATTTAAAAAAAAAAACTTATGGATTTTATAAAATCACAGTGATATTTAATTATTTAATTCTAACTTTATAATATAAAAAAATAACAATAATAAAAGAAATTTATAAGATAAAACGTGTTTGTGATGTGCAATGCACGTCTTAAATATATTGTATCGCTAAATAGTGCTTAAGTCGTACACAATCATTTCCTCCCTTAAAACTAAACTAAAACATGGGTAGGTATTATTAGCGTTCGATCGTTTGGTTAACGTGAACCGTTAGGGTTCCATACATTTCTAACAGTCAGTGAAAGTAAGAAAATAAGAAACGTATTACCTTTCACCAGGGT
This sequence comes from Pogostemon cablin, assembly GCA_023678885.1. NCBI lineage: Eukaryota > Viridiplantae > Streptophyta > Magnoliopsida > Lamiales > Lamiaceae > Pogostemon > Pogostemon cablin. Next base: position 15,923,684 of record CM042965.1, on the reverse strand, counting down.
ATATTGGAGAAGATGAATTCTCACCGGCATCCTGCGCAGCCTCACCGTTTTGGGCATAACTCTCTCATCCGATATCGGATTTGAGTGATCTACATGTCAAAACGATCCTCTCTTCCGTGGCTTTCAGTCGGTATATAACACATTGAATTATGAGGTCTGTAAGATTTTATAAAATTCGTACAAGTTGGCAGATAGCAGCAGCAAATAACCTTCCGGTCTTCTGCTGTATTCCCAAGTCCAATCTCGACGTCGTGTGGGCGACGATCCTCGAGATCTTCTCAATATGCTATTCCGTCTACCCTCTTCACGTGTTAGGCGTGTCTATCTTAGGGTTAGAACAGTTGAGATGACTTATATATGGGCTATAGCAGGGACCAGGAGGAGAAATTAGAGTTGGGCCTCCATTAGGCTTAAGTATCCAAGCTTAGCCCAAAGCTTATACTTAAGTCCAATAATAATAATAATATATTCCACTAAAATATTATTATTGCACTACCGTTCTAATCCCATAATTACTTTATGGGCTCCTTATTATGAGCCCGTTAGTCTCCCCATGTTTAAGATATACAATGCCCATTAATTAATTAAGTTACTTACAACTTCATTAGTTAATATCTCATCCGAGAGTAGTACCACGCAACCTCATTATCATACCGGAATAAATCCACCTGCAGGGTTTACATGATAATCCTTATGAGCTCCTCAAGAGGACATCATCAACCTATGTCGGACACAGATTCCTTCTACAATCAACAGCACACCATAGAGACATCACTACTTCCCAACTCACCGAGTTTGTTGATTTAATACATATAAATCTCACCCATTGATGAATCAAAGATATACATACTGCCCTACGTGTCGAGGTTATTGTATAGGGATTAAGAGCACGAACATCCATAATAACATAGATCAAGTTCTTCTATAAGTCAATATAAGTCGAACGATCTCAAGCGGTCCTGCTCAATACACACAAGGTGCACTAATGTGATTCTATAGCCAAGACAAGCTAATATCAAACCACACTACAACCATCCCGATAGAGAGTCCCCGTCTATCTCGGTTGTGAGCATCTATTTATACTTTATAGGGAAACTGATAATATGATCTTCTGCGTATTTTCGCACAACATATTATCTACAGTATAAAGTAAGTGGACTATTGCATCGAACATATAAATAAATTATAAGACGCAATCATTTGATTATATGATTCTCATTTCAAATAAATTGTTATAACATTGTTCATACTAAAGCTAGACTTTTAATATACAATCCAACAGGTATAAATGCTAAATGGCGCTTCCAATCGTACACAAGCATTTCCTCCCCTAACAAAAAAGTTAAATGGTCTTGCTTTAGAGAAACTAGTGTATTAAAAATGCCTTGTATTTGTATAATATAATGTTGTTTAGGATGTAAATGAGCAGAATCGAGGTTCGTTCCGTTTGAGTCTTATTTGTTAAGAAATAATAAAGTCTCGACTCCGAGTTCATCACGAAAAAAATTACCGAACTCGAGTTCAAATAGGGGTTGTTTGTCAAGGTCGTTTATGTTCACAAAAGTGTATGGACACGTTTAATAACATGTTCATAAACACTTTTTCATGAACACATAAATATTTTCGTTCATGAACACATAATATTTTTCATAAATATTAACAATCAAACAAGTCAATAATAAATAGCAATAAAATTTTAAATGATATACTCCGTAATTAAATATTTAAATAATAATTACTTAAATTATTATCGTAATTATGTGTATTGATATAAAATATTTAATTATGAATAATAATAAAGTAATAAAATACTATATTAATCGAGCTCTTAATGAGTTTATTTACGAACATGTTAACTAGTAAACGAGCATAATCACGAGCTTCTAATAAAAGAGCTATGCAATAATCAAAATCAATTTGTTTATAAAATGAACTTAAAAAAGAGTCTCGTAGCATTCATTTGTCTAATCAAACACATGTTAACAAACTCTTATCAAATCGAATCACGAGTTGTTTATCAAATGTTTTGTTCACTTACACCCTCTAATAATATTTTTGGACATTTTTGCCCTATTCATCATTAATGATGATATTCATTTTATATAGGAGTAATTCATTTCACTATTTAATTTAAATTTTACTAAATATTCTAAATTTATTTGTAATCAATCTCTTCATTTTCATGCCATAATTAAACTTATGCACCTTTATACTCCCTTCGTCCCTCTTTAAGAGGGTCATTTGCTTTTTGACACTTAAATTAAGAAGTATTATTATTTAATGTGTAGTGGGTGGTTGTATTAGAAGAAGTGTGGGTCCCAACATTTAATTGTATTAGAGGGGGTGTGTGGGTCTCATGTGTGTATAAAAGGAAATGATGCTCTTTGGGTGGGACGATCAAAATGAAAAAATGACCCTCTTAACCTGGAACGGAGGGAGTATTAATTAATGTAGAATGAGGAGTGCGGTTAAGCGGAGAAAGTGTATGTTTAACCCGATTTGATGACATTAAGAAATGATTGCAAGTCATCAAGAAAATTAGATGATAAAAATTTGTTGGGTGATGGTTTTGACAAAATTAATTGTAAGAATGCTAGGGAAAAGGAAATGTTAATTGCAGTGTTACTGATGGTAACATGAGGAAAAGTAAAAACGATTGTTGAGAGTTGACTTAGAAAAACTTGATAAAGAAATGGGTTTGCTATGTTTTAGGTGAAAGAGAATTTTCATGTTTTGGGTTGAGAGTATTTTTATTTTAAATAATATCCCAATTACAGTGGACAAATAAAAAATAAAAGTGTGTCAAATTTTGTGATACGTGAAGATTATATAAACAATAAAGATTAAACTACAATTATACATTTAAATTTATTATTAAATCTTAGAAAATAAAATTTAAAATTTTAAGGATATGATTATAAGTTTATTCCATTATAAAGTGTGTCAAATTTTGTGATACGTGAAGATTATATAAACAATAAAGATTAAACTACAATTATACATTTAAATTTATTATTAAATCTTAGAAAATAAAATTTAAAATTTTAAGGATATGATTATAAGTTTGAATGAAATTATAATTATAATGGAATAAACTTTTTAATGAAATAAAGATATAAAATGAATGATTAAAATTTAAGTTCTCACTATTGATATTATTTTGGAGTAATTTAAAAAATAAAAAAAGTATTTCTAAATTAATTCCAAATTATTAGTATTAGCATTTTACAATATAGTGTTAAATTATTATATCTAATATAAGAAATCTTTAAATTTATTTATAACTCCATAATATTTATTTAATAATAAAATTTTACAAAATGTTTAAAAATTACTTAAACTCTGAAATTCACATGACATGGTTTGAATCAATTTAATAAATTTTAAGCATCAACTAGAATAATTAAATGAGAATAAAAAATTAAATTACATTTAAAAAAAATTATAAAAAAAAAATAAATGAATAATACTATTTGAAATAAAATGGAATTTTTCATTCTGGGATAGCAAAAGACATGTTATTTGGAAGAAACAATATTCCATAATTTTATGAAAAAATTATATTTCCGAGAAAAAAAAGAAATATATATATATATATATATATATATATATATATATATATATATATATTAATAAAAATACTTAGTACTTAATTAGTAAAAAGTGATAATGGTAAAGTTAGGGGTGGGCAACAATTTTTTAAAACCGCAAAAACCGATCGAGCCGCACCGCATTGCACCGTACTTAGTATTTTTTCACCTAAACCGCGGTTAATTTTATCGGAGAAAACCGCACCGCTTAAATGGTGCAATTTTGATTTTTATCTAAAATTACACCGCACCGCACTCTATTATTTAAATTATAAATATATTTAATTATATATATATATATTATGTATACATATATAATTATGTATTATTGAAGAGGTAAAAAGATATACACTAATTTGGATTGAGAAATAATTTTGATAAAAGTTTGCTTTATGTCACAAAAATTACATTATTTGAGTTGGTTATGGAGTTCAAATGATGATTTCATATATTTAATATTGCATTATCTAATTTAATCATTGTTACAATATTTTATTTCTAATGGTGAATAACACTTTAAATTAAGCATGTACACATATTTATATTTTTATACACATATATATATTGTATTGTTATGTAATATGTTAATTTTTAACCGTCAAATCGCAAAACCGTTTAAAATCGTCTAAAACCGCATTGTAAACTTTTTTTGATAAACCGCAATTTAAATTTAATTGTTAAACCGAACCGCATATAACAATGCAATTTAAATTTTGTCGAAATAACCTCGAAACCGCACCGTGCACACCCCTAGGTAAAGTAAACTATTTCAGGAATGAATTATAGTCACATAAAAATTAACTAACATTTAAAAAAAAAAACTCCGTAATATCATTGTGTTGGACGTTTCCACCCAAAATTGGCCCTTTTTGAAATAGGAAACAATATTCCATATTTTTAGAAATACACATTTTGAATGGTATCGTGATTCCCACAAGTAAAGCATACAAAATTATAAGAAATGACGATTTCATTCTCATTTAATTTCATCATAGCAATCATGCAGTAAGAGTAAAGTAAGTAATACATGAACCACAAAGTTTTACAAATCAAGGATCAAATAATTCTACCATACCACGACTGCACATAAAACATTGCCAAGGTGAAATCACGAGGAGAAAATCACAATTATACCTTACAAACCCTAAGAATTAATATTAAACTCCATGTGAAATAGGACATGACACAAAATATTCTACCATACCACACTTCACATAAAACATTGTCAACAACGAGACCACAGATTCGCATGAATTTAGTTGATAAACCACCTGATTATTGTTATGATTAACTAGACCATCAAATGTCATTTAAGAAAATAAGTTGAATGAAAACGCCTTACAAAATTGCCTATTTGTTGCATAAAACAAACGGCTCCTACAATACAATGATCAGATTCTGACTGATCACCCAACTAATGTAACAAAAGTCCGTCAACAAGTCACAAACTGGGAAGAACCTACATTCAGTTGCAATTGAATTCGACAAGAATAATGCAGAGTACTTATCTTAGCACAATGCAACCAAACCACTCTTCAGTCACGCGGAGCCATTCGCAGAATTGCCCTCTGAAACTAGTCCGGACAGATCAGTCTCAAAGAAGGCAGAGTGAAGAGCCCTAACGCATTGTTCTGCTTCGCTGTCATTTACTATCAACGATATATTGACTTTTGAAGCACCTTGTGATATCATTTGAACATTTACACCATTAGCTCGAAGCACGTGGAAAGCCTGCTCATAATATGAATACATCACTAACAAGATAGGTCACAGTAATAAGAGCAAACTAATAAAAACTTACAGATTATGATCCATATAACTTGAGGTAAATTGAATTTATGAAAATTTGAATTAAGGCAGCACCTTTTCTAGTATAAGTGAGGATCGCTGAACATTTCCGATGAGAGAGATGATTGATCTGTTCTGTAGAAGATTTACAACTGCAATTTTTTCTAGTTCTTCCACCACATGATCTAGTTCCTGATTAGGAGGAAAACACACGGATATTAACATTTTTATATTAGAAAATGGAAAGAGAAATCTAAAACTCTCATAAGGAACACATAACGAGGGAAAATGGTAAAAATAAAAACACAGAGAAAAAGGCATGTGATCAGAGCTAAGAATAACTAAAACCGAATCTGGGACAGCAATAGAAAATGAAAATGTCATTCTGATAGGATAAAGAGCCTTTCAGATGATTATTGGCAATGTAAAGTTTGATGTCATACGCTTGCCTGCTGGATAAGTTCTCTACTCCAAAGCTTGGAAGGGTCCAGCGTCAAGGAAATACTAACTTCACTAGTGGCTACAACATCCACAGATATGCCTAAATCCTCAAAAATTGCAAACACCTGAAACCAACAAAATATTTTGTGTATTGCATTAAGAAACAAGATATCTGTAATTATGGTAATCACAATGGAATTTCAGCTTGCTTGACCTTAGCGAGAAAACCAAATTGACCAAGCATTCTTGTGCTAGCAATATCCAACATAGTAACATTCTGTTTCAAGACAATGCTAGTAAGTACAGCCTGAAAACATGACAAAGAGAAAATTAGTACTCCACATGTTTATGATCGACTTTTTGTTTCGTCTCTCTACATGATGATGCAACAAACCTCACTCATGTCTCTTGTTCGAGTAATAAGGGTTCCTGGAGCTTTTGGATTATAAGAGTTCTTCACTCGCACTGGAATGTCACCCTCCCTAGCAGGTCTCATGGATTGTGGATGGAGGACCTTTCAATGAAAAGAAATAGATTAATTACAATGCACCGTATTATGACAAGAGACCTCTACTATGTAATGACTAATTAGTATTACTATTTAGTGTATCGTGATATGGAAGGCATGAAAATACAAATTCATTTATTTGGATTAATAAGAGCAACAATTAAAATTTTAAATAATTTCCTAGACGAAAACATCATGTAAAAAAGCAAAGCAAACTCAATATGTCAATTTTCTGGAAAATTCATATAGCTTTTTCCTTTGGAAACAGGGTGGTTCTGAAAAAAATGAAATTACTAAATCTATGATTTGGAACATCACAAAAACCCAAAAAATCAAAAGAATACTGAGATTCATTAATTTTGACAATCATGCAACAAGAAGGTGAAATTTAGAATGTCAGCAAGAGATGATTGTATGAAGTTCAACAGATACCTGAGCACCAAAATAAGCAAGTTCAGCTGCTTCATCAAATGTTAGATAAGGCACGGGTGCAGCATGATGATATATATTAGGGTCACAGGTCAAAACACCATCCACATCTTTCCACACCTACAAAGTATTGAACAGTTATCTAATGTTAGCAAGTAGCAACACAGCATCAAAATTAAGGCATTCCTATATTATCTAACAATCATGACAGTATAAAATGGCATTGGTGCAGAATAAAGATATTCTTCAGAAGATTCAGATATGTGATACGTGCTTCTTTAGGTAATGAACCACGGTGCAGTATAAATTTTCAAAATCTTAATAGAAAACAAAAATGAATTGGCGGGGTGTAAAAAAGAATGTAAAGAATCAATAATAGCTGACCTGGATTTCCCTTAACCCCAAGGCTTTACCAATTGTGGTGGCAGTTAAATCACTACCACCCCTTCCTAGTGTGGTCACTGCACAACTTCTCCAACCCTATAATTGAATCAATTATGACAAGATGAGTGCATAACTCATATGGTAAACACATAAAGAAAATTCATTAGAAGCAAAATGTGCTTGGGATTCAGCAAGTAAGCTACCTTCCCAAGGAAGCCAGTCACAATAGGAATAGCAGGATCACCAATCCAATCTCCATGCAGTTTCTTTGCAACAGCTGGATAGGTTGCTTCCAAGATATCCGCATTCGTGAAATCATCGGTGGTTATGAAACCTATTTCGAAAGCATCGTACTGCAAAAAGAAAAATTTACAGTTATACAATAAAATGTATTGCCTTTACATAAGAGAAGAAAATGAGAGAAAGAACATTGTGAACCTTGAAACAAATAAAGCATACTCATATAACCAGAGAAGTGAAAAAAACACTGATTAAGCTATCTATATACAGATTTTGCAACAAACCTATTTGAGTGCCATTCTTTCTTGGAAAGTTCTTTCTTGGACAACTCAAGAAGAGGGAGAAGGCTTTTTACTAATAAATTGATATTCAAAATCATACCAGTTAAGGTCTTTTATTCTATCAAAGCATCAGCTTTCTAAATTCTCATAGGTTCCCCTGGAATTCTTTCCAGAGCCTGCTAGATACTTTAATAGATTCAGCCATTTGCCCATTCACATTTTGTTCTATAAAAGCTAAGAGATCCTAGCCGCAGATTCTTGTGACAGTTGACAAGTCCAGTAGCAACCAGCAATATCGTCTAAGCAGGGACAAAAATACTTCACATAGTCTAAATAATAAGCTAACAAAACATAAAATTCCAGGGATTTCGACAATGGCCGATTATTTTTTGGACTAATAATTTCTTTGGCTTAAGACAAATCAATTTTTTTGCAGAGAAACAAAGCAATCAAATATCTACCATGTCAATGAGTATACGATGTTTACAACTGTAATTGTCAATTGGAAGTAAACTATATTTTATCGAAACAATTTTGTCTACCCATGTCATTCTCAAGGAACATTACAGTTAAGTGTTTAATTTCATCAAACCATGCAAAGAGATCAGCCTACTTACAGTTTTCATTACTTGACTACTGCTTCTGCCAATTCAAAATTTTGAGAATATATTGGGAATGTTTAATTTTCATTTCTAGTGTGTTAGATGTTGTGTGAATTGTGAAAAAAAAGTGAAGTGAATGTACGCTTGATTATATATACTGCTTCATAAAGAGTCACTAAAAGACATCATTGAAACATCTGAAAGAAGAGAATCTTTTCTAAAGGAACATGCAACAGAGGATGAGTAGGATTGCGATATCATAATGAAATCAGGTATGGGCTTATTGGATAAAGTGTGTCAGAGACTCAGATGTTGATATTACATATGGAAGGCGTTAATAAGTGTCGTCCTCATAGCTTCTACTGCTAAATACTCAAATGGTGATTTGTCATCAGATCAAAAGCATTAATTACCAATGAAAACGATTATACATAACAAATAGCTGATTCACTTAAACAGGACATTAAATAACGTTTTGTCACATGAACCAATAATTAAAAGGAGGAAGAAATACAAGACATACTTGCCGAGCTTTTACACCAATTCTATTTAAATAGGCAGCAAAAAGCCTTGTGGACATGCACTCCCCGAAAGATACTAGGTAGTCCTTCGTCCTTAGGGTCATCTCTTTCATCATGGCAATTCCATTTAGGAGCTGTTCCAACTCAAACAGGTGCTCTGCAGTATTGTTTACCAGCAATAGTGACAATTAACAGCAATAAAGGACAAAAAACTTTAGCAAACTAAAAAAGACAGCAGCTTTATCCATAGTGACTCATACAAACATCATAGAATGCATTGTTCGCCTAGAGTAATCAGATTTAAAACAGATAATGCATTGAAATGTGTTACACTATTAAGTAAAACTGCCAATGCACCAACGAAGGGAAATTCAACAGCTCACACATATATCAAAAAATGTGAAAGCTACAGGTTGACTAAATCTCCTTTCCAGAAAGAATTATTTATTGACCAGCATCTAAAGATGATAATGCCAAAGACTCTGGTAAGAAATCTTATAAAAACTTATTTTATTGAGGAAGCATTACTCACTGGATATCACAGAGGCATCCACACCAAGCTCATCAGCAGTCCTGAGCACAAGGAGGCAGAAATCATTTGGAAAGATTATTCCCATAAAGAATTGGAAAAGAATCATGCAAATATAAAATGCACTAACCTCAAGTGCAAATCCTTGATGAAGCTCAACTCTTCAAGATCAGACACATTTGAAACACCACAACCAACAGCCTTCTCTCCAGCCTAAAACACGAGCCTCTTTAGACTACAAACAAAGGAATCTAATAAGGAGATAAGAATGCACAGCCAGAAGATTACCAGTAAAAGCTTGTTGGTTGTTTTCCCCATGGCAGAAAGAACAATAACAGGTCTCTCTTCTGGAAAACTCAGAATGAGATCAGCTACTTCCCTCATTCTATCGGCGGAGGCAACCGATGAACCGCCAAATTTCATAACACACGTCAACTCCTCTTCAGTATGTTCAGAATCTTGGTTCCGAGTATCATTCCTTTCAAGCAAATCAACCTCACCACTCGCACATCTGAATCTCTGCCCCACCGTCCCGCATAACCCATTCAACTGAAAAGATCTAGCAGCAGCTGGCACCGCAAAATGAAGATGTTGTTGCCTCCGAATAGGTTGAAAGCGGGAACTGCTCGTGTAGCTACAGAGGTTAGGAGTTCTGACTCCACATAAATGCAATGTTGTCGCCATAATAAATACTCGGAAGAAAAGTAGTCGTATTCAGCACGGAGATTAATTAACAGCACACAAAAAATCGAAGAAATTTCGACTGATAAGTTAGATTTGTCGGCGGAAGAAGAAATAACAGAGCCGAATGCGCACCTCTTTCCACCACCGCAGCCAGGGAGAAGAACAACCACAAACAAAGGAAGCTGCAAATTCAACAAAAACAAAAGATAACAATAATCAATCGGCGGAGTCTAAACTTTCGGGAAGCAGAAACAAATTAGCGAAAATGCAGCATTTCATGATGATTCGGTTAAACAATAATCCAGTGTTAGATTCGGTCATAATCGAAAACTGAATTCCATTAAGGGGTTGAGTAGAACCTGGAAACAAAAATGTTGACGAGGGGGAGGGGGGCGGCGGCGGCGCGGAGAAAAAACGATACGAGGGTGGTGGGGACAGGAGAGGACACAACTGAAGGTGTGTCACCCTGCCAAAACGTGTTCCTAACCTTTTATTATTATTATTATTTTTATTTTAATTAATATAGCATCTGAAATTAAACTAAGGCAAAACTCAGCACCCCGCGACACGGTATGTATCCCTGATTAGAGTTATTTTCACCTACATTTTAGTGTCTTTTTATTTGTGTTTTCGTATGATTTTATCCGTATTTTATGTGTTATTTGGTTGTGTTTTGTATTTTTTTTGAAATGTGTGTGAATAAGCTTAAACCTATGATTTTTACTTTTTATTGGATGCTAGACATGATAAGGAAGATATTGGAAAAAGCGGATCTAAATTCGGAGTTGAAACGAAGGAGAACGAGCCGAAACAAAATGTGAAAAACAGGGGCATGCACCAACACGGGCCGTGTACGGAACACGGCCCTGTAAGAAGTGGCCGTGTGCCGACAGCAGAAGAGCCAACACGACCACCATGTGCCCGTGTTACAACACACGACTCGTGTTGCAGCACACGAGCCGTGTTGCGTAACACGGCCCTGTAAGGAGAGGCCGTGCGGCAGCATCAGAAGACACAACACGGCCACCTTGTGGCCGTGTTGCAGAGCACGACTCGTGCCGTGTACATTCCTGCTGAAATTTCCAGATCCTTCTAGAAGCCTCCATAGGGGTATAAATACTCCTTTATTCAACAATTGGAAAAAGATCCGAAATTCTCATCCTCTACACACACATCACACACCATTTCTTCCATTTTCCACCTTCATCTTCATCCATCTTCATCCACCCATCAAATCTTCCATTTTTTGTGCTAAAGACTTCAAAATCAAGAGCTAGAGGTGGAGATCAAGAAGAATAGAAGATTCTCTTCAAGAAATTGATAGGGAAGAATCCATTCATTTTGTATTTCTTTAGATTTGAGACTATGGATATTTGTAATGAAGCATTTATGTGTTTTGTTACTTTTATTATGGTAGGCTAATCCCTTTAGTGAGATTAGGAACATGAAGAGCATATTAGAGTTATATTATCATGTGGATTAAATTGGTTTTTGGTTTAATTAATGTTGATTTCTATTCATGGAGTTTAATTGTCATGATGTTGTGATGGCATGGTTTGTTATTCATAATTGATTATTGGTTTAATGGATTGTTGATCAATGAATTGATTTATGGTAATTAAATGCTATCATGATGTTCATGTATGTATTGTTTGGAGTGAGACGGAAACGACCCTCTATAGTATTAGGAAGGCATGAATAGAGATTGAGTTTGGGTTTGACCGAAAGGATATTTGAATTCAATGAGGGGAACCAATCCATTCGTTGGCCTTAGTACACAAAAAGGGAGAGTTTAATCTAACTAGTACCTAGATGGAAGGGGTTAATATTGGACTTTGATCTTAAGTGCTTTTGGGAGTCTAAAATGGATCAACAACCTTTGTAACCCGAAAGGGAGCTTAGGATACAATCGTGATCACCCTTAGTCTACATCAATTAAGTTGGATTCCTTTTGCATGATAATATGAATTGAGTATGCTTGGATGTTTCTAATCCCATGTTTTTCATACTTGAACTTTAGCACCCATTTTCTTTACTTGTCATTTCTCTTATTTGTTATTCTTATTTACTTGCTCCTTACTTTAGTTGTTAATCATCTCAAAACACCCCGATCATCTTTACAAAAACAACATGAACATGAGCTCACGTATTTTGCTAGTTCAAACATAACTCCTTTGTGGATTGATAATTTTTCTTGGGATATACTACTACAACGATCGAGTATTCTTGCTCGTGAGTGCTACAAAAATAGGCAAACAATCCCCGTGTGAACACAACTCTTCCTACGTATTGCTAGAGAGTTTAAATTGTAAAGGGGCACGAAAATTGCAAAGGGACACTGATCTAAATCTGTGTGTCCGGGCGCACAAGAGACTCACTCTTAAATTAAATAGGAGAGAGACAGTAAGTGCGCGTTTACTTTGAGGGTTAACGGGGTTATCCCCCATTCAACCCTAGTTAACTCTCGCTTACTTTGCAGGTTCTGTAAGAAGGATAATCATCGGGCTTTTTGAGGCCCTGTTTGAACGAAGGTTGAAAAAGGGTCAGCCCAAGTGCCCAACTTTCAATGTCTTGAAGGATAATTCTCAACCCAAGGTTTAACACATAAAATTATAATTTCCCCTTTATTATATATCCAAAAAAACACAAATGAAATTTAACTTCCTCATTTCCTCGCATAGTGAACCCAACGCCGTCGTAGTGAAGTAGGGTTCTGTCCCCATCTTCCCCAAATTTTTCAAATTCCGTCGTGAACCCAACACCGCCGCCGCCAATTTTGAAGAACCTTATTCAGATTTACAAGGTCCTCCACATCTCCCATGATCCACCGGAGAAAGGACTGTCTGGGTTGGGCGACACGGAGGCAGGATCCGACAACATGCTCTCCCCATCTCTCCAATGTGTCGGTTCAGGACCCATCGGACAGCTCTCCAACTTCATTTCGTGAATCATCTGCTCCTCCTTCCCTCTCACTGGAGTTCGCAACTCCGACGGCGTTTCTCAGTCGTTGTTGGGTGTTCAGGTGATAGAGCTAGAGGAAAGGGGTACCGACCGCCGCGCTTCCTTCAAATACTAGCATAGCGCCGCCGATATCAGTTCCACCGTTGGCCAAGACTCCTTTGTATCGTTACACTGAGCAGCAACTTGGTGAGTTTTGGTGGGATAACGAACAGCTCCTCGGAGGCTTTTTTGCCGGCGAGTAAGTCCGGCACTGTTCTGGACAGCAGGAGCATCTCCGCCGCAGCTTCAGCTCCTCTGCCATGAAACGACGATGCTCCTCAGATAACCTTCCCTTTTTATTTTTTGCTCCCAATTCTAGAACGAGATTGGGTTAATCTTGATTTGATACTATGTTCTACAAATTTCATCTTCATCATAAATGTTTGGGGCTCTAAATTGAAATTTTCAGAACTCTATTTCTGTAATTAACCATTTCTCCTCAAGGTATAACAAACAATCTGATTCTGACATTACAATCTCATAGAGGAGCCACAAAATATTTTGTGAAATGAGGATTACTATACTGTTTTTCAACTGTGAAATCCACTTAATAAAGTGTTTGGTCACGGTAGCAATTCTTGAACGAGATTGGGTTAATCTTGATTTGATACTCTGTTCTGTTAATTTCATCTTCGTTGTCGATAGATGGGCAAAATAATTAAGAAATATCATATATTTTAATATATTTAAATAAGGGTATTATAGTAAATTGTTATAAATAAACCCTCAAAGTAAACATTATATTTTAAGGAGATGGACTAGGGTACAATCGGGGTCCTTCTTAATTAATTCTTGCTCCTTCATTAATATTGTTTTTTATTTTATTTTTAAAATTATTTTATTTAAATGATTATTACACCCTAAACCCTAGGGATAAATTATACCCTAAATTACAAGGGTAAAATTACAATTATGCCCTAAACTCTATGGATAAATTATACCATAAACCACAAGAGTAAAATTACAATTAAACCTTAAACCCTAGGGATACATTATACCCTAAACCACAAGGGTAAAATTATAATTATACCCTAAACCCTAGGGAATAAATTATACCCTAAACCACAAGGGTAAAATTACAATTATACCCTAAACCCTAGGGATAAATTATATCCTAAACCACAAGCTGAGAATTGTAATTATATCCCTAAAATTAAAAAAATAGTAACAACAACAGTTAAAAAAAAGAAGAAAAACACACACTGAAGGTGAAGGAAGGAGGTTGTACCGGGGTTGTACTAAAATGGAGATTGTATACAAGTCATTGTCTACTTCAAGGTTAACCATTCTGATCAAAACTAACTCAACCTCCATTCAACCCTTACTAAAGGTTAATAAACCTTAACCTCAACCCTAAAAGTAAACGGACTCTAAGAGTCAAAAATTAAAGGAATGGGAAGGGCCTTCTATGCCGACGGAAGTAGAGGGAGTAGAGTGTGAACTTGAGCCTATGGAAAGATTGGATGAAGAGTGGAAAAAGAAAGAAGTTGAAATTGTTGAAAAAGATAAAAGTACCCTATACTTGAAGAAGAGAAGGTGAAGTCTCCAAAGAAATGAGAAAGATGTAGAGAAGTGAAACGTAAAGAGAGAGAAGAGAAGTTTGAAAGGGATGAATGGGGAATTCCTAAGTTGCCCGTTGCAATTCTATTTCCACAAAGATGCTTGAAAAAGGGATTAGAAGAGAAATTTGCCAAGTTTGTTGAGATGTTGAAGAAGATAAATGTGAATATTCCTTTTGCAGATGCTTTGCTTCAAATGCCCAACTACTCCAAGTTTTTGAAGGATATCTTATCGAAGAAAAGAAGCTTGGGAAGTTTGAAATAGTAAATTTAACGGAGGAGTGTAGTGTGATCTTGAAAAAGAAACTTTTCCCTAAATTGAAAGATCCGAGGAGTTTCATTGTTCAATGTGAGATAGGAGAGCATAAGAACTACAAAACTTTATGTGATTTGGGGACTAGCATTAATTTGATGACCTTGTCAATTTTTAAGAAGTTGGGTATTGGTAAGGTCAAACCGACGTCGGTCACACTTCAATTAGCCTGACACATCCAAAGAGAATAGTGGAAGATGTTTTTATCAAAGTTGGCAAGTTTGTGTTTCTCGTTGATTTTGTGATACTTGATATGGATGAAGATGCTAATATCCCATTGATACTTGGGCGTCCGTTTCTTGCCACGGGGAAAGCATTGATAGATGTGAAGAAAGAAGAGCTAACTTTGAGGGTGAATGAGGAAGAAGTAATATTTTCATTAAGAGAGGCTATGAGGTATTCTCGGGACAAGGAGGAATGTAGAAGATTGGAGGTTGTGGACAATACTCTCGAAGAGCATATGTATTATATTTACTCCAAAGATCCATTGGAAATTATCATAAGCCACTCTTACGCTATTGAATCTATAAAATCTAAATCTTCTTTTTATTTAGAAAAGGATGAAATGATTGATGAATTTGATGGTTTAAATCTTGTAGGGAACTCACAAGTGAGAAAGCAAAGGAAGCAAAAGTGGAAAAACTTAATGAAGAACCAAAAGAAGAAGTGCAAGAGAAGAAGAAGGTAGAGTTGAAACCATTACCGGAGCATTTGAAGTATAAAAGTATACTTATTTGGAAGAGAGTGAAACATATCTGGTAATTATATCTTCTTCCCTTAATGATTAGAATTGGAAAATTTGTTAAGAGTGTTAAGTGCATTTTGATATCCGACATGAGGTTTGGACCGGAAGGGACTTTATTACTCTTAATTTTCTTAGACTTGAACTTGTTAATATTTTATATCATGATTTTAATGTTGTAGTGTGACTTGATATGGTTTGTAGTCTTTGTTACTTATGATGTCTTGTTGCTTATGTTCTTTAGGTCTTTCTCTAGGTGAAAATTCCCTCTCTCGTTTTCTCATTCTCGTTGCTCGAGGACGAGCATCACTTTAAGTTTGGGGGATTGATCGGTGTAGTTTTCACCTATATTTTAGTGTCTTTTATTATGTGTTTTATGTGTTTTTATTCATTTTATATATAATTAGGTGGTATTATATGAAGATATAGAGATGTGTGCTTTGAAATGATAAATGTGTGATTTTCATGATTAAATGCCTTAAATTGTGCTTGTGAATATGTAGAGAATTGGTAAATTGGTTTAATTTGTATGATTTTCAGGTAAAAATGGATTCTAGACACGACAAAGAAGATGTGGGAAAAAACGGAGCTAAATTCGGAGTTGAAACGAGGGAGAACGAGCCAAAGCAAAATGCTAAAAAATGCAAGTCCAACTTATATAATTTTTTTATATATTATGGAGCTCAAAACTAGACTTGCAATATATGGTTGGAAAGCCATGAATGAGAGGATCGCGTGAGCACAAGAATCACTCGAATCGGGGTTCAGATGAGAAAGTTATGCGTGAAACGGTGAGACAGCGCCGCATGCGATGCACCTACACGACCCGTGTAGATATAAAAGGTAGTTTTATGATATTCACTTGTTCTAGAAGCTTTCATGGGGGTATAAATACATGTTTTGACCACAAATTACAGGAGGAATTATTTTGGATCAGTTTCCACACATACTAGACACATAAATCACACACATTCATCTCCATCTCTTCCACCCTTCACTTCATCTATCCAATCCACTTGATCTTCTTAAATCCATCCATTAATCCATCCATCCACCAATCTAAGAAGGGGAATTCATCATTGGTTGAAGATTTTAGCATGATCAAGGAAGAGGAAGTTCACCATAAAAGGGGAGCCAACTTACCTTTATTTTGTTATTTTCATTATTTGGCTCAAATGAAGCATGCCATTGATTGTATTGAATTAACTATGATTTGTAGTGGCTAGTCCTCATGTGAGGCTAGCAATATGATTGATTAGGTATTATGTAGATTTTGCACACCACATGTTTGATGAAATGATTGTTATGAATATTTTCTATCATGAATGCTTATTCTCATTTTATGTATGATTTGTGTGATTAAATTCTCTATTCATAGTATTAGGATGACCATTCCAATATTATGCTTAGTGTTTAATTGAATCATTGATTGCATGATGTGACTTAGTTAGTGTGAGGAGAGGTAAGCCATACCCTTCAAGTGCTTAAAACCTCATGATAGGACATTAGTGATGAACTAGTGAGGGGAACCCAACTAATGATCATAGTACCTTCATGGAAATTGAGAGTGAGAACAATCCTAGGATATTTAAACTTGTAAAGGAGTTGAGAACCTAATTGTCTTGGCCATAGGGATTAGGGGTACAAACGTGATTGCCCTTAATATCATAATATAAAAACCATCAATGCATGTGTGTGTCACGTCTATATATACCTTACCATGAATGTTGCTTGCCTTACATAATTCTTAGATTATTCATCTTCATCCATTTTCCATCACATTTGTACATGTTCTATCTTTAATTGCTTTCTTAGTTGTTAGTTTGTAGTATAAGCAATCCCCTCCTTCTTTGATTCGTCATACTAGAGTAAAGTATTTCTCAAATACGGTTACCCACTTTCGCCCTTTTGTTCGATATTATATAAATTTTGCACTTGATCGCTTACGTGCTACACACCATAGAGTACACTTGCTCTAAATCAATTTAACCAAAATTGAAACCAAGTTCAGCCTTCCTTTTAAATCATAAAATGATAATAATGATAGTAATAATAATATAATGGTAATGGTAATTATAATAAAAATTTGTATTATCATTTTATGATTAGGTGAGAGGCTTGACCTTCCTTTTAAATAATAAAATGATATTTGTGTACGTATAGTACTAATACATGATGATATAATAATAATATTAATAATAGTAGTGACTCGTGAAAAGTAAAGAAGAAAGTTGGTGATGGAAAACTCACAAAATATGTTTACGTATATATTTTTTACTTGATAGGTGATGAATCATGGTCATCTTACGGCTATTTATAGTGAAAAATTTTCACCCAGATAGACTTGTACTACGTGTAGAAATTTACTTGTATCGTGTGTGAAAATTTCATTCAACCTTCTTTTTAATTTTATTTTGATGACCTGCAATTCGTACATAATAGGTTTGGAAAGATAGCGTTCCTACATCTATTTTATTTATTTATTATTATTTATTTATTATTATGTATATATATGTAATTATTATTTACTTATTTATTATTATTATTATTATATGTATATAAGTTAGTAAAAGTATTTTGCGTATTTTACTATTCTCTATTTAAATTCAAAATAATGTTCTTTTTATTTTATTGGTGCTAGGAGTGCGGTTGAATTCGGATGTCTCCGTCACTTCTTCTTGTAAATTTTTAGAAGTAAAACAAATTATATTAGTTACATTATGAGAATAGTGTAAAAATAATTATAAATGTTTGGGGCATTACATATACTCATAGAATCATCATTCACAGAAAAATATAATTACCAAAATTATTTTACAAAAAAATAATTAATTTAAAATAAAAATATAATTAAAAATGTTTATATTTCACAATCCATACTTGTTACATACATAATTTATAGTATGCCACTCAATATCATAATTCATAAATTAATCCAAATTTTAAATATTACTCGCTATCTTTTATCTTGTATGAATGTTTATATTTGGTTTTTCAAATAAATTAAGAAATATAATATTTTAATGTATAATGGATGATAAATATAATATTTTAATTGTAGTGGGTAGTTGTATTGTTGTATGTGGGGCTTGTGGTGGGAATCAACCCCGATGGGCTTAAAACCCTCCCCCTTCTGTTATCCATGGCCAAATAACATACCGCACAGTATTGGACCACCAGCTGTCCAGGCCTAATAGTCAGCCCACAGATTCAACTCGCAAGCAAGAGATGGGAGGACAGAGAAGCCGAGTGGATCGAGGCCCGAGGAAGAAACCTTTCTCCTCATGCCTCCTAGCCTCTCACTCTTGCGTGACACCTATGATTAATGATGGTCCGCCACCCTACGGCTTGACAGAAGAGTAGCACCACATCAGAGCATTTAATGCTCTCCCATCTAATGGGAGGGGCATTAAATGCTCTAAAGTGACAGATAATACTCTAACAAGCATTAATAAGAAAAAAGAAATAGGAAACATATAAATAATAGTACCCCAAACTCTGAGGGGATCTCTATTGTAAAACCCATTCAAGCAATACAATGTCGAATTAACCTCCCAGAGAATACGAGTTGGAGGAAGTCATTCCATTGCTCACAACAGTTCATATTAGATTAGTTGAGTTAATCACAATTAACAACCATACAGCTACTTTCCTCGAAAGTAATTATGAAACTCGCTATCTACAACGCTCATGGAGATATATTAATTATTTTGTGCGAGTCTCACATGATAAGAAATAAAATGTAGTAAATCTTACATTGAGATAAACCAAAATAGAAAATGCGAATTTTAACGCTAGACAGAGGGATCATATTCTAAAATAAATAAAAATAAAAGTAAACATCAGAAAAATAAAAAAAATAAAAAATACATAAAATGATTGGACCGATTCAATCGATTTTTTATTTTAATCGGTCCAACCCTGTTCAATCTGATTTTAACCACAACGATGAATGTGAAAATTAAAATATTTTAGAGTTCGATATAACACCTTTTGAGAGGATTGTTGTCGTATATTAGTACAAATATCATACTTTCCATATATTTGAGAAAAATATTAATTTGAGATGTTATATTGTGTTTTTGTTTTTTGGACATATACTATATCCTAGTATTATATGTTAAGAATATCGTTAAAATTTACTATTCCCTCCATGCAAAAATGAAATTTAAAGATAAATTGTTGTTCTTACTTATTTTTAATGGTAAATAGATATTTAGATAATAAATAAACTATATAGTAAGCTATGCTAGTTGTAAAAAAGGTGAGGTATATTGTGAGATTATTGATTGTGCGTTATTTTCTTACTTCCTCTGTCCCACCCAAAAAGTCTCTTTTTATCATTTTGGGTGTCCCATCCAAGGAGTCCTCTTTTCTTTTTTACATACATGAGACCCATACACTCCCACTAATACAATTAAAATAGGCAAAGTCTATTGTACAATAATATTAGTGTACACTTGTTGACCCAAATTTATTTTGTCCCGCATATAAATATGAAAAATTCTTATTTGGGTCATTAGTAACTTAAACAGAATTTTCACATTCTCTCCCCTAGGCGATTTCTCTCTCCCTACACCCTCTTTGTAATTGCCGCCTCTGGTTTTTTCAGATCTCGGCCTTATTTCTCTGCCTTCTCTAATTTTCGCTCTTTCTCTCTTCGCCATCAAAAGTCGTCGTCTGTCGTGCAAGCCGCTCGCAGCATGTCGTCCGCCATTACAATCTGGTGGAGAATGATAGTGATAAAATCTGGTAGAGAACGACAGCGTTGTTAGGGATGTTGCCTCTTCGAATGCAAGGTTGATATTTTTAGAAATTTTAGAGTCTATTTTTTACTTTAATTTTTCTGATCACGATCTATTTTTTACTTTAATTTTTCTGATCACGATCTGTATCCCCACACACCCACACAGTCTACATTGAATTCATCTTTCAAATTCTCATATTATTTCCCCAATATGTGCCCTAGTTTTACAGATTCGATGGCTGTTCATGGGCTGCATCAAATCTTCTTCAAGCACCTATTGTTATATTGAAAAGTTTTTACAAATCCGATGGCTGCATCTTCTAATTTAGATTTTAATTGTAATGGAAATGTATTCAAGTTAGCATATGTAGGATGTGAAGGCTTAATGTGGATGGATCATATAGCTTGTGGATCTATCATCATGTAATAGAATTTGGAGAAACAAATATAAATGTAAATCGCGTTTAATTAGCTGGTGTGTATCTTATATAAAATAAATGTATTGCATTTTACTATTCAATGTATTATTTTTTTACTCTTCAATGTATTTATTAATTTTGGATGTTGGTATATAAAAAATTTTCGAGTTCTTTTAGTGTATATGTTATATAAAATAAATGTATTACTTTTTACTCTTCAATGTATTTGTTAGTTTTATATGTAGGTATATACAATTTTTTGGAGTTTTATTAGTTTTATATGTAGGTATATTAAATTTTTTAGAGTTCTTTTAGTGTATATGTTTTTTTAAAATAAATGTATAATATTTTATTCTTTAATGTATTTATTAATTTTTTATATAAATTTATCAAATATTTGTTTAGTACTTTATTAGTGACGGTATAAATTTTAATTAAACCATGTATACTTCATATAAAATAATTGTATTTATTAATTAATATACGTACAATACATTTTAATAACTAATTGTTATAAGTTCCACTTCATTAATGTATATGTTATTCTTAATAAATGTATTAATTTATAAAAATTATAAAATTTATTAATATTGATATTTTATATCAATATTTTTATCACATCCATTCATATATATAGTAAAAAAACAACAATACATTTATGATTCAAAAATATACATTAATAAATAAAAATTAATACAGTTAATTGATAAAACAAAATCTCATTAGTTGAATCAAATTAAATCTCTTCGGTTGACTTTGAGATTCTTTGAGACCTTTTGTGAGCCTGAGTTTCTATCTTCTCGAAATGGAGAGAAATCATGAAGATCAGATTTACTGCAATTAAAAATGAATAAAAATTAAACGGGTTAAGAAAACATAAATCATGAAAATAAGATCTAATACAATGAGAAATGGAAATCATATCTATTGCAATTGAGAAGAGATTTGAGAAGAGATTTGGGATGCGCTAAAAATTAAATGGCATGAACGAATTGAAATAGAGAGAGAACACCATGAATAAACGAAAAGTGGACGTCACACAAGGGGAGGAAGCTCAGCCCGAGCATTGCCGGCGAAGGCTGAGCAAAGACAGAGGTAGGTTAGAACAGCGTGTGGGCGACAGAGAGAGGTAATGAAATGGAGGGGAAGAACGACATTGCAGGCAGATTTAGGGCGCAGTCGGAGGGTAGAGAAAAATCGCAGAAAACAGGAAGATTGAATTGGGAGAATGATGTGTCAATCGGGTCATTAACATTTATATGTATGACCCGTTTTTAAATATGAGTTATGTACATTAGTGTACACTTGTGTATAATATATCAACTCATTAAACACTATACATTAAATAATAATACTTTTTTAACTATGTGCAAAAAGTAAAAATACTCCTATATTCGGGATGGAGAGAATATATAAATTTGTGATTTTGTTTTTGAGACTTAAAAAATGGTAGGTGTGAATTTGTAAATTTAGTATCACAAATTTTGGTAAAGTTTTAGGGAAAAAGCGTGCTAGGTCGAGCGTTTAACGTAACGTCAAATTATTTTGATTTCGTGGTTGAGTAGAAGAGATTTGGACCTCTTGAGAGAAAATCTAGGGAAGGGAGGCACCTCATTTTCAGCGGTTCGCCTTCTGCATACGCACACCGCCGATCTCTTTTCCGGTGAAATGGCTCCCTCTCCCGATCATCAATCTATCATCCCAAGCTTTCTTTACTCTGCCTCTTTCACTTCCACAGCCCTACCGCTGGATAAATTGGCCGCGAATTCCAACCCTGCATTTACGCCATCTCCGCCGCCGTCAGCTCCCAACAAGAGTTTCATGGTTCGGTCTCCAAGTGAACCGGGCAAGATTGAGATGTTCTCACCTCAGTTTTACGCTGCGTGTACGGTCGGGGGAATCCTCAGCTGCGGTCTTACTCATATGGCCGTTACTCCTCTTGATCTCGTCAAATGTAATATGCAGGTCCGGATCCATTCTTTTTCTTTTTATTTTTTATTTTTTAATTTTTGTTCGTCACAATTATTGTCTCTCATCCTCTGCTTTGAGCTATAAGTTTAAAAATTTACTTACCATGTTATTGCCCTGTGATGATTGATTAATAAATTAGCTGATCTTTTTGTTTTTTTTTAATTTTTATTTTAATATTCGAGTTACCCCTAGCTGTGTTCGTGATTTCGTGAAATCCCCTCTGGATTAGATCACAGGTCTTATTCCTTGTGCTCATTTATTTTTGATGATTAGCTATATGGTCTACTTTTTGCTTGTACTCCAGCTTTGTCCTTTGAGATAGTTTTCTGTTGTAACTTATTAATCTGAGTTTTATATGGCAAACCGTAAGCACTGTTGCTGAATGTTGAGAATCTTTTTTAACCTCCATGGTTTTCCATGTGAGAGAATCTGATTTGTCTTCTAAGCTGGTATCATATGCAATAGTATTTTCTTCATGTAAGTTTAAGATTATTTGAACATATGCAATGGTTTGTAAGCTGTGATAAATTAAATTTTAGTTTAATGATTTCACGAGATGAAGTTAGAAAAGATTGGTATCAGATGCTGATTTTGTGTCCTACCACTGTCTGCTTGTGCTGGTATTAGATGCTTTTAGATTCGAGTCTTCAACCTTTCTTGGTAATTTATCACACTATTCTCTTGTAACTGTTGTTGCTTTTTTGAGTTGAATTATTTGGCCTAATGGTTTCAATAAATTGAGTCTCCTTTCTTTATATTAAGCTTGACTGCTGGAACTGTTTTCTGAACTGTGTTTTTTTCTCTACATTCTTAGATTGATCCTGCAAAGTACAAGAGCATCTCATCGGGATTTGGAGTGTTGCTCAAGGAGCAGGGAGTCAGAGGTTTCTTTAGGGGATGGGTACCTACCCTGCTTGGATACAGTGGTCAGGGTGCCTGCAAGTTTGGATTCTATGAGTTCTTCAAGAAGTACTATTCTGACCTTGCCGGACCAGAAAATGCATCTAAATACAAGACTGTAATTTATCTTGCTGGTTCTGCATCTGCGGAGGTGATTGCGGACATTGCTCTTTGCCCGTTTGAGGCAGTAAAGGTTCGAGTTCAGACGCAACCAGGATTTGCTAGAGGATTGTCAGATGGACTTCCCAAATTTGTGAAATCTGAAGGGGCTCTTGGGTATGTCTCTTTCCATTTCAGTCTGGCTATGGTATGCTAAGTTTAGTGGGTTTTCATTTTTTCTAAATGTTGGCAGGTTGTACAAGGGCATCGTTCCTCTTTGGGGGCGTCAGATTCCATGTAAGTTTGGTTCTGTTAACTGATGTTTTTCTTTTTGGGATATATTTTTCTGTCTGTAAGTTTCCCTCCTTTTGATTTTAATCCAATAAGTTTCCATTTTCTAATTTGGTCATGTAAGTTTACAAAATTTGGATTTTTGTCCATGTTTAGGGAAAAAATGCGTCTTTAGGATAAATAAATGTCGAATATTGTAAAATTACGAGATGAACTAAAAAATGGAAATGTACTGTATCAAAATAGAAAGAGGACAACTTACAGAGCGAAAAAACTAAACTTAACCCTTGCTTTTCTTTGTCCTGCCATACTTAAATATGATTCTGTGTATATTATCTTTGGAGCTTTTACATGAGTATATTTTATTATTATTGTTTTACGGTCCTTTCTACTTGGTGGAATGTTCGAGGGAATAAATTGCTTTCTTGAATATGGAGTCCATTTTTGTTTATAAATTTTCTATTTCTCATCAATCACTCAATCTTAATATTTATAATAAAAAAATAAATATTTTTATTATTAATATCACAGGGTTTGCAGAGATAACTTGTTACGTCTTTTATACGCCCATTCACTTAAACTTTTCTATGGTTCACTAATTGGTGGGCTGTGGGAATAGTAGAAGCCATACCCAATTGAAAAATAATTAAATAGTGCTATTAACTTAATAATTTTTAACATGATATTGTGGAAATTAAAAATGCTGTGTGAACTGCTGAATTCTACCAATGGACTTGATATTGAATTATTGATGATTATTCATGAATTAAATTTTCAGAAACCTCTTGCTATGCTATTTAATTAAGCTGCTTTTTATTTCTCTCGAATTGGTTATTTTTTTCTTTTCATATTCGTCCTTCATGTGGCGGTTATCTTGCAGATACAATGATGAAATTCGCTTCTTTTGAGACTATTGTGGAGCAAATTTACAAGCATGTAATCCCTACACCCAAAAATGAATGCAGCAAGTCCTTGCAGCTTGGTGTGAGTTTTGCTGGTGGATATGTAGCTGGAGTTTTCTGTGCTATTGTATCACACCCAGCTGACAACCTTGTTTCTTTCCTCAACAATGCAAAGGGTGCTACTGTTGGTGATGTGAGTGGTTCCTTGTAGTCTGTATTTGGGATCTTCATTATCATATTATTCTATATTTTCCGACATTTTTATACAATTCTGTTTTGAAGTTTCCTCCCATTATTTTGTTGCCCTTTGTTTCTTATTACCACAGGCAGTGAAGAAACTTGGAGTGTGGGGTCTATTAACACGTGGACTTCCACTTCGTATTGTTATGATTGGAACTCTAACTGGTGCCCAGTGGGGTATCTATGACGCTTTCAAAGTTTTTGTTGGGCTGTAAGTTTCTCCCTTTGTCTAAGATGATTTGTTTTTGTTTACTTCTTACTCTGTTGTGATCACATCTTCATATTTTCTGCGATTGGTGCAATAGTTGTTGTATTTCTTTTTCCTCCATGATCTCATACTAACTGTTATTTTTTATTCATAGGCCAACAACTGGTGGTGTTACTCCAGCACCAGTTGCCACTGAACTTGCAAAGGTTTAGAGTTAGTAGCAGAGCTCTGTTGAAGTAACAAAGATTGAGATAGATATTCCGTTCACCTACGAGGCAATAAAGATTCGACCAACTAATGTTCTTGGCATAGCAGATGAAGTTTTATGAAACTGTAAGGCTCATTAATACTTTACTAATTCTATTGTGGATGTCCGAAGCCCAAAGCACGATTTGAACAATTGCTGCATTTTTTTTTTGTCGAGAGTAGATAATTGGTAAATGTGGGACACTCATCACCAGCTACTTTTTTCCCAGATATATATAGCTGGTGTATAAAATTGGTATTCTCGACTTTGAGGATATTCATTCTGATTATTTTCTTTGATATGCTTAGTTTGCTCCAGTCTGGCTGTTTAGGTTCTCTTTCTGTTTTTCTGGTGTTCCTGCTTCTTATGAACTAAAGAAACAAACACTTGTGCGAACATAATTATGTGAACCTTAGTGGTTTATGTCCTATTATATCCTTATTATAAAGTGTTTGATTCATTTTGAATTAATATTGAACAATGGCCCATAAAAATTTCCTAGAAATAAAGGAGTTTGCATTCTAGATGAGGGTTTATCAAAATTCTAAGCCTGTTGATAAAAAACAAGGGGTCGATGGGATGGAACTTAGAAGGAAAGGCTACCGCATCACTTGAAATTAATAAAAAATTAAGAGAATTTTTATGTTCAATCTTATTTAATCGCATGCTCAAACTTTATTAATCTACTTATTAACTCAATATGAATTAAATTTAGAGTTTAATGTTTATTCTTTATATTTAGGAGTATAATTTTTAATTTTTATAATTTTTAAATAAGAAAGGTTCATAAAACAGTATTTACTGTAAACTCTCATGAGAGAGATATTTCACCTAAATTTGAGAGGAAAGAAGGATTCTTACTGTCCGGATATAAGTTTTAAGTTGTAAGGATTTACATTCCTCACACTCATTAACCTGTTTAGTATTGCGGAACATTTTTCATGGGATGAAATTCAAGGGTGGTCCTATTAATACGAGCTTTCAAATAGAATACCCACTTTTTTTTTTTCATTTTTTCTTTTTTGGCAACATAAAAAGTTAAATTTTTTATTTTAATTAGTTGAAATCATATGAAAATGTGCTACAATTTCTTTTTGAAAAATAAAAATTCAGATATAACTATCAACTCACCAAATTATCATTATATTTCAAGTTAAGAATAGATAGAAAAAGGGATGTCGAAAAGAATCATGTCTCAAGAAATAAACCATTTGAACCATAAGAGGCTAAATAATGAGCTAAAACACAACTTCTAACCACCTTGCCAAATTAAGATTTGTCCATTCTTGGTTTCTCAAGAGAAGAAAAAGACAAACACTTCGGTGGGACTAATTTACAAAAAAGAGTTTCACGGATAAGAAGTGGATAACATTACAACATTGATACTTGATTTATAGAAATTGATAATTATTCAATGGGTTATTTTATTATTATGAACAATTCATAGTATAAATTAAAAGTGATAACTAATAAAGGAAAGATAAAACGGTTTCATTGTGTTGCTTGAAGGACAAAAGGGACAAAGAATCAACCTCTGAAACCACTCTCATGTAGGGATGTAGCTATGTTTACTTCGAGTTCGACAATAACTCTTGAAGTCCAAATACTCCAAAGAAGAGTGGCAAACTTTCGATGAAGCATCTCTGTTTTGCTGCTGTAGAATTGGTATTCTTACGCAAAACAACGTTTCAATACAAAACAGAAGTGATGTTCTTACATCATCCGTGTTTGAACATGAATCAGAATTAAAGCGGAATAAAATCAAAATGATTGTTTAAAAATTCGGGATGACTTAGTCAATTCCTCGGAACTATTTATTTAACAGATCACAGTATTACAGACTCCATCTTAACACTTTCACTCTAAAGACGTTCCGGCCTTATGGACTTTTTCCTACTTAGACATCCTATATAAGCAGACCCTATTTCACTGAAAAAAGCACTCTCGTATACTCTATACAAAACTCAGAAATGGAACTGATAGGAGAGGTGATTTTCTTCTCCAACAAAAGTTAACTTAAATAGATGTGGCAACATCTATCGACATTTATCACAGGCTGATTTCTTCCATGTATGTTGCTGCATGATTTCTTTGTTACCATATTAAGAATGGTAAATGAAACTGCAAATTTACTCCTCTTGATTAATTCCTAAGCAATTGACTGACTTTCCATGTAATGAAACTAAGCTCCACCTAAAAATTGATATACTACCTAAATAAAATTAAACCCCACTAAATATATTTTAATCATGCCACAATTAAATACTCTACAATTTTCCCCTTGCATGTGGGAACATAATTAGTATCAAGATATTTTCAAGAATCTCCCTCTTGACATTTGAATTAAAAACTAATAGTTGACCGAAGTATAATCTTTTCATGCAAAAGAACAAATTTTAGAATATAGAGATCACAACAGATGTAAGAACATATAGGGGACGTTGGAATATAGGGATCACAAAGAATCAACACAAAGAAATCTGAACATGCGACTACAATTCAAGAATAAAACCTAGTTCTTACGTATTACTCCCCCTTGAAAGCAAAATAAATCATATGCAAGATGATCAAGATGGTCAATCAACACAACACCATAAATCAAGGACACCAACAATAAATCTCCTCCTTTTTTGATTCAAGTACAACCATGTACATTAAATCCAATCATTATAAGATTATAAATAAAATGATAATAAATCCAAATAGTTACTTTTAGTGGTGGAGAGTTTGAGATTTTTGACAAGCTTATGGTTACGCATGCACTTGAATTGAATATGAGCGTAAACACCTTAACCCATAAGTTTACATCTTTTACACTTGAGTGCGAGTGATATATACTTCCCGTGAGAACATGTCAATGGATCATTTGAATTGGTGGTGATTTTCTTAACTTGTATGCTATGAATTGATTATAACATGTAATAAGAGTTGCATGATCTAAGTTGAGGAAAATTGTATTTTGAATGGGGTATTGGTCATAGTCCTTCTTTCCCCGCTAATTTTCTTACTCTCTTTCTCTTTATTCTTTATTTTGTTGCCTCGGGACTAGCAATGTGTAAGTTTGGGGGATTGATGAGAGTGGAAATTAGCGTGTTTGAGTGTCCAATTTAATACCTTTTTGATGAGAGTTGTTGCTATATATTAGCACAAGTGTCTTATATTCGATATATGTGAGAAAAAGGTGCGTTTGAGGTGTTTTATTGTGTTTTAAGTGGAAAAAGGATCAAAGTGCAAAGTTGGAGAAAAGGTGCAACTTGTGCATGAATGCTGAAAAATGCACGTCCAACTTGAGTAATTTTTTGTGTTTGTGTGGAGCTCTGAACTAGAAGTTTGATACATTTTTGGAAAATCACAGAAGAGAGGATCATTTTGGCATAAGGAACACTTCAATCGGAATCCAAACGAGAAAGTTATGACCAAAATGGTTACGCCGCGCAAGCTGTGTCGAACAGAATGACTGTGCCACTTTGCATGACTTTTTATACATTCAAATATTGGTATTTTTGTAATTTCTTTATATGATAAAAATCTAAGGAAGAGAGGATCGCGTGAGCATAAGAATCACTCAAATCGAAGATTGGATGTGGAAGTTATATGCAAAACAGTGAGACTGTGCAAGCTGGTTCGACCAGAGGGCTGTTGGTTCAACCTAGGGCTTTGGTCGAACCAAATGCCTAAACAGCTCCAAATTCATATTTTTACACCCTAGTGCATGTATTTTCGTGTTTTCTATGAGAAATCCAATCCAAGGTCCATAAGGAGAGCTTACAAGTATAAAAGGGGATGTATATCATATCATTATTCATATTGGAGAATCACAACACAATCATCCCACACCCCACAAGGGGGGATCACCCCCCAAACATCATCCACATCTTTTCCTCCATCCATCCATCATTTTGAAGATTCATTTGTGGAATCAAGAGGGGAACCAAGAGGAGGATTCAAGATGCAGAAGGACGCGACGACTCCCGCATCTAAGGTTTTATTTGTTTTCTAATTTTTCTTGTATTTCCAAGACTATGGGTAAGATCTATCCAACCCCCATGATTGTTCTTCGCAACAGCATGGGCTAGAACCATGTTGTCTTTCTTCAAGAAATATATCTTTGCCTGCTATGGAGTCCCTAGTACACTAATAAGTGATGGAGGTTCCCATTTCGTCAATAAGCTTCTTAAAAGAGTGCTCAAGGATTATGATGTTAAGCATAGAGTTGCTACACCTTATCATCCTCAAGCTAATGGGCAAGCCGAGATCTCTAACTAGGGGTGTTAAACGGGCCAACCCTAAACCTACAGGTCTAGTCCTATAGGGCCATATGCTAAAAGGACCACGATTTATGCGGTCCACTTTAAACGGTTTGCTAATAGTCCAGACCTAAACCTAATCTTGATGGTTTGCGGGCTAAACGGGCTACTAACGGGCCACTAAAAAAGAAAATTAAATTAAAATTAAAAAAAACACAAAACACAATTCAAACTTAAATTCAAAGTATGATTCATACAATTCATCCAAATACATAACAATCAAACATTAACTTAAAAGATCGAATATAAAAAAGTAAATTCCAAACTTCATGCATTCCCACTCCAACATTAAATTTAAATATTTGTTTCTTCTTTAGCGTTTGGTATTTTCTTGGACAAATAGATATCGCCATCTTCTAATTCACCATCATCTAAATATTACAAGAGCATATAATTGGTAATATAAGAAATTTAAGAAATTGTATGAAAAGCAAATCATAATTTAAAATATGTAAATTGTAATAAAAGTATTACCATCAACAAAGCCTTTTAGCCAACTCCGAGTACAAATAAGTGCTTCAACATGTTGTCCGAGCAGTCGACTCCTATATTTGTTGAGTACATGAGCCCTAATGCTAAAAGCTGATTCATAAACCACAGTGGTGATCAGGATACTAAGAATATCACAAGCCATGGTAGATAAAGCTGGACACCGATTCTTATAATTTTCCCAAAACTCTAAAACATCCAAATTTGGATGGTATTTCAATTCAAAAGGCGCCTCATCCAAATATAGATCTAATGTGGATATTTTATTTTGAGAATTTGTGGATGTATTCTGCCAATCTTCCATAACCTATATAAAATAAAATAAGTTAACATAATGTAACTAAAATAAGTAAAAAAGATGATTTCTTAAATAAGATAAGATAAAGACTTACATCAAATAAATTGATATCTGCTTGCTCTTTTCCTTTTCCACTTGCTGCTGGTGTAGAGAAAGATGATAAGTTTGAAGTGCTTTGAGAGCAATTTCCATGTGGTTCATTCAATGATATACATTTCTCATACTCACAAAAAAACATTTGCAATTTACTTCTAATAAGATCAACCTTCGCTTGAGCTGAAGCTGGATCAAGTTGAGAATAACAATACATGATCATTCCTAATTTTGCTCTAGGATCAAGAACTGCACCAAATGCAAGCACATTACTGTACTCACTCCAATAATTCTCAAAATTTTTTTGCATTCTCAAAGTCATACTCTTAATGTCTTCATCATCACTCAACACATTTGATTTCAAGAGACATTCAATCTTCCACACTTGCATAAAATACAAGTTGGAAGTAAGATAAGACGATCTAGAAATCAGATTTGTGATTGTGTAAAATGGGCATAAGAACTGACACATTTTCTCCCCTCTAATCCACTCATCATCTGTTGGAGCGAATGTGAACCCTTCATCATTCGTCTGAAGTAAACTAAAAGCACGCTTATATTTAATTGCACTCTCAAGCATTGAATAAGTAGAATTCCATCTGTTGACTACATCCAAACGTAAACCTGCTTTAGTATCAATGCCACCAACTTGTGCCACACACTCATTAAAACTCTTCATTTTCCCTTCCGAAGCCTTCACATATTTGATACTTGATCTTATCTTTTTTATAGCTACATAGCTACTTTCAAGCCTTCTTGAACAATAATATTCAAGATATGAGCACAACATCTCACATGAAAAAACTCACCCTTGCATAAAAGACTGTTTTGTAAAACAAGCTTTTCTTTCAATCTTACTTGCATATTATCATTGGTAGAAGCATTATCCAAAGTGAGATAGAACACTTTTTTCTCAATTTTCCATTCTTTCAGACAAGCAAACACTTTATTTGCTAATTCAAATCTTGAATGTGGTGGCTCCATTTTACAAAAGTTAATTATTTTGCTATTTAACTTCCAATCACAATCTACGAAATGTGCAGTCAAAGAAATATAACCTTCACCAGTACATGCAGTCCAACAATCAGAAGTTAAACAAATCTTTCCAGGACTATCAATCATCACAGATTTCAGTTTTTCCTTTTCAACATCATACAACTTCGAAACGTCAGCCGTAGCTGTTAATCTACCAAAACTTTTGACATCAGGATTTAGATACTTGAGCAATTCTCTAACCCATTTGTATTCAACAAAGGAAAGTGGAAGATCATGTGAAATAATTGTCATGCTAATCAATTTACGAACATGCTTTTGATCAATCTTCACCATCTAACATCAAACCAACATTTCCATAAACAGGCTTCTTCATGCAATCTATCATATGGCGACCTAGTTTTGAAGTTCCATAATTGGAATTAAGCCAAGTATACTCCTTATGACACCTTTTACAAATCACTTTTCCATCAAGAGGTTTAGAGAAAATATTCCATACCGGAGAAGTGAATTCTCTGCACCATTTTGAAGATTTTTTAGAACTATCATGAACACTTGTATTTTCGTGTGTGGCCTTAGAGTCCATGATCTCCACATCATCATCATTACCAACTTGACTTTCAGAATCCATGCTGCAAAAAAATTAAATATAACTCAAGCAACTGAGCAAAATCAAGTAAACAGATTTGAACATCAATTTCGCACTTGTTAACTACAACAAAAGCAACATCATATAAATAGAATGTCTATAAAAACACCAACCAGAAGCAAACCCTAAAAGATAGGAGTCACAATAAGACACCATACAAACTAAACGATTTTTTCTTTCACTATTGAAGTAGAAAGATCACATGATTACAAAGTATTTTCACCGGTGTGTGGTAGTGGAAACAAAAAAATTCAAGAACCATCACATAGAGAGGAAATTTTCAAACATAAGAATTTCTAAAATTATCTCCCAAAATAGAACCTAAAGCCCATCAGAATATCAGATATCAAGTAAGAAAAAGAAAAGGAAAAAATTAATAATAATAAAGATAAATAAAAACACTGTTCTTCCACCTTAGTACCAAACCCTAAGAAGCAAAAGGTCAAAAATAAACAAAACAAAAGCATAAATTGCACAAATCAACATCAAAGAGAAGAAAATTAAAGTCTACCCACATTTAACAACGAATTAAAAATAAAATTTATTTCTAACCTTTGAAACCATCTTACAATTGATTGATTTATTTACAGCAAATGAGAAATTAATTCTGGCATAACATGATAAAGACTCCAATTGTGAGTATTGGACCGAGATCTCTACGGCTTCATTCAAACAAGCGCAGCATAGAGATTAAAGAAAAATATGGCTGCAGGTAGAAAACCTAATTTCAATTGGGCCTGGGCTTGGGAGAGGAAATCTACCATAGTAATTAAAAAATACAACGGGCTGGCGGGCTGGCCCGGTAAACCGGCGGGCTAGACCATTTAAACCACGGGCTTGCCGGTCCATGCCAGAAAGGACATGTATTAAATGGTCCACTATATATAGGTACCTAACCCTGTAATTTTCAGGTTTAAATAGTTCGGGCCGGCGGGCTCGACCCGTGTTAACACCCCTGTCTCTAACTGCCAAGTGAAGTAAATTTTAGAGAAAGTAGTCGGAACTAATAGGAAGGATTGAGCTTTGAAGCTCGATGATGTTTTGTAGGGATTCTGAACTGCGTATAAGACTGTGCTTAACATGTTCCCTTATCAAATCGTCTATGGGAAGTCGTGCCATTTACCTGTAGAGGTTCAACATAGAGCTTTTTGGGCATTGAGAAGCTTGAACTTGTGTCTTAAGGATCAAAAAGAGTTGAGGATGACTCATATCAATCAACTAAACGACTTCAGAAAATCAAGCTTACATGAATTCGGTGATCTACAAGGAAAGAATGAAGAAATGGAATTATTTGAAGATCACTTATAAGGAATTCAAGCAAGGAGATGAGGTATTACTCTTTAACTCTCGTTTGAAGCTCTTTGCATGAAATTAAAATCAAAGTGGAAGAGACCGTTCACTATCCATAGAGCCAGTGGAGGGGAGAGTTTTGAAATCATGGACAAAGATGGAGACATCATAGCAGCAAATGGGCATCGATCGAAGCATTATAAGTTGCCGGATGATGCTTGCGTCATCTTTGAGGATACCTTGCAATGATGTGGTACTGTCATGACTCTCTGATGAGAGTGTAGATTCACATATTTTGGGCTCTAATTTGTGTGGGAATTGAGTACGATTTAGTCTTTTATTGAGACGGATCGATATGTTTATGAAAAAAGTGCGAATCAGAGGGTACAAGGGCTTTTTGAGCATATTTGTACAGGAAAATAGGTCTTAAAGGCTCGGAATTTGAAGACATAATTTTTTAGGCAATTTTCAAAGGCCGTTTGACCTCAAGACCTTGTTCGACCATCATCACTTTGGTCGAACAAGGTAGTCAAGTCGAGCAGATTATGCAGCAACGTATAGAGAGCTTGCTCGACTTAGAGATGTTGCTCGACCAGACTCATCTTGGTCGAGCAGATGAAGCTTGTTCGAAAAAAATGTGCAAAACTTATAGTGAGCTTGCTCGACCATTGCTCGAGTTGAAGGCCTTGCTCGACCAGTCAAGGCTTGATCGAATGGATTCTCGCTGCTTCTATTTTTAGAAATTTTGGATTTCTTTCACCAAATTTGATGTGTGCTTCAAGCAAAAGCCCATCCTAAGTCCATAAGGAGGTTCCATGAGTATAAAAGAAGAGCTTTCGCAGGAGAAAGAGGACACACATCATTCATCATCCATTCATCACCGAAACCCTACCATCATCCCAAGGAGTCGTGAAGAGAGGTTCGTCTGGCGAGTCAAGTAAGATCATACTAATTAACCATGATTGTTCCTAGATCAATCATGGGCTAGAGCTGCTCCGGTAGTTCTAGGGTTATGAAAGCTTTATGAGTTAATTGAATTTCCATATGTAAACTCCATACAACACTACTTGTAGTTTATTTTATATGAGATTGTGCTTTTCAATTCATACTCACAGTCATTTTGTGCATCATTAACTGTTATGTAGAGTCTGAATATATATCTTAGTTATTGATTGAGTGCGTTCACTGCTGAGCAGGATTACATGTTATAATTCTAAGTGAAGGGATTCCGAAGTCTTATTAGAACTGTCTTATATAAATACTTGTTAATTGAATATTATTCGGGTTAATAAGTAGGATAAAGAGTATAACGTCATAGTACCTATAAATGGAGATCATATCGGGTTAGAGTACTAAGTGTACGGGAAATAATAGATACTGATAGTACCTAGAAAGGGGGGTGAATTATATCTCTTACTCCGAGGATATTCACACATGTCATACACATGTTTACTTGTGTCTATAGAGTGAACTTGCATGGTTTAGCGATGCGTCCATAGACCACAAGGCAGTGTCGGACATCAACACATGGAAAGAAAATTAATAAGTGAAACTGGATGACCCGAAGAACTACCTAATTTCTTACTTGATCACAACCATACTCTCTATTGCTTGTTTATTTAAATTGCTATTTAAGTTATTTGTTATTTAGTTTCATAACTATTCCAAACCAAATTGCCAACATAGTCTTAGTTAATTAGAATATAATTAAATTGATAATAATCCGTCCCTTGGGTTCGATAATCACTTGGTCGCCTATCGAAACTACAACTGATATCCTTCATACTTGGGAATAATCTTGTGTGTTGAGAAAACACTCATCACTCTCCGACGTTAAGCAAGAGAGCCTGTTGGGGGCTTTTCCTCCTATTTTATTGTTTTATTTCCTTAGTGTGAGTAAGAAATTTTTATATTTGACATGCTTACTTATCGGAAATTATATCTCTTTGCAAACTTAGTTTTGACAATAGTTTCTACTAAGTTTGGGGAGGTGTGATGTACTTGTTAGATTGTATACTAAAAGTCTAGCTTTTGTATGTACAATGTTTTAACAATTTATTTGAAATGCGAATCATATGGTCAAACATTTTGTATATTATAAATTATTTATTTATATGTATTTACAAAAGACCATTTACTTTACACTGTAGATAATATGTTATGCGGCAACACGTGAAAGATCATATTATCGATTTCTTTATAAAGTATAAACAGATGCTCACAGCCGAGAGAGACGGGACTCTCTATTAGGATGGTTGTAGTGTGATTTGGTATTAGTTTGTCTTGACTATAACATTACATTAGTATGCTGTGTGTATTGAGCAGGACCTCCTGAGATCGTTCGTCTTATACTGACTATATAGATGAACTTGATCTCTGTTATTATGGATGTTCGTGCTCTTAATCCCTATATAATAACCTCGACACATAAGACAATATTTATCTCTTTGATTCATCAATGGGTGAGATTTATATATTAAATCAATAAACTCGGTGAGTTGGAAAATAGTATTATCTTTATGGTATGCTGTTGATTGTAGAAGAAATCCTTGTCCGCTACAGGTTGATGATGTCCCCTTGAGGAGCTTATAAGGATTGTCATGTAAATCTTGCAAGTGAATTAATTCCGGCATGATAATGAGGTTGAGTGGTACTACTCTCGGATGAAATATTAATTAATGGAGTTGTCAGTAACTTAATTAATTAATGGGCATTGTATATCTTAAACATTGGAAGACTGTCGGGCTCATAATAAGGAGCCCATAACATAATTATGGGATTAGATCGGCAGTGCAATAATAATATTTTAGTGAAATATATTATTATATTAGACTTAAGTATAAGTTTTGGGCTAAATTTAGATACTTAAGCTCAATGGAGGCCCGACTCTATTTTCTTCTCCTGGTCCCTGTTGTAGCCCATAAATAAGTCATCTCAGCTTCCTGGAACCCTAAGTGTGCGCCTCTTTTGACGTGAAACACAAGGAAGGAGCAGATTGAGAAGATCCTGAAGATCGTCGCCCACACGACACCAAGATTGGACTTGTGAATACAGCAGAAGATCAAGATGTTGTTCTCTGCAGCTATTCTTCAACAACATATCCTAGTGAAAGGTAATGTAAACTTTGATTTATTGCTTCCGCTGATCTAGTTTGCATGAAACCCTAACGGTTCACGCAAACTAAATGATCGAACGCCAACAGTACTTATCTCATTGTAGCACCAAGAGTATAATCTTTTCTTTGTAACGTTTGTTAGGAGAGTTGATTTTTTGGCATATTAAAACTTTAACCAGTTTTGATGTGTCAATTTTTTTGCAATTTGCCTAATATTTTATGGTGTTTTATTTATTGGGTCGTATTTGGAGTATATGCACATGATTTATGAGTCTAAATTGTGATTATCTAGTATATTTTTGCTCTGTTTTGGTATCTAATGATCATTTTTGAGCTTGAGTTTTGTAGGGGACGAAGTATGGATTTCAAAGGAACAGGGGCTCAGTTCGACCAAGAAAACTGGTCGAACCATGAGTTATAGAATTCATTACAGGTCAATTTGACCAAGAAGGGTGTGATTCTACCAAGAGTTCGGGTCAGACCAGCAGCCTAAAACTTTTTTACAGGCTGGTTCACCACGATGCCCTGATTAGACCAAGTGTTTGGGTCGAACCAAAGTGCTAAAGTTGTCCAGAAGCCTGGTTCGACCACGACGAGGTGGTTCGACCACCTGGTTTGGGTCGAACCACTCAGGTAAGTAACGTTTTTAATTCGATTTTTACCTCATTTCTGTATTTTCTTCACACCACCCTCACTCGAATCCTCTCCGAACTAAAAAACTGCTCTTCCAAACTTCGATTTCACTTGATTCCACTCCAATTAAACCACTTTCCATCCTTCCCAAACTCGAATTCTTATGGATTTGGAGAGTTTTAGTTGCAAAACTAGGGCTCTTCATTTTTGGGGATTTCGTACTTAGGTCATATTAGCTATGGCCAGATTGAAAGGTATGTTCTCTTGACCCTATTACCCTAGGATTGAAGTTCTATTGCTTGATTATAAGTGGGTAAGTTGATTGAACTAGTTTTTATAGGGATTCATGGTGCAATTTGAATTTTTGTTTGAAATATCATATGAACAAGTGATGGGTCCGATTTTAATTGTTGATTCATTGCTAGACCTTTATGTTTACGTGAAATTGATGAGTAATTTGAGTAGTGAAGTGAAGCATGTTGAATTTTGAGTTGAATTGTTTAAATTGATGAATGCATGCTTAAGGAAGTGATGTGGTTGTTGAAATTGTTGATAGTTCCTATTAAAGAGTTGAAGTTAGAGTGAAATTGAATTAGTATGATTATTGATTTGTTGTTGAATTCATGATGGAGTTGGAAGCATGCTTGTTTGAAGTTGATTATGCATGAAAAACTTGAAGTCTTGAGTAGAGTTGAGTGTATGATTGTAACAAGGTTAGTTTGCTTTTCTTGTATTTGTTGGGTATTGAAATATTATTCTTTTAGGAAAAGGAAAGGAGAGTGAAGTTCGATCTAAGAAAAGATATGATAGGCCATCTCGTGAGGACGAAGTTACAAAGAAGTTAAGGCTTAAGAAGAGGCTGCCTAGGGATTTTAAGATTCGAATGGAAAATTAGGAGGAGATAAAGGATCGATGGGGTGATATGTCTGATAAGATCACTCGAACGAGGTACCAAGATGATGGGGCCATGTTGACGATGCATATCCGTGAGGATATCATGTGGATGTTTGATCAAGTGGGCATACGTTATTTCATGGAGCTTAAAAGGCCAACGTACTTTCATGTGACTACGGAGGTTTTGTGCTCAATCACCGTCAAGAAGGGTTCTAGTTCCCTTCCTTATGAGTGTTCTTTCCAGATGGGAGGCGAGAAGAGAATATGGATAGCTGAGGATTTCAACGTGTTGTTTGAGTTTCCAAGGGGGATCTCTAGGTATGAGAATGGGTATTTCAATGAAAATAATTTTTAGAGAGCTATTTTCGGAGAGGACATAGATTTCAAGACCAAGGATGCTCGTGATTCTTTGATTCAGAACCTTGTTATTCGGTATATGGATAGAGTTCTTGGCAACACACTGTTCGCCCGATCTGAGGAAAGTTGCGTATCTAGGGGAGAGTTGTATGCTCTGTGCTGTATGTTGAATAGAGTGAAATTCAATGTGGGGTCGTATCTGATTCAGTAGCTTTATAGATTCAAAAGCTCCATGTTTCAGAGAGTGAATATTGGAGGATTGCTTACTTCTATGGCTGAGTCGTACCACATGGATTTCACTGGCATTACACCCATCTTGGAGGATCCGGACCTAGTCATGAGTGTATGTGTGAAAGCTGGATTCACTTATCATCGAGATGGAGATTGGTTGTACATTAGGGGATCTAAGCCCTTTTCTTTCATGTTTCTATACGATGTGAGAGGTTTGACTACGATCCAGAATGATGATAATAAGTTGATGAACACTTTGGCGTATAAGGCTATCTCGGTTACATGCTTGAGGAGAGGTGATTGGAGGACTGTGGCTCAGATGTACTCTGTAGGAATATTTGCTAATTTGCGAAGAATAGTTAATGAAGGACAACATGGGCCGCTAGAGCCACAACAGCAGCATGGAGAGCATGATGAGCATGCTTATGAGCATGGTGAGATGCCTGGAGAGGAGCAGATCCATCCTGAGATGGATATTTCGCAGCAGCATGACATTCCACCACCACCATATCCAGTAGAGCCACAATAACAATTTTGGGATGGCCCTGACGAGTATTTCCAGGTGCATTTTAGGTTGATGAATGAGCACTTTACCAACCTGAACAACAATTAGAAGGAGACGAACCACCAGCTGGGCTTGCTTACCACTAGTTATGCCGTGCTCGATATGAGATACAACGTATTGCATGCTAACTATGTGGTGATGGATCAGAGATTAGGGGATTTGAATGATAATTATGAAGCTCTGGATAGGAAGGTGGATACTCTACAGAGAGACTTCGATGACTGGGTGATGAGAGTGAAAATAAGCGTGTTTTAATATCCAATTTAACACCTTTTTGATTGATATTGTAGTCTTATATGAGCACAAGTGTCTTATATTCGATATATGTGAGAATTATGTGCACTTGAGGTGTTTTGTTGTATTTTAGGTGGAAAAAGGATGAAAAGTGCAAAGTTGGAGAAAAGGTGCAATTTGTGCAAGAATGCTGAAAACGCACATCCAATTTTCATAGTTATTCTGTATTGTTGTGGAGCTCGAAACTGTTGGTGTGATATATGTTTGGAAAGCCACTGAAGAGAGGGTCGTTTTGGCTTAAAGAACACCATCATTGAAGTCCGAACAAGGAAGTTATGAGCAAAGTGGTGACGCCGCGCGAGTTGTGCCGAACAGAATTGCAGTGCTACTTTCCATGGCCTGTTACATATTCAATTATTGGAGTTTTTGTGATTTCTTTATATAGATAGTAAGCCAAGGAAGAGAGGATCGCATGAGCGCAAAAATCACTCAATTCGGAGGTCGGATGTGAAAGTTATACGCGAAACGGAGAGACTGTGCAAATCGGTTCGACCTGCTTGAGGTCGAACCATGCACCTGGGACTTCCAGTAGGTGGGTTCTACCTGTGGTTCGACCTGTGGTCAATGGTTCGACCTGTTTGCTGAGGTCGAACCATCGTGCGGAAACTTACCA
The DNA here is from genome assembly GCA_023678885.1 of Pogostemon cablin. Taxonomy (NCBI): domain Eukaryota; kingdom Viridiplantae; phylum Streptophyta; class Magnoliopsida; order Lamiales; family Lamiaceae; genus Pogostemon; species Pogostemon cablin. The sequence continues at coordinate 15,883,228 of CM042965.1, read as the reverse complement.
AATCCGTATTTTCGAGGCCTAAACGCGTGTTCACTTGAAAATCTCATTCCAAGCCTATGAGACGTGATTACAAGTATAAAAGGAGGTCTATACAGCCTCGAAAAGAGGAGGAACACAACACAATACAAGAGAGGAGAAGAGAGGCTACAACATACAACACCCCACAAGGGGGGATCACCCCCCAACCATCATCCTTTTCTCCATCCATCCATCACTTTGAAGATTCATTTGTGGAATCAAGGGGAGAACCAAGAGTAGAATTCAAGAGCAAGAAGGGCGCAATGACGCCACATCTAGGGTTTATTCGTTTCCTAATTTATCTTTTATTTTTCGGACATCCGGGTAAGATCTATCCAACACCCATGTGTGTTTCCTACAACACCATGGGCTAGAGACTTTTTGGTAGAACTAGGGTTGTGAAGGTTTTATCTAGTTAATTGAACTTCCATGTGTACACTCCGTACAACACTAATTGTGGTTTATTTTATATAAGATTGTGCCTTTTTAATCCATACTCATAGTCGTTTTGTGCATCAATAATCATTGTGTAGAGTCTGAATACATAACATGGTTATTGGTTGAGTGCGTTCACTGCTGAGCAGGGTTTTATGTTATAATTCTAAGTGAAGGGATTCCGAAGTCTTATTAGAACTATCATATATGAATACTTATTAATTGAATTGAATTCGGGTTAATAAATAGGATAAAGAAGATAATTTCATAATACCTATAAAAGGAGATCATATCGGGTTAGAGTACCAATCCTAGGGGAAAATAATTGATACTGATAGTACCTAGAAAGGGGGATGAATTATATCTCTTGCTCCGAGGTTATTCACACGTGTTACACGTATATTTACTTGTGTCTATAGAGTAGATATGCATGGTTTAGTGATGCGTCCATATTCCACAAGGCAGAGTCGGACATTGACACATGGAAGGGAAGTTAATTAGTGAAACTGGATTATCCTAGAGCTACCTATTCTCCTACTTGATCCACTTTCGTATCCTTCGAGTGATAGTTTATTTTATTTGTTATTTAATTTCCAGCATATTAGTTGTTAGATAACCATTAAAATGTAATTGCCTTGTCTTAATTAATTTAGATAATAATTAAATTGATAATACGCCGTCCCTTGGGTTCGATATTCACTTGTTCACCTTTCGAGACTACAATTGATATCCTTAATACTTGGGAATTAATTTTGCGTGCAAAGAAAACGCGCATCAAATTCTTGGCGCCGTTGCCGGGGACGACTGTTATTATTGATTTTATTATTTCTAGTTGATTAAGATTTTTTTTCTTTTTTTTTATTTGTGATTATTTATTTCTATCTAACCTTGAATTTTTTCGAGTTACTTGTGCGCTTGAAAAAATGAGAGGAAGGAAAAAAAGGAATAACACATTGATCTAAACATGACCGGAGCAAGGCAGAATCCGGATAATGTTTCCATTCATGAAATTTTCACGAACTTTGGGAATGTCAACATGGGGTTGATAGGAGCAAGGGGGGAAGATGATGATTTTGAGATACATCCCGCTCTTATTAACATGGTAGAGAAAAATTCCTTTTCTGGAGGTTGTTTTGAAGATCCATATCAGCATCTCTAAAGATTTCTTGGTTATGCAAACACTCAAAAGGGCAGTGGAGCGAATGATAATGCTAGGCGGATCGCCTTATTCAAGTTCTCTTTAATTAATAAGGCGGAAGCTTGGTATGAGACCCTTGATCCAGCCGATTGCAATACATGGGACCAACTGCAGCAGAAGTTCTTGGAGAGATACATGCCACCCTCAAGGATCTTAAGGATGAGGCAAGAGATCAACCGATTTGTTATGAATCAGGGTGAGAAATTTTATGAGGCGTGGGACAGGTTTAAAGACATGCTCAGGAGGTGTCCACAGCATGGAATGCCGAAGACTGAATACATAAGCATCTTCTACTATGGATTAGATTGTGAGTCGCGTATTTTATTGATGCATCATCAGGAGGAGCGCTGTTATCAAAGACAGCACTTGAAGCGGAAAAGTTGTTTGAAGACATCTCTATGAATTCACGTGACTGGCCAATAGAGAGAGATAGAGGATCATATGTACTTGGCAAGGTGGAGCAGGTTGAACATCAAGTGGTGAAGCCGAATAGGGATGATGAAATCGTCTCTAGTCTAACTAACATCAACAAGCTACTAGAGTTCCAGTAGAGGCAGATTATAGAGTTGACACTAAGGGGGCCTAGTATGAAGCAGCACGAAGTGAAGAGTGATGAAGATACCTTCAATCGATACATGGCTGAGAACGATGCAAGGATTGACCACATCGAAGCTAGAATGAATGTTGATCATGCAGATTTATCTAAGTAGATGAATGAGCTTACTTTGATTATGGGGCAGATGACCGCGAACGAGAATCAATTGACACAAAATTGGAAGATAAAGCCATCACGCTAAGGTCTGGAACACAGTACGAAGGACCGATGAGGCCGAAATAAAAAATGGACATATCCAGGCAGCGATTCGACCAACCAGCCTCTGGTTCGACCTGGCCTACAGGTCGAACCATGGTCGAACCATACCATGCGGAGCACTCTGTTTTTCCAGATTATCGGTTCGACCAAAGCAAGGGTGGTTCGACCTGTTCTGAAGGTCGAACCCACGTCGAACCTCAATGTCCGGAGCACCCTATTTTGTCGGAACAACGGTTCGACCATGACGGACATGGTTCGACCAAACCATCTGGTCGAACCTTGGTTTCTGGGAGGCAGATATAGTACAGTAAGCCGGTTCGACCTGAGGGAAAGCGGTTCGACCTGTCCTGAAGGTCGAACCCAGGTCGAACCACGACTTCAAAGTGAGAACAGCCTTCCAGATGATCGGTTCGACCACTACGTGCCTGGTTCGACCTCTCCAACAGGTCAAACCCTAGTCGAACCGATCCGAAACATGCCTATTATTACACCAAATCTCCCTATGATGTTGATGTTACTCCAGTACCATTACATGAGCGGAATACTGAGCTTACAATGGAGAAGAAGTGGGAAAGAGCAAAGAAGTTGAGAGCGGAGAAGCTTAGACTGCAGATGGATAATGAAGATGTGGTTTTCTCTCTTGATCATGCAATGAAGATGCCCATGGAGACTCAATCATGCAAGAGCATTGATATGGTTTCTAACTTGTTTAATCTTGATTTTTCTAAGACAGGTGATTCTAAATTTAAGTGGAAGGTTGACAAGAAGGAGTCTAGACAGCCATGGGAGGAAGGAAATTTCAATGATCATATTTTTGTGACCAAGAAAGGTGAGGTGTTGAGTGTAGACAAGAAGAGGGAAAGAAAGTATTTGAAGGTGAGGATGCGAGAAGACCGTCCTCTACCGTCGTGACTCTACGACGTTAAACATGAGCGCCTGTTGGGGGCTTGCCCTTCCGTTTTATTGCTTTATTTCTTTCGTGTAAGTAAGAAATTTTTATATTTAAGGTGATTACTAATTGGCAATTATATCTCTTTTCAAACTTAGTTTCAACTTACGTTTTTACTAAGTTTGGGGGGGGGTGTGATGTACTTACCTCATTGAAGCACCAAGAATATAATATTTTCTTTGTAATGTTTGCTAGGGGAGTTGATTTTTTGTGGTATGTTGAAACTTTAATCGGTTTTGATGTGTCGATTTTTACAATTTGCCTAGTGTTCAGTGGTGTTTCTAGTGTGTGGAGTCGATTACATAGTCAATTAATTCTTTTTTATAGTTCTCCTATTTTTTTATTGATGAATCCTGTGATGATGAGTATGCTTGAGCTTTGATGATAGAAAAGGGTAACTAGGTGGCAAGACGAGTTCTACATTGAGGTTTCGACTCGAGGAGCTCGTGCATTCATTGAAGGAGAAATCAGGTGCCCTCGTTTCCTTTTTCTAATTTTTATATGTGCTTTTAATTCATGGAGTGGAAGGATTGAGTTTATGGTGGTGATCCATGTGAGCTTATATTGTTAAAATTATCTTGGAATTCATATGCTCTTGAAATTGATGAAGGAAGTGTACTTGAGTTATATTGTGATATGAATTTCTATGTGTACTTTTGGGATATTACCTACCATGAAAAGTGCTCTGTTACTTGTTAAAAACCCATGTGAGATTTTGAGCCTCGTTGATCATGTACATAATCACATGATATTTTCTTTTCTGGTGAATATCTTTCTTGTGTGTGTATTCTAGAACTTGCCTCTTGTCTTACTTGAAACTACATGTGTGTTAGATGATGGGAGATGATTTTAGGCCATCCTTGAATTTATGAGTCACTTAGCCAAATAATTCCCTACCAAATAATTATATATCCGTAGTTAGCCCCGTTGAGCCTAAAAGCCTTATTTCTTAGGCAACCTACGAAGATAGCCACTTTGATATCCTATTTGAGCCTTAAATTCCTATATTTAGTGGAGAATTAAATGCTGTCAAAGTATGTTAATGGTGCTTGATAACAATTTGGGAAGGAATGAAATTGGTGTTGAAATTAATAGTGATGGATTATGATAATGCATCTAAGGAGAAGCATGAAGTAGTGCTTAAATCTAGTACTCCATGGAATCAAAAACCCTAGGGTAGTGCTTAAATCTAGTATCCTATGGAGGATGCGTGAGGTAGTACCCGAAACTGGTACCTCGAGAGAAAAAAGGATGTGCTTGAAGAAAAGAAAAAGTATGTTGAGCTTGAAGAAAAGGAGAGAAAAGAAAATTAGAAGATCATGAAGCTGTATTGCCTTGAAGTGTAAGAATTTGCAGTACAAAAGATCTCCGGTTTTAATTCTCTACTAATTGAGTCACTTTATCCATATGTTTCCAACCCTTATCAAAGAGCCAATATTACATCCAAAAGAAAAGTCCTTTTTGATCCCATTGTCGAATCATAATTTTAGTGGTAGAAAGTTTGAGACGTTTGGCAAGCTTATGGTTACGCATGCACTTGAATTGAATTTGAGCGTAAACACTTTAACCCATAAGTGTACATATTTTACACTTGGGTGAGAGATCATATATATACTTCCCGTGAGAACATGTTGATGGAGCATTTGAATTGGTGGTGATTGTCTTAACTTGTATGCTATGAATTGATTATTACATATAATGAGAGTTGGATGACCTAAGTTGAGGAAAATTATATTTTGAATGGGGTATTGGTCATAGTCCTTGTTTCCCCGCTAATTTTCTTACTCTTTCTCTTTATCTTTATTTTGTTGCCTCGGGACGAGCAACGGGTAAGTTTGGAGGATTGATGAGAGTGAAAATAAGCGTGTTTTAATATCCAATTTAACACCTTTTTGATTGATATTGTAGTCTTATATGAGCACAAGTGTCTTATATTCGATATATGTGAGAATTATGTGCACTTGAGGTGTTTTGTTGTGTTTTAGGTGGAAAAAGGATGAAAAGTGCAAAGTTGGAGAAAAGGTGCAATTTGTGCAAGAATGCTGAAAACGTACATCCAACTTTCATAATTATTCTGTATTGTTGTGGAGCTCGAAACTGTTGGTGTGATATATGGTTGGAAAGTCACTGAAGAGAGGGTCGTTTTGGCATAAAGAACACCATCATTGAAGTCCGAACGAGGAAGTTATGAGCAAAGAAGTGACGCCGCGCGAGCTGTGCCAAATAGAATTGCAGTGCTACTTTCCATGGCCTGTTACATATTCAATTCTTGGAGTTTTTGTGATTTCTTTATATAGATAGAAAGCCAAGGAAGAGAGGATCGCGTGAGCGCAAAAATCACTCAATTCGGAGGTCGGATGTGAAAGTTATACGCGAATCGGAGAGACTGCGCAAATCGGTTCGACCTGCTTGAGGTCGAACCGAGGTCGAACCATGCACCTGGGACTTCCAGTAGGTGGGTTCGACCTGTTTGCTGAGGTCGAACCATCGTGCGGAAACTTACCAAATCCGTATTTTTGAGACCTAAACGTGTGTGATAACTTGAAAAGCCCATTCCAAGCACTAGGAGACGTGATTACAGGTATAAAAGGAAGTCTATACAGCCCCGAAAAGAGGAGGAACACAACACAATACAAGAGAGGAGAAGAGAGGCCACAACATACAACACCCCAAAAGGGGGGATCACCCCCCAACCATCATCCTTTTCTCCATCCATCCATCACTTTGAAGATTCATTTGTGGAATCAAGGGGAGAACTAAGAGGAGAATTCAAGAGCGAGAAGGACGAAATGCCGCCACATCTAGGGTTTATTCGTTTCCTAATTTATCTTGTATTTTTCGGACATCCGGGTAAGATCTATCCAACACCCATGTGTGTTTCCTACAACACCATGGGCTAGAGCCTTTTTGGTAGAACTAGGGTTGTGAAGGTTCTATCTAGTTAATTGAACTTCCATGTGTATACTCCGTACAACACTACTTGTGGTTTATTTTATATAAGATTGTGCCTTTTTAATCCATACTCATAGTCGTTTTGTGCATCAATAATCGTTGTGTAGAGTCTGAATACATAACATGGTTATTGGTTGAGTGCGTTCACTGCTGAGCAGGGTTTTATGTTATAATTCTAAGTGAAGGGAATCCGAAATCTTATTAGAACTATCATATATGAATACTTATTAATTGAATTGAATTCGGGTTAATAAGTAGGATAAAGAAGATAATTTCATAGTACCTATAAAGGGAGATCATATCGGGTTAGAGTACCAATCCTAGGGGGAAATAATTGATACTGATAGTACCTAGAAAGGGGGTGAATTATATCTCTTGCTCCGAGGTTATTCACACGTGTTACACGCATATTTACTTGTGTCTATAGAGTAGATATGCATGGTTTAGTGATGCGTCCATATTCCACAAGGCAGAGTCAAACATTGACACATGGAAGGGAAGTTAATTAGTGAAACTGGATTATCCTAGAGCTACCTATTCTCCTACTTGATCCACTTTTGTATCCTTCGAGTGATAGTTTATTTTATTTGTTATTTAATTTCCAGCATATTAGTTGTTAGATAACCATTAAAACATAATTGCCTTGTCTTAATTAATTTAGATAATAATTAAATTGATAATACGCCGTCCCTTGGGTTCGATATTCACTTGGTCACCTTTCGAGACTACAATTGATATCCTTAATACTTGGGGATTAATTTTGCGTGCAAAGAAAACACGCATCACTGGGGCAGGGGTGAAGATGATGATGATGATGCTCTGGAGGAGTAGAGAGCGCCATGTTTTTAATCTTATCTGTTTCATCTCATCCCCCTTCTCTTTTTCTCTTTACAGGATGGGTATTTGTGGTGTGAGTGACATGTACGTATATTGATATTCTGATTTGAGCTTGGATTGAGGTGTGATACTTGATACTTGTGGATGATTGGTTGGTGTTACTTGTTTGGATTGATATGTTGGGTTCTTTGCTAAGTATGTTGCATTCGTATTTTGCATATGTTGATTTTGTTAATGAGAAGCATGTATAACTTGTTAAATATGTAGAGTTCATTATGAAATTAATCTTGATTATATGCTATGAGGAGTGCTTAGAAATCTATTTACCCATGTGAGAATTTGAACCTTATAAAATCATGTTATATCTATGCATGATAGTTTATTCTCGTGAGAATCGTTCATATGACCGTATTCTAGAACTTGGCTTGGAGTCTTGTGTGAGACTTATGATTGATTAGTTAGTAGGACATGATCTTAGGCCATTATTGTGTATTTGAGTCATTTAGCCAAAATTTTTTACCTTCCCATATACTGTATAAATCATTGGAAGCCCTTTTGAGCATTTAAAAGCTTTTTCTTTGGCAAGCCTTGATAAAAAGCCTTATTCATCCTTTACTTGAGCCGTGTTTAATACCCTATTCATTAGTAGAGAGTTGAGGTGAATATATGCTAGCTTGAATTTGAAAAAGGAAGGAAAGGAAGAAAAATTTAGTTGAGTGGTATAAAATAAAAGGGAAATATGATTAAATCTTGTTTAGGGGTAGTACCTGAAACTGGTACCCCAACTGCTTAGAAGGGTAGTGCCCGAAATTAGTGCCCTTGTACTTTGAAGAAAGATGATGTTGATGCCATGGAAAAGAAGGAAAAGTTGAATCGCAAAGAACATGAGAATAAGATGGAGAGGAAGAAGATGTTTGATGAAAATCAAAACTCTAAGGTTATTCTCTACTAGTGAAATAGTCACTTCATCTAAAATTTTTCACCTTACCAAAGAGCCAACATTACAACCCAAAAGCATGTCCTTTGTGATACTAGTAACGAAGTGATTATAAGTTGATTTTTAAGACCTTTGCCAAGCTTATGGTTAAGCGGAATGAATTGAATATGAGGGTATTTACTAACCTGTTCAAGTGTATTTTACACTTGAGAGTGAGAGTAAACACTTATTCTGTGAGCAAGAGGACTTAGTACTCCGAATTGTATTATAATTGAGTGATGTTCTGCATGAATGAAATGTATGATGCGAGTGATACTGGTTTTTAATTAATAGAGTTGCATGTGTAGGTATGACTTGTATTTGACTAGATGGACTTATGAAATTTACACTATACTCCTATGATTTTGATTTCGTTGCCACGGGATGAGCAACATGTAAGTTTGAAGGGTTTGATGAGTGTATAAATTTAAGTGTTTTGAGCTTTGATTCGTGTGATAATGATGTATTATTTGATCTTAAGTCAAGAGAAATTGAGTTGCATAGTGGAAAGTCATGAATCAGGTGAGTTTAAGTCTGTTTGAGTGGATTTTTAAAGAAAAATGGGATAGAAGTGATCGGAACAGGAGAAAGGGTGTTGTAGGCACCCGGTTCGACCAATAGGGGAGGGGTTCAACCAGAAAGGGAGCAGTTTGACTAGCAGGGGAGTGGTTCGATCAGCATACATGGTCAAACCAGGTGCAGGAAGGCGGCAGAAGTGTGGTTCGACCATGACACTGTGGTTCGACCAAGCATGGTGGTCGAACCAGAAGCATAACTTTTTGCAGTTGGTGATTCGACCATGATGCATATGGTTCGACCAACCATTCGGGTCGAACCATAGACCTGCCTATGAATACAGGACGATTCGCCAGGCCTTGGTTGATTCGACTAGGGGTTTTGGTCGAATCAATGTGCTGGAGACATCCTGATCCATATTTTTACACCTTTAGTTCGTATTTTTGCTCAAAAAGCCCATCTTAGGTCTATAAGGAGAGCTTGCAAGTATAAAAGAAAGACCTTACGCAAGGGAGAGAGAGACTTTCACTACCACCTTCATTCTACACAACATCCAAAACCCTACACCATCTACGGAGCTATGGAGAGAGATTCGTCTGTCGAATCAAGTGAGAACCAAGTGAAGATTCAAGATGGAGAGAGAGGCGATGACACCCGCATCTAGGGTTTACTTCACATCTTAATTTATCTTGTAATTTTGAAGACTATGGGTAAGATCTATCCAACCTCCACGATTGTTCTTCGATCAATCATGGGCTAGATACGCTTTGGTAGTTCTAGGGTTTATGAAGGTTTTATGAGTTAATTGAACTTTCATGTGTATACTCCATACAACATTACTTGTGGTTTATTTTACCTAAGACAATGCGTTTTTAATTCATACTCAGAGTTATTTCGTGCATCATTAATTATTATGCAGAGTCTGAATACATATCTTGATTATTGATTAAGTGCGTTCACTGCTGAGCACGATTCCATGTTATGATTCTAAGTGAGGGGACTTCGAAGTCTCATTAGAACTACCTTATATAAATACTTGTTAATTGAATCATATTCGGATTAATAAGTAGGATAAAGAGTATAACGTCATAGTAACTATAAAGGGAGATCATATCGGGTTAGATTACTTAGTGCACGGGAAATAATTGATACTGATAGTACCTAGAAAAGAAGGTGAATTATATCTCTTGCTCCAAGGATATTCACACGTGTCATATGCTTATTTACTTCTGTCTATAGAGTAGATTTGCATGGTTTAGTGATGCGTCCATATTCCACAAGACAGAGTCAGACATTGATACACGGAGGAGAGATTAATAAGTAAAACTGAATGGCCCGAAGGACTATCTATCTTCTCACTTATTCACTTTCGTATAGTCTCTACTGCTTATTTATTTTAATTATTATTTTAGTTAATTTTTTATTTGTTAATTATTAATCATCGTAACTTTATTGCCATATTAGTCTTAATAATTAAATTGATAATAATACGTCCTTTGGGTTCGATAATCACTTGGTCGCTTATCAAAGCTACAATAGTATCCTTCACACTTGGGAATTAATATTATGTGTTGAGAAAACGCTCATCAAGTTCTTGCAAAAACTTGATGCGCATTTTCTTTGCACACAAAATTAATCCCCAAGTATTAAGGATGTCAGTTGCAGCTTAAGCAAGTGACCAAATTAAATTATCAAACCTAAAGGACATCATATTATCAATTTAATTATTTACTAAGTTAATTAAGACGAAAGATAATAAGAGTTGTAGAATTAATTATCAACTAAAATATTAAAATTAAATAACAAATAAAATAAAATAGCACTATAAGAATACGAACGTGGATCAAATAGGAGAATAGGTAGCTCTAAGGTAATTCAATTTTACTTACTTAACTTCCATCTCAAGTGCAGGCCGACTATGCCTTGTGGACTATAGACGCATCACTAAACCATGCAAATCTACTCTATAGACATAAGTCAATATGCATGTAATACGTGTGAATAATACCAAGATATATATTCAGACTCTATATACCAATTGAAGATGCACAAAACGACCGTAGACATGGATTAAGAAAGCATAATCATATATAAAATAAATCCACAAGTAGTGTTGTATGGAGGACACACAAGAGAGTTTAATTAATTCATAAAATCCTTAAAACTCTAGATATACCAAAATATTTTAGCCCATGACGTTGCGAAGAATAATCATGGGTGTTGGATAGATCTTACCCATATGTCCGGAAAATACAAGATAAATTAGAAAATGAATAAAACCCTAGATGTGGGCGTCGTCGCGTCCTTCTCTATCTTGAATCCTCCTCTTGGTTCTCCTTTTGATTCAACAAATGAATCTTCACAGTGATGGATGGATGAAGGAAGGGATGTGGATGATGGTTGGGAGGTGATCTCCCTTTGTGAAGTGTAGGATGGTTGTGTTGTTTATTCCAATATAAATAATGATGTGATCTACATCCCCTTTTATACTTGTAAGCTCTTCTTATGGACCTTGGATGAGTTTTTTCTTGGAAAATACAAAAATACACGTACTATGGTGTAAAAATACAAATTTGGAGCTGTTCAGGTATTTGGTTCGACCAAAGCCCTAGGTCGAACCAACAGTCCCCTGGTTGAACCAGCTTGAGCAGTCTTACCGTTTCGCATATAATTTTCACATCCAATCTCCGGTTTGAGTGATTCTTATGCTCACGCACTCCTCTCTTTCTTAGCTTTCTATAAATATTACAAAAAAAATCCAATATTTGAATGTATAAAAAGTCGTGCAAAGTGGCACAGTCGTTCTGTTTGGCACAGCTTGCGCGACGTCACTATTTTGATCATAACTTTCTCGTTTAGATTCCGATTGAAGTATTCCTTATATCAAAACGATCCTCTCTTCTGTGACTTTCCAATCATGTTTCGCAATTCTAGTTCAAAGCTCCAAAAAAACACAAAAAAATTACACAAGTTGGATGTGCATTTTCAACATTTCTACACAAGTTGCACCTTTTTCCAACTTGACACTTTTGATCCTTTTTTCACCTAAAATATAATAAAATACCTCAAGTGCAGATTTTTCTCATATATATCGAATATAAAATACTTGTGCTAATATATAATAATAATTCTCATCAAAAAGGTATTAAATTGGACACACAAACACGTTAATTTCCACTCTCATCATAGGCACATGCCGACTTGAGCTCCTCTATGACACGACACCTGTCATCTTCCCCAGAACTGCTCATATGATTTTTTTGGTTGAGCTCAGCAATTTTTTGTGCATCATCACCCTCCTAGTGACGCACTTGAGAGTCCCACGTATTAGGATGGATGTAGGATGGACGGTTAACAGTATCTATCCATATGTTCTTTAGCTTGTTTATGACATACCTGTATTTGTCTTGTGCAAGCTTATGGAAAGCCTTATGGATGAGCTTATCCTTTAAATCATTCCACTTGAATACAGTCTGTGTCGAAAACAAACCATGACAATAATTTGTAGTTATTCCAATATCAGTATAATTTAATTTAAATCAATTAACGATTACCTTAAAAGAGTTCCAATAACGTATCTTCGTGTGGTCTTCCATTTGACCCCATCTATAGATGCCAGTTGGGAGCTCAATCTTTATCGTATGAGTGATAAATGTAGAGACCACCTTCGGATAATAAATCTTGCAAATTTTGTAATATGTTCATCAATACTATAAATTGACTTAACTAACTATATACACAATTATAAACACACTGACCCCCCTTTGTACATATGGACAAATGTTCTTGAATCATGTTCGTTGTTGGAGGGGGCTGGAGGTGGATCTGGATGTGGCTCCATTTCATCATCATCCTCAACATCTGGCGGGGCAAATGCATCCTGAATGGGTGGCGACGGGCTTGTAACTCAGGGACTGGCTTTTCCTGGGGGTATTTCCATCCCTGCCCTCTAATCCTATGTCCTCTTCCTCGATCCATCTGTATTGAAATAAGAAAAGGGATTATAAGATTTTTTACTTGAAATATGTACAGATAAAGTATGTAAACATAATATATAATTCACCATGAGAAACTACAAATAATCCTCATCACTTGTATCATCATCCTCAGTCGATTTGACATCTAATTCGTTTGATTCATACATTAGTTGAGTTTCAATATGTTCATCATCAGACACTGGTGTTTCATTTCCAATCTCTATCATTACATAGAGCTCATTGATTAGTGTGACTGGTAGATCATCTTTTGATATCGGTGTCATTATTTTCGTCTCTTTCTCTTGTAGTAGTGGCTCAATTACAGATTCAAATCGAGTATCTATCAACGATCGGGCCTTGATCTTCATTCAGGTTTCGGGTTCAGGTACCCAATATTTTGGATTTGAATTTACATTACCCGAACTGAACCGGTAAGTCATGTACCCAAAATTTTGAATGCCCGATCGAATTACCTGATTTTACATAAAATTATGTTTGAATTTCAATAAAATTTCCAACATTCTAAAAAAAATTGATGCATTAATATAAATTTGGATTTGATATTATTCATGATGGATGTCAATTGTCAAATATATTTAGTACTCCATTAAATATTAAAATCGATCTATGTCCAATATATTTAGTACTCCATTAAGGTAAAAGTTTGTAGTACTCCATTAAGGTAAAAGTTTGTGTGTGCCCGGGCGCATGGGACCACATTCCGTGTGCTTTTAGAATTTTGTGCTAAATTGTATATCATTTAGTATAAAGATGTGTACCATTTATTTTCTGAAGAAAAATAAAAAAATATTAATGAAAAGTGTGGGCGCACAGAAGCACACTCCGTGTGACTTTAAAATTTTGTGTTAAATTGTATACCCTATAGTATAAAGATGTGTACCCTTTATTTTCTGAAGAAAAATAAAAAATATTAATGAAAAGTGTATAACCTTTAGAACAAAATGGTGTACCCTTATTAATTAAAGTGTATAACACTAAATTCTAAAGGCACACGACATACGCTCGGGCGCACGCAAGCCTCACTCCTCCATTAAATATTAAAATCAATTGATAATCCATATATAAATAAGTTGATTTTTATTTATTTATTTAACGGAAGGATTTTTTAAAAATTAAATTTTAAGTAATTGTCTGTTTATAAATTGAGTAGGTTGTTGAAGTATGATAAGTTATTAAATTGCAAGAAGCGGAGAAATTTACAAGAAAGAAAAGTATACATTAGAATATTGACATTTTTCAGGAATTGATGTGATGTAAAGATTGAGCTGTGATTTGTGAATGCATGTGTGAGAAAGTGTAGTTAGTATATTATAGGAGTATTATATTAATATAGAGTTACTCTCTTTTGAGACGGTTTTTTTGTGAGACGGTCGTGAGACGGGTCAATCCATTACTAACGTATGCTTATTATATAGTTAAAGTATGTTTATTTATAGTAAAAATATGTCAATAATGAATCATATTATAATACCATAAATCATACTTCCTCCGGCCACTTGAAAGATACTCGTTTTCTTTTTGCACGTGGATTATGGAGTATTATTATTATATGTAAAATGGGTAGTTGTATTAGAGGAAAGTGGTGGGTCATATAGTGTACTTTTTTACTAAATAGGGGAAATAGATACTTTTGAAGTGGACGCCCAAAATGGTATAATGGATACCTTGTAAGTGGCCGGAGGGAGTACTTTAATTCATAATTTATTATACTTTAGAAAACATACTTTAACAATAATTAAATATACTTTATTAATAAAATAGACATACTTTAACCGGTCTCACAAGCCGTCTCACAAAATTAAGGCCTCACAAGAGACTTTGTCATTAATATATAACAGAAATTAAAAAAAAATTAATCGGGTAACCCGATCGGGTAATTTGGGTAATTTTTAAAACCCAATACCCGACCTGATAATGGACAATCGGGTTCGAGTATATCCGATGCCCAAAATTACTCAAAATTACTTGAAAAATAATTTAGGACCCGAATTAATAATTTACGTATTTTTATTATTATATTTTTCATTATTATAACGATATATATACAAAAAAATAAAAATCTTACATTTTTTAATTTCTTTTCTGATATATATATATATATATATATATATATATATATATATATATATATACACACACACACACGTATGAAATCCGCGTACAACGTAGGATCATTTAGTTATTATTCTAATTTCTTAATAATTAAATAATCAGTGTTATATAATGTAACAACATTAATTAATGATATTTTTTTCTTATAGCTAGACAATTTCTTTCATCAATTTTTTAAAATTTGCAGCAAATTATAATATTTAACTTTTGATAATGTAACGTATAACTAAATCATGTAAAAAGTCAAAATATGTACATATATTCTAATTATTTGAATGAATAATTGATTCTTAAGATGTAAATCGATCCAAGAATACTTGAATCGATCCTCTTACTCTTGAAAATTCAACTTTTAAGATGTAAATTTATTTAAGTATTTCATAAAAAATTAATTTTTAAGATGTAAATCTATTCAAGAATACTTTAATCGATTCTCTTCCTCTCTAAGAATCGATACTTGAATCGTTAATCCTCTTTCACTTGAAGAATACTTGAATCAATATTTTAGAGGTAGATTTTAAAGAATACTTGAATCGATTCTTAAGAGGTAATACTTGAATCGATTTTTTTCTCTTGAAGAATTGATTCTTAAGATATAAATCGATTCAAGAATGATTGAATTGATTCTTAATAGGTATTACTTGAATTGATTTTTTCCTCTTGAAGAATTAATTCTTAAGATGTAAATCGATTTAAGTAACTTGAATCGATCTTCTTACTATTGAAAAATAAATTTTTAAGATGTAAATCTAGTTAAGCATCTCTTGAAAAATCAATTTTTAAGATGTAAATCTATTCAAGAATACTTGAATCGATTATCTTCCTCTTGAAAATTGATTCTTAAAAGGTAAAAAAAATTCAAGAATACTTGAATCAATTCTTTTCCTCTTGAAGAATACTTGAATCGATTTTTTAGAGGTAGAACGAATCTATACTTGATTCGCTCTATCGAAATAAATTTTTATATTTTCATAAATCTAATCTCTAGAGGAACTTGGAGAAAACTCATATTCCACTTGGAGAAACGAATATGTGTATTTAGAATGAATAACAAAAAATTCTTATTTATAGGTGGGGTGTGAGAGAATATTATGTGGAATATTCTTTTTTTTTCTTTTGTATGTATGCTTTCATTTGATATTAATTAATTTATTAAATTAAAAGATTTAATAACTAATTAATGATACCCACGTAAATAAATAAAATATTAAAAATTTAATCATTATTAAAAATAAGAAACAAATTATTTAAAAAAAATTAAACAAAGAAGTTAATTTTAAGTTTTGGTCTTCTTATGCTCTATTAATTCATTTTCATCTTCTTATGCTCTATTAATTCATTTCATCTACTCAAGTATTTTTCAAACTAACCTTAATCTGATTCTTAACTTTTATACATGAATATTGTAGTATATATCAAAAGCCAATCTCACTTATTTGTTTGCTGATTTTTCCTATTCTTTCTTTCCATAATTTTCTCTCTGGAATTAAAGGAATTGCATGAAAATCTGGCCATTTTGAGAAAGTTTGTCACCTATCCTTTAAAGATAGTTTTAAATCTAAGAAGCTCGAAAGTTTAGGTGGCCTCTTTGGATATTTTGAAATCTGAAGTTTGTATGCATATGGGATTTCAATTATGAAATATTACCTGATGACCTTCTTGATTGAAAGTTTATCCGTGGAAGCATAGTGCACTAACTTACATCTGTTCACTCTAAAATAATGTCACATATATATCTGTATGCTAATATGATAGAAAATAAACCTTCAATAATTTTTTCCAATATAACTAATTTATCATTTATACACTACTACAAATCTGTGAATAGATATCAGCACATAGATATCGGTGATTTATAAAACTGATATCTATAAAGTTACTAACTGATATCTATTATACCACCGTATCTATTATGTTTAGATTATTCTTATAAATATCGGTGATTCTATACTGATATCTTTTAGTGATGTTTATTAAGTAAATATATATCGGTTACTATAACCGATATCTTTTCATTGATATTAATATATTAATAAATAATTTTTAAATAAATTAATTAAAAAGTTTTTAGAAAAACACGATTTCTATATTGACAATTGAAATAGTTTTTATGGACCAAAAAATCAAATGAAAACATGAGATCCCACACTTAGAATCTTTTGCTGCCTCTAACACAAAATCAAACTCAAACCCTACTCTACGAACTGCCAAATCGAACTTCCCAAATCAAGCCCTAGCCGATGAAGACCCACCGACGAAATCAAGCTACCGACTCCAGTTCTCGCCGGCCCCGTACTTCCAATAGCTACGGCGCTCGCGAAGCAGCATCATCGGTCGCGATTTGTGAGTCCTCTTATTTACGACATCATCGGTCGCTAGCCCTCCTGTTCGTGACGCCACTCCCACTCTCCCATTCTACTTGCTCGACGTCTTGCTGTTTGCAACACTCCCTACAACGTTTCCAGTTTGCGACACCTTGCTGTTTGCTTTTTGCGATGCCTTGTTGTTTGCGACATTCCTGCTCTCCGTCAAGAGTCTCAAGAGTCTCCATCGAAACACACAATATTGCTTCTGAGATCCTGGTATTTCTCTTTCTATTGATTTTTTTGATATAAATGACGTGTTGGGGTTATTTCTGCAGAAGATTGTTATGACGCCTATTGTGTGTTTATCAAAATGCTTGAATGGGATTTGTATTTTTTTATTTTTTGGTTTTTTTCTCCACCTTGCCCAACCCTTGTTTGGTTTTTGGTATTTCCCTATAGGGTCTACAGTTAATTGATTGAAGTAGTAATTTCTTGGTAGGTGATGAGGCCATTTCTTGATGCAATTAATTTAAATTTCTATTAATTATGTCTTCATTTTTATCTTTGATAAGTTAGTGATAGTCATATAACCTACTTTAAGAGTGCCTGTTTATGCTGAATTCAATTCTTGTTTTTGGAGAAAGTATTGAATACTAGCATTTCAATGCCCAAGAAATTTGTTCACTTATGGTATTGTTAGAGATTGATATGATCCCTTTAAAATGATATATAAATATATTTGAAGGAGTAATTTTCCTTTTAGCTCAGTGAGCTGGAAAATCAAGTTGATGGCTTTGAAGCTAAAATAGAGGGACAATCAGTTAAGAAAGGGATAGACAAGGCCTCTAAAGCTAGTATGATGGAAAAGGAATGGTCGAATATACAAACTTAAGTTTTTTCAACTGACTTGTGATTGTTATTATGAAGGTTTGTCTTTTGTAGACTCATATGGAGGCATCCATTTCTCGATATAAGGATCATATTATGAAGTTGTAATTAATTCTAAGGATCTTAAACATTCACACAATTGAGTCCAGAGCAAGTCAGTGACATAAAGAATTTATTGGATGACTATGTGGAAAGAAATCAAGTTTTTTTTTTTAAAAATCAAATCATGTAATGTCATCTTCTTCCCTTGAAAAGGTTTTTAACTTCTCTCATAGTTTTTTTTAATAATTTTAGTCTGCTCTACTTCTAGATTTTCTTTAAGTACTTTCATTTCTAATACTGTATTTTAAAAGAATATTGTGGAGTCAAGTTTTCCTTGCTTCACGTATGTTCTAGTCTTCTAGAGCTTATAGGGTCACTTTGAATTGAAACTAATAATGACATAAAATTAATTATAAAGTAATAATTTTTTATTTGGAAAGCCTTATAAATTTAGTTTTTAACACAATAAACGAAGAGTCATTTAGAATTTTCTAGTGAGAGTTAATGCCCATTTTTTTTGAAGGTGGCAGATACATTTGAAAAGTTGTCAAATTCGTGAATCTATCCATATTTTCTTAATGCACTATACATTCTCTGTAGTGGATCACAAGCTGCGAACAAAAGAGGATTTTTTATGATTCTAGGTTCCCTCTCAAATTTTATTACATTCTCAATCTAATAACTAAT
Organism: Pogostemon cablin; assembly: GCA_023678885.1. Lineage (NCBI taxonomy): Eukaryota > Viridiplantae > Streptophyta > Magnoliopsida > Lamiales > Lamiaceae > Pogostemon > Pogostemon cablin. The sequence goes on along the minus strand of CM042965.1, from coordinate 15,864,500 downwards.
TCCTTAAATCACTATACTTCAGTGTTCACTGATAGTGCTTACAAGAGAAGAAAACATCTCAATGGTTAAGAATATTTATGGTGATTGAAAATTTCTTAGCTCTTCTCTACCTAGCTTTCATCTTTAAGAAATTATTTCAACTTCTTTATTTTTCAACCAGTTAATTCTTCCCTTTAAATGTGATTCTCCATTTTTATTTTATAAGTTTATATGCTTCTTCCCAACTACATCAGAAGTAGATGATCACAAGGCTTGGAGAAATCTGCCTTTTGTATGTGTTTCTATGATCTTATCTAGTAATTGCTGGTATTTTATTGTAAATAAAAGATTCTTGTTATCCTTGAATATTTTGTCTTGTGGATTGGAATGGTGTTTGATGAAAATCAGTTATAATTAACGCTTTTCCATTTAACTCAGAGTTTAGAGTTGTAGTGTTGCATTAGAAAACTAGTAATTTCTTTAAATTTACTTGGTTGGTATTATTAGTTTTGTTTTTATCTGACTTCTTTGGTTAAGTTTAAAAGAATGTAGGTTATGTGATGTTCATTTATGTGATTATTTATAACTTCTTTTATAACTTTTTGTTAAGTAATGGTGCCAATGGATTGAGGAATTCTATAATAGGGTGAAATTCTTAGAGGAGGATGTGTAAGTAATCCTTTTTGCAGCCTTATTAAATTTTATTTATATTTTATGAGACACTTGTTTACATCTCAATGAATTTTATCAAATACGGTAAAAGTAAAAAAAAGGTTTAGGATTAAATCTGTCCCTCTTATCACTTTTTCTTATTTTTATCTCTTTTTCTCTTCTTAATTTTTAACCCCCGTCGTAAATCCATAATCTTCACAGGCGAATTGTATCCAACTTCTCCATCGATGCTGCCAATCTCCACCAAGCTAATGATGATGATGATACTGGTCGGTATTTTGATCTGAGGCACAGGCTGTTCAAGGAGGAGAAAGAGCTGGCGGAACTGCTGGATGATCCGAGTTCATCGATATCGGCCATTGATGTGGTGAAGAGCTCCAAGGAGCAGGAGGAGAAATGGTTCAATCTGGAGGAGGAGATCGACGAGGTGGTAATTTTATTTTAGATACAAGTATTTTAGATACAAGTATTTTATGTGAAAGAAAATTATACCCACCCAAATATGGATTTTAAGGGTTTTTTTCTTTTTTCTTTTTTACTCAATTAATTGTAGAGTGATTCCTAGAACTCTTGTGGCACATGAGGTACAGTTTTTTACCCTTAATTAATTGGCAATCACAAACTTCATACAATAGTACAAGATATATATATGGAATTTTTATATTTATATACATGACATTAATTATGAAATTAAATTAATTATTTATTGAAGATATCTGGAGAAGCTGTGGGAGAAGTAAGAATTGTTGCAGATATGCATCAAGGAAAAGCAGAAATGGAAAATGCTGATGCTTTTATTTCACTTCCTGTTAATAATTACGTTTTATTAGAGCTCAACTTCTTTGTAGATTCATTGATATCGGATGCCAAATGTTAGCTACCTTTTACCAACAAGCTTTCATTTTTATTTTCTCTCTCTGCATTTTATACCAAGCTTGTGATCTACTACGCCAGGTTTATCAAAAAGAACTAGAGCCATAGTTATTAAAAGTGAGAGGTGCACCTAAGCGCGCCTGAGGCGCGCGCCTGAGCTACATTTTGCCCAAAACTAAATTTACAATGTATATACACAAATATATCATACTTACAATCATATTACCTATCTAAACTAAGATAAAAATCACATAACATCACATAATGATACATAATAACTCATAATAGCATTATAACGCATAAAACATACACGCAAATAAAGTTCAAGTAGGCGGCAGATGGTGGAGGTAGGCGGTGGAGGTGAAGGCATCCCACCTTTTTGTCTTTGTTTTGAAAGTTCAAGTACTAAAACCCTAACCCTAATTCTCTATTTATATCATTTTATAAGTGGGCTGTCCATTTTTATCTTAAAAATGTGTAAACCCTTTAATAATTGAGTAGCAATTTCAAAAAATTAAAAAAAAAAGAAAAAAAAGATGTTGAAGAGGCACGCCCTAGGCGCAACTAAAAGGCGCACCAAGGCACGCGCCTTTGATACATGAGCCTGGAATAGCAAAAAATCAATAATCTAGACGCAAACCCCTGAGCCTGAGCGCCTTAGGCGTGCCCAAGGCGCGCCTTTAACAACTACGACTAGAGCTACAGAGTTCAAATTTTATTAGTAAAGGTATGATTTTAATTTCTCTTAAATTTTTTATTGTCAATGTTTCAGTCTGCAGATTTCTCTACATAGAGAGGCCTGTCAATATGTTGTTTATTTATATTTTATCTTTTTTTAATATTAGCATGTGACTTTAATTAGAATAGCTTTTGACAAATGAAGAATACTTGACCCTGTAGATTCATTGATATCGGATGCCAAATGTTAGCTACCTTCTATTAGAGCACAATTTTCCACTTTTTTGTATGATGTTGCTTATACATGGTGCTAATGTGAACTTAGATAATCAGACTGAAGTTTTGATTGATTCAGAAAGTGATTCTCTAAAGACACTGAACTGATTTCTAATGCATGTTTCTTAAGTAAATACATGGGAGAGAATTATTTAGACCGATATTAACTAGTAGTCTCTTTCTCAGGATTTCTAATAATATTTTCTTTAATAACTAATTATAGAACTTCCTGGTGATGATTTTCATGTTGAAGCTATGATTCTTGGAGAAAATCAGGACTTGCCTAAGGGGCTGGAGAGAGGAAACTCAATCATGCAGATTGTCATGAGAAAAATCTTATTTCCACTTGAGAAGGTGAGAGTATCATATTAAACATCAATTGGCAATATATTTACTGCAATTTTTAATGAGTAAAAATTTTACGTGCTACTCATAAAACTGAAACAGATTCTCGCAAGTGCAAAACATTGATCTTAGAGCAACTGCTGATTTGAGAGTTGACATCAACTATATTGGATCATAGGTGTTTTTTCTTACTAAATATTAGCTTCCATAAATCTGTGAGTTTTGTTGAAATTTCAGCTTGATTAAAATAGAGTTTTTCACTCACGATTCCCATATCTGAAGAATTTTTGTATCATATTACTATCTTTGGGGTTAACATTTTAGGAAATTTTGGCTATTAATGAATTGCAATAATTGCTGAAGATGAGTGAAGATTGATATTAGATATCATGCTTCTTTTTGGGCCATCAGAATATGAACTACTATGTGTTCCATTTCGTCTTTTCGATATTTTCAGTTAGAAAATCAAAGATATATTCCCTGTTTATATTTTCAGTTAAATGTATAACTTTTTAAGTAATGAATCTTTGCAGATATATTTTGCAGTTCTTAATAGATTTTAAATATGTAAATGAAACCCCTTCCCTCTTCTTTGGAACACATTAAATTATACTGCTTGATGCTGTCATAACTTCAATAAATTGTCTTATGCATTACCTTATTGATTATCATATGTGAAGTGTTGAATAGGCTGCAACAGTGTGAGATAAGAGTTAACAAAGCTACATGCCATTATAAAATTTTCAGAATCTTTTTTATGACTTCTAGTTTTTATTGTGAGTTGGTACCCCAAAAAATTAAATTTAAAATTACCTCTCAGTTACTGCTATACAATGGCCTGCCAATGTGTTTGACTAGATTTTCAAATAATTGCGATAAAGTTCTTTAACAGATCACATGTGGTTTCAATTTTTTTTGTTTTTTCTTTCAATTACCTTATTAATTTATTCAGTTTCATTAAATATGCTTCTGGAAGAGACTTCCACTTCTCCTTTTATTCACTTTTGTCCAGTTTGATGTGTTGTTTGCTGATTTATGTATTGTCCACTATCTACCTAAACTTTGCATCTTTAAATTTTAAAGGGTCAATGAACTCAAAGTAATTATGGAGGATGAGTTAGTGAATAAAACACTTTAAGAAACTTTTAAGATACTTCATGTAATATTAAAATTTGAAGGTATAGGTGCTTGTAATATCAAGATTTTCACTTAGTAGATTACAAAATAAAACTAATAAGATTTAAGAATTTATGTGTAATCTTTTTTATTATGTGTGCAGTGAACTACTTTGATTTTCCGTTGTTCGATTTGACTTCCAATGCTTGCGTGATTAGCTTAATTTGACTTTTAGATTCTGAACATGAATATGCTTGTTCCACTTGATATTTTATATAGCCTACAAACTAAGATAACTCAACTACAAACCTTACTGCATTGTTTTCTAATTATTATAATAAAGTGCATAAAGGTCAGCTTGTTATTAAGTTTATTAACTTTTAACAACAGTAAAGCATTTTAAGACAAACTAATAGGAAACAAGAATTCATCCATCATATTTTCTTATTCTTGTTGATGTTGAATTTTTTTCCTTGAGGGTTCTAAGGTTCTTTTGTATTTAATCAATGTACCAAGATAGGAGGAATAAGAAAGCTCATTATGTTGCTATCTGCCTTTCTTTTATTAAAGCTCAAAGATTTTTTTTCCGTACCCTTTGTATTCTAAGCTACTAGATATTGTTCAAGAAGCAATGCAGAGAATGATTGTTGCTATTGCTTCAATTTGAGGGCTACTTTCTACTTTTGGGATTGGATCATGCATTAATCCCAAGAGAAGGTAGATGTTTATTTTTATTTATATACATGTTCAGTGTTTGCTTCTTGATGTTGTTATGATATAATTGTTTAGGTGAAGCCCCTTGAAATTTTAGTTCTATTTAGGTGAAGCCTCTTGAAAATTTTATTTCACTTTTATCCTTCTTAACCTTATTGTGATGATGATGATTAGATGTTGTATACCTCAATGGTTGATGTTCTGATTTTGTGCATTGGTATTTGGTTGAGCCCATCATAGACAAAGTTTGATGCACTTACATAGCTTTTTTCTCTTTTTTTAGTGTCTGTTTTTACTACTAGAGAGTACTTCACTAGAAAAAAACTGATTTTGGTCTATAGTTAGTTTTGTTATCATGACACTGAACCATTGCATCTTTTATGAGATGTGAAACGACAATGATCAGTTAAAGCTAAACTTCAGTGGCCATTATTTATTTTCCTTCTGCTTTGCATCTATTCAATGTTTTGAATTTTTTTTAAATTCTGTAATCTAGTTTTGCTTACATACTCTATCTGTTGGATTGTATACTAAAAGTCTAGCTTTAGTATGAACAATGTCATAACAATATTTGAAATGAGAATTATTGATCAAATGATTGCATCTTATAATTTATTTTATATGCATGATGCAATAGTCCATTTACTTTATACTGTAGATAATATGTTGTGCGACAACACGCGGAAGATCATATTATCGGTTTCCTTATAAAGTATAAACAGATGCTCACAACCGAGATAGACGGGGACTCTCTATCGGTATGGTTGTAGTGTGGTTTGGTATTAGCTTGTCTTGGCTATAGAATCACATTAGTGCACTTGTGTGTATTGAGTAGGACCGCTTGAGATCGTTCGTCTTATACTGACTATATAGTAGAACTTGATCTCTGTTATTATGGAAGTTCGTGCTCTTAATCCCTATACAATAACCTCGACACGTAGGACATTATGTATTTCTTTGATTCATCAATGGGTGAGATTTATAAGTATTAAATCAACAAACTCGGTGAGTTGGGAAGTAGTGCTGTATCTATGGTGTGCTGTTGATTGTAGAAGGAATCCATGTCCTTCATAGGTTGATGATGTCCCCTTGAGGAGCTCATAAGGTTTATCATGTAAATCTTGCAAGTGGATTAATTTCCGGCATGATAAAAAAGTTGAGTGGTACTACTCTCGGACGAGATATTAATTAATTAGAGTTGTCAGTAACTTAATTAATTAATGGACATTGAATATTTTAAACATGGGGAGACTATCGGGCTTATAATAAGAAGGAGCCCAGAACATAATTTGGGATTGGACGGGTAGTGCAGTAATAATATTTTAGTGAATTATATTATTATTATTGGATTTAATTAAAAGCTTTGGGCTAAGCTTGGTTAATTAAATTCAATTGAGGCCCAGCCCAATTTCTCCTCCTGGTCCCTGCAGTAGCCCTTATAAATAAGTTATCTCAGTTCCTGTTAACCCTAAGTCAGTGCCTCATTTGACAGTTAGAAAGAACAGGAGCAGATTGAGAGAATTCTGCGGATTGTTGCCCACACAACAGCAGGATTCAACTTGGGACATACTGCAGAAGATTGAGAGGTGGTTCTCTGCAACGGTTCATCCTCTACATCAATCCAGAAGTACGGTAAACATGATTTAATTGCTTCCGCTGTTTATTGTTTGCCTGTTTACTAACGATCACGTTTGAGCCACAAGATCCAATTGCCCAACAATTGGTATCAGAGCGTTGGTTTCGTGGTGAAACGTGAGTCGTTAGGTGGGTTGTGATTATTGGTTTATATTTTCTAATCTTGATTAATCGCATGTTTATAGAATCTGCCTGTATGTGATTATGTGATTGTATTATTTACATGGTAATCGCATATTAGTCAGTGCTCTACTGTTGTGATTAGTCAATCAGATTGTACTTTTTCTTTGATTGGATACACGGTGCATACTTATTGGTCATACAAACACACGAAATCAAAAAAATCTATTGTTGATTTCACACACAATATGCACGCCCTGCTCGAAAGCGACCCTATCCGGCGGCGCGTGTTGATTGTGACTGCGATTGGTGATGAACGACTGACCGGCGCGTGACTAGTCAATGGCAAACCCACTTCCGGCAGAGCCTCACGGCGGGCATTCGGCTAACGGTGGCGAGTGGTGGCAATTGAGGGTGCAGCCACTGGAGTCGGCCGATCTATTGTATGACGGAAGATCAGTGATTGCGGCGCTGTTGTGGGCAGCAACCACAGCGACAACTTCACGGCCCAGGCGGATCTTGGCGATGCGTCGGCGCGTTCTGGGGTCTCACGAACTGACGGCGGCAGGCGCGGCGCTCGTTAATTGCAGCGGCGTCTGGGATGTCTGAGGCAGGTTTCAATCGCATCTGAGACAGGTTCCGGTCGCCTTTGAGGCGTGTTCCGGACGTATCGTCGGCGACTTCTGAGCGAATTGGCGGCGGCGCTGTCGAAGGGAATCGGGCGAAACCCGATCGATGGCATACTGGGCCATGGCGGCCTTGGGCGGCGCGATCCATAGCAGATCCCGTCCGGTGGGCTGACGGCGTTAATGCCTAGGGCAGCGACCACCGGGGATCGCACTATCTAACAGTCTGACGGATCGCGACGAAACATTGCGGGGTCGGAGAAGGCGGGGCGCTGGGAGCTTCACAGCGGCGTCGGTGAGTCCTTCCCGATTCTGCTGCTGAGTGTGCAATCGGACGTTGCGGCTGGAAGAAATCGGGCAGCGAGGAGTCTGTGCGGCTATCGGTAAAGCTTGATTCTGGTGGCTGTGGACAGCTCCGCCGGTTGAAGCGCCGCCCAGTTGCGCTGCTGCTGTGAGACGGAGATACTATTGGCGGCTAATCAGTTAGGGCAGTATAGGAGATGGGCTGTTGGGCCTGTCCTTTTTTTTAATTAAAATGGAAATGGGCTGCATGGGCCTGATTTATTGAGGTTGGGCTTCGATAATGGGCAGCATGTATAGGCTGATTTTAATTTATTGGAAATGGGCTGTTGGACCCAAATAAATTATTGGATTAGTCTTGGGCTCAATTTCGGATTTTAGTTAAAGGCTGCTCAATTTTAATTTGGTTTTGGGCTGTTGGCCCAAATTTAATTAAAATGCTTATGAGCTGCTGGGCCCTAATTGCTATATTTAATTAATTGTGGGATAAATGTTGGGCCTGATTTTAAATATTTGGCTAGACCTTAATGATGAAATTGGCAGGGTAAATGGGCTTAATTATTTTATTAATTGGCTGCTCATTTTATGTTAATAATGTTTGGGTCAGCTGGGCCTATTTAATTGATCCAACATTTTATGCAATTAATTAATGTTATATAACTGATTAATTGATTTAATTGTCAATTATTGTTGTATATGTCATAGGCATGCTCTATGTGATTTATTTATTTAAATTGCTGTTAATAGAAACATGTCTAAGTTGTATATTTTATTCTGGAATATTATATGCATGTTAAAAACCCTCGGTAATTAAATAACTAAGTGGGAGAGGGGATTGGTAATAAATTCCCGCGGCCTCCATTATTGGTTTGTAAGTGATGTGAGTAAACTTGCGTGTTTGCATAGGCCTTCCTCCCTAACGGATGAGTTTATTCACGGATCACTGGTACAGACTTCATAAATAATTATTGTTTGTAATGTGGCACATAAACTTGCGTGTTGGCATAGGCCTTCCTCCCTAACGGATGAGTTTGTGTGCGGTACACTGGTACAAATTTATAATTGATGATTGTAGGAAGCTACCCGAGCGCGTGTGTACTTCTCCAACTGTAAGGCACATAAGCTCGCGCAGTGGACTTGGGATCAAATAATGGTGTACACTTAGGTGTAAATAATTAGTATCCTCCCCAACGGAGTCACTGCTATTATTTGCATGGCTAAAGAGTAACCGACTATTAATTATTTTGTCATAAAGTTAGGTTGACAAATGAAATTAATGGGTAAAACCTTCTCTTGTAAATGTTCGGGTTTGTAAACGTCCACACTAACGTGGCTTGCAGACTCACGGTGCTTGAGATGTCGGTGAATTTTATTTTATATTGTTTTGAGGGAAACAATATAAAATGATAAAATTCGAAGTTTTGATCTGAATATTTATTTGTGATTCTCTGAATTTCGAATGGTATTATCTCACTAATTGTTAACTAAAAGACATTATATTTACTTATCCAAATTAGTTGATTAGAAAAGAATCTTGGTTTTGAAAATTTACTGCTTAAGAAAATACATGTGTTCTCTCAAAGGACGGCTCATGATGCCTGTTAATGTCTCTAGTGAAGAGATGAGAGGTTCATAGAAATATGATGGTCTCATGTAACTCTTTGGATACTTGAGTAATTTAAAAGGCGTAAGATCATGATAGAATTTGATGAATGAATTGGAAATATATATGGAATAGAAGTTGAAAGGGAAACCTAAGTCAATTTTATTCTACATAATTGCTTAAATGTTTTGAGTAAGTTCCACCTGAATTACAAAAGGATGTAAATGGTGGGAAACTTCTGACAAAACATGTGGCAAAGGGAAAGCCATTTTCATCATGATGTGAACAAGTTTAATATCTTATTTACTAATGATTTAAACATGATTAGTGATGGCATCTACTGACTCGAACTGTGTAGATACTGGAATCACTAAATGTTTTTCACTTAGTAAGGATAAGATTGTAATGACATGGGTAAAACTACAAAGGTAGTGGCTATTGCAGTGGGAGTTGTTTATTTATCTCATGATAAGAATAAACGATTGATTATGAGAAATTGCCTTTACGTACATTTCATAGAAAGAATTTGATTTCGGTTTCTATGCATTAACGGATGGACACTTCATTTCATTTAAATGACATGGTCATAGTAATGAGGAATGAGGCTTTAATCCGTTAAAGTACGTTGGTGGATAATAAGTATACTCTTAAATCATGTTCATCCCACAGATGCAATAAATAATAATTAATAATGCATCTTCTAAAATTAGTAAGAGAAAGGAACCTTCGGAGATGAACTAAACATACATTTGGCGTCTAAGACTAATTCATTTTACTTGAGTAGGATTCAAAAGTTGATAGCCGATTGACCGTAAGGTTTATCTGAAGTGGAAACTATCAGACTTGCGAGTCCTGCTTGGAAGTAAAAATGATTAACTGCCTTTTCAAGGCTGTGGGGTGTAGAGCCAAAGATATATATGTTGGAATTAGTTCATTCTGATTCAAGCGAACCTAATATTATCCAGGCGAGAGGTGGTTATGAATATTCGAAAATTATTCTGGAAACCAATATATTTATATGATGCACTGCATGTCTAAGTTCTTTGATTAATTCAAGAATTGTAAGGCTGGTACAGTGAAGCGTCATGAAAAATATATTAAGTCATTACGATTCAATCATGATGGCGAATACCTCTTGGGATAGTTAGGAGCTATTGATCAGAAGTTGAGATTAAATCTCAAGTTGACTACACCGGGTATTCCCCAGCTGAATGGTGTGGTGGGTAGAAGGTATTAGGCTCTTATGGTTATGATTAGATAGATGATGAATTATTTGAAATAATTAAATTCATTTTATGGATATGCCCTAGATACAGTAATTCGTGAAACGTTTGTCTGTATATGGGATATCCTAGAAAAATGAAGGGTGATTTATTTAGTCCAAAAGATCGAAGGATAATTGTTAACTCAATAACTAGATTTTTGGAAAAGGACTATGTAATAAATCACAAACCCATGTATAAGTTGTTCTAAAGGAAGTGAGAGGAAAACACTAAGTATAAGTACCAAGTGTACAAGAGGATATACCACAAGGTAAACTGCAACGCGTGTCACGTCTGATACACAATTACATGTAGTGCCTTGTCGTAGTGGGAGGGTTGTGTGACAACTCATAAATATATGTTTGGGAGAGTCGTGAGACTTGATCCCTAGTGAACATAGTATTATCCCACGGATACGACATAGCACTACAAGATTAAAATGCGGAATCTTAGTAAGTTGCAATGTACGTTGAAATAGAATCTACGGATTCTATATTAAGTCTGGGAACTTGTATGACCACTAAATGGTGTAAAAACCATTGCAAGTGATCATAGGAAATAAAAGAGGATCATACGGAAAGGTGAAAATCTTGGAAGCAAAGCTTGTTGCGAAAAGATGTACTCAGAAAGAAATGGTTCGATTATGAGGGAACATATTCGCTGGTAGCTATGCTTAAATTGATCCGGATTCTTTTATTTATTGCTGCTCATATTAAATTATGAGGGACAACAAATAGATGTCAAGACAGCTTTCCTGATTGGAAGTCTTGAGGAAAACATCTATGTGAAGCAACCAGAGTAATTCATTGCAAAGTACTAATAGCATTTTGATAGTAAGCTTAAAAGTGTCCAGCGATGGACTAAAGCAAGTTTTAAGATCGTGAAGCATCTGTTTTGATTAGATAATCCAGTGGCATGGATTTAAATCAATGAGCGGATGAGTCTTGTGTGTTGTAAAGAGTGACGGAAACGTGGTGGTGTTTCTTGTACTATACGTAGATAGTATCTTGCTCATTGGAGACAATGAAAGAGTATTATCGGGCGTATGGGTACGGTTAATAAAGCGGTAGTGATGAAGGACTTAAGAAAGGCAAAATACATCCTTTTGATCACGGTAATACGGATCACAAGAAAGGATGTTATGCTTATCTCAAGTTTCATAAAATGATACAGTCCATACTCGTTTAGCATGTAAATTTATCTAAGTGAATGTGTCTTTGAGACACAAGAAGAAGATATAGTAGATGAAAGCGGTTCCTTATGCTTCGGCGAATAAGGAAGCTTAATCTAAAGAATGCTATGAACGAAGTTGGATATCTGTGTTGCTGAACGCATGAACAGAAGGTATCAACGTAACCCGGAACAAGAATGATGAACTGTAGTAAGACATATATAAAGTGTCTGAGAAGGACTGGAAATTATATGTGGATTTACTAAACAGATTCACTGCTTCTTGTGGATTACGTAGATTCGGATTTTTAGTCAGATTGGACGGCAGTAAATTCTCCTCAAAGGTTATGTGTTTAATTTTAGGAAGTAGAGTCATAATGTGGAGGAGTGTTATATAGAAATATATTTCAGACTCCGGACTCCATCATGGAAAGATGATGAATTGGAGCCTATGAGGCAACCAAAGTATCTATATGACTCTAGAGACTTCATGATGGACTTTGAAGTGTTTCTAAGTTTGCCCAAGGTAATCACAATTTACATTGATGATATTGGTGCAGTTGCAAACTTGAAGAAATCACAAGTCCATAAGGCAATTAAACACATGGAGCGCGAGTACCACCTGCTATGAGAAATCGTATGATGAGGCGAAGGTTGTTGTCGCCTAGATTGCATCGGATGATGACCTAGTAAACCATTTACAAGGATCTTAAGGCGAGAGCTTTTAATGGTCGTGTAGTGGGAGTAGGAATCAGATGTATGGCAGAAGACATGACAGCATAGTCTTTTAGTATAAGTGGGAGATTGTTGGATTGTATACTAAAAGTCTAGCTTTAGTATGAACAATGTCATAACAATATTTGAAATGAGAATTATTGATCAAATGATTGCATCTTATAATTTATTTTATATGCATGATGCAATAGTCCATTTACTTTATACTGTAGATAATATGTTGTGCGACAACACGCGGAAGAGCATATTATCGGTTTCCTTATAAAGTATAAACAGATGCTCACAACCGAGATAGACGGGGACTCTCTATCGGTATGGTTGTAGTGTGGTTTGGTATTAGCTTGTCTTGGCTATAGAATCACATTAGTGCACTTGTGTGTATTGAGTAGGACCGCTTGAGATCGTTCGTCTTATACTGACTATATAGTAGAACTTGATCTCTGTTATTATGGAAGTTCGTGCTCTTAATCCCTATACAATAACCTCGACACGTAGGACAGTATGTATTTCTTTGATTCATCAATGGGTGAGATTTATAAGTATTAAATCAACAAACTCGGTGAGTTGGGAAGTAATGCTGTATCTATGGTGTGCTGTTGATTGTAGAAGGAATCCATGTCCGTCATAGGTTGATGATGTCCCCTTGAGGAGCTCATAAGGTTTATCATGTAAATCTTGCAAGTGGATTAATTTCCGGCATGATAAAAAGGTTGAGTGGTACTACTCTCGGACGAGATATTAATTAATTAGAGTTGTCAGTAACTTAATTAATTAATGGACATTGAATATCTTAAACATGGGGAGACTATCGGGCTTATAATAAGAAGGAGCCCAGAACATAATTTGGGATTGGACGGGTAGTGCAGTAATAATATTTTAGTGGATTATATTATTATTATTGGATTTAATTAAAAGCTTTGGGCTAAGCTTGGTTAATTAAATTCAATTGAGGCCCAGCCCAATTTCTCCTCCTGGTCCCTGCAATAGCCCTTATAAATAAGTTATCTCAGTTCCTGTTAACCCTAAGTCAGTGCCTCATTTGACAGTTAGAAAGAACAGGAGCAGATTGAGAGAATTCTGCGGATTGTTGCCCACACAACAGCAGGATTCAACTTGGGACATACTGCAGAAGATTGAGAGGTGGTTCTCTGCAACGGTTCATCCTCTACATCAATCCAGAAGTATGGTAAACAAGATTTAATTGCTTCCGCTGTTTATTGTTTGCCTGTTTACTAACGATCACGTTTGAGCCACAAGATCCAATTGCCCAACACTATCTTGTATAAACAGGCCTGGTTGAACAAGACATACAAAGTAGCAACCATATAGGTGTAGTAGTAGCTTGTAATCCAATAGGTAAGGCTATAAGAGAATTAGAGAAGCATGCATTAGTTAGTTTTGGAGTTTGGACAAGTATGTTTGCATATAGCTAGATAGGAGACCTTTAAATTCTCCAGATGAGTTGTGAAACATAATCATCAACTGAATTTGTGAAGACTTAAGTTTAGAAAGGGGCTATTAAGTAGTATATGATATATTAAATGAGAATATTAATGGTGAGATGTGAATAGCTAACGTCACATGAGTGAAATAACTTTTCTTGTAGTATATTAATTCTCTTGTTGTCTAATATTGGTATTGTTATTCTAAAATCTTCAGTTTCAAGCACTTAGAGCCATGGTGCAGGCTCAATCCTCAAATTTTGCAAGTATCTATTGGTTGTTATTTTAATTAGCTTATGTTGGCTAACATCCTAACCTTTTAATGTAATCATTTTTGTAAGTGTAGTCGACTACAAGATTGAATATTTTCAGCTATTTCAACATTTGTTAGTATTGCTAAAATCTTGAAGAATAAAGGATTTTTATTTAAGAATAATAAGTATCTAGTTGGAACAAGTTGGTGCAACTACATGTATATTCTTCATGGATATTTAATTTTTATTTTTATTTTTTAATTTTCAGGAGGCTAGCAGGCGAAATAACACTGGTTACCAAGTACTACATCCATTGGCACTTGCTACATTAGTTTTTTTTAGTTTTAATGAATTTATGACTCTTTTGAGGATACTTATTTTGTTGGATAATATAAATATGCGTATTTGGAATAGGATTTGAATATTGATATTAGTTGTGTACTTGAAATGTTTAATTAATGAAGTTTTAGTTGGATTTGATTTGATGCATTTGTTGTTGAATCATGTGTATTTGATAAAAAATATTATTTTGAATAAATAAATTAAAAAATAGAAAGATATCGGCAATTCACTGATATCAATTGCTCTATATATTTAATATCATATCTATTTAATATTGGTAAATTTTAAAATAAATATCGGTGATGCACTTATATGTATACAATCAAAAGATATCGGTGAATCACCGATATTTATTGGTCATAATCTTTAATATCATCGTCAAATATAATGGTGAATTTTTAATAGATATTGGTGAATAACCATTATCTATTTAGTAAATAGATTTCGGTGATTCACCGATATCTATTTAGGAGACCTTTAATAACGCCTTCATTAATAACGGTGAAAATATTAATAGATATCGGTGAATAACTGATATCTATTTAGTAAATAGATATCGGTGATTCACCGATATCTATTTAAGGGACCTTTAATAACACCTCTATTAATAACGAAGGAAATATTAATAGATATCGGTGAATCACCGATATCTATTTATTAAATAGATATCGGTGATTCACCGATATCTATTTAAGGGACCTTTAATAATACCTCCATTAATAACGGTGGAAATATTAATAGATATTGGTGAATCACCGATATCTATTTATTAAATAGATATCGGTAGATATCGGTGATTCACCGATATCTATTTAAGGGACCTTTAACAATACCTCCATTAATAACGGTAGAAATATTAATAGATATCGGTGAATCACCGATATCTATTTAATAAATAGATATCTGTGATTCACCGATATCTATTTAGGGACCTTTAATAACACCTCCATTAATAACGGTGGAAATACTGAATAGATATCGGTGAATCACCGATATCTATTCACAGGTTTGTAGTAGTGATAGCGTATACTAATTTTTTTTAGAAAAAAGTAAATTTCATTTTCAGTAAATGAGATAGATTTGGCAACATCCAATAGAGAACTGAATTTCCTGAGACTACTTATAATCGGTTTCTTGATGAACCGTACTTTCAATTTTGAATGAACTGTAAAGGTTTCCTTTTTTATTTAATAATTAATTATTTTCGACTATTTGTCAAAAGAATTTTTTTAGTATAAACGTCACATTTAGACATGGAGTGTCAACTCTGTCAAGCTCCTGTGCTGATTTTTCATCAATCGGTATATCAATTGAAATCTTAATGAAATGTATGCATATCTTTTTATCCACTAAGTAATCAGCATGTGGAATTGCTTCTTTGTTCTCTTTTTTTGGGGGTTGGGTTTGGTCCTCTAATTATCCACTAAGAAACTAGCTTCTTATTCTCTTATATTGGTGACGAAGAATGATAGGGTGCTTATGTTATTATCAGGATTTTCGAGCTGATCAAGCAGACTCCCTTTAAAGGTTGAAGAGAGAGATATTTTGCTAATCAAAGGTTACTTATCTGGTCATTCAACTATTATATATATTAAAACTGTGAAAACTTAGTTGAGCTAATGGAAATTGAGGTGTGTTTGATGAGTTGGGATAGTTCTGAGGATTTTAATGTGAAATTTGTGTCTGGATATGGGTAAAAAAAACTCCAATCTTCATACCCAAGATAGAATGGTCACTCAAGTCGTATATACTCTTAAATATTCATTTTAAAACTATCCCCAACACAGTCACTCCCACAATGAAAAATTTTAGAACAATGAACTGGATCTTTATTCTTCAACACTCCATGTGGGATCTGTTATAAGAATCACATTTGGCCATTGTTGTTGAATACTTATAATAGTAAATTACAAGCCTTTCTCTCTGCTTATCATACTTCATGAAAATTTTGGTTATTGAAGACCATTAAAAATTGTTAGAATAAATAGTAATTTTTTGAAAGTTAGTTGCAAATTTATATGTATATATGTTAGCTTTCTTTGATTTATGTATTGAAACTAGCTTACTTTCAGACTGTATATCAAAGTATTTGTTATGGTTTTATGGTAGCCTAATTTATGTGTGTTGAAATCTTAATAAAAAGGATAAGTACCTTAAACAGTATATTTCTCTTTATACTGGGATGAATATTTTAGGGTTTGTAATGATATTACTAACTTTTACGGTATTGTGCTTATGTTTCCTCAAAAAACTAGCTTCTTTTTTTTATAAGAATGCAAGATTGGAAAAATGAGTAATTCCTGTCGACGCCGAAGAATCTAGCAACACTTATTGCTGTCAAGAAGAGGAAAAGTGATACAATTTCTTTATTTGATGGAAAATAGATGGTACTTATATTTTATTAATTGAGTGTACGCAAATGCATATATATAGCGGTTTTAGGGTTGGATTTTTTATTTTTAATTTAATTCAATACATTTTCAATTACAGTTTTAATTGTAAGATGAATTGAAGATTTATTTTTTATCGCTAATATTTTGGTTGAGTTTGATTTGACGCAGTTAACACTGGCGGCTATAATTTAAAATATATATATATATATATATATATATATATATATATATACTGGGGGCTTTTTTTTATTATGGACTAATTTGCTGTTTTGTGTTTGTTGGTGGAAATCTATTTGTTATTTGGAGTTAGAAAGGCCAATAGCAAAAAGCCATAGTTGTGTTGGTTGTTTTACCTATATAAATGCATGATTTTTATTGCATTTAATTTAAGAAAATTACTTTTTGATGTGATTGATGTGAAAAATAGAAGGAATATTTTTGGCTATCTAATGGAATAAAAAGAATGTCACTTCATTCCTCCCGTATTTAAGTTTATATTTTTTATTTTTATATGTTTCAATTTAAGGTTTAATATATATATATATATATATATATATATATATATATATATATATATATATATATATTAAGTTAGCCCCCCACAAAATAATATAACAATATTCATTAGACTAAGAGAATATACTTTTTCATACAATCTATATTATTAAATTTATCATATCATAATCATAATATATTAAAAGTGGCCAAGTGTTAACATTTTTTCCAACTTTATCCTCATCTATTTTTCTTTACTTATTAATTATATTAATAAATTTATTAATTTAATTTTTATTAATAATTCATGATTCATTTAAACTTCATGAATAGCTAACTCTTGGATTACCATTTAAAAAAATTAATTATCAACTTAATGCAACTCTTGAATTTATATATATTTTATATGACTCTTGGTTGTATTCTTATTATCTATATATACTAGCTAACATTTTAACATGAGAAAGAGAATTTGATTGCTTTTTGTGTTCTTATATTTACATTACCTTCTTTAATTTTATTTCTTTATATTTGTGCTCATGATATAAGTGACTTTGATATCAATTCCTTCTAATATTTATTTGTTTCATATACTACATAGATTTTTTGTTTTTTATTTCTTGCTATTTAACAATCCGTGTTTCGTAACTAATGCAGGGTCATGCTGTATAGTTTTCTCTACTTATTACCTCTATGTTATTTCACAATTGGAAGGGATTTCGTCGAGCATGAGGGCTATGGTGGTAGTGGTTGATACTAAGATCACAAACATGTAAAGCTTATTTATTTGGATGAGTGGAAGATGGTGCGGTGCATGTTTATCCTGATGAGGGGGATAAGATTTTAAGGATGTCAATCTAAACAAAATGTTATATTCACACGTATGTACGACATGGTTCATAGGATGTCAAACATTCTTTAATTTTTTATTTTTTTCATTTTTATTGTTTAGATACTGAAGAGTTAATTCACATTGCTAATCAATATTAACATCATGTTATTGTATATGTAATACTAATAAAAAACGTAATGACATTATTAAATTAAACATATGTAATGTATTATTTTCGAGAGCTTTTACACATTACTAATATAAATTTTGAATTCTATTATATTTTATTAACTTAATTATGATGATGTACTCTTTTGTGGTTATAAAAAATATGCAATAATATGAAGTTAATGGTAGTTTTAAAGTAAATGAGAGTATTTAGTTTTCTCTTTTAATGTAATAAAAATGTGAGAATATAAAAATTATGATAGAATAATTAATTGCAAAAGTCCCAATTAATACTAAGATTATTACGGGTTACCATTATAATAAAACATTAAAATATTAAATTCAATTGAAGGAGATGAATAGAGATAATTGAATGAAAATTAATTATACAAAATTAAATTATAATAGGTGAGTACAAAATTTAAAATAAGAAGAGAATTTGAAGAGTTAGACTACTTCTTATGATATTAATTAACGTAGAAAAATTTTATGTTTTTCTCTTTTTTGTGCTTGAACGTTTTTTGAGCTCTTATATTTTATTGTAATATTATAAAATTTTATAGGTTATATTCTATTAAATTAAATTGTGGTAGATGTAAGAAATAATTTTAAGTTTAACAATATTTTTATAAGAAATGGAGTATATATAAAAGATCAAAGGACTACGCACATTGATGAATATATATGATTGTATATATATGATTGTATGAAATTTAATTAAAATCTAAAATTATACTTTTAATATAATAGATTATTTTAATAAACCTTTACTAATTTTCACTATTAATATTATTTTAAGAGTATAAACTATTAAATTTTCACAATCAATATCACACAATCATATAAAGTATTAAAAAAGAGAGAGAAAATAAAATCTCAAATTCAACTTATTATCTTAAATACTTACATTTTATCACAATTAATCAATTAAAAAATGATTTTTTTTTTAAAAATCGTTAACTATTATCAAGATAATTTACAATAATATCACAAGAATTACTTGTACGTAATACACCAACATATTTGATCATTTATTTAGACCAAAATACCATAATACTTCCAAAATTTTCAATTTACTTAATATACATGCATAGCATAGTCAAAGGCAAAACTTTTGTGGTAAAAAAATTATTAAATAATGAGGTACTTCACGTAATATATAGGAAAATAAATTAAGAACTACTCTAAAGTACTTTCAATTGAAAATTTATTAATTATTAACGTATAATTGTCACCCAAGATATTTTAGGAAAAAAAATTCTCTTCAAATTTTTTATTTCGTTTCATTTAACAAATTAGGCAATTCATTTATATAAAAAAATATTTAATAAAGCACAACATGATAATTGTGTAAAATTAGTATAGTGATGTGAATGATTTTTAACTAAATTTATTTTATTCATGTAAAAGATTTATAAGAATTAAATATAAATTATCAAATCAAAAAATCGAGGTTATCAACATTATTACTAAAAGAGTAAAGATGTATGATTCAAAGTAATATAAAATCAAGAAACAAAAGATCCGGAACGAAAAAAATATACATGCAATATATAACAATTATTGATAAATTGGATGAACATTGTCAAACGAAAAACATTGCATATAAAGAAGTTTTAATGCAATTAATAAATAGACGATCTACTTAAATTATTTATTATTATGTTCAAAAATAACTTTTCAGAATAAAAAATAGTACAAAAAGATAAAAAAGAAAAACACTACATAGTATGACGTGCATGCGACGTGCATCGCAGGTCTAAAAAACTAGTTATAAGAAAAACAGTTTAGAAAAGTGATTTAGCAAGTGTTAATATTTTTTTCATTTTTATCCTCACTCATATTTCTTTACTACATTTTTACCCTTTATTTATCATAATAATAATAATAATAATAATAATAATAATAATAATAATAATAATAATAATAATAATAATAATAATAATAATAATAATAAATTTCTAGCACCTGAGAAACATTATTTATCTTGACTATTCAACCTCTTTAGTTTTATAATTATAAATGCATACGTTTGATCCTGTCTTTTGATCTTTGAAGTATTAAATTTCTAACTTAAATATGAAACTTTTGATCTTATACTATTACGAACTTTAATTATATTAAATGTTCAATGTTTCTAATTTGAGTGATTATAAAAGTCCTCTTTCCAATGTTGAGTTTATATTGTGTTGCAGAGCGATTGTCCATTTGAATGATTTTGAGTTATCGTCTTTATTATCCTCTTCTTTGAATTTGTCATTTTTTATTTTTGATTGATGAAATTGGATGCATTTTCATAGGTTGGTATTGAACGCGGAGGTAATAGGTATTTCCACTTTCTAGATGAGTGTATAATTTTTGGGAGCTCTAATTTGTTGTGAATTGGATTAGGAAATCAGACAGAGTTAGTTGTTAATATAGTTAGTAGTTAGTTCATCAAGTATTTATATATCTTCCTATATCCAAGGCTCTTCATTACTCCTCACCTATTCGTTTCCTCACCTATTCGTTCCCAAGAGGAATCAAACCCGGGTCACTCACCTTAGTGAGGAGCCCAGTGGTCAAGTGGTCTAGTCAACTTTATTTTTGAACCTACAATTATTTTACATGGGATGATAATCCAGGAGAAAGAGATTCCACGAAAGCATTTTCAACATAAAATCATAAAGATCCCTCCAAAGATCTACAATTTTGGGTCATGAGTGGACCATTGTGGTGAATTAGAGAAGAAGATACGAAGGAATTTTCAGGAAGTTATGTTTCTGAATTCCACACATCCTCTATAAGGGGTACCTTTTCTATTAATAAGCTTCAAGGCATTTTCAACATTGTCACATGCATAGTTAAGCAATGTAATTTGATTGTTGTACTCTTGATATTGAGATTTTGGTGATTGAAAATGAGAATCTTGGGAATATTAGTTGCTTTTGTTAAATGCGTATCTAAATTGAAGTCGAAGCAGAGTTTGGTCAGCATTCTCATGTTCTATAATATTGTCGTATCCCTATATCTTAATAATTTTAATACTCTTTTTATTTGAAAATTAAAAAATATAGTATTTTGATGTGTAGTAAATTGAAAATTTTATTTAATATGAAATAGGTAGTTGA
This sequence comes from Pogostemon cablin, assembly GCA_023678885.1. Classification (NCBI taxonomy): domain Eukaryota; kingdom Viridiplantae; phylum Streptophyta; class Magnoliopsida; order Lamiales; family Lamiaceae; genus Pogostemon; species Pogostemon cablin. The sequence goes on along the minus strand of CM042965.1, from coordinate 15,843,360 downwards.
ATTAATATTATATGTGAGTTTCATAAAAAATATATTAATATTAATTATTGGGCTGGCTATTCGCACTCCCGAAATCACTAAACATACCCCATTTATTAAATACACCCTAACATAGTTTAATAAATCATGTACATATTACTAAATGTATCCCAATTAAGACAATTTTAACCTCTTAATTAAAAATCTTCTTTTTAATCATATCCTCACCCCTCACCATGGGATAGAAAGTCGTGAACCAATTGCAAAACATGGTTGATCTTCTTGTCGAATGGATCATATAGATGAAAAAGTGAAATCATCATTTCCTTTTTCTTTTATCTGTTTCTTGAAATTCTGGAAAATTCTGGAAGAATATAATGAAGAAACAAATAAAGAAATCTGATGAATCTATCGAATTCATATCTCTGTTTTCATCCATCAATGGCAAATTTCCTAGAATTTCAGGGGAGCACACCACAGCCCTAAAATTGCATTTACATACATTCACAATGTATGCATGTCTAACTGAAGATCCCAACTTTTTTCATTGTATTCTGCCTGTGTGTTTCTGATTTTTTTTTTTCCTCTTTCTAACTTTACTTGTGAATTCCTAGATTTTGTTCATTTCTGATTTTCAGCCCTTCCAACTATTGACTCATTTTCTTTTTAAACCCTAAAAAACTCACATCACCACATGTAGAGATTAGTGTTTGTGTAAAAATTTTTTTAAAAAAAAAACACCGATTAATCCATGAGAAAACAAAACCATGGCTCCCTGCCTCCTGCACTGATTTATCTCATAAGTTCAACGACTCCATCAGAAAATCATCCACGTCAACATCCGGTAGAGCACCGTAGAGAAAGTCACAGTATCTCGCCATTTCTTCCATTTTATTTGGTAGAGAATTCTCGTTTGCTCGATGAGGATGCTTAATACTCGTAAAAAAAAGAAAAAAAGGAGGAAAAGAAAAAAATGAATCCATACATAAATGATTAAGGACACGGTCAAATTAAGACTACACTACAGTCTAAAAGATGTTATTAGTATTATTCAATTAACCATGCATATTTATACCAATTATAATCATTAATCATGTGTGTATAAGTCGGTTTATTTAATAAATTATTGTAGTTTTTATTTTTCTTTAACGAAATATAGCAGTTACATGCTTTCTTTAACAAAAATTAAGGAATATATTATTTTAATGTGCAGTAAATTAATTGACATAATATTTCAATATATAGTGGGTAGTTATATAAATGTTTGAAAGAAGATAATAATATATTTTATCTCAAATTTTAAGATTATTTATAATATAAATAATATATTAAATCATTGTTTATATATAAATACTTAAAAATAATTTTAAATATAAAAATAAAAACGTTGATTTGATAGGAAAGAATTAAAACAGGTAAAAAGCAGAAAACAACAAAGGCTCCACTCGTTGTGGCGCTTCCGCCTATTTTCATTAATAATACATGCAAATGCTATATTTGGTTAAACAAAAATAAAAAGGCAAAAATTTCTGTGCACCTGGGCGCACGGATCACATTCCGTGCGCCTTTAGAATTTTGTGTTAAATTGTATACCCTTTAGTATACAGATGTATGCCCTTTATTTTTTAAAGAAAATTATTGTGTGTATCTGGGCGCATGAACAACACTCCGTGCGCCTTTAGAATTTTGTGTTAAATTGTATACTCTTTAGTATAAAAATGTGTACCCTTTATTTTCTAAAGAAAAAAAATATTAATGAAAAGTGTATACCCTTTAGAACAGAATGATGTACCTTTTATTAATTAAAGTGTATACCCTTTAGACCAAAGTAATGCATCCTTATCCATAATACTAAATTTATTCCGTGCGCCCGGGCGCATGCAAGCCTCACTCAAATAAAAACTACAATAGTTTATTAAATATAAGCCGTATAAATCCCACAAGATTTATAGCATTAATATGGCTTTCTCTCCAATTGCATGCTTTATTCAATTTTCTAATTCTTTTGTGATTTAATATTTCCACATGTCGAGTTTTATCAAGTATTTCATGACAAGTTTTCTTCATTGTATTATTTATGAATATTCTATTAAAGGAAAATATAATGGACAAAAATCAAGAAAATTTTCATTGTATTATCAAATTAATTGAATATAAAAAAGTATTTATTTTAAAGAAAATTAAAAAGAAAAGAAAAGAAAAACTTATATTTTAAAGTATTTTTAATCCTACCACAAAATAAAACTTCAAATATAGTTTAAATCTAAATACTCGATTTAGTTATCACATGAAGAAGATAGAAGTAAGAGATATTTGTCAAAGTATTATCATTAAATAAAGAAATTAAGTACAAAAAAAACAAAAGGTAAAAACACTCTATCTATATATAGTACTCCATCCGTCTCGAATTTATGTTCACCGGTACGGTAAATACGGAGTTTAAGAAAAATTATTTTTTAACCTACTTTATTGACTTTTTAGGGGTACTATGATAATTTTAGGTAATAAACAAATTATAAAGTATGTTATGTGTGTTAGGTGAGAGTTATATTTTTGAAATTAAGAGAACTTTTGAGGTTGTTGGTTGATGTGAAATTTCCTTTATTGGATGGTGAACATAAGTGTGAGATGAATGAAAATTAAAAGTGTGAATATAAATATAGGACGGAGGGAGTATATAATATATGTTCTAACTTATTTACTAATGAATTAATACAAAATGTTTAGGTTGGTAAATTAATACTGATAATATTTATATCCACAAAAATTTAAATATAATTATATTTAACAACCAATATTATTCTATTGGTAAAATATTATAAAGTTGTTGTTCCATTCCTAAAATATACTCCCTCCGTCCCGGGCGAAGAGATGTATTTACTTTTTGCATGTAGATTAAGAATTATTATTATTTTATGTAAAGTGAGTAGGTGTATTAGAGAGATGTGATGGGTGATGATGGACCATTCGTGGGCACTTTTTACTAAAAGAGAAAAATATTACAATTTGGATGAGACGCCAAATATAATAAAATGATGCTATTTGGGTGGGATGGAAGGAGTAATTTAAATTTGTTTGTAATCCGTTAGTAAATACCGTCCATTTGTATATACTCCTTCCGTCTTCAAATGAGATCACATATTCATTTCCATATTTCATCTCCTATTTCATTTATTAGGTTCTTGCCATATGTTATAATCAATGCCCAAAATTTATTATATATCCCAAGGGTTTAATGGTCAATTATAGTGTATAGTTTTTTTATATTGTGAAAAACACTAATGAAACACCAAATGCAGAATAGGGAATTCAATTTACTTCGTCCCCACACCACCCTTCATACTTTTCTTATTCATTCGTCCCACGCCATCCTTCACACTTCATAAACGAAAATATCTATTTATCCAACAACCTTAAAAGTAACTTTAATTTCAAATTTGCCACTCATTTTTCAAGCACAAACCATTTCTTTATCTTTTTTATTACCTAAAAATTAATACAATACCCTCTAAAGTCAACAAATTTGGTAAAAAAGAGTAACTTTTTTTAAATAACGTGGTACAGTAAACGGAAAGAGTGGTCTGAGACGGAGGGAGTATATTTTTTACGAATATTTTTAAATAAATCAATAATAAGTTGAAAAAAAAATACATTCCTTTAAAAAAAATCACAAGAAAACATACTTAAAAATAACCGATCACATTATAAAATAATACTCCCTCCATCCGTTCGAAAAGGGTTTTTTCCATTTTAGTCGTCCGTCTTAAAAATTGTCATTTCTTTTTTTACACATATGAGATACATAAACCCACTAATACAATTAAAATATTGGACCCACACTCTCACTAATACAACTACCCACTATACATTAAATAATAATACTCCTTAATCTGCGTGCACAAAAGTAAAAGGCCTTTTTCAGCGGACGGAGGGAGTACATATAAACATGCGACTTGCATAATATACCTTTTCATACAATCTATATTATTAAATTTATTATTAAAAAAACAGTTCAGAAGATACCGAATAAGACATTCTAAAAATAATTATACAATTATTTATGGGTTAATTACGCCAAAAGTCCAACCTTTTCGCTAATTTCAAATTAGTCCAAACTTTTTAATATTTACAAATAAGTTCTCGACTTTTAACCCCTTTTGCAAATCAAGCCATCGGGCAGTTGGAGGCCACGTGTCGGATTTTTTTCCACGTTACCATGAACCTGTATAATATAAAAAATAAATAAAATCAAACGATGTCGTTTTAACAGCAAAAATTATATCTGACGTCATTTTCACTCACCGCCGCAATCCCCATCTTCCCATCCAGCCACCGCCGCCAATAATGTCAACACATGGCGGGGCATCTCTGCCATCTTCCCGGTGGTCGGCGGCTTCCTCGCCGATTCCTACCTCGTTCGATGCTTTGACCATTCTTCTTGCCACCATCGTATACCTCATCGTTCGTCTCTATTTCACCCAAATTGAATAAAACGACGTCGCCATTGAAATCTATGGAACAACTAATTTGTATTTAATTGGGTGCAGGGTTTGATTCTACTAACCATATTGGTGTCAGTAGTTCCGATTTCGTCACGATCGACGGCTTTCTTCATCTCTCTCTAGATTCTGGCCGTCGGAGAAGGAGGCCATAAGCCATGCGTGCAGACATTCGCTGCGGATCAGTTCGACGATGATCTGCCAGAGAAGAAAATCGCCAAGAGTTCTTTCTTCAATTGGGAGTACGTCAGAATCGTCTGTGGTGCCACCTCCGCTTTTGTAGTGGTGATTTACGTCATGGACTATATAGGCTAGAAATTCGGGTTTGGGATGCTGGTCATGGCGATTGTCGCCGCTCTGCTTGTGTTCGTGATTGAGAGTTACTGCCGCTAGGCGCCGATGGCCACCCTGTTCGAGCCAAATCTATATCTGATCCTAGTTTAAACTCTCTTGGCTACCTCACAGAAACACAACACCACCACCGATCCTGAAGGCACTGAAATCAAGAGAAGGGACATCAATGGGGCCGAGAGAATAGACGAGAAGGAGCAGTGGCCGGAGGGAAGATGGGAACGTCGGCGGTTAAGGGTGATCACGGTGCGATTTAGATGGTTTTTCGATGAAATTTAAATTGCCTTTCTATAGGCGGTTCGGTTCTACGTTTAGTTTAAAACCGTAATTTTTTAATTATAATTCATCATTCAATTTTTAGTGGTTTGGCGGTCGGTTTTGGCGATTTAGCGGTTTTAATAATAACATAGAATATAACTATATAAATAATATGAAACTTAAATATAGATAAATATGCTTGTTTCAATACAAAATGTATAATTCTAAACTAGTCTAAAGTGTCAAAATTTTTTATTTTAAATTTATAGTATCTCATTCTAATCATGAATTTAAATGTCTTTATAGAGTTTAAATAAGTAATTATCATGAACGTTTTTTTTAAGCTATCACAATTTGTTAGAAATTTAACAATCAAAAGTTTTGACAATGAGCAAGGGTTTATAAGAGTATAACAAGTTGAGATTCCAACATTTAAATAAGTTAAATCACATACATATGATATAAATGTACATAATATATGTATAGGCGATGCGGTGCGGTGCAATTTTAGGGAAAAATTAAAATTGTACCATTATGATGGTGCGGTTTTCTCAAATATAATTAAACTGCGGTTTATGTAATTAGATCATTAGTAGCGATGCAGTTTGGTGCGGTTCGGGCAGTTTGAACAGTTTTGAAATATATATGCTCACCCTTAACGGCGGTGAGTGAGAATACCCCAGCTTGTGGTGGACGGTGGAGCAATAAACACGTAACGACACCGTTTGAGTTTATTTATTTTTTATTTTATACAGGTGGAGGGTGATTTGGAAAAAAATCCGACACGTCAGCCACCGGGCAGGCCTCCGGCTGCCCGATGGTTTGATTTGCAAAACAAACTTAATATTGAGAATTTATTTGTAAATATTGAAAAGTTTGGACTAATTTGAAATTCGCGTAAAGGTTGAGACTTTTGGCGTAATTAACCCATTATTTATTTATTTTTAATGAGAACCAAAGAAACAATTTATATATCTTTATAAGATCCACATAAAACACTAATAGAACTATTTAATTTATATTATATTTATCAACCACTATATATTAAAATACAATATTTCTTAATTTTCGTCACATATCAAATGTAATAATATTCATTAGACGGAGAGAAAGTTGCATACATTTTCATACAACTTTTATTAAATTTATTATAAGAAAAACAACTCAAAGATTCCATAGGTTTTGCATTATTTTAATTTATTATTAATAATAATTATTAATTTATTACGGCTGTTATCACATTTATTATTACTGCACTCATTACCCTAATCACGCCTCTCTCTCTCTCTCAACATTAGTGTCGTTCCTGTTCATCTCTCGCGCCGTCACGATCAAAGTTTGTCATTTTTCTCTATACTTTTTTTTTTTGGTAAATGTTCATCTACTCCTAGATTTACTAATAATTCTACCAAATCAAATTTCATCCAGACTATAATTCACGTTTTGAAATTAGGCAGAGATTTTCTTGCTCAATTTATTCAAATCAAAGGATTAACGGGAAGACATGACAAAGACGTCACCCATCTTGCTTTGCCCAACAATCTATTCAAGAACTGTTGGTAAGTTATTTAATTTTTGGTATCGGACTGCCTTTTCTACTTCTTTTAATGGGTTGTTTTGATTCTTTGCTTTTTTTAAAACCAGATTTAATGTTCGTTTCTTATCGATTTTCATTCTTTACCTTCTGGAAAAAAATTCTTAGTTCTTAATATAAAGTCATCATGCAATCACTAAAAGTTAGTGAATTTACTAATACGATGTCCTTTGGGTTCTTTGTCGAAATAGTTACTTTAGAGCAACAATAGAAAATTGAGTTAAATTCATTTTTTGCCCTATAACTAAGCAAAACTTCGATTTTTGCCTTAAAAAAGATAAGTGATTCAATTTTTTCCTATAACTAATGAATTGTTTTATTTTTTGCCCATTTTCGCCAGAAAATGCAAATTTCGCCGGAATCCGCCATGTCATGCTTCAATTTCGATTGGTCAATTCGACGTGGTAATTTTGACTTTTTTTAGCCACGAATACGCCACGTCATATCCCACCTATTTTTTAATTTTTTATTTCCAAATCAGCATAATATTTAATTAAATTTAAAATATAAAAAAATCAATTAAATAAATTAAAACCTATAAAAATTTTTAAAAAAATAAAGAAAAAAAAAGAAAACAAAAGATTAAACATGTTGACGGTTGCTGACGAAGGCACGAACTACTACTGTGCCAGGTCATCATCATCAATCCTTACGACGAAACCTGACGCATCATCACCGGAGGCGCGAACGCGGAGCCACGCACGCTGCTGCCAATGCTGTTGGTCGCCGAAGCCGCCACACCCATCAGTCGCGAGCTCGCCACTTACCACCCACGCTGAAACCACGCCGGAAGCAGCCGCCAACATCGCTGATGCCATCGACCCCGATATATCTGTCCACCGCCAAGACTGCCGATGTGTTGCTGGAGCACAACCACATATGCCGGATCTGCTATCAACCTCGCCAAGACACCGGTGGATCTCACTCCGTTGTCGACTGCTGATCCACGCCATCCTTGCCGGAGTTTTCTCCTCACGTTGTCGACCTCTCAACCTCGATGAGCCATTGCTACACCCACCTTCAACCACGACGACCATCGACAGTTGCAAGCAGCAAAATCACCATCAAACTGCCGATGGAAACAGACACCGCTCATCACCAGCTTCTCATTGCTACACTAGCCTCCAGAAATCGCGCATCGCCATGGGTGTTCTTCGCCAAGTCGTCTCTGTGAATGCACCTGGAGGGCTTTAATTCTCTTTTTTTTTATTTTTCTTTTTTTAAATTTATTTTACAGGTTTTAATTTATTTAATTGATTTTTAATTTTTTTAATATTTTTAATTTAATTAAAAAATATTATGCTGATTTGGAAATAAAAAAAAAAGGATCTTCATTTGAAAGGCCTAGTTAACAATAAATTTCATTTAAAAGGCCTAAGTTTATAAAATTTTGTGTAAATAGCCTCCCTTTAAAAAATGAGATTTTTACATAATTATTAATACTTTATGGACTTTTGAAAAAATGATTAAAGTTTGGGATTTTTATAAATAAAAAAATGGGGGGAGGGGTTTACTTAATTATTAATACTTTATGAACTTTTGAAAAATTAGTCTTTATGCCCATAACGGAACCATTTCGTTATACCCACTTGTATGTCGTTATTAAAAATTTGAATTATCCCGAGGTCGTCTCAGTTAAAATTTCTCATTTTTACCTCATTGTATACGATTCGACTGATTTTTCTAGTGAATAGCCAATTTAGCATTTTCTAACCCCATAACGGAATCATTATGTTATAACGACTTGCACGCCGTTATTGAAAATTCGAGCAATTTTAGGGGCCTTTCATTCACTTAAATCTCCACATACAATGTCAAAAAATAGTATTCTAATAAACTAATAAACAGATGTTGAAAAATAGTGGCCCTATTTTCAAGAATGCTAAGTCAGGTTTGGGATATGTCCCTCAAAAGCCAGTCTGCATTGCCATTAGAAGAGCAAGTACAAATTATATCACCGAAGGAGAAGCTTCATCCACGAATGATATATTTGATGAAGGTGGTAATAAAATCAAGAGAGTCTCTATTTTCGAAAGGCTTGGAAGTGTCTTCGAAAGACTTGGACCCTGTGAAAGGAACAAGTATGGTAGGCAAATAATGTCAATTCTCCTAGCTTCCAAAAACTCCAAAGTTAGATTTCTTCTCGCATGAAGTTGCGAAATATCTTGACTGTCTCATGTGGAAGAGTGTTGAAAGCTATGATGCAAACAATCATTTTTACTAAAGATGATAGTAATGATGATAGAGAAAGTGTAGCTTCTACCAACCATATCACTGCTCTTGATGATTATCACATGGAGGAGGTAGATGCTAAAGATGCCCCTCCACAATTTGAAGAAGGAGTGAAAGCCACTGTTGATGAGTTAAAAAAAATCAACTTAGGTGATGAAAATAATCCTCGTCCTTCCTACATAAGTGCTCTGCTAAATGTTGAGGAAGAAGAAAAGTATATTAGCATTTTGCGAGAATTCAGAGACATCTTTGCATGGTCACATAAAGAAATGCCAGGCTTAGATCCAAAAATCGCAGTGCACCACTTGTCCATTAAAAAAGAAACTTGACTAGTAAAATAAATGCAGCGTCGATTTCGACCAGAGTTGATTCCTTTGATTGAGGAAGAGGTTAATAAGCTTCTTGAAACAGGCAAGATTCGAGAAGTCAAATACCAGCGCGTAACAAAATCACGAACCCCGCCAACAGCCGCCGGTTCCCCATGTCGCCACACGTAGTTGTTTCCCGGCGACTTACCACCACCGATGTACAGCCACCGCGTACTGCTGTCCGGAGTGAACGTCGACCGCCGGCCACAATGGCTAAAATGCCACGCCACCGGAAGATACCAAACCAGCCGAATTTGCATTCGACTGGCACTTATTGCGCGCCCCTCTTTGCAAATACGATCACAAACAGCAAGTAAACTCGAACTCTTATGGAACCATCGATCACCGCAACCGAATGCCATGTTGTTGCTAAAAACCACGCACCACATTGCCCCACACACAATTGTTACCGAGAGACAACTGGGGGACGTCGTTAATTCCGTAAAGGGACAATCGAGGGATAACCGTTAAAAGGAGTAATCGAGGGACAATCGTTAATTCCATAGAGGGACAATCGTTAAAAGGAATAAATGGATGTTGAAAAATAGTGGCCCTATTTTTAAGAATGCTAAGTCAGGTTTGGGATATGTCCCTCAAAAGCCAGTCCGTATTGCAATTAGAAGAGCAAGTACAAATTATATCACCGAAGGAGAAGCTTCATCCACGGATGATATATTTGATGAAGGCGGTAGTAAAATCAAGAGAATCTCTATTTTCGAAAGGCTTGGAAGTGTCTTCGAAAGACTTGGACCCTGTAAAAGGAACAAGTATGGGAGGCAAAATAATGTCAATTCTCCTAGCTTCTAAAAACTCCGAAGGCGATTCTTTCTCGCATGAAGAGGCAAAATATCTTGACTGTCTCATGTGGAAGAGTGTTGAAAGCTAAGATGCAAACAATCATCTTTACTAAAGTTGATAGTGATGATGATAGAGAAAGTGTAGCTTCTACCAACCATATCACTGCTCTTGATGATTATCACATGGAAGAGGTAGATGCTGAAGATGCTCCTCCACAATTTGAAGAAGGAGTGAAAGCTACTGTTGATGAGTTAAAAAAAAACAACTTAGGTGATGAAAATGATCTTCGTCCTACCTACATAAGTGCTCTGCTAAATGTTGAGGAAGAAGAAAAGTATATTAGCATTTTGCAAGAATTCAGAGACGTCTTTGCATGGTCACATAAAGAAATGCCAGGTTTAGATCCAAAAATCGCAGTGCACCACTTGTCTATTAAAAAAGAAACTCGACCAGTAAAATAAATGCAGCGTCGATTTCGACCAGAGTTGATTCCTTTAATTGAGGACGAGGTTAATAAGTTTCTTGAAACAGGCAAGATTCGAGAAGTCAAATATCCTACATTGATTTCTAACATCGTGCCAGTAAGAAAGAAAAATGGACAACTAAGAGTATGTGTTGATTTTTGAGATTTGAACATGGCATGTCCGAAAGATGACTTTCCACTGTCAATTGCTGAACTCATGATTGATGCAACAATGAGGCATGAGGTCCTTTCATTTATGGATGTGTCTCTGGCTACAATCAAATTTGTCTGACTCCTGAGGATCAAGAGAAGACAACCTTTCATACTCCGAAAGGAATATATTGCTTTAATGTTATGTCATTTGACTTGAAGAATGCTGGTGCCACTTATCAAAGAGCCATGTAAAAGATATTTGATGACATGCTTCATAAGATCGTCGAGTGTTATGTTGATAATATTGTGGTGAAATCAAAGGAAAAGAAAGATCATATCCATGATCTAAGGCGAGTATTCGAGCGATTAAGAGAGCATCAACTCAAGATGAATCCACTCAAGTGTGCATTTGGAGTTTCATCTGAAAAGTTTATTGGGTTTATTGTTCGCCGTCAAAGGATCGAGATTGAGAAAGTAAAGATTGATGCAATCATGAAGATGCATGTGCCTCGGAATATACATGAACTCAAGAGTTTGCAAGAAAAGTTAGCATACTTGAGAAGATTCATATCAAACTTGGCTGGTCGATGCCAACCATTTATTCATCTCATGAAGAAAGGCAGCATATTTGAATGGGATGAAGCTTGCAATAATGCTTTTAATAACATTAAAGAATACTTGATGAAGGCACCAGTATTGGGTACTCCAATACCAGGACGTCCCTTAATCCTTTATCTAGCTGCTCAAGAGCGTTTTGTTGGAGCTTTGCTTACACAAGAAAATGATGATGGCAAAGAAAGAGCTCTGTACTATCTAAGTAGAATCATGACTCCAAACGAGTTGAAGTATTCACTCATTGAGAATATATGCTTATCCCTTATCTTTGTGATTCAAAAGTTGAAGCATTACTTTCCATACAGTCCGTTTGGTTTTGAAAGCCAACCCATTAAGTTTGTCATGTCAAAGCCAATACTCTATGATTGGCTTGAAAGATGGTATCTCCAACTCCAACAGTTCAAGATTGTGTACGTTCCTCAAAAGGCCGTGAAAGAACAAGTGTTGGAAGATTTTCTAGCTGATCACCCAATGCCTGCTGAATGGGAACTATCTGATGAACTCCTAGATGAAGATGCTTTCACTGTGGAAATAGCTTCTCCTTGGAAGATGTATTCCGATGGAGCATCTTTTAGAGAAGGAGCCGGTGCGGGAATCGTGTTTGTGACATTCAGTGGTGAAGTTTTACCCTTCTCATTTTCCTCAACGGAAAATTGCTCCAATATCGCTGAGTATCAAGCACTCCTACTTGGTTTAGAGATGGCCGTCGATATAAAGTAGCTACACCTTAGGGTGGATGGTGATTCGTTATTGGTGATAAATCAACTCCTTGGATTGTACAAAGTAAAAAAAGCCTGAGTTACTCCCTTACCACAAGTATGCTCAGAAGCTTATGGGTTATCTTAGTGATGTTGACATTAAGCATCTGTCTAGAAGAGAGAATAAACAAGCTAATCCCCTCGTTAAGTTAGCGTCAACTATAGCTATGCCAGAAATGCAAATTTAAATACCAGTGTGTAGAAGTTGGGTTGTACCACCAATCTTCGAAGATTATGATTATAAAGAAGTTGAAAATCATGTGGTGGAAGTGTTTGAAATCAAAGAGGAAGATTGGCGCCAACCACTCGTGGATTTTCTGAAGTATGATAAGTTGTCAAATTATCCACGTCAAAGGGTTGATATTCAGCGTCAAGCACCTCGATTCATTTATTTCAAAGGTACACTATATAGAAGATCATTTGATGGAGTTTTCTTAAGATGTCTGGGTAAGGAAGAAGCTGCTCAAGCAATGAAAGAAGCTCATTCCAGAATTTGCGGTGCTCATCAATCTGGGCGGAAGCTGCATTTCAGAATCAAGAGAATGAGTTATTATTGGACCACAATGGTGAAAGACTGCATAGAATATGCACAAAGATGTCAAGCTTGTCAATTCCATAGAAATCTGATTTGTCAACCTCCGGAGCCTTTGCACCCAATAGTCGCTTCATGGCCTTTTGATGCTTGGGGTTTAGATATGGTGGGGCCGCTTACAAAGTCTTCTGGTGGTCATCTCTACATTCTGGCTGCAACTGATTACTTTTCAAAGTGGGCCGAAGCTGCGGCTCTAAGGGAAGTAAAGAAAGAAAATGTTGCTGATTTTATTCGGATCAACATCATTTATAGATATGGTGTTCAGCGCTACATCATCACTGATAATGGAATGCAGTTCAACAACAGTTGGATTGATAAGCTATGTGAGAAGTTCGATTTCAAGCAAATGAAGTCTTCAATGTATATCGCAGCTGCTAATGGTCTTGCCGAAGCTTTCAATAAGACATTGTGCAGTTTGCTGAAGAAAGTAGTGTCCAAATCAAAAAGAGATTGGCATAAAAGAATCAATGAAGTTTTATGGGAGTACCACACCACTTATAGAATACCTAATCAAGCCACTCCGTATTCCTTGGTGTATGGTGTTGAGGTTGTTGTGCCTCTTGAAAAATAAATTCCTTCTTTGAGGATGGCCATGCAAGAAGGCCTCACCGAAGAGAAAAATACAAAGTTGTTGGAAGCGTTAGATGAGAAAAGATTGAAAGCACAACAAAGATTTGAGTGTTACCAATCTCGCCTTTTGAGAACGTTTAACAAGAAAGTAAAGATACGTTCTTTTCAAGTTGGTGACTTGGTGCTTGCTATGAGAAGACCTATAGTAGTCACTCATCATGTTGGAAATAAGTTTCTATCTAAATTAGACGGCCCTTACGTTGTAAAAGAAGCATATACAAATGGCGCCTATAAATTGATCTCTGAAGAGGGCGTGAACATTGGCCCTATAAATGGAAAATTTTTGAAATGCTACTACGCGTAAAACAAATACATACATAACCTCATTGACGCACGAGCCTAAACTGCATGTTACTCCTGATCCGCATGAGTATAAACTGTGTACGACGAACTCCTGGTCCGCATGAGTATAAACTGTGCACGACACCCACCAAAGGTAATTATACGTGGATAAACTATTAATTCACACACTCAGGTATTTTAAGTGGTTAAAGCATTAAATAACCTACTTTGTCTAAAGTGGTAAAAGAATAGTCACTCCTAGCCCGCATGAGTATAAACTGTGTACGGCACCCCCATTCAAACCAAATCATGTTCCTTTGAACTATGTAATCACTTGATCCTCTTTAAAGAGGTACATAGACAGCTTAGTACTCTGCTAAGTTAAGTCATAATTCAGACTATTCCCATCAAGTATGTGAGGCAAGCGAGAAGGCGGTGGTCGAATGCAAATTTGGTTGAAGAAATTCAAAATAGTGAAATTGTGAAGGAAGGTCAAAATTCTGGGAATCTTAAAATAATCCCAAAGTGATGAAGATGATCAATGTGGTCACACCATGTGTTGCAAGTGGAGTGATGTTAACAAGGAGATGGGTTCAATTTAATTTAATTTATGGATTTAATTAATTAAAAGTTCCAAAATTTATGGAATCAATCAATTAATTATTAATTCCAAAATTATAAATTAAACCAATGGGGATGAATGAAGTTAAGATATTGAAATGAGCAATTAAATTAATTCATGTTTAAGTGTAAACTCAAAAGCATGATTTAAATTTAATTTTAAGTGCATGAGAATGGAACCAATATTTCTTGTTTAAGAAATTTAGGCCCAAGTTGATGATGGAAGTTCAACGGGTTAGTCCAATTAAATTGCAAGAATCCTAATTGGATGCTGAGCAGCCCAAACTAATGATTATTTAGTTAAGCCCAAATCACAAGGCTTCAGAAGCCCAATTAATCAATCAAATAGATTCAGCAAGTATACCCACGTGATTTATGATGACAAATTGGAAAGTCAAAAGCTAATCCTTTTTTTTTCTTCAAGAAAGGAATAGATGTGGCTTCACAATCTGCACCCTTTTCTCTCTCTATGAAAAAGCGGACAGCAATTATTTTCAGTATGTGAGAACTTTTCTCTCCCCTCAAAAAAGAACACATTCTTCTCTCAGTTGAAGAATTTATCCAAGTGGAATCGTGAACAGCGTATAACCGCATGGCACCATCAATCGCTCTGAACGGAGACCGCCATCCAACCAACAGAATCACGGCTGCGCTGCCGGTTTCAGCGCTGACAGTCACACCAGGCTCGTCAATCTGCGAAATACGAGAACTCTTCGACGTTCACCGCCGGAAACAGATACCGCTGTATGCTGTTACTACGGAGAGCGAACGCCAGCCGTCACAACCACCGGCAATCACGACCCGCTGCTGCTGCCGGAATTGGGTTCCAGCCGTCGGAACCTGTCAACATCACCGGGAGCCCCATCATGATGCAGTCACCACAGCGCTCAATCGAGCCGCGCCGACGAAATCGCGAACCCCCGCCAGCAACCGCCGGTCCCCGTGTCACCGCGCCATTGCGCGCGGCTGTCGCCCGTCGACTCACGACCACTGATCGCCGACGCGCTGCCGGCCATTTCAAAAATGCCGCAGCCGTGTGTTGCTGCCCAGTCAGAACAGTGGCCGCCGCCGCCCCATACCAGCGCGCAACAAAATCACGAACCCCGCCAACAGCCGCCGGTTCCCCATGTCGCCACACGCAGCTGTTTCCCTGCGACTTACCACCACCGATGTACAGCAGCCGCGTACTGCTGTCCGCAGTGAACGTCGACCTCCGGCCACCATCGCTGAAATGCCACGCCGCCGGAAGACACCACACCAGCCGGATTTGCATCCGACCAGCACTTATTGCGCGCCCCTCTTCGCAAATACGACCACAAACAGCAAGTAAACTCGAACTCTTACGGAACCATCGATCACCGCAACCGAATGCCATGTTGTTGCTAAAAACCACGCAACACATTGCCCCACACACAAACAACCGGGGACGTCATTAATTCCGTAAAGGGACAACCGATGGATAACCGTTAAAAGGGGCAATCGAGGGACAACCTTTAAAAGGAGTAATCGAGGGACAATCGTTAATTCCATAGAGGGACAACTGTAAAGGGGCAATCGTTAAGGGACGAGGCTCATTGGCGATTCCTTCGCAAATGAAGAATGATGAGAAGAGCATAAATATACAGATTGGTATGAAAAACAAGAAGTAATGGTATCTTGTTACATGATATTAAGAGAAATTATACAATAACAAGGCAAGAAAAAAAAAAAACAGATTAAAGAAGAGTAAATTGAGGGCTTACACTTATGAATTGAATACTTCGGATGATGTGTTTCGTGGGTGTGCTTTGTCTTGGCTAGAGCAGTCAAAATGGGCTGGGCCCGTCGGGCCGAACCGCACCCGCCTATATAATTGGTGGGTTGGGCCGAGTATTTCTAGCCCGCAACCTGCCAACGCCCGCCCGCCTAAGCCCGCCAAATGCACTGGTTGAGGCGGGTTTGGCCCGCCTCGCCCCACCTAATCCCGCCACATGTCAAACTCGAGAGAAATGCCTAAAGTTTATCTTTCGTGTATTATACTTTACAAAAGTTTACTGCTTTAAACATGTTCTTTTAATTCTTGATTTAAATTGAAAATTTGAAAAAAAAATGTTGATTATGTTTAAATAATTATTTTGTTTGGGGTAATTAATACTCCCTCCGTCCCACGTTAAGATTTACGCTTTCCATTTTGGGTTGTCCCAAGTTAAGGTTTACATTTTCTTTTTAATCAAGTTGGGCCCACACAAAACAATTAATTATTCCATGTAGGACCCACATACAACACTAATACAACTACCCACTTTACATTAAATATTATTTCTCTCACCTCACTACATATTAAAACATTATATCTCTTAAATTTCCGTGCAAAAAGCAAACGTCAACGTTAACGCGGGACAGAGGGAGTATTTGTGTTTGTATTTATATTCTTATAGATTAGAAGAAAAAAATTATGGAGTTTGTCGATTTGAATTAAAGTAATACTAATATATATGATATTAGAAATACGAACTCAAGTAGTAAATATAAGCAGAGGGAATTTTCAAATGTTTGAAATTTTTTTTTGTGAAGAGAGTGGTTGGTAAGAATGCAGATTTTATAGGTATCATGCCCGCCATAGCCCGCGATCCGCCTTTGAATGGGTTGGGCCGAACATTTCTAGCCCGCAACCCGCCTAAGCCCGCCAAATGCACGGGTTGAGGTGGGTTTTGGCCCGCCCCGCCCTGTTGGCCCGTTTTGACAGCTCTAGTCTTGGCAACCTCTTGAAGCAAAGCTGAAAAAAAAATTAGGAACACTTCATGCTACACTTTGGAAAGAAAGAAAAAAAAGTTCGACCAAGAGAAGGAAGAACCAAGAATTGAAGTGATTGTCCTGTTTGCTGGATAGATTTGATGAAAAAAATTGAGTTCATGGACTACCATTATGTAGTAGTGGGCTCATGAATAATTATGAAAATTATTTGTAAGAGGTGCAATTTCTACAAAATTTTAAGAGATTCTTTACTATAAATAAATTTGATAATTTTGAGTAAGATCTACCAAGGTGGACAAGAGATAAATTTGTTCTATATTCTCTTATCTTGGTGGGTAAGAAATAAATTTGTTCTATATTTTCTTATCTTGGTGAACAAGAAACACACTTGTACCATATTTATGTTCCGTTGGGATGTGGTAAGTAGAAAAAGATAAATTGGGCATCAAAAGAGTGCAGAATTGGGCCAAAAGAAATAAAATTATTTACCCTCCTGGGCCAAAAATATTCTATAATTATTTCTCAAGCCCAAGTGCTTTGTAAATTCAAAGCTTCAAAAGGAAAAATTGCAAGAAAGGGGAACTTTTGTGATTCCTTCACATCAAATTAAATGGGGTTTAAATTAAGTAAAGATGGACTCCCAAGTCAAATAAAGCCTGAAAGATTCCAGAATCAGGTTAAATCAAGCAATGACCAATCAAACTGTGTTATATATGGAAATGCCCAAGCCCGCAAAATCAGATCAAATCTGCCATTAACCAATCAGATTGTGAGTTATTTATGGGGCATCATCTGCCTTCACCTGCCCTCCTCCATTCACTCAACACACGCATTCAAAGACCTGAAGACACAAAAAAATATCTGAAGAGATAGACGCTTTTGAAGAGATCAAGAATACGATCAGTGCTCTCTTGAGATCTTCAAGCCAAGAACGGCCTGCGATCCGAGATCAAGGTTCTAAGCCCCTCCGATCAGAGATCAAGGTGTCAAGCCCCTCAGATCCGGCATTCTTCCAACCAACTGCCTGTGCTCCCTTGAGATCTTCAAGCCAAGAACGGCATGCGATCCGAGATCAAGGTTCTAAGCCCCTCCGATCCGGCGTTCTTCTAGCCAACCGCCTTCAATCAGAGATCAAGGTGTCAAGCCCCTCTGATCCGGCGATCTTCCAACCAAATGCCTGCGATCAGAGATTAAGGTGTCAAGCCCCTCCAATCAGGCATTCTTCCAGCCAATCGCCTCTGATCAGAGATCAAGGTTCTAAGCCCCTCCGATCCGACGTTCTTCCAGTCAGCTGCCTCCGATCAGAGATTAAGATTCCAAGCCCCTCCGATCCGGCATTCTTCAAGTCAACAGCCTACGATCAGAGATCAAGGTTCTACACCCCTCTGATCCAGCATTGGTTAGAAACAACACTCGACCTGAGGTCAATGTGCTAAGCCCCTCAGATTCCACGTTTCTTCTAGTCCAGTCATACTCATTCAACAGTCTTTGTGAAGTCAACGGTGTTCTACCAAATTGAATGACGTTCTTCATAAAAAGTCTTCAAGTCAACGTTCAATCCGAACAAAGGCTCGACGCCTCCGGATCAACGTCAAGACTACACATCCGGGTTCGAACAAGCTTCATCTGAAGATCCAGCTCAACACACATGCTGTCAACACAATCAGCATACACTCCAGTCAAAGAAATCAAAGTCAAGACACACAAGTCAAGTCAAAGTCAAAGTCCAAACTGGTTCGAGAGAAGAATCAGAGGATAGATAGAGATTGTTTCCTTAATTATCAAGTTTAATCCTTTGGATTATTATTATAATTCTCTTGTATTTATTTTATCATAAATATAAAATTTTGTTGTTACACATGGCTTAGTGATGCGTCCATATTCCACAAGGCAGAGTCGGATATCAACACACGAAAAAGAGATTAATGAGTGAAACTGAATTTTTCTAGAGCTACCTATTCTCCTATTTGATCGACTTTCGTATTCTTCTAGTGTTATTTATTTTATTTATTATTTTAATTAATTGTTTAGTAGTTTAATAATTTAAACCTCAAACTTTTATTGTCATTCATCTTAATTAATTTAGTAAATAATTAAATTGATAATACGTCGTCCTTTGGGTTCGATATTCACTTGGTCGCTTGCTTAAGCTGCAATTGATATCGTTAATACTTGGTGATTAATTTTGAGTACAAAGAAAACGCGCATCAAGTTCTTGGCGCCGTTGGCGGGGACGGCTATTATTATTAGTTGATTATTTCTAGTTTGATTAAGACTTTTAATTGTGATTATTTATTTCTATCTAACTTTGAATTTTTCTGAGGTACTTGTGCATTAGGAAAAAGAAAGGAAGAAAAGAAAGGAATAATACATTGAGCTAAACATGGCCGGAGCAAGGTAGAATCCAGATGATATTGCCATACGTGAAATTTTCACGAACTATGGGATTGGCAACATGGGGTTGATAGGAGGAAGGGGGAAGATGATGATTTTGAGATACATCCCGCTCTTATTAACATGGTGGAAAATAATACTTTTTCTGGAGGTTGTTTTGAAGATCCATCTCAGTATCTCAAAAGATTCCTTGGTTATGCAAACACTCAAAAGGGTACTGGAGCTAATGATAATGCTAGGAGGATCGCCCTATTCAAGTTTTCTTTGATTGATAGGGTAGAAGCTTGGTATGAGACTATTGATGCAGCAGATTGCACTACATGGGACCAACTGTAGCAAAAGTTCTTTGAGAGATACATGCCACTCTCAAGGATCTTAAGAATGAAGCAAGAGATTACCCAATTTGTTATGAATCAGGGTGAGAAATTTTAGGAGGCGTGGGATAGGTTTAAAGACATGCTCAGGAGGTGCCCAGAGCATGGAATGTCTAAGGCTCAATACATAAGTATCTTCTACTATGGATTAGATTGTTAGTCACGTGTTTTTATTAATGCATCATCAGGTGGAGCGCTGTTATCTAAAATAGCAATAGAAGCAGAAAAGTTGTTCGAATACATCTCTATAAATTTATGTGACTGGCCTAAAGAGAGAGAGAGAGGATCATATATACTTGGCAAGGTGGCGCATGTTGAACGTCAAGTGAAGTCGAATAGGGATGATGAGATCATCTTTAGTCTAGCTAATATCAACAAGCTACTAGAATCCCAGCAGAGGCAGATTACATAGTTGACACAAAGGGGGCCTTGTATGAAGTAGCACGAAGTGAAGAGTGTTGTAGATACCTTCAATCAATACATGGCTAAGAATGATGCAAGGGTTGACCGTATTGAGGCTACTATGAATGCTAAGCACATAGATTTATCTAAGCAGATGAAGGAGCTTACTTTGATGATGGTGCAGATGGCCGAGAACGTGAATCAATTGACATAGACATTGGGGAATAATGCCATCACATTGAGGTCTGAAACGCAGTATGAGGGGTCGATGATGCCGGAAATGAATTTTGAAGCTCCAGGAGCACGATTCGACCTCGATTCAACCAAGCCAATAGGTCAAATCACATCATGGAGATCGAACCAAGCACCTGGGCAACCTCCAAAGCATCAAGACATCTGGTTCGACCAAAACCATGGTGGTTAGACCAACCTTGAAGGTCGAACCACGGTCAAACCAGTCTGTCCTGAATTCGCTGATGTCGGGTTCGACCACAACCCTTATCGTTCGACCAATTTTTTGGCCAAACTGAGGTCGAACCATCCTGTCTGCAGCCTCCTGTTTCGTCTGAAGCACGGTTCGACCACGACCACGACCACTATGGTTCGACCAACCCTGTTGGTCGAACCGTGGTCGAACCAGCCTGTTCGGGAGAGAGCACACATTCAGATGCTCGATTCGACCACGACACACCTGGTTCGACCAAAGATTGAACCGAGATTGAACCACCTCATCTAGCATCGTTTTTTGAACTGAATGCTTTACATGATGTTGATGCTACTCCAGTGCCATCCCAAGGACAGAATGCTGAGCTTATAGTTGAGAAAAAGTGGGAAAGTTCAAAGAAGTTGAGAGTTGAGAAGTTTAGACTGCAGATGGATAATGAAGATGTGGTTTTCTCGCTTGATCAAGCAATGAAAATGCCCATGGAGACTCAATCATGCAAGAACAAAGATGTAGTTTCTAACTTGTTTAATCTTGATTTTTCTAAGACAGATGATTCTGAATTTAAGTGAAAGATTGACAAGGAGGTGTCTAGACAGCCATAGAAGGAAGGTAATTCTGAGGATCATATACTTGTGACTAAAAAATGTGAGGTGTTGAGTGTAGACAAGAAGAGTGAAAGAAAGTACTTGAAGGTGAGGATGCGAGAAGACCGACATTTGATCCAGTAGTTTAAAAGGTTACATCCGTCATAACTCTCCAAAGTTAAACATAAGCGCCTGTTGGGGGCTTTTCCTTCCGTTTTATTACTTTATTTCTTTTGTGTGAGTAAGAAATTTTTATACTTAAGGTGCTTACTAATCGGCAATTACATCTCTTTGCAAACTTAGTTTCAACTTACGTTTTTACTAAGTTTGGGGGTGTGATGTTATTACCTCATTGAAGCACCAAGAGTATAATATTTTCTTTGTAATGTATGCTAGGGGAGTTGATTTTTTGCGGTATGCTGAAACTTTAATCGATTTTGATGCGTCAATTTTTTACAATTTACCTAGTGTTCTGTGGTGTTTCTAGTGTGTGGAGTCAATTATATAGTCAATTGAGTCTTTTTTATAGTTCTCCTATTTAATTATTAATTAATCTGTGATGATGAGTGTGTTTGAGCTTTGATGATAGAAAAAGGTAACTGGAGTGGCAAGACGAGTTCTACACTGAGACTTTGACCTGATCGAGTTGAACAATTTGAGGAACTCGTGCATATATTGAAGAAAAATTAGATGCCCTCATTTTCTTATTCTAATTTTATATGTGCTTTTAATTAGTATAAGTGGAAGGATTGAGTTTATGGTTGTGATCCATGTGAGCTTATATGTTTGAATCATGCCTGAAATTCATATGCACTTAAAATTGATGAAGGAAGTGTACTTGGGTTATATTGTGATATGAAGTTCTATGTGTACTTGAGGGATATTGCTTGCCATGAAAAGTGCTCTGTTACTTGTTAAAAATCCATATGAAATTTTGAGCCTCGTTGATCATGTACATAATCACATGATATTTCTTTTCTGGTGAGTATCGTTCTTGTGTGTGTATTCTAGAACTTGCCTATTGTCTTACTTGAAACTACATGTTATTTTAGATGATGGGAGATGATTTTAGGTCATCCTTGAATTTATAAGTCACTTAGCCAAATAATTCCCAACCAATGATGTTTATCCGTAGTTAGCTCCGTTGAGCCTAAAAATCTTATTCTTTGGCAGCCTACGAGAATAACCACTTTGAGCATCTGATTTTTTTGAGCCTTGATTGTCCTTCTAGAAGAGAATTAATGGCTTTTCAGAGTGTGTTGATGGAGCTTGATAACAGCTTGGAAAGGAATGAAATTGGTGTTGCAATAGTGACGGATCTTGATAATGCATCTAAGGAGAATCATGGAGTAGTGCTTAAATCTAGTACTCCATGGAAACAAACACTCTAGGGTAGTGCTTAAATCTAGTACCCTATAGAGGATGCGCGAGGTAGTGCCCGAAATTGGTACCTCGAGAGAAAAAAAGGAGAGAAAGGAAAAAAAGAGAAGGAAAAAATATTGTGCTTGAAAGGAAAGTAAAAGAGTTGAGGAGGATGTCATGCTTAATTGAAGTGAGTAAGAAGAATGAAAGATCATGATAGGCGCGCTTGATTGATCCGAGTTTTGAGTCACTTATCTATATATTTCCTACCTTACCAAAGAGCCAACATTACATCCAAAAGAAAAATCCTTTTTGATCTCATTATCGAATCATACTTTTAGTGGTGCAGAGTTTGAGACATTTAGCAAGCTTATGGTTACGCATGCACTTGAATTGAATTTGCGCGTAAACACCTTAACCCATAAGTGTACATGTTTTACACTTGAGTGCGAGTGATATATACTTCCCGTGAGAACATGTGAATGGAGAATTTGAATTGGTGGTGATTGTCTTATCTTGTATGCTATGAATTGATTATTATATATAACGAGAGTTGCATGACCTAAGTTGAGGACAATTATATTTTGAATGGGGTATTGATCATAGTCCTTGTTTCCCCGCTAATTTTCATACTCTCTTTTTCTTTATTTTTATTTTGTTGCCTCGGGACAAGCAACGGGTAAGTTTGGGGGATTGACAAGAGTGGAAATTAGCGTGTTTTAGTATCTAATTAAGCACCTTTTTGATTGATATTGTTGTCATATATTAGCACAAGGGTCTTATATTCAATATATGTGAGAAAAGGGTGCACTTGAGGTGTTTTATTATATTTTAAGTGAAAAAGTGATCAAAAGTGCAAAGTTGGAGAAAATGTGCAATTTATGCAATAAATGCTGAAAAACGTATGCCCAACTTGTGCAATTTTTCTGTAATCGTGTGGAGCTCTGAATGGAAAGTGTGATATATGATTGGAAAGCCACTGAAAAGAGGATTATCTTGGCATAAAGAACACCTCAATCGAATTCTAAACGAGAAAGTTATGATCAAGATGGTCACGTCGCGCGAGCTGTTCCGAACAGAATAACTTTGTCATATTCTATGACTTGTTACACCTTCAAATCTTATAGTTTTTGTGAGTTCTTTATATGAATAGAAATCCAATGAAGAGAGGATCGCGTGAGCATAAGAATCACTCAAATCGGAGTCCGGATGTGAAAGTTATACCCTAAACGGTGAGACTGCGCACTGCAGTTCGACCAGAGTTCGACCACGACACAAGCGGTTCGGCCACTTGTCGTGGTCGAACCAGAAGCCTAAACAGCGCAAAATCGGGATTTTTACCCCCTGTTCATGAATTTTCATGCTTTCCAAGAAAAAGCCCTTCCTAGGTCCATAAGGAGAGCTTACAAGTATAAAAAGAGATGTAGATCACACTAAGGAAAAAAGAATAGAGAATAGATTAGAGTGGATTGGAGGGAGGCTACAACAATAGAATACGGATTGGATACAACACAATACAACCATCCTGCACCCCACAAGGGGGGTTCACCCCCCAACTGTCATCCACATCCTTTCCTCCATCTATCCATCACTTTGAAGATTCGTCTGTAGAATCAAGAGGAGAATTAAGAGGAGAATTCAAGATGGAGAAGGACGCAACGACGCCACATCTAGGGTTTATTTCGTTTTTTAATTTATCTTGTAATTTTTCAGACATCCGGGTAAGATCTATACAATACCCATGATTGTTCTTCGTAACATCATGGGCTAGAGCCTTTTTGGTAGAACTATGGTTGTGAAGGTTTTTACGAATTAATTAAACTTTCGTATGTAAACTCCGTACAACACTACTTATGGATTTATTTTATATATGATTGTGCTTTCTTAATCCATATTCATGGTCGTTTTGTACATCTTCAATTGGTATATAGAGTCTGAATATATATCTTGGTTGTAGATTGAGTGCGTTCACCACTGAATAGGATTCCATGTTATGATTCTAAGTGAGGGGACTCTGAAGCTTCATTAGAACTATCATATATGAATACTTTTTAATTGAATTGAATTCGGGTTATTAAGTAGGATAAAGAGGATAATTCTATAGTACCTATAAAGGGAGATCATATCGTGTTAGAGTACCAATTGGTCAGGAAAATAATTGATACTGATAGTACCTAGAAAGGGGGGTGGAATTATATCTCTTGCTCCGAGGTTATTCACACGTGTTACATGCATGTTTACTTGTGTCTATAGAGTATATATGCATGGTTTAGTAATGCATCCATATTCCACAAGGCAGAGTCGAACATCAACACGCGAAAGGGAGACTAATGAGTGAAACTGGATTTTTCTAGAGCTAATTATTCTCCTATTTGATCCACTTTCGTATTCTTCTAGTGTTATTTATTTTATTTGTTATTTTAATTAATTGTTTAGTAGTTTAATAATTGAAACCTCAAACTTTTATCGCCATTCGTCTTAATTAATTTAGTAAATAATTATATTGATAATACATCGTCCTTTGGGTTCGATATTCACTTGGTCGCTTGCTTAAGCTGCAATTGATATCCATAATACTTGGGGAATAATTTTGCGTGTAAAGAAAATACACTTCAGTGTGCAGCCCAAAAGTGGTAGCTCGAAGTCTATGGATGTTGCCGACTCCGAAGTCCTCTTTACCGATAAATGAAATTTTACTGAGCCTCCAGTATTAAACCGGATGTATTCCCTTCTTTGAAGTTTATTATGAGTATTCTTAGTATTTTTCTCTTTTTCTGAATGGTAGGATTTTCTGTTAGTCTCCAACATTTGTAATTCGCCCCTTGTGAAATTGAGTATTTTTATTTACTACTGACTAACCTTGCGAGGGTATTCTGGTAATTTTACCTATACTTATAGAGTGCAACCGCCATTTTCTATCGTGGTGTGGCACGTCTTTGATCAGGCGCCACGTGGATCCTTCCGGGCCTTTCTTCATCCTTGGGAGTTGTAAAGTCTCTGTATTCCAGCTGTCAGATCTTTGCCTTTTTGGTTCATCATCTCCAGTCATGACTTGCGTTCTCCATTTTTAGTCAGATATCTTTCGATTTATTTTTTAAAATTAAAATCTTTTGCGTATTTCCTTGTGTTCCCCCTTAACTGTTTCCCCAAATTTCTGGCATCCTCTGAAATCTTCCATATCCCTTCTTCTTGTCAACCCTATCTCTTGTGTTCTTTGTTCAAAAAATGTCAGGTGAAAGTACTCCCCCGCCGATCGATGTTCAAGAGGTGAACACCTCTAATTCTATACCGAGGAGCCATGTGCGACCTGGTGTTCGTAGTTCTAACCGCCTTGGAAGGATGCCTCGTCCCAACTTGAGGGACTTGTCTACTTCTTCTTTTTCTGGGGTAATCTGCCATCCGTTTCCTCACCCGACCAGCAAGAAGTTCCAGTCATACCGACTGTGGCTACTGGCAGTATGTCGATACCTATCGATGAGGGGTTTGGTGCCCTCTTACCTTTGAATATGATGGATTATCTTCCAGTGCACGGGGATATCGGTGATATGAGGGATGCACTCTGCGGCGTGGCTCAGCGCCTTGAGTGGGTGCCTCCTTCCAGACTCTCTGCCGAGCGCCTTGCTGAAATCCACCAGATGTACGGTAGTTCTGATGTTGTTTTCCTTCCTCCTGGTAACGATGTTCCAATTTCTGATCCCCCTTCTGAATGCACCGACTTTTATTACTCTTTATTTCTCGCTGGTTTGCGCCTCCCCATCTCTCCTGTTGTTGGCTTGTTACTGCAAAGGTGGGATATGGCCGTCAGTCAGCTGCTGCTTTCCTCTTGGCTATGTCTGATATATACAATGTCTTTGTCCTATGTTTTGGATCATACTATTCAGGATCCTTTCGAGTTAGCGTATCTTTTTTTCTATGTTCTATCTGGTTGTTCTGGTGGTTTTTATCATTTGCTTCCCCACGACAACCATCATTTTGTTGGTGCTTCCGATGTTATTGGAAGAAGCTAGGAGCAAGCTTGGTTTTGTCTGAAAGGTAACTACCGTCTTCGGGTGAATTATGTCCCAGTGATCTTTCTCTATTGGTTTTTCTCTGCTGGTTCCTTCCTTTGGCTAAATGTGAGGTTCTTCCCTCTCTTCTGGGCTCTGAATTGCTCTTGGGGACTACTAATATTTCGTTTACTATCTAACATGTGCAGGTCTCCCTCGTCGCCAGCTTACACAGTTAAGTGGTGGTTTCCGTCATGTTTATGAGATTATGTCCTCCGGTGGGAATACTTATCATGCCTCTCTTTTGCTTCAAGAGCCCATTTTGGTTTCAGCTGGGTTATCTACTTTCGGTCATTGTGCCACGGCTGGTATTTTTTCTTTGCTCTCTTGTGGTTTCTTTTGTTCGATGAGGCCCTTCGCTCTGTGTCTAATATTCATTCATTATTTTCCAGCTGAACTCCGAGATGCTTTATCTCTAGTAGTGTCTACCATTTTGGTCGCCAGTTAGTCCTTGACACGCCATGAATATGTATATGAATTTTCCGATGAAGAAGCTGACCTTGATTACTTTGCCCAATCCCCCTCCCATGATGAAGAGGAAGAGTTTGAGGTTTGCCGGTTGGCACCGGGGACTTTCAACTTGTCGAGAAACTTCAAGTTGAGCAGTCTACCCATGTTAGGACTTTGCCTCCTATGTCTCCTCCTCGGGAATGATCACGACAAACTACTGATGTTCCTCCTATATTCTCTATCCCTGCCGATTTATCTGGGAACGCGACGACGTCGTTACTTGGGAAACAATGTCGAGGTGCCTTTGAGCGGGATGAATCCTCTCATCAACCTGCATCAGTTTTATCCCTCGTCGATCTCCTTCTGTTGGTGAGTTTGATATTCTTGGTAATGAGACGAGGGAACTAATCACTTTGGTTCGTGCATCGTTATCTTCTTTGTGTCCCCATGCGTTCTCATTGCCGGTATCCTTTTACAGATCCCCCTGTTACCATTTCTGAGAGTGAAGAGGATCTCGAAGAGGATTCAGAATTGAATGAGGCTCCCGAACTCGAGATGGGGAATGATTCGGGGCCAGAAGACTACGATATGATTATTGGGCCAGAGAGGAAAGCTGTTCCCCTGGCTATTTCAGAGAAAGAAGTTGACACCAGTATTCCTCAATATAGTTCCCAGGCGATCCCGACTAATTCCCCAGTTGATCCAAACCCTAAAGGTGTTGCTGCACCTGTTGACCTTGCCATTGCTAAGGCAGAGGCTGAAAAGCTGGCGGTCGAGAGGGCCCGTGCTCGTGAAAAGAAGATTGCCGAAGAATCTGATGAGCCTGATTTGCAAAAGTTGGGGAATTTAGGTTTTATTCAGGGTGTTTCTCACCGCTTCCATCGTCGTGCCCACTTATCATTGATCCTAGTTCTCTCTCCCGAAATTTCTCTGGTTTGGCCATAATGGCCGGAGCTACTGCTATTTCTCTTTTTGCCTCTTTGCATATTATGGATCAGTACCAGTTGTTTGCCAGTCAGGTGGTTGGTAGTTTCGAGGGGTCTTCCATTGATCTTGAAGAAAGATTTAATGTTTTGGAGGTTGAAAATGCAGAGTTGGCCTCCCTTGTTGCTCATCAGAAAGAGCGCTTGGAGAATCTGGATTACGAAGTAAGGGTGGAGTAGGCCACTCTTAAATCCATAAGGATAAGTCTGATGGAGATGGAGATTGCCCGAGACGCTGCAAGAGTTGAGGTTGCTGAGGCCCGAGCTAAGCTGACGGAGATGGAGGCTCGTGTCAGTGCACTGGAAGATCGTGTTATCCATCCCCGGGCCACTGAGGAGAGCTATTCAGGCTGAAGCACGACTGAAAGAAATGGAGGATAAGATGGCTGATCTCTTCCAGTCTCTTAGTGGCCAAAAAAAAGATTGACTCTCCCTCTTTTAATTTCTCAGATTGATTTTTCTTTTTTGTCCCTCGTGTAGGTGGAAACTTTCATAATCATGGTGGTCTGTAATTCTGAATTCTGGATTCCTTCTTCCCCTTTTCTTGATCTTGTTGGGTGCTTGTTATGAGATTTGATCGTTATGAGATACAGCTTTCTATCTCTTGGCAGTTTATGAATGATTGAGTCATTCACTGCTTGACTTAAAATTGTGGATGTGTGCTAAGTCGTGTTTAGGAACTGTTCTGTACCTTTGTTTTGTTCGCTAATTATGTATATGTATGTATTCCTTTCCGAAACTCTGTCTTCCCGTTTGTGCATCTGCTGCTTGACGCTTTCTGATTTGAGTAGGTCGATCCTTACCTGGCTTATTAGGTTTATATTCCACTTCCCTGAGACTCCGAACTACCCCTTTTATCCGAACTATTTTATTCCAATTCTGCCGAGGCTCCTAATTTAACCTTTTAATTCCGATTCTGATATCTTGACTTTTGTTCCGATCCCAATTTCGATACCTTGACTTTTGTTTCGATCCCAAAGAGGCCCCAAAATTAGGCTTTTTATCCTATTTCCAATGCATTGACCTTTATTTCGATTTCGAAGAGGCTCAAAATTTAGCCTCTTTATCCCAACTTTGATACCCTGACCTTTATTTCGATTCCGAAGAGGCTTAAAAATTAGCCTCTTCATCCCAACTCCAATACCCTGACCTTTATTTCGATTCCGAAGAGGCTTCAAAATTAGCCTCTTTATCCTAATTCCGATACCCTGACCTTTATTTTGGACTACTTTTTATTCCGATTATCCCAATTTATCCCTGTGTTTCTCACACTGATGTTATATTTTTTATTACTATACCAACGTCCGTCCCTTTGTTTTAGCATGTCTTCTTCCCAACTTTGGTCTTTTCGTTCCGAGCTCACCTACTCTCTATTTTGATATTACTTTAGCCATTAATATTCTATAACCCTGGTGCTTTATGCTATGTCACTCTTTCTATTGTTATTCGGGATTATATTTGTAAATTGATGTTCCATGAAAATTGATATACTATAAAACGAACATCCTTAACCATATAACAAGAATTTTCATACAATTTCCATTCTTTTCCACAAATCAAAGATTTACTGCCCCTTTGGCCTAACGCCTTGATTCCCTTCAAGTGTGGCCTAGTGCCTTAATTAAAAGTTGTAGCAAAAGTTGTATCACCAATCTCGTTTATCACGCTCCCTCTCTTATTGGTAATATTTCTTCAGGTGTTGTGCATTCCAGGGATGTGGTACCTTCTTGCCATCTACTTCCTCTGACTCGTATGCTCCTTTTTCCAATACTCTCTTAATCAGGTAAGGACCTTCCCAATTTTGACCACTGCCTTGTGCCGCTGGGCCTAATACCTTCTGGAGCATCAGCTCTCCTCATTTGAATCGCCTCAGTTTCACCCTCGAGTTGTAGAACTGTTCTGCTTTTTGTTTATATATAGCACTGTGCATTTATGCTCTCAGCCTCCTTTCTTCCAGTAGGTCCAATATTTCTTGAACTAGTTTGTCATTTTTTTCTTCTCTATAGAAGGTCATCCTCGGACTGGGTTCTCCAATTTCCACTGGGATCACTGTCTCGGTGCCGAAGGCCATTTAGAAAGGTGTCTCATTGGTAGATGTTCGTGTTGTCGTCCTGTACGACCATAAGTCCCCCGATAATTCTTCTGGCCATTTCCCATTTAGCTTCTCCAATCTCGCCTTCAGAGTATGCTTGTTTATCTTGTTTATAGCTTCAACTTAGCCATTGGATTGGGGATGGTAGGGTATGGAAGACTATTTCTTGATGCCATAATCGTTATAAAACTTCTTCAGCCTTGCATTGTCAAACTGTTTGCCGTTGTCTGTAACGATGGCATATGGTATGCCGAAATGACAAACAATGTTTTCCCAGATAAACTTCTCCACATGGGCTTTCGTGATCATCGCTAAAGCTTCGGCCTCTGCCTATTTGTGAAATAGTCCACAGTCACGATTGCAAAACTGACTCCTCTCTTTCCAACCGGCAAAAGACCGATCAGGTCGATCTCTCATTTAGCAAAAGGCCAAGGGCTATAGTTAGAGGTCAGTTGTTCCGAAGGTAACCTCATGATCGGTGCTAACCTCTGACAAGCACCACAAGCCCTTTCATGCTGAGTAGCATTCCTTTTTAGTGTTGGCCAAAAATATCCCTGTCTGATCACCTTATGTGCCAGAGCAATTCCACCAGTATGGTTCCCATATATACCCTCGTGTATCTCGGCCAGCACATACTTCATTTCCTCTAGATTCAGGCATTTCAGAAGTGGATACGAATATCCCCGTTTGTACAATTTCCCTTCAATCAACACATATCTTGCCACCCTAAGTCGTATTTGACGAGCTTCGTTCTTGTCTGAGGGGGTAGTTCTATTTTCCAAATAATTTCTGATGGGGTTCATCCACGATTCCTCAAGAGGTTGATCACTTAAGACCCAGACACTCGAATCCGAGGTTTTCTTACTTTACTATGTTGATGTTGTTAAGCTCCTCTGCATTTAACGTCGTAGCTAGTTTAGCTAGTGCGTCTGCTCCCATGTTCTTTTTCATGTCAATACATTCCAGAAACCCTGAATCTTTGCAACATTCCTGCCACTAGTCCTCGGTAGTGGCTCATTTGGTTTTCCTTGGCTTCATAATCTTCCCTTACTTGATTCACCACTAGTTGAGAATCGCTGTATACCAACAACTCATTAGCACCCATACCTAACGCCATCCTCAGGCCATTTAGAAAGGCCTCATATTCGGCTTCATTGTTAGTGACTAGGAAATCGAACCTTACAGCAGTTGAAAAAGTCTCTCCCAAAGGGACTTGGATGATGATTCCCCCACCCGAGGCTGAAGTGGTGGCTGATCCATCTACATGCATGATCCATGGTTTCCTCTTTTCTTCTTCAGCAGGTATGAGAAATGTTAGCTCCACTATGAATTCTGCCATGACTTGGCCTTTGGTTGCATTCCTCAGCAAGTATGCGATATCAAACTGGCCTAATTCTACAGACCACTTAAGCAGCCTCTCCACTGCGTTCGGTCTCTGGAGTACTTGTCTCAACGGGAAAGTTGTTAATACTTCTATGGTATGCCCCATAAAGTATGGTCTCAATTTTCTCAAACTCATGACCAGAGCGTATGCTACTTTTTCCATTACTGGGTATCTGAGCTCGGCGTCTCGGAGTGATTAGCTCACGAAGTATACTGGTTTTTGGTTCTTTTCCTCGGTCTTGAATAGCACTGCACTGATTGTTATTTCAGAGACGACTAAATATATCTGCAGAGTTTCGCCTGGAGCGGGTTTGGAGAGGATCTTGGGATCCGACAGCTCCCTCTTTATTTCATCAAATGCATTTTCAAATTCTTCGGTCCATTCTAATTTTGCCCTTTTTATGATGTCGAAGAATGGCTTGCACTTGTTTGATGCTTTAGACATGAATCTGTTCAAAGCTGCCGGCTTCATGTGTCTGGGTGGTTCCATTCTTATGATTGCCTCCACTTTGTCCGGGTTCATCTCGATCCCCCTCGAGCTGACAAAATATCCAAGGAAGCATCCTTTGCTTACTCCGAAGGTGCATTTCTTCGGGTTTAATTTCATCCCGTATTGGCAGAATACTTCGAATGTTTGTGTCAGATGACTAAAGTGATCTGCCGTCTTTGCACTTTTCACCACCGTGTCATCCACGTAGACCTCCGTTATCTTTCTGATCTCGGCTTCGAACATTTTGTTTGCCAACCTTTGGTAGGTTGCTCCAGCGTTCCTTAGACCGAAAGGCATGTTGTTCCACTCATACACCCCATTTTCTATGAAAAAGGCAGTATTGGTCTTATCATCTGGGTGCATCGGAATTTGATGATATCCTGAGAATGCGTCCATGAAGCTCATAATCTCATGCTCTGCCGTGGCGTCTACCATCTGATCGATCGACAGTAGAGGGTAACTATCTTTGGGGCATGCCTTGTTCAAATCTGTGAAATCTATGCATAGCCTCTACGATCCTTCCTTCTTCTTAACCATGACCAGATTTTGTATCCTTATGGGGTATTTGCACTAACTGATTCTTCCGCTTGCTAGTAGTTTGTGGACCTCTGTCTCCATGGCTGCATTCTTCTCCGGACTGAATTTCCTTTTCTTTTGATGAAAAGGTAGGATGTTGGGATCAATGTTCAACTGATGACAGGCATACTTGGGGTTTACCCTTGTCATCTCATTAGTGTTCCAGACAAAGACATCCAAGTTCTCCTTCAATAATTGAATTAGATTTTACTTAAATTCAACCTCCCACTCGGTTCCGATCTTTACTTTGATCTCGGCATTCTCTGGATCCAGTTGGACCATCTCTGTTCTTCATGCTGCCGAAGCTCCTTCGCGTGTTATCATTCTTGGATCCACATCGGGTACCCCGGATTGTGCCTCTGATTCTTTCGTCCTTTTCATTTCTTTCGCTTCTCCTTATCTGATAAAGTAGGCTAAATGTGGGCTATTTCTTGTGAATTGGTCTCTCTTTCCCTTGTCCCACTATCTATTTCATCAATTATTGCCACTCTAATCGGTTCACCTTCCTCCTTCTCTTTCCCTTGTTAGTCTTCCTCGACTGCTATAACCATTCCCAGCTCACCCCTCTCTTGTTCTCCTTCTCCTTGTTTATCGATCTCCATTGGTACTCCATTTTTCTCTTCATTTCCAATGACGTCCTCGAAAGTTAGTATTTCGTAATCTGTGTCGTGGTAGCTCAAGCCTTCCACCCTTTCTACAAATGAATATTTTCTGGCTTTTCTTTGATATCCAATGACTGTGACTACTCTCCTGTCCTCTATGACAAATTTTAAGCATTGATGAAGGGTAGATGGGACAGCTCCGAAAGCATGATTAGCGGGCGTCCTAAGATACAATTATAATTAGAGGCTTAATACACAACCTTAAAAGTGAGTTGCTTCTATATCTTGGTCCTCCCGTCTAACCCTTCCAATTACACGAACAAATCCACCTCCATAGTTAGCCTAGTCAGAGCATAGCCTAAACCTTTAATTTCATCGCCACAAGGCTTCACCTTGTGATGACTTTCTCCTCCCACATTTTCAAAGACATCTTTAAAGATTATGTTGGCATACGCGCCCGTATCTACTAGACATCTATGCAATTTTACCCCAGATAACATAGGCGAAATGACAAGAGGATCGGAGTGTGAAGTACTTACCCCATATAAATCTATCTTTGTGAAGACGATGTTAGCCTCTGTTATCCCTTTGGCTTCAGATGTCATCGACCAGACTTGGGGAATTTGTTGACTCAAATCCCTCAGCTCTGCCTTTCTTTTCCTTTTCGATGCCGTGGAGAGCGCCTGTGAGGTTTTGATGTAAGGAATCTCTTTGTTGGGTTCCATTATATGTATCTCTCCGGGCCATCGACTCCCAGAACTGGCCCTCTAATTCTGTCGAACACTGGTGGTCTACCGGGAGGGAGAGGGGTAGAGGCATCGCACCTCCATTCCATCCTCTGTCTGGGAATCTCTATCGACCCATAGGAGGAGGTAGATTAGCGTCTCTCCAATACACCCTCAGCCTCGGGGCCTGCAGCATCCCTCTCAATTTTCCTTCTTTGAATAATTTCCAAAATTCTATAATCGAGTCTATGTTGTGGCCATGTGTTAAGTGATACATGCAGTATTTCTGAGGATTAGTGAGCTCCGAAGTCTGTAGGACAGGCCTCGGCGGCTGAAGGACCTGCTGATCCTTCACATAATAGAAGACCTCGGCAATGTTCAAATTTATGCCCGACTTCAATTCCTCATACATTTATTGTACCTCGGTATCTTCCGTGAAAGGCTTGAAAAAGTTGGTGCCTTGTAATCCTTTGCTCCTCCAGTGTTTACTTTCTTCTTGCCTGGATCTGCCGAAGTGTTCTGATTGCTCGCCTTCTTTGCCATCTTGAAGATGTCTTCGGCTTGGATGTATTCGTTTGTCATAACTGAGAAAGCAGCATATGATGTTGGCGGTTTCAACTGTACCGCTTTCCATAAGTTAGTTTCTGGGTAAAGTGCTCCCATCACCGTGATGAGGTATGTTTCGTCCCCCATGACTTTTCTCATAGACCTCTACTTGTTAAACCTTTTCAGAAAATCTCGTAAGCTTTACGTCGATCCCTGGTGAATATTAGCAAGCTTGTGCTTCGGTTCCTTGGGTGCTCCCAAATAAGAATATTGCATCAAGAAGGCTTCCATCAGCTCTCCCCAACTTTTGATGGACACCGCTGGGATCACCGAAACCAAGCATGAGCTTTGTTCCCGGGTCAAAGGGAACATCCTGCACAACGTGACCTCATTTGTGCTTTGAGCCCTCATCCACATCAGATATTTCTTGATGTGGGAATAGGGATCATAATCACAATTGAAAACCAGTCTGGAAGGGAACTTGACTCCGTGTTGCTGAGGGGCATTGCTGATTTCCGCTGGGAATGGTGAGGGGGCTACCGCTTGCTGAAGGACTCCTCTTATTCTGGACATCTTTTTTTCCAGATCCGCGAAACGTCTGTTTACTTCGTCATTTACAAGGGCTTGCAAGTTTCTCGGTGGGACCTCCAGAAATACTTCTCTGTTCTCTGACCAAGTTTCCGGGTGAGCTTCCGTTCCTCTCGTCCTTCTTTGGGAAGGAGGTCTCCTGTTTCTTCCATTCCTTGGTCGGGATAATTCCTTGATAGATCGATCCTTCCAAGATAGGTCTTGGTTCTCCCGCATTGGGGATGAATGCGATCTTTGGTTAGCTGGCCTCCGACCTTGATTACGTCCCCTTTGACCAATCCTTTGGTATGCGGGGGGTGGTGAAGGGTTCGGGTTACGATGTCCTCTCTGAGAGAGGGATGACTTCCTCCTTGGACTTTCCTCTTCCACCGGTACTTCTCGAGTTGTGGGGCAACTCCTCATTTGGTTTGGTGGTTGATGTCGATGGGATTCTTTCTTCTAGGCACCTCCCCTGGTGCGGGATGCCCTGTCCTTTGATCCTGCCTCGGCCGTGGCTGCCTCCGAGTTTCATCCTTCCTAGGAATCTCCTTGGGCGGAAAGTTTCTTGCCTCTCGTTCTTCCTCTGGTCATGGTTGCCTCTGAGTTTCCTATTCAGACCGGCGGTGATATTCGCTATGACCTCCATCTCTCGGAGTTTTGTTGACACACTCTCTCTCATGCGTTCCTTTTCCTTATGAAGTTGATCATCTCCCTGGCATCTTCTCCACTGCTTACTCTCCTGCCTCCTTTCTTCTCTCTAGATCTTCCCTTAGATCGCCATGGTTGCCTCCGCAAGAGCCACTGAAACTCAACCTCGTTGATTGAACTGAGGAAGCTTCTGTGGCATATTCATTAATCACCCTTCGAATTTTTTTATTCATTTCTTTTATTTTCTGTAGATCACCCATATCTTGGATGGGAATATATCTCGCTGGAGTTAATATTTCCACTGCCGGAGCGCTGACTTGTACATTATTTCCACTTCTTGTCACATTCCGATGAGCTCTGGAATATTCTCCCCTTTCTTCATTTCGGGAAGTCGTGAAACCGTCACCTTCCATATCTCAACAAAATAAAAATAGAACAAAGAACCAAAATAACTTTTTTAAGAAACAGACTGAGAAAACCTAAACTTCGTGCCACAGACAGCGCCAACTGTTGATGTGTGTTCTTAGCTAGTTAATTTGGGATTAAGAGATTGAAATTGTTGTGTAACTGGGCAAAAAACGGTCACAATCAAACAAGGTAAAGTTAACAAAACAAACGATCAAACTAATAAGAAAACAGGATCCGACCAGAGAACTCAACCGATTTTTCTTACTCTCCCTAAAAGAACAACACTCATAAAACCTGCAATTACAAGTGTAATGTCAAGTGTGAGAATGAGTAACCTGTCTCTCTCCTATGAGAGAAGCTATTAATATTATCAGTAAAACCCTAACTAGTGTCCAATCCTATCGTGCCACCTGGACGGATACAAGCAACCATAAATGTAATCTGCTGGTACATCGACGACTTTTAGCAGCTGGTGCAGAGTGATGCTAGACGTCCCCCAGAGCGTGACAAGTCTTTCTCTCTCCTTTGCTGGCTTTCCATTGGCGGATTAAGAGAGGCATGCCTGTTGTGTGTTGTCCACTAGTGTGGGAGTGTTGCACAAGACATCTCTTCTTACCGTTATTTTTGTCTTCTTGCCTTTCATCACTAGTTGTTCCTGCAGTCGTGTCTGTGCTCTGCCCTATAATTTTGACGACCCTTCCCGTCGTCAGTCGAGTCGATTTCCGAAGATCCGCTGTTCGTCCAAGGTCTGGAGTGCTCCCTTCATCTTCGGATTCGAGGTGTTCTGCCGAGGGGACTCGCCCCTTTGTTCCTTTGGTGGGCTTTCTGCTCTCCAGCTTTTGATGATGGGCTCGTCTCTTGGGCCTATTATTAGTTCTTCCCGAAATGTATCTTTTGGGCCTTGGGCTTATTTCTTTGTAGTTGGGCGTCTTCTTCGTCGTAGCTCAATTTGTTGGGTTCACGACCCACTATGCATGAGGGATATAATACCCATAACAATATATATTATCTATTTCAACATTTTAAGACAATTTAGTAAAATATGAATATACTGTTATTTGCTTTTATTGAACTTAAGATCTGCATTAATCACATCCAAGTTAAAAACAAATAAAACAGATCAATATTTTATATTGATCTACTCCTATAAAATACAGATAAATATTAGGAGTATATGATTTTACAATTCATGAGATCCTATACTCATATAATTAATTTGATTTACAAGTAATATAATATAATTGTGAATTCCTTTAAGTATCATCACATATTCAATATATGAGTATGTATATATAAGTTATGAAAATTATATTTTTTTTTGTATATAACCTATTTAATTTAATAAATTAGTATTAATTTATCGATTATATAATATCTGTGTAAATTAATAAAATTCTTTGATCCCGAATATATTAATTATTTATAGAGGTTTAACTGTATTAGTAGCAATCTATAATTTAAGCAGTCCGAAAATGGATAAGGCGGGAAAGACGAGTATGTGGTAGGCACAAGCAGCGATTCTTTGATTATGATTATGGCGGTTAATGTTTGAAAGAATTCATTTGAAAGAGATAGCTGTCATATTTGGAAAGTGAATACCTGATTGAGCCAAGTCAGCACGTGTAAATTTCTCTTCATTCAATTGCCAAATTAATGAGGCATGAGATATGAATATGACAGGTTTTGTAGGGTATTGATGTTCGCCTATAAGGCTATAATCTGTTTTCTTTTTCGTTTATATATGCAATGCAATGTCTCTGTTTTCTGCTACTATGATTCCTTAGTAGACATTGGTATTCACAAAGCTTTTATTTACCTTCTGTAATTGAAATGCAATGTTAAATTCCCTTGTGTTGTAATATTCACTTCATAAATCACCTCGTTTTTATTCATTAGTACAATATAATCTCAAAGCATCAACAATTTGGTACATTTTATGGAAATCAATAATAATATCGGCTCCTATGTAATGTTCCATATCCTTTCAACTTACTTTTGCCACATCAAGATTGATTACCCAATTAATTTTTCTTTGAAGAAGACCACAAATCAAGCTTAGTATTAACAGGGTTCAACAATGCTGGCTTCCAAGAGAAATATTGTTGTGGAGTTTGGTTTCTTAATTTAGAGATGAATGCTATGGAATATCAATGTTAGTATGCACATGTGTTGTTCTTGCACAACATCATGATTGACAAATCAATGCTTCTAAGGAGATATCCCTCTATTAATGGGGAATCATTTTAATACTACTCTTGCAGATAAGGAGAAATTATTGCAGGTAGCATATGAGTTATGAGAACCCCTTTAGGATCATACATTAAAATGCTAGGAGACAGAGTTACATCTTAACTTGTATTCTGTCAAGATTCTTTGGCTGCAATATGTTACATTGATTCATTTAAGTTAAGTACTTATTTGACACGATTAATTAGCTTGTCTTTATTTTTCATTGATGAAGAGAACAGCCTTGGTCCGCTGCTTTGAAGTCCCTTTTCTTGACTCAAACAGGTCTTGCTTCAACATACTAATTTCGCAACCGAAAAGTTGGAGTAGCCATCAGATGATTGGCCCTGGCAATAACGAGGGAAAACTCCTCAGTCATGTCCAACTTCTCCGACAACAAACCTTCCGGCAGCTGCCAATCAAAGCAATGGACCAACTGCGAAACAATCAGTAGAACTTGGATGAGTCCCAACTGGATCCCCGGACAACCCCTTCTACCCGCGCCAAACGGGAGGAGCTGGAAATGCTGTCCCCTGACGTCAATGTTACTGCCAATAAACCTCTCCGGAATAAATTTCTCTGGCTCTGTCCATGCGCTCGGATCACGTCCAATTGCATATGCGTTTACCATGATTCTTGATTCCTTTGGTATGTGGTAGCCGTTCACCGTGCAGTCATCCATAGAATAGTGAGGAAGCAACAATGGAACCACTGGATGAAGCCTAAAGGTTTCCTTTACAACCATGTTCAGATATTCGAGTCGATCCAGGTCAGACTCTTCTACCATCCTCTCTAACCCCACCACTTCTTCCAGCTCTTTCTGAGCTTTCTTCATTATTCTTGGATTCTTTACGAGTTCTGAGAGTACCCACTCCAGTGCTGATGCTGCTGTGTCCATTGAAGCTGCAAGCATATCCTGTACACATACGTTTTTTCACTAATTAAGGGAATTCACAGGTAACAATAACAAACAATCTAAAATAATAACCCCTTATGGCTTTTGAGGCCTAAATTTCACATAGAAGACCTGGTGGTTAAAACTAAGGAGAGTGTGTGTTTGAAAAATAGTGGATATACTATTGATGTACTTCATATATCATATATATACTAAATCTGTTGTATCATATTTTAAATAGCATTACCAGCATAATGGCCTTGACATGGCGACGATCAAACTCAAATTCTGTTTCTCCGGTCTGTATGATGGACATCATGGTATCTACAATGTCTTTTGTCTGCCCTGTATCACCATCTCTAACATGGTCATCAATAACCTTCTCAAAAAAATCATCATACACTTTAGCAAGGGACTTCATTTTCTTTGTCAGCCCCTGAAGATCCAAGACTCCTAGAAAAGGGAAGTAATCTCCCAAATTAGGAACAGCTGCAAGTTTCATCCCTTCTTGAATCACACTTTTGAACCCCCTCTCATCAATGTCTTCATCATAATACTTCTTGCCAAACACCATTCTACAGCTCATCTCCGCAGTGAGGGACGCAACCTTAGCGCTGAGATCAACCGCAACTCCCGCCCTCGCTGCATCCTTGAGGGATTCAACAAAGAGACCAAGTTCTTCCCTTCTCATGGGCTGAAAAGAAGCAATCTTGAGAGCACTCAGCAGATGCAATGTGCATAGTTTACGCATGTTTCGCCAGAACGATCCATACTTTCCAAAGGTGAGGTTCCTTTGATTCCAAGATAGATACATGGCAGCCTGATGAGGTGGCCTGCTGGCAAAAACCAGGTCATGTGTCTTGAGAAAAAGCTCAGCTGCCTCAGGGGAAGAGACAACCACAACCGGCACGAGCCCGAACCGCATGTACATTATCGGGCCGTGTTGTCGGGCCAGTATATGCAAATCTTGATGAGGGTTCTTCCCCATCAGGTGCAGATGCCCCAAGACGGGGAGTCCCTTTGGCCCTGGAGGTAACTTCTTAGAGCCCTTTTGCCTTGATGACAACATGTGAACCAAACAACTTGTCATAAAGACTACCACTAGTGTTAGCCATAACCAAGACACCTCCATTGCTGAGTCTCTGTATGAGTTTTCTTGCTCTGAATTTTTTGTGGTGCTGACAAAGGATTATTATGGCATTTATATTGGATGCAAGTGGTTGAATGTCTACTTCAGTTGTTTTAAAAGATGATTTTGGTATCACTTCTGTGTGGCTTATTTGAGGCAAAAGACAAGTCAAAGCTGGCGGAAGTTTCTTTGATTATTATGCCATTATGGTTCTTGTCATTAATAAAGGATTGGCTTCTTTTTATTCGCGTTGGATGTCCTATTACATTTTTTATGTTAAATCTCCAGTTACACGTGTTAGATGAGTGACACGTATGCGGGGAGAAAAATCTCAATCTTTCCCCTTAGGATTGATTGTTAGGGTATAGATTAGTCAATCCTACGTGTCAATCATCCAACGATTTGTAACATGAGATGTAACATCAAATGTAACAGGAGATCCAAACCGCTTTTTATTATTATTAAGGGCGGTTATTTACCTCCCGAATTTATTATACATACCCCAAAATTTTATTTTAAGTAATAAGATTTAAATATTCTTGATGAATATTAATACTAAACATATCCAAAATTACTAAACATACCCCATATTGAATCTTAAATGTGAAACATCCCATTCTCTCTCTTCACAACTCTCATGTTCGGCCTTTCTCTCTTCGGAGTTTGACCACCTTGATCAACTTTTTTCGTATATTGTGTTTACACTATTTGCATTCATATTTTCAAGTTCTTGAAAATATATGGAGTGTCCGGCCATATATTCCCTAATTGCGTACCCACTTGAGGGACCCCCTCCCCCGTAACCCTCTCACCCCCACCCTACCCCTCTCACTCTCATTAAAAAAATGACCAAGGTGGTCGAA
Source organism: Pogostemon cablin (assembly GCA_023678885.1). Lineage (NCBI taxonomy): Eukaryota > Viridiplantae > Streptophyta > Magnoliopsida > Lamiales > Lamiaceae > Pogostemon > Pogostemon cablin. The sequence goes on along the minus strand of CM042965.1, from coordinate 15,802,244 downwards.
TTTCGAAGAGAGAAAGGCAGGAGAATTGCGAAGAGAGAGAATGGGGTGTTTCATATTTAAGATTCGATGGGTATGTTTAGTAATTTTGGATATGTTTAATATTAATATTCATTAAGGATATTTAAGTCTTTTACTTAAAATAAAAGGGTGCGGCTATTTACACCCCGAAACTAATTAACGTACTCCAAAAATACTTAAATTATAATTCCTTTTATTAATATTACTTAAACACCCTTTTATTAAATATTAATGTTAAACCTATTTCAAACTTACTAAATATACACCAAATATTAATGGAATGTTAAATGAACTCTCTTCTCTCTCTCTTCCAAGCCGTGCAAAGCATCACTATTCAACAAGGATTTTTTTTACCATATTTATTCAATTTTTTGATCAAATTAACTTGATCACCAATTTTTTTTTATTGTGATTAAATTGTTGATGATGGTTATGATTTATGAAACTGAAATTTGGGGTTATGATGTGCAGCATGTTAAGGGTTGGGAGGGTGGGATGGTTCCTGCCTTCCAAATTTATCTGTGAACAATAAGCCCTTATTTCATCATCATAAATTTGGCTAAAATTCGATACTGTGTTGCAATAACTACATTAATTCTTGCCAATGAAAAAAAAAAACTAATTTCTTCATATTGTTTTATTCTGAGTGTAAAGGGAGAGAAATAGAAGAAAGAGAACTTCTGTTGAGAGAGAGAGATTGGAATTGGAAACAAAATCAAAATAGCTGCGTGCTTTGACAAGAGAGTAGAGAGTTTAATGTTAAGATTAATGTAGGGGATATATATTTAATAAAAGACAAAGACTTGTGTGAGACACATAAGAAAGAGAGTTCATGTTAAGATTAATGTAGGGGGTATATTTAGTAAAAGACAGACACTTATGTGATATCGTCTCACGTAAAAGGCTTATGTGAGACGGTCAAAAAGTAATTAACTTTTATAAAGGAAAGTGATAATAAATAAATTAATGAAAAGTGATAATGTTCTTTCATGAACAATTTATAGTATAAATAAAAAGTGATAACATTTTATAGCGAAAGTGATAACGATTTATAGCGAAAGTGATAACTATTTTAAAAAGTAAAAATGATCCCACGTGAGACGGTCTCACGCAAGACCTACCCTTAGTAAAATTAAAATATAATTTAGGGGTGTATTTAGTGATAAGGGTATGTGATGAGTGTGTAAATTCACAAGTTTGGTGCTATGTTTTGTGCTAGTTTTGGAGAGTTTTGATGTGGAAATAGGTGGAAAACCTATATATATTGTGAGTTAGCATGAATCAGGTGTTAGTGGAGCTATTTGAGTGTTTTCTTAGCAAAAACGGAGTGAAAGAGCCAAGAATCGAAGAGATGGAGTCGAAGCCATGCGAACCGCCCAAGAATTAGGTGGGTTCGACCTGGTTGGAGGAGGGTTCGACCGCTCCAGCAGGTCGAACCAACATTGCTGAGCTTGCAGAAGAGGATTCGACCATGACTCGAGTGGTTCGACCTGTCCATCAGGTCGAACCATGGTCGAACTAGTTCGCAGGAAAGAGGATTCGACCACGACGTTTGAGTTCGACTTGCCAGTTGGTCGAATCGGGAGCGGGAGTTGTCCAGTGATGAGGTTCGACCTGGGGTTCGACCAAGGCCTAAGTGGTTCGACCTGTCCAGAAGGTCGAACCTGTGCAGAATTCTGTCAGTAGCGGGGTTCGACCTGGGGTTCGACCTGTGGCCAGTTGTTCGACCTGTTTGACGTGGTCGAACCTATGCGCGAGAACTTACCTTATCTGGATTTTTGAGGCCGAAACGCGTGAGATCACTTAGAAAGCTCATTCCAAGCCCTAGAGACGTGATTACAAGTATAAAAGGAGGCTCATACAGAGAATAAAGGGAGCTTTTTGATCATCAATCATAAGAGAGACAAGAGTAGAGGTGGTGATCCGTCCGGAGGGCTGTGACAGAGGTTCGCTGAAGGTTCAAGTAAGAATGATCAATCTAACCATGATTGTTCCTAGAACAATCATGGGCTAGAACCACCTTGGTAGTTCTAGGGTTATGAAAGTTTCATGATGTAATTCGTATTTCGTGTGTAAAACTCCGTACAACACTACTTGTGGTTTGTTTTATATAAGATTGCATATTTAATCCATACTCATAGTCGTTTTGTGCATCAATGATCATTGTGTAGAGTCTGAATACATAACATGGTTATTGATTGAGTGCGTTCACTACTGAGCAGGGTTTATTGTTATAATTCTAAGTGAAGGGATTCCGAAGTCTTATTAAAACCGTCTTATATGAATATTCATGAATTGAATTAAATTCGGGTTGATGAATAGGATGAAGAGTATAACTTTATAGTACCTAAAAAGGGAGATCAAATCGGGTTAGATTCTAGACGTAGAAGATAATTGATTATGATAGTACCTAGAAAGGGGGGTGAAGTATATCTTTTGCTCCGAGGTTATTCACACGTGTTACACGCATGTTTACTTGTGTCTATAGAGTAGATATGCATGGTTTAGTGATGCGTCCACAAACCACAGGGCAGAGTCGGACACCATCACATGAAAATACGAATTGCTAGTGAAACTGGATGACCCGACGAACTACCTATTATTCTTATTGATCACAACTCACTTTTCTCTACTCTTACTATTTCTTTTTGCTATTTCGATTAGAAGTTATTATCCATTAAACCTTTACAATTACCAAACATAGTCTAAAATATACTAGAAGATAACAAAATTGATATTTAACCGTCCCTTGGGTTCGATATTGTAACTTGGTCATCTTCGCGACTACAATTGATATCCTTATACTTGAGGATTAATTTGTGTGTTGAGAAAACCCCTATCAAGTTCTTGGCGCCGTTGCCGGGGACGGCGTAAAATATCTTTTTTGTATTATTTCTAGTTTATTAGGACTATTTACCTTGTTTTGTTGTTTTCTCTCTTTTTCATTTTAGGTGTATGCTCACAAGATCAAAGAAAGGTAATCTTGAACCGTATAATCCTGAGATTGGAGCATCATCAAGAAAGAAGAAGAAGAAAAAGAGCAAGGCAAAGACAATTGACCCAACTGAAGCTCTGAATTTTGGAGTCGAGGTTGACGAGCAGATTTCGCAAACGATTGAGGCTACAACTGAAGTTAATTTGGAAGTAGAAACAGTCAACATGGCAGCGAATCCGAATAATCTAGCCATCCGAGAGGTTTTCAGAAATAATGGGGCTGGAAATTATGAGCTTTTAGGAGCAAGGGGAACTAACACAGCGTTCCATCTTCATCCCGCTCTTATTAGCATGATAGAAAGAAACTCCTTTTCAGGAGGGTCTTTCGAGGATCCGCAGCAGCATCTGAACAAGTTCTTGGGCTATGCAAGTACTCAAAAAGACGTAGGAGAGCATGAAGATGCTAGGAAGATCCTTTTGTTCAAATTCTCGCTTACTGAAAAGGCGAGGGATTGGTACGATACTATTAACGCAGCTGAGTGCACCACGTGGGAGCAATTGAAGTTAATGTTCTTGGAAAGGTATATGCCACCTTCGAAGGTGTTTAAGATGAAGCAAGATATTAACCAATTTGCTATCAGTGGAGGTGAGAAATTTCATGAAGCGTGGGATAGATTCAAGGACATGCTCAGGAAGTGCCCTCAACATGGGTTATATAAAGCCCAATATATCAGTATATTCTATAATGGATTGGACTGTGAATCAAGAGTGCTACTTGATGCTTCTTCTAATGGAGCATTGCTTACAAAGTCATCCGTTGAGGCCGAGAGATTGTTTGAAGACATATCGATGAATTTGAGGGATTGGCCTACTGATAGAGTTAGAGGTACGTATGTTCTTGGAAAGGTAGTTCAGGTTGAACAAGCAATGGTGAAAACAAAGAGAGAGGATGAGATCGTTTCGAGCTTGTCTAATATCAACAAGCTACTTGAGTCTCAACAGAAGCAGATCAGTGAGATATCTCAACGAGTGCCAATCATGCAGCAAGAGATGATGAATAATGGAACCATCAAAGAAGAATTGGAGGAAGCAAATTATGCCATGGGTCAAAGTATTCAAGGAACGAGGTACCCAAATCAAGGAAACCGGAATTACCAAGGGAACTATCGAGGGAACTTTAATAATCGTGGTCCCTCTGGTAGTTATCAGCAGCAACCAAGGAGGCCTGAATTTACATAGAGCAATACGAACAATGCAGTGCAACTTCCGATGGGTGTTGATCCGGGAGAAAATGTGGAAGAAGGGAAGCCTGGTTTTGAGGATAATGTGAACCGGTACATGGTAAAGAATGATGAAAGAGTGAACCGCCTTGAGGCAAAACTTGAGAAAAAGATTGATGATCACCACAGAGATTTGTCCACTCAAGTGAAAGATCTCACGTTGTTGATGGGTACAATTGCAGAGAATGTGAACACATTGACTCAAACTATAGGAAAAGGGAAGTTTCTGTCTCAGAGTATAGAGAATCCGAAGTCGTGTAATGCCATCACATTGAGGTCGAGAACGCAGTATGAGGGATCGATGAGGCCGGAATCAAAGTTGGAATTTTCTAAGCCTCGGTTCGACCAAAATTCAGAGGGTTCGACCTGGCATACAGGTCGAACCATGGTCGAACCTCATCAACAAAAGCACTCTGTTTTGTCACAGGAACGGTTCGACCAACACTCAGAGGGTTCGACCTAGCATACAGGTCGAACCATGGTCGAACCTCATCGGTAAGAGCACTCTGTTTTGACGCAGGAACGGTTCGACCACGATCGAAATGGTTCGACCAACCCTTCAGGTCGAACCCAGGTCGAACCGGAGGATAGAAATTATACAGTGAAGCGGTTTGACCTCGGGGGCAATTGTTCGACCTCCAATGCTGGTCGAACCCAAGTCGAACCTCCGGAGCAGAATGAGATCAGTCTTCCAGGAAAGAGGTTCGACCAATACAATCCTGGTTCGACCTCTCAAACTGGTCGAACCCTAGTCGAACCTCGCCAAGATGTTTTGATTGATGCACCTGATGTTCCTTTTGATGTTGATGCAACTCCAGTGGTACGGAATGAGCAAAGTACAGACAAAATAGCTGAGAAAAAATGGGAAAGAGCTAAGCGATTAAGAGCCGAAAAGGAGAAAGCGGAGAAGGTTGATCGTGATGAATGGGGGATTCCCAAAACAAAGATACCTCTACCGTTTCCCTACAAGCTAGTGAAGAAGGGATTGGAAGAGAAGTTCAAGAAGTTTTCAGAGATAATGAACAAGATTAGCTTGAACATCCATTTTTCAGAGGCAATCATGGAGATGCCATATTATTCTCGATTCCTTAAAGACATATTGATGAAGAAGCGAAGCTTAACCGGAGTTGAAACGGTAAACTTATCTGAGAATTGTAGCTCAATTATTCAAAAGAAGTTTCCACCAAAGATAAAAGATCCGGGGAGCTTTACTATTCTATGTGAGATCGGGAAGGGGCCAGCACGGCGAGCTTTGTGCGATCTAGGGGCAAGCATCAATTTGATGCCGTTGTCCATCTTTCAGAAGCTTGGTTTGGGAGAGATGATTCCGAAAACTGTTGCTCTCCAATTGGCAGATAGATCAATGACGTTTCCGAAAGGTATTGTTGAAGATGTTCTTGTAAAGGTGGAGAAGCTAGTCTTTCCCGTGGATTTCCTGGTACTAAAAATGGATGATGACAAGGATAATGTTCCTTTAATCTTGGGAAGGCCATTCCTTGCTACGGATGGAGCTATGATAGATGTTCGGAAGGGAGAACTGAAGTTGCGAATGGACAAAGAAGAAGTACTTTTCAACTTGGACAAAGCAATGAAGATGCCAATGGAGTCCCATTGTTATAGTATTGACGTGGTGGAGGAGATTGTGAAGGAGGATATGTCTCTGATCTTGTCAAAGGATGCTCTTGAGACATGTTTGATGGAGTCTCTTACTCATCCCACTACGGAGCTTGACGGACTTTCTAACGAGGTATGTATTGAATTTCTTGAAAACTTACTTGCTTTGGGTGATGATAGGTTTGCATTGGAAAGAAATAAGGTGGAAGAAGTCAAATGGACCAGGAAGTACTTGCCTTTGGATAACGAAAACACTCCAGTGGAAGAAAGAAAAGAGGAGTTGAAACCATTGCCGGAACACTTGAAGTACGATTTTCTTGGTGATAATGCACAATATCCGGTATTTGTATCTTCTTCCCTTAATGAGGATCAACTTGAGGAGTTATTAGATGTCTTAAGGAAGTACAAGTTTGCAATAGGGTGGTCACTTGATGATTTGAAAGGTATTAGTCCTTCGTATTGTATGCATCGTATTAGGTTGTTGGATGAAGCCAAGGCGAGTGTTCAAAATCAGCGTAGGGTGAATCCCGCAATTCAAGAGGTGATAAGGAAGCAAATCCTTACGTGGTTGGATGCTGGAATTATATATCCTATTAGTGATAATCCCCATGTGAGTCCATTGCATGTAGTTGCTAAAAAGGGGGGCATGATTGTAGTGAAAGCTGAGGATGGAGAAGCTATAGCCACGAGGATTCCTACGGGATAGCGTACATGTGTGGATTACAGGAAATTAAATGAGAACACGTGTAAGGACCATTTTCCTCTTCCTTTTTTGGATCAAATGTTGGATCGTCTTGCAGGGTATGAGTTTTATTGTTTCTTGGATGGATACTCGGGGTACAATCAAATCATGATTGCTCCCGAGGATCAGGAAAAGACCACTTTTACTTGCCCCTACGGGACCTTTGCTTTTAGGAAGATGCCGTTTGGATTGTGTAATGCGCCTGCTACTTTTCAGAGATGCATGATGGCGATTTTTGATGGATTGATAGAGAAGATCATGGAAGTATTCATGGACGATTTTTCAGTTTTTGGTTCTTCTTTTGATATTTGTTTGTCTAACCTTGCTATGGTTTTGAAGAGGTGTCAAGAAATTAATCTTGTCTTGAATTGGGAGAAGTGCCACTTCATGGTGAAGGATGGGATTGTTCTTGGGCATCATGTTTCCGCCAAGGGATTACAAGTAGATCGTGCTAAAGTGGTGGCAATTGAGAAGCTTCCACCACCGACCAATGAAAGAGGAGTGCGGTCCTTCCTTGGACACGCCGGTTTTTACAGGAGATTCATAAAAGACTTCTCAAAATACTCTAAGCCCTTATCTCATTTACTTGAAAAGGATATTCCTTTTGTGTTTAATGATGAGTGTCTAATAGCTTTTCAATTTTTGAAGGAGGCGCTTATTACTGCCCCTATCTTGATCACACCGGACTGGACTTAACCGTTTGTACTTATGTGTGATGCAAGTGATGTAGCACTGGGTGTGGTGCTCGGGCAGCTAAGGGAGAAGAAGTTCTGCGCCATTTACTACGCGAGTAAGAATTTTGATGCGGCACAGAAGAATTACACGGTGACTGAAAAGGAGTTTTTGGCTGTTGTGTATGCATTCGATAAGTTTCGTCAGTATTTGGTTAGCATGAAGACGATTGTGTATACGGATCATTCAGCGATTCGGTATTTGATGGAGAAGAAGGAGACGAAGCCTAGGATTACAAGGTGGATTCTACTACTTCAGGAGTTTGACATGGAGATTCGGGATAAGAAAGGAACAGAAAATGTGTTGGCAGATCACTTGTCAAGGTTGGAGACTAGAGAGCATTGTGATAATTCTTTTGAGTATATTGAAGAAATGTTCCCTGATGAGAAGATTATGGCTGTGGCTGTTGAAGGAACTGAGCGAGCGTGTGTGGTCGCAGTGCAAGGTATGGATCCATGGTACGCGGATTATGTTAATTACATTGTCATTGGAGAAATTCCAAGGGATCTCAACCGATATCAACTTGTGAAATTTCGGAGGGAAGTTGAGACATTTATATGGTATGATCCGTTTATTTACAAGATTTGTACAGATTCTATTGTCCGAAGATGTGTACCCGAGATGGAAATGGAGAGTGTGCTTGAGTTCTGCCATGCACAACCAAATGGGGGACATTTCGGAGCGCAAAAGACTGCAGCTAAGGTACTTCAATCCGCTCTTTATTGGCCTACATTGTTTAGAGATAGTGAGAGCTATGTGGCGTCTTGCGATAGATGTCAGCGCATGGGAAATATAGGTAGGAGAGATGAGATGCCAATGCAGCCTAGCATAGTTGTGGAGATATTTGATGTATGGGGGATCAATTTTATGGGGCCTTTTCCCCCGTCGAATGGGTTTCTCTACATTCTTCTTGCGGTGGATTATGTTTCAAAGTGGGTGGAAGCGATTCCTACTCGTGTTAATGACTCGAAAATTGTTTTATCTTTCTTGAAGAAGCATATTTTTGCCCGTTATGGAGTTCCTAGAGCACTAGTTAGTGATGGAGGTTCCCACTTCGTCAATAAATTTCTTGAGAAGGTGCTTAAGGATTATGGTATTAAGCATAGGGTTACTACACCCTATCATCCGCAAGCGAATGGGCAAGCAGAGGTCTCCAACCGTCAAGTCAAACAGATTCTGGAGAAATTGGTAGGAACGAATAGAAAGGATTGGGCTATGAAGCTTGATGATGTGTTATGGGGGTTCCGATCCGCTTACAAGACGGTGTTAGATATGTCACCGTATCAAATTGTCTATGGGAAGCCATGCCACTTACCTGTAGAGATTCAACACAAAGCGTTTTGGGCTTTGCGACGCTTGAACTTGACCCTTAAGGATGTGAAGGAGTTGAGGATAACTCACATGAATCAATTGGATGAGTTTAGGAGTCGTGCTTACAAGAATTCAGAGATTTATAAGGAAAGAATGAAAAGGTGGCATGATTCTAAGATCTCATACAAGGAGTTCAAGCAAGGAAATGAGGTACTACTTTTTAACTCTCGTTTGAAGCTTTTTGCAGGCAAGTTGAAGTCTAAGTGGACGGGACCGTTCATGATTCATCGAGCCTTAGGAGGGGGAGTTTTGAGCTTATTGACAAAGATGGAGACGTTATCGCGGCGAATGGGCATCGGTTGAAGCATTATAGGTCGCCGGATGATGCGTGTGTCATTTTTGATGATACCTTGATCTGATTTGGTACCGTCGTGACTCTCCGACGTTAAACATGAGCGCTTGTTGAGAGCTTACTCTTCCGTTTTATTGCTTTATTTCTTTTGTGTGAGTAAGAAATTTTTATATTTAAGATGCTTACTAATCGGCAATTACATCTCTTTTCAAACTTAGTTTCGACTTACGTTTTTACTAAGTTTGGGGGGTGTGATGTTATTACCTCATTGAAGCGTTAAGAGTATAATCTTTTCTTTGTATTGTTTGTTAGGGGAGTTGGTTTTTGCGGCCATATTGAAAATTTAATCGATTTTGATGTGACGATTTTTTACAACTTGCCTAATGTTCAGTGGTTTTTGGTTGTGTTTTCTTTTACGGAGTTACTCATGAATGATGTTTTGTAGAACAATCTTTGAAGTTGTGCTCTAGATTGTACCAAATGAAGTTGTGTTAAGCTTGAAGTGTGTAGTGAATGAAGAACACTCAGTTTTGAAAATCAGGAGGATGGTTCGACCAACACTAGGAGTGGTTCGACCAGTGCCAGAGGTCGAACAAAAGCAGAGGAGGTCGAACCGGCGTCGAAAGTTGTCCAGTGAGGTGGTTCGACCTAAGCCATAGTTGTTCGACCTGTTCAGAAGGTCGAACCTAAGGTCGAACCAGTCAGTTCAAAGCACTCTGTTTTCCAGAAGAGGGGTTCGACCAATTCAAGGATGGTTCGACCTGATCAGCAAGTCGAACCCAGGTCGAACCGAGAAGATCATTTGTTCAGAAGAGAGGTTCGACCTCGTCATCCATGGTTCGACCTGTTCAGGAGGTCGAACCTGAGGTCAAACCAAACCAGGTACGCGATTTAAGTTCCATTTTTTAGAGGGGTTCGATCACTTTTTCGAAACACCAACCCCGAACCCTCTTCGAACCTCTACACCCTTGCACAAATTCTTCAATTACACTTGATTTCACACCGATTACACAACACTACACCTTGAATTTTCGATCCGGTCGCGGATTTGGGCGGGTTTCGTCGCGAGTTAGGGCTGAAATCGCGATTTTTGGTTGTTGTGTGTTCTTGATTGGTTGTTCACCATGGGCAAGTCAAAAGGTATGTTTTTCCAACTCAATTACTCTAGGATTGAAGGTTTAGGTAAGAAATTCGATGTGAATAAGAGGATTGATGTTGAGTATGGTTGAATTTCATGGTGAATGTTGATATTGTGACTTGTTCATATGAATTCTTGTTTCTTGGTTTTTGGTTGTTTGATTATTGATAGAACTTGAATTTTTATGTGGATTGATCAAGGATAGAACATATCATAGAATGAGCATGTTGATTTGGTTTGAAATTGATGAAATTGAAGTAGTTCATTGAGAGAAACATGTTGAATTTTTGATTGAATTGCTTGAATTGATTAATGCATGCTTGTTGGTTATGTTTTGATGATTAAGGAAGGTGTGATTGAAGATGTTTTGAGCATGTTGAATAAGCAAGTGGTGTTGAGATGATAGTTTGTGTGAATATGTATTGATGCTTGAAGTCTTGAGTAGAGTATGTGATGTGCTAGTAAAATACTTGCTTTCTTGTCTTGTTGGTTGGATTGAAATATTTGTTTTCAGGAAAGGGACAAGGATCAAGTAAAGATGAAGGAAAGGCAGAGGAGGAAAGATCGAAGAAGAGGCATGACAGGCCTTCGAATTTGGACAAAGTGACAAGGAAACTGAGGCTACAAGATCGTTTACCCGATAACTTCAAGATTCAGATGCAAGATTGGGATGAGATCAAAGAGAAGTGGAAAGAAGTTTCAGACAAGATAGCTCGCACTCGATACCAAGATGATGAAGCGATGAGGATAATGAGAATAGGGGATGATATATTTTGGATGTTTGATCAAGTAGGGATCCGAAGATTCATGGAGTTGAAGAGGCCGACGTACTTCCATGTTACAACGGAAGTAGTTTGCTCATTTGAGATGGAGAATGACCCGCTTGGGTACCCATATCAGTGTACGTTTCAGCTTGGCGGAGTGAGTAGGAGATGGATGTCTGAGGATTTCAATGAGCTATTTGAGACGCCTTTAGAGATCCCTCTTTTAGAAAATGCTGCATTCAGTGCAAAATGGTTTTGGAGGGAGATCACCGGGGAGATTCGTGATTATAAGACCAGACAGGCTCGTGCTTCCGCAATAAAGAACCCAGTCTTGAGGTACATGGACCGCGTCCTGAGCAACACGTTATTCGCCCGCTCGGAGGGGAGTGTTGTGTCTAGAGGAGAGCTTTACGCCCTGTGGTGTATGCTAAACGGGGTGAAGTTCAATGTTGGAGCTTATTTTATTGCGCAGCTGAATCGATTCAAGACCATTGGATTTCAAAAGGTGAATATAGGAGGGTTATTGACGATCGTAGCTGAGCATTACAGCTTGGATCTCATCGGCTTTACACCAGTAGAAGGAGAACCCGATTTGATGCTGAGCACGTACGTGAAGGGAGGATTTGCCCATTTTAGAAATGGAGATTGGTTTTTCACGAGGGGTCTCAAGTCTTTCGAATTTATGTTCCCCTTTGACGTGAGCAACTTGACAACTATTCGGGAAGCAAGGAATAAGTTAATGAATTCCCTTGGACATACCGCCTTATCCATGGCAATGAAGTCGGGTGGTGATTGGAGAGCGGTAGCGCAGATGTGTGCTGAGGGGAGGATGGCTGAGTTACAGCAGATCGTTGATCAAGGAGAGTTCCGTCCACCTCAGCCACAGCAGCCTGAAGAGGAGGATCAGGTAGATGAGCAGCCGGAGATGGAGATTCCGAAAGAAGAGCAGCATGATGCGCCTCAGCATGCTCCGGTACCGCAGCAGCGGCGAGCAGTTCCAGGTACCCGGGAGCAGCTTCACTTGATTCATGAGCAGCTGATCACGGTGGTAGCTGCACAGCAGGAGACGAACAAGCAGCTCGCGCTCGCTAACGCCAACTATGCCATGCTGAACGAAAGGTACTCTGCCTTGGATGAGCGTGTTGGTAGAGTGAGTAGTCGAGTGGATATGATGGATATGCACATTACCAGTCTGTGCCGAGCTGTGGAAAGTAGGATGGATGAGGATGAGGATGACGATGATGATGAGGATGATGATGCTCCTAGGGAGTAGTTTCAGGTTTTCTTTTGGCTTCTCCGAGTCATCTTATCTCCCATTCTTCTTTTTATTTTTACAGATTGGGGTGTGATTCATGTGTGAGTGGCATGTACTTGATATAGTTGATCTTGTATCATTGTTTTGTATATGGGTTATTGATTCTGTGCATTCATGTGTTTACGTGTTTATTTTCATTGGAAAGAGCATGAATAATTTGTTAAGTATATGGAATTCATGAGGAATTGATTTTGATTATGTGCTATGAGGAGTATTAGGAATTGATTACCTATGTGAGGATTTGAGCCTTTATCATGATTAATCATGATAGTTTATTTTTGAGAGAATCATTCGTATGAACGTATTCTAGAACTTGGCTTGGAGTCTTATGTGAAACTTACAATTGATGAAATATTAGGATATGATCTTAGGCCATTTTTGATTAATTGAGTCACTTAGTCAAATTTTACCTTTCCTAATGATTTTATTAAATCTTTGGTAGCCCTGTTTGAGCCTTTTTAAAAGCTTTTTCTTTGGCAAGCCAAATATAAGAGCCTTAATTACCTTGTTTGAGCTTTGAAAATACCCTATTCATTGGTAGAGAGAGTAAGGTGAATAAGTGTGGAAGAAGAAAAGGAAGATGGAATGAGGTTTAGTAAGAAAAGTGCATGGTTAAATCTTGTTAGGGGTAGTGCCTGAAATTGGTACCCGAATTGCTTATACATGGGGCTTGAAGTTTTTAAGAAGTAGCCGAACGATGTTCGAGAAGGGTAGTGCCTACAATTGGTACCCGAGCAATCAAAAGAAGAATGATGTTGATGCAAGGAAGAGAAGGAAAATTGAAAATTGCAAGTGCAAGAGAAGAATAGGAGGAGAATGTGAAGCCGAATGAGAAATCAAGAACCTCCAAGGTAACTCTCTACTAGTGTCTTAAGTCACTATGACCAAATTTTCCTACCCTTTCCAAAGAGCCAACATTACAACCTAGAAACAAGTCCTTTGTGATCCTAGTATTAATCTAATGTAAGTTAATTTTTGAGACCTTTGCCAAGCTTATGGTTACGCGTGAATATGAATTGATATGAGTGTTTATACTAGCTTATAGTGCCTCACGCACGAGCGAAAGAGAGTAAAGACTTATCTTGTCAGCGAGATTACTTAGTACTCCGAATGGTGTGTGATTGGATTGATTTTTTTATGAGTGAAATATATGATGCAAGTAATTCTTGTTTGATTTAATGAAGTGGCATGTGTAATATGTGTTGTACTAGATCTTGTTGAATTATACACGACTCCTGTGGTTTAAATTGGTTGCCTCGGGACGAGCAACATGCAAGTTTGGGGGTTTGATGAGTGTGTAAATTCACAAGTTTGGCGCTCTGTTTTGTGCTAGTTTTGGAGAGTTTTGATGTGGAAATAGGTGAAAAACCTACATATATTGTGAGTTAGCATGAATCAGGTGTTAGTGGAGCTATTTGAGTGTTTTCTTAGCAAAAACGGAGTGAAAGAGCCAAGAATCGAAGAGATGGAGTCGAAGCCATGCGAACCGCCCAAGAATTAGGTGGGTTCGACCTGGTTGGAGGAGGGTTCGACCTCTCCAGCAGGTCGAACAAACATTGCTGAGCTTGCAGAAGAGGATTCGACCACGACTCGAGTGGTTCGACCTGTCCATCAGGTCGAACCATGGTCGAACCAGTTCGCAAGAAAGAGGATTCGACCACGACGTTTGAGTTCGACTTGCCAGTTGGTCGAATCGGGAGCGGGAGTTGTCCAGTGATGAGGTTCGACCTGGGGTTCGACCAAGGCCTAAGTGGTTCGACCTGTCCAGAAGGTCGAACCTGTGCAGAATTCTGCCAGTAGCGGAGTTCGACCTGGGGTTCGACCTGTGGCCAGTTGTTCGACCTGTTTGACGTGGTCGAACCTATGCGCGAGAACTTACCTTATCCGGATTTTCGAGGCCGAAACGCGTGAGATCACTTAGAAAGCCCATTCCAAGCCCTAGAGACGTGATTACAAGTATAAAAGGAGGCTCATACAGAGAATAAAGGGAGCTTTTTGATCATCAATCATAAGAGAGACAAGAGTAGAGGTGGTGATCCGTCCGGAGGGCTGTGACAGAGGTTCGCTGAAGGTTCAAGTAAGAATGATCAATCTAACCATGATTGTTTCTAGATCAATCATGGGCTAGAACCACCTTGGTAGTTCTAGGGTTATGAAAGTTTCATGATGTAATTCGTATTTCGTGTGTAAAACTCCGTACAACACTACTTGTGGTTTGTTTTATATAAGATTGCATATTTAATCCATACTCATAGTCGTTTTGTGCATCAATGATCGTTGTGTAGAGTCTGAATACATAACATGGTTATTGATTGAGTGCGTTCACTACTGAGCAGGGTTTATTGTTATAATTCTAAGTGAAGGGATTCCGAAGTCTTATTAGAACCGTCTTATATGAATATTCATGAATTGAATTAAATTCGGGTTGATGAATAGGATGAAGAGTATAACTTTATAGTACCTAAAAAGGGAGATCAAATCGGGTTAGATTCTAGACGTAGAAGATAATTGATTATGATAGTACCTAGAAAGGGGGGTGAAGTATATCTCTTGCTCTAAGGTTATTCACACGTGTTACACGCATGTTTACTTGTGTCTATAGAGTAGATATGCATGGTTTAGTGATGCGTCCACAAACCACAGGGCAGAGTCGGACACCATCACATGAAAATACGAATTGCTAGTGAAACTGGATGACCCGACGAACTACCTATTATTCTTATTGATCACAACTCACTTTTCTCTACTCTTACTATTTCTTTTTGCTATTTCGATTAGAAGTTATTATCCATTAAACCTTTACAATTACCAAACATAGTCTAAAATATACTAGAAGATAACAAAATTGATATTTAACCGTCCCTTGGGTTTGATATTGTAACTTGGTCATCTTCGCGACTACAATTGATATCCTTATACTTGAGGATTAATTTGTGTGTTGAGAAAACCCCTATCAGTATGTAAGTAATATTAAATAAAAATATTATAATTTAAGTATTTTTGAGATGCATTAAGTAGTTTCGGGGGAGCGAATAGCCGCACCCAAATTAAAATTTAATTATATTAATTTTGGGGTATGTTTAATAAATTCAAGGGTGTAAAAACCTTCCACTTATTATTATTATCATTTTCTTTTTGGGTGAATGAGTACAGTTTTCTTTCTAAAAATAAATCAATTCATGATTTGGCACGTTGAATTGGAGATCGCTTCAACCGGAAAAAAATGTTTATCACTTTTAATTTTTGTTTAATTTTGTATATAATGTTTTTGAATCATTGTTCATGAGTTCCATAATGTATAAAATTATTTACAAAACTCAAATGCATTTCATAGTCAAAACATAGTTTGCCACTCACCAATACATCATTAAAGTATAACTTTTAGATAGATAAAGTGTGATTAGGATAATTAAAATATTATGATTAAAATATGATGAATGATATATTAAAGTGTAATAAAAATGTGTGTTATATTTACTAAGTGATGTTTGGTTTGGGGTTATGTGGTGTTTGAAAATTTTGATTAGTGATTTTATGTTTGTTTTGTATTTTGGGTATGGTAGGTTTTAACTTTATGTCAAATTAATGTATTAATTTATTTAAAAAGTTAAATAAGAGATGAGATATAAAGAGAGAAAGTGTATTAATTAAGGAGAGATGATGTAGTTGATATATATGGATGGTTTTTAAAATTTGGATGTGAATTTTGAAAACCAAAACCTAAGTTTAAAATCCGAAAATGAACATCACTTAAGTATTATGTTTAATTCATTAAAATATAGTTTTAAAGTTGTTAAAGTAAAATAATGAGTAGTATTTTAATGAATTACACTGTAACACTACTTTACTTTAGATAATACTCCCTCCGTCTCATAATACTTTTCACGTTTATTGTTCCACTTTGTTTAAGAAAATTTGCATTTTTTGACCAATTTTATTGACTTTGGTGGGTATTGTGGTATTTTTAGATAATAAAAAAGAATAAAGTAATGATATGTGTGTGAAAAAGGAGTGGCAATTTTGAAATTAAAGGAACTTTTGAGGTTGTTAAATAAAGTGATGTTTCCTTTTTTGGGGTGTGAAAGGTTTTGTGGGACAAACAAATGAGGAAAGTGTGAAAAGTTTTATGGGACGGAGGGAGTATTAAATTTCACACTATCCTTTTGTGAAAAAAAAATACTCCATCCGTCCCAAACTCGATGTCTTAGTTACTATAGACACGGAGTTTAAGAAAAGTCGCGTTTTGACTAATTTTATTGATTTTTTAGGGGTATTATATACTTTTAGGTAATGAATAAATTATAAAGTATGTTATGTGTGTTAGGTGATGGTGATATTTTTGAAATTAAGATAAACTTTTGAGGTTATTGGTTGATGTGAAGTTTCTTTTTTTAGAATAAGACAATTAGTTTGAGATGGATAAAAAGTAAGACAACGAGTTTGGGACGGATGGAGTAATAATAATAAGATAAAATTTTACACTATCCTTATTCGTCTACCCTATATATATATTTAAAAAAGATAAAATTCATGAACTTTAGTCTTATTGCAAATTAGTCATCGCCTTGAAAAATTGCAAAAAAAAAAAAACACTTCCTTTAAGTATTGTTGCAAAGCGCACTCAATTTCTTAAAAAAGTCCCTACTTTTAGTCGCAAATTGTGTGCGTTTTGCAATAATGCTTAAAGGTAGTTTTTTTGTTTTTTTATTATTTTTTTTTTAGCAATTTCTCTGAAAAAAAATTAATTTGCAATAGGAGTAAAGTTCATAATTTTTTTTTTTTATTAACCCTTATTATTATTATTATTATTTTACTGATTCTTATTATGACCCTATTCAATCATTTGAATTGCCCGGTCCAATTTTTAAAACAATTATAATTGATAATACAAAATTATTATTATTATTTTTTACTGATTGTGATTATGACCCTATTCAATCATATAAATTGCTCGTTCCAATTTTTAAAACAATTATTATTGACAATACAAGACGGAATTACTATTTGCAATGGGAAATAGTAAATAAAAGCTGTGCATTAAAAAAAGAAAAAACAGAACTGGTTGTAAATCGAACACCAAATCTAAAAACTCCAACTAGACATGTCAAATATATATTCCAGGATGTTCTCTCTGTCGTGCTGGGGCCTGGGGTGGATGAGGCCTTGTACATAGGGTGTTAAACGAGCCGAGCTCGATCGAGTATCCCATACTCGAGCTCAGCTCGAGTACTTATCGAGCCGAGCTCGAGCTCGGCTCGTTATGATGACGAGCTTATGTACGAGCTCGGCTCGACTCGAAAAATACTCGAGCGAGCTCGAGCTAGAGCTCGACCTCGACTCGTTAAGCAAAAATATCGAGTTTTTGAGCCGAGTCGAGCCGAGTTCAGTCGAGTCGAGTCGAGTATTAACTAATATATTTTATATTTTTATTATATTTAAAATATTTATTTTATTATATACTATTATAATTATATAATAATAATAATATTATTAATTATTATTTTCGAGCCTAAACGAGCCGAGCTCGGCTCGTTAAGAAAACGAGCAAAATGGCTAGCTCGAACTCGAGCTCGAATAGTCAACGAGCCGAGCCGAACTCGAGTTTAACGAGCCGAGCCGAGCTCGAGTTTAACGAGCCGAGCCGAGCCGAGTACTCGAGCGGCTCGGTTCGTTTAACAGCTCTACTTGTACACATGATAAATTTGATATCATATTTAATAAGATCTCTCAATTAAAAAAAAAAAAGAAAAAAAATAATAATAGAGGGTTTGATATCATATTTAATAAGATCTCTCAATAAAAATTAAAAGATAATAAAGGGTGAGAACACATTTTATATTCCCTATTCTATCCTTTGAAATAGGAGAAGGAATAGAAAAGTTCAACTCGTGATAACATGTCAAGTGAGGTTTGAATTCTTTTATCTAGTTATTTTATTTTATATTCATAATATATTTTTTTATTAAAATAAACTTTAATAAATGATTATTAAATTTTATTATACTTGACAATAATTTAAAGAATTTGTCTCTCGTGCTCCCAGTCCATAAAATATAGATAAAGGTATAACATTCTATTTTAAATGATATACACTTTAATTAATAAGAATATAAATATTTTTATTAAAAAGATCGATTGAAAAATGAATAATATAAATGTTTGATTAAAAATATTAATTTTTTTCTCAAAAAATTAACGATATAAACTCTTATACTAAACAGTATAATATTTAATATTAAAAAATATAACTTTCAAAAAGTGTGAGATTTGGGGATACGATGTCTTGGAGTACACAAGTTTTAGTCTAAGTTAATAATCATTGTGACATATTCAAACATTTAAGATATAAAATACTCCCTCCATTCGGCTTAAAGAGTCTCATTTGTTTTCTGCACATGAATTAAAGAGTATTATTATTTAATATATAATGAGTAATTGTATTAGTGGGTATGTGGACCCCATATTTTAATTATATTAGTGGTGGTGTGTGGGTCCCACGTGTATAAAAAAAATAAATGAGACTCTTTGGGGCAGATGCCCAAAATGATAAAAAATGAACTCTTTAGAGGGAATAGTAGATAAAATATAAAAGTGGATTAGGTATCTCTGCTCCATCCGTCCCGAGTATTTTTACCTATTTGTACGAGCATGAAGATTAAGAAGTATTTTTTTAAATATATAACGTTAGAAAAAGAATGGATAAACTGCTAATTTTGTGAGAAAACTTAAATAAAGTTATTGGGAATTATGAATAAAGTGTAAAAAAATAATTAAAGTTGTGATTGATAAATAAAGTTTAAAAAAGAAAGGTAATATGTAGAGTATATTTTAATGAAACGGATAAAAATATGTTGAACAACTCACAATAGAAAACAGATAAAAATACTTGAGACGGAAGGAGTAGTAAATACTCCCTCTGTCCCGTCCTAATGGTTACCTTTGCTTTTTGCATGTATATTAATGAATATAGTATTTTAATGTGTATTGATGTGAGAGAAATAATATTTTAATGTAGAAACGAAGAACCCTCGACTAAGGAACCACCGGCTGCCGCTCTCCCTCAGCCGGTTGCAGCGGCACTCACGTGCTCGAGTTACTCTGCTACCCATTGGCGCCGTGCCCGGTGCCCCAGCCCCCTCCACCAGGCCCCTGTTCGCGTCTCTTTCCACTAAATTGAAGAACCCTAATTTAATTCTTCTTGCAATACCCCAAAATTGAATAGCCCAAACCCCAAGTTCTGCTGATGGAGGTTTCTGATGATGGTAGCCGGTGACACGGTGAATTTTTTGTTCTGTGTGGTGGTGACTGAGGCGGTGTCGGCATCGTTCGGAATGAAGAGATTGGCGATGAGGGGGAAGACGAAAGGAGTCGGCATAGGGAGGGTGAGCTGTGTGGTGGTGCCTTGATCTGGTCATCTTGGATCAGTGCTTGGTGGGGTGAGGGCGGAGAGGACGGTGGTGGTGACTGAATTTAGATTTGGACAGATTTTTTTATTATATATTTATTAAATATTATAATATTAATAAAAATATTAATTTATTTAAGATATTACTACATGGCAGATGGAGTTGGAATTTTTTTAATTAAAGTGTTACGTCGAGTGACATGGTAGAATGATTGGTCCAATTTTGTTTGGATAGCCACCTAAATGAAGCTCCGTCGGATTCCCCCAAATTAAACGATTTTCCGACGAAAAATTAAGTTTCTGGCTAAAATTAGGCAAAATTAAAAATAATTTCATAGTTATGGTATTAAATTAATACAAATATTTTTTTAGGACAAAATTTAAAGTTTTAAATAATTATTGAAAAAAAAAATTTTAACTCCTATTTTTAGAGACCATACGAAACCATCCAAACTAATTTGACAACTAGAATAAATGATTCTAGTTATTCTGGAGACAACAGTACAAAATATCTCCAAATTAAAATATTTATATCCAAGATAGAAAATTTGAGTGTAGGTGAATTCAATCGCAAAAAAATAATTTGTCATTGAAATAATATTACTCCTATACAATTTTTTTTTGACAAATTATTCATTGTAAACCCGAATTTCACAATTATTAAATAAAATATCATTTTTAAATACTTTCTCCGTCCGTTCGAAAGAGGGTAATTTTTTCATTTTGGTCGTCCGCTTTAAAGAGTGTCATTTCCTTTTTTACACACATGGGACCTACACACACCCACTAATATAATTAAAATATGGGACCCACACTCCCACTAATACAACTATCCACTACACATTAAATAACAATATTCCTTAATCAATGATGAGTGTGTAAATTCACAAGTTTGGCATCGGGTTTTGTGCTAGTTTTGGAGCGTTTTGAGGTGAAAATAGGTGGAAAACCTATGTATATTGTGAATTAGCATGAATCAGGTGTTAGTGGAGCTATTTAAGTGGTTTTCATAGCAAAAACGGAGTGAAAGTGCCAAGAATCGAAGAGACGAAGTCGAGACCACGCGAACCGCCAAGGAAAGAGTAGGGTTCGACCTCTCCTTCAGGTCGAACCATCATTGCGAAACAGTAGAAGGAGGGATCGACCACGACTCAAGGGGTTCGACCTATTCATCAGGTCGAACCATGGTCGAATCAGTTCGCGAGAAGATGGGTTCGACCATGACGTTGGGGTTCGACTTGGCAGTTGGTCGAACCAGGAGCGGAAATTGTCCAGTAGCGTGGTTCGACCTGAGGTTCGACCTGTGAGGAAGTGTTTCGACCTGTGCAAGAGGTCGAACCAAGCGCAGAATGTGTCCAGTAGCAGGGTTCGACCTGGGGTTCGACCTGTTGGCCAGTGGTTCGACCTGTTGACGAGGTCGAACCAAAATGCGGAAACTTACCTTATCCGGATTTTCGAGGCCAAAACGCGTGGGATCACTTGAAAAGCCCATTCCAAGCCCTAGAGATGTGATTACAAGTATAAAAGGAGGCTCATGCAGTCAAGGAAGACGTCCAAGCACGAAGAGCTTAAGATCGTGAATCATAAGAGGAGTGAAGAAAAGAGATTGGTGATCCATCCAGAGGGCTGAGACAGAGGTTCGGCTGGAGATTCATGTAAGATCGGTCCATCTAACCATGATTGTTCTTAGATCAATCATGGGCTAGAGCCACTTCGGTAGTTCTAGGGTTATGAAGGTTTCATAAGTTAATTTGTATTTCGTGTGTATACTCCGTACAACACTACTTGTGGTTTAGTTTATATAAGATTGCACGTTTTTAATCCATACTCATAGTTGTTTTGTGCATCAATAATCGTTGTGTAGAGTCTGAATGCATAACATGATTATTGGTTGAGTGCGTTCACTAATGAGCAGGGTTTATTATTATAATTCTAAGTGAAGTGATTTCGAAGTCTTATTAGAACTGTCTTATATGAATGTTTGTTAATTAAATTGAATTTGGATTAACAAGTAGGATAAAGAGTATAACTTTATAGTACCTAAAAAGGGAGATCAAATTGGGTTAGAGTACTAAGTGCACAGGAAATAATTGATTATGATAGTACCTAGAAAGGGAGGTAAAGTATATGTCTTGCTCTGAGGATACTCACACGTGTCAAAAGCTTATCTATTTGTGTCTATAGAATAGATTCGCATGGTCTAGCGATGCGTCCATAAACCACAAGGCAGAGTCGGACATCGACACACGAAAGTACGAATTAATGAAGGAAACTGGATGGTCTGACGAACTACCTATTATCTTATTCGATCACAACTATTATTTACTTGCTCTTGTTATTTATTAGCTATTTAAATTGTTACTTAGTTTATAAACCAACTGTTTATTTCCAAAATAGTCATAATCTACTAGAACGTAATTAAATTGATATTTATCCGTCCCGTGGATTCGATATTTAACTTGGTCACCTTCGAAACTACAATTGATATCCTTCATACTTGGGGATTAATTGTGTGTTGAGAAAACGCTCATCAAGTTTTTGGCGCCGTTGCCGGGGACAACTTAAAATATCTTTTTGTTATTTCTAGTTTGTTAGGGCTATTTGACTTGTTTTGCTGTTTTAATTCTAGTTCTTTTTAGGTGTATGCTCACGAGATCAAAGAAAGGTGAACTTGAACCCTATAATCCTGAAATCGGAGCATCGTCAAGAAAGAAGAAGAAGAAGAAGAGCAAGGCAAAGACTATTGATCCAACTGAAGCTCTGAATTTTGGAGTTGAAGTTGACGAGCAGATTTCGCAGACGATTGAAGCTACAACTGAAGTTAATTCGGGAGTAGAGACAATCAACATGGCAGCGAATCCGGATAATCTAGCCATCCGAGAGGTATTCAGAAACAATGGTGCTGGAAATTTTGGGCTTCTAGGAGCAAGGGGAACTAATTCAGCGTTCGATCTTCATCCCACTCTTATTAGCATGATTGAAAGGAACTCCTTTTCAGGAGGGTCTTTCGAGGATCCGCAGCAGCATCTGAACAAGTTCTTGGGTTATGCAAGTACTCAAAAAGACGCAGGAGAACATGAAGATGCTAGGAAGATCCTCTTGTTTAAATTCTCGCTTACTGAGAAGGCGAGAGATTGGTACGACACTATCAACGCAGCTGAGTGCACCACTTGGGAGCAACTGAAGTTAAGGTTCTTGGAGAGGTATATGCCACCTTCAAAGGTGTTTAAGATGAAGCAAGACATTAACCAATTCGCTATGGGTGGAGGAGAAAAATTTCGTGAAGCATGGGATAGATTCAAGGACATGCTTAGGAAGTGTCCTCAACATGGGCTATCTAAAGCTCAATATATCAGTATATTTTACAATGGATTGAACTGTGATTCAAGAGTGTTATTGGATGCTTCTTCTAATGGAGCATTGCTTACAAAGTCATCCGTAGAGGCCGAAAAGTTGTTTGAAGATATTTCGATGAATTCGAGGGATTGGCCAACTGATCGAGTTAGAGGTACTTATGTCCTTGGTAAGGTAGCTAAGGTTGAACAAGCAATGGTTAAAACAAGTAGAGAGGATGAGATCGTCTCTAGCTTGTCCAATATCAACAAGCTACTTGAATCCCAACAGAAGTAAATCAGCGAATTATCTCAGCGCGTACCAATCATGCAGCAGGAGTTAAAGAATGAGGGACCAATCCAAGAGGAGTTGGAAGAGGCACACTATGCCATGGGTCAGAGTATTCAAGGGACTAGGTATCCAGACCAAAGAAACCGAAATTACCAAGGGAACTATCGAGAAAACTTTAATAATCGTGGTCCCCCGGGTGGTTATCAACAGCCTAGGAGGCCGGAATTCTCGTGGAGCAATCCGAATAATGCGATTCAACCTCCGATGGGTGTTGATCCAGGTGCTAAGGTGGAAGAAGGGAAACCGGGTCTTGAGGATACTATGAACAGATATATAGCCAAGAATGATGAAAGAGTTAACCGCCTTGAGGCCAAACTTGAAAAGAAAATCGATGCAAACCATGAGGTTATATCTAAGCAGGTGAAGGACCTTACATTACTGATGAGGGAGATGGCAGGAAGTGTTAACAAGCTTACTCAAACTCTTGAGAAGGGAAAGTTCCCGTCTCAAAGTATTGAGAATCCAAGGTCCTGCAACGCCATCACATTAAGCTCGGGAACGCAGTACGAGGGACATATGAGGCCGGAATCAAATTTGGACATGTCTAGGGTGAGTTTCGAACATGGTTCGACCAACATTGAAGGTCGAATAATACAGGGGAGGTCGAATCAATACACTGGACACGATCAGGAGAGACTGCAGCGTCGGTTCGACCAAACTGCAGATGGTTCGACTTGTCCCACAGGTCGAACCATGGTCGAACCCCACAACTCAGAGCACTATGTTTTTCCAGAACACCAGTTCGACCAAACCAATCTTGGTTCGACCTATCCAACAGGTCGAACCCAGGTCAAACCGCACCACTTGGAGCACTCTGTTTTGTCACAGCAACGGTTCGACCACGACGGTCATGGTTTGACCTATCAAACAGGTCGAACCTTGGTCGAACCTGATGGCGGAATAAGTACAGTAGGCCAGTTCGACCTAGGTACCCATGGTTCGACCTGTTCCACAGATCGAACCCAGGTCGAACCTCAAATTCAAAAAGAGAGCCGTTGTCCAGAAGCAAGGTTCGACCAGTACGTACATGGTTTGACCTGTTCCACAGGTCGAACCCTGGTCGAACCCCACCAGAAATTACTTGTTGCCACTCCGAACACTCTCGATGATGTTGATGCTACTCCAGTGGTTCGGAATGAACAAAGTACTGAGATAATAGCTGAGAAAAAGTGGGAGAGAGCCAAGCGTTTGAGAGCCGAAAAGGAGAAAGCGGAGAAGGTTGATCGTGATGAATGGGGGATTCCCAAAACAAAGATGCCTCCGCCGTTTCCTTACAAGCTTGTAAAGAAGGGATTGGAAGAGAAGTTCAAGAAGTTTTCTGAGATAATGAGCAAAATAAGTTTGAGCATTCCTTTCTCAGAGGCAATCATGGAGATACCGTACTATGCCCGATTTCTAAAGGACTTATGTTAAAGAAGCGGAGCTTAACCGGAATTGAAACGGTGAATTTATCTGAGAATTGTAGCTCAATCATCCAAAAGAAGCTGCCGCAAAAGATGAAGGATCCGGGGAGCTTCACTATTCTATGTGAAATCGGAAAGGGGCCGGCACGGCGAGCTTTGTGCGATCTAGGGGCGAGCATCAATTTGATGCCTTTGTCCATCTTTCAGAGGCTTAGTTTGGGGGAGCTTACTCCTACAACAGTGATTCTCCAATTGGCGAACAGGTCGATGGCTTTTCCAAAAGGTATAATTGAAGACGTTCTCGTCAAAGTGGAGAAGCTAGTCTTTCCTTTGGACTTTCTTGTGCTAGAGATGGAAGAAGACAAGGATAATATCTCTTTAATCTTGGAGAGACCTTTCCTTGCTACTGTTGGAGCTATGATTGATGTTCAGAAAGGAGAGCTTAGATTGTGGATGGACAAAGAAGAAGTTCTTTTCAACTTAAACAAAGCAATGAAGGTGCCCATGGAGTCGCAGTGTCATAGTATTGAAGTGGTGGAGGAGATTGTGAAAGAGGATATGTCTCTGATCCTGTCAAAGGATCCTCTTGAGACATGTTTGATGGAATCTCTTACTTATCCCACTACGGAGCTTGACGGACTCTCCAACGAGGTATGTATTGAATTTCTTGAAAACTTACTTGCTTTGGGTGATGACAGGTTTGAATCGGAAAGAACTAAGGTGGAAGAAGTCAAGTGGACGAGAAAGTACTTGTCGTTGGATAACGAGAGCTCTCCGATGAAAGTGAGGAAAGAGGAGTTGAAACTTTTGTCGGAACACTTGAAGTACGCCTTTCTTGGCGACAATAAAAAATATCTGGTAATTGTATCTTCTTCTCTTGATGATGATCAACTTGAGGAGTTATTGAACATTCTTAGGATGTAAATCTGCGATTGGTTGGTCTCTTGAGGATTTGAAAGGAATTAGTCCTTCGTATTGTATGCATAGGATAAGATTGTTAGATGAGGCGAAGGCAAGTGTTCAGAATCAGCGGAGGGTTAATCACGCGATTCAAGAGGTAATTAGGAAGCAAATCCTTACGTGGTTGGATGCCGGAATCATATATCCTATTAGTGATAGTCCCCATGTGAGTCCTTTGCATGTAGTTGCTAAAAAGGGGGGTATGACTGTAGTAAAAGCTGAGGATGGAGAAGCGATAGCCACAAGGATTCCTACTGGATGGCGTACATGTGTTGATTATAGGAAGTTGAATGAGAACACGTGTAAGGATCATTTTCCTCTTCCTTTCATGGATCAAATGTTAGATCGTCTTGCAGGGTATGAGTTTTATTGTTTCTTGGATGGATACTCGGGGTACAACCAAATTATGATTGCCCCCGAGGATCAAGAAAATACCACTTTTACTTGCCCCTACGGGACCTTTGCTTTTCGAAAAATGACATTTGGGTTATGTAATGCACCTGCTACTTTTCAGAGATGCATGATGGCAATATTCGATGGGTTGATAGAGAAAATCATGGAGGTGTTCATGGATGATTTTTCTATTTTTGGTTCCTCCTTTGATATTTGTTTGTCTAACCTAGCTACTGTTTTGAAGAGATGCCAAGTGACTAATCTTGTCTTGAATTGGGAGAAGTGCCACTTCATGGTGAAGGATGGGATTATTATTGGGCATCATGTCTCGGTTAAAGGGTTGCAGGTAGATCGTGCTAAAGTGGTGGCGATTGAGAAGCTTCCACCACCGACCAATAAAAGAGGAGTGCGGTCCTTCCTTGGACACGCCGGTTTTTATAGGAGATTCATAAAAGACTTCTCAAAATACTCTAAGCCCTTATCTCACTTACTTGAAAAGGATGTTCCTTTTGTGTTTGATGATGAATGTCTAACAACTTTTCAAGTTTTAAAGGAGGCGCTTATCACTGCACCTATGTTGATCACACCGGATTGGACTCAACCGTTTGTACTAATGTGTGATGCAAGTGATGTAGCACTTGGAGTGGTGCTTAGGCAGCTGAAGGAAAAGAAGTTCTGTGCCATTTACTACGCAAGTAAGACTTTCGATGCGGCACAAAAAAATTACATGGTGACTGAAAAGGAGTTTTTGGCTGTTGTATACGCATTCGATAAGTTTCGTCAGTATTTGGTTAGCATGAAGACTATAGTGTACATGGATCATTCTGCGATTTGGTACTTGATGGAAAAGAAGGAGACGAAGCCTAGGATCATAAGGTGGATTCTTCTACTTCAGGAGTTTTGCTAGTGAAATTGGTAAATGTTATTTCACTGGAAACGGTTGCATCAAGTACTTACGTACGATGCGATACAAGGACAATCTATCCTATCCAACCTACTCAAGCAAGATGCTTGAGGTGAATAAAAACATACATCATGAATTCATATACAAAGATGCTATCTGAATGCTGATTCTTTCTGCAATGTAGTTCGGAGACATCATCCTTGTGCCATGCTGAAGAGCATTCCTTTCCATCCATATGTGGTAGATCGTGGTAGCAAAGGTGATGAAAAGGAGTCTTCTTGCCTTTTTGTTGGTTCTCGTATCCTGGTGTATCTTCCTGAAGGCATCTGTGACTGATGTTAGCCTTCGTCTTTGCCATCCAATCCATCCTCTGACCTGGTCCCATATATGTGTGGTGTAAGAGCAATGGAAGAAGAGGTGCGATGTGGTCTCCTGAGCAAAGCAAAAAGCATATAGTTTGTCTTCTTCCGTGAACCACACCCTATCCTTTGTAGCAACTCTGTCTCTATGCACCAACCAAAGTCTGAAACTGTATTTTCTCACTATCCACTTATGCCAAACCTGTTTGTAAACAAAGCTTGAGTCCGCTGTATATCTACTCCTCAAATGATCATACATGCGGCTGGCTCTGAATACCCCATTCTCACAACACTTCTCCATAGCTCCAATCACTCCGGCGTTCCCTTCTGATTCACTCTCAATGGCATTTCTAATAGCAATGAGAACTCTCCATAAGTATGTAGAGTTGTTACCAGGAGAGTTCACTGTCCATTGAGAAGACGAGAGGTAGACAGTGTGGATCCATTTTACCCATAGGGATGATGCTTCTCTATGTACATCCCACAGTGCACCTGCCAAGAGAGCCTTATTCCAAGTGATAATGTCCTTCAACCCTAGTCCCCCTGCATTCTTGGGTTGAAGGATATCATTCCAGCTCACTGGGCTCACCTTGGTTCCCCACAAGAACCTGCGAATAATGGTCTCTATCTTTTTGACCACTACAATAGGAATTTTGACAATACCACACCAAAAAGATAGAATACCATATATCCCTGAGGTGATCAATTCTAGTCTCCCCGTCAATAACAACAGCTTAGAAGACCAATTTTGTATCATTTTGTTAATGTCATTCAAAAGGGGTGTAAAATCCTCCACACCTATTCTCTTGCTACAAATAGGAATACCCAAGTATTTGAAGGGAATATTACCTAGAGTAAAGGGGAGAATTTGAGCAATCCTACGTTGGACACAGGTCGAGACACCCGAAGTGATGAGGTTAGATTTCTGAGGATTTGCAGTCAGGCCAGAAACTTCAGAGAATCCCTTCAATATCCCCTCAACACACTTTGCAGTGGCTACATCTCCATAGCTCACTATCAAAAGATCATCCGCAAATATCAAATGTGAGACATCCACACGTTTACAGATTCTAGAGTGGAATCTGTATTCATGTAGATCTACTGCTCTACTCATCAATCTGCTAAAATACTCCATGCAAATAACAAAAAGGAGCGACGAAATAGGATCACCCTGTCGAAGACCCTTCTTCCCTCTGAAGAAACCTTCCGGTTTGCCATTGATGAGTAACGAGTAAGAAGAGTTTGACATGGAGATCCGGGATAAGAAAGGTTCTGATAATGTGTTAGCGGATCACCTCTCGAGGTTGGAGACTAGGGAACGTTGTGATAATTCTTTCGAGTATATTGAGGAAATGTTCCCGGATAAAAAGATCATAGTCGTGTTTGTTGAAGGGGCTGAGCGAGCGTGTGTGGTTGCTGTGCAGGGAGTTGATCCATGGTATGCGGATTATGTTAATTATATTGCTGTGGGAGAAATTCTAAGGGATCTCAACCGATATCAACTTGCTAAATTCAAAAGGGATGTTGAGACTTTCATATGGTATGATCCGTTTGTGTACAAAATTTGTACGGATTCTATCATCCGTAGGTGTGTGCCCGAGATGGAGATGGAGAGTGTTCTCGGGTTTTGCCATGCACAACCTAACGGGGGGCACTTCGGCGCTCAAAAGACAGCAGCCAAGGTACTTCAGTCCGCTCTTTATTGGTCTACCTTGTTCAAGGATTGTGAGACCTATGTGGCGTCGTGCGATAGGTGTCAACGAATAGGGAACATCAGTAAGAGAGACGAGATGCCGCTTCAGCCAAGCATAGTGGTCGAGATTTTTGATGTGTGGGGAATTGATTTTATGGGGCCTTTTCCCCCATCGAATGGATTTCTCTACATTCTACTTGTGGTGGATTATGTTTTTAAGTGGGTGGAAGCGATTCCTACTCGCTTGAATGATATATCTTTCTTGAAGAAGCATATCTTTGCCCGTTTTGGAGTCCCTAGAGTACTTGTTAGTGATGGAGGTACGTATTTCGTAAATAAATTTCTTGAGAAGGTTCTTAAAGGGTATGGTGTTAAGCAGAGGGTCACTACACCCTATCATCCTCAAGCGAATGGGCAAGCGGAGGTCTCTAACCGTCAAGTCAAACAGATTTTGGAGAAGGTGGTCGGAACCAATAGAAAGGATTGGGCTTTGAAGCTCGATGATGTCATGTGGGGGTTCCGAACTGCGTACAAGAGGGTGTTAGATATGTCACCATATCAGATTGTCTATGGGAAGCCGTGCCACTTACCTGTAGAAATTCAACAAAAGCATTTTGGGCTTTGCGAAGCTTGAACTTGACTCTCAAGAATGTGAAGAAGTCGAGGATTACTCACATCAATCTTTTGGATGAGTTTCGGAGTCGTGCGTACAAGAATTCAGAGATCTATAAGGAAAGGATTAAGAGGTGGCATGATTCGAAGATCTCGTACAAGGAGTTCAAGTAAGGAGATGAGGTATTACTTTTTAACTCTCGTTTAAAGCTTTTTGTAGGCAAGTTGAAATCGAAGTGGACGGGACAGTTCATGATTCATCGAGTCTTAGGAGGGGGAGTTTTGAGCTTATTGACAAGGATGGAGATATTTTTACGGCGAATGGACATCGCTTGAAGCATTATAGGTCGCCGGATGATGTTTGTGTCATCTTTGTCGATACCTTGATCTGATTTGGTACTGTCGTGACTCTCCGATATTAAACATGAGCGCCTGTTGGGGGCTTTTCCTCCTGTTTTAATGTTTTATTTCATTCGTGTGAGTAAGAATTTTTATATGTGACGTGCTTACTTATCGGCAATTACATCTCTTTGCAAACTTAATTTCAACTATAGTTTCTACTAAGTTTGGGGGGGTGTGATGTACTTACCTTGATAAGCACCGATAGTATAATCTTTTCTTTGTGATGTTTGTTAGGGGAGTTGGTTTTTGCGCCATATTAAAATTTTAATCGATTTTGATGTGATGATTTTTTACAACTTGCCTAATGTTAGTGGGTTTTGGTTGTGTTTTCTTTTATGCAGTTACTCATGAATGATATTTTGTGGAACAAATTTTGAATGAAGTTGTGCTCTAGTTGGTACCTAATGATTCGTATTGAAGTTTGAAGTGTATAGGGATTGAAGAACACTCAGTTTGGGAGCTTAAAAGGGTGGTTCGACCAAAGCCAGGAGAGGTTCGACCAGTGCCAGGAGGTCGAACCGAGCAGAGGAAGTCGAACCGACGAAGAAAATCATCCAGTGAGGAGGTTCGACCTGATCATTCTAGGTTCGACCTATCTAACAGGTCAAACCAAGGTCGAACCCGGGACTTAAATCTTACAGTAGAGTGGTTCGACCTGAGCCGTTATGGTTCGACCTGATCAGAAGGTCGAACCTGAGGTCGAACCAGTCCGTTCAGAGCACTTTGTTTTTTAGGTGATAGGTTCGACCACGACATTCATGATTCGACCTGTTCAGAAGGTCGAACCCAGGTCGAACCATGAGGAGTAATTGTCCAGAAGGTAGGTTCGACCTGTCACAAGAGTGGTTCGACCTGTTCAGAAGGTCGAACCTAGGTCGAAACCAAAATGAAAGTTGTCCAGAAGGTAGGTTCGACATCGTCACTCGAGGTTCGACCTGTTCCGCAGGTCGAACCCGATGTCGAACCCCGTCAGGTAAGCGTTTTAAGTTGAGTTTTTAGAAGGGTTCGATTATTTTTTTTGTTCACCAAACCTCGAACCTTCCCCGAACCGTAACACCCTTGCACAAATTCGTCAGTTACACTTGATTTTGCACCGATTACACAACATTACACTCTTAATTCTTGAATTGGGCGCGGATTTGGGCGATTTTCGTCGCGAATTAGGGCTTCAGTCGCGTTTTTGAGTGTTGTGTGCAAATTATCGATTTTTAACCATGGGCAAGACGAAAGGTACGTTCTTTCAACTCAATTACCTAGGGATTGAAGTTTATTGCAAGAAATTTATTGTGGGTAAGTTGATTGGTGTTGGTTTTGGTTGAAATTCATGGTGATAATTGATAGTGTGGAGTTGATTCATATGAATTCATGTTTATTGGTTTGAGATTGCTTGATTATGGATAGAACTTGAGTTTTGTGTGGATTGATCAAGGATATGATGCATCTAGAGGAATGAGCATGTTAGCTAGGTTTGAATTGTTGATAGTTTGAGTTGTTCACGAAGTTCAATTGTTGAAATTTATGTTGAATGGCTTGAATTGGTTGATGCATGCTTGTTGTTTATGAATTGAAGATTAAAGAGAGTGTGATTGATGATGTTTTGAGCATGTGAATGAGCAAGTGGTGTTGAGATAATAGTTGGAGTTGATTAAGCATGGATGCTTGAAGTCTTGAGTAGAGTATATGATATACTAGTCATATACTTGTGTTCTTGTCTTGTTGGTTGTGTTGAAATAGTTGTTTTCAGGAAAGGGACAAGGATCAAATAAAGGGAAAGGTAAGGTGGATGAAGCAAGATCGAAGAAGAGACAAGACAGGCCTTCGAATGTGGACATAGTGACGAGGAAGCTGAGGCTACAAGAGTGTTTACCCGAAAACTTTAAAATTCAAATACAAAACTGGGACGAGATTAAAGAAAAGTGGGAAGAAGTCTTTGACAAGATAGCTCGGACAAGATACCAAGATGATGAGGCCATGATACTTATGAGCATTAGGGATGATATGACGATGTTGTTCGATCGAGTGGGGATCTGCAGATTTATGGAGTTGAAGAAGCCGACTTACTTCCACATTACAGCGGAGGTAGTGTGCTCATTTGAGATGGAAAATGACCCACTTGGCTACCTGTATCAGTGCTCATTTCAGTTATGAGGAGTGCGAAGGAGATGGACGGCTGAGGATTTTAATCAGCTTTTTCAGACGCCTCTAGAGATTTCTCGAGTGGAGAATGGACACTTCAACGCTAATAGGTTTTGGAGGGAGATAACTGGGGAGATCCGAGACTATAAGATTAGGCAGGCTCGTGCGACCTCAATCAAGAATCCAGTGCTGAAATATATGGATCGAGTGCTCGAAAATACATTGTTTGCTCGTTCGGAGGGTGGCTATGTGTCTAGAGGAGAGCTTTATGCCTTATGGTGTATGATGAATGGGGTGAAGTTTAATGTGGGAACATATTTCATCACGCAGCTGTATCGCTTCAGGACCATTGGATTTCAGAAGGTGAACATTGGAGGGTTACTGACGATTGTAGCTAAGCACTACAATATGGACTTCACCGGCGTTACACCTGTTAGAGGAGAGCCCAACTTGGTGATGCTCACATGTGTAAAGGAAAGATTTGCACACTTTAGAGATGGTGATTGGTTCTTCACGAGAGGACCAAAGCCATTATACTTTATGTTTTCCTTTGACATGAGCAACATGACCACTGCCCGGGAGGCGAGGAACTTGTTGATGAACTCCCTAGGACATACTGCTCTGTACGTGACTGTGAAGACCAATGGGGCTTGGAGAGTCGTGGCTAGGTTGTGTGCCGAAGGTAGGTTGGAGGAGCTACAGCAAATTGTGGAATAAGGAGAGTACCATCCGCCACCGCACCAGCCACTACAGTGGCCACAGTAGCCCGAGGTCGAGCATCGGGGAGATGAGCAGCTAGAGATGGAGATTCCAGAAGAGGAGCAGCACGACGCACCTCAGCATGAGCCAGCACCGCGTCAGCAGCAGGCTGTCCCGAATGATACACGGGAGCAGCTCCGCCTTATTTAGGAGCAGCTGGTCACAATCGTTGCTAGCCAGCAGGAGACAAACCGGTAGCTCGCACTCGCCAACGCCAACTATGCTACGCTGAATGAGAGGTATACGGCCTTGAATGAGAAAGTTGGTAGGTTGGGTGATTGAGTTGATTATTTGGATAGGCACATCGGTGATCTACACCGGATTGTGGAGCGGAGGCTTGATGATGAGGATGATGATGATGAGAGTGATGATTCTCCGGAGGAGTAGTCTTTCAGGTTTTTTTGGTTTCCTCCGGTTCATCTTGATTCTACTATTTTTCCTTTTATCTTTAGGTTGGGGTGTGATTCATGCGTGAGTGGATTGTATAAGTGATATCTTGTATGATTAATTTGGTATAAGCTTATTGATTTTTGTGTATTCATATGTTCATGTGTTAATTTCTATTGATGAAAAGCATGTTTAGTTGATAAGTATATTGAGTTCTTGTAGAATTGATCTTAATTATGTGCTATGAGGAGTACTAGGATTACCTATGTGAGGATTTGAGCTTTTTAATCATGCTTGATCATAATTATTTTATTCTTGAGAGGATCATTTATATGAACGTATTCTAGAACTTGGCTTGGAGTCTTGTGTGAGACTTATGATTGATAAATTGCTAGGACATGATCTTAGGCCATTATTTTGTGATTAAGCTACTTAGCCAAATTTATCCTTCCTAATGATCTTATTAATCTTTGGATGCCCTGTTGAGCCGTTAAAGCTTTTTCTTTGGTAGCCGAAGTGAATAACCTTATAAACCTTTACTTGAGCCTTGATTAACCTAATCCTTGATAGAGAGAGTGGAGGAGAGTAAGTGTTGCAAGAAGAAAAGGAGGATAGAACATGGTTGGATGAAAAGAATATGGTTAAATCTTGTTTAGGGGTAGTGCCCGAAATTGGTACCCCGATTGTTTATACTTATTGCATGAAGCTTAGCAGCTGATGGTCTATATATGAGAAGGGTAGTGCCTAAAACCGGTACCCGAATTGTTTAAGAAGATGATGTTGATGCCATGGAAAGAAGGAAATTCAGGAATTTTACAAGTTCAAGAGACGACATTGGAGGAGAACTTGCTGTAAGAAGAAGAAATCGAGAACCTCCAAGGTAACTCTCTACTAGTGTCTTAAGTCACTAAGTCCAAATTTTCCTACCTTTTTCCAAAGAGCCAACATTATAACCCAAAAACAAGTCCTTCGTGATCCTAGTGAAGAGTTGATTACAAGTTGATTTTTGAGACCTTTGCCAAGCTTATGGTTACGCGTGAATATGGATTGATATGAGTGTTTATATTAACCTATATAGTACCTCACGCAATTGAGTGGAAGAGAATAAATACTTATCTTGTGAGCGAAATTACTTAGTACTCCGAATGGTATGTGATTGGATTGGTTTTACATGAGTGATATATATATGAAGCAATTAATACTTGTTTGATTGAATGAAGTTGCATGTGTGATATATATTGTACTTGATCTTGGTGAATTATACACGACTCTTGTGGTTTGATTTGGTTGTCTCGGGACGAGCAACATGTAAGTTTGGGGGTTTGATGAGTGTGTAAATTCACAAGTTTGGCATCGGGTTTTGTGCTAGTTTTGGAGCGTTTTGAAGTGGAAATAGGTGGAAAACCTATATATATTGTGAATTAGCATGAATCAGGTGTTAGTGGAGCTATTTAAGTAGTTTTCATAGCAAAAACAGAGTGAAAGTGCCAAGAATCGAAGAGACGAAGTCAAGACCACGCGAACTGCCAAGGAAAGAGTAGGGTTCGACCTCTCCTTCAGGTCGAACCAGCATTTGTGAAACAGCAGAAGGAGGGTTCGACCACGACTCAAGGGGTTCGACCTGTTCATCAGGTCAAACCATGGTTGAACCAGTTCGCGAGAAGATGGGTTCGACCACGACGTTGGGGGTTCAGCCTGATAGTTGGTCGAACCAGGAGCGGAAATTATCCAGTAGCGTGGTTCGACCTGAGGTTTGACCTATGAGGAAGTGGATCGACCTATGCAAGAGGTCGAACCAAGCGCAGAATGTGTCCAGTAGCAGGGTTCGACCTGGGGTTCGACCTGTTGGCCAGTGGTTCGACCTGTTGACAAGGTCGAACCAAAACGCGGAAACTTACCTTATCCGGATTTTAGAGGCCAAAACGCGTGGGATCACTTGAAAAATCCATTCCAAGCCCTAGAGACGTGATTACAAGTATAAAAGGAGGCTCGTGCAGTCAAGGAAGACGTCCAAACACGAAGAGCTTAAGATCGTGAATCATAAGAGGAGTGAAGAAAAGAGATTGGTGATCCATCCAGAGGGTTGAGACAGAGGTTCGGCTGGAGATTCAAGTAAGATCGATCCATCTAACCATGATTGTTCTTAGTTCAATCATGGGCTAGAGCCACTTCGGTAGTTCTAGGGTTATGAAGGTTTCATGAGTTAATTTGTATTTCGTGTGTATACTCCATACAACACTACTTGTGGTTTAGTTTATATAAGATTGCACGTTTTTAATCCATACTCATAGTTGTTTTGTGCATCAATAATCGTTGTGTAGAGTCTGAATGCATAACATGATTATTGGTTGAGTGCGTTCACTAATGAGCAGGGTTTATTGTTATAATTCTAAGTGAAGGGATTGCGAAGTCTTATTAGAACTGTCTTATATGAATGTTTGTTAATTGAATTGAATTCGGGTTAACAAGTAGGATAAAGAGTATAAATTTATAGTACCTAAAAAGGGAGATCAAATCGGGTTAGAGTACTAAGTGCACAGGAAATAATTGATTATGATAGTACCTAGAAAGGGAGGTAAAGTATACGTCTTGCTCTGAGGATACTCACACGTGTCAAAAGCTTATCTATTTGTGTCTATAGAATAGATTCGCATGGTCTAGCGATGCGTCCATAAACCACAAGGCAGAGTCGGACATCGACACACGAAAGTACGAATTAACGAAGGAAACTGGATGGCCTGACGAACTACCTATTATCTTATTCGATCACAACTATTATTTACTTGCTCTTGTTATTTATTAGCTATTTAAATTGTTACTTAGTTTATAAACCAACTGTTTATTTCCAAAATAGTCATAATCTACTAGAACGTAATTAAATTGATATTTATCCGTCCCGTGGATTCGATATTTAACTTGGTCACCTTCGAAACTACAATTGATATCCTTCATACTTGGGGATTAACTGTGTGTTGAGAAAACGCTCATCAATCAACGTGCACAAAAGCAAAATGCCCTTTTACGGGCGGACGGAGGGAGTAGTAAACTCTATTCTTCTAATTTTTAGAGCAGCAACTTCACTTAATTTTATGATGTTTGAACCAAATAACATTTATTTAAATTTTATTTAACCTAATATTTTAATATTATACTATAATAGTGTTATAGGAAAAACACTTATAAATCTTGCGAGCCTGTTAGGTTGATCAATTCGTATAAGTTTGCTAATATCTTTTACAATGAGGTTAAAATGCAGAATTTTAGCAATTTAAAATGCAACAATAAAAATTTCTTTTTTAAAAATTATAAGAACAAATTCTATATTACTAATTTATAAACATCAATCAATTAATGAAATATTTTATTGTTAATTAACTCAACCAAACTTCCATTGCAAATAATATAAAGGGTAAATTACCAAAACCCCCTCGAGGTTTGTCCAAACTACCAAATAAATCCCGTGGTTTGAAAAATTACCAATTACCCCATTTAACTTGTTTTTTATTTGAACATTAATAAAAATATACTTTTCTTAAAATAAAGAAGGATGGAAATGACATCAAGACCCATATATTTAATATTATATTTTTAAATTTCACTATCTTTTTAAAAAAAAAATTAAAGGGAATAATTGATAATTTTTCAAATCACGGGATTTATTTGGTAATTTGAACAAATCCCGATGGGGGTTTTAGTAATTTACCCTAATTTAAAGGACTTGTCTAAAGTTTATTGTAAACAATCATTTATTATTTTAATATGTGATTGAGATTTATTTGAAAATTTTAATATATTCAAATAATATATTTAATATTATTCTATTTTTAATAACTATTATCTTATTTTCTAATTTAAATAAAATCATAATTATAATTATTTAATTATTTTAATGGGTGGCTGAGATTTGATTGAAAATTTTGAATATATTCAAATAATATATTTAATATTATTTAAATTTTATTAAATAAGGAGTATCTTATTTCCTGATTTGAAAAAGTCATAACTATAATTATTTAATTATTTTAATGGGTGGTGAGAAATAGATGGTTAAGATTTGTACTAAATTGTTTCCTGATTTGAAAAAAATTATAATTATAATTATTTAATTATTTTAATGGATTGGTGAGATTTGTTTTTGAAATATATGGTGAGGATTTGGCCATCTGCAAACATTATGCCATAAACTCTAAAATACTAAACCATAAAACCCTAAAGCCAAAATCCTAAACCCTACACCCTAAACCATTTGATGGTTAGAATTGAATTTATATTTAATATTATTAATTTTTTAATAAATAATATTTTATTTTCTAATTTGAAAAAATCATAATTATAATTATTTAATTATTTTAATGGGTGGGTGAGATTTGTTTAAAAAATAGATGGTTAGGATTGAATTTATAATAATATTTTATTTTTTAATTTGAAGAAGTCATAATTATAATTGTTTAATTATTTTAATGGGTGACTGAGATTTGTTTAAAAATAGATGGTTAGGATTTTGCCATCTGGAAACATTATGCCATAAACCCTAAAACCCTAATCCATAAACCCTAAAACCCTAAACCCTTTGATGGTTAGGATTGGATTTATATTTAATATTATTAATTTTTTAATAAATAATATTTTATAGGTGACTGAGACTTGTTTAAGAAATAGATGGTCAAAATTGGACTTATAATAATATCTCATTTCCTAATTTGAAAATGGCATAATTATAATTATTTAATTATTTTAATTGGTGGCTGAAATTTGGAGTTGAAACGAGGGAGAACGAGCCAAAACAGTGAAGGAAACAGGGCAGCAGCAACACGACTGGCCGTGTCGGGAGCACGGGTCGTGTCGCAGCACACGACTCGTGTTACTAACACGGGCCTGTCCAGAATGGCCGTGCGGCGACATCTATTTATCCAACACGACCACCACTTGGCCGTGTTGCGGAGCTCGACTCGTGTTGCAGCACACGACCCGTGTAGCCAACACGGGCCTGTAAGCGATGGCCGTGCGGGAGCATCAGTTCACACAACACGGGCACCTTATGGCCGTGTTGCGCCACACGACTCGTGTCGTGTCAGGGATCAAAAAAATTCAGAATCCTTCTAGAAGCTAGTCAAGGAGTATAAATACCCCTCCATTCAGATTTTATGAAGAAGATCCGAAATCCACTCTTCCACACACACCTCACACACCTTTTCCTCCATTTTTCACCTTCACCTTCATCCATTCTTCATCCTTTGGATCTACCTTCATCCAACCATCAAATCCTTCATCCAAGTAGCTAGAGAAGCAAGGAAGAGATGTGAATTGCAAGGGGAAGAAGAAGATCACCATTGGAGACATCCAAGGGAGTTTTCATCTAAGCTTTGTATTGAAACCTATTGTTTATCATGTTTTGTAAGGAATTTAATGTCTATGTTAATTTTCTTATGTATATGAGAGGCTAATCTCCCTTGTGAGATTAGCAATATGAATTATGTTGGATAATTTTTGGTATTTTGCAATTGAATGATTATGTTGATTGAGTTATTTGCTTTGGAAAATTTTTTATCTCACTTGTTCGTTTTGATAGGTACTTGACACTACCTTGAGAGAAGAGGAAGGGGGATCAAAGCCAAAAATAGCAAGTTTGAGAAGAATTGTAGTAAGCCTTGAGAAGAGTATTTAAATGGATGGTTGGAACCAATTCACAAATGTCTTTGGGGATCAATTTGCAAGGGTTCCACCTCCACAATCAAGAGGCTACATGAATGAGAGCAACTATGGGTACAACTTCCAAATGAATCAAGATAGCTCTCAATACTACAACCAAGGAAGAAATGGAGAATGGCAACAAGCTTACAATGCAAATACATTCCATCAGTATCAAGCATACACTTATTCTCCACAAAATCCCAACACCAACACTTCTCCTCCGTTCCAAAACTACGCTTTACTTGAATTACATAGAAGAAGTGCTCAAGGAAGTGATGAAGGTCAAGATTCTCAATCAAGTTTTCTTCAAAATGAATACTCCAAGATAATTACCCAAGTTACTTTGGAAGTGACAAGACAAATAAGGATGATGAATCAAGGTGCTTATGGTCAAGTCTTGTCTAATTCAAGTTTGGGGGGTGCTCAAAATGTGCAAGGTGTGTCGATTCCTAGTCCTATGGAGCAAGAAGAGTGGAGGATGCCTACGCATCAAGTAGGAGATGTTTCTTTCATGGGAGTGGATGATTTCCAAGGAAATTTTCAACATAACTATGAAGGAAGTTTTCATGGGAATTATCCACCAATTCAAGAATGGAACTGTGACAACCAAGAGGGAGGAGACTTTCAACAAGTCGAAGAAGAAAAATCGTCTGTAAATGTCTTGATTGAGAAGATGATAGCAAACCTTGAGGAGCGCACGAAAAGAGATGAAGCTAGTTTTGAAGAATGGAAGAAAAGAAATGAGGCAGATGAGAAGAGGTTTGAAGCCTTGGAGCATCAAGTAAGCCAAATTGTAAGTGCTTTGAACAATTTTCAACAAGTTGAAGAATTGGAAGAGGAGAGCAAAGTTGAAGAAGAGTTGGAAGAAGA
Source organism: Pogostemon cablin (assembly GCA_023678885.1). Taxonomy (NCBI): domain Eukaryota; kingdom Viridiplantae; phylum Streptophyta; class Magnoliopsida; order Lamiales; family Lamiaceae; genus Pogostemon; species Pogostemon cablin. The sequence goes on along the minus strand of CM042965.1, from coordinate 15,762,386 downwards.
AAAGAATTTGGGAGATGAAGAATCAAATGAGGTATTTGAAGAGCATATTGAGACAAATGATGTTGATGAAGAGAAACAAAGTCAAGAAGCAAATGATGATGACTTGAAGAGTGAAATGAGCATTTCTAAACCTTTAAACTCTTTAAGTTGCCTTGAACTTGATAATATTGTTTACATTGACTTTGTATTACCCATTGATTTTTCTTATATTCTTAGAAACAAAAGAGAACTTGAAGATATGTTGGGGATCTATTTGGTAAAGAGGAATAAGTGGTGGTCAAGAATGGAGAGGGCAATGGAGTGTAAGCTCAAGATAGTCGAATTTTTGAAGCCATGCTTGAAGGATGCAACTGAGGTCGTCACTTGCCACAAATGCCTAATAGAGGAAGAAGCACAACGGTTAAAATTCGATGGCAAGGACGAAAGATATCTATGGCCATTCCGATGAGTTCTCCATATCCCGTCCGGCTTGAAGACGTTAAACTTAGCGCTAGATGGGAGGCAACCCATCATTACCTTTTATTGCTTTATTTAATGCTTTCAATAAGGTTGATGGATTTGTTTGTTTGCATTTTTGGCATGTAGATTGATTGTGTTCATGAGGAGAATGTGTATTGGAGAAACGATAAGTGCTTGATTTGAAGTGTGAAAGTAAGTCACACTACTTTTTGCAAACTTACCTCGAAACTCGCGTTTCAATTTAAGTTTGGGGGGATATGGCATGGTGTGACATACTTTGTTTTGAAGCCATATACTTTTCGTGTTTTTGGGCTAATTTTGAATTTTTCTCATGAGCATTGGTTTGATTTTGGTATGATTGGTCGTGTTGAAGTGCATGATAGTCCATATTTTTAATGAAATTGTTGAGCTAATGGTTTTGTTGAGCATGTATGAAGGGTATTGGAAGCACGAATTGAGCTCGGAGCTAACAACTTCCACTATCAAATGCTTATTGAGGGAGTTCATTCTACACCCTACCACTTTTACGTGCTTAGCATAATTTGATTTGATTTGTATTGATGTGATTAGCATGCTACTTAATTTGTTATGTTTTGGGATGTTTACTTTTCGTAAGTTAGGATTTCCTTTTCAATAAAGACTGGGATGATTGTGAGCTTAATTGATTATGGATGTTATGAATGTATGCTTCATTGTTTTATGATGGTGATTTTTATTCTTGCATGTTATGTGTTTATGGTTATTTCTTGTTTGTTGAGTCTTTATTTTATGTTTCGTGTGCATTTTTATTCTTGTTTAGGGAGTGTTTGGTGGATTGTTTTTGGAATGTCGTGAGTCATTTTTGAATATGAGTGATGATATGTTGTGGTAATAAGTGATGACAAGTTATGATTAAGAATCTCTACACTTTCGAATTGTGACATGTTTTATTTAACTTGTCAATTTTGAGATGAATGTGGTGTAATAAGTTTCTTAAGGTCCAATGCATAACCTTGTGAGCATTTGAACCTCAACCGTGCATACATGGTATTTTCTTCATGAGTGGATTGGTTGTGTTTGATAAGCTATAACTTGCTCAAGGACTATAGGAACGAGCCCGATTTGTGGAGATTAGTGACATGATCTAAGGTCATCCTTGTTATTATAGTCATTACCATATATTTCCCTACCATGAACATCATCCCTAGTCAACCACTTTGAGCCTTAAAGCCTATTTATTGTGATATAAGCACATTTCAAGCCATGATTACTCACTTAAGCCTTACATATATACCATTTGTGTGGGTGATTGAGGAGATGGTAACTAGAAATGTTTGATAAGGAAGAAAAAGAAAAAAGGAAATGGTAAGCAAGCAAGAAAAAGGATGAAAAAGAGCACAAGAAAGAATGGACATGCAACCTCAAAACAAGAAAATGAGCAAAGCAATAACAATATGCTCAAGTACTTAAAAGTTCAAAGAAGGAAGCATGCATTAAAAGAAGCTCAAAATCTAAGGAAAGTTGATGATTAGTTCTTGTGATTACCAAAGTTGAGAAAGGAAGAAAGAAAAGTGGAGAAGTTGAGGAAGTTGATCATCTCTTCGATTACTTACACTTGTTAGTCACTATTATCCATACTCTTCCTACCCTACCAAAGAGCCTATCATTACATCCTTAATAAAAGACCTTTTTGATCACTAATGAAAACTTTGGTGGTTTGTGAATGTAGTCCACGAGCAAGCTTATAGCGAATCGAGCCAATCGATTGATGAGTGTTGTTTTACCCTACTTTAAAGAGTGTTGAGTTAAATTGATATCTATGTGAGGCTTGGACTAAAAAGGGACTGTATTACACTATCATTTTCTTTAGATTAAACTTGTTAATTCTTCATGTCATGAATCTAATGTTGTAGGATGACTTAGCATAATTTGTAATTCTTGTTGCTAATGATGTGTTGTTACTTATGTTCGTTTAGTCTTTTCCTAGGTGAAAATCACTCTCCTTGGTTTATCATTTTCGTTGTGCGGTGACGTACAACACTTTAAGTTTGGGGGTGTGATGAGTGATATTTTCACCTAGATTTTAGTGTCTTTTTATGTGAGTTTTCGTATATTTTTATCCGTATTTTATGTGTTATTTGGTTGTGTTTTGTGTTTTCATGGAAATGTATGTGAATGAGCTTAAACATAAGATTTTCACTTTTTATTTGATGCTAAAATGATAAGGAAGATGTAGGAAAAAGCGGATCTCAATTTGGAGTTGAAACGAGGGAGAACGAGCCAAAACAGTGAAGGAAACAGGGCAGCAGCAACACGACTGGCCGTGTCGGGAGCACGGGTCGTGTCGCAGCACACGACTCGTGTTACTAATACGGGCCTGTCCAGAATGGCCGTGCGGCGACATCTATTTATCCAACACGACCACCACTTGGCCGTGTTGCGGAGCTCGACTCGTGTTGCAGCACACGACCCGTGTAGCCAACACGGGCCTGTAAGCGATGGCCGTGCGGGAGCATCAGTTCACACAACACGGGCACCTTATGGCCGTGTTGCGCCACACGACTCGTGTCGTGTCAGGGATCAGAAAAATTCAGAATCCTTCTAGAAGCTAGTCAAGGAGTATAAATACCCCTCCATTCAGATTTTATGAAGAAGATCCGAAATCCACTCTTCCACACACACCTCACACACCTTTTCCTCCATTTTTCACCTTCACCTTCATCCATTCTTCATCCTTTGGATCTACCTTCATCCAACCATCAAATCCTTCATCCAAGTAGCTAGAGAAGCAAGGAAGAGATGTGAATTGCAAGGGGAAGAAGAAGATCACCATTGGAGACATCCAAGGGAGTTTTCATCTAAGCTTTGTATTGAAACCTATTGTTTATCATGTTTTGTAAGGAATTTAATGTCTATGTTAATTTTCTTATGGATATGAGAGGCTAATCTCCCTTGTGAGATTAGCAATATGAATTGTGTTGGATAATTTTTGGTATTTTGCAATTGAATGATTATGTTGATTGGGTTAATTGATTTTCTATCATTGATGCTTTAGATCTTGAGGTTTATGATGATTTGTGTGTTTAATTGTTTTAAGCATGTGATTAGATTGAGAAGTCAATTGCATATTTAGGATAATTAAGTGAATCATTTCATCAAACACTTCATGTGCATTATAGATTGTGAAGAGATTGAGAAGTCCTTCATAGTTTAGAACCCTTTGATAGAACATATCATTTATTAGATTGAGAAGTCAATAGATTATGTGAAGGGACTCTCATTTCAAGCTTAGTACCTAGTTGGAATTGTTTGAGTGAGAACCAATCCAATGAATGTCATTCCATATCCTATTCATTCCGAGAGGGAGTTTAGGTGATCTTAGTGTTGGCCCTTAGTCTCTTACCCATGACACATATGAATTCATTGCATGATACCTAGATTTTCCATGCTTTAAGTATTGTTAATCTCATCTCTATCTACTTGGCTCATTCATCCATCTTCCATTCATCTATCCTTTTATTTTATTGTCATTTCTTGATTATCTTCCCTTCTCGTTCATCTCTATAATACTATGACAAATACGAGATCGATTAAACTCTAGTACCTTCCTCCCTGTGGTTCGATAATTTCTTTAATTGGTCATGCCCACTAAACTATGGCTAATCAAACGCATTTAAGTTTGACGGCAATGTTTGTTTTGTTAGTTGGTATAGAATTTATTGATGTATATTGTGAAACCATTGTAAAACCTAAGTTCTTAAAAAAATTTCAGAATTATGAAATAAACTTTATGTCAATATTACGTTAATGATGTGTATATATAGTAATGAGATAATTAACAATATTTTACAAAATTGCATATATTTATTTTTAAAAAAAAATTTGTGTTTATGGTTGGTAAAGATTTAATGAGATTATTAAAGTTTTAAATTAAATATCTCAATGTAATGTAATTTCATTAGGCTGTAATTCACTGAAGAACTTGACTTAAGAACGCTTAAATTCGGACCGGTTAGCACTTAATTATAGGTCGTTTACCGAAGAATTTGATCGTAGAACACTTAATTCGGTTGTTTAGAACCTAAATCCCAGACGCATTCCGTTTTTGAGTTGATTCTCGTTGAAGAATTCAAAGACTATTAAGACAACTTTGAAATCTTTGATCTTCGTAGAGAATCACTCTCGGTGTGTCTAGAATGAATGGAGGATGACTCCTTATATAGGTGAAGGGTGAGGAAGCTCCATATATAACTCGCAATTTGATTGGTCAATGGCTGATTTGACCTAATTCTGCGGGCTTCGACCTTTTTATCCTTGCAATTTGATTGGTCAATATTTGATTTGACCTCTATTCTGCAAGCTTTGACCTCATTTAATGTAAGCCTCATTTAAATTAAAAATAAAATAAATAATATATTTAATATTATTAAAGTTTTAATAAATAATATGGTCATAATTATAATTATAATTATTTTAATAGGTGGCTGAGATTTATTTAGGAAATAAATGGTTAAAATTTTGAATAAATTATTTTTTAATTTGAAAATGTCATAATTACACTTATTTAATTATTTTAATGGGTGGCTGAAATTTGTTTTAGAAATAGATACCAATTATACTGCTTTTATACTCCTACTCAACTTTTGTTATGTTGCAACTTTATTACATTCTTATCGAAAAGAGTATAATTTATTACTTAGAAGAGTATTAGATAATCATTCTAAAATTAAAATTGGAATGTACATCACAAACTAATTTTTAGTTAAAATATACCCCTATGAATTGTCTTACCGTACAGACAAATAAGGGGAGCAAGAAGAATTGTATCCATGAAGGATTATTTAAAGATCTGATTCCAATGTTCCACAATATTAAAACATAATGGTGATATATATGGCAGGATTCAAAATTATGAAGCTGGCTTCGATGTAATCGGAGTTATAAACTTTTATTTTTAAAATAATCTGTTATCATCGATCGTTATCTAAAATACACATTTCATAAATTGTCACATGTGATAGCTACAAATTCCCACATAAAAATACAAACCACCATGTGATGCATTGATGTTGGCAAATTGCAAGAATTCCAAACTCCGCAATTTTTAATCACGTTACTTTCTCGGTAAAGACTCGAGTGAGACCGTCTCACACTAATTTTATGTAAGATGGATAAAAAGTGATAACATCATTATTATATTCGCTATAATATGTTACTCCCTCGATCTCATAAACAAATTCACACTTTTTTATTTTTGTCCGTCCCATAAACAAATTTACACCCCAAAATAAGGAAATACACATAAATCAATAACCCCACAACACACTTTAATTTCAAACTTGTCACCCCTCTACAACTCATATAACTTACTTTATAATTTATTTATTACCAAACTACCCCTAAAAGTAAAGCAAAAAATAATTTTACAGTAACCCGGGACTTTTCTTTGGGACGGAGGTAGTATCACTTTTTTATTTATACTATAAAGTGTTTTTGAAATAATTTACTATACCATTATTACTTTTTATCGATTGAATATCACTTTTCATTAATGATTTTATATAGTCTCATACAAGACTTTCCCTACTTTCTTAAGTAACTATTAGTATGGAGATTAATAAAAATTACTCCGTCACGCCAAATTACGAACGTAATCTCTCCATCTCGCAATAAGAATTACATTTATCCATTTTGAACGTCATGCAACAAGAGTCACATATCTCTTTTACTTGGATGGGATCCACATATAACAATTAATATATTTTCATGGGACTCATACATAATGCTAATACATATATTCACTATACATTAAAATATTATTGACCGCTATTTTTTTATGTACGGTTAGAGAAAATGTACTCTATCGTTGTGTAAAACATGGTGACCAAGTAATAAAAATAATATCGAACCCTGGGGAGAAAGTACGTGTATCCGTATTCGAGAGATGCTCACTCCAGAAGGACTAATTGATAATAGAGAGATTGGATTAATACCTTCAATAACAACTAAGAAAGCAAACAAATAACAAGATACATAGGATAGAAGATGGATGAAGGTAGAACAATTTAAGAAGTATACAAGACTAGCAATTTCATGGAAAAGGTATATATAGACTCACACACACATGCTGTTAGAGTAGTGTGCCCAGCGCACCAATTAGATTGGATAGTAGTACTCTTTATATTTTGAATGTAAATAATCTCGTTGGTTATAAAAGGCTGTTTTAATTTATCTATTTTTGCATTATTACATTTGATTATTAGATAAAGTCCCTAGACCAATTTAAGCTAAAATGTACGGTCACGCATATGATGGTGATCATAGAATTATACATAGTCAGCTTTGGTCTTAAACTGTGTTCCGAGTTGAGAGTTTTTCTAAATGGGACAAAGAATAACTCAGTAAAGACTCGTACATGTGATGAATGCTCGTGGGACGAAAATATTGCATTCCATCAATATTAGTATTGTGACACAAATTCATATATGTGGATACTTATTAGAGAATAAATTTTATCGAACTTGATCCGCAGGAAATTCTTATTGGATTTGTCAAAATGAGAATTTTCTAATTACGATAGTACACGATTAATCCTTAGACTTGAAGCATCACGGTAGTCTTGTGTGCATCTTGTAATACTTAGATTTATCTTCTGATTGTTTAGCAATCATAAAGGGGTATGTTGGGTATTATATTGATGTACATGGAGACTTGTGTGTGGCTAAGATAGAATCTGACACTTGTCTAAGAGACAAGAGAATCTCTTATGTATTTTATTGTTAATGATTCAAAGACCTTGGTCAAGGCAATGAGAATAAAGATTCACAATGAATCATTGTAACATGAAATAGAAATACAGTTATTGAGTTAGTATAGTTTCGACTGATATTCCTACTCTAAACTCAATCGGGAGATTAACTATTAGAAAAACCGTACGTGTATGTCACTCGTTAATTTGCAGGTTTAATTGTTATTTCACCTAACACTAGAAGATCACGCTACTTGCTAGATGTTACCGTGATTAGTAGGTTCTTGAAATTAATTAGTTAATTTCAAGTAAATTAATTAATTGAATTAATTAATATAATAATTATTATTTATAAGTAACAAGTGTTGTAAGCCTACTGCTAGAGTTAGTAGTGAACCTAAAGGATCACTCCTTAATTTGAATGAACGACTTTTATCAATTGGAACAATAGTTAAATTGCTAACTATTTATTATAATTAAATAATTTGATTATTTAATTAGAATTAAAAACAATTTAATGATGATAGTGTTAGTGGAGTGTAAAGCATGCATTATTGTTGTTAGTGGAGTGTAAAGCATGTATTATTGTTGTTAGTGGAATGTAAAGCATGCATTATTGTAGTTAGTGAAGTGTAAAGCAAGCCCACACTTTGAGAATGGAATATTGCAATTGACAGCACCAATCTTCTCTATTAATATTACACACTACACTAATATTAGTTTCTACAAAAGTCTTGCAATTACTATCTCACTAAAAATGTATGTATTCGGAGGATGGGGCGACATACATGGCTGGGGACCCAAGCTTTGCCTTTTCGCCATCAATGGACATGCTCATTCCTACACTATATGAAACCCATCTTGTTGTTCCAATTCACAAGTTTTGCACTACTAGCGAAGTGTAAAATTTGTGTTGTTTATTCAATTGGTGGATTACTTTAGAGGGGATACACTTGGATCCCTTCATGAGAAGAACGGAGTTTTAGCCATAATCCGGGAATCGATCCCCTCACTTCTTGCATCAACTGGAAGAAAGTCTACGAGGGTAAGAATAATCTTTACGTAGATTTCTTTCAATATATATTTTAACACCGGATCCGATAATCATTTCCAAGAATCCGGGGTGAAACCTTTTCATGTATTTAATAAATATGATTTATTAATTTAAAAAATTTTTAATTCCGCTGCGTTCACCCGGATCTCTATAACGAGCCCTGCAGTGGTATTAGAGCCTAGGTTCACAGTGTTGAAATATGTGCAATACTAAAAATATTTTAGTATTATTTAATGGTAAATATTTTAGTATTATTTAATGGTTAAATAAGAAAAACTTGAAACAACGAGAAAAGATTTCTCGACAGTCATTAATTTCATCGTTGTAATTTCAAAATCGATTTTGAAGAATAAGTTATTTATATTTCTTATTCAAAATATTCATTTGAAATGAAGTTTTAGTAATACGTTGTATTTAACGAGAAATTATTTTTTGAAATATCATTGTCTAATATAATAATTATTATTGATAATTTGTTATCAATATTTAATATTTAATTTGATAAAAGCATTAGATGTTTATGATCAACAATGATATTTGATGGCTATTTATAGAAATGGGTTATTGATTTGATCAAGAAAGTAGATGGTTGCCATCAACTTTATGGAATAATTCACAAACCAATTTATATAAAAGAATTGATTACATGAATCAATAATGAATTTCTAGAAATGGGTTTCTAGAAAATGTTTCTAAGAGAAAATAATTAGCTATCATTGAATTGATTTGGTTTTATTAATGTAGAAATTGTTTCTTAATTAATTAATGCCACAAAATTCTTAAAATCAATTCTAAAATCTAGTTTTGTAATATTGACTAATTGTTAGTCATAGTTTTCAACTAGTATTATTTTAAAATGAGAAATAAGAATAATTGTTATTCTCATATTTTTTTACGGAATTATTCATTGAGAATGGATATAAATAAATTTAATATGTTAATTGCATATTTATTTATTTAGGGATGATCATGAGTCTTGGACTTTACTGGATGGTTTTACTTTATTTGGGTTTTATGGGGACTGTGAGCCTCTTTTATTTACATTTGTAAGTTCTTTAAATTTATGCAATGAGAGTAGATTAGTCCGTGAGGATTTAATTTTATTCATTGTAAATTGGAGGACTTGAAGGAAGCCCAAAAGAAGACCCAATTGTTGATGGATAATTAAATATAATAGAATAGATGCTCAAGGCCCATAAGTGTATGGGTTTTACATTATGATGTAAAAGTTCTCATTGTCCCTTAGATTGACCATAGACCCGTTTTGGCTCAAACGGGTCGCGTAGGTTGGCCTTGATTATTCCACCGCTTTATATATGTATAGGATATATGCATGCTATAATTTATTTTATGCACTCATTTGATGATAAACATTAAATAATTTACCTTAATAAGATAATGAGCTCTTGGAAATAAAAATAATCCCTAAGTTTTTTTAAACTTATACAAATTTTTTTTGAAAACTTTATTTCAAACAAATATGGATATGATGAGTATGACCCATCAATCCATGCCTACTATCAAAAGATAGAGGCATAATGATGCTACTACACTTGACCACTGGCCATGAGTCGTGGGGTGGATTTGTGGATGAAAAAGTTGTGTTCTTTATCTATCATAATAATGCTCATGAATTAAATACATTACTACATTGGCCATGAGTCGTGGGGTGTTTCAATGCTTAATCACATAAATGTTTGATAGGTATTATTTGACAATAAGTAATGTATGGGCTCATAAAATTGAGGTATACATGAAAGGTGAGGTAAAATAAATTGAGGGTTGTATAGTAATACAATTATAAAATATTTTACTACCAAATAAAATTTTTCATGTGCTCATAAAATTGGGGCATGAGGGATTTTCATTGGACCTCAAGCCTACTAGAAAATTATGATTTTTCGATTTTCATTGGGGTTATGAAATTCGAATAAAATAGTGGGAGACATTTAATATTGAAGACCTTATATTAAATTAATATTAATTTTCATAGCTTTCTCATTTTCTGCTTCATCATTTTGTAGATTCATCTACTGAAATGGCAAACAATTCTATAACTGCTTTAATTGGGCAAAACAAGTTAACTGGACCAAACTTTAATGATTGGCTGAGAAATTTCAAAATTCTCTTAAAATCTGAAAGAAGTGAATATGTTCTTGACAAACCAATCCCTAAAGCACTTGGTGCTAATGCTAAGACTGAGGAGCTTGAGAAGTTCAAACGTCATCAGGATGACAATCTGAAAGCTCGATGTTACATGTTAGCATCCATGTCAAGTGAGCTGCAGAGACAAAATGAGGATCAAACCTCTGCTTACGCTATTCTTAAACGCCTTGAAAAATTATTTAGTGAGAATAGCATGCAGCAAAGATATGAGATATCTAAAGAGCTCTTCCGCAGTCACACGGCAGAGGGCTCTTCAGTCCAGGAACATAGATTGAAGATGATAGCCCTAACGGAACGACTTGCGTCTTTGAAAGTTGAGGTTCCACCTGAGCTTTGCATTGACTTGATACTGCAGTCTCTGCCTCCTTCATTTGGCACCTTTGTTGTCAACTATAATATGCATGACATGGTGAAATGTCTCACTGAACTTGTCAACATGTTAAAGCCAATTGAGTCCACCATGAAAAAGGATAAACTAGTCATGTTTGTTGGGTCCACTTCTGGATCTAAGGCTGCAAAGCCAAAGAAAAAGAAGGGAAAAAGAAAGGTTTTAACAATCCCAATAAACTGAAAGCAAAGGGAGGTGTTAAGAAAAAGAAAACTTCTCAGGCCAATGATAAGTGTCACCACTGCAATCAAATTGGATACTGGAAGAGGAACTGCAAGGATTACCTTGCAACCCTGAAGAGTTCAGGTATTTATTATGTTGAAGTTAACTTATCTATTAACGATACTTCTTGGGTATTAGATACCGGTTGTACCTTGCATATTTGCAATGATTTGCAGATAATAGAACGAAGTAGAAAGCTAGAAATAGGAGAAATGGTTCTAAGGCTGGGGAATGGAGCAAAGGTTGCTGCATTAGCTGTGGGAACTATTCATCTAGCTTTAAATAATGATTTAGTTTTGGTATAGAACAATTGTCTTCATGTTCCAAAGATTATTATCTCTATTCCTGTTTTGGATAGAGAAGGTTATTGTTTTAAGTTTGAACATGGAAGTTGTTCCATTTTTAAATGTTCTTCTTTAATCACTACTTGCATATTGATGAATAGTTTATATACCTTGACTCCCAAAATTTCATTCTTAGTCTTCAACAAAATAAAAAAAATCGGATAATCGTAGTTCTATCACATTATAGCATGCAAGATTAGGTCATATTTTTAAGAAAATGATAAATAAGTTGGCAAAATTGCTTGACCTAAAGGACGAGCAAGAACTACCAACATATGAGTACTGTCTCAAGGGAAAAATGACCAAATCTCCATTTGTTGGACAAGTGGAGCAAGCTACACATCTATTGAAATTAGTTCATACAGATGTATGTGGCCCATTAAGTGTTAATGCTCGTGGGAACTATAGCTACTTCTTAACCTTTACCGATGACTTCTCTAGGTATGGTTATGTGTACCTATTAAGGTACAAATCTGAAGTTTTTGAAAAGTTTAAAGAATTCAGAACTGAAGTAGAGAAACAAACTGACTTAAGTATAAAAGCACTTAGATCAGATCGAGGAGGCGAATACTTAAGTGCAGAATTTCTAGATTATCTAAAAGAGAATAGATTCTTTCACATTGTCTCCTCCTAGCACTCCCCAACTCAATGGAGTTTCGGAATGCAGGAATCGAACCTTGATGGACATGGTTCGATCTATGATGAGTTTCACTTCTTTACCTCTTTCCATTTGGGGCCATGCCTTAGAAATGGCATCACACCTATTAAATATGGTACCTTCTAAGGCCGTCCCTACTACACCTTATGAGATATGATGTGGCAAAGCACACTCGTACAAGTACCTTTGGGTATGGGGGTGTGATTTTTGCGTGAAGCAACAAATGGGAGATAAATTAGATATGAGATCCAAAATGTGTAAGTTTGTTGGATATCTAAAGGAATCAATTGGATATTACTTCTACGATACCTCGGAACAAAAGGTGTTTGTTTAATGGAATGCTACATTTCTTGAAGAAGAATTTCTATCTGATAGAAATGGCAAACATGTAGAAATTGAAGAAGTTCAAGAAACAACAAACCTCCCTATTACAGTGAGTGAACAACCAGTAGAAACTGGGGTATCTGATACACAACCTCTTAGGAGATCCGAAAGGATACATAAGTTACCTAGTAGGTACACTTTGTTATTGGAAAACAAAGAAGAGGGACTCCTCTTGGATAATGATCCAAGAAGCTATGGAGAGGCAATGTCAGACATTAACTCAAAGAAATGGTAAGAAGCAATGCAATCCGAGATGGACTCTATGTACTCTAACAAAGTATGGACTTTGGTACACCCACCAGAAGGAAGAGTTCCTATTGGATACAAATGAGTTTACAAGCAAAAGCTTGGAGTTGATGAGGAGGTAGCAACCTATAAGGCAAGACTGGTTGCTAAAGGTTATTATCATAAACAAGGAATTGACTATGAGGAAACTTTTTCACCAGTAGCAATGCTGAAATCCATTCGAATTTTATTAGCTATATCTGCATATTATGACTATGAGATAAGGCAAATGGATGTAAAGACTGCTTTTCTTATTGGTAACATTAAGGAACAGATCTATATGAAGCAACCTGAGGGCTTTATATCTAGTGGGAGTGAGGAAAATGTTTGCAAGCTCCAAAGATCTATTTATGGGCTTAAACAAGCTTCGAGGAGTTGGAACATTCGATTCGATGAAACAATCAAATTGTTTGATTTTTAAAAGAATCTGGATGAACCATGTGTATACAAGAAAGTTAGTGAGAGTGCAGTTGCTTTTATTGTGCTCTATGTTAATGACATCCTACTTATCGGAAACGATATAGGAATGTGGCAATTAACAAGAACTTGGTTATCTAAACAATTCTCCATAAAGGACTTGGGAGAAGCATCATTTATTCTAGGAATAAAGATCTATAGAGATAGATCTAGAAGGATGATCGGACTATCCCAATCCATGTATATAGATAAGATACTAAAGAGATTTAGTATGGAAGAATCCAAACGAGGATTCTTTCTAATGAGTCATGGGGTTTCACTTTCTAAGGCTATGTCTCCTAAGACGTCTGAAGAAAGAGAAAGAATGACTCACGTACCTTATTCTTCAGCAATTGGAAGCACAATGTATGCAATGCTATGTACAAGACCTGATGTCGCGCATGCTCTGAGTGTCACGAATATCAGTCAAATCCAGGTGAAGAACACTGGAAGGTCGTCAAGATGATCCTTAAGTACTTGAGAAGGACTAAGGATATCTTTTTGATATACGGCCCTGGAGAGCTGAAATTAGAAGAACAACAAGTGGGAAATTGTTAGAGTAGTGTGCCCAGCGCACCAATTAGATTGGATAGTAGTACTATTTATATTTTGAATGTAAACAATCTCGTTGGAAATTATATTATAAAAGGCTGTTTTAATTTATATATTTTATGCATTATTACATTTGCTTATTAGAAAAAGTCCCTAAACCAATTTAAGCTAAAATGTATGGTCACACATATAATGGTGATCATGGAATTATACATAGTAAGCTTTGGCCTTAAACTGTGTTCCGAGTCAAGAGTTTTTCTAAATGAGACAAAGAATAACTCAGTAAAGACTCGTACATGTAATGAATGCTCGTGGGACAGAAATATTGCATTCCATCAATATTAGTGTTGTGACACAAATTCATATATGTGGATACTTATTAGAGAATAAATTTTATCGAACTTGATCTGCTGGAAATTCTTATTGGATTTGTCGAAATGAGAATTTTCTAATTACTATAGTACACGATTAATCCTTAGACTTGAAGCACCACAGTAGTCTTGTGTGCATCTTGTAATACTTAGATTTATCTTCTGATTGTTTAGCAATCATAAAGAGGGTATGTTGGGTATTATATTGATGTACATAGAAACTTGTGTGTGGTTAAGATAGAATCTGAAACTTGTCTAAGAGACGAGAGAATCTCCTGTATATTTCATTGTTAATAATTCAAAGACCTTGACCAAGGCAATGAGAATAAAGATTCACAATGAATCATTGTAACATAAAATAGAAACACAGTTATTGAGTTAGTAGAGTTTCGACTGATATTCCTACTCTAGACTCAATAGGGAGATTAACTGTTAGAAAGACCGTACGTGTATGTCACTCGTTAATTTGCAGGTTTACTTGCTATTTCACCTAACACTAGAAGATCACGCTACTTTCTAGGTGTTACCGTGATTAGTAGGTTCTTGAAATTAATTAGTTAATTTTCAGTAAATTAATTAATTGGATTAATTAATATAATAATTATTATTTATAAGTTACAAGTGTTGTAAGCCTACTGCTAGAGTTAATAGTGAACCTAAATGATCACATCTTAATTTGAATGAACGACTTTTTTCAATTAGAACAATAGTTAAATTGTTAACTATTTATTATAATTAAATAATTTGATTATTTAATTAGAATTAAAAATAATTTAATGATGATAGTGTTAGTGGAGTGTAAAGCATGCATTATTATTGTTAGTGGAGTATAAAGCATGCATTATTATTGTTAGTGAAATGTAAAGCAAGCATTATTGTAGTTAGTGAAGTGTAAAGCAAGCCCACACTTTGGGAATGGAATATTGCAATTGACAGTACCAATCTTCTCTATTAATATTACACACTGCACTAATATTAGTTTCTATAAAAGTCTTGCAATCACTGTCTCACTAAAAATGTATGTATTCGGAGGATGGGGTGACATACTTGGCTGGGGACCCAAGCTTTGCCTTTTCGCTATTAATGCACACGCTCATTCCTACACTATCTGAAACCCATCTTGTTGTTCCAATTCACAAGTTTTACACTACTAGCGAAGTGTAGAATTTGTGTTGTTTATTCAATTGGTGGATTACTTTAGAGGGGATACACTTGGATCCCTTCATGAGAAGAATGGAGTTTTAGCCACAATTCGGGAATTGATTCCCTCACTCCTTGCATCAACTGGAAAAAAGTCTACGAGGGTAAGAATAATCTTTACGTAGATTTCTTTCAATATTTATTTTAATAACCTTTTCATGCATTTAATAAATATGATTTATTAATTTAAAATTTTTTAATTCCGCTGCATTCACCTGGATCGCTATAACGAACCCTACACATGCATTGATGAACCACATCTTATAATATTAAAGGCACTTACTAAGAGTGTCTCCAATCCTCACCATTCCTATAGGTACTTGTGGCTATTAATATACCGGTGTAGAGATATTATCACGAAGAATTTTATCTAATAAGTAGGGACGTTTGCCAAACTTCCCTTTCTAAGGTCAAGCGAGTATTGGTTTGGTTCCCCTCATTAGTTCAAATACTTTTGTAAGTAATTCTTACTAATGTCCTATCATGAGATTCTAAGCATGCACACAAGAAAATTATGGTTTAACTCTTCCTATACTAAGAACGTATCCTAAAATGATTTAATTAAAACCCTAAGCATAATATTGAAATGACCATTCTAACATCATGAATAGAGAATTTAACCACAAATCATAACAAGAGATGAGAATAAGCATTCATGATATAAAATATTCATAACAATCAATTTATCAAACATATGGTATGCAAAATCTACATAATCCTCAACCAATTATATTGCTTGCCTCACATGAGGACTAACCCATATAAATCATTATAAGCTCAATACAATTAATGGAATATTCCAATTAAGCTAAACAATGAAAAAAAAATAACAATTCAAAAGTTGATAGGCTTCCATTTCAAAGTAGGCATTCTCTTCTTTCAATATGTTCCAATATTCACTCCTTAATGATCTTCCCTTCTTAGATCGGTGAATTTATAGAATTATAGAAGATGTGAGAGAATCAAATGGATTTGATAGATGAAACGTGTGGAATGAAGGATGGATGGAATGGAGATGAAGTGTGAGTGAAATGTGTTGAAGAGTAGGTGTAGAAATTGTCCACAATAATTCCTCCCATAATATTTACGCAAATGATATATTTATAGGCCTAGAATCTTTTAGAATTTTCGCTGATTTAAGTTCCCACTTTTGTCGAACTTGACTCGCGCTGGAGCAGCTCGATTAGAGTCAATGCTTGATTCTCGGTAGATTCTGGCGCATGATAGGGCTCAACTCGAGCTCCGAAGCTCAATGAATAGGGAATGTCGAGTACATGTTACTGATATGTACAGACGACTTCGATGGTCGAGTCTACACAACTCGATGTGGGCTTTGTGCATGGGCCCAACTCGAGTCTTGCAGTGGAGTCCGGGTCGACTTCTGGTCCTTCTTCCCATTTTCAGCTCGCAACTCCGTTTTGCTCCATTATTAAGATAATTTTCACACATTCATCAATTTATGCACAAACCTCCATATAAACATAAAAGGCCATCAAAAGATGCAAAAACAGAAAAAATCACATAAAAATATACATAAAAAATACTAAAATCTAGGTGACAATAACGACGATCAATTATATCTCTCAATCAACTATACATTAAATATCATTTTACTTAATCTCCATGCAAACAGTAAATGTGACTCTTATGACAGGACGAAAGAGTATTTTTTAACGGAGTATAAAGAAATTTGTTTTTATATACTCCCTTCGTCCGCTTCTAAGGTGTCCATTTTACTATTTTTGGAGTCCGATTCAAAGTTATTCATTTTTACTATTTAGTAAAAAAGTACTCCCTCCGTCTCATCCTAATGGTTACATATTTCCTTTTTGGGCGTCCTATTCTAATGATTACATTTTCCTTTTTAGCATATGAGACCCACACAAATTAATTACTTATCTCTCCATGGACCCACACATCGCACTAATACACCTACTCACTTTACATTAAAATATTATTTCTCACCTCAATACACATTAAAATATTATATCCATTAATCCCCGTACAAAAAGCAAAACGTAACCATAAGGATGGGACGGAGAGAGTACACAATATGGTCCACCATTTTCCTCTAATACAACTACTCACTTTTACATATAATAATACTCATTAATTTACGTACAAAAAGCAAACGGGAACCTTAGAATCGGATTGAGGGAGTATATAAAAATGTGTAAAGTTGTTAGAATGTATGTGAAATGAGTATCTAAAATAATTTGATGGAAAAAAGAGTAAAGTTACTAAAATGTATATATTAAATGAGTATTTTAGATAATTTTATAAAAAAAAAAGTGTGTAAATTATTGAAATGAGTTTTAAAAAAAGGTAATTATTATAGAGTTTTTTTTATATATGACTTTGAAAACATGCATGAGTGTTGAGACGGATAAAAAAAGAAAATGTAAAGTAATTAACAAAGTGGAATTAGTGTCTTACTACTTATTTTTTATGATAGTTTTTATATATGTATTTTTATATATATTCTTTGTAAAATTAAGATAGACTAACAAAAAAAATGTAGAAATAAAGTTGAATCAAAGAAAAAATTATTACTACTGTCTAGAATTATTAAACTACTTCAAATATTTTTCCTAGACAAATTATTTTTTTCTAGACAAATTTGAGGTGGGAAGAGAGAGTAATCTTTTTAATAGAGGAATAGGTGGGGGTGGGTGATATGGCATACCAGAGATTTTTTGTCATATCAAATATTGTACCGAAAGTTTCAGTATAAAAAAATTCATATTATTACCTTACCTAAATTTTCGGTATACAGAGTTTGGTATACCGATATTTCGGTATATTATATCATACCTAAAATATCGACATATCGTCTTATATATATAGTTTGGTATATCATTATTCACCTAAAAATCAGCATACTTAATTAAAAACTGCATAAAAAGTATAAAAAATCTTAATAGATAATAAAATCATAATATAAAAAAAAGTAAAACAATACAATTCAAATCTTAATATTAACAAAACATATTAAATGGTAAGAGTATTAAATATCTCCAGCTCCAATTCAAGAACGAATGTGATGATACCATATATACTATTGAAATTTTTTTAATATATTTTAAATACTTCTTCCGTCCCACGTATTTTTATCAATTTTCTATTTTGGGCTGTCCCACGTATTTTTACTCATTCCAATCTTTGTAAGAATACATAATATTTTATTACCTACTTTTTACCATCCCAACAACTTTAATTACTTTTTTACACTTTATTCATCATTCCCAACAACTTTATTTACCTTTTATTTTTAAATTACTAATTTATCCCTACTTTTTTACATTATATATTAGAAAAATAACACGTCTTAATTTTCATGCCTGTATAAATGGATGAAAATATCTAGGACGGAGGGAGTGTATAAAAATATATTTATTAGGATTATAATAATTATAATTCTCTTAAATAGTATACATATAATAATTATAATTTAATTATAAAATTATAATATAAAAATAAGTAATAATTATAATTACATACTGGAGTATATTATATGTATGTATGGTATACGTATAGTATAAAAAAAATTGAATATTTTATAGTATTTCGATATATACCGAAATATCGTGGTATTGACAATTTTTACACTGTTATTGTACCAAAATTTTCAATATGATATCATATTTTATTAAAAAATTCTGCATATCTAAAATTTCGATAAATTCAATATTTTCAATATGATAAAGGCGATATACCGAAATTTCGGTATTTTCCAGCCCTAGAAATTGTAGCATCATAAACTTAATGATCTTGAACAATAACTTGAATGCAAATTCTTTTCATCACTCACATTCCGACCTCAAACTTCACACTTTTTAATTTTATTCATTTTAAATTCATATTCACACTTTTATAAATGAGTATGATACTTAGCTAATACTCTCATAATACATTTTATTTTAATTTTAAAATTTTTATATTTTTTAACGCATATGAGTACTTCGCATTCTTTTTATAATAATAAAAATATTATATTATTCCCAAAACATAATCCAAAAGTGACATGCCAATTGTAAACGTAAAATCTAGAACGAAAGAAGTAATACAAGGTAAGTTGTTTAAGTTGACACTTAATAATAATAATAAACTTAAAATTAAAGTGGAGTATTGATAAATTAAAATGTTGAGTGTCGTTTTTAAATACTATAAATTAAAAAAAAAGTTTGAACATAGAAATTAGATAGAGTGATCTAATTATTTTCCAATGTTAAGAAAATTTCTTGTTGGGTATAATATTCTTAATTATTTGTGAATTGAGAAAACAATTGTATCAAATAAATTAACACTATACATCAAAGCAAACTCTAAATCTATCTAGAATTATAAAGTAGGTTATAAAACACAAATTAAATTATAAATTACATTTTTTTAATTTAATATTAAATTTAAATAATAAATATTTTAAATAATAAATATTAATTCCTAGAATAAAATAATACTTCTTTCGACATGCCACTAATTACTTCACACTTTTTTTTTGGAAATTAAGGTAAATGGAAAAGTAACATTAAAATTGTGTCTATTAGATTAAAGTGTATTTATGAAAATGTGTGATCAAAGGTTAAGATTATTGAATTAATTATATTTTTTTATGAAAGGATATTTGAATTTAAATTCAAAATCAAATCTAATTGTTTCATCAATTTACTAAAAGACTTCTTCAAATCTATAAATAGGTCTTCTCATTTCTATAATTCATCACTTGAACCATCACTATACCAAAAATACATTAAGACAACACATATAATGTGTTGTCTGTTAGCTTCTTTTTAGGAAAAATTTCTGTTGTCGAAGCCCCTGTTGTCGTAGGGCATTTGAAAAGACGCACAACGACAACACATATTATGTGTTGTCGTTGTGCGCCTTTTTTTTAAAAAAAAGATGCATAACGACAACATATATTTATGTGTTGTCGTTGTGCATCTTTATGTGTTGTCATTGTGCTCCTTTTCTTTAAAAAAAAGACGCACAACGACAACATATATTTATGTATTGTCGTTGTGCATCTTTATGTGTTGTCGTTGTGCGCCTTTTCTTTAAAAAAAAGACGCACAACGACAACATATATTTATGTGTTGTCGTTGTGCATCTTTATGTGTTGTCGTTGTGCTTCTTTTTAATTTTTTTTTAAGACAATAGGTTATACAAAATATTTTATAATTAATTTATAAACAAAACAATAAAATTCAAAATGTATTAAAAGATTCTAAATAATCCAAAACATGCTAAATATTAAATATCCCCCTTAAGTCTAAATGTTGGCAAAATCCAAATACATCCCATAAGACATGACATATAATAAAATTGGTTTAAAAACCACGAAACTATGTATCCAAATCTAGACTAATGAAAATTCAAATACATCAACAAGTCATATGTGATCATTTCCCTTTAGCTCTGACGCCTCTTCTTTTGACTGTACGTGCCTGTCCAAACACAACTATAATCTTTATCATGAGAAGTTAAAATACCTACCATAAGGCTAAAAATCTTGAAAACAGTTGAAGACAACCATATTAAATAATACAAAATCAACTAGAAAATTCCAATTTACAATATAACCATGTAAGAATTTAGAAAATAAACCTGAGGAAATAAATCAGCTACACCAATAATTCAAATCTCATATTATCTCATGAAGAAAAATAGCAGTACAATCCATTGCTTTAACATACGTCCACAAATATACCACTTTTTCATTCTAAGGGCATATTTAACAAATACAGATTTAACATTAAGAGAGCCTGGAATCACAGTTGGTCTAACACCAATTTCAATATAGCAATAAATCTACAAAGTTATGATCATTAAAGTATGCATAGTTGAGTACCAGCTTATATACCTTTATATGATCCCAAAGAAAACTTGCTCACTCTTCTCGCACTTCATCAATATCATCTTTAGAGTAGTCACCAATTGATGAAAACTGTTTAACACAAGAGAATATTCAATAATAAAAGAACAGATACATAAACCAAACTAAATAGAAAATTTAAAATTTATAATAAAATTCATTACCAATGATTGAATTGTATCCATGCAAACTACTCCATCAATATTGATAATTTCTCTCATGTATCGCATTACGAAGAAGCCACATTGAGATGAATCTGGTTGCTTAGGTGTCTACATGTACATGAATTATAAATATTTCCCCATTCAATTTAAATTATTCATATTGAATGAAATGAAAATCAAGTACCTTAATTAATTTCCAGTGAGTTTTTTTCCTTCCTTTGTTGCACATGGTCGCCGCATTAAATATTTTCATTCCCCTTTAATTGTTCATTAATGTAATTATTAAAACAATTGATGCATTACCACATGTGACAAAGAAATAGTAAATAAAACTTACATTTCAACAACTCGTGTCCAAGACTCATCTTGAATCCGATTATAAAGAGGATCCAACAAACAAACTTCATTCTTATACGGGTCGATTATTATCAAGATCCAATGTGCGCTACAAATGCATGCAAGCATAAATAAGATGTGACAGATCGTCAACCACTTGGTAATATGATTGAGCTTAAGGGCATAAAAACTCTATGACTTACCCGACATTACAAGGTACCACATTAACTTGATTCTCTAAAGTACCATCTATTCCTTGCGATAAAGCTCGTGCCCTTAATTCAATATCTGCTTGTAAAACATTTGCATCTGTACTTGTTATATGAGTATGCCCAACATGATAGGGATCCACAAATTTGAACTTGTCAAGCTTGTTATGCTGTTTCACCCTATTATAAATATGGCTACAAAGAAAAAATAAGTTTAAAATCAAAACAAATACTATGCCTGATAATAAAAATTTGCTAAACTCTTAATTATGGAATATATGTCAAGTCTTACCCCATATAGATGGCAATATAAGAGTACGTAATTGGCTCTAATAGGCAGAATCTTGTAACATCAGAGAAGTCAAGATACAGTACTTGGGCATGGCCGAAGACAGTTTTGTCCAACACTATTTGTATGTCGTCAGACTTTATTTCATGAGCATTTTCCATGTCACAAAACACCAAATGCAACATATCCGGCAAGTTCTCATGATCCAGTATTAGTTTATTCGCTGCATGCTCCTTTTTAATCTTGGGCTTTTACAAAATGCAATTGCAAACATATCATATGAAATTTTAATTAAGGAATTAACTAGGTTAACTAAAAGTTAATAATTTGTGACTAAATTAAGAAAAATATATACCTTTGAATGTTCACCATGTTGTAAAGCTGCATCATTGGGGATTTCCTTGACATCATCCTCATCTGATTCTGCCTCCACATCATCATTACAGATTTGATCATACATTTTTACAGAACAACTTCCCTTCTCTTCAGTCTCAGCTGTGCGTGACTCCTTAAAAATTGCATCTTCCAATCTTGCCAAACGTTCAAATAGCTCAGAATTTATCATTCTTGCTTCATGTAACTCCTTCTCAGCTTTAATGAGACGTTCCTTCTCCACTTTTCTTATAGTAGGCCGATGAAAGAAGCTTGTACTATTGACGTGTCCTCCAACACCACGTATATGCCCAAATGGTTCACTAGATCCAAGAGCCTTTGCAAGAATACCTTCCCTTGGTCCATAAAAAGATTCATTCCCAGACTTCTTTTGCTCTATGTAATCATTCTGCAAGAAATAAATTTTTCAAAGTAAACTTGGATGTTACCACTTATAAATTTGAATAAAGTATCTTGTACTCTTTTGTACTTTACTACTTACAATTTTTGACACTTTCTCTTCCAAATCACCACCAACTTTTTCTCCTTTTTTCTTCCGTCCATGTATCCAAAGGGTTGATCGATCAACCTCTTCATCTCCACATAATAGCTCTGACTGTAATTCATAGTTGTGTAATTTTGACCATCAACACATGCATCAACTCATTAACATCAATTTATTGGAAAACTTACATTTTCCTTCGCATATTGACCATATCCTTTGCGCGAAAGACGATACGGAAATTTGATTCGAGATCTCACAACTTTTTGTTTATCGCTCAAAGTCTAATAATTAAAACAATCACTTATGAACAATAATTTTATAAATAAATATATAGAAATCCCATAAAATTATAAGTATAAGAAAATAAATGTAGGCATATTCATATATCAATATTACCTTGAAATCCGTAGAGAGTCGACTAATTACAAAATCAGCCCAATCAGATTTAGCAATTTCATAACCACGTGGTGGAATATTCAGTGATTCCTCTCTAATCCTTTTAAAGACATACTCATTCGTCAGTTTTGCCTTGAATTGACGCCACTTATCATTTGCAGATTAAATTTTGATCAATTTATCATGGATTTGGAAAAAAGACTTGGTAATTGATTATGTGCATTCATTTTTGTCCTCATAGTGGGTGCAATGGCCAACTGAACACATGTATGTATATTATCTTCATTTGATATTCATCAGTCTATCAAATTTGACTAAAAGTGCCGTGTAAGAATTCGAAATAATTAGACTTGCTCCCCAAATCAGATCTATTTATAAAAAGCTGCCTTAAGGCATTCTGCTGTATCTGATTCAGAAGTCCATAATAAGAGTGAGACCAAAATGGGGGAAAGGAAGGGTCATGCTGTGATGATCTCAGTACCATATCAGGGTCATATCAACACATTTGTGAATCTAGATTTACAAATGAAAATCATTTAGATAAAGTGAAATGAAAAACTAAAACCAAGTGCAGTACCTTAATGAGAGGGTAGGATAAGAGCAAGCATAGTGATATGAATTCAAGAATCCAAGCGAAACTAAAAACTAAAACCAAGTGCAATACCTTGATGAGAGGGTAAGATAAGATTTGGAGAGGCACGACAGCAGTTATGCAGGTGTGGACGACCTTTCTATAGCAAGGGCGACTCAGCGGCGGGCAACGTCCATGGAAGACAATCGACGCGATGGGCAGCAGCGACGAGAGACGAGCGACGGGCAACGCCACAAGGAACGTGATGGGCAGCAGTGACGGGCGACGGGCAACGCCGCAGGGAACGCGACGGGCCGCAGCGACGGGCGACGAGCAACGCCGCAGGAAATGCGATGGGCAGCAGCGAAGGGCGACGAAGCAGGGAACGCGACGGCGACGGGCGACGAGCGACGACGATGGGCGAAATCAAATGGAAATAGGGACGGCGATGTTGGAAGACGATTAGGGCAGAAGGGAGGAAAGTAAAAAAAAAATCTAAGTATCCTATTTATATGTCTCTAATTTTTTTATTTAAAATATATTAAAAAAAATCATATATGTATTATTAAAATTAAATATTAAGACAACATAGATGAATATATGTTGTCTTTGTGCGTGAAAAAATTTACGTCAACATATGGTATCATATATGTTGTCTTATAGTGAATTCATTTGAAAAGTAGTATATACGACAACACAATAAGACAACATCAGATAATATGTGTTGTCCTTGTGCGTGAAAAAAAATTTAAGACAACATATATATTTAAGACTACACATATAAGGTATACGAAAACACATATTTTTTACCTATGTTGTATAATATGTGTTGTCATAGTGCTTTTTTGGTGTAGTGCATGTACACTGAAAACACACTTACATACACATGTTATGGATATTTAATAAAGTCGAGTGAAGTTGAGTTGTCCAAACAATTCGTAGTATATTCCTAAATCATCATACTATTAAGATGAGTTCATAATACTTGTTTGGTTCGCCGTATCTTGTGATTTATAGAGCTACTATCACAAGATGTGAGTTGTTGTATCTTGGAGATGATTGCTATCCAATAGTAAGCACCGGAGCAGGGCAAAAATTCCATTCTCATTATTTTCTATCATATTTTTCTAATTAATATATTATACCGAAACCCAAATATACCCAATATTTTTTTTATTTGTCTCAATATTTATGCACGTTTCTTAAAATGAAAAAAAATACATTTTAATAATACTCACTTTTATATACATCTCAACAACTTTACATCTCTCTCATTCAATTATTTAAAATAGTAAGTTTTTATAAACATCTCAATAATTTTATATATTTTTATACATTAAAGAAAAAACTTTTTTTTTTTAATGTTTACCCACAAGAATAATTGGATAGAGAGAGTATATTTTAAACAAAGACAAATTATTTATTGCACTCGTTTCGAGTGTACTAAATTTTACTTTTTAACATATAAAATATTATTATTTTTAAATGACGAGCTTGTACTATTTTATATTTAAAAAAATTATCATTCCTATACGAATTCCATTATATTATAAAATTTCATATTAGTATTGAGATGTGTAATGATTCATCGTTATAAATGATATTTTATAATCTTAAAAGTAAAGTTCATTCATCCTGCTGTGAGTGCTGTCTCTCTCACAAACACAAACTTTTATATTGGCGCCACGGTTCTACCGAATTTTTGGTGAATTGTTTTACATAAATTATTTTTATAATTACTAGGAACGGAAACGGGAAAACGTTATGTACGAGATTTATTTATTTTATTGGTCAATTATCACTTAAAAAATTTAGCAATAAAATTTACCAACGGAATTTAATCCATTGGCATAATTATCAATGGATTAACAATCAAAATGACATTTATCTATTAACAATGAAATATCAACGGATTTATTCTTTATTTTACTAACGGAATTCAATCCGTTAGTAAATACCAACGGAATTTTTAGCAATTGATTACCAATGAAATTATTTACCAACAAAATTAATTTTTCATTGCTAAAATTTTACCAACCACCACTTTACCAACGAAAATTTACCAACAGATTCCATTGCTAATGCGTTGGTAAACCAATTTAACAATGGAATTAAGGTTTTTACCAACGAAATATTCTGTTGGTAAAAAATAATTTTTTTTGTAGTGTATCATATTCTCTATATTGTGGAGTATATAGTACATACTCCCCCCGTCCCATAAAAAAAGTTACGTTTACTGTTTGCACGAAGATTAAGGAATATAATATTTTAATGTGTAGTGGGTTGAAAGATATGGAGTAATAATTTAATTTATAGTGGGTTGTTGTATTAGTGTTATGTGTGGCCATGAAGATAAAGTAATTAATTTTTGTGGTCTCATGTACCAAAAAAGAAAATAGGGTAAATTACCAAAACCCCCTAAAGGTTTGTCCAAATTACCAAATAATCTCGTGGTTTGAAATTACCAATTACCCTCTTTAAAAAATATTTTTTTAAAAAATAATAGTGAAATTTTAAAATACAATGTTAAATATATAGCTCTTGATGTCATTTTCATTCTTCTTTATTTTAAGAAAAAATGTATTTTTATTAATGTTCAATTGGTAAATTTTCAAACCACATGGTTTGTTTGATAGTTTGGACAAATCTTGAGGGTGGTTTTGGTAATTTATCCAAGAAAATATAATTCTTGTAGTAAGATACTCTAATTAATTAAAATGTAATTCTTATAGCGAGACTAGAGAGTATATTTTCGCATTACATCTTGAACTATGATAATTGGATCTTTGAAGAATTAGTCACCTTCTCATGTTAAAATTAGTGTCTTTATAATCTGACCGAAAGAACCAATAAAAGCAGTGACAGAACCAACAATTTCAATAAGGACCCCAAGTTAAATATATTGTGAAGGAAAGAGATCCATTATTTCACGTATTATTCTATTTGCTATTTTAAGCCGTTTAAATGGTTTACTTGTCAATAAATTTAAAATTATTAATATGTCAATCATTTAAAATAAAGGATAAACATTTAGAACAGTGGATCTCCTCCTCTATCCTATAGTAATGCTTTTTTTTAAGAAAAAATTAAACAAAGTTTATTAATTTTATTAATTTTTTAAGATAAACTAAGTCATTTTAGATAAAATAAAAAACAAAGTATGCCACGTATATTATTTATTAATGTTAATATTAAAATTAAGATTAGAGAGGATTACTGCTAGATACATTAAAAAGAGTGAGATATAAACATACAAAAATATTACTCCCTTCATCCTATGTATTTTTACCCACTTTTTATATTGGGGTGTCCCACGTATTTTTACATATTCCATTAATGGTAAAAATATAATATAAATCTTGCCTACTTTTTACATTTTATTCATCAATCCCAACAACTTTATTTACTTTTTACACTTTATTCATCATTCCCAACAACTTTATTTATTTTTCCTCTCAAAATTACCAATTTTTCCATACTTTTTCTTACATTGATATTAAAAAAACAACACTTCTTAATCTCCGTGCTCGTACAAATAGGTAAAAATAATCGGGACGGAGGGAGTACTACTAACTAGATAAATATATAGTGATATTTTAATATTATCCTTATAATGTGTGACACATTTTTGTTTGTTTGCAGTAAAAGTTCGTGTACAGCAAAAGTGTTTGCAGTAAAAAAAGTGTATGCAGCAAAAAAGTGTGGTGGTCCAGCGATTTTCCGGCGGCCGGCACACGGTCCGACGGTGGTCCGACGGTGGTGAAGGTTTAAAGTTTGTTGTTTAAAAGTTTATGGGTTTAAAGTTATATTTGGTATTTTACTTTAATATTTTATATAGGAAAGTAATTTTTTTAAATCAATGTATTTCACAGTAATTATGAGTACAAAATGTGTACCTATGAATAATTTTTCCTTAATATCATTGCTTTGAATGATTTTATTTATTTTGAATAATTATAATATGTTGTTGGGAGTAGCGGAAATAAAAATAATTTATAGTATTTGTAACGTATTGAAGTAGTAGAGAAATTATTAAATAAGATTGTTCAAACATATCAGAGCCATCAAAATTTGGGGTGTGTCACCACATCTAATCTAGAGATGGGGTAAAGTTTGTTGAAGGATGACGACCTATGCAATTGCAACTAGATCGTCTACAATTTATCCAGAGAATCCTTTGACTCCAGCTGAAGTAGATAGAGATTTAAATACTATGATTATGACAACTCTGAAAAAACAAATCTTCAATGAGGTACTAGAGAAAGAGAGGATGGAAGGCCTTCTCTTTCTTTCACTATTCCCACCTAAGTTGCTTGGCGGAAAAGAACAATAGAAAATGAAAGGATACACTAAAAGAGAAATCTCATCCCAATTTTTATTTTTTTTAAAGAAACTTTACTATATTAAGTGTAATATTTTTTTTATTTTACTTTGTAATGGGATAGAGGTGATGTTATAATTCTAGTGACCTCGCGGTTATTACAAATTAGAGCATGAGATAATATAGAAAAAATAAAAATCATACGTGAAATCTATTTTTCGAAAGAGTTGATTTACTGTCAGTGATGGAGCTAGAAAAAATAAGTAGGGAGGGCCAAATATATGTAAAAGTTTAGTTAGGAATCAAATATACGTAAAATTTATGATGTTAAACGAAAAGAGAATAAAATATTAAAATTTAAATAATTAAAAAAGATTTAACTAAAAATAATAATTAATAAAGAAATAAAAAATAAAAGATTAAGGAAACACAGTTAGACCGATAGAGAATAAAATATCAAAATATAAATAAATTGAATAGATTTAAAATAAAAAATAATAATTAAAAAAGGTAAAACCCCTTATAATAAAAAGAAAAACAAAAAAAAAGGAAAAATGCCACTAGAAGGATATAAATAAATAGAATATATTTAAATAAAAATAATAATAATAATAAAAAAGTAAAACCCCTCACTTAAAGTAATATTACTACATAATATATAGTATTTATTATTTTTCCAGGTGCCCCTAGTTCTATGCTGCCTCCGTCATTGTTTACTGTACAACAAGTGCACCTAAAAAATATAATCCATATTTCAAAATGGATCAGATATAAAAGGGAAAAAAATACTCTATAGGCAATTAAAATTTATTGCTTAATAAATAAAAATGCAATGGAAATATGTTGAATATTGATTAAATATTTATTTATTAAGGAATTTAAATAAATTAATTTTTGAATTAAATAAATAAATAATTGATAATTAATATAATTATTTGAGCCTGAATTCGAGTCAAATGGGTTCAATTCAAGTTAGGTAGGCCTGATCCAGGTCAACTAAGCCCAAGTCAAATCAAGTAGGCTTAATTAAATTAAATAGGTCCAGATTAAATCATGCAGGCTTAAATTAAATTAAATAGGCCCGTCTCCAGTCCAACAAGCTTAAATAAAGGAGAAAAGCCCAACATATCTTTTAAAGGAGAAAATATCTCACAAGTGGTTATTTCCTCCACCTATAAATAAAGGCCTTTAGTCTTCATTCCATTCATCTGGAAAATCCTAAAAACTCAGAGAGTTCTGAAGAAACTTGGAATCTCTACGAAGATCAAGTTATTCTTCAAAGATCAATCTAAAAACGACATTCAATTTGAGATCAAGGTGCGGAGCCCCTCAGATTCAACATTTCTTCAAATCAAGTTCATCCAGCAGTATTCGTGAAGCCAATGGTGTTCTATCAAATTGAACGGTGTTCTTCACGATAAATCTTCAAGTCAACGTTTGATCCGAACAAAGGCTCGACGCCTTCGGATAAACGTTTTAAAGCCCTCAAGTCAGAGCTCAGATAAGCTTCATTCGAAGATCAGGCTCAAAAAATTGATAAAGTCAAGAAGTCAATTCAAGAGAGGAATCAGAGGATAGCTAGAAACTGTTTACTCAATTCTCAAGTTCAATCCACATCGGATTATCATTATAATATCTTTTGTGTTTATTATTGATTAAATACAAATTTTGTTGTTACATACTCAATTAACTTATTTCACGATCGTTCACTCCTTTCTTTTTCTCTTCCAATCTGGATTTGCTATTCTTCTCTTCAAATTAAATTATTTCACGCTATTCACTTTTGTCTCTCTCTTCCCCTTTTCTCTCCCAATTTGGATTTGCTCTTCTTCTCTCTAAATTAAATCATTTCACCACTATGTTAGTTGGATGTCAATTAAAGTCTCACATCGATTAGAAATGAGGATGATGATGGGTTTATAAGTGCGGAAAAGACTCTCCCTAGCACAAATCTTATTACTTTGAATTATTATTGACTAAATGGTACTTGAGAGGTATTTTTTTGTGTTTTGATAGGAAAAATGATCAAAAATGTAAAGTTGGAATGAAGTGTGAATTTGAGTAATATGAAAGAAAATAGGGGGCCAATTTTTATAACTTTTCTATGTTTTTAGGGGATTGGCCTATAATTCCTAAAAGTGTTAGACAATCAATTTGGAATATTAATTACTTGGTAAAACATCATTATTAAGTAATTGGTAAGGAGACAAAAGGGTAAGTAATTGTGTACCTAGAAAGGGAAGTCTAGTGCTCTAGCCTTTAATGGAATTTAGTATGAAATACCTATAGAGGGAGAGAGAGTTAATTCCTTATTGATCCTAGGATTTTTAGCTCATTATAAGTGTTAGATCCTACCCGATCAAGGTGATTTAACTATGCTTAGTGATCCTCTTATAAACGTCTGCAGGTAATTAATTTGGGTCTGGATAAAATTAGTCACATAGTTAAGCTATTTGCCCGAGCATTACCAATTCTCCATTCTTGAATTATAAATCATTTTCTCTTGCGTGTTTTATTTTATTTCATTGTTAGTTTAAATTATTTAATTTTACTTTTCATTAGTTAATTAATTATTATCTAAAAAATCCCCAGATTTGTCTTGCAATTTAATTGTCATACATAGAATTAATTATTAAGTTTGTAACTATCTCGTGGGAATGATATTTCACTTGGTCACACGCACTACAATCGATCTCTTACACTTGAAGGTGAAAGAAAATAGCGATCAAGTTCTTGGCACTGCCTGCCGGGAATAGTTTATAGATTTGAATTTAATTCAATAGTGATTTATTTTCTTGTAGGACGTTAAATTTTACTTGCTTTATTCTATTTTATTTGTGATCCAAACAATTCTATTTTTTCTGTGTGAGAACAGGTGTATGATCACTAGGTCAAGTGGACGAGCAGTCGAACCATTAAACCTAGAGCTTGAAGCACTTATTAGAGAAAACAGAAGAAAGAGAAAGTAGCCAGCTACACTTATTTCTAGCTCAGATTCGGAGAGTTTTTATTCGTCAGAAGAAGAGAAAGTTGAAAGGCTTTCGCAAAAATTTAATGGAGTTGATTTTGCTGAGAAGTCTGAGAATGAGACTAGAGAGATGGCTGAAGAACAGGCCCCGACTCCTATGCAGAACCAGTATAAACTGAAGCACACTACTAATACTGGGTTGAATTGACCTATGATTACCGCAGAGAATTTTGAGTTGCCTTTTGGATTTATCCGAATGGTAGAGAGACAATAGTTTAGTGGGAATCCTTTGGAGAATCCTAGTGAGCACCTGCAGATTTTTTATGAGTATGCAAGGACACAGAAGAACATGAATGTTCCGGAGGATGCTATCAGGATACGGCTTTTCCCATTCTCACTTACGCGGAAAGCCAAGGAGTGGTACAACAACCTTCCTCAAGGATGCTATACAACTTGGGAGCAATTGGCAGATAAGTTTCTGAATAAATACTCCCCCTCTCTAAAAGTTTCTTGATAAAGAAGAAGATAACACAATTTAAGCAAGGATCCTTAGAGAGTTTCTATGAGGCATGAGAGAGGTTCAAAGAGCTATTGCGAAGCTATCCCAAATACGGATTTTCAAATGATACTTACTTAGGCCTCTTCTATCAAGGCCTAAGAAGAGATTCAAGAGTGTTAGTGGACGCAACAGCAGGTGGATCTATATTCAAGCAATCTGCAGAAGCAGCGGAAGAGATATTCGAGGAGATGGCGACTAACACTTATGATTGGCCGGCTGAGAGAGCAGATGGTGATGCTTCTTATGACAAAGTAGCAAAGGTAGAGATACAAGCCAAAAATAATGAAGTATCAGCTATCCATGATCGACTTGATGAGCTGAACAATAAGATGGATCGTCTTGCCAAAGGGAACAGATAGAAGGTAACTAAAGCTGGAGATGAGGAAGAATTCGAGGAGGCATACTATGCTATGTTCCAAGGAGATAATAGAAACAGACAGAATTTCAGATCGATCAATCAGTTTGGGGGAAGGAATGACCAAGGGAACAACCGTCAGTATCAGCAGGGTTGGAACCATGGGAATTCAAATTTCAACAATCAGAAAATGAGCAAAAAATTATCTTACTCGAATCCTAACAGCGCAGTTGCACCACCTCTGGGAATTGATCCAGCTCAGAAACCTGCTGAAGAGAGATCATCAATGGAAGATAAGATGGATTTGATGCTCAAGTTGATGGTCACGAATCAGGAAACGTCTGAAGTGAGATATAAAGAAGCTGAAGCAAGGTACAAGGAAGCAGAAAGGAAACAGAAAGAAACAGATCTTGCTATCAGTCAGTTGAATGCTGCAGTGGGTAAGTTACAATAGCTAGGTAAATTTTCTGCTCAGACTGAGTTGAATCCGAGAGTGTGTCATGTTATTACTTTGAGAAGTGGCACCCAGTATGAAGGACCAAAGATGCCGGAGGAACAGTATGTGCATAACTGGTCCGGACGTACACACGGTGATGATCGTGTAGACCCATACATCGCTGAGCCCAGCACCGTGCAAGGTCACACGCATACAAGCGACCTCGTTCATTCACAGCCTCGTGATCTTGTTTTCATGCTTGTTGATTCGATTCCTCTGCAAAGTGATACAGTAGGTTTCCAGAGTGATATTGATCATCCAATCGTTATTGAGAAAAAGTGGGAAAGAGCTAAGGGGGAAAGGAACAAAAAGGATGAACTTGAAAGAGATAGTCTGGGCATTCCGAAGACAAAATATCCTCTTTCTTTTTCCTCTAGGCAGTTGAAAAAGGGTCTTGATGAGAAATTTCAAAAATTCGTAGAAATATTCAAAAAGATCCATATCAATATACCTTTTGCTGAAGCAATTGAACATATGTCTCACTATGCAAAGTTTCTCAAGGAAATTATGTCGAAGAGGCGTAGTATTGGAGACAAGGAAACTGTGAATCTGACTGAAGAGTGCAGTGTCATCATCCAAAGGAAGTTGCCAGTCAAGCTAAAGGATCCTGGTAGTTTCACTATCCCTGTTCAGATTTGAAAGAATGACACATGAAAAGCTTTGTGTGATTTGGGGGCTAGCATCAATCTGATGCCCCTAATTACATTCAAAACCCTTGGTTTAGGAGAGGTGAGGCCTACTTCGGTGACATTGCAGCTAGCTAACAGGTCTCTTACGCATCCAAGAGGAGTTATTGATGATGTACTTGTGAAGGTGGATAAATTCATCTTCCCAGTTGATTTCTTAGTGCTTGAGATGGAAGAGGATAACAATGTGCCTCTGATTTTGGGGAGACCGTTCTTAGCAACTACTAGGGCTCTGATCGATGTTGAAGATGGAAAGTTGAAGCTCAGAGTGAGAGATGATGAGGTTGTCTTTTCTCTTGATAATGCATTGAAGTGGCCAGCTGAAAGAGCAAACTGCAAGTTGATCGATGTTGTTGATGAGATCATTAAGGAAAAGATGCCATTGATTCTATCTAAGGATCAATTGTAAACATGCATCAGCAACAGTCTTTCTTTCCCTACTCTTGCTACTGATTTTTCATGTAATATTTTTGAAGATGAATTTACAGGATATTTGAATGCTTTGAATGCTTGTAGAGAAGATAAAAGAGAGGTGTCTAAAATTGAAGGAGGAAAGTGGACACCAAGGTTCTTACCACTGGAAAAGGTAGACCCTGAAGCTGAAGAGAAGAAGAAGAAGGTGGAATTGAAGCCTTTACCGGATCATCTAGCATATGCCTTTTGGGGCAAAAATCAAATATATTCGGTAATTATATCATCTGCCTTAACTGAACTTGAACTTGAAAACTGCTTAGAGTCCTTAGGGAGCATAAGTCTGCCATAGGATGGTCTTTGGAAGATTTGAAAGGTATAAGTCCGTCTATTTGCATGCATAGGATCAGGTTAGAAGATGAAAAGAAAATCTCTGTGCAATATCAGAGGTGTTTAAATCCTGCGATGCAAGAAGTGATTAGAAAAGAGGTACTTAAATGGTTGAAGTCTGATATTATCTATGCTATTAGTGATAGCCCTTATGTGAGTCCATTGCATGTGGTAGCTAAGAAGGGGGGCATGACTATAGTACAATCTGAGGATGGAGAGATTTTGGCTACTAGGATACCTACAGGTTGGCGTGTTTGTGTTGATTATAGGAAACTAAACAAAAACACACGTAAAGACTATTTTCCTTTGCCTTTCATGGATCAAATGCTTGATAGGCTTGCGGGTTATGAGTTTTATTGTTTCTTAGATGGATACTCTGGTTACAATCAGATAATGATTACGCCGGAGGATCAAGATAAGACTACCTTTACTTGCCCGTATGGTACTTTTGCATTTAGGAAGCTTCATTTTGGTTTATGCAATGCTCCTGCTACTTTTCAAATATGCATGATGTATATTTTTGAGGGTTTGATTGAGAGAATTATGGAGGTATTCATGGATAATTTTTCTATTTTTGGATCTTCCTTTGATTCTTGTCTAGCTAATCTTACTATTGTTTTGGAAAGATGTCAAGAGTCTAACCTTGTTCTGAACTGGGAGAAATGTCATTTCATGGTAAGAGAAGGTATAGTACTTGGCCATCATGTGTCTTCTAAGGGGCTGCAGGTTGATCGAGCAAAGGTGGTAGCCATCGAGAAGCTTCTGCCACCGATTAATGAGAAAAGAGTTAGATCTTTCCTTAGTCACGCGGGGTTCTACCGCAGATTTATCAAGGATTTATCCAAATACTCTAAACCTTTATCTCATTTGCTTGAGAAAGATGTACCTTTTAACTTTGATGAAGATTGCTTACATGCTTTTCAGGTACTTAAAGAGGTTTTAGTAACTGTTCCAATTCTGATTACTCCGGATTGGACACAACCTTTTGTGTTGATGTGTGATGCTAGTAATATGGCATTGGGGGTTGTGCTAGGACAGATTAGAGAGAAGAGATTCAGACATATCTACTATGCTAGCAAGACATTCGATGCAGCTCAGAAAAATTGCACAATCACAGAAAAGGAGTTCCTTGCAGTGGTGTATGCCTTTGACAAGTTCCGCCCATATCTGGTGGGCATGAAGACAGTGGTGTACATAGATCACTCAGCTATCCGTTATCTGATGAAGAAGAAGGATGCAAAGCCAAGAATAATCAGATGGATCTTACTCCTTCAAGAGTTTGATATTGAGATCAAGGATAAGAAGGGGAGTGAGAATGTGGTAGCTGATCATCTCTCTAGACTTGAGCCACAGGATCATTGTGATGTGGAGTACGATCTCATTAAGGAAGTATTTCCTGATGAAGACATACTTCAAGTTGATAGCTGCAAGTTAGTGGAGATAGTGCAGAAACCTCTAGCACCATGGTATGCTGATATAGTTAACTTTTTGGCTAGTGGAGATGTAGTGAAGCCGTACAAGTTGAGTAAGTACCTTTACAAGAAGTTCTTTGTTGATGTCAAGAAGTACATATGGGATGATCCAATCCTACAAGTTGTGTCCTGACAACATCATACGCCAGTGTATTCCTAAAGAAGAGTGGGAGAGCGTATTGAGTATGTGCCATGATGGACCAAATGGGGGTCACTTTGCAGCGGAGAAGACTGCAACACGAGTACTTCAATTAGGTTTTACTTGGCCTTCTTTATTTAAGTGTTGTAGATTCTATGTAGAGAACTGTGATAGATGCCAGCGGATGGGGGCATATCTAAAAGGGATGAAATGCCCTTGAAGAATGTGTATGAGGTGGAGCTCTTTGATGTGTGGGGCATAGATTTTATGTGACCATTTCCTTCATCGAATGGATTCTTATATATCTTGCTCGCTATTGATTATGTCTCAAAGTGGGTGGAAGCAATTCCAACTAAGTTGAGTGATGCAAGAGCGGTCATTGCGTTCTTGAGAAAGCACATATTTTCACGTTTTGGAGTGCCAAGAATTCTCATTAGTGATGGGGGGACTCATTTTATCAATAAGCTAATGGAGAATCTTCTCAAGTCTTATTGAGTGAAACATAGAGTATCCACACCTTACCATCCGTAGATGAATGGACAAGTTGAAGTATCTAATCATCAAATCAAGCAGATTCTGGAGAAAACTGTGAGTACTAGCCGCAAGGATTGGGCTAGTAAACTTGATAATTGATGAGAGTGAAAATAAGCGTGTTTTACTATCCAATTTAACACCTTCTTGATCGGAATTGTTGTCATATATTAGCATAAATATCTTATATTCATTATTTATGAGAATAAGGCGCACTTGAGGTGTTTTATTGTGTTTTAGGTGGAAAAAGGACCAAAAAGTGCAAGGTTGGAGAAAATGTGCAATTTGTGCAAGGATGATGAAAAACACATGTCCAACTTTCATAATTTTTCTGTATTGTTTTGGAGATCCAAATTATTGGTGTGATACATGGTTGGAAAGCCACTGAAAAGAGAATCGTTTTGGCACAAAGAATACCCCAATCGAGTTCCAAACGAGGAAGTTATGAGCAAAATGGTGAC
This sequence comes from Pogostemon cablin, assembly GCA_023678885.1. NCBI lineage: Eukaryota > Viridiplantae > Streptophyta > Magnoliopsida > Lamiales > Lamiaceae > Pogostemon > Pogostemon cablin. The sequence continues at coordinate 15,725,614 of CM042965.1, read as the reverse complement.
GTCGCGCGAACTATGCCGAACAGAATTTCTGTTCTAATTTCCGTGGCTTGTTGAACATTCAAATCTTGGAGTTTTTCTGAGTTCTTTATATGGATAGAAAGCCAAGGAAGATAGAATCACGTGAACGTAAGAATTACTCAATTCAGAACTCGGAAGTGGAAGTTATACACGAAACGATGAGGAGGTGCAAGTCCATTCGACTTGAAAAAACATCACTTCGACCTCAAAACATGATGCAAGTTGTAAAGTAGTGCACACATGGGGAAAAGTGAAGAAAATACACTCCACATGGGACACATGAAGTACCTAACATGCCATAGATTCTTCAAAACAAAGAAGACAAGGAAGAAAGCTTGAATGAGCTGCAAAAGCAACAAGCAAAGTGAGGTGGAGCAACATGGGCAGCAAGAACAAAGTGAAGTGGAAGCATGGAGCAACATGGGCTGCAATTAAAGAGGAATGGATACATGTGATGTTGTTCCCCTTCCACAACTATAAATAGGGGCTGCATCAACACAATTCAAACATCCCACAACAATTCACACCATCCTACAATTGAATTCCACACACAACACACTACCAACACACCACAAGGGGCTGCAAGTGCAACAAGCTTGCTGCCCTTTGCAAGGGTAGCAAGCTTGCAACGTGAGGAGCTGATGTAAAGGCAGCAAGCAGTTGCAAAACGTCAAGGAGAGGAGGAGAATTCAAGTGCGATTAAGAGAGCAATCCAACGGGAGATAAGGAGAAGAACGCAAGCCACGTGACACTAGGGTTTTGTATTCTTTTCTTTCATCTTTTCTTGTTGATTTTTGTTATGAATTGCTTAGCCATTAGTGTTGTGTTCATGAGCTAAATACTTTTATGGTTCTAAGGTTTGAAGGATAATATAGTTGATTTGGAAACCTAGATTAATATTTGAATTGATGCTATTGATATTCTTGTTTATTTGATTCTATAAGACTATGTTAATAAGTGTGTAACGTCTTCATAATATGCTATTGACATTGCCCGTGATGCTTGGTATATTGTGTTAGCTTGAGTGCATGCATTATTAATATTGTCTATTTGCTAAGGATTATAGTAGTTTGCCCGTGAACACGATAATCCTAAAGGCCGGTAAACAATATGCTTGATTATCCTAGTCGAACAATGCAATTAGGAAATCAAGTAGGAAGTGAATAAGTTTGAATATTAATTTCAGAAAATATATGTTAGTCGAGTTGGCCATTCAGAGGTTTGTTAAATTCACCTTATTAGTATCTAGAAAGGAGGTTCAAAACTATTCACGCGTCATCTTGTGATGTATTTCCATAAAATAGCATAAATGGACAATAGGACGTCTAGGAGACCAAATCAATTGCACTATACCTGATACCTTAGAACTGTTATTTCTCTCTTGATTCAATCTTGAATACTTCTTCCCTGCTTTTATTTATTTTATTATTTTGTCATTTAAAATTCTTAGATAATAATAATCATCGATCAATTTTGAGAAATTGGCTACATTCAATTCTGATTAAAGAGTAATTTAAAGTAAAATAGATAATTGACCGTCCCGTGGGTTCGATATTTTAACTTGGGTACTTGCCACTACAATTGACATCCCTACACTTGGTGATTTTAATTAGGGTGCGCAGAAAACGCCTATCAAGTTTATGGCGCCGTTGCCGGGGATGGCTTAATTATTTATTTTTCTTTTATTCCTAATTTAATTAGAATATTTTTAAGCATATTCTGACTCTTTTTTTTTATTGCTAATTTAATTAGAATATTTTTAAGCATATTCTAACTCTAAATTTTCAAAAAATAAATTGAAAAAAAAATAAAACAAATAATATTTTCTTTTTATTTTTTATTAAAAATAAAATATGGATTAATAATGAAAATATAATTTTTTTTCTTTTTTTTTAATTTTTATATATTTTTTATAGTTGTGGAAGGGGAACAACATCACATGCATCAATTCCTCTTTAATTGCAGCCCATGTTGCTCCATGCTTCCACTTCACTTTGTTCTTGCTGCCCATCTTGCTCCACCTCACTTTGTTTGTTGCTTTTGCAGCTCATTCAAATTTTCTTCCTTGTCTTCTTTGTTTTGAAGAATCTATGGCATGTTAGGTGCTTCATGTGTTCCATGTGGAGGGTATTTTCTTCACTTTTCCCCATGTGTGAACTACTTTACAACTTGCATCATGTTTTGAGGTCGAAGTGATATTTTTTTCAGGTCGAATGGACTTGCACCTCCTCATCGTTTCGTATATAACTTCCACTTCCGAGTTCCGAATTGAATAATTCTTGCGCTCACGCGATCCTCTCTTCCTTGGCTTTTAATCCATATAAAGATCTTTCATAAACACCAAGAGTTGAATGTACAATAAGCTACGGAAAGTAGCCATCAGTTCTGTTCGGCTTTCCTCGCGCGTCGTCACCATTTTGCTCATAACTTCTTCGTTTGGAACTCGATTGGGGTGTTCTTTGAGCCAAAACGACTCTCTCTTCAGTAGCTTTCCAAAGAAGTTTGCATCTCCACAACAATACAGAAAAATTATGAAAGTTGGACGCGTGTTTTTCATCATTCATGAACAAATTGCACATTTTCTCCAACCTTGCACTTTTTGGTCCTTTTTCCACCTAAAATACAATAAAATACCTCAAGTGCACCTTATTCTCATAAATAATGAATATAAGATATTTATTCTAATATATGACAACAATTCCGATCAAGAAGGTGTTAAATTGGATAGTAAAACACGCTTATTTTCACTCTCATCATTTTTTTTTAAAAAAAAAATATTTTCAAATTTATTTTTTTTAAAAAAAAATTTAAAATTTTTTTTTTAAAAAAAAAAAAATTTAAAAAAATTTTTTTTTTTTAAAAAATATATATATTTTTAAAAAAAAAATTTTTTTTTTTAAAAAAATTTATTTTTAAAAAAAAAAAAATTTATTTTAAAAAAAATAATATTTTCTTTTTATTTTTTATTAAAAATAAAATATGGATTAATAATGAAAATATAATTTTTTTTTACTTTTTTTTTTTAATTTTTATTTATTTTTTATAGTTGTGGAAGGGGAACAACATCACATGCATCCATTCCTCTTTAATTGCAGCCCATGTTGCTCCATGCTTCCACTTCACTTTGTTCTTGCTGCCCATCTTGCTCCACCTCACTTTGCTTGTTGCTTTTGCAGCTCATTCAAGCTTTCTTCCTTGCCTTCTTTGTTTTGAAGAATCTATGGCATGTTAGGTGCTTCATGTGTCCCATGTGGAGTGTATTTTCTTCACTTTTCCCCATGTGTGCACTATTTTACAACTTGCATCATGTTTTGAGGTCGAAGTGATTTTTTTTTTCAGGTCGAATGGACTTGCACCTCCTCATAGTTTCGTGTATAACTTCCACTTCCGAGTTCCGAATTGAATAATTCTTGCGCTCACGCGATCCTCTCTTCCTTGGCTTTTAATCCATATAAAGATCTTTCATAAACACCAAGAGTTGAATGTGCAATAAGCTACGGAAAGTAGCCATCAGTTCTGTTCGGCTTTCCTCGCGCGTCGTCACCATTTTGCTCATAACTTCTTAGTTTGGAACTCGATTGGGGTGTTCTTTGCGCCAAAACGACCCTCTCTTCAGTAGCTTTCCAACCATTTATCACACTAGAAGTTTGGATCTCCACAACAACACAGAAAAATTATGAAATTTGGACGTGTGTTTTTCATCATCCTTGAACAAATTGCACATTTTCTCCAACCTTGAACTTTTTGGTCCTTTTTCCACCTAAAACACAATAAAACACCTCAAGTGCACCTTATTCTCATAAATAATGAATATAAGATATTTATGCTAATATATGACAACAATTCCGATCAAGAAGGTGTTAAATTGGATAGTAAAACACGCTTATTTTCACTCTCATCATTTTTTTTTTTAAAAAAAATTATTTTCAAATTTTATTTTTTTAAAAAAAAATTAAAAAAAAAATTTTTTTAAAAAAAATATATATATATTTTTTTTAAAAAAAATAATATTTTCTTTTTATTTTTTATTAAAAATAAAATATAGATTAATAATGAAAATATAATTTTTTTTTTACTTTTTTTTTAATTTTTATTTATTTTTTATAGTTGTGGAAGGGGAACAACATCACATGCATCCATTCCTCTTTAATTGCAGCCCATGTTGCTCCATGCTTCCACTTCACTTTGTTCTTGCTGCCCATGTTGCTCCACCTCACTTTGCTTGTTGCTTTTGCAGCTCATTCAAGCTTTCTTCCTTGTCTTCTTTGTTTTGAAGAATCTATAGCATGTTAGGTGCTTCATGTGTCCCATGTGGAGTGTATTTTCTTCACTTTTCCCCATGTGTGCACTATTTTACAACATGCATCATGTTTTGAGGTCGAAGTGATGTTTTTTTTTCAGGTTGAATGGACTTGCACCTCCTCATCGTTTCGTGTATAACTTCCACTTCCGAGTTCCGAATTGAATAATTCTTGCGCTCATGCGATCCTCTCTTCCTTGGCTTTTAATCCAAATAAAGATCTTTCATAAACACCAAGAGTTGAATGTGCAATAAGCTACAGAAAGTAGTCATCAGTTCTGTTCGGCTTTCCTCGCGCGTCGTCACCATTTTGCTCATAATTTCTTCGTTTGGAACTCGATTGGGGTGTTATTTACGCCAAAACGACCCTCTCTTCAGTAGCTTTCCAACCATATATCACACTAGAAGTTTGGATCTCCACAACAATAAAGAAAAATTATGAAAATTGGACGTGTGTTTTTCATCATCCTTGAACAAATTGCTCATTTTCTCCAACCTTGCACTTTTTGGTCCTTTTTCCACCTAAAACACAATAAAACACCTCAAGTGCACCTTATTCTCATAAATAATGAATATAAGATATTTATGCTAATATATGACAATAATTCCGATCAAGAAGGTGTTAAATTGGATAGTAAAACACGCTTATTTTCACTCTCATCATTTTTTTTTTAAATTATTTTCAAATTTTTTTAAAAAAAAAAATTATTTTTTTTTTAAAAAAAAAATTAAAATTTTTTTTTAAAAAAAAAATTTTAAAAAAAAATTTTAAAAAAAAATAAAATATGGATTAATAATGAAAATATATATTTTTTTACTTTTTTTTTAATTTTTATTTATTTTTTATAGTTGTGGAAGGGGAACAACATCACATACATCCATTCCTCTTTAATTGCAACCCATGTTGCTCCACCTCACTTTGCTTGTTGCTTTTGCAGCTCATTCAAGCTTTCTTCCTTGTCTTCTTTGTTTTGAAGAATCTATGGCATGTTAGGTGCTTCATGTGTCCCATGCGGAGTGTATTTTCTTCACTTTTCCCCATGTGTGCACTACTTTACAACTTGCATCATGTTTTGTGGTCGAAGTGATATTTTTTTTCAGGTCGAATGGACTTGCACCTCCTCATCGTTTCGTGTATACCTTCCACTTCCGAGTTCCGAATTGAATAATTCTTGCGCTCACGCGATCCTCTATTCCTTGGCTTTTAATCCATATAAAGATCTTTCATAAACACCAAGAGTTGAATGTGCAATAAGCTACGGAAAGTAGCCATCAGTTCTGTTCGGCTTTCCTCGCGCGTCGTCACCATTTTGCTCATTACTTCTTCGTTTGGAACTCGATTGGGGTGTTCTTTGCGGCAAAACGACCCTCTCTTCAGTAGCTTTCCAACCATATATCACACTAGAAGTTTGGATCTCCACAACAACACAGAAAAATTATGAAAATTGGATATATGTTTTTCATCATCCTTGAACAAATTGCACATTTTCTCCAACCTTGCAATTTTTGGTCCTTTTTCCACTTAAAACACAATAAAACACCTCAAGTGCACCTTATTCTCATAAATAATGAATATAAGATATTTATGCTAATATATGACAACAATTCCGATCAAGAAGGTGTTAAATTGGATAGTAAAACACGCTTATTTTCACTGTCATCATTTTTTTTTTAAAAAAAAATATTTTCAAATTTTATTTTTTTTAAAAAAAAATTTTTAAAAAATTTTTTTAAAAAAAAAAAAATTTAAAAAAAAAATTTTTTTTTTAAAAATAAATATATTTTTTTTAAAAAAAATATTTTTAAAAAAAAAAAATTTTTTTTTTTAAAAAAAAAATTTTATTTTAAAAAAAATAATACTCCCTCCGTCCCGGGTATTTTTACCCGTTTGTACGGGCACGGAGATTAAGACGTTTTATTTTTTTAATATATAATGTAAGAGAAAGTAGGAATAAATTAGTAATTTAAAAAGACAAAGTGAATAAAGTTATTGGGAATGATGAATAAAGTGTAAAAAAGTAATTAAAGTTGTTGGGATTGTAAAAAGTAGGTAATAAAATATTATGTATTTTTGCCAAAAATGAAATGGGTAAAAATACGTGGGACACCCGAAACTGGAAAGTGGGTAAAAATAAGTGGGACGGAGGGAGTATTTTCTTTTTATTTTTTATTAAAAATAAAATATGGATTAATAATGAAAATATAATTTTTTTTTAATTTTTATTTATTTTTTATAGTTGTGGAAGGGGAACAACTTCACATGCATACATTCCTCTTTAATTGCAGCCCATGTTGCTCCATGCTTCCACTTCACTTTGTTCTTGCTGTCCATGTTGCTCCACCTCACTTTGCTTGTTGCTTTTCTAGCTCATTCAAGCTTTCTTCCTTGTCTTCTTTGTTTTGAAGAATCTATGGCATGTTAGGTGCTTCATGTGTCCCATGTGGAGTGTATTTTCTTCACTTTTCCCCATGTGTGCACTATTTTACAACTTGCATCATGTGTTTGAGGTCGAAGTGATGTTTTTATTCAGGTCGAATAGACTTGCACCTCCTCTTCATTTCGTGTATAACTTCTACTTCCGAGTTCCGAATTGAATAATTCTTGCGCTCACGCGATCTTCTCTTCCTTGGATTTTAATCCATATAAAGATCTTTCATAAACACCAAGAGTTGAATGTGCAATAAGCTACGGAAAGTAGCCATCAGTTCTGTTCGACTTTCCTCGCGCGTCGTCACCATTTTGCTCATAACTTATTCGTTTGGAACTCGATTGGGGTGTTCTTTGCGCCAAAACGACCCTCTCTTCAGTAGATTTCCAACCATATATCACATCAGAAGTTTGGATCTCCACAACAACACAGAAAAATTTTGAAAGTTGGATGTGTGTTTTTCATCATCCTTGAACAAATTGCACATTTTCTCCAACCTTGCACTTTTTGGTCATTTTTCCACCTAAAACACAATAAAACACCTCAAGTGCACCTTATTCTCATAAATAATGGAGTATAAGATATTTATGCTAATAAATGACAATAATTCCGATCAAGAAGGTGTTAAATTGGATAGTAAAACACGCTTATTTTCACTCTCATCATTTTTTTTTTTAAATTATTTTCAAATTTTATTTTTTTTTAAAAAAAAAATTAAATTTTTTTTTAAAAAAAAAAATTTAAAAATTTTTTTTTTAAAAAAATATATATTTTTTTTTTAAAAAAAATATTTTTTTTTTAAAAAAAAATTTATTTTAAAATTTTTTTTTTTTATTTTAAAAAAAATAATATTTTCTTTTTATTTTTTATTAAAAAAAATATGGATTAATAATGAAAATATAATTTTTTTTTACTTTTTTTTTAATTTTTATTTATTTTTTATAGTTGTGGAAGGGGAACAACATCACATGCATCCATTCCTCTTTAATTGCAGCCTATGTTGCTCCATGCTTCCACTTCACTTTGTTCTTGCTGCCCATGTTGCTCCACCTCACTTTGCTTGTTGATTTTGCAGCTCATTCAAGCTTTCTTCCTTGTCTTCTTTGTTTTGAAGAATCTATGGCATGTTAGGTGCTTCATGTGTCCCATGTGGAGTGTATTTTCTTCACTTTTCCCCATGAGTGCACTATTTTACAACTTGCATCATGTTTTGAGGTCGAAGTGATGTTTTTATTCAGGTCGAATGGACTTGCACCTCCTCATCGTTTCGTGTATAACTTCCACTTCCGAGTTCCGAATTGAATAATTCTTGCGCTCACGCGATCCTCTCTTCCTTGACTTTTAATCCATATAAAGATCTTACGTAAGCACCAAGAGTTGAATGTGCAATAAGCTACGGAAAATAGCCATCAGTTCTGTTCGGCTTTCCTCGCGCGTCGTCACCATTTTGCACATAACTTCTTCGTTTGGAACTCGATTGGGGTGTTCTTTGCGCCAAAACGACTCTCTCTTCAGTAGATTTTCAACCATATATCACACTAGAAGTTTGGATCTCCACAACAACACAGAAAAATTATGAAAGTTGGACGTGTGTTTTTCATCATCCTTGAACAAATTGCACATTTTCTCCAACCTTGCACTTTTTGGTCATTTTTCCACCTAAAACACAATAAAACACCTCAAGTGCACCTTATTCTCATAAATAATGAATATAAGATATTTATGCTAATATATGACAATAATTCCGATCAAGAAGATGTTAAATTGGATAGTAAAACACGCTTATTTTTACTCTCATCATTTTTTTTTTAATTATTTTCAAATTTTATTTTTTTAAAAAAAAAATTAAAAATTTTTTTTTTAAAAAAATTGAAATTTTTTTTTTAAAATATATATTATTTTTTAAAAAAAAAATTTTTAAAAAAAAAATTTTTTTTTTTTAAATTTTTTTTTTTAAAAAAAATAATATTTTCTTTTTATTTTTTATTAAAAATAAAATATGGATTAATAATGAAAATATAATTTTTTTTTACTTTTTTTTTAATTTTTATTTATTTTTTATAGTTGTGGAAGGGGAATAACATCACATGCATCCATTCCTCTTTAATTGCAGCCCATGTTGCTCCATGCTTCCACTTCACTTTGTTCTTGCTGCCCATGTTGCTCCACCTCACTTTGCTTGTTGTTTTTGCAGCTCATTCAAGCTTTCTTCCTTGTCTTCTTTGTTTTGAAGAATCTATGGCATGTTAGGTGCTTCATGTGTCCCATGTGGAGTGTATTTTCTTCACTTTTCCCCATGAGTGCACTATTTTACAACTTGCATCATGTTTTGAGGTCGAAGTGATGTTTTTATTCAGGTCGAATGGACTTGCACCTCCTCATCGTTTCGTGTATAACTTCCACTTCCGAGTTCCGAATTGAATAATTCTTGCGCTCACGCGATCCTCTCTTCCTTGACTTTTAATCCATATAAAGATCTTACGTAAACAGCAAGAGTTGAATGTGCAATAAGCTACGGAAAATAGCCATCAGTTCTGTTCGGCTTTCCTCGCGCGTCGTCACCATTTTGCACATAACTTCTTCGTTTGGAACTCGATTGGGGTGTTCTTTGCGCCAAAACGACTCTCTCTTCAGTAGATTTCCAAACATATATCACACTAGAAGTTTGGATCTCCACAACAACACAGAAAAATTATGAAAGTTGGACGTGTGTTTTTCATCATCCTTGAACAAATTGCACATTTTCTCCAACCTTGCACTTTTTGGTCATTTTTCCACCTAAAACACAATAAAACACCTCAAGTGCACCTTATTCTCATAAATAATGAATATAAGATATTTATGCTAATATATGACAATAATTCCGATCAAGAAGGTGTTAAATTGGATAGTAAAACACGCTTATTTTTACTCTCATCATTTTTTTTTAATTATTTTCAAATTTTATTTTTTTTTTAAAAAAAATTAAATTTTTTTTTTTAAAAAAAATTAAATTTTTTTTTTTAAAATATATATTATTTTTAAAAAAAAAATAATATTTTCTTTTTATTTTTTATTAAAAATAAAATATGGATTAATAATGAAAATATAATTTTTTTTTTACTTTTTTTTTTTAATTTTTATTTATTTTTTATAGTTGTGGAAGGGGAATAACATCACATGCATCCATTCCTCTTTAATTGCAGCCCATGTTGCTCCATGCTTCCACTTCACTTTGTTCTTGCTGCCCATGTTGCTCCACCTCACTTTGCTTGTTGTTTTTGCAGCTCATTCAAGCTTTCTTCCTTGTCTTCTTTGTTTTGAAGAATCTATGGCATGTTAGGTGCTTCATGTGTCCCATGTGGAGTGTATTTTCTTTACTTTTCCCCATGTGTGCACTATTTTACAACTTGCATCATGTTTTGAGGTCAAAGTGATGTTTTTATTCAGGTCGAATGGACTTGCACCTCCTCATCGTTTCATGTATAACTTCCACTTCCGAGTTCCGAATTGAATAATTCTTGCGCTCACGCGATCCTCTCTTCCTTGGCTTTTAATCCATATAAAGATCTTTCATAAACACCAAGAGTTGAATTTGCAATAAGCTACGGAAAGTAGCCATCAGTTCTGTTCGGCTTTCCTCGCGCGTCGTCACCATTTTGCTCATAACTTCTTCGTTTGGAACTGGATTGGGGTGTTCTTTACGCCAAAACGACCCTCTCTTCAGTAGCTTTCCAACCATATATCACAATAGAAGTTTGGATCACCACAACAACACAGAAAAATTATGAAAGTTGGACGTGTATTTTTCATCATCCTTGAACAAATTGCACATTTTCTCCAACCTTGCACTTTTTGGTCCTTTTTCCACCTAAAACACAATAAAACACCTCAAGTGCACCTTATTCTCATAAATAATGAATATAAGATATTTATGCTAATATATGACAATAATTCCGATCAAGAAGGTGTTAAATTGGATAGTAAAACACGCTTATTTTCACTCTCATCATTTTTTTTTAAAAAAAAAATAATTTTCAAAATTTTTTTTAAAAAGAAAATTTTATTTTTAAAAAAAAAAAATTAAAAAAAAAATTTTAAAAAAAAATTTTAAAAAAAATTTAAAAAAAAAAATTAAAAAAAATTTTTTTTTTTAAATTTTTTTTTTTTAAAAAAAATTATTTTAAAAAAATAATATTTTCTTTTTATTTTTTATTAAAAATAAAATATGGATTAATAATGAAAATATAATTTTTTTTTATTTTTTTTTTAATTTTTATTTATTTTTTATAGTTGTGGAAGGGAACAACATCACATGCATCCATTCCTCTTTAATTGCAACCCATGTTGCTCCATGCTTCCACTTCACTTTGTTCTTACTGCCCATGTTGCTCCACCTCACTTTGCTTGTTGCTTTTGCAGCTCATTCAAGCTTTCTTCCTTGTCTTCTTTGTTTTGAAGAATCTATGGCATGTTAGGTGCTTCATGTGTCCCATGTGGAGTGTATTTTCTTCACTTTTCCCCATGAGTGCACTATTTTACAACTTGCATCATGTTTTGAGGTCGAAGTGATGTTTTTATTCAGGTCGAATGGACTTGCACCTCCTCATCGTTTCGTGTATAACTTCCACTTCCGAGTTCCGAATTGAATAATTCTTGCGCTCACGCGATCCTCTCTTCCTTGACTTTTAATCCATATAAAGATCTTACGTAAACACCAAGAGTTGAATGTGCAATAAGCTACGGAAAATAGCCATCAGTTCTGTTCGGCTTTCCTCGCGCGTCGTCACCATTTTGCACATAACTTCTTCGTTTGGAACTCGATTGGGGTGTTCTTTGCGCCAAAACGACTCTCTCTTCAGTAGATTTCCAACCATATATCACACTAGAAGTTTGGATCTCCACAACAACACAGAAAAATTATGAAAGTTGGACGTGTGTTTTTCATCATCCTTGAACAAATTGCACATTTTCTCCAACCTTGCACTTTTTGGTCATTTTTCCACCTAAAACACAATAAAACACCTCAAGTGCACCTTATTCTCATAAATAATGAATATAAGATATTTATGCTAATATATGACAATAATTCCGATCAAGAAGGTGTTAAATTGGATAGTAAAACACGCTTATTTTTACTCTCATCATTTTTTTTTTAATTATTTTCAAATTTTATTTTTTTAAAAAATATATATTATTTTTTAAAAAAAAAAATTTAAAAAAAAAAATTTTTTTAAAAAAAAATTTTTTTTTTTTAAAAAAATAATATTTTCTTTTTATTTTTTATTAAAAATAAAATATGGATTAATAATGAAAATATAATTTTTTTTTTACTTTTTTTTTAATTTTTATTTATTTTTTATAGTTGTGGAAGGGGAATAACATCACATGCATCAATTCCTCTTTAATTGCAGCCCATGTTGCTCCATGCTTCCACTTCACTTTGTTCTTGCTGCCCATGTTGCTCCACCTCACTTTGCTTGTTGTTTTTGCAGCTCATTCAAGCTTTCTTCCTTGTCTTCTTTGTTTTGAAGAATCTATGGCATGTTAGGTGCTTCATGTGTCCCATGTGGAGTGTATTTTCTTTACTTTTCCCCATGTGTGCACTATTTTACAACTTGCATCATGTTTTGAGGTCGAAGTGATGTTTTTATTCAGGTCGAGTGGACTTGCACCTCCTTATCGTTTCATGTATAACTTCCACTTTCGAGTTGCGAATTGAATAATTCTTGCGCTCACGCGATCCTCTCTTCCTTGGCTTTTAATCCATATAAAGATCTTTCATAAACACCAAGAGTTGAATTTGCAATAAGCTACGGAAAGTAGCCATCAGTTCTGTTCGGCTTTCCTCGCGCGTCGTCACCATTTTGCTCATAACTTCTTCGTTTGGAACTGGATTGGGGTGTTCTTTACGCCAAAACGACCCTCTCTTCAGTAGCTTTCCAACCATATATCACACTAGAAGTTTGGATCACCACAACAACACAGAAAAATTATGAAAGTTGGACGTGTATTTTTCATCATCCTTGAACAAATTGCACATTTTCTCCAACCTTGCACTTTTTGGTCATTTTTCCACCTAAAACACAATAAAACACCTCAAGTGCACCTTATTCTCATAAATAATGAATATAAGATATTTATGCTAATATATGACAATAATTCCGATTAAGAAGGTGTTAAATTGGATAGTAAAACACGCTTATTTTCACTCTCATCATTTTTTTTTTTTAAAAAAATAATTTTCAAAATTTTTTTTAAAAAGAAAATTTTATTTTTAAAAAAAAAAAATTAAAAAAAAAATTTAAAAAAAAAATTTTAAAAAAAATAAATAAAAATTTTTTTTTTTTAAAATTTTTAAAAAAAAAAAAAAAAAATTATTTTAAAAAAATAATATTTTCTTTTTATTTTTTATTAAAAATAAAATATGGATTAATAATGAAAATTTAATTTTTTTTTACTTTTTTTTTTAATTTTTATTTATTTTTTATAGTTGTGGAAGGGAACAACATCACATGCATCCATTCCTCTTTAATTGCAACCCATGTTGCTCCATACTTCCACTTCACTTTGTTCTTACTGCCCATGTTGCTCCACCTCACTTTGCTTGTTGCTTTTGCAGCTCATTCAACCTTTTCTTCCTTGTCTTCTTTGTTTTGTAGAATCTATGGCATGTTAGGTGCTTTATATGTCCCATGTGGAGTGTATTTTCTTCACTTTTCCCCATGTGTGCACTACTTTACAACTTGCATCATGTTTTGAGGTCGAAGTGATGTTTTTATTCAGGTCGAATGGACTTGCACCTCCTCATCGTTTCGTGTATAACTTCCACTTCCGAATTTCGAATTGAATAATTCTTGCGCTCACGCAATCCTCTCTTCCTTGGCTTTTAATCCATATAAAGGTCTTTCACAAACACCAAGAGTTGAATGTGCAATAAGCTACGGAAAGTAGCCATCAGTTCTGTTCGGCTTTCCTCGCGCGTCGTCACCATTTTGCTCATAACTTCTTCGTTTGGAACTCGATAGGGGTGTTCTTTCCGCCAAAACGACCCTCTCTTCAGTAGCTTTCCAACCATATATCACACTAGTAGTTTGGATCTCCAAAACAACACAGAAAAATTATGAAAGTTGGACGTGTGTTTTTCATCATCCTTGAACAAATTGCACATTTTCTCCAACCTTGCACTTTTAGGTCATTTTTCCACCTAAAACACAATAAAACACCTCAAGTGCACCTTATTCTCATAAATAATGAATATAAGATAATTATGCTAATATATGACAATAATTCCGATCAAGAAGGTGTTAAATTGGATAGTAAAACACGCTTATTTTCACTCTCATCATTTTTTTTTTAAAATTATTTTCAAATTTTATTTTTTTTTTAAAAAAAAAATTAAATTTTTTTTTTAAAAATAAAAAATTTAAAATTTTTTTTTAAAAAAAATATATATTTTTTTTTTAAAAAAAATATTTTTTTAAAAAAAAAATTTTATTTAAATTTTTTTTTTTTATTTTAAAAAAAATAATATTTTCTTTTTATTTTTTATTAAAAAAATATGAATTAATAATGAAAATATAATTTTTTTTTACTTTTTTTTTTAATTTTTATTTATTTTTTATAGTTGTGGAAGGGGAACAACATCACATGCATCCATTCCTCTTTAATTGCAGCCCATGTTGCTCCATGCTTCCACTTCACTTTGTTCTTGCTGCCCATGTTGCTCCACCTCACTTTGCTTGTTGCTTTTGCAGCTCATTCAAGCTTTCTTCCTTGTCTTCTTTGTTTTGAAGAATCTATGGCATGTTAGGTGCTTCATGTGTCCCATGTGGAGTGTATTTTCTTCACTTTTCCCCATGAGTGCACTATTTTACAACTTGCATCATGTTTTGAGGTCGAAGTGATGTTTTTATTCAGGTCGAATGGACTTGCACCTCCTCATCGTTTCGTGTATAACTTCCACTTCCGAGTTCCGAATTGAATAATTCTTGCGCTCACGCGATCCTCTCTTCCTTGACTTTTAATCCATATAAAGATCTTACGTAAACACCAAGAGTTGAATGTGCAATAAGCTACGGAAAATAGCCATCAGTTCTGTTCGGCTTTCCTCGCGCGTCGTCACCATTTTGCACATAACTTCTTCGTTTGGAACTCGATTGGGGTGTTCTTTGCGCCAAAACGACTCTCTCTTCAGTAGATTTCCAACCATATATCACACTAGAAGTTTGGATCTCCACAACAACACAGAAAAATTATGAAAGTTGGATGTGTGGTTTTCATCATCCTTGAACAAATTGCACATTTTCTCCAACCTTGCACTTTTTGGTCATTTTTCCACCTAAAACACAATAAAACACCTCAAGTGCACCTTATTCTCATAAATAATGGAGTATAAGATATTTATGCTAATATATGACAATAATTCCGATCAAGAAGATGTTAAATTGGATAGTAAAACACGCTTATTTTCACTCTCATCATTTTTTTTTTAAAATTATTTTCAAATTTTATTTTTTTTTAAAAAAAAAATTAAATTTTTTTTTAAAAAAAAAAAAATTTAAATTTTTTTTTTTAAAAATATATATTTTTTTAAAAAAAAAATATTTTTTTTAAAAAAAAAATTTTATTTTAAAATTTTTTTTTTTTATTTTAAAAAAAATAATATTTTCTTTTTATTTTTTATTAAAAAAAATATGGATTAATAATGAAAATATAATTTTTTTTTTACTTTTTTTTTAATTTTTATTTATTTTTTATAGTTGTGGAAGGGGAACAACATCACATGCATCCATTCCTCTTTAATTGCAGCCCATGTTGCTCCATGCTTCCACTTAACTTTGTTCTTACTGCCCATGTTGCTCCACCTCACTTTGCTTGTTGCTTTTGCAGCTCATTCAAGCTTTCTTCCTTGTCTTCTTTGTTTTGAAGAATCTATGGCATGTTAGGTGCTTCATGTGTCCCATGTGGAGTGTATTTTCTTCACTTTTCCCCATGAGTGCACTATTTTACAACTTGCATCATGTTTTGAGGTCGAAGTGATGTTTTTATTCAGGTCGAATGGACTTGCACCTCCTCATCGTTTCGTGTATAACTTCCACTTCCGAGTTCCGAATTGAATAATTCTTGCGCTCACGCGATCCTCTCTTCCTTGACTTTTAATCCATATAAAGATCTTACGTAAACACCAAGAGTTGAATGTGCAATAAGCTACGGAAAATAGCCATCAGTTCTGTTCGGCTTTCCTCGCGCGTCGTCACCATTTTGCACATAACTTCTTCTTTTGGAACTCGATTGGGGTGTTCTTTGCGACAAAATGACTCTCTCTTCAGTAGATTTCTAACCATATATCACACTAGAAGTTTGGATCTCCACAACAACACAGAAAAATTATGAAAGTTGGACGTGTGTTTTTCATCATCCTTGAACAAATTGCACATTTTCTCCAACCTTGCACTTTTTGGTCATTTTTCCACCTAAAACACAATAAAACACCTCAAGTGCACCTTATTCTCATAAATAATGAATATAAGATATTTATGCTAATATATGACAATAATTCCGATCAAGAAGGTGTTAAATTGGATAGTAAAACACGCTTATTTTCACTCTCATCATTTTTTTTTTAAAAAAAAATAATTTTCAAATTTTTTTTTTAAAAAGAAAATTTTATTTTTTAAAAAAAAATTAAAAAAAAAATTTTAAAAAAAAAAATTTAAAAAAAAATTAAAAAATAAAAAATAAAAAAAATTTTTTTTTTTAAATATTTTTAAAAAAAAAAAAAAATTATTTTAAAAAAATAATATTTTCTTTTTATTTTTTATTAAAAATAAAATATGGATTAATAATGAAAATATAATTTTTTTTTACTTTTTTTTTTAATTTTTATTTATTTTTTATAGTTGTGGAAGGGAACAACATCACATGCATGCATTCCTCTTTAATTGCAACCCATGTTGCTCCATGTTTCCACTTCACTTTGTTCTTACTGCCCATGTTGCTCCACCTCACTTTGCTTGTTGCTTTTGCAGCTCATTCAACCTTTCTTCCTTGTCTTCTTTGTTTTGTAGAATCTATGGCATGTTAGGTGCTTCATATGTCCCATGTGGAGTGTATTTTCTTCACTTTTCCCCATGTGTGCACTACTTTACAACTTGCATCATGTTTTGAGGTCGAAGTGATGTTTTTATTCAGGTTGAATGGACTTGCACCTCCTCATCGTTTCGTGTATAACTTCCACTTCCGAGTTTCGAATTGAATAATTCTTGCGCTCACGCGATCCTCTCTTCCTTGGCTTTTAATCCATATAAAGATCTTTCACAAACACCAAGAGTTGAATGAGCAATAAGCTACGGAAAGTAGCCATCAGTTCTGTTCGGCTTTCCTCGCGCGTCGTCACCATTTTGCTCATAACTTCTTCGTTTGGAACTCGATAGGGGTGTTCTTTACGCCAAAACGACCCTCTCTTCAGTAGCTTTCCAACCATATATCACACTAGTAGTTTGGATCTCCAAAACAACACAGAAAAATTATGAAAATTGGACGTGTGTTTTTCATCATCCTTGAACAAATTGCACATTTTCTCCAACCTTGCACTTTTTGGTCATTTTTCCACCTAAAACACAATAAAACACCTCAAGTGCACCTTATTCTCATAAATAATGAATATAAGATATTTATGCTAATATATGACCATAATTCCGATCAAGAAGGTGTTAAATTTGATAGTAAAACACGCTTATTTTCACTCTCATCATTTTTTTTTTTTAAAAAAATAATTTTCATATTTTTTTTTAAAAAGAAAATTTTATTTTTTTAAAAAAAAAATTAAAAAAAAAAATTTTTTAAAAAAAAATTAAAAAAAAAATTAAAAATTTTTTTTTTTAATTTTTTTTTTTTTTTAAAAATTTATTTTAAAAAAATAATATTTTCTTTTTATTTTTTATTAAAAATAAAATATGGATTAATAATGAAAATATAATTTTTTTTTACTTTTTTTTTTAATTTTTATTTATTTTTTATAGTTGTGGAAGGGAACAACATCACATGCATCCATTCCTCTTTAATTGCAACCCATGTTGCTCCATGCTTCCACTTCACTTTGTTCTTACTGCCCATGTTGCTCCACCTCACTTTGCTTGTTGCTTTTGCAGCTCATTCAACCTTTCTTCCTTGTCTTCTTTGTTTTGTAGAATCTATGGCATGTTAGGTGCTTCATATGTCCCATGTGGAGTGTATTTTCTTCACTTTTCCCCATGTGTGCACTACTTTACAACTTGCATCATGTTTTGAGGTCGAAGTGATGTTTTTTTTCAGGTCGAATGGACTTGCACCTCCTCATCGTTTCGTGTATAACTTCCACTTCCGAGTTCCGAATTGAATAATTCTTGCGCTCACGCGATCCTCTCTTCCTTGACTTTTAATCCATATAAAGATCTTTCATAAACACCAAGAGTTGAATGTGCAATAAGCTACGGAAAGTAGCCATCAGTTCTGTTCGGCTTTCCTCGCGCGTCGTCACCATTTTGCTCATAACTTCTTCGTTTGGAACTCGATTGGGGTGTTCTTTGCGCCAAAACGACCCTCTCTTCAGTAGCTTTCCAACCATATATCACACTAGAAGTTTGGATCTCCACAATAACACAGAAAAATTATGAAAGTTGGACGTGTGTTTTTCATCATCCTTGAACAAATTGCATATTTTCTCCAACCTTGCACTTTTTGGTCATTTTCCACCTAAAACACAATAAAACACCTCAAGTGCACCTTATTCTCATAAATAATGAATATAAGATATTTATGCTAATATATGACAACAATTCTGCTGAAGAAGGTGTTAAATTGGATAGTAAAACACGCTTATTTTCACTCTCATCATTTTTTTTTTTTAAATTTTCAAATTTTTTTTTTAAAAAAAAAATTAAAAAAAATTTTTTTTTTTAAAAATTTAAATTTTTTTTTTTAAAAAAAAATATATATTTTTTATTAAAAAAAATTATTTTTTTTAAAAAAAAGTTTTTTTAAAAAAAAATTTTTTTTTTTTAAAAAAATAATATTTTCTTTTTATTTTTTATTAAAAATAAAATATGTATTAATAATGAAAATATAATTTTTTTTTATTTTTTTTAATTTTTATTTATTTTTTATAGTTGTGGAAGGGGAACAACATCACATGCATCAATTCCTCTTTAATTGCAGCCCATGTTGCTCCATGCTTCCACTTCACTTTGTTCTTGCTGCCCATGTTGCTAAATCTCACTTTGCTTGTTGCTTTTGCAGCTCATTCAAACTTTCTTCCTTGTCTTCTTTGTTTTGAAGAATCTATGACATGTTAGGTGCTTCATATGTCCCATGTGGAGTGTATTTTCTTCACTTTTCCCCATGTGTGCACTACTTTACAACTTGCATCATGTTTTGAGGTCGAAGTGATGTTTTTTTTCAGGTCGAATGGACTTGCACCTCCTCATCGTTTCGTGTATAACTTCCACTTCCGAGTTCCGAATTGAATAATTCTTGCGCTCACGCGATCCTCTCTTCCTTGACTTTTAATCCATATAAAGATCTTTCATAAACACCAAGAGTTGAATGTGCAATAAGCTACGGAAAGTAGCCATCAGTTCTGTTCGGCTTTCCTCGCGCGTCGTCACTATTTTGCTCATAACTTCTTCGTTTGGAACTCGATTGGGGTGTTCTTTGCGCTAAAACGACCCTCTCTTCAGTAGCTTTCCAACCATATATCACACTAGTAGTTTGGATCTCCACAACAATAAAAAATAATTATGAAAGTTGGACGTGTGTTTTTCATCATCCTTGAACAAATTGCACATTTTCTCCAACCTTGCACTTTTTGGTCATTTTTCCACCTAAAACACAATAAAACACCTCAAGTGCACCTTATTCTCATAAATAATGAATATAAGATATTTATGCTAATATATGACAACAATTCCGATCAAGAAGGTGTTAAATTGGATAGTAAAACACGCTTATTTTCACTCTCATCATTTTTTTTTAAAAATTTTTTTTAAAAATTTTTTTTTAAAAAATTAATTTTTTTAAAAAAATTAATTATTATTATTATTATTTTTTTAAATTAATTTTTTAAAAAATTAAAAATTTTTAATTGCTATAAACTTGATAGGCGTTTTCTACGCACCCTAATTAAAATCCCCAAGTGTAGGGATGTCGATTGTAGTGTCAAGTACCCAAGTTAAAATATCAAATCCACGGGACGGTCAATTATCTATTTTACATTAAATTACCATTCAACTAGAATGAATGTAACCAATATCCAAGATTTAAATGATTAATAACTAAAAAGAATTAAATAACAAATAATGAAATAAACGAAAGCAAGAAGTATTCGAGATTTAATCAAGAGAGAGTAACAGTTCTAACGTATCAGGTGTAGTGCAATTGATTTGGTCTCCTAGACGTCCTACTGTTCATTCATGCTATTTTATGGAAATACATCACAAGATGACGCGTGAATAGTTTTGAACCTCCTTTCTAGATACTAATAAGGCGAATTTAACAAACCTCTGAATGGCCAACTCGACTAACATATATTCTCTGAAATTAATATTCAAACTTATTCACTTCCTACTTGATTTCCTAATTGCATTGTTCAACTAGGATAATCAAGCATCTTGTTTATCGGCCTTTAGGATTATCGTGTTCACGGGCAAACTACTATAATCCTTAGCAAATAGACAATATTAATAATGCATGCACTCAAGCTAACACAATATACCAAGCATCACGGGCAATGTCAATAGCATATTATGAAGACGTCACACACTTATTAACATAGTCTTATAGAATCAAATAAACAAGAATATTAATAGCATGAATCAACAATATTAATCTAGGTTTCCAAATCAACTACATTAACCTTCAAACCTTAAAACTTGTAAAAGATTTAGCTCATGAACACAACACTCATGGCTAAGCAATTCATATCAAAAATCAACAAGAAAAGATGAAAGAAAAGAATACGAAACCCTAGTGTCACGTGGCTTGCGTTCTTCTCCTTATCTCCCGTTTTTTTATTTTTTTTCTTCTTTTGTTTTTTTTAATTTTATTTATTTTTTAATTATTAAAAATTAATTAATAATTAATTAATTATTAATTATTAATAATTAATAATTAATTTTAATTATTATTATTAAATAAATAATAATATTTATTTATTATTAATAATAATAATTATTAATTATTAATATAAATTTTATTTATTTAAATTTAAATAAATAAAATTTTGCTAGAAAACCATAACCATAGTACCTCTCATCCATGTAATATGGAGAAGGTTTCATAACATTATGATTTCCATAGCGTTTTAATATTTCGTCCATCTCTTTCACCTCAAAAATAATTCAAAGTCAGAATACGCATTTTCAAGCTAAAATAACTATGTAAACACAAATTCATTCCTTCCGAATCTGTTATCAAACTCCATTAACACACTTTGAAAAGCCATTAATTCTCTTCTAGAAGGACAATCAAGGCTAAAAAAAATTCAGAAGCTCAAAGTGTTTATTTCTCGTAGACTGCCAAAGAATGAGATTTTTAAGCTCAACAGGGCTAACTACGGATGAACAATCATATGGTATGGAATTATTTGGCTAAGTGACTCATAATACAAGGATGACCTA
Source organism: Pogostemon cablin (assembly GCA_023678885.1). NCBI lineage: Eukaryota > Viridiplantae > Streptophyta > Magnoliopsida > Lamiales > Lamiaceae > Pogostemon > Pogostemon cablin. Next base: position 15,704,231 of record CM042965.1, on the reverse strand, counting down.
AAATCATCTCCCATTATCTATCACAACATGTAGTTTCAAGTAAGACAAGTGACAAGTTATGGAATACACACACAAGAATGATACTCACCAGAAAGAAATATCATGTGTTTATATAACATGAATAAGGCTCAAAATCTCACATGCGTTTTCAACACGTAACAGAGCACTTTCCATGGTAAGCAATATCCCACAAGTACATAGAACTTCATATCACAATATAACTTAAGTACATTTCCTTCATTAATTTTAAGAGCATATGAATTTCAAAGACAATTTAAACAATATAAGCTCACATGGATCACAACCATAGACACAATCCATCACTTTATCAATTAAATTCAATCAAGTGCTTTAGAAAGATCCAACAATCATACTCAAGAACCCAAAAATAACCACACTAAACTAGGAAAAACACACAACAAAAATAAATAAACGACACACACCTGGACAAACACACAACATTATGAAGCAACTTTACTTTGGTGTAGCAAGATGCAAGTATACATGTATCCCCCCCAAACTTAGATCAAACGAAGTGAGAGCATTAGTTTGTAAAGAAGTGTATGCCATAGTCAAGCAACACCTAATAAAATTTCTACATAGAAAAAGACTCAATAAAGCAAATAAAATTGGAGGGTTGGCCCCCAACAGGCGCTCATGTTTAACGTCGGAGAGTCACGACGGAATACCTCAAGCTCATCGGAATGGCCATGTATATCTTTCATCCTTGCCATTGTATTCTAATCGTTGTGCTTCTTCATCAATCCAATACTTATGGCAAGGGATGGCCTCATTGGCATTCTTAAAATTTATCTTGACCTTTCCAACCATGTTAAGATAAAATTTCATCAACCTCTTCATTCTACTCCACCACTTATTCCTTCTTCCGATGAAAATTCCCAACTTTTCTTCTAACTCCTTTTTAGTCCTAAAAATATGTGAGGAATCATTAGGTAAAACAAAGTCAACAAAAACAATATCATCAAATTCAATGCAACTTAAGAAGTTTAAAGGTTTAGAAATGCTCATTTCATTCTTCAAGTTCTCTTCGGTTGCTTCTTGACTTTGCTCTTCTTCTTTCTTTTCTTCCTCAACAATTGACTCCAGTTGATAGCTCAATTCAAGTGGAGCCACTTGACTTAATCAGTGGACTCCTCTTCGACTTCTTCTTCTTCAAACTCTTCTTCATCCATTCTTTCCTCTCTTTGAAGTTGAACATTTAAATTTGAAGCGGTGAGCGCAAGAAGATTGTTTATTTCTCTCATTCTTTCACGAAACTCCTGCGATGCAACTTCCCTCTCATGCGATTGAACGTTCATCTTTCTTTCTAGAGCTTCCAACCTTTCCATGGTCTCTTCATGCTCCTTAATGGAGGTATCAAATGCGTCTTGTAATCTTTGGGAAACTCCGGTTGATCCAGAATAAGTGTACTCTTGATAAGGTTGATATGAATTTTCATTGTAAGCATACAACCATTCATCTTCATATCTGACTTGATTGTAGTACTGAGAAGGATTTTGATTTACTAGAGAATCATAACCATAATTCCTCCCATCCATATAATATGGAGAAGGAACCATAGCTTTCTGATTTTCATAGCGTTTCAATATTTCGTCCATCTCAAGTACCTCAAAGATAATTAATAGTCAGAATATGTTTAAAAATATCCTAATTAAAGTAGCAATAAAATAAAAATAAATAATTAAGCCGTCCCCAGCAACGGCGCCATAAACTTGATAGACGATCTTGAATACTTCTTCCCTGCTTTTATTTATTTTGTTATTTGTCATTTAAAATTCTTTAGTTTTTAATAATCATAAAAATCTTGAGAATTGGCTGCATAACAATTCTAGTTGAATGGTAATTTAAAGTAAAATAGATAATTGACCGTCCCGTGGATTTGATATTTTAACTTGGGTACTTGCCACTACAATTGGCATCCCTACACTTGGGGATTTTAATTAGGGTGCGCAGAAAACGCCTAAAAAAAATAAAAAATAATAACAATAATATTTTTTAAAATTTTTTTTTTAAACCTTGATGTTTTGCAGCTGCTTGCTGCCTTTACATCAGCTCTCACGTTGCAAGCTTGCTACCCTTGCAAAGGGCAGCAAGCTTGCTGCACTTGCAGCCCCTTGTGGTGTGTTGGTGGTGTGTTGTGTGTGGAATTCAATTGTAGGATGATGTGAATTGTTGTGCGATTAATAGAGCAATCCAACGGGAGATAAGGAGAATAACGCAAGCCACGTGACACTAGGGTTTTGTATTCTTTTCTTTCATCTTTTCTTGTTGATTTTTGTTATGATTTGCTTAGCCATGAGTGTTGTGCTCATGAGCTAGATCTTTTACAAGTTTTAAGGTTTGAAGGTTAATGTAGTTGATTTGGAAACCTAGATTAATATTGTTGATTCATGCTATTAATATTCTTATTTATTTGATTCTATAAGATTATGTTAATAAGTGTGTAACGTCTTCATAATATACTATTGACATTGCCCGTGATGCTTGGTATATTGTGTTAGCTTGAGTGCATGCATTATTAATATTGTCTATTTGCTAAGGATTATAGTAGTTTGCCCGTGAACACGATAATTCTAAAGGCCGGTAAACAAGATGCTTGATTATCCTAGTGGAACAATGCAATTAGGAAATCAAGTAGGAAGTGAATAAGTTTGAATATTAATTTCAGAGAATATATGTTAGTCGAGTTGGCCATTCAGAGGTTTGTTAAATTCGCCTTATTAGTATCTAGAAAGGAGGTTCAAAACTATTCACGCGTCATCTTGTGATGTATTTCCATAAAATAGCATGAATGAACAATAGGACGTCTAGGAGACCAAATCAATTGCACTATGCCTGATACCTTAGAACTGTTATTTCTCTCTTGATTGAATCTTGAATACTTCTTCCCTGCTTTTATTTATTTCATTATTTTGTCATTTAAAATTCTTTAGTTATTATTTAATTCAAAAATCTTGGATATTGGTTACATTCATTCTAGTTGAATGGTAATTTAAAGTAAAATAGATAATTGACCGTCCCGTGGATTCAATATTTTAACTTGGGTACTTGCTACTACAATTGACATCCCTACACTTGGGGATTTTAATTATGGTGCGCAAAAAACGCAGGTATACACGTATCCCCCCAAACTTAGTTCAAACGAAGTGAGAGCATAAGTTTGTAAAGAAGTGTATACCATAGTCAAGCAACACCTAATAAAATTTCTACATTGACACAGACTCAATAAAGCAATTAAAACGGGAGGGTTGGCCCCCAACAGACGCTCATGTTTAACATCGGAGAGTCACGACGGAATACCTCAAGCTCATCGGAATGGCCATGGATATCTTTCATCCTTGCCATCGTACTTTAATCGTTTTGCTTCCTCATCACTCGTATACTTGTGGCAAGAGATACTCTTGTTGGCTTTCTTAAAATTCATCTTTAAATTGCCAACTAAAATTTTATTCCAACTCATCAACTTCTCAAAATTACTCCACCGCTCATCCTTTTCATCGAAAATTCTCAGCTCTTCCAACTCATTCTTCTCAAAATTATCGCTCACGAGATGTGCAAAGGGAAGAAAACGTTGCTTCAGCTTGGATTCCTCTACTAGTATTGCTTCACCTGTTAACTCTCTGCATTCATTTAATAAATGCAAGCATTCAAGGAATTCAAGAGAAAGTTCATTAGAAAAATTATCAGTAACAGAAGTAGGAAGAGTAAGAAAATCGCTTAAGCGTAATTCAAGTGGATCCTTAGAATAATTATTATGATGAGGTTGGAATGTGCATCTATCATATCTGACTTACAGAGTGGGATTAAATTTCGAGGATGAAATTCTTATAAGGTGGGGAGATTGTAATACCCGAAAAATTCTTTATTTTATAATTTGTATTTTACGTATTTTTATAATTATGTGGTAATTATTTCTATATTTTATTTACATTTTATTTGAGACATCCGTGATAATAATGGTGACAATATGTGAATATATGTGTGCATAAATATTCACGTGTATTAATTTGGATTATTATATAATATATATATATATATATATATATGGTGTGTGTACGTGTGCGGTGTAGGAAGGAGGAAAGAAAGAAAAAGAAAAGGAGAAGAGAAAAGGAGGAGAGAGAGAAAGAAAAGTCAAAAGTTGTTAGCAGCAAAATTTGTGTTTGCATGCATGGCTGCTAGCAGCCAAATTTGAATACATGCATGGCTGCAAATCAGCCATCATTTTTATAAAAAAAAAAATAAATAATTGGCCACTTTTTCCTACCCTTTCGTACATATATATATATGGGGTGTTGAGGATTTGATCACCCCACGCCCCAAAATCAATCGGTAGCGAGAGAAAAAAAAAGAGGTGTGCCGAAACGGGAAGAAAGGAATTAATTACGGATCTTCACGGATTTATAGTGTTATTATTATCGGATTTCATGTAAGTAGAAGTCCAACTACAATGCATAAATATGTTGTGTGTAAATTATTTGTGATTAATATGTGATAATTATGTTGTGAATTATTTGTGATTAGTTTAATTATGTTATGAATTATTTGGGATTAATTGATTATACAAGTTGTGGATTTATGTAATTTGAAATAATATTATTGTATTATATATATCTGTGTGATTGGGAACTGTTAAAAATATATCTGTATGACTTGAGAAGATGTTGGTTATAAGGATCTGTATGATCCAAGATGGAGTTGTTATTATAAGAGATCCGTGTGATCCAAGGTGAAGTGGATTTGTGTGAATTAAATTAAGTTGTTATTTTATTAAATGTTGATATTGATTTATAAATGGTTTATGATGCATATTTAATTGCACTGGTTGCATACCATGCATAATCATGAAAAGTGTTTTCCCAAAAAATTAATAAGATACTAATGGTGTGTGCGGCCACTATATATGCATCTCTGTCAGGGTTCGAAAAAATTATTCCCGACATTTTTGTTAGGGGTTCGGAAAAATCATCCCCATTGAGCTCATTTGGGGAGCATATCATAAGTGTGTCGTGGGGATCCCGCAACGTGAACAGTATTCAAGATAAAAGAGACCAATTAGTAGATTAGGAAATAAATGCATTTTCATGCATTGTCATGCATGATTTCTACTTACTGAGATTTTTGTCTCATTAGTTTATGCATTGTAGGTGAGTTGCGCAGTGGAAGCGTGGTTGGGTACCGTCAGATCCTGAGAGTTGTATACATGGATGACGACATGCACTTTTTTATAACGCCCCGAGATCTTGATCCCATCTTGATCCCCTCAGGGTACTCACCCGGAGAGTTGTATACATGAATGACGACGGTACTCAGGGTACTCACCCGGAGAGTTGTATACATGAATGACGACCTGTACTTTTTTTATAACGCCCCGAGATCTTGATCCCATCTTGATCCCCTCAGGGTACTCTCCCGGGCACGCCAGGTCTGCAGCCCAATACACCCCAACCACAATCTCCACAGTTACCTTAACAGTACCCTGTGGCAGGTTGTTGGAAGCGAGGATCGAACCCCAGACCTTCCCTTTAACAAGTCCCTATAAGGAAACTTGGCTCAATTGGTGACAAGTTTCCTTATAGGGACTTGTTAAAGGGAAGGTCTGGGGTTCGATCCTCGCTTCCAACAACCTGCCACAGGGTACTGTTAGGGTAACTGTGGAGATTGTGGTTGGGGTGTATTGGGCTGCAGACCTGGCGTGCCCGGATGAGTACCCTGAGTACCCTAAAGGGATCAAGATGGGATCAAGATCTCGGGGCATTACAAAAATTTTCTCTTCTCCTTTTCTTTTTCTTTCTTTACTCCTTCCTACACCGCACACGTACACACACCATATATATATATATATTATTATTATTATTATAATCTAAATTAATACACGTGAATATTTATGCACACATATATTCACATATTGTCACCATTATTATCACGGATGTCTCAAATAAAATGTAAAGATATAACGCCCCGAGATCTTGATCTCATCTTGATCCCCTCAGGGTACTCTCCCGGGCACGCCAGGTCTGCAGCCCAATACACCCCAACCCCAATCTCCACAGTTACCCTGTGGCAGGTTGTTGGAAGCGAGGATCGAACCCCAGACCTTCCCTTTAACAAGGTCCTTAAGAGGAACCTTGTCCAATAATAATAATAATAATAATAATAATAATAATAATAATAATAATAATAATAAATTAATTGAATTGAATTTTATTGAAAATATAAAATGAGTGGTGTATATATAAAAATAAAAGTTGTGATAGAATTAAAAATATTAAATAGATCGCGTATTGATTTGACAAAAATAAAAGGTCATGACGTTTTTAATCTATCACGATTTTTAATTTTTGTCAATTCGTCCAAGGTTCCTTTTAAGGACCTTGTTAAAGGGAAGGTCTGGGGTTCGATCCTCGCTTCCAACAACCTGCCACAGGGTACTGTTAGGGTAATTGTGGAGATTGTGGTTGGGGTGTATTGGGCTGCAGACCTGGCGTGCCCGGGAGAGTACCCTGAGTACCCTGAGGGGATCAAGATGGGATCAAGATCTCGGGGCGTTAAATCTGCTTTGGGAGAGAGAACAGTAATTTGAAAATTGAGAAAGATTCGTAGAAAGAGAACCCTATCCATCTGTTACTCACGCTGCTTTTACCAATAATTTGGGCTTTGGGCGTATGATTTTGTAGTTAATATTACTGGCCCACTAATTCTAAATTAAATTGGGCTTGGAAAATTATATAATTTATATATGTAAATTTAGAGTCCAACTGATGTGTACCTAGTGCACCGATGCACCTGAACGATCTTAACCGTTAAATTATATTTTAATTCGATCTTCACCATCAAATAAAATAAAATAATTAAAATTTTAAAAAACAACCACCCACTAATCACTATTTTTAACCCATTAACCCAAAGTGCACCGGTGCACCCGATGCACTACAAAATCACCCGTAAATTTAAATTATATATAAAATAATAAATATAATTAAAAATATGTAATTTTTTGTTTTTCCAATTGACTTACGGACTATTTTCAAATCACTGATTTATACTCAATTCAAAAATCACATTTAATTAAATTCTTTAATAAGTAAAGAAAATAATAAAACACAATTCTATTTTTTTTAACACTTTTTATTCAACATACAGAATTCATTCGTGGGAGGCTATCTCACTATACTTACCTACATTCGATCATCATCATTATTATTATTATTATTATTATAATAATTATTATTATTATTACCATCATTATTATCATTACCATCATTATTATCATTATTATCATTATTATTATTATTATTAAACTAAAATGCGTGGTATAGCTTTTAAATTTATTTAAGTGTTCAAATGTTTAATTGATGTGTTGCCTATTGTTACTTGGGTAAATATCAAATTGGTCATATAAGTATGACATTTTTTAATTTTAATCTTTTTTTATTGTATTTCACACTTTTGGTCTTCCATTGTCAAATTTTAATTTTTTTTGTCCAAATTTAGTCATTTTTCGTCGGAAATTTAAAAAATTCATTGGAAAATTATGCGTGAGTTGCACGCACTCAAAGTTGGTCCTGTAAGTATGGACTGTTCCAACTTCAGTCCTTTTTTATTGCAATTTTCACTTTTGTTCCTCCATTGTCCGATTTTAGTCATTTTTTTTCTTCTTCCAAATTTAATCATTTTTTGTCGAAAATTTAAAAAACTCATCGTAAATCATACGTGAGTTTTTTTAAACTCGTCCATTTATTATGAAACAGTAAGTAGTAATATATATTCTATTGTTCAAATTATTTAATTGTTTCATCCTACTAAGCATAGTTAGTATTATGGAGTGCGAATTAAGAAAGCATATTCAACGTATTTAATAAAATATAATTATTCTTTAATTCTACATTCTTATTTTCAATGCAACGAAGAAAAATAAATTACTCTGACGAAATTGCAATAATTTCGTTATCAATTTAATTGCCCAAGTGTTTCAAGTGTTTCAAATGTTTAATTGATGTGTTGCCTATTGTTACTTGGGTAGATATCAAATTGGTATGATATTTTCTAATTTTAATATTTTTTTATTGTATTTCTCACTTTTGGTCTTCCATTGTTAAATTTTAATTTTTTTGTTCAAATTTAATCATTTTTCGTCGGAAATTTAAAAAACTCATTGGAAAATTATGCGTGAGTTGCACGCACTCAAAGTTGGTCCTTTAAGTATGGACTGTTCCAACTTCAGTCATTTTTATTGCAATTTTCATTTTTGTTCCTCCATTGTCCGATTTTAGTCCTTTTTTTTTCATCCAAATTTAATCATTTTTTGTCGAAAATTTAAAAAACTCATCGTAAATCATACGTGAGTTTTTTTAAACTCGTCCATTTATTATGAAACAGTAAGTAGTAATATATATTCTATTGTTCAAATTATTTAATTGTTTCATCCTACTCAGCATAGTTAGTATTATGGAGTGCGAATTAAGAAAGCATATTCAACGTATTTAATAAAATATAATTATTCTTTAATTCTACATTCTTATTTTCAATGCAACGAAGAAAAATAAATTACTCTGACGAAATTGCAATAATTTCGTTTCAATTTAATTGCCCAAGTGTTTCAAGTAGAAGAGTTTAAGTCAACAATAAAGAGTTAATTAACATTCTTCCCAAATAAATAAATAACAATAATTTAGAACAATAAAAATACGAGAATAGGTATTTCGCTCTATAGTAGTGAACATATCATAATAATAATTTTAAAAAAAACATATAATATTTTTTAAAATAATAAATTATTACTCTTTAAAACACGAGTCAATAATCACAACATAAACATAATATAAATAAATAATAATAGATTGTGTTTAAAACAATAATAATTCCTGATTCAATTCTACAATAACTTTACTATACAATAATCACGTACCGTCACTTTCCCAAAACAATATTAGAGTTTAATATCACCCTAAATAATTGAAATAATCTACTTAATTAATTTTCACAGTGAAATGATGTGAAAACGATGTGAAACAAATGGCAACACAAATGTTTTTGAGAGCGTACAACTCACGCATGATTCCGATAAGTTTTTTAAATTTTCAGCGAAAAATAACTAAATTTGGACAAAAAATGACTAAAATCGGACAATGGAGGATCAAAAGTGAAAATTGCAATAAAAAATGACTAAAGTTGGAACAATTCATACTTACAGGACCAACTTTGAGCTAATGCAACTCACACATAATTTTCCAGTATGTTTTTTAAATTACTGGTAAAAATGACTAAATTTTGATTAAATGGACTAGAACGGGACCAAAAGTGAGAAATGCAATAAAAAAAGGACTGAAAGTGGAAAATGGGCCTATTTGATATTTACCTTCATTGTAAATAAGCAAGCAGAAAAACAACAGTTGTGGGATCCGTGGCGCAATGGTAACGCGTCTGACTCCAGATTAGAAGGTTGCGTTTTCGATTCACGTCGGGTTCATCTTTTTTTTTTTTTTTTTTGTCTTAAAAAGGATTTGGGCTGTGAACACCCATCACCAACATTCAGTAACAAGTCCTTTGGAACCAAAGTAGAAAAGCCCAAACCCTTTAAATTTCGATTTAGAATTGCAAGGCCCAGATTTATATTATTATGAATACCACAATATACATTTTTTATAGTTAACTTTTCTTTTTTTAATATTGGAATTTCAAATCATTTAATTGAATACACTGTAATCATATTCTAATACATATATCTAATTTAAATTAATAACTATTTAAAAATTATACGTGAAATGATGTTATGCAAATGTTGCCTATATATAAACATGTGTGAGAGAGAAATATATAGATACATATACATTTAATGTGTGTTTGGATTGAAGGATTTGAGTAGGGCTGTCAATTTTATCAGTGGGTTTGGATACTCTACGGGTAATACCTTATCGGGTAAGGGTAAGGTAGAGCATATTCGGGTATGGGGTATCTGCTTAAAATTGTTGAGGGTAGGGGTAGGATATGATATTTATAAAATACCCGATTACTCTACTCGATTACCCGCTTACTTTTATATATATATATATATATATATATTGATGAGTGTGTAAATTCACAAGTTTGACACCATGTTTTGTGCTAGTTTTGGAGAGTTTTGAGGTGGAAATAGGTGGAAAACCTATACATATTGTGAATTAGCATGAATCAGGCGTTAGCGGAGCTATTTGAGTGGTTTTTATAGCAAAAACGGAGTGGAAGTGCCAAGAACCGAAGAGACGAAGTCGAGACCACGCGAACCGCCAAGGAAAGAGTAGGGTTCGACCTGATGGAGGAGGGTTCGACCTCTCCTACAGGTCGAACCAGCATTGCAAAGTTTGCAGAAGGAGGGTTCGACCACGACACCAGGGGTTCGACCTGTTCAACTGGTCGAACCATGGTCGAACCATGGTCGAACCAGTTCGCGAGAAGATGGGTTCGACCACGACGTTGGGGTTTGACTTGACAGTTGGTCGAACCAGGAGCGAAAATTGTCCAGTGGTGAGGTTCGACATGGGGTTCGATCAAAGAGGGAGTGGTTCATCTGTACAAGATGTCGAACCAAGTGCAGAATGTGTCCAGTAGCAGGGTTCGACCTGTGGTTCGACTTGTTTGACGAAGTCGAACCAAAATACGGAAACTTACCTTATCCGGATTCTCGAGGCCAAAACGCGTGAGATCACTTGAAAAACCCATTCCAAGCCCTAGAGACGTGATTACAAGTATAAAAGGAGGCTCATGCACTCAAGAGAACGAAGACGCGAGGAGCTTAAGATCGTGAATCATAAGAGGAGACAAGAGAAGAGATTGGTGATCCATCCGGAGGGCGGTGATAGAGGTGCAGCTAGAGATTCAAGTAAGATTGGTCCAACTAACCATGATTGTTCTTAGATCAATCATGGGCTAGAGCCACTTCGGTAGTTCTAGGGTTATGAAGGTTTCATGAGTTAATTTGTATTTCGTGTGTATACTCCGTACAACACTACTTGTGGTTTATTTTATATAAGATTGCACGTTTTTAATCCATACTCATAGTTGTTTTATGCATCAATAATTGTTGTGTAGAGTCTGAATGCATAACATGGTTATTGGTTGAGTGCGTTCACTAATGAGCAGGGTTGATTGTTATAATTCTAAGTGAAGGGATTCTGAAGTTTTATTTGAACCGTCTTATATGAATATTTGTTAATTGAATTGAATTCGGGTTAACAAGTAGGATTAAGAGTATAACTTTATAGTACCTAAAAAGGGAGATCAAATAGGGTTAGAGTACTAAGTGCACGGGAAATAATTGATTATGATAGTACCTAGAAAGGGAGGTAAAGTATACGTCTTGCTCTGAGGATACTCACACGTGTCAAAAGCTTATCTATTTTTGTCTATATAATGGATTTGTATGGTCTAGCGATGCGTCCATAAACTACAAGGCAGAGTCGGACATCGACACACGAAAGTATGAATTAACGAACGAAACTGGATGGCTTGACGAACTACCTATTATCTTATTTGATCACAACTACTATTTTCTTGTTCTTGTTATTTAATTGCTATTTTTATTATTATTTAGCTTACAAACCTACAACTTTAATTATCAACATAGTCATAATTGCTAGAAAATAACAAAAGTAATATTTATTCGTCCCGTGGATTCGATATTTAACTTGGTCACCTTCGAAACTATAATTGATATCCTTCATACTTGGGGATTAAAGTTGTGTGTTGAGAAAACGCCCATCAAGTTTTTAGCGCCGTTGCCGGGGATGGCTTAAAATATCTTTTTGTTATTTATAGTTTATTAAGGCTATTTTTCGTGTTTTGTTGTTTTAATTCTAGTTCTTTTTAGGTGCATGCTCACGAGATCAAAGAAAGGTGAACTTGAACCCTATAATCCTGAAATCGGAGCATCGTCAAGAAAGAAGAAGAAAAAGAAGGGCAAGGCAAAGAATATTGATCCAACTGAAGCTTTGAATTTTGGAGTTGAAGTTGACGAGCAGAATTCGCAGACGATTGAAGCTACAACTGAAGTTAATTCGGGAGTAAGGACAGTCAACATGGCAGCGAATCCGGATAATCTAGCCATTCGAGAGGTTTTCAGAAACAATGGGGCTGGAAATTTTGGGCTTCTAGGAGCGAGGGGAACTAATTCGGTTTTCGATCTTCATCCCGCTCTTATTAGCATGATAGAAAGGAACTCCTTTTCAGGAGGATCTTTCGAGGATCCACAGCAGCATCTGAACAAGTTCTTGGGCTATGCAAGTACTAAAAAAGACGCAGGAGAACATGAAGATGCCAGGAAGATCCTTTTGTTCAAATTCTCGCTTACTGAAAAGGCGAGAGATTGGTACGACACTATCAACGCAGCTGAGTGCACCACTTGGGAGCAACTGAAGTTAAGGTTCTTGGAGAGGTACATGCCACCTTCAAAGGTGTTTAAGATGAAGCAAGACATTAACCAATTTGCTATGGGTGGAGGTGAAAAATTTCATGAAGCATGGGATAGATTCAAGGACATGCTTAGGAAGTGTCCTCAACATGGGCTATCTAAAGCTCAATATATCAGTATATTCTACAATGGATTGGACTGTGATTCTCGAGTGTTATTGGATGCTTCTTCTAATGGAGCATTGCTTACAAAGTCATCCGTAGAGGCTAAAAAGTTATTTGAAGATATTTCGATGAATTCAAGGGATTGGCCAACTGATAGAGTTAGAGGTACTTATGTCCTTGGTAAGGTAGCTAAGGTTGAACAAGCAATGGTGAAAATAAGTAGAGAGTATGAGATCGTCTCTAGCTTGTCCAATATCAACAAGCTACTTGAATCCCAACAGAAGTAAATCAGCGAATTATCTCAGCGCGTACCAATCATGCAGCAGGAGTTAAAGAATGAGGGACCAATCCAAGAGGAGTTGGAAGAGGCACACTATGCCATGGGTCAAAGTATTCAAGGGACTAGGTATCCAGATCAAGAAAACCGGAATTACCAAGGGAACTATCGAGGAAACTTTAATAATCGTGGTCCCCCTGGTGGTTATCAACAGCCTAGGAGGCCGGAGTTCTCATGAAGCAATCCGAATAATGCGATTCAACCTCCGATGGGTGTTGATCTGGGTGCTAAGGTGGAAGAAGAGAAACCGGGTCTTGAGGATACTGTGAACAGGTATATGGCCAAGAATGATGAAAGAGTTAACCGCTGATGAGAGTGAAAATAAGCGTGTTTTAATATCCAATTTAACACCTTTTTGATTGATATCGTAGTCTTATATGAGCACAAATGTCTTATATTCGATATATGTGAGAATAAGATGCACTTGAGGTGTTTTGTTGTGTTTTAGGTGGAAAAAGGATCAAAAGAGCCAAGTTTGAGAAAAGGTGCAATTTGTGCAAGAATGCTGATAAACGCACATCCAATTTGTGTAATTATTCTATATTGATGTGGAGCTCTGAACGGAAAGTGTGATATATGATTGGAAAGCTACTGAAGAGAGGGTCGTTTTAGCGTAAAGAACATCCCATTCGGAGTCCGAACGAGGAAGTTATGAGCAAAGTGGTGACGCCGCGCGAGCTGTGCCGAATAGAATTACAGTGCTACTTTCCATGGCCTGTTACATATTCAATTCTTAGAGTTCTTGTGATTTCTTTATATGGATAGAAAGCCAAGGAAGAGAGGATTGCGTGAGCACAAAAATCACTCAATTCGGAGGTCGGATGTGAAAGTTATACGCGAAACGGAGAGACTGCGCAAATCCAGTAGCAGGGTTCGACCTGTGGTTCGACCTGTGGCAAGTGGTTCGACCTGTTTGACGAGGTCGAACCTACGCTTCGGGAACTTACCAAATCTGTATTTTCGAGGCCAAAACGCGTGGGATCACTTGAAAAGCTCATTCCAAGCCCTAGAGACGTGATTACAAGTATAAAAGGAGGCTCATGCAGTCAAGAAAAACGTCACCAATCACCGAGGAGAGGCCACAACCATACAACACCCCACAAGGGGGGATCACCCCCCATCCATCATTCACTTCCTTTCCTCCATCCATCCATCACTTTGAAGATTCGTTTGTGGAATCAAGAGGAGAACCAAGAGGAGGATTCAAGATGGAGAAGGGCATGAAGACGCCATATCAAGGGTTTATTCGTTTCCTAATTTATCTTGTATTTTCCGAACATCCGGGTAAGATCTATCCAACACCCATGATTGTTCTTCGAAACATCATGGGCTAGAACCTTTTTGGTAGATCTAGGAGTTTTGATGGTTTTATGAATTAATTGAACTTCCATGTATACACTCCGTACAACACTACTTGTGGTTTATTTTATATATGATTGTACTTTCTTAATCCATATTCACGGTCGTTTTGTGCATCTTCAATTGGTATATAGAGTCTTAATATATATCTTGGTTGTAGATTGAGTGCGTTCACCGCTGAACAGGATTCCATGTTATGATTCTAAGTGAGGGGACTCCGAAGCTTCATTAGAACTATCATATATGAATACTTATTAATTGAATTGAATTCGGGTTAATAAGTAGGATAAAGAGGATAATTTCATAGTACCTAGAAAGGGGGGTGAAATTATATCTCTTGCTCCGAGGTTATTCACACGTGTTACACGCATGTTTACTTGTGTCTATAGAGTAGATATGCATGGTTTAGTGATGCGTCCATATTCCACAAGGCAGAGTCGGACATTGACACATGGAAGGGAAGTTAATGAGTAAAACTGGATTATCCTAGAGCTACCTATTCTCCTACTTGATCCACCTACGTATTCTTCGAGTGATAGTTTATTTTATTTGCTATTTAATTTAGTATTTTAGTTATAATCAAACATCAAACTCTTATTGCTTTGTCTAAATTAATTTAGATAATAATTTAATTGATAATACGCCGTCCCTTGGGTTCGATATTCACTTGGTCACCTTTCGAAACTACAATTGATATCCTTCATACTTGGGGATTAATTGTGTGTTGAGAAAACGCTCATCAAGTTCTTGGCGCCGTTGCCGGGGACAACTGTTATTATTGATTTTATTATTTCTAGTTGATTAAGATTTTTTTTTTCTTTTATTTGTGATTATTTATTTCTATCTAACCTTGAATTTTTCCGAGTTACTTGTGTGCTTGAAAAAGGAGGGGAAGAAAAGGAACGAATAACACATTGAGCTAAACATGGCCGGAGCAAGGCAAAATCCGGATAATATTTCCATTCGTGAAATTTTCACGAACTTTGGGAATGTCAACATGGGGTTGATAGGAGCAAGGGGGGAAGATGATGATTTTGAAATAAATCCCGCTCTTATTAACATGGTGGAAAAGAATCCCTTTTCTGGAGATTGGTTTGAAGATCCATATCAACATCTCCGAAGATTTCTTGGTTATGCAAACTCTCAAAAAGGAGCTGGAGCTAATGATAATGCTAGGCGGATCGCCTTATTCAAGTTCTCTTTGATTGATAAGGTGGAAGCTTGGTATGAGACTCTTGATGCCACAGATTGCACTACATGGGACCAACTGCAGCAGAAGTTCTTAAAGAGATACATGCCACCCTCAAGGATCTTAAGAATGAAGCAAGAGATCACCCGATTTGTTATGAATCGGGGTGAGAAATTTTATGAGGCTTGGGACAGATTTAAAGATATGCTCAGGAGGTGCCCACAGCATGGAATGTCTAAGGCTGAATACATAAGCATTTTCTACTATGGATTGGATTGTGAGTCGCGTATTTTTATTGATGCATCATCAGGAGGAGCGCTGTTATCTAAGACAGCACTTGAAGCGGAAAAGTTGTTCGAAGACATCTCTATGAATACACGTGACTGGCCTGTAGAGACAGATAGAGGATCATATGTACTTGGAAAGGTGGCACAAGTTGAACATCAAGTGGTGAAGCCAAATAGAGATGATGATATCGTCTCTAGTCTAGCTAACATCAACAAGCTACTAGAGTCCCAGCAGAAGCAGATCACAGAGTTGACACTAAGGGGGCCTAGTATGAAGCAACAAGAAGTGAAGAGTATGGAAGATACCTTCCATCGATACATGGCTGAGAATGATGCAAGGATTGATCATCTTGAGGATACCATGAATGTTGATCATGCAGATTTATCTAAGCAGATAAAGGAGCTTACTTTGATTATGGGGCAGATGACCACGAACGTGAATCAATTAACACAAAAATTGGAGAATAAAGCCATCACGTTAAGGTTTAGAACACAGTACGAGGGAACTATGAAGCCGGAGTCAAAGTTTGAGGTGAAAGTAAGCGGATTCGACCAAAAACAATGTGATTCGACCTGTCCCACAGGTCGAAGCATGCAGGGAAGGTTGAACAGGGCTTCTGGAAGTGTTTCAAGAGCAGCAGGCACTCGGTTCGACCTGGGGGGCATCGATTCGACCAGGCCATCTGGTCGAACCCAGGTCGAACCACCCCATCTGGAGCACTCTGTTTTCACAAAGCCTCGATTCAACCACGATACTACTGGTTCGACCAGGCCATCAGGTCGAACCCAGGTCGAACCGGCGACTAAAAATCTTACAGAAGGTCAGTTCGACCTGGGGCATTTCGGTTCGACCAGCACAACAGCTCGAACCGAGGTCGAACCGCACCCTCCGAAGTACTCTGTTTCGTCTGCAGCTCGATTCGACCACGACATAATCAATTCGACCAGTACCCTTGGTCGAACCAAGGTCGAACCGGTAGGCAGAAATCATCCAGTGAGCTGATTCGACCTGGGGGGAATTGGTTCGACCAGTACCCCTGGTCGAACCCAGGTCGAACCCAACATGCAAGGTGAGAATGCACTTCTAGGTGCTCGATTCGACCACGATGTACCCAATTCGACCTGTCCTGATGGTCGAATCCATGTCGAACCCTAAGTTCAAAGTGAGAGCAGCATGCCAGACGACTGGTTCGACCAAAGCATTAATGGTTCGACCAATCACCCAGGTCGAACCCACGTCGAACCCCAATTACAGAAAGAGAGCAGCCTTCCAGACGATTGGTTCGACCATTACACACCTAGTTTGACCAGCACCAGTGGTCGAACTGAGGTCGAACCTATTCCTTCTGCACCGTTTTCCGCGCCGAATGTTCCCTATGATGTTGATGCTACTCTAATGGTTCGGAATGAGCAAAGTACAGAGATAATAGTTGAGAAGAAGTGGGAAGAAGCAAAGAGATTGAGAGCCAAGAAGGATAAAGCGAAGGAGGTTGAACGTGATGAATGGGGAAGACCAAAGACCAAGATACCTCCTCCGTTTCCTTCGAGGTTGGCCGAGAAGGGATTGGAAGAAAAGTTCAAGAGGTTTCACGATGTCATGAGCAAAGTAAGCTTGAACATTCCTTTCTCTGAAGCAATCATGGAGATGTCATACTATGCCCGATTCCTCAAGAATATTATATCAAAGAAGAGAAGCTTGAACGGAGTGGAGACGGTGAACCTATCAGAGAATTACAGCTCGATCCTTCAAAGGAAGTTGCCTACAAAGTTAAAGGATCCGGGAAGCTTCACCATTCTTTGTGACATTGGAAAAGGGTCGGCACATAAAGCCTTATGTGATTTGGGGGCAAGCGTTAACTTGATGCCTTTGTCCATATTTAAAAGGCTTGGTTTGGGGGAGTTAACTCCCACGAATATTGCTCTTCAATTGGCGGATAGATCCATGACTTGTCCGAAGGGTTTAATTGAAGATGTTTTAGTGAGAGTGGATAAGTTAGTTTTTCCCGTGGATTTTCTTGTACTTGACATGGAAGATGATAAGAGTGACATCCCCTTTATTTTGGGACGACCGTTCCTTGCCACAGCTGGAGCTATGATAGATGTTAAGGAAAGAAAGCTTAGACTGCGAATGGATAATGAAGATGTGATTTTCTCTCTTGATCATGGAATGAAGATGCCCATGGAGACTCAATCATGCAAGAGCATTGATATGGTTTCTAACTTGTTTAATCTTGATTTTTCTAAGGCAGGTGATTCTGAATTTAAGTGGAAGATTGACAAGGGGGTGTCTAGACAGCCATGGGAGGAAGAAAATTTCAATGATCATATTTTTGTGACCAAGAAAGGTGAGGTATTGAGTGTAGACAAGAAGAGGGAAAGAAAGTACTTGAAGGTGAGGATGCGACAAGATCGTCCTGTGATCTAGTAGTTCAAAGTGGTAATCCGTCGTGACTCTCCGACGTTAAACATGAGCGCCTGTTGGGGGTTTGCCCTTTCGTTTTATTGCTTTATTTCTTTCATGTGCGTAAGAAATTTTTATATTTAAGGTGCTTACTAATCGGCAATTACATCTCTTTTCAAACTTAGTTTCGACTTACGTTTTTACTAAGTTTGGGGGGGTGTGATTTCTTACCTCATTAAAGCACTAAGAATATAATCTTTTCTTTGTAATGTTTGCTAGGGGAGTTGATTTTTTGCGGTATGTTGAAACTTTAATCGGTTTTGATGTGTCGATTTTTTGCAATTTGCCTAGTGTTCAGTGGAGTTTCTAGTGTGTGGAGTCGATTACATAGTCAATTGAGTCTTTCGTATAGTTCTCCTATTTTATTATTGATGAATCCTGTGATGATGAGTATGCTTGAGCTTTGATGATAGAAAAAGGTAAAAGAGTGGCAAGACGAGTTCTACATTGAGGCTTTGACTCGAGGAGCTCGTGCATTCGTTGAAGAAAAATCAGGTGCCCTCGTTCCCTTATTCTAATTTTTATATGTGCTTTTAATTCATGGAGTGGAAGGCTTAAGTTTAAGGTGGTGATCCATGTGAGCTTATATGTTTAAAATTGTCTTTGAAATTCATATGTGATTAGCCATAACTTGTAGTCGGGTTGACCAATTCAAGAATTTATCGAACCACAGGGAGGTCGATGCTAGCACTTAAGCGATATCACGTTTATCACGATTTTATAGAGACGAATCATAGATGGATTGTTTGGGTAACAAGTAATTAAATGAAAGTAGACAAACAATAATCCAATGACAAGATAAAAATGATGAATGAGTGGTTTTCCAAATTAAGTAGAAGTGAATAGGATGTAGATCATTTGCACAATCTCAAAATAGCTCAAAGGTTGGTTCTAAATTAAACTATTCCAACTAGGTACTAAGTTCAATTATAGAATCCCTTCATATAATCAATTGACTTCTCAATCTAACTAATCACATGTTCCATCAAAGGGTTCTAAATAATAAAGGACTTCTCAATCACTTTACCATCTATAATGCACATGAGGTGTTTGATGAAATGATTCACTTTACTATCCTAAGCACATCATTGATTTCTCAATCTAATCATATAATTAGAACAATCAAACACACAAAACATCATAGATCTCAAGATATATAAGCACCAATGATAGAAAATCAAATATCCCCATCAACACATGAATTTAATTACATAGATCCACAAATTAACCAACAACCTTCATGTTGCTAATCTCACAAGGGAGATTAGCCTACAATCTTCATAAGATCCATAACATAGACATTATAATTCTTACAAATCATGATAAACTAAAGGATTAACACAAAATTGGAATGAAAACTCCCTTGGAAATGGATCCAATTGAATCTCCCTTCTTCCTTTGGTGATCACCCAAGCTTCCTTGCTTCTTCACTTGATTTGGATGGAGGAAATTATGGAGAGATGATGTAGATCTCAAAAATGGATGAATGGGATGGAGATGTGGTGTGAAATCAAAGGAATGGTGTGTGAGGTGTGTGGGAACAGTAGAATTTCGGATCTTCTCTCATAAAATCTGAATGGAGGGGTATTTATACCCTTATGGGCCTTCTAGAAGGATTCTGATTTTTTTCTGGTCCAAGACACGACACGAGTCGTGTGGCGCAACACGGCCATGAGGTGCCCGTGTTGCGTGAACTGATGCTCCCGCACGGCCATCGCTTACAGGCCCGTGTTGGCTACACGGGTCGTGTGCTGCAACACGAGTCGAGCTCCGCAACACGGCCAAGTGGTGGTCGTGTTGGATGAATAGATGTTGCTACACGAGCATTCTGGACAGGCCCGTGTTAGCTACACGAGTCGTGCACTGCGACACGGCTCGTGCCACCGACACGGCCAGTCGTGTTGCTGCTGCCCTGATTCCTTCACTGTTTTGGCTCGTTCTCTCTCGTTTCAACTCCAAATTGAGATCCGCTTTTTCCTACATCTTCCTTATCATGTTTAGCATCAAATAAAAAGTGAAAATAGTAGGTTTAAGCTCATTCAGTCGCGCATTTTGAGTGTTGTGTGCAAATTGTCAATTGTTAACCATGGGCAAGACTAAAGGTACGTTTTTTAACTCAATTACCTTAGGATTGAAGTTTATTGCAAGAAATGTGTTGTGGGTAAGTTGATTAATGATGATTTTGGTTGAAATTCATGGTGATAATAGATATTATTGAGTTGATTCATATGAATTCATGTTTATTGGTTTGAGATTGCTTGATTATGGATAGAACTTGAGTTTTATGTGGATTGATCAAGGTTATGATGCATATAGATGAATGAGCATGTTAGTTGGGTTTGAATTGTTGATAATTGGAGTTGTTCATGAAGTTCAATTGTTGAAATTGTTGTTGAATAGCTTGAATTGGTTGATGCATGCTTGTTGTTTATGATTTGAAGATTAAAGGTAGTGTGATTGAAGATGTTTTGAGCATGTTAATTAAGCAAGTGATGTTGAGATGATAGTTGGGTTGATTAAGCATGGATGCTTGAAGTCTTGAGTAGAGTATATGATATGCTAGTCATATACTTGTGTTCTTGTTTTGTTGGTTGTATTGAAATAGTTGTTTTCAGGAAAGGGCCAAGGATCAAGTAAAGGGAAAGGTAAGGCGGATGAAGCAAGATCGAAGAAGAGGAATGATAGGCCTTCGAACATGGACATAGTGACCAGGAAGCTGAGGCTACAAGATCGTTTACCCGAGAACTTCAAAATTCAAATGCAAAACTGGGATGAGATTAAAGAAAAGTGGGAAGAAGTCTCGGACAAGATAGCTCGTACTCGATACCAAGATGAAAATAGTAGGTTTAAGCTCATTCACACACATTTCCATGAAAACACCAAACACAACCAAATAACACATAAAATACGGATAAAATAATACGAAAACACATATAAAAAGACACTAAAATCTAGGTGAAAATATCACTCATCACACCCCCAAACTTAAAGTGTTGTGCGTCCTCGCACAACGAATATGATAAACCATGAGGAGTGATTTTCACCTAGGAAAAGACTAAACGAACATAAGTAATAACACGTCAATAGTAATAAGAATTACAAACTATGCTAAGGCATCCTACATCAATAAAATCATAACATGAGAAATTAACAAGTTCAATCAAAAGAGAATAAAGTGTAATATAGTCCCTTTTAGTCCAAGCCTTACATAGGTTATAAATTTCACTCAACACTCTTTAAAGTAGGTAAATCAACACTCATCAATTGATTGGCTTGACTCGCTATAAGCTTGCTCGTGGACTACATTCACAAACCGCCAAAGTTTCCATTAATGATCAAAAAGGTCTTTCATTAAGGATGTAATGATAGGCTCTTTGGTAGGGTATGGAAGATATGGATAATAGTGACTAAGCAAGTGTAAGTAATCGAAGAGATGGCCAATTTCTCCAACTTCTCCACTTTTCTTTCTTCCTTTCTCAACTTTGGTAATCACAAGCACTAATCATCAACATTCCTTTGGATTGAGCTTCTTATGATGCATGCTTCCTTTCTTTGAATTTTTATTTCCTTGAGCATCTTGTTGTTGCTTTACTCATTTTTCTTGTTTTGAGGTTGCATGTTCATTCTTTTTTATGCTCTTTTTCATCCTTTTTCTTGCTTGTTTACCATTTCCTTTTCTTTTTCTTCCTTATCAAACATTTCTAGTTACCATCTCCTCAATCACCCACACAAATGGTATATATGTAAGGCTTAAGTGGGTAATCATGGCTTGTAATGTGCTTATATCACAATAAATAGGCTTTATGGCTCAAAGTGGTTGACTAGGAATGATGTTCATGGTAGAGAAATATATGGTAATGACTATAATAACAAGGATGGCCTTAGATCATGTCACTAATCTCCACAAATCGGGCTCGTTCCTATAGTCCTTGAGCAAGTTCTAACTTATCAAACACAACCAATCCACTCATGAAGAAAAATACCATGTATGCACGGTTGAGGCTCAAACGCTCACAAGCTTGTGCTCGGACCTTAAGAAACTTATTACACCACATTCATCTCAAAATTGAACAAGTTAAGTAAAACATGTCACAATTCGAAAGTATAGAGATTCTTAATCATAACTTGTCATCACTTATCACTACAACATATCATCACTCATATTCAAAAATGACTCACAACATCCCAAAACAAACCACCAAACATACCAAGACAAAAATAAGAAAATACACAAAACATAAAATAAAGACTCAACAAACAAGAAACAAAACAAAAACACATAACATGCAAAAACAACAATCACCATCATTAAACAATAAAGCACACATTCAAATCATCCATACAATGTAAGCTCACAATCATCCCAACTTTTATTGAAAAGGAAATCCTAAATAATGAAAATAAACATCCCAAAAACATAACACATGCAGTAACATGCTAATCACATCAATCCACATCAAAATATATCAAGCAACTAGAAGTAATAAGGTATAGAGTACTCCCTCAATAGGCATTTGGTAAAGAAAGCGTTTGCTCCAAGCTCCATTCATGCTTCCAATACCTCTTCATTCATGCTCAAAAACTCAACAAACACCGTTAGCTCCATTATTGCATTAAAAATATGGATTCACATGCACTTCAACACAACCAATCATACCAAAATCCAACCAAACTCATGAGAAAATTTTAAAATTGGGTGAATTTTACAAGAAGACCTATCATCATCAATATATCATCATATCAAACACACTTAAGTGGTGGCGAGTCACACCACGCACTCTCCCCCCAAACTTAAATCGAACTAAGAGGTGAGAATTAAGTTTGCAAAAAGTGGTGGGACTTACCCTTGTAGTTTCCATTGATGATCTTCTTGTGGAGAAGTAAACGCATCCACATGACTCAAGCTATGTTCACCATGCACTTTCCCCCCAAACTTGACTCAAGACAAGAGTCGAAAATTAAGTTTGCAACAAATGGTGACATTTTTACTCAAATCCATGAAGCACTTCTCCTTTCTTCAACATGCATTTTTCTCACAAGCACAATCCACCTACAAGACCAAAATCAACAAAAAGCATCAAAATAATAAAAGAATGGGTTGCCTCCCATTTAGCGCTAAGTTTAACGTCTTCAAGCCGGACGGAATTTCACGATCATTGGACCAACGAATGGTCCATCCCACTTTCTCCTCGCATCCTCACTTTGAACATTAGCTTGGCCTTCTTCTTGTCCACTAATTCAACTTCTCCATTCTTGCTCACGAGCATCAAGTCGTCATCAAGAAGTGAATCTAATGGACTTCCTCTTTCTCCTCTATCAATTTTCCAATCAAGGTTCGGAGCTTTCTTTCTTCCAACATCACAAGAAGACAAGTTAGCATTTGACAATTTCATATAATCATGAAGAAATGAATTTAAATTGTCAAAGAGAAGAGAATCATGATCATCGAAATCATCCGGAGGTTTTAAGTGAAACTTGGCTCCTTTGTCCTTCTTACACATGAGCGTGACACTCTTTCCTTTTGAGCTCAAGGATAACTCTTCTCTACCAACATCAATTCTTGCTCTTCCCGTAGCTAGAAATGGCCTTCCCAAAATGAGTGGAACTTTGGGGTCCGCCTTCACTTCCAAAATCATGAAGTCGACCGGGAAAGCTAGCCCCTTCACCTTTACCTCCACGTCTTCAACAATTCCTAGTGGCTTTACAACCTCACCATTGACAACTTCAAGACGGATAGTAGTAGGCTTTAGCTTTTCAATTGCAAGGTCTTTGAACGTGGCATGAGACATCACGTTAACGCTTGCCCCCAAGTCACACAATGCATCAAGGGTACCTTTCTTTTCAAAATCACAAGGGATAATGAACTTTCCCGGATCACCAACTTTTGTAGGCCCCCCTTTTTGCATTGATCCACTTGCTTCGGGTTGCTCTTCTTTTCTTTTTTTCTCATACTTTTTCTTGAGCTCTTTCACATACTCCTCAAACTCCTTTTTCTTCTCCTCTTTTACAAACATTTGTGGATAGGGAATAGGGAATGGAGTGATCGGAATACCCCAATAATCACGTTTGTACTCCTCTTCTTTACCCTTTTCTTCAACTTTCTTTTCCTCTTGCACCCTTTTCCACTTAGGTATCCATTTAGGCTTTTGCTCTTCTTTCATTTCTTCAACAACCTTGCTTTCCACCAACCCTTCTTCAACCTTTCTTTCCTCTTCCGTTTCAACAAATAAACATTGAGCTTTCGGATTAACCTCAGTTGTGGCTGGAAATTTCCCTTTCTCATTAGCATTCATTGAGCTCGCCATTTGACCAAATGAATACTCCAAGGCTTTGAGTCTTCTATCATTGTTTTCTTCAATGGCCTTGAATTTTCTTTCAATCATTTCCTCTTGATTTTTGTTGGAAGCAATCAATTTTTCAATAAGTTCTTCGGTAGTCACCTTCCCTTCATTATTTGGCGCTTTAGCTCCCGGATGATACCCCGGAGGATAAGCAACCGCATTATTTGGGTTTGCATAAGAGAAATTATCTTGCCTCCTTGGTTGTTGTGGATAAGAACTTCCACTTCCTTGGCTAGTGAACCCTCCTTGCCTTTGTTGTTGTTGTGAATGTGAACTTCCACTACTTTGAGCGTTGAATCCCCCTTGCCTTTGTGGATAACTTCCTTGATTTTGATGGAAATTACCTTGGTAATTGTTTTGATAATTACCTTGATAATTTCTTCCTTGCATATAAGACACATCCTCAACACGTGGCATAGAGTTGGTCCATTGTTCACCTTGCTCGACTTGTAGCCCCTCAACCATATTCACTCCTTGATTGTTCATACTTTGATTCAAGCTCATTTGTTTAACAACTTCCGCCACTATCTTTTCCATGCTTGGCATACTTGATTCAACACTTACACTCTTCACACTAAACTGTTGTCCTTTATCATAGCTTTCAAAACCATAGCTTCCACTAACTCTCTCCGATGGCCATTGATAAACATTTGTAGCAATCTCATCAAAAATTCGAATAGCCCTTTCCGGAGTTACACCTAGTAGGGATCCTCCTGCCGAGGCATCAACAAGCACTCTTTGTCCGTTCACAAGTCCTTGATAGAAAAATCCAACTTGTTGATTCTCCGGGAAACCATGTTGTGGACACTTGCGTAGCATTTCTTTGAACCTTTCCCACGCTTCATAAAAGCTCTCTTGAGGCATTTGCTTGAATTGCGTGATCAAGCTCTTCATTTGAAGTGTCTTTGACGGTGGGAAGTACTTGTTTAAAAACAATTGTGCTAGGTCGTCCCAAGTGTTGCACGTACCGGGAGTAATGGTGGAGAGCCATGTTCTTGCTCTATCCCTCAAGGAGAATGGGAATAACCTCATCTTTATGCAATCCTCGCTCACTCCGTTCATCTTTACTGTGTTGGCAATCTCCACAAACTGAGCTAGATGAGCGTTAGGATCTTCATTCGGAGCTCCACCAAACTGTTGCTCTCTCACCAATGAAATCAAGCCCATTTTAAACTCAAAGTTGTTGGCATGAATTGGTGGTCCCATCATTTGTGGAATTGCCCTTGGCATGAAGAAGTCCCGTATCACCCGTTGATCATTTTGAACTCCATGTTGAACCGGAGGTGGAGGTGGTGGCACATAAGCTTGTTGTTGAGGAGGATAAGGTTGTTGAAAACCTTGTTGAATCATCGCTTGTTGCACAAGTTGTTGAATATAGGCTTGATTGTTTATAGCTCCATGATTTTGATAGGCTTGTTGAGGAGGATTCTCATTGAATTGATGTGCGTTGTCATGCACGTTCATATTGTGTCCTCCTTCCCCATCATGCTCTATCCCAACACGATTGTCACCTTGATAATTCTCCATTGAATTACTATTTTTGGTTTTGTTCTCTCTTCTCTTTCTCCTCAAAGTGTTTTCAAGCTCTAGATCAATTGGTTCGACTTGCTTCCCTTTTGACCTCGTTTGCATACACCTTCAAGACAAGAGAAATTAGAACAAATTTTCACAAAGCAAATACAAGTAATAAATACAAGAAAATGAAATAATGTCTCTAGTAAGATCGCTTTAAACGTTCCTTCTTTAAGCTACTAGCAACCGTTACCTCCCCGGCAACGGCGCCATTTGATTAGCCATAACTTGTAGTCGGGTTGACCAATTCAAGAATTTATCGAACCACAGGGAGGTCGATGCTAGCACTTAAGCGATATCACGTTTATCACGATTTTATAGAGACGAATCATAGATGGATTGTTTGGGTAACAAGTAATTAAATGAAAGTAGACAAACAATAATCCAATGACAAGATAAAAATGATGAATGAGTGGTTTTCCAAATTAAGTAGAAGTGAGATTAACAACACTAATGAAGTGGCAACTTATGGATTCATGCATTAAACTCATATGTATCAAGGGTTAAGACTAAGGGCCAACACTTATACCACCTAAACTTCCTCTCGAAATGAATAGGATGTAGATCATTTGCACAATCTCAAAATAGCTCAAAGGTTGGTTCTAAATTAAACTATTCCAACTAGGTACTAAGTTCAATTATAGAATCCCTTCATATAATCAATTGACTTCTCAATCTAACTAATCACATGTTCCATCAAAGGGTTCTAAATAATAAAGGACTTCTCAATCACTTTACCATCTATAATGCACATGAGGTGTTTGATGAAATGATTCACTTGACTATCCTAAGCACATCATTGATTTCTCAATCTAATCATATAATTAGAACAATCAAACACACAAAACATCATAGATCTCAAGATATATAAGCACCAATGATAGAAAATCAAATATCCCCATCAACATATGAATTTAATTACATAGATCCACAAATTAACCAACAACCTTCATGTTGCTAATCTCACAAGGGAGATTAGCCTACAATCTTCATAAGATCCATAACATAGACATTATAATTCTTACAAATCATGATAAACTAAAGGATTAACACAAAATTGGAATGAAAACTCCCTTGGAAATGGATCCAATTGAATCTCCCTTCTTCCTTTGGTGATCACCCAAGCTTCCTTGCTTCTTCACTTGATTTGGATGGAGGAAATTATGGAGAGATGATGTAGATCTCAAAAATGGATGAATGGGATGGAGAATGTGGTGTGAAATCAAAGGAATGGTGTGTGAGGTGTGTGGGAACAGTAGAATTTCGGATCTTCTCTCATAAAATCTGAATGGAGGGGTATTTATACCCTTATGGGCCTTCTAGAAGGATTCTGATTTTTTTCTGGTCCAAGACACGACACGAGTCGTGTGGCGCAACACGGCCATGAGGTGCCCGTGTTGCGTGAACTGATGCTCCCGCACGGCCATCGCTTACAGGCCCGTGTTGGCTACACGGGTCGTGTGCTGCAACACGAGTCGAGCTCCGCAACACGGCCAAGTGGTGGTCGTGTTGGATGAATAGATGTTGCTACACGACCATTCTGGACAGGCCCGTGTTAGCTACACGAGTCGTGCACTGCGACACGGCTCGTGCCACCAACACGGCCAGTCGTGTTGCTGCTGCCCTGATTCCTTCACTGTTTTGGCTCGTTCTCTCTCGTTTCAACTCCAAATTGAGATCCGTTTTTTCCTACATCTTCCTTATCATGTTTAGCATCAAATAAAAAGTGAAAATAGTAGGTTTAAGCTCATTCACACACATTTCCATAAAAACACAAAACACAACCAAACAACACATAAAATACGGATAAAATAATACGAAAACACATATAAAAAGACACTAAAATCTAGGTGAAAATATCACTCATCAATATGCCTTTGAAATTGATAAAGGAAGTGTACTTGAGTTATATTGTGATATGAAGTTCTATGTGTACTTGTGGGATATTACCTACCATGAAAAGTGCTCTGTTACTTGTTAAAAACCCATGTGAGATTTTGAGCCTAGTTTATCATGATACATAATCACATGATATTTCTTTTCTGGTGAGTATCGTTCTTGTGTGTGTATTCTAGAACTTGCCTCTTGTCTTACTTGAAACTACATGTGTGATAGATAATGGGAGATGATTTTAGGCCATCTTTGAATTTATAAGTCACTTAACCAAAGAGCCAACATTACATCCAAAAGAAAAGTCCTTTTTGATCCCATTGTCGAATCATACTTTTAGTGGTGGAGAGTTTGAGACTTTTGGCAAGCTTATGGTTACGCATGCACTTGAATTGAATCTGAGCGTAAAACACCTTAACCCATAAGTGTACATTTTTAAACTTGAGTGCGAGTGATATATACTTCCCGTGAGAACATTTTGATGGAGCATTTGAATTGGTGGTGATTGTCTTAACTTGTATGCTATGAATTGATTATTACACGTAATAAGAGTTGCATGACCTAAGTTGATGACAATTGTATTTTGAATGGGGTATTGGTCATAGTCCTTGTTTCCCGCTAATTTTCTTACTCTCTCTCTTTATTTTTATTTTGTTGCCTCGGGACGAGCAACGGGTAAGTTTGGGGGATTGATGAGAGTGAAAATAAGCGTGTTTTAGTGTCCAATTTAACACCTTTTTGATTGGTATTCTTGTCATATATTAGCACAATGGTCTTATATTCATTATATGGAGGATGCGTGAGGTAGTGCCCGAAACTGGTACCTCAAGAGAAAAAGCAGAAAAAGAGAAGGAAAAAACGGATGAACTTGAGAAAAGAAAAATAATTGTGCTTGAAGGTGAAGAAGGAATGAAAATCGTCTGCATTGAAAAGGAAGAGAGGATGAAAGTTGAAGTGATCAATCAGCTTTAGTTCTCCACTATTTGAGTCACATTGTCCATATATTTCCTACCTTAACCAAAGAGCCAACATTACATCCAAAAGAAAAGTCCTTTTTGATCCCATTGTCGAATCATACTTTTAGTGGTGGAGAGTTTGAGACTTTTGACAAGCTTATGGTTACGCATGCACTTGAATTGAATCTGAGCGTAAACACTTTAACCCATAAGTGTACATCTTTTACACTTGAGTGAGAAATTATATATATACTTCCCGTGAGAACATGTCAATGGAGCATTTGAATTGGTGGTGATTGTCTTAACTTGTATGCTATGAATTGATTATTACATATAATGAGAGTTGCATGACCTAAGTTGAGGACAATTGTATTTTGAATGGGGTATTGATCATAGTCCTTGTTTCCCCGCTAATTTTCTTACTCTCTCTCACACTTTATTTTTATTTTGTTGCCTCGGGACGAGCAACGAGTAAGTTTGGGGGTTTGATGAGAGTGAAAATAAGCGTGTTTTAATATCCAATTTAACACCTTTTTGATTGATATTGTAGTCTTATATGAGCACAAATGTCTTATATTCATTATATGTGAGAAAAAGGTGCACTTGAGGTGTTTTGTTGTGTTTTAGGTGGAAAAAGGGTCAAAAGAGCCAAGTTTGAGAAAAGGTGCAATTTGTGCAAGAATGCTGATAAACGCACGTCGAATTTGTGTAATTATTCTGTATTGATATGGAGCTCTGAACGGGAAGTATAATACATGGTTGGAAAGCCACTGAAGAGAGGGTCGTTTTGGCGTAAAGAACATCCCATTCGGAGTCCGAACGAGGAAGTTATGAGCAAAGTGGTGACGCCGCGCGAGCTGTGCCGAACAGAATTGCAGTGCTACATTCCATGGCCTATTACATATTCAATTCTTAGAGTTTTTATGATTTCTTTATATGGATAGAAAGCCAAGGAAGAGAGGATCGCGTGAGCGCAAAAATCACTCAATTCAGAGGTCGGATGTGAAAGTTCTACGCGAAACGGAGAGACTGCGCAAATCCAGTAGCAGGGTTCGACCTGTGGTTCGACCTGTGGCAAGTGGTTTGACCTGTTTGACGAGGTCGAACCTACGTGCGGGAACTTACCAAATCCATATTTTCGAGGCCAAAACACGTGGGATCACTTGAAAAGCCCATTCCAAGCCCTAGAGACGTGATTACAAGTATAAAAGGAGGCTCATGCAGTCAAGAAAAACGTCACCAATCACCGAGGAGAGGCCACAACATACAACACCCCACAAGGGGGGATCACCCCCCATTCATCATCCACTTCCTTTCCTCCATCCATCCATCACTTTGAAAATTCGTTTGTGGAATCAAGAGGAGAACTAAGAGGAGAATTCAAGAAGCGAAGCTTAACCGGAATTGAAACGGTGAATTTATCTGAGAATTGCAGCTCAATCATCCAAAGGAAGCTACCGCAAAAGATGAAGGATCCGGGGAGCTTCACTATTCTATGTGAGATCGGGAAGGGGCCGACACGGTGAGCTTTGTGCGATCTAGGGGCAAGCATCAATTTGATGCCTTTGTCCATCTTTCAGAGGCTTGGTTTGGGGGAGTTGACCCCTACAACAGTGGTTCTCCAATTGGCGGACAGGTCGATGACGTTTCCAAAAGGTATAATTGAAGACGTTCTCGTCAAAGTGGAGAAGCTAGTCTTTCCTGTGGACTTTCTTGTGCTAGAGATGGAAGAAGACAAGGATAATATCCCTTTAATCTTGGGGAGACCTTTCCTTGCTACTGCTGGAGCTATGATTGATGTTCAGAAAGGAGAGCTTAGATTGCGGATGGACAAAGAAGAAGTTCTTTTCAACTTAGACAAAGCAATGAAGATGCCCATGGAGTCGCAGTGTTATAGTATTGATGTGGTGGAGGAGATTATGAAGGAGGACATGTCTCTTATCCTGTCAAAGGATCCTTTTGAGACATGTTTGATGGAGTCTCTTACTTATCCCACTACGGAGCTTGACGGACTCTTCAACGAGGTATGTATTGACTTTCTTGAAAACTTACTTGCCTTGGGTGATGACAGGTTTGAATCGGGAAGAACTAAGGTGGAAGAAGTCAAGTAGACTAGGAAGTACTTGCCTTTGGATAACGAGAGCCCTCCGATGGAAGTGAGGAAGGAGGAGTTGAAACTTTTGCCGGAACACTTGAAGTACGCCTTTCTTGGCGACAATGAAAAATATTCAATAATTGTATCTTCTTCTCTTGATGATGATCAACTTGAGGAGTTATTGAACGTTCTTAGGAAGTATAAATCTGCGATTGGTTGGTCTCTTGAGGATTTGAAAGGAATTAGTCCTTCGTATTGTATACATAAGATAAGATTGTTAGACGAGGCAAAGGAATTAGTCTTTTGGATGAGTTTCAGAGTCGTGCGTACAAGAATTCAGAGATCTATAAGGAAAGGATTAAGAGGTGGCATGATTCGAAGATCTCGTACAAGGAGTTCAAGCGAGGAGATGAGGTATTACTTTTTAACTCTCGTTTAAAGCTTTTTGCAGGCAAGTTAAAGTCAAAGTGGACGGGACCGTTCATGATTCATCGAGTCTTATGAGGGGGGAGTTTTGAGCTCATTGACAAGGTTGGAGATATTTTTGTGGCGAATGGACATCGCTTGAAGCATTACAAGTCGCCGGATGATGTTTGTGTCATCTTTGTGGATACCTTGATCTGATTTGGTATCGTCGTGACTCTCCGACATTAAATATGAGCGCCTGTTGGGGGCTTTCCCTCCCGTTTATTGTTTTATTTCTTTCGTGTGAGTAAGAAATTTTTATATTTGAAGTGCTTACTTATCGGCAATTACATCTCTTTGCAAACTTAGTTTCACCTATGGTTTCTACTAAGTTTGGGGGGGGGGGGTGTGATGTACTTACCTCAATAAGCACCGATAGTATAATCTTTTCTTTGTGATGTTTGTTAGGGGAGTTGGTTTTTGCGCCATATTTAAAATTTTAATCGATTTTGATGTGACGATTTTTTACAACTTGCCTAATGTTTAGTGGGTTTTGGTTGTGTTTTCTTTTACGGAGTTACTCATAAATGATATTTTGTGGAATAATTTTTGATGAAGTTGTGCTCTAGTTGGTACCTAATGATTCGTATTGAAGTTTGAAGTGTGTAGGGATTGAAGAACACTCAGTTTGGAAGTTTAAAAGGGTAGGTTCGACCAAAGCCAGGGTAGGTTAGACCAGTGCCAGAAGGTCAAACCAAGCAGAGGAAGTCGAACCGACGCAGAAAATCATCCAGTGAGGTGGTTCGACTTGATCATTGTTGGTTCGACCTGTCTAACAGGTCGAACCAAGGTCGAACCCGGTGACTTAAAATTTACAGTATGGTGGTTTGACTTGAGCCGTTATGGTTCGACCTGATCAGAAGGTCGAACCTGAGATCGAACCAGTCTGTTCAGAGCACTCTATTTTTCAGGTGATAGGTTCAACCAAAACAAGAGTGGTTCGACCTGTTCAGAAGGTCGAACCCAGGTCGAACCACGAGGAGCAGTTGTCCAGAAGGTAGGTTCGACCTCGTCACAAGATTGGTTCGACCTGTTCAGAAGGTTGAACCTAGGTCGAACCAAAAGGTAAGTTTGTCCAGAAGGTAGGTTCGACCTCGTCGCTCGAGGTTCGACCTGTTCCGCAGGTCGAACTCGAGGTCGAACCCAGTCAGGTACGCATTTTAAGTTGGATTTTTATTAGGGTTCGATCATTCTTTTTGTTCACCAAACCTCGAACCCTCCCTGAACCTTAACACCCTTGCACAAATTCGTCAATTACACTTGATTTTGCACTGATTACACTACATTACACTCTTAATTCTTAAATTGGGCGCGGATTTGGGCGATTTTTGTTGCGAATTAGGGCTTCAGTCGCGCATTTTGAGTGTTGTGTGCAAATTGTCAATTGTTAACCATGGGCAAGACTAAAGGTACGTTTTTTAACTCAATTACCTTAGGATTGAAGTTTATTGCAAGAAATGTGTTGTGGGTAAGTTGATTAATGATGATTTTGGTTGAAATTCATGGTGATAATAGATATTATTGAGTTGATTCATATGAATTCATGTTTATTGGTTTGAGATTGCTTGATTATGGATAGAACTTGAGTTTTATGTGGATTGATCAAGGTTATGATGCATATAGATGAATGAGCATGTTAGTTGGGTTTGAATTGTTGATAATTGGAGTTGTTCATGAAGTTCAATTGTTGAAATTGTTGTTGAATAGCTTGAATTGGTTGATGCATGCTTGTTGTTTATGATTTGAAGATTAAAGGTAGTGTGATTGAAGATGTTTTGAGCATGTTAATTAAGCAAGTGATGTTGAGATGATAGTTGGGTTGATTAAGCATGGATGCTTGAAGTCTTGAGTAGAGTATATGATATGCTAGTCATATACTTGTGTTCTTGTTTTGTTGGTTGTATTGAAATAGTTGTTTTCAGGAAAGGGCCAAGGATCAAGTAAAGGGAAAGGTAAGGCGGATGAAGGTAGGATGGTGGAGTTACAGCAGATTGTGGATCAAGGAGAGTTCCGTCCACCACAGCAGCGCGAAGAAGAGGAGTATTTAGAGGAGGAGCAGCAGGATGAGGAAATGCCGATGCAGCACGACGCACATCAGCATGAGCCAGCACCGCTGATGAGTGATATTTTCACCTAGATTTTAGTATATTTTTATGTGAGTTTTCGTATATTTTTATCCATATTTATGTGTTATTTGGTTGTGTTTTATTTTTTTATTGAAATGTGTGGGAATGAGCTTAAACCTACGATAAGGAAGGCATAGGAAAATGCGGATCTCAATTCGGAGTTGAAACGAGTAAGAACGAGCCAAAACAGTGAAGCAGACAGCACAACATGGCCAGCCGAGCCCGGAAACACGACCCGTGTCCAGTGCAGAAACACGGGCCATATACCAAACACGGGCCTATAACGAAAGTCGTACGTGGACACCAGATTACACAACACGGCCACCCCTGTGGCCGTGTGCAGAGCACGAGCCGTGTAGGTGTAAATTCTGTAAAAAATCAGAATCCTTCTAGAAGCTTCCCAAGGGGTATAAATACCCAATACTTCAATTTTGGATTAGATTATGGCCAGGGTTTCGACTGTTCACATAGATCACACACTATTTCCTCCATTTTTCACCTTTATCTTCATCCATTCTTCATCCACCCATCTACACTTGATCCCCTCCGTCAAATCCACCATCCAAGTGATCAAGGAAGTAAGGGAGAGTGAGATCACAAGAAGAAGAAGGAGATCTCCATTGTAACACTTCAAAGGGGGAATCTAATTCTAATTTTTGTGCATTTCTTTATAGATTGATCATGGTTTGTAAGGATTTTAATGTCTATGTTGAATTTCTTATAACTATGAGAGGCTAATCTCCTTTGTGAGATTAGCTCCATGATTGGTGTTGGATAATTTAGTTTTTATGCAAATTGATTTTAATCTTGAATGGGCTTTGTGTTATTTCTATCATTGATTGTTGATTGCTTGATGTATATGATAATTTGTGTGATTAATTGTCATGGGCATGTGATTAGATTGAGAAATCAATTATGTGTTTAGGATAGTTCATTGAATCATTTCATCATACACTTCATGTGCATTAATTTAGAATGAGATAGAGATATCCTTCTAGATTTAGAACCCTTTGATAGAACATTTGATTAGCTTAATCGAGAGATTGGTTGATTAGGTGAGGAGAACCAAGCCATTAGTAAATTCATAGTACCTTAAAAGGGAATATTGCCTATGATTTAGTACCTAATTAGGGAACTCATAGAATAATTAGTACCTAGAGGGAGGTGTTTGCTATGGTCTCGATCCTATGTGCTTTTAGGAGTCTTGTTGAGGGCCTACATCCTATCCATCTCGAGAGAGAGTTTAGGTGGAATTAGTGATCGCTTCTATACCTTGTCCATGAGAGATTAGAATTAATTGCATGATTACTTAATTATCTATGCCATGATTGTTGTTAATCTCATCCTTGCATCATTTAGAACCCTTTTATCTTTGCATTCATTTTATCTTTATTTCTTTCATTAGTGTAATTGCGTTTATTTACATCATATCCTCTCTTCCGTCGTCCTTATAAAATCACGATAAACTTGAGATCGCTTAAACTCTAGTACCTTCCTCCTTGTGGTTTGATAATTTTTTTAATTGGTCATGCCCACTAAACTATGGCTAATCAAATGGCGCCATTGCTGGGGAGGTAACGGTCGCTAGTAGTTTGACGAAGGATTGTTTAGAGTGGTCTTAATAAGGATTTTTTTTTTATTTTTGCATCTTATATTTGCTTTAGAAAATTTTGTTCTAATTTTTCTTTCTTTTATAGGTGCATACCTTGAGAAGGAAGAAGAAGGAGAGCAACCCCAAAAATATGAGCTACATGGATATTCTTCGAGATATGGTGAATAGAAGTGTTCATTCCGCTATGAACACACAAGGAAATTTTCAAAGATTTCAAATGCCAAATGGTGAACCTAATTTGCAACCGGATTACGGAGTACAAGATATGCAATTCCAACAACAAGGTTATGAGAATTTTGGAGTTCCTCATCAAATGCATCGTCAAGTATACCCTCAAGGTGTGGAAGATGGTTTTCAAGGAAATTTTTCTAGAAATCAAGATGGAAATCAACCACAACTATGGGTAGATTTTCAAGACTCCAACACCTCTTATTCCGCCCAACTTGACTATAGAGAGAATCTTAGAGATGAGTTGATCGAAAAGATTATGGAGCGCATGGAGAAGGATAGTAAGTATAATGAAGCGTGGATGGATCGAATGGGAAATTGGTGTGAAATGGTGACAAGTGCAATAGTAGCATTCGGTGCTAGATTGGATTCCATTGAGCACCAAGTTAGTCAAGTTGTATCCACCGTTGAGAACAATAAGCCTTCTACATCCGGAACGAATCTATGCATGGCCATTAAAGATCGAAAAGAGGATAGTTTGGGGGTTGATGAGGTTATGAAGAAAAAGAGAGAAAGGGTGCCCAAGTGGGTGAAAGCTAAAGAGTTGAAAGAATAGTTGACGGAGGAATTCGATAGATTTATCGAAGCTCTTGAAGAAATGGTAGAGAAAGTCAAGATTCAAAACCATGATGAGATTTATGCCCTTATGGAAGAAAAGAAGCCTCCGGAAACTAAGAGCATGGATTTCACTTCCCACAAGCCTAAACCTTCTCATTTTATTGAAATTTCAAATTCTCTTAAGAACTTCCATGATTTTATTGATAAAAATTTGTTTGGTGATTGTAGGAAAAAGGTTGCAAGAGGACACCAACACTTGTCAATGCCTTAATTCTTACCGGGGGATGTGGTTGAAGTTCAAAATGCATATAAAGCCCCATGGAAAAAGTGGAACAAGTGGAAAGGGCCATTCCTTGTGAAGAACGCCTTCGGAGACCAATTGCTTGAACTATTTAACAAAAAGGGAAACGTTCTTATGGTTGAGCATGAGGGCACACGGCACTACTTCAAGAAGAAACCTATGATAGTGCCTAAAGACTATTTAAGACCACCATGAGCTAAAGACTATCGTCTGGCTTGAAGACGTTAAACTTAGCGCTAGATGGGAGGCAACCCATCATTATCTTTATTGTTTTATTTAGTGCTTTCAATAAGGATTGTGGATTTGATATTGTTTTGCATTTTGGTTTGTAGGTTGATTGTGCTTGTGAAGAGAATGCGTATTGAAGATACGAGAAGTGCTTGATTTGAAGTGTATAGGTACATCACACCACTTTTTGCATACTTAATTCGAAACTCTTGTTTCAATTTAAGTTTGGGGGGATATGGCGTGGTGTGAATTACTTTGCTCGAAGGCATATACTTTTCGTATTTTTGAGCTAATTTTGAATTTTTCTTATGAGTATTGGTTAGATTTTGGTATGATTGGTTGTGTTGAAGTGCATGATAATCCATATTTTTAATGATATTGTTGAGCTAATATTTTTGATGAGTTGTTGAGCATGAATGAAGTGTAGTGGAAGCACGAATTGAGCCCGGAGATCAAGTCGAGATTCATTTTGTATTCAATCCGTAAGCCCGTGCCAACCATTTCCACTACCAAATGTCTTTCTAAGGGAGTTCGCTTTACATCTCATCTCTTCTATTTGCTTAGCATAAATTTATGTTGATTTGGAGTGATGTGATTAGCATGCTACTTCATGTGTTATGTTTTAGGATGTTTACTTCCGTAATTTAGGATTTCAATTTTCAATCAAAGATGGGGATACTTGTGAGCTTAATTGATCATGGATTATATAGAATATGTGCTTTATTGTTAATGATGGTGATTTTTGTTTTTGCATGTTATGTGTTTTTGGTTGTTGAGTCTTTATTTTATGTTTTGTGAGTTTTCTTATTTTTGTCTTGGTATGTTTGGTGGTTTGTTTAGGGAGGTTGTGAGTCATTTTTGAATATGAGTGATGATATATTGTGGTAGTAAGTGATGACAAGTTATGATTAAGAATCTCTACACTTTCGAATTATGACATGTTGTACTTAACTTGTTCAATTTTGAGATGAATGTGGTGTAATAAGTTTCTTAAGGTCCAATGCATAAGCTTGTGAGCATTTGAGCCTCAACCGTGCATACATGGTTTTTCCTTCATGAGTGGATCGATTGAGTTTGATAAGCTAGAACTTGCTCAAGGACTATAGGAACGAGCCCGATTGTGGAGATTAGTGAAATGATCTTAGGCCATCCTTGTTATTCATAGTCATTGCCATATATTTTTCTACCATGTACATCATCCCTAGTTAACCATTTTGAGCCTTTAAGTCATTTTATTGTGAATTTAGCACACTACAAGCCTTAATTACCCACTTGAGCCTTACATACATACCTTTTGTGTGAGTGATTTAGGAGATGGTTACTAGAAAGGTTTGATTGAAGAACAAAAGAAAGAAAGGAAATGGTATCAAGCAAGAAAAAGGATGAAAAGAGCAACAACAAGAAGGCACATGCAACCTCAAAGTTAGAAAAGGAGCAAATCAACATCAAAATGCTTAAGTAAACAAAATTCAAAGATAGGAAGCATGCATCAAAAGAAGCTCAATCCAAGGAAAGTTAATGAATAGTGCTTGAGATTGTAAAGATAAGAAAGGAAGAAAGAAAAGTGGAGAAGTTGAGGAAATTGGTCATCTCTTTGATTACTTACACTTGTTGAGTCACTATTATCCATATCTTCCCTACCATACCAAAGAGCATATCATTACATCCTAATTAAAGACCTTTTTGATCATTAATTGAAACTTTGGTGGTTTGTGAATATAGACCGCGAGCAAGCTTATAGTGAGTCGAGCCAATCGATTAATGAGTGTGATTTATCCTATTTCAAAAGAGTGTTGAGAGACATCGATATCCATTGTGAGGCTTGGACCAAAAAGAGACTATATTACACTATTATTCTCGTGTGATTGAACTTGTTAATTCTTCATGTCATGAATCTAATGTTGTAGGATGACTTAGCATAAATTTTTATTCTTATTATTATTGATGTGTTATTACTTATGTTCGTTTAGTCTTTTCCTAGGTGAAAATCACTCTCCTTGGTTTATCATTTTCATTGTGCGGGGACGCACAACACTTTAAGTTTGGGGGTGTGATGAGTGATATTTTCACCTAAATTTTAGTATCTTTTTATGTGAGTTTTCGTATATTTTTATCCGTATTTATGTGTTATTTGGTTGTGTTTTGTTTTTTTATTGAAATGTGTGTGAATGAGCTTAAATAGTAAAGCATGCAGCACAACACAACAAGCGGATCTCAATTCGGAGTTGAAACGAGTAAGAACGAGCCAAAACAGTGAAGCAGACAGCACAACACGGCCAGCCGAGCCCGGAAACACGACCCGTGTCCAGTGCAGAAACACGGGCCGTGTACCAAACACGGGCCCGTAACGAAAGTCATGCGTGGACACCAGATTACACAACACGGCCACCCCTGTGGCCGTGTGCAGAGCACGAGCCGTGTAGGTGTAAATTTTGTAAAAAATCAGAATTCTTCTAGAAGCTTCCCAAGGGGTATAAATACCCAATACTTCAATTTTGGATTAGATTTTGGCCAGGGTTTCGACTGTTCACATAGATCACACACTATTTCCTCCATTTCTCACCTTTATCTTCATCCATTCTTCATCCACCCATCTACACTTGATCTCCTCCATCAAATCCACCATCCAAGTGATTAAGGAAGCAAGGGAGAGTGAGATCACAAGAAGAAGAAGGAGATCTCCATTGTAACACTTCAAAGGGGGAATCTAATTCTAATTTTTGTGCATTTCTTTATAGATTGATCATGGTTTGTAAGGATTTTAATGTCTATGTTGAATTTCTTGTAACTATGAGAGACTAATCTCCTTTGTGAGATTAGCTCCATGATTGGTGTTGGATAATTTAGTTTTTATGCAAATTGATTTTAATCTTGAATGGGCTTTGTGTTATTTCTATCATTGATTGTTGATTGCTTGATGTATATGATGATTTGTGTGATTAATTGTCATGGGCATGTGATTAGATTGAGAAATCAATTATGTGTTTAGGATAGTTCATTGAATCATTTCATCATACATTTCATGTGCATTAATTTAGAATGAGATAGAGATATCCTTCTAGATTTAGAACCCTTTGATAGAACATTTAATTAGCTTAATCGAGAGATTGGTTGATTAGGTGAGGAGAACCAAGCCATTAGTAAATTCATAGTACCTTAAAAGGGAATATTGCCTATGATTTAGTACCTAATTAGGGAACTCATAAAGTAATTAGTACCTAGTGGGAGGTGTTTGCTATGGTCTTGATCCTATGTGCTTTTGGGAGTCTTGTTAAGGGCCTACATCCTATCCATCTCGAGAGAGAGTTTAGGTGAAATTAGTGATTGCTTCTATACCTTGTCCATGAGAGATTAGAATTAATTGCATGATTACTTAATTATCTATGCCATGATTGTTATTAATTTCATCCTTGCATCATTTGGAACCCTTTTATCTTTGCATTCATTTTATCTTTATTTATTTCATTAGTGTAATTGCGTTTATTTGCATCATATCCTCTCTTCCGTCGTCCTTATAAAATCACGATAAACTTGAGATCGCTTAAACTCTAGTACCTTCCTCCCTGTGGTTCGATAATTTCTTTAATTGGTCATGTCCACTAAACTATGGCTAATCAACCGCAGCAGCAGCGGGCTGTCCCGAATGATACACGGGAGCAGCTCCGCCTTATTCATGAGCAGCTGCTCGCGATCATTGCTAGCCAGCAGGAGACAAACCGACAGCTCGCACTAGCCAACGCCAACTATGCTGCACTGAATGAGAGGTACACGACCTTGAATAAGAAAGTTGGTAGGATGGGTGATCGAGTTGATTACTTGGATAGACACATCGGTGATCTGCACCTGATTGTGGAGTGGAGGCTTGATGATGATGAGGATGATGATGCTCTGGAGGAGTAGTTTTTCAGGTTTTCTTGGTTTCCTCCGATTTATCTTGATTCCCTTATTCTTCTTTTTATCTTTATAGGTTGGGGTGTGATTCATGCGTGAGTGGAATGTATAAGTGATATCTTGTATAATTGATTTGGTATAAGATTATTGATTTTTGTGCATTCATATGTTCATGTGTTAATTTCTATTGATGAAAAGCATGTATAATTTGATAAGTATATTGAGTTCTTATGAAATTGATCTTAATTATGTGCTATGAGGAGTACTTAGGATTCTAATTACCTATGTGAGGATTTGAGGCTTGATAATCATGTGTTATCATGATTATTTTATTCTTGAGAGGATCATTCATATGAACGTATTCTAGAACTTGACTTAGAGTCTTGTGTGAGACTTATGATTGATAAATTGCTAGGACATGATCTTAGGCCAGTATTTTGTGCTTAAGTTACTTAGCCAAATTTTGTCCTTCCTAATGATCTTATTAACCTTTGGATGCCCCGTTGAGCCGTTAAAGTTTTTTCTTTGGTAGCTGAAGTAAATAACCTTATAAACCTTTACTTGAGCTTTTATTAACCTATTCATTGGTAGAGAGAGTTGAGGTGAGTAAGTGTTGCAAGAAGAAAAAGGAAGATAGAATATGGTTGGATGAAAAGAATATGGTTAAATCTTGTTTAGGGGTAGTGCCTGAAATTGGTACCCCGATTATTTTTATACATGGTGTGTGAAGCTTAGCAGCTGATGGCCTATACAGGAGAAGAAGGGTAGTGCCTGAAATCGGTACCCGAATTGTTTAAAAAGATGATATTGATGCCATGAAAAGAAGGAAAATTCAAAAATTTTACAAGTTCAAGAGACGATATTGGAGGAGAACTTGCTGTAAGAAGAAAAAATCGAGAACCTCCAAGGTAACTCTCTACTAGTGTCTTAAGTCACTTTACCTAAATTTTCCTATTTTTTTCCAAAGAGCCAACATTACAACCCAAAAACAAGTCCTTTGTGATCCTGGTGAAGAGTTGATTACAAGTTGATTTTTGAGACCTTTGCCAAGCTTATGGTTACGCGTGAATATAGATTGATATGAGTGTTTATATTAACCTATATAGTGCCTCACGCACTTGAGTGAAAGAGAATAAATACTTATCTTGTGAGCGAAATTACTTAGTACTCCGAATGGTATGTGATTGGATTGGTTTTGCATGAGTGATATATATGAAGCAATTAACACTTGTTTGATTGAATGAAGTTGCATGTGTGATATGTGTTGTACTTAATCTTGGTGAATTATACACGACTCCAGTGGTTTGATTTGGTCGCCTCGGGACGAGCAACATGTAAGTTTGGGGGTTTGATGAGTGTGTAAATTCACAAGTTTGGCACCATTTTTTGTGCTAATTTTGGAGAGTTTTGAGGTGGAAATAGGTGAAAAACCTATACATATTGTGAATTAGCATGAATCAGGTGTTAGTGGAGCTATTTGAGTGGTTTTCATAGTAAAAATAGAGAGGAAGTGCCAAGAATCGAAGAGACGAAGTCGAGACCACGCGAACCGCTAAGGAAAGAATAGGGTTCGACCTGATGGAGGAGGGTTCGACCTCTCCTACAGGTCGAACCAGCATTGCAAAGTTTGCAGAAGGAGGTTTGACCACGACACCAGGGGTTCGACCTGTTCAATTGGTCGAACCATGGTCGAACCAGTTCGCGAGATGATGGGTTCGACCACGACGTTGGAGTTCGACCTGACAGTTGGTCGAACCAGGAGCGAAAATTGTCCAGTGGTGAGGTTCGACATGGGGTTCGACCAAAGAGGGAGTGGTTCGACCTGTACAAGAGGTCGAACCAAGTGCAGAATGTATCCAGTAGCAGGGTTCGACCTGTGGTTCGACCCATGGCCAGTGGTTTGACCTGTTTGACGAAGTCGAACCAAAATGCAAAAACTTACCTTATCCGGATTTTTGAGGCCAAAACGCGTGGGATCACTTGAAAAGCCCATTCCAAGCCCTAGAGACATGATTACAAGTATAAAAGGAGGCTCATGCAGTCAAGAGAACGAAGACGCGAGGAGCTTAAGATCGTGAATCATAAGAGGAGACAAGAGAAGAGATTGGTGATCCATCCGGAGGGCGGTGACAGAGGTGCAGCTAGAGATTCAAGTAAGATTGGTCCAACTAACCAGATTGTTCTTAGATCAATCATGGGCTAGAGCCACTTCGGTAGTTCTAGGGTTATGAAGGTTTCATGAGTTAATTTGTATTTCGTGTGTATACTCTGTACAACACTACTTGTGGTTTATTTTATATAAGATTGCACGTTTTTAATCCATACTCATAGTTGTTTTGTACATCAATAATCGTTGTGTAGAGTCTGAATGCATAACATGGTTATTGGTTGAGTGCGTTCACTAATGAGCAGGGTTGATTGTTATAATTCTAAGTGAAGGGATTTCGAAGTTTTATTAGAACTGTCTTATATGAATGTTTATTAATTGAATTGAATTCGGGTTAACAAGTAGGATTAAGAGTATAACTTTATAGTACCTAAAAAGGGAGATCAAATCGGGTTAGAGTACTAAGTGCACGGGAAATAATTGATTATGATAGTACCTAGAAAGGGAGGTAAAGTATACGTCTTGCTCTGAGGATACTCACACGTGTCAAAAGCTTATCTATTTGTGTCTATAGAATAGATTTGTATGGTCTAGCGATGCGTCCATAAACCACAAGGCAGAGTCAGACATCGACACACTAAAGTATGAATTAACGAACGAAACTGGATGGCTTGACGAACTACCTATTATCTTATTTGATCACAACTACTATTTCCTTGTTCTTGTTATTTAATTGCTATTTTTATTATTACTTAGCTTACAAACCTACAAGTTTAATTATCAACATAGTCATAATTGCTAAAAAATAACAAAAGTAATATTTATCCGTCCAATGGATTCGATATTTAACTTGATCACCTTCGAAACTATAATTGATATCCTTCATACTTGGGGATTAAAGTTGTGTGTTGAGAAAACGCCCATCAAGTTTTTGGTGCCGTTGCCAGGGATCGAACTCGGGTCACCCGCGTGACAGGCGGGAATACTTACCACTATATATATATATATATATATATATTGTATATTTTATTATATTTTATATTATACATAAACATGTAGATATATGTTTTTATATAATTTGAAAAATGGTTCCACTTTATAACTCACATACTAGTGTACATCACATTGCTTATTTGATTTAAGAAAGCAAAAGGCTTCAAGGGTATGATTAATAAAATGATACCCTCTAATATTTCATATCAACTTTTATTTTAAATGTAAATAGCATGGAATAAAGTTTGATCTTGATCATAGGACTAATAAAATCATACCCTCTAATATTTCATATCAATTTTTATTTTAATTATTAGGGGATTGAGGCATGCTACTCACATCTCAATCTTCTTCTTTATTTTTTTTTATCTTTTGCATTTACTTTGATTTTCTTACATCATTGTGTATTTTAGTGTGGTATATTGTTTGGTTGACAAGGGTATCCATTTAAAAATTTTGGATAACCGTTTATCCGCGAATTATCCAATACCCGATGGATATTATCCTTACCCTACCCGATGATATATTTGAGGGTAATAGGGTAGGGTAAGGGTAATAAAAATAAGATGTGGGTAGTATATGGATTGGGCGTACCCGTATCATTCCCTACCCGTTTACACCCCTAGATTTGAGAAGAGATTTATAAATCCCTCCCTCAAATTCCTCCTTCATGTTTGAATGCCACTAGATAGATGCATTTAAATTTATTCCCAATAAATTTAGGGTGTGTTTGAATTGAAGGATTTGAGAAGGGATTTATAAATCCCTCCCTCAAATCCCTCCTTCATATTTTGGATGACACTTAAATCAATGGATTTATAAATTCAAGATTTAAATTAATAGATTTCAAATCATCGATTTGATTTTGACTTTTTTTAGTTATTTTTAATAAATTTCAAATCAATACTCAAACCGTGTCATTTATAATCATTCAATTGTTGTGTAATTGATATAAAAATAGTATATAAAATTAATTTAAAAAAATTATATATATATATATATATATATATATATATATATATATATATATATATATATATATATATATATATATATATATATTAATTTAAAACTCAACCACTTAGCCTACCCCTACCCACCCCCTACCCCTCGCGCCACCCCAAACCCCCACCCACCCCCCCAATAATTTCTTTTATTGAATTTTAGATTTAAGTAAATATTTAAATAATAAAAATATTACCACCAAGCCCTATTCCCTATCCACCCACCCCAACCCCCACTCCTCAGCCACCTGCCAAAATATTTTTTTAAAATAAAATTTTATTTTAATTTAAATAATAAAAATATT
Organism: Pogostemon cablin; assembly: GCA_023678885.1. Taxonomy (NCBI): domain Eukaryota; kingdom Viridiplantae; phylum Streptophyta; class Magnoliopsida; order Lamiales; family Lamiaceae; genus Pogostemon; species Pogostemon cablin. Next base: position 15,659,359 of record CM042965.1, on the reverse strand, counting down.
ACCATTTAGTCTCCTACCCACCCCACCGACCCCCCACCTCTCAAAAAAAATTATATAAAATTTTAGATTTTTATTTAATTAATAAAAATATTACCACCCAACCCTACCCTCCTATTCACCCACCCACCCACTCATCCACCCCCTCCGATGATGGCTCTTTATGAGTCTTCTTTCATGGAATGTGCATGGAATGGTGGTGGGTGTCGAAACCAACAAATAATAAACCTACTAAAATACTACTAGGTATAGTGATAAGCAGGGTCATATCCAGAGAGATTGGTAAAACAGATTTATTCAATAAAATTAAATAAACAAAAAATTGGAGGAGTTTTGATTGAAGCTAAAGTATGCAGCAAAGTAAAAATGAAATAAAGTGAAGTGATTAAATGAGATAGAATATCTAGCCAAGACAATCTTCGGAATGGTTCAACAAATACGATCACAAATGCAATGATGTCTCTTTCACTTTACATCAAACTGGTTATAGTCGTTGGTACCACCTAACAACCTAATCTTTCCATACTTAATCGATAATTAGGGTACCGCCTCTAATTACTTCTCTAGCCAAATAAACAACCCTACATACCATCGTAGGATTTAATTTACCGACCGCATTCAATTTAGAAAGATCCAATTCTAGCCAACAAACACACATGTAGGTTTATTTATACTAGGATGCATATCCACTATAGCAATAATCGAAAGTGAGATGCGGACGATTATGCTACTTGCCACTTGTATTAGAAACGACTAAACAATTACGGATTTAATGTTCTAATTGGCACATATCATTTTCACAAATTGATTAATTGATCAGGTTAAACAACTTGTCAAATAATATAATAAAGAACATGAAATATGCAAATGATGCAAAGTGAAAGAAAATAAAAACTAGTTAGATCTCACATAATAATGTTGAACCACGCTTCCAATTATCTGGCTAGACGAAAGATTTAGCAATCCATAAGAAAACTTAAATAAAAGCAACGAGTAATCTCCATGGAGGAGTCTTACAGAGTTTCAACGTAAAAATACAGAAATAAAGCAGAAGCAGAAGCAAAAGTCCTGTCCAAGTCGTTCCTGCCTTCAAGTCTTACCCCCTATTTAACTTAAAATAAAAACATAGATATGGAAAGAAGATCGTGTGATTGGAGTCTTTTACGGGATTGATCTCCTCCTTAATCTCTTCCTAAAATAACTAAAATCAGTACAGGGAATAAGAGATTCCTAAATTATAGGAGGAAATGATATATGGTATGTGAGACTTGAGATTTGGCCACTCAAATTAATAATTCCAGTCCAGGTCCTTAGGCGTGCCCACGCCTTATCAACAATTTTCATTCTGTATATTTTTCTCCACTTCAGCAATTCTGCCAGCAATTAAGGTGTGGCCATGCCTTACGCACAGTCTGCTCCTCTCTTTGTAGATCCACTTTATCATCTTCTAAAAATAGTCCAATTAGCCCATAGAATCAATTAAATCATTTTCATACCTACAAAATATAAATCTTGATCAAAATAAATATTTAAGGATTAATTGACATCTAAACATGGGAAAATATGACATCAAAGTATGACATTTTTGTGACTTATCAGATAGGGTGCACACCAACCCATATGCACTTAAAAAGTTGGTGCGAGATCGGAATGTTGTTATTGTTGGACTATTGGAGACGAAATTCAAATCCAATAAAGTAGATGGTCTTATCAACAAAATTGTACCTGGCTGGATATATAACCATAATTTTGACATTATTAATGGAGGAAGAATTCTGGTTATTTGGGATACATCTTGTATTGTGTTGGATAACTTCGTTGTACATGAGCAAGCTTTAAAGGCAATTGCTCAATGCGTAACAACTATGAAGGAATTTGCTATTTCCATAGTATATGGTCACACATGTACATGGCTAGAAGAGAATTATGGGATCATTTGGAATTGTTCTCATCTACTAATGATAAGCCGTGGATTATTGCGGGGGATTTTAATTGTGTGATGAAAGATGAGAAGAGAACAAGCTCAGCAGCTAACCCTGGAATTCGTGACATGGTAGAAAGCTGCTCTATCATGGGGGTTAGAGGATTCTACCTCTTCTGGATACTTCTTCACTTGGACCAATGGAACATCCTGCTCCAAGATTGATCGTGTAATGATATGTCAAATTTGGAGAGGTCTGAGATGGAGGGTAGAGACTGAATATCTGCCTCAAGGAACATGCTCGAGTCATTGCCCAACAATCACCTCATTCTGCGAGACTAATTATCAATCCATTCGCCTATTCAGGTTCTATAATCTGTGGACTCACCATGATTCTTTTTTACAACTTGTTGCTGACCATTGGCAGGTGCATGTAAGTTGTACGAAGCAGTTTACTCTCTGCTCCAAGCTTAAACAACTCAAACAGCCATTGAGACAGCTCCACAGATTGAACTACACTCATATTTCTGAATGTGTGTCTCGTGCGAAGGAGAATTTGTCTCAACTGCAACTCCAATTCATGTCTGATATTAATAATCAGAATTTGGCATCAGTCATCAATCAAGAGCTATTGAAGATGAAGCACTGTGAATCATGCGAGGCTTGCTATATCTTGCAGATTCTAAAGAATAAACACATATCCAACCAATATCAATCTTCAAGGTACTTCTACTCTTTGATCAGTGGTTATACCTTGAAAAATAGTTTCCATAGGGTGTTTAAGGAGAATGGATCATCAACTACCTCATACCATGAGATGGTGATATGCTTCCTTAATTACTATTCTGACCTGTTGGGACACCATACTAAGATGGAGAAGATAGTGGATCCATTGGTTCTGGAATAGGGCCCCAAAATTTCTGCAATTGAGGGTGCTGCATTGGAGGAACCCGTCCTTGAAGAGAAAATTAAAACAAGCATTGTGGATGATCAATAAGAACAAATCTCCAGGGCCAGATGGATATACATCTCTTTTCTTACAACAAGCTTGGAACATTGTGGGGAAGGATCTTGTGGATGCAGTGTTGGAATTCTTTCGGAAAGGGAAGTTACTCAAATAGTTCAGTGCTGCCTTTATTTCACTAATAACAAAAGCTAGCCATCAACCTGGAGTAAAAGATTTTAGACCAATCTCTTGCTGTAATACAGCCTACAAAATAATCTCCAAGATTATACCAGTTCGTATGAGGCAATGTCTTCCCGTTCTGATTGATCCAGCTCAGTTCGACTTTGTAAAAGGGAGGGAAGATGAGAGATTGAATTATGCTAGCTGAGGAGATCTTTCGTAGATATGGACATAAGAAAGGTACTATATCACCTCGTATGGCGGTGAAGGTGGATATCTCAAGGCCTATCATTCAGTTAGTTGGTCATTTCTCTTCGATTTACTTCAAGGACTGGGTTTTCCACTGAGATTCTGACAGTGGATTGAGCAGTGTGTTACCACCACATCTTTTTCACTTTTGATTAATAGCAAGCCAGAGGGTTTCTTCAAAGGTGAGAAAGGACTCCGACAGGGTGATCCAATATCCTCGCTCTTGTTTCTGATTTGTATAGATTACTTTAGCAGATTGATGAAGAACAAGATATCACTGTGGCGTTACAAATTCCATTCTAGGATTTGTAAAAGAGTTGGGGTGTCACACTTGATATTTGCAGATGACCTACTGATATTTGGATATGGAGACACTCATACAGCTAAGTGTATTGATCTCATGCTAAAGGAGTTTGAGAAGGCCTCGAGACTAACAGTGAGTCCTAACAAATCTGACCTTCTTATGGCCGGTGTTCCCTCTAACACTGCTGAGAATATAAGGCGTATCCTCAACTACAATAGCGGATCCATCCCGTTCAAATTCTTGGGGTCCCAGTTTGTAGTAAGAGGATCGGAGTCAAAGATTTCAATCCTCTCATTATTAAAGTAAACAACATGATATAAAGGTGGTTTTCTAAACTCCTTTCCTTCACTGGCAGACTTGAACTTATCACTTTTGGTATCTATGGCATTCTTGCCTTTTGGTGTGCGATGGTGAAAGTCCCAGGAGTGGTCATTGGACTGATTGAGACATTAATTAGAAGATTTCTCTGGGGCTTGAAAGTGAGTGCAGTAGCTTGGCAAGACATCCTTAACTTGAAACATGCAGGTGGTTTAGGACTAAAAGATATACGAGTATGGAATAAGGCCCTTATGGCATCAGCTCTATGGGACATACACAGATAATCCACCTCGCTCTGGGTGAAATGGATACACTCGGTGTATCTTACTTGCCATCACTGGATGATAGCTTCCCCTGTAACTAATTCATCATATTTATGGAGGACATTAGTAAATATCAGAAATGGGATTATTAGATTGGGAGATGGAAATGTTGGAATGGCCACCCAGATCATGCAAACATGTTGCATATAAGGAAAATTCAGCCCCTTGCTAATGTATCTGCAAATGAGAAAGGAGGAAGTAGCTGAAATATCCTTTGTGTACAAGCTAAATATGGCATAATAGTGAAGAAATACATCGTCAGACTTTGGATGATGCATCGAGGGCGAACTATTATAAAGAGTGAACCCTGGTATACAGAAGTAGATGTCACATGTGGCTTCTATGTAGGTAAGGAAGAAATTCAATCACATGTGCTTTTCCATTGTCCTTACACACGTCGCATTTGGGATATAATCAATTGATGGGTGGGATGGAGAAGAAGGATAGTCTCAGTGGTGGATGGATTTTGGAAGATCATCTCAGACACGAGGACCAATGTGAAGGCAAGGAAGCTACTTTTTATTACCTTCTCAACCACAGTATACCATATATGGTTGGAGAGGAATGCTCTCATGTTCGGATCTCGCATGCTATTTTCAAGTTGCGTTGTAGATAGGATTATGACCCAAATTGTTAGATTGTACTTGAATTATTAACTCAGTTGCATCTATAGGCTTAGACTATAGATGTAGTATTAGGTCTTGTTTGCATTGTGCTTTGTGTACATTTTAACCGTTGGCACTGAAATAAAATTTACCAAATTCAAAAAAAAAACATGTGGAAGAAGCACAGTACGATGATGAATATGTCAAGCAACAAACAGATGCACCTTTCTTTGGCAACTAATGGAAATAAGCACACTTGAGCTTATATAAACTAAAAATACAAACTTCAACACAGTTTAATGGGAAATCTCCTGCAATAGGCGACGGTCAAATAATCTGAGTGTTCGATTTTCGAAAGAAAATGACAATAGACTGATGTTTCTGGCTAAGAATCTGCCTGCTATTGGCTTAATCCTCAAAGCATCTGCAATATAACCCAAAATTTGGCACCTGGTATACAAAGAAAATGAAAGTACTTGTTATCTCTAATGTACCTTATTGACTGTTTCTTGAATATCTTTTTGATTTGCATTGGCTAATTTGGTCTCAAGCTTATACCAAAGGAACTTTTTTTTATTATGCTTGTGAAGAACCTGTCTTTTGCACCCTATAAAAGCCTCCATAATGTGAGGTTTTTGCTACATGGTATCTCAAAAGAACTTAAAAGGTGGGGTTTTTTTGTACCAATGGGAATTGGTTGGTTTTTTTCTATAGATGGAGTAGAATAATTCTCAGGTTTTTTGAGGTGAGAAAGAGTGAAAAAAGAGAAGAGCGATAACACTTCCCAGTTGCTGAGAGCGTGGCTTCTAAACATGTGTGGGTGTGATACACATCAAATGGAATTGAAAGTAGAAAAATAAATTTGGTATATGAAAATTGAGGAATTACAATAAAAAGAAAGAAACAAAAGATCAGCACTACTTCGAGCGAGTGCAACTCCTAGCTCCTAAGAGACTATCTCCACAAAATTCATCTATGATCCCACTGACTCCTCTTGCTAGTAATATAACAGCTACCCTCCCCCACCACTCTCCCACTACTCTGACATACATCATAACAGAATAGTACTATATTCTCTCACCCTAATCTCATCCACATAGCAGGGCAGCCTAATTGAGTTGGGCCTTTCTAAGTAGGTTGGGCCTTTATACTCCTTGGGCTTGTCTTGAGCTAATTTAATGGGCTGAGTCGTATCAGGGTGGCAGCTGCAGCTTGACTATACAAAGACAGTTTATATGAGTGTGTATAAGATGGTGTGTATATATGAGATGGCTAATTATACCCTAATATAGGTGCACCCGGGTGCACCCACTTTTAAAAACGTATATAAATATAAATAAAAACATAACGTACAATTATGAAAAAAAATGTATATAATTTAATTGTTAGTTTTTTTAATGAAAAATTGAGTGTAAAAAATATACAATTATTAAAAAATATATATACACTATTGAATAAAAAGTTATAAACATGAATGCTAGTTTTTTTAATGAAAAACTTAGTGTGAAAAAAGTATACGATTATTAAAAAACACGTATACAAAATAAAATAACATGTATACAAAATAGAATAAAAAATTACACTACAACAAAAACTGCCTTTAACCACAGATTTTTTAATGTCATTTTAGCATCAATGTGATAATAAGTATTGTATTGTTACATTATATTTTTAGGAGTGTCAATATGTGTGCTATAAAGACACTTAATAAAATGGTGTGTTAATATTTATCCTATCACCGCACTTCAAAAGGAACACTTATCTATTGCTACACCTTTTTTACTACACAAAATAAAGTGTCCTTATATATACTCTTTAGCAACACTTTTGCTACACCTTTTTTAACATACAAAAAAGTGTCCTTATAAGTACTGTTTAGAGACACTTGAGAATACATTTGTAAATATATACTATTTTATTTCTACACACGATGAAAGATTACAAATTATTAAAATTTAATTTAATTTTTAAATTTTTGTTTCGCTGTTAAAATAATAAAATATAAACATTTTATTTATTAAAAAAATTAAATTAATTTTTTTAATTTTTTATAATAAATAATTATTTTAATTAATTTAATGATTAACAAAATAAAATTTATTTTTACTTTAATAATAAAATCTTTTACTTTAAATTAATTATTTTAAAAATAATTAGCTATATACAACTGTTTTTAACCTTCAAGTTATACAACTTAACAATGGTAGACAACTTGGTGTATTTTGAACATCCAGGATATAATGGCTTCTCACCATCCTCAAGTATCTTTATGAATTCATCTGGATTATTAGTACTCTTCTCATGAGCATTACAAACCATATCATCTAAGGTTTCAGGTGCAACATAATTACCATCAAACTGTCTCGACTCAAAGCCTTCTGGTATTTCACCTTGGTTTGGAACTTTTTCTCCATGCCATATTCATGGATCGTATGTTGTCAACATACCATTGCACATCAGATGTGCTTTTACTCGTGCAGTAGAGGTATTTCTTAAGTTACCGCATAACACACAAGGACAAGACATCGAGCCAAGATCACCAACATTTTTAACCGCAAATTGCATAAATGTCTCTACTCCTACCTCATACTCGTGTGATAATCTATCATAGAACATCCAGTCTTTATTCATTTTTTTAGTATAAATTCCTAATAAATGAAACAAAATAATTATTAAAAATAATTATCACATTGTGTTTAAATGATTCTACACCATTTCTTCACAAGATATTCAACAAATGTTTCACAAATATTTCTAATCTAATTCAACAAGTAAACAACTCAAATCCCTATTTGCATGAATAATTTATTATACTTTTCCACCATCAAAAACTATAAAGTCTTAATTCAATACACAAATTCATTCTTCACTTATGCTACATTGTTTGGTGTTATATCACTGAAAATATTAGTCGACTTGAGTTTAGCACATGTTTACCGGCCATATTGTGACGCATTTAAGGGTATAAATGTCTTTACAATTTTCAAAAGCGATAATTCATGTAAGACATGATTCATAGAAATCTCTCTTTTATACGTGCATTATATTTACTATTTAGAATATCATCATGAATTTCATCAATGCTTCCACACTAATTTCAAGATAATATTATGCTAACAAATAAGTCCACAAACAACCATTGTGATCAAAATAGGGACATAATCATCAAAAGGGATGGATCATCGTAGTGCTTTAGAAATTGATGGATCATCGAGATTAAATTTTGATCAATTTATCATGGATTTGGAAAAAAGACTTGGTAATTGATTATGTGCATTCATTTTTGTCCTCATAGTGGGTGCAATGGCCAACTGAACACATGTATGTATATTATCTTCATTTGATATTCATCAGTCTATCAAATTTGACAAAAAGTGCCGTGTAAGAATTCGAAACAATTAGACTTGCTCCCCAAATCAGATCTATTTATAAAAAGCTGCCTTAAGGCATTCTGCTGTATCTGATTCAGAAGTCCATAATAAGAGTGAGACCAAAATGGGGGAAAAGAAGGGTCATGCTGTGATGATCTCAGTACCATATCAGGGTCATATCAACACATTTGTGAATCTGGATTTACAAATGAAAATCATTTAGATAAAGTGAAATGAAAAACTAAAATCAAGTGCAGTACCTTAATGAGAGGGTAGGATAAGAGCAAGCATAGTGATATGAATTCAAGAATCCAAGAGAAACTAAAAACTAAAACCAAGTGCAGTACCTTGATGAGAGGGTAGGATAAGATTTGGAGAGGCACGACAGCAGTTATGCAGGTGTGGACGACCTTTCTATAGCAAGGGCGACTCAGCGGCGGGCAACGTCCATGGGAGACAATCGACGCGACGGGCAGCAGCGACGGGAGACGAGCGACGGGCAACGCCACAGGGAACGCGATGGGCAGCAGTGACGGGTAACGGGCAACGCCGCAGGGAACGCGATGGGCCGCAGCGATGGGCGACGGGCAACGCCGCAGGGAATGCGATGGGCAGCAGCGAAGGGCGACGAAGCAGGGAACGCGACGGCGACGAGCGACGGCGATGGGCGAAATCAAATGGAAAGAGGGACGGCGATGTTGGAAGACGATTAGGGCAGAAGGGAGGAAAGTAAAAAAAATCTAAGTATCCTATTTATATGTCTCTAATTTTTTTATTTAAAATATATTAAAAAAAATCATATATGTATTATTAAAATTAAATATTAAGACAACATAGATGAATATATGTTGTCTTTGTGCGTGAAAAAATTTACGTCAACATATGATATCATATATGTTGTCTTATAGTGAATTCATTTGAAAAGTAGTATATACGACAACACAATAAGACAACACCAGATAATATGTGTTGTCCTTGTGCATGAAAAAAAATTTAAGACAACATATATATTTAAGACTACACATATAAGGTATACGAAAACACATATTTTTTACCTATGTTGTATAATATGTGTTGTCATAGTGCTTTTTTGGTGTAGTGACATTTCTATATTATTATTATTTATCTTAAAAAAATTAAATTTATACTATAATTTAATTAATAATTTTTATTTTATTTTATTATACCTATTAAATTGATAATATAAAATTAATATTATAAATTCAGTATTAACTTTAATTATGTATTCTATGTATATATATTATTTTTAATAAAACATTACAAGAATTACTTATGGTTTAATGGCTTTCTGACTTGAAATAAGGATCTAATATGTGTGATACGGGTTCAAGTCTAAGAGAACACACTTTTTATTTTATTTTATGTAATAGTATTTTATTATGACATTTAAAAGTGTATTAATAAGTCACTTATCTTCACACTTTAATGTGTATTAATAAAAGTATGTGCCATTATATGTCATAATTCTTCACACTTTAAAGTCTTTTTATTTTATTTTATGTAATATTATTTTATTATGACATTTAAAAGTGTATTAATAAGTCACTTATCTTCACACTTTAATTTGTATTAATAAAAGTATGTGCCATTATATGTCATAATTCTTCACACTTTAAAGTGTGGTGATAGGGGTACTATCTATCCCCACGGCACAATGGACCACACAAAAAATGAAAGTGGTTATAGATAAAATGTGTTAATATATTACCTATTACAACACTTTTAATGTATTTATAAGTAATTTTTTTTGTAGTGTTATACACATATGAGGTGCACCTTGCACCCAGGTGCACCTAATATCAACTCATATAAGATTGATAAAAAAGAGATAAAGAGTGTATAAACACCTTATTTATGAAGGGTGTATAAGAAGGTGTGTACATAAAAGGTGTGTGAATATTCTTATACGTGCTTTGATTATACACGGATAGTTCATACACGAGTGTTATAAGAAAGTGTGTATTTATAAGATTGATATTGAAAATGTGTGTATATATATAAGGTTTGTATTAACACCTCTTTTAATGTGTGTATAAGAAGGTGTATACACATTCTTATACACAAGTGTGTATAACAATGTGTGAGTGTGTATATAAAAGATGTGTATACACATTCTTATACATGATTGATTATAGACGAATAATTTATATAATCAAGCGTGTAAAAAGAAGGTAAATATATATAAGGAGCATAGTAAAAAGAAGGGTAAATTGCGAACACCCCCTGAAGTTTATGCAAACTATCAAATAAACTTCATGGTTTGAAAAACTAGTGATTACCCCCTCCCATTTGCATTGCCTCTATTTTCTTCTTAATTTAAGTTAATTAGATGTGTTGTGGCTCTTGCACGGCATCTGCTGAATACTTTGAATATGGTTGCCACATTGTGTGGACCTGGAAAGGAGATATTGCGTTGGAAGCTAAATCATTAATTAGAGAACTTTCTTACTCCTAATGAGAAGTATGGAATGGTTGAATAAGTTGTGGTGGATGTAACGAACCAAGTGGGTGTTGATATTAATCTAGTTGCTAGCGTCACTTCATTTACAGGAGAGAACTGCTGAAATCCCATGGTCTTGGTAAGAATGTTTATCTTAATGCTGATGGACTTATCTATTAGATGACACAAGAATACATCCGAAATCATACAGCCTTGCACAAGATCTAGCCAAAAAGACAGAGAGGATGTCAATGATGATGCAAAGTATGATGAGGGCTATTGAGCATGTAATGAACAAGCCTCATCTGGTGAGGGCGTAGATGTTTGTGAGTACGCTGAGCGGAAAAACTGCCCGCAAAAGAAAGAGACCCTAAATGACATACGATTAGCGCGGTTCAGATTTGCTGTGCCACTTTCGTACATCATCTTCTGTGTATCTTTGCCACCTAGAATGAGAGAGAAATGACTAACATCTCCACTTAACGGGCATTTAACGGTGCTAAATCATTCATTAAGGAAAATAACAATATTTTAGGAAAGATGTATGTTAATTAATTTCTTTTGAAAAATATATATTCTTCACTTTAAAAAAGGATTGAAAATTTTAATATTATAAAATCTCAACCAAAATGAAACCGTGATGAAGGTTTTATATTTAACTTTATACATTTTATTTATTTATTTATTTATTTATTTATTTTTAATATATTGTATAAATTTTAATTTAATTATGTATATGTAATCCTTAATGAATGTACTTTTTATAATCTAACTGTATCATTAATTTTGTATTAAAAATCTAATAATATTTTTATATAAAAAATATTGTTTTAATTTATAAAGCAAAATTGTATTAATTTTAATTCACTAATATATTTATTAATTTGAATTGAATGTGATTGCACATTATATTTTACTTATATTTTTTTAGTAAAAGGACGAAAAAAAAAAGATAAAAAAAAACAAAAAATCACAAATTTCAATCCCTTGTATTGTTTAGGATATAGGGATTTTATTAAATTATTATTCGACTAAAATCATGAATGACAAAATAATAATAATAATAATAATAATAATAATAATAAACAAATTTCGTCTAAATAATTTTTTCATAGAAAATAGCTTTTATAATTGCATAATTACAGTCAGTAGCTTTCTCAAAATATTTCTAAATAATTCGAAAAAAAAAATCATAGAGTTTGCTTGTATTCTACTCCCTCCGTCCCGGGCAAAGAGATGCATTTACTGTAACTTTTGTGAGAGCTTTATGCAGTCAAACGTACCTATTTGACCGAGACAGAGGGAGTATTTTTTTTAAAGTAAAGAATTTATATTTTCCATAAATATTAATTAATTAAACATCCATCCTAATATTTAGTTAGTTTCTTTAATGAAAGGATTTAACATCGTTAGTGAATGGATTAGGGTTAGTGAATGGATTAGGGGTTACTCTCTCCCACTGATTAGCCATAATATAGTGGGCATGACCAATTAAAAAAATTATCGAACCACAGGGAAGAAGGTACTAGGGTCTAAGCGATCTCGTGTTTGTCATAGTATTATAGAGATGAACGAGAAGGGGAGATAATCAATAAATGACAATAAAATAAATGGATAGATGAATGGGAGATAGATGAATGAGCCAAGTAGATAGAGATGAGATTAACAATACTTAAAGCATGGAAAATCTAGGTATCATGCAATGAATTCATATGTGTCATGGGAAAAAGGCTAAGGGCCAACACTAAGATCACCTAAACTCCCTCTCGGAATGAATAGGATATGGAATGACATTCATTGGATTGGTTCTCACTCAAACAATTCCAACTAGGTACTAAGCTTGAAATGAGAGTCCCTTCACATAATCTATTGACTTCTCAATCTAATAAATGATATGTTCTATCAAAGGGTTCTAAACTATGAAGGACTTCTCAATCTCTTCACAATCTATAATGCACATGAAGTGTATGATGAAATGATTCACTTAATTATCCTAAATATGCAATTGACTTCTCAATCTAATCACATGCTTAAAACAATTAAACACACAAATCATCATAAACCTCAATATCTAAAGCATCAATGATAGAAAATCAATTAACCCAATCAACATAATCATTCAATTGCAAAATACCAAAAATTATCCAACACAATTCATATTGCTAATCTCACAAGGGAGATTAGCCTCTCATATCCATAAGAAAATTAACATAGACATTAAATTCCTTACAAAACATGATAAACAATAGGTTTCAATACAAAGTTTGGATGAAAACTCCCTTGGATGTCTCCAATGGTGATCTTCTTCTTCCCCTTGCAATTCACCTCTCTTCCTTGCTTCTCTAGCTACTTGGATAAAGGTTGTGATGGTTGGATCAAGGTAGATCCAAAGGATGAAGAATGGATGAAGGTGAAGGTGAAGAATGGAGGAAATGGTGTGTGATGTGTGTGTGGAAGGGGTGGAAATCGGATTCTCTTCATAAAATCTGAATGGAGGGGTATTTATACTCCTTGACAAGCTTCTAGAAGGATTCTGAATTTTTCTGATCCCTGACACGACACGAGTCGTGTGGCGAAACACGGCCATAAGGTGCCCGTGTTGCGTGAACTGATGCTCCCGCACGGCCATCGCTTACAGGCCCGTGTTGGCTACACGGGTTGTATGCTGCAACACGAGTCGAGCTCCGCAACACGGCCAAGTGGTGGTCGTGTTGGATAAATAGATGTCGCCGCATGGCCATTCTGGATAGGCCCGTGTTAGCAACACGAGTCATGTGCTGCGACACGAGTCGTGTGCTGCGACACGACTCGTGCTCCCGACACGGCCAGTCGTGTTGCTGCTGCCCTGTTTCCTTCACTGTTTTGGCTCGTTCTCCCTCGTTTCAACTCCAAATTGAGATCCGCTTTTTCCTACATCTTTCTTATCATGTTTAGCATCAAATAAAAAGTGAAAATCTTATGTTTAAGCTCATTCACATACATTTCCATAAAAACACAAAACACAACCAAATAGTACATAAAATACGGGTAAAATAATACGAAAACACATATAAAAATACACTAAAATCTAGGTAAAAATATCACTCATCACCCATCATACGTGGCGACAATCCAAACGGTGGCACATGAGATGATGTACGAGAGTGGCATAGAAAATCCGAGCCGCGATTAGCGTTGATGGATGGCTTTCATGATCGGCATCTATCAATATTCAAATTAAATACAAATTAAAGGAGGTAATTAGTAGTTTTTCAAACCACAAGATTTATTTGTTAGTTTGGACAAACTTTGAGGGGTTGTTCGTAATTTACCCTAAAAAGGAGCATGTTTACATATTCTTATATAATCAAGCATAGGATGTCAACGGGCCGGGTCTGGAGCGATAGCTAACTACCCGAACCCGATCTGTTCTTAAAAGGCCCGCGTGCCAGACTCGCCCCGTTACCTATATGGATCCTATATTGCATACCCGTACCAAGACCCGTAAGGGCGGGTCCGCCCCGCCTCATTTTTTTTTTGTATTTTTTTAACCAACCATCATCAATACATAAAAATTAATTTAACATGCACCCACATATAAACATCCATAAAATTAAAGAAATAAAAATAAATAAATTGTAAGCATATTAAATAAGTTCCATATACCAACATAAATGAAATTATAATTATTATACACATTAAATAAATTAATGATAGTTATTATACACAATAAATAATTTAATAACTTAAAAATATAATTATAATTAATATAATTATTATATATAACAAATAGTTATAAATAATTTATATATATAAAATATAAATAATTGTAATAAAATAATGTACACAATAAAATAATTTATTATAACTTCCAAATAATATATACAATAAATAATTTAATATAATTATATATATAATATAATTTGGTCACTTACTATTGGATACATAAAATAATGCATAATTGCTATAAATTACATGACTCAAAGCACTAATACTCATAACTACACAATCATGATTGTAATACCATAAATACCCTTATGTGTTTGCACAATTTTATTTTGCACAATTTTATTTGCACAATTTTATTTTTGCACATTTTAAGTTCCGGCGAAGGTCCGGCAGCCAGTGGCAGAGGTCAGGCGGCGGTCCAACGGAGGCCCGGCGGCGGTCCGGCAGTGGGTGGGTAGGTGAAGGGTAGAGTTTGTGGTTTAAAAGTGTATTGGATTATAAGATTATATTTGATATTTTACTTTAATATCTTGTATGTGAGAGTAATTATTTGAACTCATTATATCTCATATTAATTTAGGGTAAAAGTGTGTACAGTGGTTTTCCCAATATAATTATATGTATAAAATATAAAATAATTTTAGGTATATTTTGTTCAGGACGAATTCGGGGCGGAACGAGACTAAACTAATACCCGAACCCGCCCCCCGTATGTTTGTAGGTCCGGTCCAGATCGCCCTATTTTTTATACGTGTCAGGTCTATATCGCCCCAAAACGTACGGGTCGGGTCGAAATTGGCATCCCTAATCAAACGTGTATAAGAATATGTGTATATATAAGATTCATAATAAAAAGAAAGTGAGTATATATATGAAGCATAGTTAAAAAAATCATGTATACACATTCTTAGGCATGATTTTAATCATTTTTTTCTCAAATTTAAGTTTTTTTATTTTTAATTTTATTTATTTAATTTCAATTATTATTATAACTTTTTAATGTCTTTTGATTAATATATATTTTATTTAAGGGGTTTATTCATAAAAAGTGTATCATATGTTTAATTCTAATTAAAATGGTAAAATTGTTATGTATGGGGTATGTTTAATAATTGATGCTTATTTTTTATAATTTTAGTGGGATGTATTTAGTGGGATTCGTTTAGTAGAACCGTGAATGCAAATAGCCGCCCCCATAAAATAATTCTTAAATAAAAGAATCAAGTCGATTTTTTATATGAATTTTGAAAAAAAAAATCTCTTGAAAATCAAATTCTTCAACCTCTTATCTGTGAAATTGGTAAATGTTATTTCACTGGTTTACGTTTACAAGGTACTTGCGTACAGTGCGAAAAGCAAAATCTATCCAATCTACCTTAGTCTATACTAAGGGTAAAAAATAAAAAGAGCATAAAGCTAACAAAACTAATGACTTCCTACTACATCCTTGGCACAAGTGCTCAAGGATACATCTTAATAATTCAAGTAGAGTCTAACAATTTGAGTCAAAATCTTGTCAGCAATGCATGTAGGTGAGAGCATTATCGAACCAAAAAGTAGGGCGTTCCTCTCTGTCCATATGTTATGATCATGGAGGAGAAGGTTATGGTGAACAATTTCTTGATCTTCTTATTGTTTCGAGCATCAGCATGTATCTTCCTTAGAGCATCTCCCACATAATTGAATCTTCTTCTCCAACCAATTTTGTTCCTTACAATATTCCATATACATAGTGTGTAGGGGCAGTGGAAGAAGAGATGTGCTTGGGTCTCCTCAACTCCCACACAAAATCCACAGTTGAAGTCCCTATTAAAATTCCATACTCTATCCTTCGTGTACAGTATTTCTCTATGTAAAAGTCACAATCTGAAACTATGTTTTCTCACTATCCATTTATGTCAAATTTGTTTGTAAACAAATGAAGCTTCTTTGATTTCATCCTTCATCTTTGCATACAATAACGAGGGTAGAAATTTTCCATGCACACATTCTTGCATGATTTGCTCCAACGATTCTGCTTCTCCCACTACTCTGAGTATCCAATTTCTCAAGTGGATCAAAGTTTTCCAGGAGTATGAAGTGTTGGCCCTTGGTGTGACTCTAGTCCACTCACAACTTCTAAGATACACTCCATGGATCCACATCATCATCCTTAAAACCAAAGAAGAATTGTTATCAGCCGAGTATAGGACATTCAAAACAGTAGCAATAATATTATGCAATGGGTCTCTCATATCCAAATCAACGGGTGCTATCCACAAAGAGAACCCCAAAAAAGATGATGTATTGTTGCTATCAAGCAGCATGCATATTCAAACAGAAATGAATTGATAAAGGCTTTTTCATGAGTAATTCCATAAAAAATGGACAGAGCCCGATAATCCATAAACAGAGTATTGAAATTACTCTTAAAGGGAGCAGTCCATAATCTGTGAGATGCTAAACACCATCGTGAACCGGCAGGAAGCAACAATCGACTATACAACAGACAAACTTGAATGATTGGAGGCTGTTTGGAGTCGCTGAGAAGAGACCAGGCCCGTATGATGTAGCAAGGGGAGGCGGGGCCCAGAATTGAATATTTTCACTACTAGAAAGACAGGGATTGAGGGAGAGGCTGTTTAAGGCAAGGCCATCAGCGACTGAGATGGCGGCAGCCGTGAAAGGGGAGGACCCAGGGTAGGTTTCTCCAGAGCGGAAGCATAAGAGCCGCCAATAAAATACTCTGAATTAGAATCAGAGTTAATTGAAAATTCCTTGGCGGAAGAAGGCAGTCGCTGGGAGACGACTACATTTATCGAGACTGAAGGGAAATATAATCCGATTAGTTGGCAACACATCTCTTGGCAGAGAATCAGAAAACCATATTGGATAACATCTTTCCAGCTCACTGCACTAGCTCTCGTTCCCCACAAAAATCTCCTAGTCATGGTTTCCACTTTTGCAACAACAACTTTGGGTACTTTAACCATCATGCACCAAAAGGGGAGTACACCATAGATCCCTAAAGTGATTAATTCAAGCATACATGTAAAAGAAACAAGTTTGGATTACCACTTGTTGATCATGCTGTTGATTTTGTCCATCATAGGTTTGAATTCCTATACTCATATTCTCTTACTGCATATTGGAATACCCAAATACTTAAAAGGAATAGAGCCTCTATTATATGGCAGAATGGTGCATATTAGATCAGTCTGTTGTGGGTTAACACCTACCATGTAGATATTCTATTTTTTAGGGTTGACAGAAAGGCCCGATGTTCTTCCAAACAATTGTAAAACTCCATCCACTAAGGAAGCGGTTGAAGTATCTCCATATCCCAATATTAAAAGATCATCAGCAAAGATCATATGGGATATCTCCACCCTTTTACAGATTTTAGAATGATACCTGTAATCACCCAATCTGATTCTACTAGCCATTAAACGACTAAAGTGTTCCATGCACAGAACAAATATCATAGTTGATATTGGATCACCTTGCCTCAACCCTCTTTTTCCTTTGAAGAATTCTTCTGGTTTCCCATTGATTAACAATAAATATGAGGTAGTAGATACGCATTGTTTAATCCAAACGAGGAACCTGTCAGTCATTCCAAGCTCATGTAGCATTGAATATAAGATATTCAAGTTGACAGAGTCATATGCTTTAAATATGTCCACCTTTATAGCCATTCTAGGAGATATACTTCCAATTTTCCTTCCATATCCTCGAAGGACTTCTTTTACCAATATCACACAATCCTTCATTTTTTCTACCCTTAACGAAACCAAATTGAGCTGGATCTACAATAAGGGAGAGGCACCTTCTCAATCAGCTAGCTATCACCTTAGCTATGATTTTATATACCGTATTGAAACAAGAGATTGGTCTAAAATCTTTTACCCCTGGCTGATGTGTCGATTTCGGAATGAGGGAAATAAACATCGAGTTGAGCTGCTTAAGGAGCTTCTCTTTCCGAAAGAATTTCATGACTGCCTTCGTAAGATCTTCCACAACCACATTCCAAGCCTTTTGGAAGAATAGTGAAGTGTATCCATCAGGACCAATGAATTTGTTTTTATTGATCAACAATAATGCACTCTTTATTTCATCTACTTTTACATTCTCTTGCAGAATTATCACCTCTTCAGAGGTAATCTTTGGCTCCAAATTAACCACCTCTGGATCAATATTCTCAGATACTATAGCTTCCTCCCCCAAGAGTACAGTGTAGTAATTGACGAAGGAGTCAACCACCACTTGGTAGGAAGTGATTGGACCCTCCTCCGAGAAGATCCTGTATATACCATTCGTCACTGCATTTCCATTAATCAAGAGGTCTCCAAGAACTTCAAAACTTCAACCTCTTATTTGTTTTGAGGAAGAATTATATTGATTATCAACAAGGTTTAAATTTTTCAGATATTTCCACGATATATCCGTATTTGGAGAGTATCAATATCGATATCAGGGAAAAAGATGTATCTTTTCTGATGTCGAGGATATATCGGGAAATATCGAGAAACATCGGTAACAATATCGATATCGATTTGTCACAGTTCAAATTTTTTCATATGTCGAGATATATCATGAAAATATTGCTAAAATATCGAGAATATATCGAAAATATCGAAAAATTATTCATATCTTTAAGAAATTTTTATGATTTTTTATATTACTTTTACCACCTAAATACAATTTTTTTTATTAACTTGATCAATTTTAAAAATAGAGTAAAATAAAATAGAGCAACACTTGCATGAAATTATTAAGACTGTGTTATTTTATTTAATTAATTATCACTTATTATCACTCTTCATTAAAATTATTACTATTAAGTAAATGAGGAATTTCCTTTCATGTACACAGTGTGATAATATAATCTGATTAAAAATACAATTATTTTGATAAATTTAATCAGATCGGGACGGATGGAGTATTTTATTAGTACATAACAATGCTATTCGCACATTCAGAACTATGTTCAAAATTTCTCTAATTCGATGAGCCAATACCAATATTGTTTAGATCAAGATGGCATCACATGTTTTACATTTGAGTATCATAAATTATAATTTTGGTATTAGTTATTAAGTACTCACCTCGTCCGCTTTCAAGGGTATCATTTTTCATTTTGGGTGTCCGTCCTCAAGGGTCTCATTTTCTTTTTTATCCACACACACCAACTAATATAACTAAAAAATGGGACCCACATCTCTACTAGTACAACTACCTACTACACATTAAATAACAATACTCTTTAATCTACGTGCACAAAAGCAAATGACACCCTTGAATCCTGACGGAGGGAGTATTGTATGACTTTAGACTATTTAAATATATTGTAATTAATTTGCTTATCATATTCTACGAGATTTTAAATTATATTATATATTAAAATTAGTTAATATATATTGAAAAGTTTAAAATTATTTTATAATTGATTCTCTACTTGAATTGCTATATCGAAATAAATCTTTATAGCGATTTCAAACTATTCTTTAGAGGAACTTGAAAAATCTAGTTCCTCATCCGCTAATAAGGTATTCATTTTGCTATTTTAGTCGTTCACTTTAAAGGTATTCATATTCCATTTTTAGTATAAGGACCTCACGCATGGCCTCACCACTCACCACTAATACAACTACCCACTTTATATAAAATAATAATACTCCTTAATCTACGTACAAAAAGCAAACGATTACCTTATCGATGAACGTAGGTAGTATTATTTTTCTTCGAAAATCGACTATCATTAATTTGTATGACTTTTATATATTTGAAATGATAACAGTAAAGTCTTATTTATAGGTGGAGGGAGTGAGAAGAAATATTATCAAATATATTTTTTTCTCTATGTGTATATTTTATATTAATTTATTTATTTATATTAAAAAATTTGGTAATTACTTGTAATTAATAATACTAAAATAAATAAACTATAATAAATGCATTTGAAAAAAAATATTTTGTTTTAAACTTTTTTTTTATTATTATCATTTAAAAAAATAATTTTATGGCGTCGCCACATTGTAAATAATAGATAAATAAATAAACAAATAATTATTGACAAAAGTATACAGAGTATTAAAGTTGTCCCAAGTCCAAACAAGTTGTCTACTATGAGTCTATTACCCAAGTCCAAGCTTGAGTAGTTGAGTGGGCCTTCTTGTGTACCCTCCCAGTCTCATGAAAAGAATATATAAATATTTTTTATTTTTTATTTTGGACTTTCTATTTTAATATTTAGGTTTCCTTTTTCTGGCATATAAAACTCACATAAAACAATTAATATATCATCAGAGGATCCACATCCAACACTAATATACATATTTACTTTTACATTAAATATTATATCATTCTATCCACTATCCATATAAAATATTTCTCCATCCGTCCACACTTATGTTCACACTTTTCGTTTTCGTCCGTCCCACACTTATATTCACCACCCAAAAAAGGAAACTTCACATAAACCAACAACCTCAAAAGTCATCTTAATTTCAAAAATATCACTCACACCTAACACACATAACATACTTTATAATTTATTTATTATCTAAAAATACCACAATACCCCTAAAAAGTCAATAAAGTTGGTCAAAAAATAATTTTTTTACAGTACAGTGTCGCTGAATATAAGTATGAGATGGAGGGAGTATATTCTTAATGAATGTGCAAAAAAGCAAACATAAGCATTAAAATGAGACCGAGGAAATAATATCTTATTAATATTGTGTGTAAGATCATAAAAATATACTATCACATACTCCCTCCGTCCGCTTCTAAGGTATCCATTTTATTATTTTTGGCGTGCGCTTCAAAGGTATCTATTTACTTTATATAGTAAAAAAGTATACAATATGGTCAATCACCTCCCTCTAATATAACTATCCATTTTACATATAATAATAATAATTTTTAATACACGTGCAAAAAATAAATGAATAGATTTAAGATAGGGAATGAGAGTATTTTGTGTGAGATCCATTTGAAAAGGGAAATGTAACTGGAATCTAAATGCAAGTGTTTCAGTCCCGGAGAGAGTATATAATGCATCGTCACAATCATTTTAAAAATAGATGGAATAGTTGTTGGTGGTGGAATCTTTTCGCATCAGCTTTCATCGATAAGCTTCAAAAGCTGACAGAGCTCTATCTCACCATTTCTCTTTTCCACCATTTTCGCGATATATACTACACACGCATCAACTCTCTCTCTCCCTCTCTGCGAATATCCTTCTCCATGGGTTGCCAGAGACACCTCTTCGCTACAAATTCCCTGGGATTATCCCTCACCAGGCGCTGGCTTTCTACTGGTACTGCTGGCCTACAGCGCGGCGCCTCCGCTTCTGCTCCGCCGGAGCTTCCTCCTTTCGACTATGACCCAATCCCTTATCAGGGCCCTCTCGCTGATCAGGTTCTGGAGAAGCGCAAAAGATACTTGGGCCCCTCTCTCTTTCACTACTACCAAAAGCCCGTAAGCCCGCAATCTCTACATATACATTAAGACGATAAGCGATTCTCTGTCTTGTGTGTGTGTTCTTAATCAAATTTGACGATTTTGAAATAAGGGTACGAAATGTTAATTTGGGAATAATTGGACTTTATGCTCTGTTCTGATCGGTACATCGGTACATATCTTTAAAAAAAAAAATTGACTGTTAATTAATGATTTCATGTGCATCAGAATTGGTATTTGTGTGGTTAGGGGGTTTGAAAATGAAGAATTCCGGTATTGATTTGTTGCTTGATTTCGAAATTCATTCTCATTCCTAATGTTGCAATTATAGTATTCAAATCCATTGTGCTAGTCTGCAGTAACTTCATTCCGATTAATGTGTTGTTTAATATCTTCAACTGGAACAGCTGAATATCGTTGAAGGGAAAATGCAGTATTTGTTCGACGAAAATGGGAGGCGTTATCTTGATTCATTTGCAGGAATTGTGACAGTTTCTTGTGGTCATTGCCACCCTTATATCCTTAATGCTATAGTGGAACAAAGCAAGCTTCTTCAACATGCCACCACCATATACCTGCACCACGCCATAGCCGACTTTGCTGAGGCTCTAGCATCTAAAATGCCGGGAAATCTCAAGGTAGTCCCAACATTCTATTTGTTATGATTGATGAAATGCTGATTTCCCAATTTTGCTGCTCTTTATGCTTCTCTTCTTTCGTAAATCAGTTGTTTCTTTGGTCTTTAGCTGTGAAAATTTAAGATTTGTGTTGTTCTGTTTGCTGTTTGATTCAATTCTTTTTGGAAATGCAGGTTGTGTATTTTGTGAATTCAGGGACAGAAGCCAATGAGCTAGCAATGTTGATGGCTCGGTTGTACAGTGGCAACCTTGGCATGCTTGCATTGAGAAATGCATATCACGGTGGAAGTTCTAATACGATAGGACTGACTGCGCTCAATACATGGAAGTACCCGATTCCTCAGGTTTATATTCACTTGCAAAACTTTGTTTTTCATTTCTCAGATGTCTTCATAATCAATTCATTTTTAACTTTATCCATATTTTTACTACAGTGGGAATTTTATGGTCATATGGATGAGTTATTAGTGTGTTCTATGTTTTGTTGTGCCAATCAAATGTAGAAGTTTGAATGTCATTAAAAAAATTTAGAAGTCAAATCCAGTCCACTATTGCAATTATGTGTGCCTTAATGACTTTGGATGTTAGAGGACCTTTTTATGAGAAATTTTAGTATATTTTTTTGCATTTTCCTTTGTCAGGAGAAGTTGTCTGTCATTGCACGTTATTAAACAAACGTGTTACACATTGTTAAGATGCCCCCCACCCAACCCAACTCAAAGCAAATAGAGTTCTTTTTTTTGTTTTGCTGGTACACCTGTTCCACCAACTGTTTTGAGTTACTGAGTTGTGTTTTCCCATAAAACTCCAAGGGTGAAATTCATCATGTGCTGAACCCAAATCCATATAGTGGAGTGTTTGGCTCAGATGCCAAACGGTATGCTGAAGATGTGCAAGATCACATTGATCATGGCACTTCAGGAAAAGTTGCTGGTTTTATTGCAGAGACAATTCAGGTTTGTCACTTTTTCGTCTATTTCCATATGAAGCTGAGTTTAATATCAAGTCTGTGCAGTTGTATGTATAATTCCTGTTATAGGGCCTAAGTTGTTGGTTCTTTACGGATGACAGGGAGTTGGTGGAGCAGTGGAATTGGCACCTGGATACTTGAAACTTGTTTATGATATTGTTCGTAAAGCTGGTGGTGTCTGCATTGCTGATGAGGTGCAAACTGGCTTTGGTCGCACGGGTAGCCATTATTGGGGTTTTGAGACTCAGGGGGTCATTCCTGATATAGTTACAATGGCTAAGGTATTGAGCTTCTCTTAGCCTTTTAAGGTCTCTTTCTATAGTTTCGGCCATTTTTATAGCCTTTTTGTTATAACAAGGAAACTATAAATTATAAAACTCAGGGTATAGGCAATGGTTTGCCACTTGGAGCTGTTGTAACAACCCCGGAAATAGCCAGTGTTTTGGCTCAGAAAATACAGTTTAACACCTTCGGAGGCAATCCAGTATGCTCGGCTGGTGGACTAGCAGTACTCAAAGTTCTTGAAAAGGAGAAACGACAAGAGCACTGTGCCGAGGTTGGCTCTCACATGATTGGGCGTCTAAGAGATCTCCAACAAAAGCATGAGAGTATATTTCTCTTTCCCACCTAAATAAGATTACCAAATCATCAATAATACTGTGGTTCTCATTCTTGAGAATATCTGAATTTATCTGGTTTTGTGAGCTTTGTATTTTCGGGCGTAAACATTGATTAGAATTTCTGTATTTTCCTAGTAATCGGTGACGTTAGAGGAAGGGGTCTAATGGTCGGGATAGAACTCGTGACTGACAGAGAACAGAAGACACCGGCCAAGTCGGAAACTGGTGTACTGTTTGAAAGCCTTAGAGGTTCATATCACAAATACTAGAAAAATTTGAAATGATGTTATATTATACTTTGAACTAGCTATAGCATTTTAACTGAGCATAATGATATATGTCTGCAGAACTCGGTATCTTGGTTGGGAAAGGCGGACTTCACGGGAACGTGTTCAGAATAAAACCCCCCATGTGTTTTACGAAAGATGATGCTGGTACTTCCTACTCACTGTTTCCGATCTTCATCGTTTGCAATTTAACTAAAAGAATATTGTTTGGGGTTTGATGTAGATTTCCTGGTGGACGCCCTGGACTACAGCTTATCAAAGTTGTGAGGAAATCATCTCAAAATGTTGGAAAATCAGCCGCAGTTGACATTTGTAAGAAGAATGAATGTGTTCAACTGTTGGCTACTTTTATCAGACAAGTTGATATAGACTGTGTATTTGATCATTAATAAGAAATTATTGTTAATCTATTCCAAGAACATAAGCATGCTTTAAAACATGTTTTTAGGCATCCTACAGCTTCTTTTGTTTGAATTTCACACAAGCATTTGCACCCTCATGTTCTTAAGAAATTGTTAAGAGGCCAGAGATGAGGTAACAACACACACCCTAACTTGCAGAGTTAAAACAAGTGAGTTAAATATGAACGCAAATTCAATCTCATTAAAAGGGAGGATGCAGGTCCCTGAAATTTTTTTTTTAATTAAATTAAATTTAAAAAAATAATAAATGATAAATAAAATTTTGGGTCCAGGGATTTTGTAACATTTTAATGGAACTGTTGTAAAATATTTAATAATGGTCATTACTCATTAGAATAGATAGTACCCTTCATCTTCTCTATATAAAGAGAAGGGCTGTGTAAGAGAAGTGTGAGTTTTGATGTAGTTAATAAAATTTCTATTTCCCTCTTATATTTGTATTCTTCTATTTATTTTATGTTCATCTTACTATTCACTCCAAATTCTTCTCAACATATTATCAGCACGAGCTAACCAATCGGAGCCACAAATTGAAGGGACCCTAGAAAAGAATCGTGTCTTTTTTGCAAGGTAATATTCAAATCTTAAATATTAGTAATTTATATTTCTGACAATATTTGTTTGATCATGAAATTATTGATCTAAATATCATGAGTTAAATAATAATAATAAAAAATAAATAAATTTTAGTTATGTTTAATTATTTCTATCATGCATCTTGATAAATTGAAATAAATTGATGTGTATATGATCCATATTGTGATTTATCCATGACACGAAAGATTGCATTCATATTTTTTTTATTTTAAATCACCATACATATATGTTAATTCGGATGGATGCATTATCAAAAATTTTTAATTATGCTTAATTATTTATATTATGCATGAAGTTGATGCAAATTTACAAAGGCCCCTAACGATTTATGATTTCATATTATTATTTTTAATTAAGTATGAATTTTTTTTCTTTCGAAATCAAAATTTTTATCATATAAAATTGACAAACATTATTACATATTTTAATTAATTTGCAAATAATGATATTTATGAAATATATGTATATTTTTTATATATATGAAAATGTACTAATAAGATTGGTGGACATCGATAAATTATTAAATAAATTATTTAAATATATCATTAAGATCATATTTTTTACTTAATTAATGATAGTATAAGATCTATTCTTCAAATCACTTAACAATTTAATATATATTTTTTTTATGGCTAGTGCATACCTAATTAACAATAATTGTTATCAATATATATTTTTTATGGTTAGTGCATACCTAATTAACAGTAATTGTTGTCAATATATATTTTTTTTATGGTTAGTGCATACCTAATTAACAATAATTGTTGTCAATATATTTTTTTTTTATGGTTAGTGCATACCTAATTAACAATAATTGTTGTCAATATATATTTTTTTTATGGTTAGCGCATACCTAATTAACAATTATTGTTGTCAATATATATTTTTTATGGTTAGTGCATACCTAATTAACAATAATTGTTGTCAATATATATATTTTTTTATGGTTAGTGCATGCCTAATTGACAATCATGATTTAAAAAAAAAACACAAGCATCAAATTCGACTAGAATTTAAGATTGTGGTCGAATTTTTCCAAAAAAAAAATATCAACTTCTCTGGACCTTTTTTGCACTTCTGAATAGACAACACTTTTCTGAATAGTGTTGCCTTTCTCAAATGTTGCCAAATGCTGGAAAATGTTGTCTTTGCCGAATTTTTTCCTTTTTTTTTTTTACCTTTTTCATCCCGACTTATTATTTAAGTTGGAGGCAACTTTACTTATAAATTACTACTCCATATTAAATCATTTCATTGGAATCTATTATACCACATACTATCAATACAATGATTAAATTATTTTATGGAGTATGTAATATTATTAATTAACAACATTTTATTTAAATATTGGATGCGAAATCGTACATTATTATTCAGCGTTATATGATGCTAAATTATTTATTTTATTAATAATTTAGCTTATTGAAAATATCCGACATCACCAAAAGAGAATTTGTCGAGCTCGCCCTTGATGGCAACAACTATTTAACTTGGGCCTTAGATGTTGAAATCCACCTCACATCGTGTGATTTAAGTGACACTATCAACTCAAAAGCTGAAAGTACTCCTGCCCAGAAGGCTAAATCATTAATATTTCTTCGCCACCATCTAAACAAAAATCTTAAAAATGAGTATCTAACCGAAAAAGATCCTCTTGTTTTATGGCAATCCCTGAAGGATCGTTTCGATCAGCAAACTGTGATAATCCTCCCTCAAGCTCATATGATTGGCTGAATTTAAGGTTTCAAGATTTTAAATCTGTGACAGAATACAATTTCACTTTACACCGTATTGTCTCACAACTGAAACTCTGTAAGCAGAATATTACAGAATTTGAGCTAATTGAAAAACTCTATCCACTTTCCATGCTAGTAACCTCGTACTCCAGTAGCAGTACATAGCTAAAAATTATTTTAAGTATTCATAGCTTATTTCTGCATTATTGGTAGCAGAAAAACACAATCAATTGCTAATGAAAAATCATAATGCTAGACCAGTTGGTTCAAAACCTGTGCCTGAAGCACATGGTACATTCAAGAGGAACTACACTTGGCGTGGAAAGGGTAGAGGAAGAGCAGCAGGTAACGGACGAGGAAATCCAAATTGGACTCCTCGAAATGGCCGTGGTGGTCTATGCAATCTTACTTGGAATCTTAATAGGCCTCAACGAGGTAATTCTAATTTACCCAATCAAGGTAGTGGTCGAGGTCGAGGATTTAATAATACTGATAGGGCACAGGGTGGTGGAATAATTCAAAACAAATCTCATGGACAAAATTCAAATTCCACTCAACAAGAATTACACCAAAATCAAATTTGTCATCGATGTGGATGCGAGGGTCATTGGTCTCGTACTTGACGTACACCAAAGCACTTGGTTGAAGCATATCAAAGAATGAAAAAAGACAAAAAAGGAAAAGGAATAAGTGGTGAATCTCATCATGCAAAATTGCCTGAAGCAAAGAATGAATTTGACCATGACAATGACGACCTCTTGGGACTCGAGCTCGAAGATTATGGAGATCAAATGTGATCTTTATTCTCATTTTATTTAAAATTTTAAATGCTAGACAATTTAATTATTCTCATGCATTTTAGTTACTTTTATTATAAAATGTTTTACTATTAAAGAAAATTTTTCATGGGCTCATAAAATTGGGGCATGATGGATTTTCATTAGACCTCAAGCCTACTAGAAAATTATGATTTTTCGATTTTCATTGGGGTTATGAAATTCGAATAAAATAGTGGGAGACATTTAATATTGAAGACCTTATATTAAATTAATATTAATTTTCATAGCTTTCTCATTTTCTGCTTCATCATTTTGTAGATTCATCTACTGAAATGACAAACAATCCTATAACTGCTTTAATTGGGCAAAACAAGTTAACTGGACCAAACTTTAATGATTGGCTGAGAAATTTCAAAATTCTCTTAAAATCTGAAAGAAGTGAATATGTTCTTGACAAACTAATCCCTGAAGCACCTGGTGATGATGCTAAGACTGAGGAACTTGAGAAGTTCAAACGTCATCAGGATGACTGTCACACCCCAATTTTCAATAAATAAGATTTATACGTAAAATTCTTTAATAAAAGCCCTTGAAAAGGGGTACGACCAAGCACTTTGTTAAATAAATAATAAATAGCTAAAAAAATATTATAGCTCAAGTTACAAGTCCTATAAGTTTCAATCAACCTTTATACGATTAATGCAATATAAATAAAAGATAATTAAGATTTTGGTCCTATAAGTTTTTAGCAAACTTTATGCAAATAATTCAAGTAAAAGATGTTAAATAAATATTTTGGTCCTCTAAGTTTTACTGCAGAAACCTTTTTGAAGAGAAGGACTATTCATAACGTACAAACATACAGGACCTGTCGAATGTTATAAAATAAAACTAAACGTGCCATCCTCCACCTTGCATAACATTTATAACAATTAATTTAAATAAAATATAGGACCTAAAACTTACAGGACAAGTTTTGTTTCACAAATTTAATTGAAATACATAACAGATCGCAACAGTTTTAATAATACAAGAAGAAATAAGGAATTTACAAGAATTTATGTAAACACTACACGACCAAAAAGGCAGCCAAAAGACAATTACATGTCACCATATTGTTTTGTAAAACTTCATCATGAAACATACGCATTATCAAACCTTTTTAAAAGGTATACAATGGACATTAATAAATTGAATAAGGGACAGTGGCCAAGTCGACTTCGAAAAAAAACTCTAGTTAATAGAAATTAAAATCTATTCGGTGCATAAACACCACCACCGACAGGCCATCCATCCATGTGGCCATACTAATCTACCTCAAAAACATTCCAAATTACATGAAATAAGAGTAAATCCTAAACATGACCAACACTACAGAATTATTTCAATTAAGAAATACTGCACATAAACAAATTGGAGAAACAGATTGTAATTAGGAGTAACAATCTCGACTAACCTTTATTTTAATTATACAGATGAAACCCAACACCTACGATCTACCCTGTAAACATCAAGCATGCCAATCTGAACCATTAATTCAACATGATCCTTCAACTTTCAAAACAGTTTCGCAGCCTACACGTGAGTAAAACAACACAATCTCATTTAAATTCTTCATGCTCATAAGCAAATAAAACATAAATTTGAATGTACGCCATAAATTGTAATTTATTGAAATCTTTATTGAAGTCTCCTCCTGCCAATGCTCCCCGCTCGTACGCTACCGCCACGCTTAACCTGAAAGAGAGGTAAATCATAGGGAGTGAGCAATCCACCGCTCAGTGAAATAAATTACACACTAATTATCATTCAAACGCTACTACGAGTGAAACTGAAATTCTTACACTTATAACTTGAAATTTCAAATCAGGTTGGTAAGCACCTTTCGGTTCAATACCATGTTGGCAAGCATCGCGATTCAATACCCTTGACTTATACTTAATAATTCATGAATAACATAGCATGTTCATGTTTAATCACATCATGTAGGGTTTTAAATACATAAACAACACATAATAAATCCCACCTATCGATCATGTAAAAGTCTTGAATTCGAGAGTTGTATGTCGTGACCAGCCCAGTCGAAATCCTTCTCCCTTCGTATGAGAGCAGTCGTGTGAAAAATAAAAGTTGGATGTGTAGGAACGAAAGAATGATCGATTTGATACTTAAATGAATGAGCCAAACCTCAAAAATAATTAACGTGTAAGGGAGTCAAACTTTCCTTAGCAAAGAGAATAAATTTGGGAGTGATAGCAGGGAAAATATTTCTTTGATAATAGATGAGATATGATAAGATTTTCTTGGGCAGGAAAATATTTCATATATATGGAAAGTGTATATCATACTGATATTCTCTCATTCATGCGGTTGTAGTTAAGTAAGTGGGCTGGACAGGCTTCATGCTTGCATTCGGCTTCTAAGGGTTGGGCCTCAAATAATAAACGTATATAATTTTATGGGATGTTATATCCTACCCTTATAATAAAAATTTCGTCCTCGAAATTCTATCATAATATAAACGTCTTACCCGTAATGAAAGAGGGGAATCTTGCTTGTATCTCATCTTCTCTTTTCCATGTGGCCTCATCTTCCGTGTGTCGACTCCATTGCACTTTAATGAACAATACGTCATGGTTTCGAATCTTTTGGATCTTTCATTCCAAGACTTCCATAGGTTCCTCTTCATATGTTAAGTCTTTGCCAATCTCCAATGTCAAGAAATTTACCACGTGGCTAGGATCATGAACATATTTTCTCAACATCGAAATGTGGAAAACATTATGAATTGAGGATAACTCGGGTGGTAAAGCCAAACGATAGGCTAGATCCCCAACTCGTTTGAGAATTTATGGTCCAACAAAACGGGGCCTTAGTTTCCCTCTTCTTCCTAATCGTATGACACCCTTCGTGGGAGCCACCTTTAGAAAAACATGGTCTTCGACTTCAAAATACAAGTCTCTTGTTCTTTGATCAGTGTAAGACTTTTGTCTATTTTAGGCAGACTTAATTCTTTCTCGAATGACTCTAATCTTGTCCACTGCTTCTATCATTTTGGGGCCTAGGACAGCCCTCTCACCAACATTGTCCCAATATAATGATGATCTACACTTCCTTCCATAGAGCACTTCATAAGGGGCCATCTTGATGATCGCTTGATAACTATTGTTATAGGCAAACTCGACTAGAGGTAGAAACTTTTCCCATGCCTCATCAAAGTCGAGTGTGCATGCTCTTAACATATCTTCCAAAATTTGGATTGTTCTTTTGGATTGTCCATCGGTTTGCAAGTGATAGGAGGTGCTGAAATTTAATCTTGTTCCCATGGCCTTGTGCAGACTTTCCCAAAATCTTGAAGTAAAGCGCGCATCTCTATCGGACACTATTGAAATTGGTACGCCATGAAGCTTCACTATCTCTTGAATATATAATTGAGCAAACTGTTCCATTTTGAACGTCATTTTCACTGGTAAGAAATGAGCCGACTTGGTCAGTCGATCAACAATGACCAAATGGCATGATATCCAACCTTGAAAAACCCACAACGAAATTCATGACAATTTGCTCCCATTTCCACTCGGGAATCTCGAGTGGTTTAAGCTTTCCGGCTGGTCGCTGGTATTCAATCTTAACTTGTTGGCAAGTTAAACATCTTTCAACAAAGTATCCGATATCTCGCTTCATACTCCTCCACCAAAATCTTTCTTTCAAATCTTGATACATCTTTGTTCCTCCCGGATGAGCGGTGTATGGATCTCCATGTGCTCTCCTAAAATCTTCTCTCTTAATTCTTCAACCATTGGAACACATATTCTTCTATTTAATGTCAACACTCCTTCATCATCTACCTTGAAGCCATTATATTCGTCTCCTTGTGCCTTCTTCTTCATTCCTTGCAAAAAGTGGTCTTGCTCTTGAGCTCCCTTTATCTCCATTTTCAAACTCAGTAGGATCTCCAATGATGCAATGATCGCACTTGTGTCGGAGGGTGATGTCACCAACTCGATTTGCATCTTGGCAAATTCCTTGATCAACTCCTCATGCTTGGTATGTAAACTATTAAGCTCTATTTTGGTTTTTCGGCTCAAGGCGTCGGCTACCACGTTAGCCTTGCCTGGATGGTACTCAATTGAGCAATCATAGTCCTTCACCAATTCTAACCATCTTCACTGTCTCATGTTGAGCTCCTTTTGAGTTAAAAGATATTTCAGACTCTTGTGGTCCGTGAAGATCACACATCTTCCTCCATATAGGTAGTGTCGCCAAATCTTCAAGGCATGCACAACTGCTGCCAACGTCAAATCATGCATAGGGTAGTTCACCTCATGCGGCCTCAACTGTCTGGAAGCGTATGCAATAACCTTCCCATGTTGCATCAAAACACATCCAATTCCTTGTTTTGATGCGTCGCTGTAGACAGTGAATTCTTAGTTTGGATTAGGTATCGTCAAGACTGGTGTTGTGGTCAAGTCGTGCTTCAATTTCTGGAAACTCTCTTCATACTTCTCAGACCAAACAAACTTTTCGCCTTTCCGAGTCAAGCGCGTCAAAGGACCGGCTATCTTTGAAAATCCTTCAATAAACCTCCGGTAATAGCCCGCTAGTCCTAAGAAACTTCAAATTTCTTGTACGTTTGATGACGCCCTCCACTGATTTACAGCTTCATTCTTCGATGGATCCACCTTGATTCCTTGCGATGTCACCATGTGTCCAAGGAAGGAGACTTGGTTCAACCAAAATTCACATTTCTTAAACTTCGCGTACAGCTTCTCCTTGCGAAGTGTTTCAAATACCAACCTCAAGAGTTCCTCATGTTGTGCTTCGTCCTTCGAGTAAACCAAAATGTCATCAATGAAGACTATGACAAACTGATCGAGATACTGGTGGAAAACTCGATTCATCAGGTCCATAAACACAGCAGGTGCATTACTTAAGCCAAATGGTATTACAACGAACTCGTAATGTCCATACCAAGTCCTAAAAGCCGTCTTAGAAATATCTGTCTTATTCACCCTCAACTGCTGGTATCCGAATCTTAAGTCAATCTTGGAAAAGGTACTAGCTCCTTCAAGTTGATCAAATAGGTCTTCAATTCTCGGTAAGGGATACTTGTTCTTCACTGTCAGTCGATTGAGCTTACGGTAATCAATACACATCCTCATCGAACCGTCCTTCTTCTTGATGAATAGAACCGGTTCTTCCCATGGTGATACGCTTGGTTGAATAAATTCCAAGTTCAGAAGCTCTTGCAATTGAATCTTCAGCTCTTGTAGTTCCATGGGTGTCATTCTGTAAGGGGCCTTGGAGACTGGTGCTGATCCAGGAAGTAGGTCTATTGAAAATTCTACTTGGAGGTTTGGTGGTATCCCTGGCAATTCCTCTGGAAAGACATCTAGAAAGTCCCGCACTACTGGTATGCCGCTGGGTGGCACTTCTGAGATCTTAGAGTCCACAATGTTCATTAAGTATCCTTGACACGACTTCTTCTTAAGCATCTTTGTTGCTTTCGCGGCAGACAAAACTCAGGGTATCACACCACTCTTGATCTTGTGGATGATTTCTTCCTTGGATCCTGGCACCGTTAAGATTACTTCTCGCTCCTTGCACCTGACGATGACTTGATGGTGTGTAAGCCAATACATTCCTAGTATCAAATCGAACCCATGCATTTCCATAATGTAGGGTTTGGCGCTAAAGTTTATCCCTTCAATGTATACGTCGAGGCTATCCACTAATGAATGCATGAGAATCTTCTCTCCCGAAGGCAGACTAATCTCAAGAGGCTCGTCACTCTTGATTAGTTCACAACAAATCTTACGACAGTACTTAGCAGATATGAAAGAATGTGATGCACCAGTATCAAACAATGTGAAAGCTCGGGAGTTACCCATTGATAAAGTACCTGTAGTGACTCCTTGTTCCTTATCCTCTTCATTCTGGTTCATGGCAAAGACTCTTCCTTGACCTCCGGTAGCTTGCCTTTGATTTCCTTTTGCAGGCGGTCCCCTTCGGTCCGGTACATAGTTACGTGGTTTGGTGCAAACTTGAATTCTGTGCCTGACTTCGTGGCATCTGAAACATCTTCCCTGGCCTTTAAGGTATTCTCCATCGTGTCTCTTCCCACATTTCGGGTAAAGCGGTTTTGTGTTCTGAGCATTTGGGGGTAGATTAGTGTTGGCCCTTGGCTGTTTGTTATTGTTGTTCCCTCCAGAGCTGGAGTTCTCCCACTTTCTTTTGTCTGAGTTCTCCATCGACCTACGATTAGCACGTCCCATCTCAAAATAAGCTTCTATCTTTTGAGCCCTCTGAAAAGTATCAGCATATCCCATCTCAGGCAGAGAAGCCATAGCATCACGAATGTCTTGACGCAGGCCGTCCACCAACTTCTAAGCTTATTTCTCTTTAGTATCTACTAACTGTGGTGCTGCTCGGCTCATTTGATTGAGTCGCCACTCGTATTCAACCACAGTCTAATTTTCTTGCTTGAAATCGTAGAACTCGTGTTCTACTTTAGCTCGGTGAGTATGCGAATAGTAGTTCTCCAGCTCTATCCTCTTAAATGCCTCCCATGTGATATCTTCAGGTCCTCATCAGGTCTCATCCTCTAATATGAATCCCACCAATGATCCGCATCTTCTGTGAACTGGAATGACGCACAGTAGACGCGGTACCGATCGTTGTACCTCATGGAGCAGAAAGTCTTTTTGAGTGACCTCAACCACTCTTCCACATATTCGGGTCCCTCACGTCCCTTGAAGATAGATGGTGTGTAGGACCAGAACTGCTTCATCACCTTGGCATAGGCGTCTTCATTCACTGCTGGTTGCTGATTGTTATTCGCTTGGTTCTCATTCGCTTGGTTGTCGTTAACCTAAACGTTGTTAACCTGAGGCGCTCTTCTCGGAGGCATCCTTCAATCATCAATGCACAAGTATTTAATACTAGCTCAGGATGATGATCAGTAATCATCATAATAATAATGCATATCATAACATTGTCTACAAAACAATTAAATGACAGAGGCACATAATTAGAAGGGAAACTAATAATAATAAAAAAATATAATAATAATGATAATAATAATAATTCCATTCGTGCCGCAAATAAAGAATTGTCTCGAAATGAATATCATAGATGTCAAATACTGAAGGCAAAAGTCAAATCTCCCATCATAAGTTTAATAATAAATAATACTATAAGCTAAAATAATTGCTTGCATGAATTTATTCAACATTCTCCTCAGGATCCTCTTCAGGGTCTTCTTCGGGTTCTTCTTCATCAGGAATTCCATAGAATCCCTCGATGAGAGCATTCTCCGAAGCATATACGATGTGTCCAGGAGGTGGTGGTTGGAAGTGAACCACTCTCTTGAACAACTGTACGGTGAACACATGATAGCTTGTTCGTGGAACCTCTTGATTTATATTGTGTCGCAGCCCAGCCGTGAAAATGGGATAGGCGACCTCCATCCATGCCAGGGGTAAAGTGTTAATCAGCTTTACGCAAGCCCAATAGTTAGTGATTCCGTCTCCAAAATCTCGAACCTTTCTCCATTCTTGCAGCATTATAGCAACGTGTGTTGCCAAATCATGGCGCGGATCGTGCTGATAATTTCTGTAAGCTTGTTGTCTTGCTATATTGTCCATCTACCATAACACGGTTCCTCTTATCACGTAAGCACAAACTATCTTGCATAGTAATTCATAAACTTATACACATGGGATAATAAAACATAACTTGCACATAATTTCACATGTAATCATAGTTGCAAATTTTTAAATCTTTCATACCTTGTTTGGCATGGGCTTCGTACTCGGTGGATGTGTAGCAAGAGACTTAATTATTATTAAAATTATTCATGTATATTTTCATAGCAAATAAATCATTTACATATGCATATGCGGAAGATAGAATAAAAATAATTTTTGAACAATGCAGAATCGCATACCTGCTCTGATACCAATCTGTCACACCCAATTTTCAATAAATAAGATTTATACGTAAAATTCTTTAATAAAAGTCCTTGAAAAGGGGTACGACCAAGCACTTTGTTTAATAAATAATAAATAGCTAAAGAAATATTATAGCTCAAGTTACAAGTCCTAAAAGTGTCAATCAACCTTTATACGATTAATGCAATGTAAATAAAAGATAATTAAGATTTTGGTCCTATAAGTTTTTAGCAAACTTTATGCAAATAATTTAAGTAAAAGATGTTAAATAAATATTTTGGTCCTCTAAGTTTTACTGCAGAAACCTTTTTGAAGAGAAGGACTATTCATAACGTACAAACATACAGGACCTATTGAATGTCATAAAATAAAACTAAACGTGCCACCCTCCACCTTGCATAACATTTACGACTATTAATTTAAATAAAATATAGGACCTAAAACTTACAGGACACGTTTTGTTTCACTAATTTAATTGAAATATATAACAGATCGCACCAGTTTTAATAATACAAGAAGAAATAAAGAATTTACAAGAATTTATATAAACACTACATGACCAAAAAGGCAGCCAAAAGACAATTACATGTCACCATATTGTTTTGTAAAACTTCATCATGAAACATACGCATTACCAAACCTTTTTAAAAGGTATGCAATGGACATTAATAAATTGAATAAGGGACAGTGGCCAAGTCGACTTTGAAAAAAAAACTCTAGTTAATAGAAATTAAAATCTATTCGGTGCATAAACACCACCACTGACAGGCCATCCATCCATGTGCCATACTAATCTACCTCAAAAACATTCCAAATTACATGAAACAAGAGTAAATCCTAAACATGACCAACACTATAGAATTATTTTAATTAAGAAATACTGCACATAAACAAATTGGAGAAACATATTGTAATTAGGAGTAACAATCTCGACTACCCTTTATTTTAATTATGCAGACGACACCCAACACCTAAGATCTACCCCATAAACATCAAGCATGCCAATTTGAACCATTAATTCAACACGATCCTTCAACTTTCAAAACAGTTTCGCAGCCTACACGTGAGTAAAACAACACAATCTCATTTAAATTCTTCATGCTCATAGCAAATAAAATATAAATTTGAATGTACGCCATAAATTGCAATTTATTGAAATCTTTATTGAAGTCTCCTCCTGCCAACGCTCCCCGCTCGTACGCTACCGCCACGCTTAACCTGAAAGGGAGGTAAATCATAGGGGGTGAGCAATCCACCGCTCAGTGAAATAAATTACAAACTAATTATCATTCAAACGTTACTACGAGTGAAACTGAAATTCTTACACTTATAACTTGAAATTTCAAATCATGTTGGTAAGCTCCTTTCGGTTCAATACCCATGTTGGCAAGCATCGCGATTCAATACCCTTGACTTGTACTTAATAATTTATGGATAACATAGCATGTTAATGTATAATCACATAATGTAGGGTTTTAATTACATAAACAACACATAATAAATTCCACCTATTGATCACGTAAAAGCCTTGGATTCGAGAGTTGTATGTCGTGACCAGCCCAGTCGAAACCCTTCCCCCTTCGTATGAGAGCAGCCGTGTGAAAAATAAAAGTTGGATATGTAGGAACGAAAGAATGATCGATTTGATACTTGAATGAATGAGCCAAACCTCAAAAATAATTAACGTGTAAGGGAGTCAAACTTTTCTTAGTAAAGAGAATAAATGTGGGAGTGATAGCAGGAAAAATATTTCTTTGATAATAGACGAGATATGATAAGATTTTCTTAGGCAGGAAGAAATTTCTTATATATGGAAGGTGTATATCGTACTGATGTTCTCTCATTCACGCGGTTGTAGTTAAGTAAGTGGGCTGGACAGGCTTCATGCTTGCATTGGGCTTCTAAGGGTTGGGCCTCAAACAATACACGTATATAATTTTATGGGATGTTACAATGACGATCTGAAAGCTCGATGCTACATGTTAGCATCCATGTCAAATGAGCTACAGAGACAAAATGAGGATCAAACCTCTGCTTATGCTATTCTTAAATGCCTTGAAAACTTATTTTGGCGAGAATAGCAGACAGGAAAGATATGAGATATCTAAAGAGCTCTTCCGCAGTCACATGGCTGAGGGCTCTTCAGTCCAGGAACATGGATTGAAGATGATAGCCCTAACGGAATGACTCGAGTCTTTAAAAGTTGTGGTTCCACCTGAGCTTTGCATTGACTTGATGCTGCAGTCTCTGCCTCCTTCATTTGACACCTTTGTTGTTA
This sequence comes from Pogostemon cablin, assembly GCA_023678885.1. Classification (NCBI taxonomy): domain Eukaryota; kingdom Viridiplantae; phylum Streptophyta; class Magnoliopsida; order Lamiales; family Lamiaceae; genus Pogostemon; species Pogostemon cablin. The sequence continues at coordinate 15,621,251 of CM042965.1, read as the reverse complement.
ACTATAATATGTATGACATGGTGAAAAGTCTCACTGAACTTGTCAACATGTTATAGACAACTGAGTCCACCATGAAAAAGGATAAACCTGTCATGTTTGTTGGGACCACTTCTGGATCTAAGGCTGCAAAGCCAAAGAAAAAGAAGGGAAAAAGAAAGGGGTTCAACAATCCCAACAAACTGAAAGCAAAGGGAGGTGTCAAGAAAAAGAAAACTTCTCAGGCCAACGATAAGTGTCACCACTGAAATCAAACTGGACACTGGAAGAGGAACTGCAAGGATTACCTTGCAACCCTGAAGAGTTCAGGTATTTATTATGTTGAAGTTAACTTATCTATTAACGATACTTCTTGGGTATTAGATACCGGTTGTGCCTCACACATTTGCAATGATTTGCAGAAGATGGAAAGAAGTAGAAAGCTAAAAACAGGAGAAATGGTTCTAAGGCTAGGGAATGGAGCAATGGTTGCTGCATTAGCTGTAGGAACTATTTATCTAGCTTTAAATAATGATTTAGTTTTGGTATTGAACAATTGTCTTCATGTTCCAGAGATTATTAAGAACATTATCTCTATTCCTGTTTTGGATAGAGAATGTTATTGTTTTAAGTTTGAACATGGAAGTTGTTCCATTTTTAAATGTTCTTCTTTAATCACTACTTGCATTTTGATGAATGGTTTATATACATTGACTCCCTAAAATTTCATTCTTAGTCTTCAACAAAATAAAAGAAAATTGGATAACCGTAGTTCTATCACATTATGGCATGCAAGATTAGGTCATATTTCTAAGAAAAGGATAAACAAGTTGGCACAATTGCTTGACTTAAAGGACGAGCAAGAACTACCAACATGTGAGTCCTGCCTCAAGGGAAAAAATGACCATATCTCCATTTGTTGGAGAAGTGTAGCAAGCTACACGTCTATTGGAATTAGTTCGTACAGATGTATGTGGTCCATTAAGTGTTAACACTCGTGAAAACTATAGCTACTTCTTAACCTTTGCCGACGACTTCTCTAGATATGGCTATGTGTACCTATTAAGGTACAAATCTAAAGTTTTTGAAAAGTTTAAAGAATTCAGAACTGATGTAGAGAAACAAACTGGCTTAAGTATAAAAGCACTTCGATCAGATCGAGGTGGCGAATACTTAAGTGCAGAATTTCTAGATTATCTAAAAGAGAATGGGATTCTCTCGCAGTGGACTCCTCCTGGCACTCCCCAACTCAATGGAGTTTCGGAATGCTGGAATCGAACCATGATGGACATGGTTCGATCTATGATGAGTTTCACTTCATTACCTATTTCCTTTGGGGCCATACCTTAGAAACTGCAGCACACCTATTAAATTGGGTGCCTTCTAAGGCCGTCCCTACTACACCTTATGAGATGTGGTGTGGCAAAGCACCCTCATACAAGTACATTCGAGTATGGGGGTGTGATGCTTACGTGAAGCAATAAATGAGAGATAAATTGGATATGAAATCCAAAATGTGTAAGTTTGTTGGATATCCAAATGAATCAATTGGATATTACTTCTACGATACCTCGGAACAAAAGGTATTTGTTTCAAGGAATGCTACATTTTTTGAAGAAGATTTTCTATCTGATAGAAATGGCAAACTCGTAGAACTTGAAGAATTTCAAGAAACAACAAACCTTCCTATTGCAGTTAGTGAACAACCAGTAGAAACTGGGGCATCTGATACACAACCTCTTAGGAAATCCGAAAGGATACCTAAATTACCTAGTAGGTACACTTTGTTATTAGAAAACAAAGAAGAGGGACTCCTCTTGGACAATGATCCAAGAAGCTATAGAGAGGCAATGTCAGACATTAACTCAAAGAAATGGCAAGAAGCATTGCAATCCAAGATGAACTTCATGTACTCTAACAAAGTATGGACTTTGGTAGACCCACCAGAAGGAACAGTTCCTATTGGATGCAAATGGGTTTACAAGCGAAAGCTTGGAGCTGATGGGGAGGTAGCAACCTATAAGGCAAGATGGTTGCTAAAGGTTATTCTCAGAAACAAGGAATTGACTATGAGGAAACTTTTTCACCAGTAGCAATGCTGAAATCCATTCGAATTTTATTAGCTATATCTGCATATTATGACTTTGAGATATGATAAATGGATGTAAAGACTGCTTTTCTTAATGGTAACGTTAAGGAACAGATCTTTATGAAGCAACCTGAGGGCTTTATATCTAGTGGGAGTGAACAAAAGGTTTGCAAACTCCAAAGATCCATTTATGGGCTTAAACAAGCTTCGAAGAGTTGAAACATTCGATTCGATGAAACAATCAAATCGTTTGATTTTTAAAAGAATCCGGATAAACCATGTGTGCAGTTGCTTTTATTGTGCTCTATGTTGATGACATCCTACTTATCGGAAACGATATAGGAATGTTTCAATCAACAAGAACATGGTTATCTAAACAATTCTCCATGAAGGACTTGGGAGAAGCATCAATTATTCTAGGAATAAATATCTATAGAGATAGATCTAGAAGGATGATCGGACTATCCCAATCCATGTGCATAGATAAGATACTAAAGAGATTTAGTATGGAAGATTCCAAACGAGGATTCTTACCAATGAGTCATGGGATTTCACTTTCTAAGGCTATGTCTCCTAAGACGCCTGAAGAAAGAGAAAGAATAACTCGCGTGCCTTATGCTTCAGCAATTGGAAGCATAATGTATGCAATGCTGTGTACAAGACCTGATGTCGCGCATACTCTGAGTGTCACGAGCAGATATCAATCAAATCCAGGTGAAGAACACTGGAAGGTCGTCAAGATGATCCTTAAGTACTTAAGAAGGACTAAGGATATCTTTTTGATATACGGCCCTGGAGAGCTGAAATTAGAAGGATATACTGATTCTAGTTTTCAGTCTGATGTGGATGACTCTTAGTCAATGTCAGGTTATATATTCACTTTGAATGGTGGTGTAGTAAGTTGGAAGAGTTCCAAACAAGAAACTACTGCAGACTCCACCGCTGAAGCTGAATACATAGCTGCATCAGATGCAGCAAAGGAAGCTATTTGGATTAGGAACTCTGTCCAAGGATTGGGTATAGTTCCATCTATTGTTGATCCAGTAATGATATACAGTGATAACAATAGAGCCATTGCGTAAGTAAAGGAACCAAGATCTCATCAAAGATCCAAGCATATCTTGAGAAGATACCACTTGATTAGAGAAAGCATGGGGAGAGGCCATGTCGTTATGGATCGAGTCACTTCAGCAGAAAATGTAGCAGACCCGCTAACTAAGCCTTTGGCTCAAAAGGTATTTGAGAAACTTCTTGAGAAGATGGGACTTAAATATATGGGCAATTGGAGCTAGTGCAAGTGGGAGATTGTTAGAGTAGTGTGCTCAGCGTACCAATTAGATTGGATAGTTGTACTCTTTATATTTTGAATGTAAACAATCTCGTTGGAAACTATATTATAAAAGGTTGATTTAATTTATCTATTTTATGCATTATTACATTTGCTTATTAGATAAAGTTCCTAGACCAATTTAAGCTAAAATGTATGGTCACGTATATGATGGTGATCATGGAATTATACATAGTGAGATGTGGTCTTAAACTGTGTTCCGAGTCGAGAGTTTTTCTAAATTGGACAAAGAATAACTCAGTAAAGACTCGAACATATGATGAATGCTCATGGGAATAGTGCATTCCATCAATATTAGTGTTGTGACACAAATTCGTATATGCAGATACTTATTAGAGAATAAGTTTATCGAACATGATTGATGAGAGTGAAAATAAGCATGTTATAGTATCCAATCTAACACCTTTATGATGGAAATTGATGTTGTATATTAGCATAAGTGTCTTATATTCAATATATGTGAGAAAAAAGTGCGTTTGAGGTGTTTTATTTTTAGGTGGAAAAAGGATGAAAAGTGCAAAGTTGGAGAAAAGGTGCAATTTGTCCAAGAATGCTGAAAAATGCATATCCAACTTGTGTAATTTTTCTGTATTTATGTGGAGATATTAATTGGAATTGTGATACATGGTTGGAAATCCACAAAAGAGAGAGTCGTTTTGGCGTAAAGAACACCCCAATCGAGTCCCAAACGAGGAAGTTATGAGCAAAATGGTGACGTCGCGCGAGCTATGCCGAACAGAACGGATGTTCTGCTTTCCAAGACTTTTTACAGATTCAAATCTTAGAGTTTTTGTGATTTCTTTATATGGATAGAAAGCCAAGGAAGAGAGGACCGTGTGAGCGCAAGAATCACTCAAATTGGAGCTCGGAAGTGGAAGTTATACGCGAAACAGTGAGACGGCGCAAGTGTGATTCGACCTTGACTGTCCATTTCGACCAGACCCCTTTGTCGAACTAAAGCCATTTTGGTCGAATCAGAAGCCTAAAGTGCGAATTATCGCCGATTTCGATTCGACCAGGGTTCGACCAAGCCCTTGGTCAAATCCTAGGTCGAACTCCATGCCTGGGAAGCGTCCGGATCCAATTTTTACACCCCAAGTGGGTGTTTCTGCATGTTTTTCAAGAAAAAACTCATCCTAGGTCCATAAGGAGAGCTTACAAGTATAAAAGGGGATGTAGATCACACCAAGAGGGGAATAGAGCTTGAATTGGAGAGAGACCACAACAATACTACACCCCACAAGGGGGGGTTCACCCCCCAACCATCATCCACATCCTTTTCTCCATCCATCCATCAATTTAAAGATTCGTTCTTGGAATCAAGAGGAGAACCAAGAGGAGAATTCAAGATGGAGAAGGACGCGACGATGTCCACATCTAAGGTTTTATTCGTTTCTTAATTTATCTTGTATTTTCTGGACATCCGAGTAAGATCTATCCAACACCCATAATTATTCTTCGTAACATCATGGACTAGAGCCTTTTTGGTAGAACTAGGGTTGTGAATGTTTTTACCAATTAATTGAACTTTCGTGTATAAACTCCGTACAACACTACTTGTGGATCTATTTTATATATGATTATACCTTTTTAATTCATACTCACAGTCGTTTTGTGCATCATTAACTGTTATGTAGAGTCTGAATACATATCTTGGTTATTGATTGAGTGCGTTCACTGCTGAGTAGGATTTCATATTATGATTATAAGTGAGGGGACTCCGAAGCTTCATTAGAACTATCATATATGAATACTTATTAATTGAATTGAATTCGGGTTATTAAATAAGATAAAGAGGATAACTTCATAGTACCTATAAAGGGAGATCATATCGGGTTAGAGTACCAATTGGCCAGGAAAATAATTGATACTGATAGTACCTAGAAAGGGGGGTGGAATTATATCTCTTGCTCCGAGGTTATTCACACGTGTTACACGCATATTTACTTGTATCTATAGAGTAGATATGCATGGTTTAGTGATGCGTCCATATTCCACAAGGCAGAGTCAGACATCAACACATAGAAGGGAAATTAAGTAGTAAAACTGGATTATCCTAGAGCTACTTATTCTCCTATTTGATCCACTTTCGTATTCTTCGAGTGATATTTTATTTTATTTGCTATTTTAATTACTTGTTTAGTAGTTTAATAATTAAACCTCAAACTTAATTGCCATCTTTTCTTAATTAATTTAGATAATAATTAAATTGATAATATGTCGTCCTATGGGTTAGATATTCACTTGGTCGCTTGCTTAAACTGCAATTGATATCCTTAATACTTGGGGATTAATTTTGCGTGCAAAGAAAACGCGGAGACTTGCGATAGTACAAGATTAGTCCTCAGATTTGAAGCACCACGTTAGTCTTGTGTACATCTTCTAATACTTAGATTTATCTTCTGATTGTTTAGTAATCATAAAGGGGGTTTGTTGGGTATTATATTGATGTACATGGAGACTTGCGTGTGGTTAAGATAGAATCTGACACTTGTCTAAGACAAGAGAATCTCATGTGTATTTCATTGATAATGATTCAAAGACCTTGGCCAAGGCAATGAGAATAAAGATTCACAATGAATCATTGTAACATGAAATAGAAATACAATTATTGAGTTAGTAGAGTTTCGACTAATATTCCTACTCTAGACTCAATTAAAAGATTAACTGTTAGAAAGACCGTATGTGTATGTCACTCGTTAATTTATAGGCTTACTCGCTATTTCACCTAACACTAGAAGATCACGCTACTTGCTAGGTGTTACCGTGATTAGTAGGTTCTTGAAATTAATTAGTTAATTTCAAGTGAATTAATTAATTGGATTAATTAATATAATAATTGTTATTTATTAGTTACAAATGTTGTAAGTCTACTGCTAGAGTTAGTAGTGAACATAAATGATCACACCTTAATTTGAATGAACGACTTTTATCAATTGGAACAATAGTTAAATTGTTAACTATTTATTATAATTAAATAATTTGATTATTTAATTAGAATTAAAAATAAATAAAAATAAATAAATAATGATAGTGTTAGTGGAGTGTAAACCAAGCATTATTGCAAGTTAGTGGAGGTTACTGAGTGTAAAGCAAATGCACTTTGGGAGTGGAATATTGATATTGACATCAATACACTCACAATCGATCACCTATATAAAACTTGCTCTCTCTCTTTTGCAAAATTAATTCCTTTCGATATGGCTTCTTAATTGTCATTTGGTTATGGCCTTCGAAGTACACACCTATCCCTACGCTATCTAAAATCCATCTTGTTATTCCAATTCATAAGTTTTACACTTCTGGAGATTGTTAGAGTAGTGTGCCCAGCGCACCAATTAGATTGGATAGTTGTACTCTTTATATTTTGAATGAAAACAATCTCGTTGGAAATTATATTATAAAAGGTTGTTTTAATTTATCTATTTTATGCATTATTACATTTACTTATTAGATAAAGTCCCTAGACCAATTTAAGCTAAAATGTATGGTCACGTATATGATGGTGATCATGGAATTATACATAGTGAGCTTTGGTCTTAAACTGTGTTCCGAGTCGAGAGTTTTTCTAAATGGGATAAAGAATAACTCAATAAAGACTCGTACATATGATGAATGCTTGTGGGATGGAAATATAGAGTCACTAAACAGTTAAAGTGCAGAGCTGATTCTACTCCATGAGCCAGGTCATTCACAATCTCATCCTGGATAATTACAATAATACACTTGTGAGGCCTGTGTGACTAAAACAAATAGCTCATATTTTGGCAGTTTACAGTCTTTATGCACATCCACCATCCATGGAAAAACAGGATTCGGTCTCGTACCTCGAGGAGATGGATCATACCACGTGCACTTGAATAGTACTACGTATTTTGAGGGCATGTTTGGGTATTGTAGTCTTTCCACATCACCCAATACACCATAATAATCACTCTCTTCCCCCTACATACACTCCATTTAACTCACACTCTATTATGAGAAGTTGATTTACGTCTCTCGTACTTCACAGTATAAAAATTATACCCATTAATGTAGTATCCGGGCCAAGTAGATACGAAATTCACTGGTTCTTGAGATAATGCTACAATAAAGGGGTGGGTTCTTAATCGCATTGCCAGAATTTAGCACATATATAAATTATGTAAATCATTGATTATGACAAGATTGGGATGTAATACATTTTCTTAATTAGAAATAAATTCTTTTATCAACTCACATATTCTTTGAACCACTTCAAAATTCGTCTTGTAGAAAATGACTGATTTCTCCAGGTGGCACTTGTTGTCTAGCTCCCATATATATGCTTCATATTTAGAGAAGTATTTGTATTAAGAACTTCAAAAAAATTTCAAAGTTAAGCATATAGTTGTAGGGTATGCATACTCGATGTATGGCTGGACTTTAGGACAATTAAGCAACACGTATGTGTGCGCTTCATTCTTCTCGTCAAAGTTCATCCATCTCTTTGTTTCTTTCCCTGAAGGAAGGCTTGGAGCAGTGAATATCGATAGATTGCCTTTATTCACCTCTACATCCTCGCCCCGGCCATCGTAATTACGAGGCATATTCCATTCTCTGATCCTAGTTGTCCCCTATCCTCAAAGTAGTAAGAACAAAAGGTGGTGGCTTCTTCCGTTAAGTAAGAATTTGCAATAGATGCCTCTGGATAAGCTTTGTTTTTGGTTTTTTGTTTCAATTTACGTAGAAACTTATAATATGAACGCGTAGGGTATATAACAATTTTTATGATCCACTATGAGCATTTATAAATTTTTAATATGATAACGTGTTACCTCTCAAAAGAATACATCCACCTATACTGAATAGGGCCTGGTTTTTCAGCCTTGCGTGCAAGATGAATTGGAATATGCATCATCGAATAAAAAACCTAGACGGGAAGATCTGCTCAAACTTACAGAGTATGACGGGAATATCTCGCACTAATCGTGCCACCTCATCATGCTTCTGAATTTTAGAAGTTAAGTGTTTGAAAAAAATCTCAACTCTGTGAGGGCTCTCCAGACTGGTGCCGGCAGAAGATTACAAAATGCAACATGTAACAATCTTTGCATGAAAACATGACAATCATGACTCTTCATGCCAAACATCTTCAATTTTGTTAACTCAACATGAGATCCTAAGGTCGAAACATAACCATCTGGAAAATTCAATTGCTGGACCCACTCAAGCAGTACACGTTTTTTGTCATTATCTAGCGTGTAATATGCATTTGGATATTTCTTTGCACCATCACCTTTTTCAAGCTCGGGTCGATTGCAATATATATTGAGCTCCTGACTAGATTTAGGAGTGTCATTTTTCTTACCGTCAATGCTCATCACAGTGTAAAAAATATTATCAAACACATTCTTTTTATATTCATCACATCCAAATTATGGCGTAACATAAGATCTTTCCAATATGGGAGGTCCCAGAAAATGCCTAACCTCTTCCACCCAATTCCTACTTGAGCCTCTTCATAATACTCGTCTGTCACTTTGGTACGCCTAAAATCATGGATTTCCTGCAAAAACTCCTTCCCTGTGTATTCGTGCGGTCGATCTTTGCTTACTGTGACACCAACACTAAATGATTCATCATCATCCCGCCAATCATGTTCATCCGGGAGGAATCTATGAGTACAATCAAATCAAGAACATTTATGACTTTTCTCCAAATAGAAAGAATCTATGTCACCCATGCACAATAGGCAGGCTTGCAAACCGGATGTTTTCCAACCGGACAACATTGCATAGGCTGGAAATCTGAAATTGTCCACAAAAGTGCAGCTCTCATTATGAAATTTTGCTTCTCGTGACAATCATACGTGGGTACCCCAATTTCCCACGTTTGAGCAACTCGGCCATTAAAGGCTTAAGATATACATCGAGTTTGTCTTTGGGATTCTTTAGCATTGGAGCCAACACCGCTAAGAATAAATGTTGTTCTTTCATGCACATCCAGGGTGACAAGTTGTAAGGTGTGACCGCCACAGGCCACATTGAGTATTATTGGCCCGAGGAGCCAAATGGGTTGAATCCATCTACACTCAAGCCTAACTGTATATTCCTTGCCTCATCTGCAAAGTTAGGGTATCTCTGATCCAATCGCTTCAAAGCCGGGGAGTCTACGGGGTGACTTTGATCACCAGTCTCATTTCCTTTGCAGTTTGTATGACATGTCATATCTTTTGCAGTGGCTGACGATGAATACAACCGTTGAAGCCTTGGAGTAAGAGGAAAGTACCACATCTTATTATGTGGTCACTTTTCCTTTTTTTTACCACTATGGTCTTTGTAGCGTGGGAATGAGCAAACTTTACATTCTTCAGTAGTGAGTCTTCACCCCAATAGATCATGCAACCACAAATGCAATAGTGAATAATCTCCACTGGTAGTTCCATAGCACTCATTAGTTTCTTGCTTTCGTAAAAGGTCTTTGGAACTTTATGGCCCAGTGGACATAATTCACTGCATAAACCTGCAATCTGGTTATATCCCTTCTCAGATATCATGTTCTCCATTTTAATACACATTAGACGAGCATTCATTGATAATTGTGTGAGAGATCTTCCAGGATATAACTCCTGGTCTGCAGCGCTGAGCATGTCGTAGAACTTTTTAGCTTCTGTGTTGGTTTCCTGTCTCACATCTTCCATAACACTTGGTTCGGTGGCATTTCTCACCGTCTCGTGATAGGGACAATTATTGGATGATTCAACTTCATATCCCTCTCCAGAAATGGCAACTTCTTGCGTGGCCCCAACATGTGAATGGGAAGTTCCCTCACTTAAACCATTGTTCCTAACAGTGTTATAAAGCTCTGGACTACATATCTCTTTGCCGTGGAGATTTCAATTATAGTAGTGTTCGATAAACCCCTTCCGATACAAATGACTCTAATCTCATCTGATGTAACTCAATTTTTATTACGACATTTTCAACCTTTGCACGGGCATCTAATTTTTTCATCTTGCATACATTCAGGATGACTACCCACAAATTGAATGAATTGTTCAAAACTGTTGTAGAAGTCAAGGTTAAGTTCCCCACCAATTACACGAAGAGAATACATCCACCCCCGATTGGTTAAATAACTCATTCTTTGTTGAACTATATTGTTTTAGCATTCTACAAACGAACATGAATAAATATTAAATATTTTGACATAGTCTCCTTTGTTTTTAAAGGTATTCCAATTTTTTTATATTAATTCTTGGTGCATCCGCTAGCATCATCACATAAAATTGAAAGCAAAACAACACAAGTTTTTTCATTTATAAAGATGGAGAAAAATACTGAACATACATATTTCCTCTCATTTCCACACCCCCCATTTATCTCATTGTAGTATTACAAAGAAATCTTATTTTTTCATAATTAACCGCATGAAGTGTAAAGTTATTATTGATATGGAGTTTTGAAAAAATTACTTTTTCGACTCTTTTTTTGGTGACTTATTATTTTTAGATAATAAAAAAATTATAAAATAAGTTATGTAAATTATGAAGGAGTAGTAATTTAGAAATTAAAATTTACTGTGAAATATGGTATAATAGCAGGCACTGAATTGTTCATGAGTAGAATTTCACAAATTATTTTTCTTCAAAATCTTTCATCAAATTATTCCATAAGAAATAAAACACAAAATTACATAATGACCACTCATCCTTAATCTTCAATATCCTTAATCAAATTATTCCTCTCTTCTTCATTTGTATTTATTTCAGGAAACACACATAAGCTGTTGTTTCAATGGACTAAACAAACCCATTTTTATACACTCCAAATCACCTCTCTTTTTCTAGTTTCAGTCTGCACAACTCCTCCATCAATTGGTACCAATTCTATGTATACATACATTATTTATCTCTATTTCATGGCATTTGCAATTTCAAGAAAATTATCTTAGTCCATAAATGTCATGGATTTTTATAAATTTAATATTTTATTTCTCTTTCTAACATAAATATTACATATTGGTGACTGCAGAGTAGAGTATAATTCATTCTATAATATTTATCTTTTTTGGCAATTTTTGGTCCCTTTTTTTCACAGGTTTTAAAGAAGTGAAGAAAACCAATTCAAGGTGTATTCTAGCGATCATGCATAGCAAAAGAAAGAAATTGAAAATTGAGAAGAAAAGTTCATAATTCATCAAATTGTTCAAAGTAAACAATTCAATTGTAAGTTGGAAACATATACTCATAAAACTAAAAACTAATACCAAATGAATAGGCAAACACAAAGAATCAGACCACCATTTTTCCAGAAAAAACTCAATTAGACAGATAAAAAACTAAAATCCAAGAGTAAGTCTAAATTAAAGAAATAAAAAAGCAAAACAGCGCAAGATCGAAAACCTCTTAAATGCATGAGAATGTAATGCGTACCTTAGGTGAGTCATTTGCTCCCCTTTGGTGCTTGATTCTGCCGGAGAACGGCGCGGGAAGGATTAGGAAAGAAAATGAGAAAGGTAGCTAGGGTAGAAAAGGGAAAACAGGAAAGAACTAAAAAGGCGGGATTTTATTACATGATTTATGACGGGCTTTTGTCCGTCAGAAACCCGTTAACATATAAAAAAATTAAAAAATATATTTTGTGATGGAAAATGCCCGTCACAATAAATGACCTCACAAATGTCAGCAGATGACGATATTGTAAAATGTCACCTATTTTCCGTCACTATTTTCAAAATATCATCAGAAAGTCTGTCACAACTGTGACGACACATATGCTGTCACAAAAGTCCGTCACTGTCGGCCAATTATTTTGTAGTGTCATAATCACAATTATCAACAAAGCTCACTTTGACTAAAATAATAAGAAAATATCTACTTTTCTCTCAAATTGATATGAATACTGAATAACCCAAACGTTTAAAATTATTTTTACACTATTTTCATAATACTACTAATAAAGTTTGTTTTGCTTCTAAAATTTATAAGAAAAAGTGACGAAAATATTTAAATTCAACCGCACTCCTAGCACCGATAATAAAATACTATCTTGAATCTAAATAGAGAAAATAACTAAACAAATGGAATAATATTAAACTATACCATATATATATATATATATATATATATATATATATATATATATATATATATATATATATATATGAGCATGCCTCTCTTTTCCAAACCTATGGTTAATAGGTAGAAGTCTTTGCAGTTTTCAATAAAATTTTACACGCAGTGCATTTCACTCTAGGTGAAAATACATTTATAAATAGCAGTGCGACCATCACAATTCAATCACCCATATATATATATATATATATATATATATATGTGTGTGTGTGTGTGTGTGTGTGTCGGTAATACCCAACTAGCCATTCTACTAACATTATTATTGTTATTATTATTATTATTATTATTATTATTGTTATTAAGATTAATTTGTATCATAAATATAATTATTACGTAACAATATATTATTACTATGTGTATTCAAATATCATTTTATGATTTAAAAGGAAAGTCAACCTCTGATCTAATCATAAAATGATTATACAAATTTCTTACTATTGTTATTAATAATGTTATTATAACTATTACACTATTATTATTATTATATTATCATTACTATGTGTATTCAAATATCATTTTATGATTTAAAAGGAAAGCCAAGCCTATGACCAAATCATAAAATGATAATACAAATTTCTTACTATTGTTATTAATAATGTTATTATAATTATTACACTATTATTATTATTATTATATGATATGATTTAAAAAGAAGGCCGAATCTCTGATCTTATCATAAAATGATCATACAAATTCCTATTGTTGTACTACTACTGCTGCTACTACTGCTACTACTATTATTATTATTATTATTATCATAATCATTTAATGATATAAAAGGAAGACCGAGTCTCTGATCTTATCATAAAATGAATTTATACAAAAAAATAATAATAATAATTTGATAAGATTTTGAAATATATATATATATATATATATATATAAGAGTGAAAATTTTTAAAATGAATATTTAGTGCTAGGTGAAGTGCTGGTGAAGAAGACGTCGGATTATTCTTCCACTCAAGTTGTAACAAAGTATTTTAAAAGAGTCCCAAGTGGGTAAATGTTTGAAAATGGTTGGATGTTATTGTTGGTTTGCATATGAAGTATGCTTATTTCTTCTCTTATGATAGTGGTCGTATAAGTCATGAATTTATGGTTGCGGCTGACGTGTCGTGACAATGGTAGTAATCGACTGGCTATGAAACATGGTAGTGATTAACTTTCGGGTTGTCATGAAAAAGAGTAATCATATCATTATGTATTTACTAATTAACATTCTGCCAAATTACCCACTGAGATTTATAATCTCACATTTTTCAAACAACGAATTTTTTAGTCAATGAGTGGAGTATCTGGACTGTGACAAAACATGATATTCTCCGTGGCTTCCATAATAATTCTACATAGATATTTATAAAGATGCAAAAAAAAGAAATTGCAAATGTATGTTTTCTTAATGTATATATATTCTCCATTTGAACACGAGCAACGCTAATCAAGATCTTCAAGCATCTTCAAGTCAAGAACAGCAAACGATTCGGGATCAAGGTGCTAAACTCCCCAAATCAAGCGTTCTTCATACACTAAGTTCTTCAGTGTTCTTTGCGCCAAGAACATCATACGACCCAGGATTAAGGTGCTAAGCTCCCCAGATCGAGTATTTTTTCACATAAAGTACGTTTAATCCAAATAAAGGCTCGACGCCTTAGGATTAACGCTATAAAGCCCCAAATTTGAGTTCGGAAAAGTTTTAACTGAAGATCGGACTCAACACACACGCTGTCAACACAGTCAGCTCATACATTCAAGTCAAAGTCAAGTCAACAAGTCAAAGTCAAGGCCAAATTGGTTCGAGAGAAGAATCAGAGGATAGATAGAGATTCAAGTTTAATCCTTCTGGATTATTATTGTAATTCACTTTGAGTGTATATTGGGTGCACCTGGGTGCAAGGGTGCACCCATATGTGTATACCTTTATATTCTATTTTGTATACGTGTTTTGTAATAATTGTATTACTTTTTTCACATTAAGTTTTCATTAAAAAAACTAACATTCATATGTGTATAACTTTTTATTAAATATTACATACAATTTTTTATTAAAAAAATTAACAATTAAATTGTATAAATTTTTACTCTTAATTGTATATGTTTTTGTTTATATTTGTATATGGGTGCACCCTGTCTTTAGGTGCACCCGGGTGCACACTATAAATTGCCATTCACTTTTATGTTTATTTTATAATAAATACAAAAAGTTTTTGTTACAAGCCCTACCAAACAAACTTGATTATTTTACTTTCTAAACAAGTACCACAACTATAGGATATTCACGAGCATGTATTGTATGCGTGCATGCAACTAGTTGTACGCATAATTGCTTTATTGTGGATTAATAAGGTATCTAAAGGTAAAAAAAAAAATATTTTTATGAATATTTCATTGATTTCTCATTAGTTTCATTGAATATTATTACATTGTACTCAATTAGTATCTCCAGACCTTAGGCCCCTGTTTGTAATAACATACTTGAGAAAAAAATAGTTAATTGCACATGAGTATAATTAGTGTGTGAACTTGTCTAATTTTTAACCATTTTTAAAGGCCTATTAATATCTAATATGAACCAAACACGCTCAAAGGAAAATCATAACTTATGGATAAAATAGACAGTTTAAAATAAAATTACATCATGAATCATAAAATTATTATATTATCGGATTCTATGTTCCACATTTCATGATTCAACAGTAATATTTAACTATATCTTACAAATATCTATTAAACCCTTATAGCGCAGTTTAAATAGATAGATTGTATGATAGATTAAAAGTGTTAACATTTTTAATTAAAACTTATATGTTTGTTAAAAATAAAATAAAAAATTCATCCTAAACCACGATCCACATAATTTTTTTACATAATAATAACAAGAGAATTTATTTTTTAGACGCTATTGCCACCCGAAACTTTACTAAGAGCACCCGAAAATTTTAAAATGCCTATGTAAAAATACAAATTCAACCCCACCTATTAAACACTTAAATTTATGCACCCTAAAGCCAAATAGAAAGAGGTGGCCGCATAACTGTGGGAGCCCTACTAGTCGACGTTCAACGCTAATCAGACCAAGCTCGCTGGCCTGTATCAGGAGAGATCGATGATGTTTGAGGGCCAGAAGATCATTCAGATGCTTCATTTGATAATTTTTTTATTGTCGTCCCATTTGTATGAGTATAATCGGAATTGATGTTTCCCTATTTTCAATTGAAAATATTGCCACCACAATTAAAGTAAAGATTACTTTTCCAAATAATTTAATATTGAGAAGTGGGGTGATGGATAAGTGGCAATTTACAACCAGTTTCGATCATCATAAATTCAGCGCATAAGATTCAATTTCTTGAAACGTAAAAGATTTCTGTGAAGAAGTATAGATCATTGCATGTAAGTTGGATGCATGAAGTCATCATCACATGTGGAGGAGAATGATTGGTTGAGCCAACATAAGATAATAGGGAAGGATTGATGTGTTGGCACAAGGGAGAGTTGTTGAGATCATGTTGTGTATAAAGGGTGAGATGATGATCAATTAGAAGAAGAAGTTGGCAGATGAGCGAGTTAGGTTGTTACAGATTACATCTAACAACCTCACGTGCAAGCATGCAGCTTACACTTGTTGCAGTTCATCACCAATAACGTATATAACATGATCATCAAGCTTAGAGTTCTCAAGTTCATCAGTTTAGTTTCTTCTCCATCAAGTTATAAACATCATCAATAAGATTTCAAGTTTCTTTGAGAGTGGACGTAGGCTTTCAACAGCCAAACCACTATACTTCTTTGTTTTTGTTTTAGCATTTTTCATATACTTCAAATGAGAGAGAAGAGGGAAATCGTGAGTGATCATAAGCATACGTTGAGAGTGAGTTCTTAAGTGATTAGGAGAGTTCTTTCTGCTCAATTCATAAGAAGTGGCGCCGTCTGTGGGAAAGCAAGCCACAGTCAACTGATAAGAGAAGGAGATCACCATGGTTACAACCAAATTTGATGTAGAGAGATTCACAGAGAAAACTTACTTCAGCTTGTGGAGAATGAAGATGGAGGCCATTCTCATTCGACAAGATCTTTCAGCACTATCAAATCGCTACCGGATAATCAAGCAGCAGCGGTTGATGCAGTAGCACAAGCTACAGATCAAGATCATGAATCCAAGGCTCGAAGTGCCATCATTCTGTGTTTGGGAGATAAGGCCCTAAGGGAGATTTCCAAGAAAACAACATTAAGAGGAATTTGGCAAAGATTAGAAGAGCTTTACATGGTAAAAGCTTGTCAAATCGATTGTATAAGAAGCAGAAGTTGTACTCATTCAAGATCACTGAAGACAAGCCAATTCTTGGATAGTTGGATGAGTTCAATAGGATCATTGATGATCTGAAAATCATTGATGTTGCTCTGCATACAGAAGATAAGGCATTAATCTTACTCTCAGCACTTCCTTCATCATTTGAAGGATTAAGAGATACCTTGTTGTTTGGAAACAATGAGGCTATCACCCTTGATCAAGTACAATTAGATTTAAAGGCAAAGGCACTTCATAAGAATTCTGATGTTCAAGTAAATGGTGAAGGATTAGTGGCAATGAAGCAAAGTAACTGGAGTAAGAATAACAAGAAGAATAGTTAGGAGAAAAAGAAACCAGAGAAGAATCAGAGTGCTCCATCAGAAGAAGATAACAAGAACTGCTATCATTGCAATAAACCTGGACATTTCAAGAAATAATGTTATAAATGGAAGGTTATGGTGGCAAGAAAGATAGTAGAAAGAGGAAGAAATCCAAGGCCTCATGCAAATCAAGTAACAGAAGATAAAGGTAACACTGAATCTGATTTTATAGAAGCTCTGTCTGTTAGTTCAAGTTCAGTTTCAGATGAATGGGTGTTAGATTCAGGATGCACTTTTCATATGACATCTAGGAAAGATTGGTTTACTGAGTTAAGTTCATGTAGTGAGGGATCTGTCCTATTAGGAAATAATCAAGCCATTAAGATTGAAGGAGTAGGCTCTATTAAACTGAAAATGTTTGATGGAGTGACAAAAGATTACTTACAAGGGTTAGATATGTGTCTGGTTTAAGGAGGAATCTTATTTCACTTGGTATGTTGGATTCGCAAGGATATGAAAGCTGGCTAAGAAAAGGGGGCTTACTATCATGAAAGGAGACTCAGTTGTAATAAGAGGGATCAAGAAAAATGATCTATATTTTCTTGATGGATCTGTCATTACTGGACAGATCAATATTTCACAAGAAAAATATGAGGCTCATTTGTGGCATGGCAGGCTTGTACATGTGAGTGAAAGTGGGTTACAAGAACTAGCAAGACAAGGGTTATTAAATATCAGCTCAACTATAAAGCTAGATCAGTGTGAGGCTTGTATTCTTGGTAAGTCAAAGAGGGCAAAATTTGGTTCTGCAGAACATAGTACTAAAGCTATATTGGAGTACATACATTCAGACTTGTGGGGGCCATCAAGAACTGAAACTATGGGAGGTGGAAGATATTTCATATCTTTCATTGATGATTACTCAAGGAAGGTGAGGGTTATGATCCTGAAAACAAAAGATGAAGCTTTCATAGCATTCAAGACTTGGATTACAGAAGTGAAAAATCAAACTGAGTGCAAAGTTATGTGTTTAAGGACTGATAATGCATTAGAATTCATCTTACAAGAATTCAACAACTAATGTCAAGGAAAATGTATCAAGAGACATAGGACAGTCCCTGGTACACCACAACAAAATGGAGTTACTGAAAGAATGAACCAAACTTTGCTTCAGAGGATAAGGTGTCTACTGAGCAGTGGTGGATTTTCTAAATAGTTTTGGGGTGAGCTAGTAACAACAGCTGCTCACTTAGTTAATATGTGTCCATCAGCAGCACTAAATTTCAAAACTCCTGATGAAATTTGGTCTGGAAAGATTCCAAGCTATGATCATTTGAGGGCAATAGGATGTCAAGCATATGGATATCAGAAACAGGATAAGTTGGATCCTAGAGCCATCAAATGTATGCTTGTGGGATATCCAAAAGGAGTAAAATGATATAAGCTTTGGTGCTATGAAACTAACAAGTTTCTTGTTAGCAGAGATATAAGTTTTAATGAAAAGAATATGCCTCTTATTAATAATGGAGCTAGTGTAGTTTCTGATACATGTAAGATTGAATTTGAGGTGGAGCCTGGAAAAGATGTAAGACAACAGAGAAGGGATCAAGCTGCAGATACAACTCAAATGGAAGGATCAGAAACTCCTGGTTCAAGAAGAACCTTGAATAGTTATCAGTTGGTCAGGGACAGGTTGAGGAGGCAAATAAGAGCTCCTGTAAAATACATTGAAGCTGATATTGTGTCTTATATTTTATTTGTAGCAACTGATGTTGAGATGTATGAGCCAAGATCATACAATAAAGCTGTGTCAGGTAAGGAAAGTGATAAGTGGTTAATTGCAATGGAGGAAGAGCTACTACTCTCTTTACAAAATAATAAGACATGGATAGTTGTTGATAAGCCAGGTAATCAGAAACTTATAAGTTGCAAATGGATTTATAAGAAGAAGCCTGTTACAAGTAAAGAAGGATGAATCAGATATAAGGCAAGATTGGTGGCTAGAGGTTTTTCACAAAATGAAGGAGTGGATCACAATGAGATCTTTTCTCCAATTGTAAAACACTGTTCTATCAGAATATTGCTAGCTTTGGTTGCTCAGTATGATTTAGAGTTACATCAGATGGATGTAACTATTGCTTTTCTGCATGGAAATCTTGAGGTAGAAATTTATATGTAAATACCTGAAGGTGTAAATGTTGATAAGTGTGAAAATAAGGCATGCAAGCTGATAAAATCCCTGTATGGTCTAAAGTAAAGTCCAAGGCAGCAGTACTTAAGATTTGATGAATACATAACATCAAATGGATTTGTGAGGAGCTTACATGACAGCTGTGTTTATATCAAATGTGAAGGAGGAATCTACATCTATCTGCTGCTATATGTAGATGATATTCTAATTGCTTGCAGAGACATAGCTGGGATCAATACTATTAAGGAGACACTAAGAAGAGAGTTTGAGATGAAAGATCTTGGAGAGGCAAGTGTAATACTTGGTATGCAGATTAGTAGAGACATGTCAGATGGAGTTTTGATTTTGAATCAAGAATCTTACTTGATTAAAGTTCTGAAGAGGTAAAATATGGATCAGTGTAAGTCTGTCACAGTACCTACAAAACAAGGATTAAAGTTATCCTTGCTGAACAGTCCAAAGACAGATGAAGAAAGGGCAATAATGGATAGGATACCATATGCAAGTGCAGTTGGAAGTTTAATGTACTCAATGGTATGTTGTAGACCAGGCATTGCTTATGTGATGAGTCTGGTCAGTAGATTTATGAGCAAGCCAGGACTGATGCATTGGGAATCAGTAAAATGGATTTTGAGGTACATTAGAGGTACATCATCAGTTGGTTTGAAGTTTCAAAGAAGAGCAGATTGGAATCAAGCTATTGTAGAGTATGTTAATTCATATTATGCTGCTAATCTTGATACCAGGAAGTCATTAACAGGTTATGTCTTCAATATGTTTGGTACTGCAGTGAATTGGAAAGCTACACATCAGCATATGGTAACCTTATCAACCACAGAAGCTGAATATATTGCTTTGACAGAAGCAATAAAAGAAGGTACTTGGTTGGTAGGTATATTGAAGGAATTTGGGATTCAGCAAGATATGTTTGAAGTACATTGTGACAATCAAAGTGCTCTTCACTTATCAAAGCATCAAGTATATCATGAGAGGACTAAGCAGATAGATGTTAGATTGTACTTTATAAGAGATATGGTGGATAAGGGATCAGTTGAAGTAAAGAAGATTAACACCAAAGAAAATCCTGCTGATGCACTTACAAAAGCTCTTCCAGCTGCTAAATTTGAGCTGTGTAAGAGCTTATTCAGTATGCATTAAGGTGGAGGAAGGGTTGGTTGTACCCTTGTAAAAACAGCAATATGGGGAGCTTGAGTCTTTGATGATATGATGCAGGATCTATAAGGTGGAGATTTCTAAAGAAGTATAGATACTTACATGTAAGTTGGATGCATGAAATCAACATCACATGTGGAGGAGAATGATTGGTTGAGCCAACATAAGATAATAGGGAAGGATTGATGTGTTGGCACAAGGGAGAGCCGTTGAGATCATGTTGTGTATGAAGGGTGAGATGATGATCAGTTAGAAGAAGAAGTTGGCAGCTGAGGGAGTTAGGTTGTTACAGATTCCATCCAACAACCTCACGTGCAAGCATGCAGCTTACACTCGCTGCAGTTTATTACCAATCACGTATATAATATGATCATCAAGCTTAGAGTTCTCAAGTTCATCAGTTTAGTTTCTTCTCCATCAAGTTGTAAACATCATCAATAAGATTTCAAGTTTCTCTGAGAGTGGACGTAGGCTTTCCACTATACTTCTTTGTTCTTGTTTTAGCATTTTTCATATACTTCAAAAGAGATAGAAGAGGGATATCATGAGTGATCATAAGCATATGTTGAGAGTGAGTTCTTGAGTGATTAGGAGAGTTCTTACTGCTCAATTCATAAGAATTTCACTCTTTGAATTACTGATAGGGTTTATTTTATTTGCAATCCAAACGATGTCTTGTGTCAACTTGTAAATGAGAAACTGTTTCTTAAGTTTAAAAAAGAAGAATCCCACTTTTGAAATAATTGATTAGTTTTGACCAACTGTGTTTGATCGGAAAGGAGGAGGGAAAAAAAGAGAGAAAAAAAAAGATGCAGAAGAAATAAGATTAGGTGTGCAAAGTAATTCATGAGTTTGATGCTTGAATTCTTATTATTAATGAATAGGGATAATATGGTATTTTCGTTTTACATTTTTAAAATTTTCGGGTGCCTATAGTAAAGTTTTGGGTGGTAATAATGCCACGCTTTATTTTTATTTAACAAAATACAAAAGTTAGCCCCAATTTTTTTATTTTTTTTATTTTTTTTTATTTTTGTAAAATGACCAAGTCATTTTGCATTTTTATTTACTTGCTCCACCCGGAGAAGTCATTGTTTGGACATTGGAGAGTATTTCAGAGGTTAGCCTCTTGTATATACGAACTATTGGTCGTGTATTTAAGTTAATTCATTTAATTTTTTAAAAAGACTTGGGGGAGACTGGTTCACGGATCTCATTATGTGAGACAGATCATCCATTAACTCCTTAAATAAAGTTTAAAGGGTCTTGTTTGTTTGTAATCAAATTAGAAAATTATAAAAATAATTATGAAATTAAATTAATGCAAAGACTTGGGTGAAACCGTCTCACGGATCCCCTTATGTGAGACGGATCACCCATTAACCCATTAATTATATTTTTAAGGGCACTGTTTGGTTGCAGTCAAATTAGAAAATTAAAAATTTAATTATAAAAGTAAATTAATTACGTCTTTTGTGTATATATATATATATATATATATATATATATATATATATATATATATATATAATGTTATTTTTAAATTATATTTTATAATTAAATTTTTATTAATTTAATTTGTTATTTATTTAATTTATTTTTTATTTAAATATTATAAATTTATAAAATGTGATACTCAATTGATGAAAAGTGATAACAGTGCTGTGAAATATTACAGGAATAATTTATAATATGAATGAAAAGTGATAACATTTTAAACGAAAAGTAATAACGCCTTTAATAAAAAGTGATAATAAGTGTATTTTATAAATAATTTATAGAATAAATAAAAAGTGATAATATTTTTAATAAAAAGTGATTCATAAACTAAGAAAAGTGATATTTGTATAATTGAATTATTTCACGAAGTACCATTCACTGGAATAATAAAAAGTGATAGTATTTTTTTTAAAGTGGTACATGATAAACGAAAAGTGATGACCATTTAATTAAATTATTTATGAACTATTCGTCTAATGAATGAATAAAAAAGTGATAATATTTTTAGCAAAAAGTGATACCTGAATAAAATAAAGTGATAATAATAGAATAATCGAAGTATCTAAAAATAATTACTAATAATATTATTATTATTGAATAATTAATTAATAATAATAATAAATATTATTTATTAAAAGCGAAAAATAATTGATCAATTGAAATAGTAGTCTGGTGTGGTATGTGGATGGATTGGGACGGAAGCTGAGCTCATTTGGTTGAATGTCGATAATTTTAACTAATGAAACAAACACGGCCCTTGTTTTTCTATTTTTTATATTTATTTTTTATTTTTATTTTATATTAATAGGTTGGATAGGATTCGTCTCACATAAGAAGATTCATGAGACGGTCTAACCCAAGGCCTACCCGTAAATTAATTATGTCTTTTATATATGGGTAGGTCTTGGGTGAGACCGTCTCACGGATCCTCTTATGTGAGATGGATCATCTATTGACCCAAATAAATATATTTTATATTAAATAAAAAGAAAATTAAAGGAAAAAAAGGCCATCTTTAGCTTAACTAATTAAAAATCCTATTTTACTAAATACTAGCTATAAATTATGACGAGGCGATTCTCACGCCAGCAACATGTTGCTTTAAACTAAAAACTTTCGCTTTTAATAAAAAATAATTGTATGTTAATTAGTTTATTATTATTATTATTACTATTATTATTATTTTTATTATTATTATTAATTGTTCATTAAACAGTTTAACGCTCTCATTATCACTTTATTATAATCAAGTATCACTTTATATTAAAAATATTATCACTTTTTATTATCTTATAAATTGTTCATAAAATAATTAAATTAAACGTTTATTACTTTTTCTTTATTATGTATAATTTTTTAATTAGCATGTTAACAATTTATAATATAGATAAAAAGTGATAACATTTAAATTAAAAGTGACAACATCTTTAATAAAAGATGATAATTAATTATTAAAGTGTATTTTACAAATGAATTATGAAATGGATAATAATAATACTCCCTCCGTCTCAAGAATACATTCGCACTTTCTATTTTGGTCCGTCTCAAGAATATATTCACTCCCTAAAAATGGAAACAATACACAATATTAATAACCTTACAATACTACAATATTACAAAAATGTCATCTTCTTTTTACACACAATCTAGTCAAAGTCAACTATATCATACACTTTATTATACTCAATTACCCAAAATATCACTTCTCTTTCTTACATCACACCACCAAAAAGTTACTTTTCTTAAACTCCGTACCAGAGAATACGCGAATGTATTCTTGGGACGGAGGGAGTAATACTTTTAATAAAAAGTGATTTTTAATCAATGAAAAGTGATATCCGTATAAATGAATTATTTCATGATTAATATATTGAAATAATAAAAAGTGATAGTTATTTTAATAAAAAGTGATACATTAAAAAAAGTGATAACTGTTTAATTAAATTATATTATGAACTATTTGTAAAATGAATAAAAAGTTATGACGTTTTTAATATAAAATAATACCCGATTAAAATAAAGTGATAATGGAAAGTTAAACTATCCAAGGTACTAATAATATTATTATTGAATAATTAATATTAATAATAATAAAAGGGGTAGGTCTTGCGTGAGATCGTCTCACGTGAGACCATTTGACTTTTTGAAACAATTATCACTTTCGCTATAAAATATTATCACTTTCGCTATAAAATATTATCACTTTTTATTTATACTATAAATTGTTCATGAAATAGCATTATCACTTTTCATTAATTTATTATCACTTTCATTTATAAAAGTTATCACTTTCTGACCGTCTCACGTAAGCCTTTATGTGAGACGGTCTCACACAAGTCTTTGCCAAATAAAAGTAATATTTTTTATAAAAAGTAAAAAATAATTAATTTAATTTAAAATAGGAGTAGTAGATTGTAATTTGGGTATGAGCTGGCCGCCGATAACAGTGTTCTTTTTAACGTGCGTGAACAACGTGCCTTCTTGCTTAAATATGGTTATTTGTAATTAACTAATTAACCAAACATAGCCCTTATTTTAATTTAATTATATTTTAATTGAATTTCTTTTTATCCATGGATGATCCGTCTCACATAAGAAAGATATGTGAGACGGTCTCACCCAAATCTTTACCTTTATATATACTATATATTTATATATATACATTGCTTTTTTTCATTTATACATTTTTATTATTTTTATTAATTTTGATTTTGTTATTCATATAATTTATTTTTTACTGTAAAAATTATAAATTTATAAAATATGATATTTAATTGATGAAAAGTGATAACAGTGTTTTTGAACAATTTCACGAAAAATCTATAAATGAAAAGAAAAGTGATAACATATTTAATAAAAAGTGATAAATAATTAAAAAGTTATATTTCACGAACAGATTACTGGAATAATAAAAATGATAATATTTTTAATAAAAAGTGATTTTCATTCAAAGAATGTGATATCCGTTTAATTAAATTATTTCATGAATAATTCATTGAAATAAAAAGTGATAATATGTTTAATAAAAAGTGGTATATAATAAAGAAAAAGTGATAACCGTTTAATTTAATTATTTTATAAACAATTCGTATGATGAATAAAAAGTGATAATATTTTTAATAGAAAGTGATAATAATAACAATAATAATAATAATTATTATTATTTTTTAATTAAAAGTGAAAAAAATTAAAATTACGTGAATTAAAAACACTAAAAAGTTGCCGAAATTGAAATTTAGATGTTTAGTAGGCGGCCAAACAGGCCCTTGTTTACTTTTAAATTTTTATTAATTATTAATTTAATATAAAATATACTATTTGGGCAAATGAATAATCAGTCTCGCGGATTAGGATCCGTGAGACGTCTCGCACAAAAACTACCCTTAATTTTTACTTAATTAATGTTAATAACTTTAAAAGAAATATTATAAAGGAAACGCTATTTGCACCCCAAATTTACAACGGTAAAACTCCTTGAATATAATATATCCAGATAGAAAAATTAAATGTGGGTTGATAATTACTATTTTAACCTCATAATTTTTTTTAACTAATAGTTAATGTTTCTCTCTCCCAATTCCTATAATCAATAGATTACGTTTCTCTCTCATAATTCCTTAAATCAATAAATAATTAATGTATCTTCTCATAATTATCTATATCTTTATTGTTGACTTAAATCTAACAGGATATCCTAATTCACTGGACAAAATAACACTTCTTACGAAAAAATGACCGGCAGACATTTACTTCTTTAAGTGTCGTTAATAAAATGTTAAATCGGGATAAACGCATGCATTTTTATTATTGAATAAATATAACACTAAAAACGAATCTTTTTTAAAAAAATAATAAAGAGAATATAAATTTAAATTTTCTATAATTAATAATTTTACTATAATTTTTAAATAAAAAATGTAAAAGCCGGGTAGGATTCATTTTATTTAAAAACATATAGTATTGTGTAAGACCGTCTCACATTAAACTATTTTAAACTTTTTAAATTATTTATCACTTTCACTATAAAATGTTACTTCACTTTCCATTTATATTATAAATTACTCTTAAAATAGCATTATACTTTTTATTAATTGAATATTATTTTTTATTATTATTATTTTTTATTCATCTCACACGCTAAACTCTCGTAATAAAATGTTACTTCTCTTTTCATTATACTATAAATAAATCACAAACACTTGTGTAACCCGAGTTTACATATGTTAATATGTAAACATTGATACTCTTTAGTACATAAAGAATTACTCTTTAAATACATATATTGCTACTCTTCTAAATTAAAAAAATTATTCTTCAAATTGTTGTTAACCCTGATTAATCGATTACTTTTTAATACATGAAAAATTAATCTTTAAAGATATGAACTATTACTCTTTTGTATAAAAATTATTATTCTTTAAAGAGTAATTTTTTCATATACTAAAGAATACTTTTAAAAAATAAGGTACCCGGATTACATGAAACTCACCCTAAATAAATTATTTATGAAATAATATTATACTTTTCAATTATTGAGTATTACTTTTCGTTATAGAAATTATCAATTTTTATTCATCTCAAATTTTTATTTTTTATTATTTCTCCATCCGTCCCATGTAAATATGGTCTTTTTTTCTATTTTGATCGTCCCACTCAAATAGTCCTCTTTCATTTTCTACATACATGTGAGTCACACACACCCACTAATACAATTAAAATATCACTACACATTAAATAATAATACTCCTTGATCCACTTGAAAAAAGTAAAAGCCCCTCTTTACATGGGACGGTGAGAGTATATATTAATATTTATTATTATATCACTATTATATATCTTGAAAATATTAATTTTATCTATAAAATATTTAATAAGTATCTATTCAATTAATCATGAAAAAAAAGTAGAAAAAAAAATACATTTAAGGCCTAATTAATTTATCTTTTATAATTAATTTTTCAAATTTCTAATTTTATAATAACCAAATAGAACCCTTTATAATTATTTGATTAAGTTAATGTATAATATGTCTCACATAAATGGATCCGAGAAACTGTCTCGCCCACATCTTTACTTTATAATATATATATAATAATAATATTATTATCTCACCCACATCGTTGCTTTATAATATGACAAATAAGTAAATTATAATTTACTTTATTAATTGTTTTAGGGTAATGTAATCTTTTATAAATAATAAATTAAATACAAAGTATGTTATGTAATATATTAAGTATTATATTTAAATAATATCTTTTTGAAATTAATTAATTAAAACTTATCCAATATTTTGAAGATAGAAATAAATATTTTATAGATATAAAATAGTAATATAATAATAAATGTTAATACATAGTGATAAAAAATAAAAATAGAAAGATTATATGTAATATTAAATTAAAAAATATAACGATTTACCACGTCGCGACGCATAATATTTTTAAAAAATTATTTTAAGCAGTATATTCGTAATTAGTATATGTAAGATGTATAGAAATTTGATCTAATATGTCTTCAAGCTTTTAAATAAAAAATTACACTTTACACAGTAATATTTCCATATATATATATATATATATATATATATATATATATATGACCGGTCAGTTTGACTCGAAATCAAACCTAGAACACAAAAAAAAATTAAGGTTGAACTGGTCAAAATCGAAAAATCAATTGAACCAGTCTAACTAATTTCTATATACATATGTTTCAATTATTTCGATTTTTTTTCATTTTAATTTTTATTAATTTGTATGATATTTCATTTTTTACTTTTGTATATTTTAGAACATACTAGTATTTAAATTATAAATTAAACTATGATTTATAACATCTAATGGACATGTTATAACTATGCATGAATACGATTGTGAACTATAAATATATTTTTTTAATCATATTTTTATTTAATTTTTTTAACTTTGTTAAATTATTTTGGTGGTTATACAATTTTTTTTATAACGGTGATTCTATAAAATATAATTAAAAATATGTAAAATCTAATTTTTCGGTTGAACGTCCAGCTAATTGAACCCGAACTGATACCTCCACCAGTTCGATCTCCGATGTGATTATGAAAACACTGATATATATATATATATATATATATATATATATATATATATATATATATATAATGAATCCAAATTAAAATTAGGGATAAAAAAAAGTAAAATACAACTAAAATTCACAAACTACACATCATCGAGTGCAAAGGATAATTTACCTTTATAGTATCAATGCATTATATCGAATCAGACTAATTAAAAAATTTGGGTATAATTTAATTATTATACCAATATAATATAAACTACAAAGTATAATTTGTATAATTGGTGCACACAAGTTTTAGTTCTATTATAAATTAAGTAGTAGTATAAATTTTTTTTCCCTAATTAAATAAATTGGCTCTTGTAATTAAAATTAGTTTAACATTAAATTTATATATTGAATGTCAAGGTTGGGTGACAAATTTTTATTTGAAATCATCATTAAACTTAAATCCATTTTTTCTACATTAATTAATCAACTATTATACTTTAGCAATTTGAGAAATATTATTATTTTATATACTAAAATAATTGAGTGTAATCAAATTTTAATAAGTTGAGTAAAATATTTTTATTAAGAAAATTAAATTAGTTTGATATAATTTTAGTTACAGGTCAATAAAGGAGTATATTTAAATATAATTTTTTATATAGCTTAATACTTTTTAACCGGGAAAAAAATTGCTAAGAAAATAAATTAAAGCAACAATTTTTAATATTAAATATATCACAGTTAATGTTGTTTTTGGAAATAATAAACAATTATTCCATCTTAAAAGTAGTATGATCTCAATAATTACATCTTGAAAATTGTAATCATATTTAAATGGAAGAGAAATGATAAATTGGTAACCTATTAAATATCTTACCCTATTTTATCCTTTAAATTACAAGAAAACCATCTTCTATCCGAATAGATTCTATCAATTTAGCATCTCCCATTTACTAAATATACACCATAAGTATTTTTATTAAAAATATCTTTAACTTAAACAACTTGAATCCCCTGTTACATTTTCCATGTTTCATTAATATTCCACAAAGTAATAAAACTATACCCTAAAATTTACCATTAAACCCTTGGGACAAGTGTTGAATTTTGTTAATTGATTATGACACGTGTCAAGATTTTAATATATGGAATATTAGATGAAACATGAGAGTGTAACAGGTGATCTCATTTGTAGCTTAAAAGACATAAATAACCAAATGAAAATTAATCGATACAATAACCGACTCCATGATGTAAGCTTATTATAACCTAACAGTCAATTATGTTCGCTTAGTGAGGTCGAACTTAATCTAAAGCAAAGGCGTTGCATAGTCCAGGCGGCAGCTCCCTGGAGAAGTTGTTGTCCGAAAGGCTAACATTGACTAATCCAAGGCTGTTCTTTCCCAAGTCCTGTGGTAGTTTGTCTGAAAGCTTATTCGCATGCAGAATCAGAGTTATCAGATCGATTACGGAGACTGGAGATGGACTCAGGCACCTCCCCGCTCAACTGGTTCTCGCTGAGATCAATAGTCTCGAGCAACTGTAATCCTCCAACGTCACGTGGAATGGATCCGGTAAGATTGTTAAAGCGAAGTTTCAAAATTTGCAGACTTTTAAGTGTCGATATTATAGGGGGTATTTCTCCAGAAAACTTGTTGTTCGAGAGGTCTAGAGTTGATAGATTTCGTAGGTTTCCTATCTCTTATGGAATAAAGCCCGATAATGAATTCGTGTACAATAACAGAAGCTTGAGATTTGTGAGTAGGCCTATTGCAGAAGGGGGCGCCTTTGCAAACGTTTATTAATCGATTCTACATTAGGAGAAATTCCAGGAGTTCGATCTCAGTAAGCGAACATAATTGTATTTTCGGTTGTAATAAGCATACATGTAGTATCGATTGATTTTCATGAGGTTTCAATTATGTTCCGTTGTAACAAGTGTACATGTAGTATCAATTGATTTTCATGAGGTTATTTATGTCTTTTCAACTAAAAATATTTTTAATAAAAATACTTATGGTTAGTAAATTTGGGGGTGCCCGCTCCCTATTATAAATCCTAGCGGTATCTTTCATTTAATATTTATTTTTCACTTAAGATTATTTGAAGTTTGGATGAAGTTAAAATATCAAAAGATAGTTATAATTTAAAGTTTAACTGCGGTGCACTGAGCTAATCTCAATCAGTAGATCCATTTTCATTTAGAGAAACTCTCTTGTGAGACGGGTTATTTGTGAGACGGATGTGAGACAGGTTGACCCATCACTATAGTATGCTTATTGTATATATAAAGTATGCTAATTTGTAGTTAAAGTATGTTAATAATAAATTATATTATAACACATTAAAATCATACTTTAATCCATAATATAGCATACTTTAAAAACCATTGAAAATACTTTAACACGTCTCACAAAGCGTCTCATATAAGTAACGTCTTACAAGCGACTTTGTCTTTCATTTAATCTACAACACTCAATAAAATAAAATAATTAAAAATACAATTAATAACTACTCACTACATCTTCAATTTACCAACTGAACCTCCAAGTGCACCACATGATGACCCTATAATTTATGTTTTATTTGGTTCTAATTTGGAGTGTTTTAACTCTATTAAAGAGGAGGATGATGATTTTTATAAGTGAGTATTAATTGACGTAAGAGATGAGATGAGATGAGAGATAGTTGAGAAAGGATAAAACTTGGTGTACTTGTTGTTTTTGGGTGCACCATGCTTTCAAATTCGTCGATCTCAGAAAATTAGACCCTACTATATAACACATTTAAGTGTGGTATTTCATTTGTCTCATCCTAATGGTTATACATTTTTATTTTAGGTGTCTCATTCTAATAGTTATATTACTTATCTTTTTTTTATGTATAGATTCCACACAAATCAATCAAATTATTCCATGAGACTCACCTACAATATTAATATAACTACTCTTATTTCTCTCACCTTGATACATTAAAATACTATATTCCTTAATTCTTGTACTAAAATCAAATGTAATTATTAGGATAGAATGGGGGAATATTCTTAAGGAGTAAAATTTTACTTTTAATTATTCGAATTTTTTTTTCATTTAAACATTGAAATCATTCATATTTTAATTGACACAATTCATTAAAAAAATAATATTGTTATAAATTAAAATATATACTCTTTAAAATTAAAGATTACTACCTTTTAAAAAATTGTGTGTACGGACTAAAAAACTTACTCACTTATAAATATACAGTGTTTTAGAGTAATTTTTAAAATTTAAGTTTAGAATTTGAAAAACTAAACCTTTTTTAGTAAACACAAACAAGCTAGCCTAAATTAGTCTAATTCTAGAAGCCAAATCACTTGACAAGTAACGATGACAAAAAGAACAGATGGTTCACTTGGTTGGCTGGGTCAACTTCAGACAATAGTAATTAATTAAATATTAACACACAAGATGACAATAACAAAACGCCACAATTTCTCTACCTAATCTATGATAATAAAACATAAATGACGCATCAACTAGAAGTTCTTCGTTTATTTCATTTTTTCAAGAGTTTCTTTATTGCGTCTAATTGTATGCAGGGCTAATTGAAAATTATTGAATTCATACTAAAACTAAGGTAATGTTTGGTTTAAGATTATGTGGAATTTAAAAACTATGAATAGTGTATTCTATGTTTGTTTTGAGTTTTGAATAGGATAAGTATTAACTTTATGTCAAATCAATGTATTAATTTATTTAAAAAGTTAAATAAAAAAAGAGAGATAAAGAGAGAAAGTGTATTAATTGAAGAGAGATAATTTAGTAGGTATATATAGGGGAGGTTTTTAAAATTTGGATATGGATTTTGAAAACCAAAACCTGGATTTGAAATCCGAAAACGAACATTGCCTAAATGAGTAAGGCTCTTGTGTCCCGAAGACACCGTGTCCCTTTGCAATTTAAACTCACTAGTAATACACATATTTAAATAGAATATGGAGGAGGTGTGTTGTATTCACATGGGACACGGCCGGGGCGCAGGTGTTTTTGCCAAACTAAATTTAAATAATTTATTGACTATTTGAATTTTTTCTTTTTTGCAGATTAAACTTAACTGAATCTTTTTGCGATATGTATTTGAATATCATCACATAATCTTTATTGAACCAATCACATGGAGTAATCTTTATTGAACTATATTAAATTTAATCGAAAAACAATATACTATTAAATAATTTTAAAAAAATTATTAAAATTCAATAGTAATTTAAAATAATATTTTCTCACTTAAAATAATATTTATATTTTCTTATGATTTTATTTACTTTAAAATTATTACTCCTTTTAAAAAAGTCGTTTAAAGGTATTCACCAATAAATACTCCCTCAAATGTCCGATAATTTATCAAAAGTACTAGTGTGTGCGAGATAAGAAAATCTGTTTTTAGGTATAGGTGCGGCTTGCGTGCCCGTCTCATGCGCTTTTAAAATTTAGTACTCCCTCCGTCCCACGTATTTTTACCCACTTTCCATTTTGAGGTGTCCCACGTATTTTTACCCATTCCATTTTTGGCAAAAATACATAATATTTTATTACCTACTTTTTACAATCCCAACAAATTTAATTACTTTTTTACACTTTATTCATCATTCCCAATAACTTTATTCACTTTTTCTTTTTAAATTACTAATTTATCCTTACTTTCTCTTACATTATATATTAAAAAAATAAAACGTCTTAATCTCCGTGCCCGTACAAACGGGTAAAAATACCCGGGACGGAGGGAGTATTATAGATAAGGATATATTATTTTATTCTAAAGGGTATATACATTAATTAATAAGGGTACATTATTTTTTTAAAGGTATACACTTTTTATTAATATTTTTTATTTTTCTTCAAAAAATAAAGGATACACATACTAAAAAATATACAATTTAACACAAAATTTTAAAGGCGCGCGGGCACAAGTTTTTGCTTTAGGTATTTTATGTAAAAAAAACATATGAATACTTTGAATAATTTAAAATTAATAAAAGGCTAATTATAATATGCACTCGAGTGCATCCTAAGATATAGTGCACCCATATACAAATATAAACATAAACATATACAATTAAGAGTAAAAATGTATACAATTTAATTGTTAGTTTTTTAATGAAAAATTGAGTATAAAAAATATACAATTATTAAAAAACATGTATACACTATTGAATAAAAAGTTATACACATATGATGCTAGTGTTTTTAATGAAAAACTTAGTGTGAAAAAGTATACAATTATTACGAAAAACGTATACAAAATAGAATAACATGTATACAAAATAGAGTAAAAAAGTTATATACGTGTGGGTGCACCCAATATACACTCTTAATAAAAATATGTTGATTTTTTTTTATAATAAAGTGCAAAAAATGTGATTTATTTTTTTAATAGTGTGGTATTAGCTAAAAGAGACCGTTTTAACCAATTATATTAATTAATTAACGACAGTTTAGCAATATAATTCATTAATTTTTAATTACGTGAGTCTCTCAAAATCAAATAAAATTGATTAAAATGTCGCTTTTCGTAATTCGATTGGACGGTGGCAGCAAGTTTTTTTCTGATAATCCTAACAAAAAACACTATCTCATCATCATTTTAAATTATTTATTTATTTAAATATTGAGATGAAAATTGAGGATGAGTGTTACTGGTCTGTCGTACCTGTCCAATTTCCACGTCTGGGAACTTCTCCCTAAACCGCTCGGAAACCTCCTTCCCCAGCGGCGCTCCGCCGCACCCCAAAAGACGCAGCGAACTCAACTCGTACTTCACCACCAAATCCGACTTCGCCATCGCCACCACCAGCGGCGGCGTCACCGGAATATACATTACCCTGTGTCTCTCCACCGCCTCCAGCATTTAAACAAAATCGAATTTCCGCATCAACACTATGCTCTCCCCCAACGCCGCGCTTATCAGCATGAAGAATCCGAATACATGAAACAACGGCAGCGTAAAAAGAGAAACAGGATGAATGTAATCTCCATTTCCATCCATTGACTGCTCAAATTTGTTCTGATACAAAGCCGCGATCATTGCTATAAAGTTCCGGTGAGTTAACACGACGTCTTTCGATTTCCCGGTGGTGCCGGAGGAGTAAAGGATGGCGGCGTCATCTGATTGATTCACAACGACGTCGTCCGCAGAGGTCGGAACTCGCGATTCGAGCATCGATAGAAAATTGGGCGAATCGAGGAGGATAATGGGGATGTTCGGTGGGAGCTATGGAGCGGTTTCGGAGGTGGTGACTACGACGGTGGGTTTACTGAGTTGGATTTGGTGAGAAAACTCGGGGGTAAAAACAAGCGGGATTGGAGGGCGAAACGACGACGCGAGAGAGAAGTAGAGAACAGGGATGTGGAGAGAGGGGAGACGATGAAAGCGACGTCGTTCCTGGAGAGGCGGGATTTGAGGGAGGAGGAGAGGGAAGTGACTTGTTGGAGGAAGTGTTGGGCCCGTTGGGCATTTGACCCAAATGCTGGTCTTCTTCTCTCAAAGTATTGGGCCAAGTGTGTCTTGGCTCATAGCCTTACACTTTTGGTCTCATTTAATCACCCATTTGTGACCCTTACGGGTAGAACATGAATTTGAATTCTTGTGTGAGTTCAACGGGAATCTGAGCACTGTGGAGTTCATCCCTCGACCACCTTCTCCGGCGTAGATGACGAATACGGACGACGATGACGACCGTATCCTCCTAACAGTGGTATCAGAGCGGGTTTCGTCGTCCGTCCATCTCCCGAAGCTGTTGACCGTCAACTGCCGGTGGGAGATCGCCGCCGGACTTCCTCGCCGGAATCGCGATCTGACCGGATCGGAGCCGCCACCACCTCCAGCCGTCGGGATCTGAAGGATCTGGTCAGCAGCAACACCACGCCGCCGTCCGCGCTCAGCCTCCGTCACCTGCACGGAATCGCGAGCTGACCGGAATCGCGCGACGGGCTCCGCTGCCTGCTCCAGATCGCGCCGCCGCTGTTCCAGATCTCGACGCGACCGCTCGCCGCCAGGGTTCCGCGATGATCTGCAGCCCGCTGGGATCGCGCCGCTCGCCGATCTGCCAGGTCGGTACCGCACGTTCTGCAGCGCGCCGCCGCCAGCCTTCCGTCACGACCGCAGCTGCACATCCCTAGGTCCCGCTGTCCAGATCGCGCCGCCTCACACCGCCGCTGCCGGAGCAAGAGTTTCAGACACCAGCCGCTAGGGTTCCGCCTGGAGCTGTCCACCGGTGCTGCTTCGTCCACCAGCAGTAGACCGCCGCGACCTGTCCTCCAACCGCCGGTGACAGCCGTCCGCCGCCGGAGCAAGGGTTCCGCTTGTCAGCCATTCGTGGTCAGTTCATCCAGCTGCTGACCGCCACCGTCCGGAGCTGACCGCCGGAAACTGCCGGAGCTGCTAACCACGTTGACCGCCGGAGTTGACCGCCGGAGTTAGGGTTCCGGTCAGATTGGGCTCTCCATTTTGTGGAAGGGAAGTGTCTCTCCTCCTCATTTTATTTTGTTCAGAAAAATTTCAGATTTGTTTTGTTATTTTTCCGGATAGTTTTTTTCTGAAAATTTTTCAGATTGTGCCTCTACTAACCCCCAGTGTTTCTCACTTTGTATGTAGGTTGAAACTTGGAGTGGAGGCTGCCCCGTTCGTGTTTGCTACGTGAACAAGACTATGAGAGATCCGCCCCCGTTAAGTAACGGGCTGGTGGCTCGTAGAGGTGGTACGGTGTTCTCGTCGGAGGCACCGCTCTGGTGAAATAGCTTGAGTCTTTCTTATTTATTTTTCTTGTCTGATGCCCTGAGGCGGCTGACCCTCTTATTTGCTCTTGTGTGATGCCCTGAGGTGGCTGGCCCTCTTATTACTGTTCTTGTTTGTTTCTTTTGTGAAACTGTCATCTTAGTCTTTCAATTTCCGCTGCTGAAAATCTGTCCTTGTGTGTTATACTGCTCCGTTTCTCGCTTTGTGTGTGATTAGAGTAGTGTCAACCTGGTGTGTGACAGATTGTTGCTCTGTAATTCTGTATTTTCTCCATTCAAAGTGTGTTCTACTCAACTTTAAATACCCATGGCTTCGTCTTTGTTTGGACAAGCACCATTTGATGGTAAGCGAGACTTCAGTATCTGGAAACAGAAAATGAAGTGCATACTCATTCAACAAAGGGTATTCAAAGCTGTAGATCACTCGTATGATAAGGATGATACACCTGCTAAAAAGGCTGAGATGAATGAGCTTGTTTTATCTGCGATTATCTTGAATCTTTCTGATCCTGTGCTTAGAAAAGTTAGTGTGCATGAGTCCGCAAAAGTTTTGTGGGAAACGTTGGATAAGCTGTACACTGAAACATCTTTGCCTAGTAAAATGTTTCTTCTGAAAAAATTCTTTCGTTTTAAACTTGATTTAAACAAAGATGTTGAAGAAAATTTGGATATGTTCACGAAGTTGATTCAAGATATTAAGCTAACTGGTGACAAGCATATTGATGAATACACTCCTATTGTGCTTTTAAATGCTATACCTGATTCTTACAATGATGTCAAGTCTGCTATAAAGTATGGTCGTGATGACGTTACTCTTGATATTGTGGTGAATGCCTTAAAAAGCAAAGAGCATGATTTAAAACAAAATGGGGATATTAAAGAATTCTGGGGAGGTTATGCATGTTAAGGGGAAACCTAACAATCATAACAAGAACAAGAACAAGAATAAGAACAAGGACAAAAATTCTGATGTGAAATCCCAGAATAATCAGAATGGGGATAAGAAAAAGAAGAAATGCTTTAATTGCCATGAAAGGGGACATTTTGCAAACAAGTGTCCTCATCCTAAGAGGAATAATCCTAATGATCATGCTAATGTTGCCTCTGAATCTGTGGATTATGGTGATGTGTTTGCTATTTCTGATAGTTGTGTGAATTCTGTGCATTCATCTCTGTGTGATAGTGAATGGCTTGTGGATTCCGGTTGCACATTTCATATGACACCTTTTAAACATCTTTTCTCTTCATATAAAAATATTTCTCATGGATCTGTGTCTATGGCTAATGAAAGAAGATGTGATGTGCTTGGTGTTGGTGACATTTGCTTGCGTTTTGAAGATGATTCTGTGTTCACTTTGAAAAACGTGCGACATGTGCCTGATTTGTGTAACAACTTGATCTCTTGTGCTGCACTTGAAGATGAGGGGCTTGAGGGTAGGTGGGGAAAGGGTTGCATGTCTATTGTAAAGGGTTCTGTGCCCATCTTTAATGCTGAAAAAAGGAATAACCTGTATGTTTGTTGTGCTAAATCTGTTGTTATGTCTGCTAACGCGGTTAAAGAAGATAAAACAAATATTTAGCATGGTAGGTTAGGTCACATGAGTGGAAAAAGTCTTGAAATATTGCATAAAGCTGGTTCTTTTGGTAATGATAAGCTTACATGCATTCCTTTATGTGATTCTTGTGTGCAAGACAAACATGCGAAGGTGAAATTCCCTGTTTCCCCATACCCTAAGACTTCTTCGTGTAGTGATATACTTGAGTACCTGCATGCTGATGTGTGGGAGCCTTCTAGTGAGCCAACTCAAGGTGGCAATGTGTATTTTCTGTCCATTATTGATGATTTTTCAAGAAAAGTATGGGTGATTTTGCTTAAAAACAAATCTGATGTTTTTGAAAAGTTCAAAAATTGGAAAACTTTGATTGAAAATCAAATGGGTAAAAAGATTAAGTATCTTAGAACTGATAATGGATTGAAATTTTGCAATAATGTCATGGATGATTTATGTGTCAAATCTGGAATTGTGAGACATAAGTCTGCTCCTTACACTCCCCAACAGAATGGTGTTGCTGAGAGGATGAATAAGACTTTGTTAGAAAGGGTGAGGAGCATGTTGGTGTCTTCTGGACTTTCTAAAAAGTTTTGGGGTGAGGCGCTTATTACCGCAGTATTTTTAATAAACAAATCCTCCTCTGTGCCTTTAAAGGGTAAGTGCCCTAACTATGTGTTTTTTGGTAAAAGTATTGATTATTCTGTGCTACGTGTATTTGGTTGTGATGCGTTTGTGCGTCAGAAACATGACAAATTGGATCCTAGGAGTAGAAAATGTATTTTTCTTGGTTATCCTGAGGGTGTTAAAGGTTATAGGCTGTGGGATTTTTCTGAATCGGGTTTCAAAATCGTGATTAGTAGGGATGTGATCTTCAATGAATCTGAATTTCCTTGCTTATCTGCTCCTTTGCCTGATATTGTGCCTTTACATGATCCTACCACTTCTTCGAGTGAGGTGGAGTTGTCTCCTTTGTTATCTGATGTTGAAAACTTGCCTGACACTGTTGTTGATCAAGAACTTATTGCCAATGAACCTTCTATCAATGATGAAAATGTGCATGATATTCCTGAAGATGATGACTATGTGTTACCTAGGGATAGACCTAGAAGGAATATTAGGCCACCTGCTAGGTATGATGATTTTCATATTGATACTTATGCCTGTAATGCGTTTGAAAGTGTTGATAATAAACCTAAGACCTATCAAGAGGCTTTAAAATCTGACAACTATGTGAAATGGTTAAATGCTATGAAAGATGAAATGAAATCGTTGCATGTTAATCATACTTGGACTCTGGTTCCAAAACCTTCTCATTGCTCTGTTGTTGATTGCAAGTGGCTTTTCAAAGTGAAACATGAGCCTGAAAATGTTAGATTTAAAGCTAGATTGGTAGCAAAAGGTTTTACTCAAAAGGAAGGGGTTGATTATAATGAAATCTTTGCTCCTGTTGTTAAATTCACCACTATTCGTATAATGCTTGCATTAGTTGCTCATTTTGATTGGGAATTGAAGCAAATGGATGTCAAAACGGCTTTTCTTAATGGTGATTTAGACAAAGAGATTTTCATGAAACAACCTGAGGGTTTTGTGGACCCCAAAAATCCTGATCATGTATGTTATTTGAAGAAATCCTTGTATGGCATGAAACAATCTCCTAGACAGTGGAATAATAAGTTTGATCAATGCATGACATCGTTGAAGTTTAAGAGAAGCTTGCATGATAATTGCCTTTACTTCAAGATTGATACTTCTGTTCCTGTTTTTCTGCTCATATATGTGGATGATATGCTAATTGTTAGCCCTGATCTTGAATATGTTGAGTTTGTTCAAAAGAGTCTATGTGATAATTTTGATATGAAAGATCTTGGAGATGCTAAAAGGATTCTTGGTATGAACATTGACAGAGATAGGAAGAACCATGTTCTCTTGCTTAATCAGATTTCATATGTTGAAAAGATTTTGAGTAAATTCTCTATGATGTCTGCTAAAACTGTGAATGTGCCTCTTGCTGCTCACTTTGTGTTAAGTAAGGATCAGTCTCCAAAGACTGATTCTGAAATTGCTGAAATGGAAAAGGTTCCTTATTCCAATGCCATTGGGTCTGTTATGTATCTTATGGTTAGCACTAGATCAGATATTGCATATTCTGTTAGTTGCTTGAGTAGGTATATGGCTAATCCAGGTGCGCCTCATTAGGAGGCTTTGAAATGGCTCTTGAGATACCTCAAGGGCTCCATGGAGGTAAGTTTGCGCTTTTCCAAATCTGCAAATGGTGTGAGCCTTGTTGGCTATGTTGATTCCAATTATGCAAATGATAGGGATAATAGGAAGTCTACAACTTCTTATGTGTTTACTTTGTGTGGCTCTTGCATAAGTTGGAAGTCTCAGTTACAGCATGTGGTTGCTTTATCTACAACTGAATCTGAATACGTGGCTATTACTGATGCTTTAAAGTAAGCTATTTGGCTGCAAGGTCTTCTGAATGAAATAGATTTTCTTGACAAATGTGCCACTGTGTTTTCTGATAGTATGTCTGCGATTCAGTTGTGTAAAAATCCTATTTTCCATGATAGAACCAAGCATATAGATGTTAGGTATCATTTCATTCGTGATATTGTGGAAAAAGGTATTGTTAACCTGGAAAAGATTGCATCTGAGTTTAATCCTGCTGATATGGGTATTAAATGCTTATGTGTTGAAAAATTTAGGTCTTGCATGAGGACTTTAAATTTCGACTCTCTTGATTGAAGCATGTTGTATGCAGTTCTTTTCTGTGGATGTTGTGTCCACTCTTGAGCTTGTGTGCTCCGTTTATTTTGTCCTTGGGATATTTTAAACATTTTGTGACTGTGTGTCCGTGATCTTTGCTCCGGCTTAGATTTGTGTATCTTTTGTGATACCTTGACTTTGTTTCAAATTTCTGGATCTTGCATTTGGCTTTGTGTCTTTTCGTTTTGCAGGTGTCCGGGGAAAAGTGCAATGATGAATTCCCATTTAGTTATGCACAAGGGTAGATGATTTGGGCCAAGGTGGAGATTTGTTGGGCCCGTTGGGCATTTGGCCCAAATGCTGGTCTTCTTCTCTCAAAGTATTGGGCCAAGTGTGTCTTGGCCCATAACCTTACACTTTTGGTCCCATTTAATCACCCATTTGTGACCCTTATGGGCAGAACGTGGATTTGAATTCTTGTGTGAGTTCAACGGGAATCTGAGCACTGTGGAGTTCATCCCTCGACCACCTTCTCCGGCGTAGACGACGAACACGGACGACGATGACGATCGTATCCTCCTAACAGGAAGGTGGAGTAATTGAGGTGGCGGCCGTCGGCGGCGTCGATGAGGAAATCGGTGGTGGAGAGCGCGGTGGAGGTGGGGGTGGTGGGGGAATGGAGGAGAGAGAGGGAAAATTGGATAATGGAGAGGGGTTGAGAGGGAGAAGGGAGGGGGACTGGGGACGGAGGCTGCTGTAAATTTTGGTTTGTGGGGAGAAACCACTCCAGGGATCGATGGAGAATTTTGAAGATGGAGTATCCGCTATTGAAATGAGCTTCTCCGCTGGTTATGTGGTGAGAGTGCTCCTGTGGGACTATAGAGATATATACTATTCAAGAGTAGCCTATGTTGGTTAAATTAGGAGTAAGAATTATCTTCAATTCAATGTTTTTAGGATCGAATCAAGTTGGTCAGAGAAATCTATTGAACCAACCGAACCTACCTTTTTTAGTGATGGGATCGGGAAAAGAATCGGGTTGAACTAGATTTCTATGTTGTTTAATTGTTTACTTTTTTGAGGAATTATTATTGGTAGTAAACATTTTTTAATCATATTATTAAAAGTTAATTGCATAAAAAAATTGGCATAGACTAAATACACACTCCTTTTTATTGAATACACACTCCATTAATATATAATTAAAATATATTCCCTCCATCCGCCCGAAAGAGGGCATTTTGCTTTTGTGCACGTTGATTAAGGAGTATTGTTATTTAATATGTAATGGGTAGTTGTATTAGTGTAGATGTGGACCCTATATTTTAGTTGTATGAGTGGGTGTGTGTGGGTCCCATGTGTGAAAAAAGAAATGACCCTCTTTGGAACGGATAACCAAAATGAAAAAAAGACTTTATTTCGGGTGGACGGAGGGAGTATATTTTTAGAAAATCTAAATTATCTTTAATTTGTTAAATACACACCCCTATATATTTTATACTAAATAAATTAAATAAATCCTAAATTATAACACGTAATAGATATACAATGAGCGTGTACCCATCCAACCACACCATTTTATCTATTTTCCCTCCCCCACACACACACTCTCTCACACACATACACACATAACACGGTCTCCATCTTCAACGGCTATATTTCATGGTGTACCCCACCATTAGGGACCTCCACCGCTCCTGTCCTGAGAATTGGTGGAAGAGATAAATCGTAGAATGTGCATCAAGTGACTTATAGAGAGAGCTCACTGTTAAACTTTGTTTGCAAGGGGCCAAATCCATGCCAAAGGCAGGATTCGAACCCCCACCCTGCAGCAACCAAGCTTAGCTGGAAGGACTTTCCACACTCCCCTATACCACTTGAGTTATGCCCTAAGGGCTATATTTCATGTTAAGGCAAATCTCCGTTTTCAATCATAACAAAACCAAATTCCTGAAACTACATACCCACTCTTCCACACAACCAAACCACCTACTCCACTGTTAATTCTAAAACAAAGATTTCAGAAACAATGTAAATAAACCTAAAATAACAACATTAATCATAATAATGGAGTAATTTTAGAATGGGGTTTTGTTTCCACTTTCTTACTGTTCGGAGGGCCCGAAGGATGTTTATCTCTGAAAATACTAAATTTCAGCAAAGGGCAATATGACTAATTAGCATGCACAAGAAACTATACAATGTAAATGGGCATCTATTAAATTTCAGGGCTATATGAGTCCAACACAAAAGTTAAATGTAAAAGT
The DNA here is from genome assembly GCA_023678885.1 of Pogostemon cablin. NCBI lineage: Eukaryota > Viridiplantae > Streptophyta > Magnoliopsida > Lamiales > Lamiaceae > Pogostemon > Pogostemon cablin. The sequence continues at coordinate 15,578,917 of CM042965.1, read as the reverse complement.
TTTCAAACATGTTCAACTACTGCCAAGAAAAATCAGATCAGAACTTGGAATCACTTTGACTAAATATATAATGCGAGAGAGAATAACATAACTAAACAAAATTTCAAAGCAAGAGACAAAAATAATCCTAAAAAGACATCTCACAATGTAAAGTTTTCAAACAAGAATTTCTTCATTCAATCAAAATACAAATAAGATAAAGGCAAGTTTCTCACAGCTGCAAATCAATTCACATATGACAAAATTATTTCTTGGAACACATCATGAGTACTCATGCTCATTGTTGAATTAATAAGATAAGTAGATAACATGGAGTTTCTTCAAAGAAAAAAAGGAATTCTAGCCTAATTTCAACTATTAAACACAAACCCCCACCAAATCATAACTTTATAGCAGCTTTAGATCAACTCTAACACTTCAGACTAATTTTTAACCAGGACGCAGCTGAGAAGCAAAACATTGCAAGCCAAATCAAAACATTGAATAATTCAACTCTAATAGAGAAACGATACACAACAGATAATGAACATAATTTTCACAATGGACGGAGTCCAAAATAGAAAAAGAAATGCAGTAAATAGGAGGGGACTCACGAACGGAGACCAATGAACAAACCTTAGCTAAAAGAGCAATCGCAGAGCGACCACTGACGTTGCAGACCAATCTGTCTGCGAAAAAATGGATTTGAGAGAAAGCCCAAATGGCGACGGTCTTGGGGCCGGTCAATAGGAGCCAGAAAGAGCTTGATTAAATGCGGCAGCCATCGAGGCGAGAGATACTATGATTAGTTACATCAATGATCGGCAGCCTGAAAGATGAAAATTGGCGCGTTAGAGACGACGATGACTTGGAAGAAGCAACCCTAGGCAGCCCTGTTCCATCGGAAGACTTCACAGCAGTAGGGGCGGGGGGATCGTGGTTCTTCGTACAAATAATTCTCCATCGCAAAAGTGGCGATTGAGGACAATGGATGGAGCAAAATCCTCCTTCACGAGAGCGAGTGAGGACAGTGGACGGAGCGGCCCAGGCGGCGCTAAATCTACCGGAAAACATCCAGCGGCGAGAGAAGAATGTGGCCACTTATAGGTAAATCTACACCGCCGATTGCAACATTCTCCATCTGCAGCAACATCCTCAATCGAGTCGGGTCTCCTTGTGAAATCCACATCAAGGTGCAAGATGGAATCGAAGGACGTAACATCCCATTGGTGGAGTGTTGTGAACACAACAAGAGAAACTAATTCATGGACGGCAATGTACAGAGTGTACGGAGGGGTGTGTATCCTCTCAAAATTAGAAAGGGTAAATTTGTGTTTTCAGGGTTGTATATAATAAAATTAACATTTAAATAATAAAATAAAGGTGTTTATTTAATAAGGGTGTGTATTCAATAAAAAGGAGTGTGTATTTAATTATACTAAAAAAATTTACCTTTTGTTTTAGTTTCAATTTTGCCCTAATTTTTTAAATTTGGCAATAAAAATCACATGAACAAATATATATTGCCCGAATTGATATCCGAATAGATGATATGGCACTTCTATTTTAATTCACTAGCCAACTGACAAAGAAATTTTTTTTTTTCTAAGCATGTGAAATTTTATTTTGAATAATGTTAAACCACATTATACTTTCCATAAACTTTCCAAAACCCATTGAACAAAGTAAATTACACTCACTATTTCTCTCTCTATAAGAATTTATACTTTCCATAAACTTTCCATAACCCATTGAACAGAAGTAAATTACACTATCACTATTTCTCTCTCTATAAGATTAAATTAGCTCAATCTACCGATATTTTATCTCAATCTTAAAATTCTTCCGCTATACCTCATTATCTAATTTCTAGAAGAATAATGAGTAATTAATTTTCAAATATTTATTCTGCTGTTTTCAATTATCTCAGGACTTTTTTTAATTTTTTGATGGCTCGTTTCTCAGCGGGTATGGAATTTCTAGGAATTGTGTATAACACGATTTGTTTGACTAATGATTAATTGCACTATTATTTGACATTATGAAAAAATGAGATTGTTGATAACTAGATATTAGTTTTTTTATACTCCATTTGTTATTGAGTATTAACAAATAAAATAATATGAAAAATGACATATTTACCCATTATTATTATTATTATTATTATTGTTATTAATATTATTTATTATTAATAATAATAATTATTATTATTATTATTAATTATTATTATTATTTTATTAGATAAGGTTATAATGGTAAAATTATATTTAATACCTAGGTAATAAATTGTGGTATTGTGTATCCTACCTCTTGAGGAGTGATATACAATACCTACATACTATCAAGGAGAAGGTATTATTAATATTAGGTCGAAATAATATTGGGTTATACTAAGTAATATGAATACATCGAGGCAAACGTGGTATCACGAGAGATACTGCATCAATACCACCCTAATACCTATTACCAAACGACCCCTAAATCATAATAGTAAACGCGGATAATATATTTATTTTTTATTTTAAAATTTATAATTTTTAAAAAGACATCAATCATATTAATTTATGATAATGAAAGTTATTTTTAAAAAAAAAAAAGCATTAGAACATCTATTAATTGAGTTAGTGTTTTGTGTGCCAAAGTGTACAAAGTGTGTAAGGATATAATATTTTATTCTAAAAGTATATATGAAGTACACTTTAATTAATAAGGGTATAATTTTTTCAATGAAAAGATCGAATGAAATATGAATAATATAAATGCTTGATTAATTTTTTTTTTTCAAAAAATAAAGAATACACGTTCTTATACTAAAGAATATACTCCCTCCGTCCCACAGGAGTTGTGACATTTTTCTTTTTGAGTTGTCTCATAGAAGTTGTTACATTTCTTTTAAAGCATATGAGACTCACATAAAAAATATTAACATATTCACATTGGCCCACACACACTCCACACACACTACCAATACACCTACCCACTACACATTAAATATTATTTCTCTCACTTCACTTTACATTAAAACATTATACTCATTAATCTTCGTGCCTAAAAAAAATATTACAAGTTTAATGGGACGGAGGGAGTAACATTTATTGCTGAATTTGGGGTGTCACATCCTGATTTTTCTTAATTAAAAATTATTTTATTTAAAAGAACTAAGCGAAAGCTTAAAGGAATTAAATTATTAAATATTTAAGAAAACTTGAATTTCCATGAAATAATAATCCCACAATGAAATATTGAATGAAATGCTTAAACTTTAATATAAAATTAAATTTAATGGTGCTAGACATCCTCCAATCCCACCACGCCAGTTTCTTCATCTGAAAATTTTGGAGAGATAAGGGTGAGCAAAACCACGGCTCAGTGAGAAATCACTACATATCAAACTAAACATCACATGCAATAATAATTAAGCCATGTAATTACCTCAACCAACCGCATTATAATATACTTTCCTTATTCATATCCTCTTTTTATAAATATGTTCCTCTACATAAAGGTGACAAGACATCCTCCTTTATTAAGGTCCAGAAGACCTCCTCTTTCATTAGGTTCATAAGACCTCCTCCTTTATAATGGTGCATAAGACCTAGGTACATAAGACCTCCTCCTTTATAATGGTCCATAAGACCTAGGTACATAAGACCTCCTCCTTTATAGTCCAGAAGACATATTTTCTCTATACTTATCTTTTCATGCTTCATAAGTTAAATTTTAATATCATATTAATTAGCATCACATAAACTTAAAATCAACACATATATTGTTCACATGACCTCAAAATCATCACATATAATGTTCAATAAAAATAAGTAAGAAATCCCTCACCTCAAATAATTTGACCGCAATACTAAAATCGTTCTCCCTCTCTCTTCAGTGTCTCTGAGTGTTTTCCGATTTCTTAGGTGTATATGAGTGTATATAAAAGGAGAGAAAAATAATTGGAGAAATAGCAAACTGGTTATCAAGGATTGAGAATTGTATTTGAGGAGTTAATATTATATGTGTGCGTTGGATTGAATCCCCTTTCTTTTAGGAAAAGGAAAAGTTGAGATAATGGATAAATCCTATCATAAATCAACTACCATCGGATACTAAATTATGTACCATATATATTTTATATAATAATAATATCCATGATCATAAATCCTTAATAATAATATTCTTAATTATTATAATATCTTGTAAAAATATCATGAAAATAATATGTCTATGATATAAATATAAATATAATTATATATTAGTGAGAGGATTATTGAAAGATACGTTTTTATAGATACTTTATAAAAAATAAAAAGTACATGTATATATTTATTTATATTGAAAAATTCAGGTTATTACATGGGGGCATGGTGTCCACGGGATCACGCAAGTTATAGCTATATTTATTAGAAGGGGGCGGCTATTCGCACCCCCAAATATACTAAACGCACCCCATAAATCAACAAATTAAATTAATCTAAATTGATAAAGACATAAATACCCTTTAATTATTGGATTTATTACTACAAGTTAAATGCTTTAGAGCTTAAATACTCTTAACTACATTGAAAAAAAGAATTACCATTCATTACACAAATTAATATTAAAGAGACCAAATTACCCATAACTAAACAAAATATTTCCCACCGACTGTACCAGCATCGTCTAGGGATCGTGTTTTCCCTCCGTCGGCTGCTCTGCCCTCGGATTATCAGGTAACAGAGTTTGCTCTGGTTTCTTTTGGATTCATGGCCGCCGACCTTCTTCCAGCCACCATGGCTTATATTGATATTTAGGTAAACTCTTACCCTTTTGGATATTTACAGCATAAAGAATAGACAATGGAGTGTCGTTTTGCTATTATTCTAGCTGTAAACTTGTTTTAATGGAAGGAAATGTTTATGTTTGATTTTTTTTCCTCTTTGTGCCCTCAAAACATTATCATCATTGGACAAGGCCTCCTAACATGTGTTTTATACTTATTGGTGACTTGTAGTCCACTAAAGAATGAAAACAGCCTCCTAAATAAGCATAAAAACATATTGGAGACTCAAAACTTCCGTCATATGGAGCAATCAAGCATTAACCAGGGCACAAATACATTAGCCACCAAGCCTCATAGAGCATAGCAACACTTTATTTTCTTTGTGCCCTCAGAACATAATCATACAAGGTCTCCTAAGAGGTGTTTTATACCTATTGGTGACTTGTAGTCCATTAAAGAAATGGAAACAATCTCCTAAATATGTATAAAAAAACATATTGGTGACTCAAAATTCCATCATATAGAGCAAATCAAGCATTTATCATCACAAGGCACAAAGCATTAACCATCACAGTCCAGTAACCATCACATAATCAGTCATATAAATACAATAGCCATCACAGGGCACCAAATCATGATCATCACGGGCACAAGAACATTATCCACTGATGGGTGTTTTCTCAACACACAATTTTAATCCCCAAGTATGAAAGATATCAATTGTAGTTTCGAAGGTGACCAAATTAAATATCGAATCCACAGGACGGATAAATATCACTTTAGTTATTTTCTAGCAATTATGACTATGTTGAGAATTTTAATTGTTGGTTTGTAAACTAAGTAACAATTAAAATAGCAAATAAATAACAAGAACAAGAGAAGAGTTGTTGTGATCAAATAAGATGATAGGTAGTTCGTCAGGCCATCCAGTTTCATTCATTAATTCATACTTTCGTGTGTCGATGTCCGACTCTGCCTTGTGAAATATGGACGCATCGCTAGACCATGCAAATATATTCTATAGACACAAATAGATAAGCTTTTGACACGTGTGAGTATCCTCAGAGCAAGACGTATACTTCACCTCCCTTTCTAGGTACTATCATAATCAATTATTTCCCGTGCACTTAGTACTCTAACCCGATTTGATCTCCCTTTTTAGGTACTATAAAGTTATACTCTTAATCATACTTGTTAACCCGAATTCAATTCAATTAACAAACATTCATATAAGACGGTTCTAATAAAACCTCGGAATCCCTTCACTTAGAATTATAACAATAAACCCTGCTCATTAGTGAACGCACTCAATCAATAACCATGTTATGCATTCAGACTCTACACAACGATTATTGATGCACAAAACAACTATGAGTATGGATTAAAAACGCACAATCTTATATAAAATAAACCACAAGTAGTGTTGTACGGAGTATACACACGAAATACAAATCAACTCATGAAACCTTCATAACCCTAGAACTACCGAAGTGGCTCTAGCCCATGATTGATCTAAGAACAATCATGGTTAGATGGACCAATCTTACTTGAATCTCCAACTAAACTCTCTTGTATTCTTCTTGTTGTATATTGTTGTGTTGTCGTCCTTGTGATGTCTGCATGAGCCTCCTTTTATACTTGTAATCACGTCTCTAGGGCTTGGAATGGGCTTTTCAAGTGATCACACGCGTTTTGGCCTCGAAAATCCGGATAAGGTAAGTTTTTGCACGATGGTTCGACCTCAGCAAACAGGTCGAACCACTGGCCGCAGGTCGAACCACAGGTCGAACCCACTTACTGGACAATTTCTGCACTTGGTTCGACTTCTTGAACAGGTCGAACCACTCCCTCTTGGTCGAACCACAGGTCGAACCATGCTACTGGACAATTTCCGCTCTCGATTCGACCAACCGTCAGGTTGAACCCCCAACGTCGTGATCGAACCAACTTTCTCGCGAACTGGTTCGACCATGGTTCGACCTGATAAACAGGTCGAACCCCTCGAGTCGTGGTCGAACCCATCTCCTACCACTTTGCGATGCTGGTTCGACCTGCTGGAGAGGTCGAACCCTCCTCCAACAGGTCGAACCCACCTCTCTCCTTGGCGGTTCGCGTGGTCTCGACTTCGTCTCTTCGATTCTTGGCACTTCCACTCCGATTTTACTATGAAAACCACTTAAATAGCTCCACTAACACCTGATTCATGCTAATTCACAATATATATAGGTTTTCCACCTATTTCCACCTCAAAACTCTCCAAAACTAGCACAAAACATGATGCCAAACTTGTGAATTTACACACTCATCAAACCCCCAAACATACATGTTGCTCGTCCCGAGGCAACCAAATCAAACCACAGGAGTCGTGTATAATTCACCAAGATCAAGTACAACACATATCACACATGCAACTTCATTAAATCAAACAAGTATTAATTGCTTCATATATATCACTCATGCAAAACCAATCCAATCACACACCATTCGGAGTACTAAGTAATCTAGCTCACAAGATAAGTATTTACTCTCTTTCAATCAAGTGCGTGAGGCACTATATAGGCTAATATAAACACTCATATCAATCCATATTCACGCGTAACCATAAGCTTGGCAAAGGTCTCAAAAATCAACTTATAATCAACTCTTCACTAGGATCACAAATGACTTGTTTTTGAGTTGTAATGTTGGCTCTTTGGAAAAAGGTAGGAAAATTTAGGTAAAGTGACTTAAGATACTAGTAGAGAGTTACCTTGGAGGTTCTCGATTTCTTCTTCTTTCTGCAATATCTCCTCCAACTTCTCTTCTTCTTTTCATGGATTTTCCTTCTTTTCCGTGCATCAACATCATTTTTTTAGACAATTCGGGTACCAGTTTTAGGCACTACCCTTCTTCTCTTTATCAATCAGCTGATCTTAAGCTTAAAGCTTCATGTTATAAGCAATCGAGGTACCAGTTTCAGGCACTACCCCTAAATAGGATTTAACCAAATTCTTTTCATCCAACCATATTCTATCTTCCTTTTTCTTCTTGCAACACTTACTCACCTCAACTCTCTCTACCAATGAATAGGTTAATCAAGGCTCAAGTAAAGGTTTATAAGATTATTTACTTCGGCTACCAAAGAAAAGATTTTTTAACGGCTCAACGGGGCATCCAAAGGTTAATAAGATCATTAGGAAGGACAAAATTTGGCTAAGTAACTTAATCACAAAATAATGGCCTAAGATCATGTCATAGCAATTTATCAATCATAAGTCTCACACAAGACTCCAAGCCAAGTTCTAGAATACGTTCATATGAATGATCCTCTCAAGAATAAAACAATCATGATCAAGCATGATTATCAAGGCTCAAATCCTCATATAGGTAAATAGAATCCTAAGTACTCCGCATAGCACATAATTAAGATCAATTCCACAAGAACTCTACATACTTATCTAATTATACATGCTCTCATCAATAGAAATTAACACATGAACATATGAATGCACAAAATCAACAGCCCATAAACCGAATCAAATCATACAAGTATCTCTACAGCCCAACTCATGCATCATAGAAGGACGGAATTAAGAACACACTTTTCTGGCTTGGTTCGACTTTGATTCGACCTGTGGAAGAGGTCGAATCAACTTCATCGTGGTCGAATCAATATTCTGAATAGCTTCTCCTTCGGTTCGGCTTGGGTTCGACCTGCTGACCAGGTCGAACCATATCGGCTTAACTCGAACCACCCTTCTGTAAGTTTCATGTCACCAGTTCGAACTCGGTTCGACTTGCTGAATAGGTCGAACCAAGAACGTCGTGGTCGAACCGCACTTCTGGAATTCTGCTATCACTGGTTCGACCTTGGTTCGACCTGTTGATCTGGTCGAACCATCTTGCATGAGGTCGAACCACCTCTCTGGACAACTTTTGCACCACGGTTCAACTTCTTCAGCTAGGTTCGACCTCCTGGCACTGGTCGAACCTACCCTGGCTTTGGTCGAACCACCCTTCTAAGCTTCAAAACTGAGTGTTCTTCAATCCCTACACACTTCAAACTTCAATACGAATTATTAGGTACCAACTAGAGCACAACTTCATCAAGAATTGGTCCACAAAAATATTATTCATGAGTAACTCCGTAAAAGAAAACTCAAAATATGAAACAACAAAATACCACGGAACATTAGGCAAGTTACAAAAAATCGACACATACAAACCGGTTAAAGTTTTAAATATGCCGCAAAATATTATCTCCCCTAACAAACGTCACAAAGAAAAGATTATATTATCGGTGCTTATTGAGGTAAGTACATCACACCCCCCCAAACTTAGTAGAAACTATAGTCGAAACTAAGTTTGCAAAGAGGTAATTGCCGATAAGTAAGCACTTCAAATATAAAAATTTCTTACTCACACGAATGAAATAAAGCATTAAAACGGGAGGGAAAGCCCCCAACAGGCGCTCATGTTTAACGTCGGAGAGTCACGACGGAATACCACTTTGAAGACTACTTGATCAGAGGATGATCATATCGCATCCTCACCTTCCAATACTTTCTCCCCCTCTTATCATCCACACTTTCCACCTTACCATTCTTATGCACCATGCGATCAGTAGAATCTCCTTTCTCAAACTTTCTCTTCTCATTCCTGTCAATCTTCCACTCAATTTTGGAATAACTCATATCTCCATCAAGATCAAAGTCAGGATAAGAACGAGAGTAAGGACTTTCAAATTTGTTGGTATCCGGTGGTAAGTTAGGAGGCTTCAAGTAGGCATCATCTTCTCTTCCTTTGTCTACAGTCAGCACGGCACCTTTCTCGCTCACAAAAATATGATCATTAGAATTACCTTCATCCCATGGCCGTGTAGACTCCTCCGGGTCAATCTTCCTCTTGAATTCCGAATCACCTGATGGATCTTTTTCATTGTCACCAAGATAAGCATACGTCAAGTGTTCCGATAACGGTTTCAACTCCTCTTTCTATTCTTCCATCGGAATGCTCTCTCTCTCCAACGGCAAGTACTTCCTAGACCCTTTCGCTTCTTCAGCCTTAGCTTTCTCCAATGCATACCTAGCATCACCCAAAGCAAGTAAGTTCTCAAGATATTCAATACATACCTCGTTGGAGAGTCCGTCAAGCTCCGTAGTGGGATAAGTAAGAGACTCTATCAAACATGTCTCAAGAGGATCCTTTGACAGGATCAGAGACATATCCTCCTTCACAATCTCCTCCACCACGTCAATACTATAACACTGAGACTCCATGGGCATCTTCATTGCTTTGTCCAAGTTGAAAAAAACTTCTTCTTTGTCCATCCGCAATCTAAGCTCTCCATTTTGAACATCAATCATAGCTCCAGCAGTAGCAAGGAAAGGTCTCCCCAAGATTAGAGAGATATTATCCTTGTCATCTTCCATCTCTAGCACAAGAAAGTCCACAGGAAAGACTAGTTTCTCCACTTTGACGAGAACGTCTTCAATTATACCTTTTGGAAATGTCATCGACCTGTCCGCCAATTGGAGAACCACTGTTGTAGGGGTCAACTCCCCCAAACCAAGCCTCTGAAAGATGGACAACGGCATCAAATTGATGCTTGCCCCTAGATCGCACAAAGCTCGCCGTGCTGGCCCCTTTCCGATCTCACATAGAATAGTGAAGCTCCCCGGATCCTTCATCTTTTGCGGCAGCTTCCTTTGAATGATTGAGCTGCAATTCTCAGATAAATTCACAGTTTCAATTTCGGTTAAGCTCCGCTTCTTCAACAATATGTCTTTAAGAAATCGGGCATAGTACGGCATCTCCATGATTGCCTCTGAGAAAGGAATGCTCAAGCTTATCTTGTTCATTATCTCTGAAAACTTCTTGAACTTCTCTTCCAATCCCTTCTTCACAAGCTTGTAAGGAAACGACGGAGGGATCTTCGTTTTGGAATCCCCCATTCATCACGATCAACCTTCTCCGCTTTCTCCTTTTCGGCTCTCAATCGCTTGGCTCTCTCCCACTTTTTCTCAGCTATTATCTCTGTACTTTGCTCTTTCCGAACCACTGGAGTAGCATCAACATCATCGAGAGTGTTCGGAGTAGCAACAGGCAACTTCTGGATGGGTTCGACCAGGGTTCGACCTGTGGAACAGGTCAAACCAGACACGTAGTGGTCGAACCGCTCTTCTGGACAACTGCTCTCTTTTTGAATTTGAGGTTCGACCTGGGTTCGACCTGTTGAGTAGGTCGAACCACGGCCACCTAGGTCGAACCGACCTACTGTACTCCTTCCGCCCTCCGGTTCGACCAAGGTTCGACCTGTTTGATAGGTCGAACCATGTCTGTCGTGGTCGAACCGTTGCTGCGACAAAACAGAGTGCTCCAAGTTGTGCGGTTCGACCTGGGTTCGACCTGTTGGATAGGTCGAATCATCATTGATTTGGCCGAACCGGTGTCTGGAAAAACAGAGTGCTCCGAATTGTCAGGTTCGACCATAGTTCGACCTGTATGCCAGGTAGAACCATCTGCAGTTTGGTCGAACCGATGCTGCGATGCCTCTTGATCGTGCCCAGTGCGTTGGTTCGACTTTCCCTGTATGGTTCGACCTTCAATGTTGGTCGAACCATGGTCGAATCTTGCCCTAGACATGTCCAAATTTGATTCCGGCCTCATAGGTCCCTCGTACTGTGTTCCCGACCTCAGTGTGATGGCGTTGCAGGACCTTGGATTCTCAATACTTTGAGACGGGAACTTTCCCTTTTCAAGAGTTTGAGTAAGCTTGTTAACACTTCCTGTCATCTCCCCCATCAGCAATGTAAGATCCTTCACCTGCTTAGATATAACCTCATGGTTTGCATCGATTTTCTTTTCAAGTTTGGCCTCAAGGCGGTTTACTTTTTCAACGTTCTTGGCCATATACCTGTTCACAGTATCCTCAAAACCCGGTTTCCCATCTTCCACCTTAGCACCCGGATCAACACCCATCGGAGGTTGAATCGGATTATTCGGATTGCTCCATGAGAACTCCAGCCTCCTAGGCTGTTGATAACCACCCGGTGGACCACGATTATTAAAGTTTCCTCAATAGTTCCCTTGGTAGTTCTGATTTCCTTGATCTGGATACCTAGTCCCTTGAATACTTTGACCCATGGCATAGTGTGCCTCTTCCAACTCCTCTTGGATTGGTACATCATTCTTCAACTCCTGCTGCATGATTGGTACGCGCTGAGATAATTCGCTGATTCGCTTCTGTTGGAATTCAAGTAGCTTGTTGATATTGGACAAGCTAGAGACGATCTCATCCTCTCTACTTGTTTTCACCATTGCTTGTTCAACCTGAGCTACCTTCCCAAGGACATAAGTACCTCTAACTCTATCAGTTGACCAATCCCTCGAATTCATCGAAATATCTTCAAACAACTTCTCGGCATCTACGGATGACTTTGTAAGCAATGCTCCATTAGAAGAAGCATCCAATAACACTCGTGAATCACAGTCCAATCCATTGTAGAATATACTGATATATTGAGCTTTAGATAGCCCATGTTGAAGACACTTCCTAAGCATGTCCTTGAATCTATCCCATGCTTCATGAAATTTCTCACCTCCACCGATAGCAAATTGGTTAATGTCTTGCTTCATCTTAAACACCTTTGAAGGTGGCATGTACCTTTCCAAGAACCTTAACTGCAGTTGCTCCCAAGTGGTGCACTCAACTGCGTTGATAGTGTCGTACCAATCTCTCGCCTTTTCAGTAAGTGAGAATTTGAACAAGAGGATCTTCCTAGCATCTTCATGTTCTCCTGCGTCTTTTTGAGTACTTGCATAGCCCAAGAACTTGTTCAGATGCTGCTGCGGATCCTCGAAAGACCCTCCTGAAAAGGAGTTCCTTTCTATCATTCTAATAAGAGCGGGATGAAGATCGAAAGCTGAATTAGTTCCCCTCGCTCCTAGAAGCCCAAAATTTCCAGCCCCATTATTTCTTAAAACCTCTCGGATGGCTAGATTATCCGGATTCGCTGCCATGTTGACTGTCTCTACTCCCGAATTAACTTCAGTTGTAGCTTCAATCGTCTGCGAAATCTGCCCCTCAACTTCAACTCCAAAATTCAGAGCTTCAGTTGGATAAATAGTCTTTGCCTTGCTCTTCTTCTTCTTCTTCTTCTTCTTCTTTCTTGACGATGCTCTAATTTCAGGATTATAGGGTTCAAGTTCACCTTTCTTTGATCTCGTGAGCATACACCTAAAAAGAACTAGAAGCACAACAACAAAACAAGATAAATAGCCCGAATAAACTAGAAATAACAAAAAAAGATATTTTAAGCCGTCCCCGGCAACGGCGCCAAAAACTTGATGGGTGTTTTCTCAACACACAATTTTAATCCCCAAGTATGAAGGATATAAATTGTAGTTTTGAAGGTGACCAAGTTAAATATCGAATCCACGGGACGGATAAATATCACTTTAGTTATTTTCTAGCAATTATGACTATATTGAGAATTGTAATTGTTGGTTTGTAAACTAAGTAACAATTAAAATAGCAAATAAATAACAAGAACAAGAGAAGAGTTGTTGTGATCAAATAAGATGATAGGTAGTTCGTCAGGCTATCCAGTTTCATTCGTTAATTCATACTTTCGTGTGTCGATGTCCGACTCTGCCTTGTGGAATATGGACGCATCGCAAAACCATGCAAATCTATTCTATAGACACAAATAGATAAGCTTTTGACACATGTGAGTATCCTCAGAGCAAGACGTATACTTCACCTCCCTTTCTAGGTACTATCATAATCAATTATTTCCCGTGCACTTAGTACTCTAACCCGATTTGATCTCCCTTTTTAGGTACTATAAAGTTATACTCTTAATCCTACTTGTTAACGCGAATTCAATTCAATTAACAAACATTCATATAAGACGGTTCTAATAAAACCTCGGAATCCCTTCACTTAGAATTATAACAATAAACCCTGCTCATTAGTGAACGCACTCAATCAATAACCATGTTATGCATTCAGACTCTACACAACGATTATTGATGCACAAAACAACTATGAGTATGGATTAAAAACGCACAATTGATGAGTGATATTTTCACCTAGATTTTAGTGTCTTTTTATATGTGTTTTCGTATATTTTTATCCGTATTTTATGTGTTATTTGGTTGTGTTTTGTGTTTTCATGGAAATGTGTGTGAATGAGCTTAAACCTACTATTTTCACTTTTTATTTGATGCTAAACATGATAAGGAAGATGTAGGAAAAAGCGGATCTCAATTTGGAGTTGAAACGAGGGAGAACGAGCCAAAACAGTGAAGGAATCAGGGCAGCAGCAACACGACTGGCCGTGTCGGTGGCACGAGCCGTGTCGCAGTGCACGACTCGTGTAGCTAACACGGGCCTGTCCAGAATGGTCGTGTAGCAACATCTATTTATCCAACACGACCACCACTTGGCCGTGTTGCGGAACTCGACTCGTGTTGCAGCACACGACCCGTGTAGCCAACACGGGCCTGTAAGCGATGGCCGTGCGGGAGCATCAGTTCACGCAACACGGGCACCTCATGGCCGTGTTGCGCCACACGACTCGTGTCGTGTCTTGGACCAGAAAAAAATCAGAATCCTTCTAGAAGGCCCATAAGGGTATAAATACCCCTCCATTCAGATTTTATGGGAGGAGATCCGAAATCCACTCTTCCACACACACCTCACACACCTTTTCCTCCATTTTTCACCTTCACCTTCATCCATTCTTCATCCTTTGGATCTACCTTCATCCAACCATCAAATCCTTCATCCAAGTAGCTAGAGAAGCAAGGAAGAGAGGTGAATTGCAAGGGGGAGAAGAAGATCACCATTGGAGACATCCAAGGGAGTTTTCATCTACACTTTGTATTGAAACCTATTGTTTATCATGTTTTGTAAGGAATTTAATGTCTATGTTAATTTTCTTATGGATATGAGAGGCTAATCTCCCTTGTGAGATTAGCAATATGAATTGTGTTGGATAATTTTTGGTATTTTGCAATTGAATGATTATGTTGATTGGGTTAATTGATTTTCTATCATTGATGCTTTAGATCTTGAGGTTTATGATGATTTGTGTGTTTAATTGTGTTAAGCATGTGATTAGATTGAGAAGTCAATTGCATATTTAGGATAATTAAGTGAATCATTTCATCAAACACTTCATGTGCATTATAGATTGTGAAGAGATTGAGAAGTCCTTCATAGTTTAGAACCCTTTGATAGAACATATCATTTATTAGATTGAGAAGTCAATAGATTATGTGAAGGGACTCTCATTTCAAGCTTAGTACCTAGTTGGAATTGTTTGAGTGAGAACCAATCCAATGAATGTCATTCTATATCCTATTCATTCCGAGAGGGAGTTTAGGTGATCTTAGTGTTGGCCCTTAGCCTTTTTCCCATGACACATATGAATTCATTGCATGATACCTAGATTTTCCATACTTTAAGTATTGTTAATCTCATCTCTATCTACTTGGCTCATTCATCCATCTTCCATTCATCTATCCTTTTATTTTATTGTCATTTCTTGATTATCTCCCCTTCTCGTTCATCTCTATAATACTATGACAAATACGAGATCGATTAAACTCTAGTACCTTCCTCCCTGTGGTTCGATAATTTCTTTAATTGGTCATGCCCACTATATTATGGCTAATCAAATGGCGCCGTTGCCGGGGAGGTAACGGTTGCTAGTAGCTTAAAGAAGGAACGTTTAAAGCGATCTTACTAGAGACATTTATTTTCTTGTATTTATTACTTGTATTTGCTTTGTGAAAATTTGTTCTAATTTTTCTTGTCTTGAAGGTGTATGCAAACGAGGTCAAAAGGGAAGCAAGTCGAACCAATTGATCTAGAGCTTGAAAACACTTTGAGGAGAAAGAGAAGAGAGAACAAAACCAAAAATAGTAATTCAATGGAGAATTTTCAAGGAGACAATCGTGTTGGGATAGAGCATGATGGGGAAGGAGGACACAATATGAACGTGCATGACAACGCACATCAATTCAATGAGAATCCTCCTCAACAAGCCTATCAAAATCATGGAGCTATAAACAATCAAGCTTATATTCAACAACTGGTGCAACAAGCGATGATTCAACAAGGTTTTCAACAACCTTATCCTCCTCAACAACAAGCTTATGTGCCACCACCTCCACCTCCGGTTCAACATGGAGTTCAAAATGATCAAAGAGTGATACGGGACTTCTTCATGCCAAGGGCAATTCCACAAATGATGGGACCACCAATTCATGCTAACAATTTTGAGTTTAAAATGGGCTTGATTTCATTGGTGAGAGAGCAACAGTTTGGTGGAGCTCCGAATGAAGATCCTAACGCTCATCTAGCTCAGTTTGTGGAGATTGCCAACACAGTAAAGATGAACGGAGTGAGTGAGGATTGCATAAAGATGAGGTTATTCCCATTTTCTTTGAGGGATAGAGCAAGAACATGGCTCTCCACTCTTACTCCCGGTACGTGCAACACTTGGGATGAGCTAGCGCAAATGTTTTTGAACAAATACTTTCCACCTTCTAAGACGCTTCAAATGAAGAGCTTGATCACACAATTCAAGCAAATGCCTCAAGAGAGTTTTTATGAAGCGTGGGAAAGGTTCAAAGAAATGCTACGCAAGTGTCCACAACATGGCTTCCCGGAGAATCAACAAGTTGGATTTTTCTATCAAGGACTTGTGAACGGACAAAGAGTGCTTGTTGATGCCTCGGCAGGAGGATCCGTACTAGGTGTAACTCCGGAAAGGGCTATTCGAATTTTTGATGAGATTGCTACAAATGTCTATCAATGGCCATCGGAGAGAGTTAGTGGAAGCTATGGTTTTGAAAGCTATGATAAAGGACAACAGTTTAGTGTGAAGAGTGTAAGTGTTGAACCAAGTATGCTAAGCATGGAAAAGATAGTGGCGGAAGTTGTTAAACAAATGAGCTTGAATCAAAGTATGAACAATCAAGGAGTGAATATGGTTGAGGGGCTACAAGTCGAGCAAGGTGTGCTACCTCCGAATGCTGTGAATGGTGAACAATGGACCAACTCTATGCCCCGTGTTGAGGATGTGTCTTATATGCAAGGAAGAAATTATCAAGGTAATTATCAAAACAATTACCAAGGTAATTTCAATCAAAATCAAGGAAGTTATCCACAAAGGCAAGGGGGATTCAACGCTCAAAGTAGTGGAAGTTCACATTCACAACATCAACCAAGGCAAGGAGGGTTCACTAGCCAAGGAAGCGGAAGTTCTTATCCACAACAACCAAGGAGGCAAGATAATTTTTCTTATGCAAACCCAAGTAATGCGATTGCTTATCCTCCGGGGTATCATCCGGGAGCTAAAGCGCCAAATAATGAAGGGAAGGCGACTACCGAAGAACTTCTTGAGAAATTGATTGCTTCCAACAAAAATCAAGAGGAAGTAATTGAAAGAAAATTCAAGGCTTTTGAGGAAGTAAATGAAAGACGATTAAAAGCCATTGAGGAAAACAGTGATAGAAAACTCAAAGCCTTGGAGTATTCATTTAGTCAAATGGCGAGCTCAATGAATGCTAATGAGAAAGGGAAGTTTCCAGCCACAACCGAGGTTAATCCGAAAGCTCAATGTTTATTTGTTGAAACGGAAGAGGAAAGAAAGGTTGAAGAAGGGTTGGTGGAAAGCAAGGTTGTTGAAGAAATGAAAGAAGAGCAAAAGCCTAAATGGATACCTAAGTGGAAAAGGGTGCAAGAGGAAAAGAAAGTTGAAGAAAAGGGTAAAGAAGAGGAGTACAAACGTGATTATTGGGGTATTCCGATCACTCCATTCCCTATTCCCTATCCACAAATGTTTGTAAAAGAGGAGAAGAAAAAGGAGTTTGAGGAGTATGTGAAAGAGCTCAAGAAAAAGTATGAGAAAAAAAGAAAAGAAGAGCAACCCGAAGCAAGTGGATCAATGCAAAAATGGGGGCCTACAAAAGTTGGTGATCCGGGGAAGTTCATTATCCCTTGTGATTTTGAAAAGAAAGGTACCCTTGATGCATTGTGTGACTTGGGGGCAAGCGTTAACGTGATGTCTCATGCCACGTTCAAAGACCTTGCAATTGGAAAGCTAAAGCCTACTACTATCCGTCTTGAAGTTGTCAATGGTGAGGTTGTAAAGCCACTAGGAATTGTTGAAGACGTGGAGGTAAAGGTGAAGGGGCTAGCTTTCCCGGTCGACTTCATGATTTTGGAAGTGAAGGCGGACCCCAAAGTTCCACTCATTTTGGGAAGGCCATTTCTAGCTACGGGAAGAGCAAGAATTGATGTTGGTAGAGAAGAGTTATCCTTGAGCTCAAAAGGAAAGAGTGTCACGTTCATGTGTAAGAAGGAAAAAGGAGCCAAGTCTCACTTAAAGCCTCCGGATGATTTCGATGATCATGATTCTCTTCTCTTTGACAATTTAAATTCATTTCTTCATGATTATATGAAATTGTCAAATGCTAACTTGTCTTCTTGTGATGTTGATAGAAAGAAAGCTCCGAACCTCGATTGGAAACTTGACAAAGGAGAAAGAGGAAGTCCACTAGAATCACTTCTTGATGACGATTTGATGCTAGTGAGCAAGAATGGAGAGGTTGAGCTAGTGGACAAGAAGAAGGCCAAGCTAATGTTCAAAGTGAGGATGCGAGGAGAAAGTGGGATGGACCATCCTTTGGTCCAATGATCGTAAAATTCCGTCCGGCTTGAAGACGTTAAACTTAGCGCTAAATGGGAGGCAACCCATTCTTTTGTTATTTTGATGCTTTTTGTTGTTTATTTTGGTCTTGTAGGTGGATTGTGCTTGTGAGAAAAATGCATGTTGAAGAAAGGAGAAGTGCTTCATGGATTTGAGTAAAAATGTCTCCATTTTTTGCAAACTTAATTCTCGACTCTTGTATCGAGTCAAGTTTGGGGGAAAAGTGCATGGTGAACATGGCTTGAGTCGTGTGGATGCGTTTACTTCTTCACAAGAAGATCAACAATGGAAACTACAAGGGTAAGTCCCACCACTTTTTACAAACTTAATTCTCACCTCTTAGTTCGATTTAAGTTTGGGGGGAGAGTGCGTGGTGTGACTCACCACTTGAGTGTGCTTGATATGATAATATTGATGATGAAAGGTCTTCTTGTAAAATTCACTCAATTTTAAAATTTTTCTCATGAGTTTTGGTTGGATTTTGGTATGATTGGTTGTGTTGAAGTGCATGTGAATCCATATTTTTAATGCAATTGTGGAGCTAATGGTGTTGTATGAGTTTTGAGTATGAATGAAGGGTATTGGAAGCACGAATGGAGCTTGGAGCGAACGCTTTCCTTACCAAATGCTTATTGAGGGAGTACTCTACACCTTATCACTTCTAATTGATTTTGATTTGAATTGAATGGATTAGCATGTTACTTCATGTGTTATGTTTTTGGGATGTTATTTTCGTAATTTAGGATTTTTTTTAATAAGGTTGGGATGATTGTGAGCTTACATTGTTATGGATGATTTGAATGTGTGCTTTATTGTTAATGATGGTGATTTTTGTTTTTGCATGTTATGTGTTTTTGTTTTGTTTCTTGTTTGTTGAGTCTTTATTTTATGTTTTGTGTGTTTTCTTATTTTTGTCTTGGTATGTTTGGTGGTTTGTTTTTGGAATGTCGTGAGTCATTTTTGAATATGAGTGATGATATGTTGTGGTAATAAGTGATGACAAGTTATGATTAAGAATCTCTACACTTTCGAATTGTAACATGTTTTATTTAACTTGTTCAATTTTGAGATGAATGTGGTGTAATAAGTTTCTTAAGGTCCGAGCACAAGCTTGTGAGCGTTTGAGCCTCAACCGTGCATACATGGTATTTTTCTTCATGAGAGGATTGGTTGTGTTTGATAAGCTAGAATTTGCTCAAGGACTATAGGAACGAGCCCAATTAGTGGAGATTAGTGACATGATCTAAGGCCATCCTTGTTATTATAGTCATTACCATATATGTCCCTACCATGAACATCATCTCTAGTCAACCACTTTGAGCCTTAAAGCCTATTTATTGTGATATAAGCACATTACAAGCCATGATTACCCACTTAAGCCTTACATATATACCATTTGTGTGGGTGATTGAGGAGATGGTAACTAGAAAGGTTTGATAAAGAAGAAAAAGAAAAAAGGAAATGGTAAACAAGCAAGAAAAAGGATGAAAAAGAGCACAAGAAAGAATGGACATGCAATCCCAAAACAAGAAAATGAGCAAAGCAATAACAATATGCTCAAGTACTTAAAAGTTCAAAGAAGGAAGCATGCATTAAAAGAAGCTCAAAATCTAAGGAAAGTTGATGATTAGTGCTTGTGATTACCAAAGTTGAGAAAGGAAGAAAGAAAAGTGGAGAAGTTGAGGAAGTTGATCATCTCTTCGATTACTTACACTTGTTAGTCAATATTATCCATACTCTTCCTACCCTACCAAAGAGCCTAACATTACATCCTTAATAAAAGACCTTTTTGATCACTAATGAAAACTTTGGTGGTTTGTGAATGTAGTCCACGAGCAAGCTTATAACGAGTCGAGCCAATCGATTGATGAGTGTTGATTTACCTACTTTAAAGAGTGTTGAGTGAAATTTATAACCTATGTGAGGCTTGGACTAAAAGAGACTATATTACACTAATATTCTCTTGTGATTGTACTCGTTAATTCTTCATGTCATGAATCTAATGTTGTAGGATGCCTTAGCATAGTTTGTAATTCTTATTATTATTGATGTGTTGTTACTTATGTTCGTTTAGTCTTTTCCTAGGTGAAAATCACTCTTCATGGTTTATCATTTTCGTTGTGCGAGGACGCAAAACACTTTAAGTTTGGGGGTGTGATGAGTGATATTTTCACCTAGATTTTAGTGTCTTTTTATATGTGTTTTCGTATATTTTTATCCGTATTTTATGTGTTATTTGGTTGTGTTTTGTGTTTTCATGGAAATGTGTGTGAATGAGCTTAAACCTACTATTTTCACTTTTTATTTGATGCTAAACATGATAAGGAAGATGTAGGAAAAAGCGGATCTCAATTTGGAGTTGAAACGAGGGAGAACGAGCCAAAACAGTGAAGGAATCAGGGCAGCAGCAACACGACTGGCCGTGTCGGTGGCACGAGCCGTGTCGCAGTGCACGACTCGTGTAGCTAACACGGGCCTGTCCAGAATGGTCGTGTAGCAACATCTATTCATCCAACACGACCACCACTTGGCCGTGTTGCGGAACTCGACTCGTGTTGCAGCACACGACCCGTGTAGCCAACACGGGCCTGTAAGCGATGGCCGTGCGGGAGCATCAGTTCACGCAACACGGGCACCTCATGGCCGTGTTGCGCCACACGACTCGTGTCGTGTCTTGGACCAGAAAAAAATCAGAATCCTTCTAGAAGGCCCATAAGGGTATAAATACCCCTCCATTCAGATTTTATGGGAGGAGATCCGAAATCCACTCTTCCACACACACCTCACACACCTTTTCCTCCATTTTTCACCTTCACCTTCATCCATTCTTCATCCTTTGGATCTACCTTCATCCAACCATCAAATCCTTCATCCAAGTAGCTAGAGAAGCAAGGAAGAGAGGTGAATTGCAAGGGGGAGAAGAAGATCACCATTGGAGACATCCAAGGGAGTTTTCATCTACACTTTGTATTGAAACCTATTGTTTATCATGTTTTGTAAGGAATTTAATGTCTATGTTAATTTTCTTATGGATATGAGAGGCTAATCTCCCTTGTGAGATTAGCAATATGAATTGTGTTGGATAATTTTTGGTATTTTGCAATTGAATGATTATGTTGATTGGGTTAATTGATTTTCTATCATTGATGCTTTAGATCTTGAGGTTTATGATGATTTGTGTGTTTAATTGTGTTAAGCATGTGATTAGATTGAGAAGTCAATTGCATATTTAGGATAATTAAGTGAATCATTTCATCAAACACTTCATGTGCATTATAGATTGTGAAGAGATTGAGAAGTCCTTCATAGTTTAGAACCCTTTGATAGAACATATCATTTATTAGATTGAGAAGTCAATAGATTATGTGAAGGGACTCTCATTTCAAGCTTAGTACCTAGTTGGAATTGTTTGAGTGAGAACCAATCCAATGAATGTCATTCTATATCCTATTCATTCCGAGAGGGAGTTTAGGTGATCTTAGTGTTGGCCCTTAGCCTTTTTCCCATGACACATATGAATTCATTGCATGATACCTAGATTTTCCATACTTTAAGTATTGTTAATCTCATCTCTATCTACTTGGCTCATTCATCCATCTTCCATTCATCTATCCTTTTATTTTATTGTCATTTCTTGATTATCTCCCCTTCTCGTTCATCTCTATAATACTATGACAAATACGAGATCGATTAAACTCTAGTACCTTCCTCCCTGTGGTTCGATAATTTCTTTAATTGGTCATGCCCACTATATTATGGCTAATCAACAATCTTATCTTATATAAAATAAACCACAAATAGTGTTGTACGGAGTATACACACGAAATACAAATCAACTCATGAAACCTTCATAACCCTAGAACTACCGAAGTGGCTCTAGCCCATGATTGATCTAGGAACAATCATGGTTAGATGGACCAATCTTACTTGAATCTCCAGCTAAACTCTCTTGTATTCTTCTTGTTGTATATTGTTGTGTTGTCGTCCTTGTGATGTCTGCATGAGCCTCCTTTTATACTTGTAATCACGTCTCTAGGGCTTGAAATGGGCTTTTCAAGTGATCACACGCGTTTTGGCCTCGAAAATCTGGATAAGGTAAGTTTTCGCACGATGGTTCGACCTCAGCAAACAGGTCGAACCACAGGTCGAACCCACTTACTGGACAATTTCTGCACTTGGTTCGACTTCTTGAACAGGTCGAACCACTCCCTCTTGGTCGAACCACAGGTCGAACCATGCCACTGGATAATTTCTGCTCTCGATTCGACCAACCGTCAGGTCGAACCCCCAATGTCGTGATCGAACTAACTTTCTCGCGAACTGGTTCGACCATGGTTCGACCTGATAGACAGGTCGAACCCCTCGAGTCGTGGTCGAACCCATCTCCTACCACTTTGCGATGCTGGTTCGACCTGCTGGAGAGGTCGAACCCTCCTCCAACAGGTCGAACCCACCTCTCTCCTTGGCGATTCGCGTGGTCTCGACTTCGTCTCTTCGATTCTTGGCACTTCCACTCCAATTTTGCTATGAAAACCACTTAAATAGCTCCACTAACACCTGATTCATGCTAATTCACAATATATATAGGTTTTCCACCTATTTTCACCTCAAAACTCTCCAAAACTAGCACAAAACATAATGTCAAACTTGTGAATTTACATACTCATCATCCACCAAGCCTCACAGGGCATACCAATACATTAGTCACGTTTTCAAGCCTCAAAGGGCATACCAAGAAAGTATTTACTCAAAACCCTAATTTGAGAATGAAGAACAAAAGATATACCTACAAGCTGCAATGATTTTCACGATGCTGCTATAATTCAGAAATTGGGATTTTAGATTAGGGATGTTTTTTAATTTAACTAGGCATTATGTGAACCTCATTTCATAAGGTTAACCCGGATTTTTGATATCACCTCAAATCCAATCATTTTTTTTATACACAAGTTATTTTGTTATCTTCAACTCTTTTCTTTTTTTTTAATTAATTGAGTGTATATTTGCAATAAATATTTTATATGAACCCTTTAATTCAGATCACCCAACACTGTATGGTTCAATGTATATACTATAGTGAATGTCTGTATATATATATCCAGTTATCCAAGTATTCTTCCTCCTTTACAAGACAAATGGAGAATGCTTATTCTAACTACAGATCCATGAGATTCAAAAGACATAGTTGTCATAGCGTCCTAGTTCTAAGCAAAGCATACCCACACAGAGGATGAACTAATGAAGACAAACATAACCTGTAAATTAATTATAAAAAGCAGAAATCACGCACTGTTGTTGCAAGAAAAGTGAGATGTGGATGGGGGAAGAAAATGCACTTGGATCATGATTATTGTTTACCAAGATCCAAAAGAAAACGGCAATCTCAAAGGAAATTGTAATACCACCCATTCCGGTACCAACCAGAGCACCAGCTCGGATCTTATTAATCTGCAACAAAAAAAAACTCAGTTCAAGGTTGGCGCAAAAAAAATCAATAGGAGGTTCACAACCACTCAAACAAACAGATGGAACCCTGTAAGAACCCTGTAAGACCTCTTATCGAAGTCAATTCCAAATTGGCAACCATAATGTTTTTGAAGAGTAAACTCTGAAATCAACATTTTAAAATCCATAAATTTGCAAGATATGGCTAAAATTAATAAAAAAGGAAACAAGAGTCAAGAAAATAGATGGAATTAAATACACTGTCATCATGTATTAGTACTATCAAATCAGTGATATCTCTACAAAGACCAGCGCATGATCATTGCAGAAAGCTTCTTCCACACATATACTTAAAGAGTTCATATAATTTGATATAAGGGCAGCCCAAATATCTTCTCAATCTTTCAAGCATTAACATCCAGCCCGATCCCTCAAATGCACAAGAGTGTTTCATCTACAATTCCAAACCTCTTAAAAAATGCTATCAAATATTCTGAAAATTTTAATGGAAAAAGAAAAAACTTAGCCATCTTTCACATTTAATCGCCTACAAACAAAATTCCAGAAATTAACAGTAGCACAAAATTAAGCTAATCAGTACCATGAATAAAATATTATTAATCAAGAAAAAAATACTGAAAACTTAAAACAAAGAAAAATGCAGATCAATTAGTAGTAGGGATGGATTTATCACATCAATCATTTATTATTACCTTCACTTAGTTTGTCCTCTCCCTCACCCTCCTCTATTGAAGAATTGGTCCCTCAAACTTCCACAACGCCATTCACAATTTCAAAGCGCTGCACATTTTTAAAAAAAGAATATCAGTAGATTAGTAGTAATATCACCCACTAAAACAAAGAAAGATCAAAGTTATATTAAGGGAAAATTAATGCAACCTCAAAATGAAAAGAAAGCACGATAAGCACTATTTGAATTCTTACTTTTGCAAAGTATTCATAAAGTTTCGGATATCTAGCTTCAAATGTTGTTCTCCTTAAGAAACTTTGCTTGTAGCTCATCATGTTCTCTCTGCAATTAAAGAAAAAAAAAAGTATGTTTGATTGCCGTGAAAAATGAAACTATGAGTGTTTAATAAAACTTCTATAATGCTTCTACAGTTTTATGATTGGATTCCAGGTACTCAAAAAAATAGTGAGCTATGAGAGTACAAAACCTTTAACAGTCTAAGTTGCCAATATACTCTGTATATGTAAATGCCCTCATTCTTCTTCAAGTTACAAGTCTGCAACAAACATGAACCACTCCTTTTACACATTCTGAACGTAGTCGATTAGAATTTATTCCTCCAGTCACCCTCTTGCACTATACTATTCATAACTCCTTAATAATTTAGACAACAATGCCTAGAGTATAAGTTAGTTCAAGTATAGCATCCTGAGCAATGCGGCTCATACCAAAATTGCAGGGGTCGTTTCAAAAGAATACTCCCCAAATGAAAACAAGAGATCTCTGATGCACTTGCCAACACTGTGAATAAACAGAAGAAGAAGCTCTCATCATATTTAACAACTATAATCGAAAAAACTCATCATCCTATACCATATATTGACAAAGAACATTAATAAATTCACTGGTAGATAGATACAAGCATGTATTTGAGCTTAGAATGTTTCTTGGAGCATCAACAGTCGTTGCAACATTCAATATATATTATTGGGATTTTGACAACCCATTCCCTGACAAGAGCAAGGTAACACAATGACTATCTGTGTGGAGAGGTTCTTAAAAGGTCATTTACATAAGCATACCCAAGTAACAACAGTAAATATATGTGCATTACATAGCAATAAGTATAGTCTTTCAGGTTGAAATATGAAAGTTGTTTTATAAAAACGAATTTATATATCAATTTCAGAGTTTATCACATATATCACCAAACGGTGGAGTTAACAGACTATACTTCATAATCTGCAACTAACAACACCGATTAACAAAAATCATATCAGCAGCAAAATTAAAGAATCTCTTAGACTCCTTTTTATCCTAGAGCTGATTATCCCCCCAATCCTTTAAAGATTTATCAGCATTTTTATAAGTTGTTGCTTTATCTTGCCCAATTCCAACAGTATGGGTGGTACTACTCCTATAGATTAAAAACCTGATGCAAGTCGATTGAATAAAGTCATATTTTAACTCTCAAATACATTTTTTTCTAAGGCTTGAGGGCACAAGTTTAAATAGTGGATCATTCAGTTTTAAGGATTGAATCTTACCAAAATTGCAATTGTACACTTCGATCTTCAAGAAACATAGACTTCGAAAGATCACATTTCAAGCCATTTAAACCATAAGTTCCTCACCGTTGAAAGACAATGAAAACACCCTAGGAGTGTTATTTTCAGTGTGGAATGTGATTTGCGATAATCAATTACTTCGGAATAAGAATCATCTTTCATATTTAAACGCCTACAAACAATCTTTTGGAAATTAACAGTAGCACGAATTTAAGCTAATCTATACCATGATTAAAATATTGTTAATTAAGGCAAAACTATTTCAAAGTTAAAACTAAAAAAAATGCAGATCAATCACCAGTAGCAGGGATCGGATCCACACACACGTAACTACAAAATCATTAAGAACCCAGACGTGGGTGAAGAGATGAAGGTGGAGGGAGCACATCATCTGTACCTTCGGTGTGGTGTGCAAGGGACAATTATAAGGGAGTAATCAAATCAGAGGCTTGACTACCTCCATCCCATGGTGTATCATCAGTACTGTAATCCACACAAGAAAAATAACCACAAAATTGCTTATCCAACTATACTTGAAACTTAAACATACAAATAACATAATAAACAAAAATAAATAGGATTATGCAAAAATATTTCTGCTTTTAGATGTATGCTAAAGCAAGCACTCACCCAAATATAATCGCATTCCAAAGTATAATATTGTTATCTTGTGGTGCTCCACTGGTCCCCGAAGGTGGGCTCTTACTGTAGACACCTAAAAGTAAATAAATAAAAATAAAGAAAATAGTAATGAATTGCACCTTGAGCAGAAATTGAATTATCCTACAATGTGTGTA
The DNA here is from genome assembly GCA_023678885.1 of Pogostemon cablin. NCBI lineage: Eukaryota > Viridiplantae > Streptophyta > Magnoliopsida > Lamiales > Lamiaceae > Pogostemon > Pogostemon cablin. The sequence goes on along the minus strand of CM042965.1, from coordinate 15,551,975 downwards.
TATAAAAAAGGTTGAAACTAATACTATTAACCTTCTCAGCCAATATTTCAGAAGTCTTAATCGCCAGAAGTCAGTTGCACCTTTATCTGAGATGAAGTTTAGTCTAAATACTTGCGCAGCCAGTATATGAAAAGTGGGGAGAAGGAACATACACGTTGCATTTAAATAGATATGTTAAGTGGACTAATTTGGGAGAATGAGGGGCACCACTTCAATCATTTATTATATTACCTTTACTTAGTTTATCCTCTCCCTTAAACCGCAATCTCCAGGAGATAAGTCAGAACTTGAAATTCCACCCATAATCATACTGCTTGAAAAAATATAGAAATGAGAAACTCCAGTTATACGGCTTCCAATATAAGAATAGTCATTATAAGCAATAAAGGCTAGATAATCCAGTCAAAGAGCAACACAGAGCAGAAATAGAAATACATTTTACGGTTGAGATGGTAAATAACAGAGGATATTAACTGTGTAAAACAAAGAAAATCACATGGCGATGCATTTAAGCACAAGAAAACTATCAAATAACTTGGTATGCACTGATCACATTCTTTAATCAACTTAGTAAACCTGGAATCACCAGGTAACAAAGAAGCACCATTTTCAAAGGCTGTCTTGGCAGTCTGATACTCTTCAAGCTTCATGCATGCTGTCCCGTTAGCAAAATATAAACAAAACCAAGTTTCAGAAAAATATAACCAATCCATAAGCTAATTGTTTAAATAAATGAGAACATGCAGATTCACGACAAATAGCGCAAAGAATATAGATCATCCCTTAAGATCTTCAACTTTACCATCAATTGTTGGCACACCTTTCTCGTAAAATAGGATTTTTTTAATGTACCTCTAAGAAATATTTTTAGGAATTCTGCAAACTACATAAACTTAGAATTGGAAAAGGCTCTATTGGGTTTGTTGGGAGAAGGGTGCATGTGTCATACCTTTCCATTGACTAATGATTCAAATAGACGTTTACAGCAAAAATTATCTTTCAAGATTCCTAAATACTGTATTAGAATTGTTTTTAAGAAATCACAAGACATTTTTGTCCGGTGTTATCAGTTCTACACGGGCACAAGCAGTTTCAAGCCCAAGATTAGAAACATGAGTAAAAATCAAGTACAGCAGATGCAAGTTAGTAAAAGATATAGAAACGTTGACAAAACACATGGAATCAGCTCACTGAAAGAATTTTTTTCAGTTACTGCACAAAGGCATTCACAAACACTAAGAAAGATTAAAGAACAAGGAACTTACTTGCCAATCTTGCATTCCTTTGTCAATGTTTACAATGATAAGGTTAACCTCACTCTCATGCCTCGCATTCAGTCACTGTTCACCAAACTGTTAAAGCACTGTAAAAAAATGATTATACAATAAAGTTGTTAACAAGGAAACATCAAAATGACATCTCATAGTGCGCTTTTGAGAAGTATGTCTACATCCAAGGGCCAAACATTGCTGGTCAACGAACTTGATAATGGCAATGCATATGAAATAACTTTAAAATAGCACATAACTATTTTTTTGGAGCAATATGGCCCAGACGGCATAGTGAGTAATGTGAAGAAAATGGTTAACCGCTTGAAGTGTGTAGCAAAAATTTCTAGCTTAGATCAAAAGTGCATTTGATATTGAACATATGCTGTCTTTCTTTCATGTTTCATCTTTCACCTTTCTCATTTCAGCTCCATATTCTAAGTTCGCAGCAAAAAAATTACAACCATTTCATATCATTGCAAGTATCAGGATCCCAATAACAACAAGTAAATACAATAAAGCTTAATAATTTAAGCTTCCAGATGAGATTTTCACCAAGTTGTTCCAATTTAAGCATGTCAAAGAACAACAATCTTTTGTTATCCCGTTGGACACTTAGATCACAACCCTGTCAATATAAATAACTTTCTCTTCTTCAAAACTTTAGTATAACAAAAACTTTAATCTACATCACGAAATTCACAAACGAGATCATGCTCCAAATAATCTGATTGCACACGCAAGCTAAAGCTACCATTTTTTAAGACCGCGATGGTAGTGGGTAATGGTAGGCAAAGGGAAGGAAAACAACAACGTGAAAGGAGTTAGGAGAAAGGGCTCGCCTCAGTAAGTGATGCAATAAGAATGCTCCGGTAGTCTCCACGCAGTTGTCCACCAACATCATTCATCCACCGGCGTGTCCTTGGCCGTATTTGGCAGAGAATTCGCCAGAACTTGAAGAATGAAGTTCCAGTTGGTGTTTCTTAGGGATTTTCCACTAAATTCGCGGTAAAATTGAGGATTTGAACGTAGGTTTTTCAAAATTCTTGGAATCAAGGAAGTTCCAGTTTGTGTTTTCCAGGGATTTTCCACTAAATTCGCGTTAAAATTGTGGGGTTAAACGTAGGTTTTTCAAAATTCGTGGAATCAAGGAGATGTGCTTTAATTAACAAATGGATTCCGGCAAAGGGTGAAATCGGACAGCAAAAAAGTGGGGGAGTGGCGTATCAATTAGAAGCACGGGAAGAACAATGGGGAGAGAAATAAGAGAAGCTGCGGTGAAAAATCTAAGTACACGTAAAGATAGACTTACAGAAATGTGGGGAAGCACCAAGGCTCGCCGTGGGAGTCGACGGGCGACGGTGAAAAGCGGCGGCGGCGTATACGGTTGGAAGAGTGAAGGGAAGAAGGGGGAGATTGGAAATAAGGAACAGCCGTTAAAATGCCAGGTGGTGGTGGTGGTGGTGGGCAAGCACGTGGGATGGAGGGCTGTAGGATGGGCTACCGGCGAGTTACCGGCCTACTGGAGGGTAAGTCAGCCTTAATAGGAAATATAGATATAGATATAGATATATATGAAAAATTTACGTGTATTAATATCAAGTTTCTCATGATAATCTTGTATAAAAAACAATTGTCCTGTCCTGTAATTTACATTTACATTTTAAAATAAGTTTATGATTCATAAGTTTAAAGATTTATTATATTAAGGAAATCAACATTATAGAGTTATTTAATTAGGGCAACTTTTCCTTAAACTCACAAATACTATCTTTAACTTTATATATATATAATAATAGCATATATTTTACCGTGCAAGATAAAATGTTTCCCCCCAAAACTAATTTTATCATTTTAGATTAAATAATATCCACATATGTAACTTATGTGCACTAATATTGATTTGTTTCAATTAAATCAACATCATTGATTAAATCTTCCCAAAGTAAAACCCTAAATTTTCATTTCATTTTATCTGCATCTATTACCAATCGAAGAAGAAAGAAAGAAATAGGGATGGAGAAAGAAAAGAAAAGAGAAGGTAAGCCGTAAGTCGATCTTGAATTGTTTGGACGATGAAGCTGGATTCTTCTGATGGACGAAGTAGCACCACTGTCTACCTGGTGGAAGATCGACAACTTTCGCTAGGAAACTCGCCCCTCGCTCTGGCTATTGACGACGACCGCCAATTGCTGCGGTGGAGATCTTGGGTCAAGGTGTTGAAACAAAGGTACGTCGTAAGTGATTTATCAGGTATGCCTCTTATATCGGTCCCGTTTTAATATTTCAATATCCTACACCAGATTTTACTTTGTTCATTGTCAATATTTTCATAATCAAACTTTTTAACAAAAACTAGATACATGTAGAATTTTTACACAATATGCGGAATTAACAAAGATTACAATGCTCCGAGATCCATGGCGCCGAAGAAGTTGCTTTGCTCCACTGCTGCAAGAGAAAGCTCTTTGATCTGCTTCAGTATGAACTGTCTATTATCGTAATGTCCTAATCAATTTTTCATATTTTGAAATTGTTTTCTGTACTCAATTATTCAGCATTTATAGGATGGTTACATTTTTTTTATCATCTCTGTTTCAACTTGCGCACATCATTGAAATTAATAATCTTTTTATAGTGTGAATAATGACTTCAATCAATTTTTTTGGAATGAATTGGGGTGCAACTCTTCCCACTAATTCAGGATAGAATCGTTGGTCAAGTTCAAGAAGTTATGGAAAATAACGGTTACTCAATTTGTTGTCGGCTCTCAATGTTTTCTCTGATTATAATCATGCATCCAATCATTTACTGGCCACCTTGGGTAACACCAGCTCGCCGCCATCTCAATCGTCCATAATCGGGATCACATTAGTCTTCTTAGTAACTCTCTTTCTCACTCTATGATTCTACTTAATTGCATAAGATACAAGTCATTGTGTTGTAACTAATAATTGGGGAGGAAAACTGGTGTAGAATATGTGAATAAGGGCTTAGTGAAAGTGTAATTTCTATTTAATGCATTCTTTCTTACCTATTTTAATTAGTGAATAAGTATGTTATAATTATTTGAATAAATGTTTTACTCATATTCTTATATATCATTGGCGCTATATTAAATAATAACATGTCCAGTATATGTGGATGACACATGACATGCTAAAGAATTAAAGTATTAATTAATGTATTATAAAATAATAATTAATTAAAGTATTAATTAACGTATTATAAAGTATGGCATGCTAAAGAATGATGAGTTAGGTTTAAAAGTAAAATTGTATATCTTTAAGTTGTCAATAAATATATTTCACAATATTATTTGCTATAATATGATGAGGGAATGAGTGAAAATTCACAATGTTTTAAATAAGTCTAATACTACTGTGCACTTGGGTGCACCCATGATACGGTGCACCCACTTGAATAAACGTATACAATTATGAACAAAAATATATATAATTATGAACAAAAATATATACACTTTGTTAATGAATTTTTTGTTAGTTTTTTAATAAAAATTTGAATGTAAAAAATATACAATTATTAAAAAATATGTATACACTATTAAATAAAAAGTATACACATTATTTTTTTTTAAGAAAAACTGAGTGTGAAATAAGTATAGAATTATTAAAAAACATGTATACAATATAGAATATCCACCTATGTAACTTATGTGCACTAATCTCTATCATTGATTTGTTTCAATTAAATCTACATCATTGAAATAAATCTTCCCAAAGTAAAACATTAATTTTTCATTTTATTTTATCTGCATCTATTACCAATCGAAGAAGAAATAAAGAAATGGGGATGAAGAAAGAAAAGAAAAGAGAAGGTACGCCGTAAGTCGATCTTGAATTGTTTGGACGATGAAGCTGGATTCTTCTGATGGACGAAGTAGCACCACTGTCTACCTGGTGGAAGATCGACAGCTTTCGCTAGGAAACTCGCCACCTCGCTCTGGCTACTAACGACGATCGCCAATTGCTGCGGTGGAGATCTTGGGTCAAGGTGTTGAAACAAAGGTACATCGTAAGTGATTTATCAGGTATGCCTCTTATATCGGTCCCGTTTTAATATTTCAATATCCCACACCACTTTTTCCTTTGTTCTTTGTCAATATTTTCATAATCAAACTTTTTAACAAAAACTAGATACATGTAGAACTTTTACACAATATGCGGAATTAACAAAGATTACAATGCTCCGAGATCCATGGCGCCGAAGAATTTGCTTTGCTCCACTGCTGCAAGAGAAAGCTCTTTGATCTGCTTCAATATGAACTGTCTATTATCGTAATGTCCTAATCAATTTTTCATATTTTGAAATTATTTTTTATACTCAATTATTCGGCATTTATAGGATAGTTACATTTTTTTATCATCTCTGTTTCAATTGCGCACATCATTGAAATGAATAATCTTTTTATAGTGTGAACAATGACTTCAATCAATTTTTTTGGAATGAATTGGGGTGCAATTCTTCCCACTAATTCAGGATAGAAGCGTTGGTCGAGTTCAAGAAGTTATAGAAAATAACGGTTACTCAATTTATTGTCGGCTCTCAATATTTTCTCTGATTATAATCATGCATCCAATCATTTACTGGCCACCATGGGTAACACCAGCTCGCCGCCATCTCAATCGTCCATAATCGGGATCACATTAGTCTTCTTAGTAACTCTCTTTCTCACTCTATGATTCTACTTAATTGCATAAGATACAAGTCATTGTATTGTAACTAATAATTGGGGAGGGAAACTGGTGTAGAATATCTGACTAAGGGCTTAAGTGAAAGTGTAATTTCTATTTAATGCATTCTTTCTTACCTATTTTAATTAGTGAATAAGTATGTTAAAATTATTTGAATAAATGTTTTGTTCATATTCTTATATGTCATTGGCGCTATATTAAATAATAACATGTCCAGTATATCTGGATGACACATGACATGCTAAAGAATTAAAGTATTATAAAGTATTAATTAATGTATTATAAAATAATAATTAATTAAAGTATTAATTAACGTATTATAAAGTATGTCATTCTAAAGAATGATGAGTTAGGTTTAAAAGTAAAATTGTATTTCTTTAAGTTGTCGATAAATATATTTCACAATATTATTTGCTATAATATGATGAGGGAATGAGTGAAAATTCACAATGTTTTAAAGAAGCCTAGTACTACTGTGCACTTAGGTGCACCCCATGATATGGTGCACCCAGTTGAATAAACGTATACAATTATGAACAAAAATATATATAATTATGAACAAAAATATACTCCCTCCGTCCCGCACCAAGGGTGCATTTTGCTTTTTTGCACGTGGATTAAGGAGTATTATTATTTAATGTGTAGTGGGTAGTTGTATTAGTGGGAGTGTGGACCCCATATTTTAATTGTATTAGTTGGTGAATATGGGAACCCATGTGTATAAAAAAGGAAAGAAGACCCTTTGGGTGGGACGACCAAAATGGAAAAAAGAGACCCTTGGTGCGGGACGAAGGGAGTATACACTTTATTAATGAATTTTTTGTTAGTTTTTTTAATAAAAATTTGAATGTAAAAAAATATACAATTATTAAAAAATATGTATACACTATTAAATAAAAAGTATACACATTATTTTTTTTAAGAAAAATTGAGTGTGAAATAAGTATACAATTATTAAAAAATATGTATACAATATAAAATAAAAAATTGTACACATATGGGTACACCCTCGCACCCGGGTTCACCGGACATCACTCTTTAAAGAATCTCTTTTTTGTCTCATTTTTAATGGAAACGTTAAAATGCCCCATTTGATATTTATAGTCTTGATTCGGTTGTTGACTCGATTAAAATAAATGACTCAATTGTACCAATTTGACATTTATAGTATTGATTCGATTATTGACTCGATTAAAATAAATGACTCAATTGTACACATTTATAAATCGTTTAAAGCTTTTAAATCGAGTTAAAAATATTTTCGTCATTTTGAATATTTAAACATTTATTATTAAATTTATGGAATATATATATATATATATATATATATATATATATATATATATATATATATATATATATATATATATATATATATATATATATATCTCTAAAAAGGTATAATGAAATTTTACCCAATAATAATATAAGTTACTTTATAATGTTACTTGAAGTATCACATTTCCATACCATGATCGTGTCTTATATCAATTGATATTTTAAAATCTAAAAATATACTACAACTTCAAAGGGTTTATTTTGATATGAAGTTCGAAAGTGCAAGTTTTAGCATCTGGACGTTTGGACATTAACTCATAAAAGTACTTCAAAATAACTACATAAGGAAATAAATGTATTAAAATAATAATAATAATAATAATAATAAGATTTATTTGTAGCAAAAAAATATTTTATGGCTTACTCAATCTTTTGGGCAAGATCTCAAAGAAGCATATGACCCTTTACCCAATTGTTTACTCCATAAGACTTTGTGGTACTAGTATATGAAATTTATGACTTCGTAAGATAATTTGGAAGTCAAGAGAATGACATGTAATTAACCTTCCATCATGTTGATGACAATGTAGATGAGCTTTCCCAGAGCAAGAAAAGAAATATATAAAGATTTATGAATGCATGGATTAAAAAGGAAACTAAAACGTAGTCGGAAACCCTAGATATCGATGATAAGTTTTGCATCGAGCTGTAAGAACTCTTAGAAGAACGCCTTGAAATACTCATAAAAATGCTTCAAATCATCAACGATACACATTTCTCTTATGCTATGCATCGACAGTTGAGGCTCCCCAACATCAATGGTGTGAACACCTACACCACTTGCCAAGATAGAGCCGATTGTCGAACCACACAGCATATAATTACGAACCACAAACTTCTGGATTGCAACTAAGTGTCAAATCGCAAATCAAAATTTTAGAGGGGTATTTAAAGTCTCTAACCTGTACAGGAAGACTGCACTTAGTTGCGATTTCCTTGAATAAGAAGGAAGTTACAACATTCGTTGCATATTTTTGGTTTGCATTGTGTTTGATCACTAGTCCACCATGCAACTTGGGCTGATGGTTCTCTTCGTGTTTTTTCCTGATAAGGAAATTATAGAAAGACTTTAATAATCAAAGAATTTTTTAATTGCATAATCCCAATATCAAAGCCTTGCTCAACTATTCCAGGAAATCTTGAAAGGGATCAGAGTGCAGATGACGCTTACCAAATAGTTTGGATGCAACGCATGGGCCATATCATCAGATACAAGATAACTCTTTTGAATTGCTTTTGGCAGCAACTATGAAGAATCATATACAAAATATCATTAATAAGAAGGAAAGCACCAATACGGGTATATAAAAGAAAATATTTTACAATTAAAATGGTAATGAAAATATGTTGAACATTAAGCTGAACTACGGAATGCTAATTGAATCACCTTGTGCAAAACATATATGCTAGGGAGCCCTAAAACCCGTCAAAGGTAAATGGTTAACCCTTGTTATAGCCCTTCCACACATTGACGTAGAACCAATGTGGGACATCATAACAATCCATTCCTTCAAACTGGAAATTCACGCATGGCACGCTACATGTGGCAACCCAGATGACAAGGCCCACCCCCACGTGGCAACCCCCTGGACCCATATCCGGGTGACAACTGTGGTGCCCACCATCACGTAGCCCATTATGCAGCCTGCCTGATTCAGACTAGTGGAACCAAATTGTTAAACGAATAAGCTAGGGAGCCCTAATTTTACCTATAATTATGGTAAGAGGTAAAGAGTAGACCCACAATTGTATGCCCTCCACACTTTTGTGTGGAACCAATGTAGGGCATCTTAGCAACATGTAATTTCACTCCCTGTGAGGATTATTGAAAGATTACACAGCCAGATTTCTAAGTTACTAAGCCAATTTTAATGGATGGAAAGGAACATCTTTAAACTCGTCCTCATATTTGTAAGTTGTAATGACAATGGTGAAACAGACAAAAATCCAAGCTCTATTTAGTGGAATGTATCTATTGCAACAATCAACTTTTATGAATACAATAGCAGAGAATGCAAAATAAAATTAAGGCTAAGCTATCTCTAGAGCACTAAATGTAAAGGAAATTATTACAGCCAATGAAATCAGCTTCCATAATCCTCCCACCAATGTAGATTAGATAATTGAGTCAACTCTGAGCAAGTTGGGAAGCATTGCCACTCTTACTGAACAATTAAGGTTTCTATGTTTCAATTATGGTGCCAGTAAATGATTTAGAACTATGAATCTGTATATCCTCTTTATTTTTTCAATGAAATAATATGTCTGATATGTAATTGGAAAAAGGGTAAGCTGGCATTTCTGAAATGTGCTATTATATAAACTTATTATCAAGCCTATGATAATGACAACTTCTGTCATTTGACATTTATAGTACAACTCATATATTGTAGTTGTTGCTCCTCCACAATAAGCACAGTTGGAATTACAAATTTTCAATGAGATCTTATTAGTCACTCTCTCGTCCTACTAAACATAAAAATTCGATTTGGGGCATCTTCATTTAGAGGTGTAAGAGAGTTGAACTGGCTCACGAGCAACTTGTGCTTGACTAGAATTTAATTAAGTCAAACTTGGTTCAAGCTTTAATAATGCCCGACTAGATAGGCTCACGAGCTTAGTTGAACATTAGTATTATATTAATACTATTCAACACTTCATTGCTGCTTATTTATTTATAAAACTAATGTCACGTCGGGTAGAGTCGAGCATGAGTTTATTTAAATTTCTGTTTGTGAGGGCATAATGCTACCTTTGTGTCATTGCCAAAGGAATGTGTGATTCGTGATAAAGCATCCAACATAACAAGGGTTCCAACTCCTTGAGCGGAATCAGATCCAACTTATTCATGATCAAACAATGCAACCATTCTTATCCTAGTTTCTTCTTGGAGACTGCTTTCAATGGAAGTCGAATCCATCAGTGCCTGGAATGAAGATCACCATCATACAAATATAAATAAGTAGCATTATAGTGCATGTAATCGTTAGTCCACTTGTAGATGGAAACTAGACTTAGGTTAAGGATTGAATAATTGATACAGTAAATCCATGGCAATAAATAATTAACATCAGCACATATTCATATTGTTATGGATTTTTGTGCAACAAAAAGATAATGCTTTCCTAATGTATAGCTAAGAAGAAGAAATACAACTGATACAGTGAAGCCATGGCTATAAATAATTAACATCAACACATATTCATGTTGTTATGGATTTTTATGCAACAAAAAAAGAATGTTTGCCTACTGTATAGCTAAGAGAAGAAGAAATGATGAAAAAAATTAGTATTTTTGTACTTAGAAATTGATGGTAGACTGGATGGAGTAAGTCTTTGTTATTATTTCAGAGGCTATTCATCATTCAAAAGCAAGAGTCTTAAACTGAGAACAGATTGCAGCTTTGGCACCACTTATACATAAGACAACAAATAATTAGAGAATTACAATATCCCTCATAAGAGTAATCGAAACCCATAGTTAATGAACTATATCTTGATCTGTGAGATGTACTTTTTGGCATAAAATGAAGGATTTTTGTTTCTTTATTGGAACACTATAACATATGAGTAAAACTAAGAATTGCACATAACGAACTTTTAGCGAACAAAATGACATGTAAAGGTTATCCAATCTTCCGAAAAGATGAATTCTTTCAATGCACCAGCAATCAGACTTTTCTGAGTATCACAAGCTTTTGATAAAGTGCTCTTTAACACAAGCACTGTGTATGTTCATCAAACAACACTCTAAATGTTGCATCTTACATTCATCACACAAATTAAATACTCAACACCCTTAAGCTCAAGTGTGAAAGAAATATAATGTTCTCCAAGTCTATTAGTTCTAGGACTTAACTGTAGATTTAACCAAAATCTATTTATTGTTGGTGTACAATGTAATTGGAGACAATATTAAGGTTAGTGTTTAGTCCTCATACATCAGAAGACACATTCTGAAAACTGTGTATTTCAGGGTAACCTTCCAACACCTATTAACACTGAAGCACCACTAATTTTTTTGAATTCCGAATGAAAAACATCTGCGCAGAAATATAAGAGTAAAAACCTACCTACCATAGGTTATATATGAATATTATATAATTTATATGTATAATGCAAACCATTTGAAATCACCTTCACTAATGTAGCTAGTACAGAAGCAAGGTGAGTTTGTTTGTTAACCTTGAAGCCCTCATTCACATCCCTACGGGGAAAAAATTATTACAAATAAATGAATCTTACAAATATAATAGAATAGAAACAGTGATGAGAGATCAAATAAATGATGCAAAAATTCCAACTGAAGTACCTATCTAAATGGATTGCCAGAATTGGGATACGCATAATGGGATCCTCAATTCGGACAAATCGGTGAGAGTAGGTTACAGATCCATCTTTCCTCTATGCAATTATGACTTTTCCTGCAATAGTAAGGTCACGATCGAACCATGTATGCCACATCCCAACTCCATATGTTTGCACGCCAACTTCTAGATACCCACCTTTCGAAACCTGAAAATAAACATTATTATACCTCTCCAAACTAAACTCATGCCGTTGTAACAATGAAATGCATCAAATGCAAACACTAAGTTATAAGTAATTACCTTAGTGACTGGTTTTTAATTTAAGGCAGGGACTGTCTGTATGTGCACCGACTATGTAAATCCCATTCCCAGCAACATACCTTTGTCAAAACATATATAAAAAAGTTCTTAAATAGCATTCATTTATTTTTTACAACCTTCGATCTTATCATTCTTTATTCTTAACTATACCAAATATTATAAACATATCCTTTAATCTCTTATTTGCATGTACTAGAGGCTTAGTTCCTTGCTTCAAGCACACAAACACTCTAATTTCATTTAACTTTGCATTTTCATATTGTATTTGTGTACTAACAAACATGGGAAACACGTGCTTCTTAGATATAATACAACAAGACACGATGCCTTCACCCCACTATGCTCAGTCACCTAGACAGATAATTTTCCTATTTTGTGTTCACTTAACACTCATCCTCACATAAATGTTTTAATGTAACATCAAGCATGCCTCTTTATATTATTTCTTTCCAAGTCAATTTAGGTCCTCCCCATCCCCTTCCCCTTTTGATTTGAGTTATAGTTTCTCCATTACCACTCAAACGAGACAGAATAAAAGAGACAAAAAGGAATAAGATGAGACTACAAAATACACAATTTTTATCAATTGCAAAAGCAAAAATAATAGAATGATTCCTGGTGAAGAAGTATTTATTCCCAACTTGTAAATTCAAGTCATCCCTCTCCGAGAGTTGCTATCTCCCGCACTTCGTAATCACTTTTTTGCTTCATCTAAAAACAAAGCAACTCCGATTAACCATATTTTCATCAACACTTCTTAATTGCTTTTTTGCTACATTGAATAACAACCAAATTTTATGAACCATATTTCATCAAAATTAATCAACAACAGAGTATCAAAACCTTAACACATGAACCACACATATACAGTGGATAAAAATTTAACCTTGATAAGTATAACAATTTGGAAATCTTTATGTTCCATCCTTAAATTCCATGTCAAATCACTAATTAGCAAATAATAAACAAATATCAATCAAAAATAGAAAGACTTGACCTATTTTGCTCCACGGGAAAAAAGAGTAATTCCATTCAGAAATCTAAGCATGTCTAATTAAATTTCTTAAAGTTTTTTGTTATTTGAATTTTAAAAAAATAAAAAATAATAATAATAATAAGAAGATGAATGCAAATCAAGAAGATTTATGAATCTAGGAGGCTGCAGATTAATTTCAGGAAAAAAAACTCGAGCAAGAAAAAATAAAAAAGCGACAAGTTATTACCCACTGCATGAAAAGTTGTGGGAGAAGCATTCAAGAACTCCACAAGATCGGCTGCAACTAGGTTCTCCATTAATCCGAACTTCTCTTCTGTTTTCTTCAATCGTTCACAGTAAGAAGTTTTACTTCTGTTCTGTAGGCGAACAAATCATGTAGGGAGGGCAGTTTATATTATTCACAATCGGTCCTCATCTAATAAATTTTAGGAGAAAACCTGGGTTTACAAAAACACAATTATTTTAGTAGACCTTATTTTTATTTAAACTAGTTACGCTTATATTTGTATTTGTAATGTTATTATGTGTTACGTTTATAACTTGACATATCCAATTAAACATTGACATAAACAAAGACAATAAATTTGAGGAAGATTCTTAGCTGGTCACAGCAGTTAGCAAATTTTATGGGGCCCACATATAGTATGATATTCACTTCTATTATATGTACCTTTTCATATGCACCATTCACTTCTATCATATGTACTTTCTCATATGCACTTCTACTTCTCAACACTATAGAGATTTTTTTCTTTGTATACACTATTACTTTCTCCACATTAATTATTCAGTATCAATTCTTTTTATATAATAAACCCACCATGCTACTAATAAAAAATTTACTTATATCTTGAAAACATATTAAATTTGAAAATATTTTTTTAACGTAAAGAATATTTCTGTTTATTATTAAAATTATTGTTTACGTAAATCCTGCGAACAAATTTTACTTCACATATAATAAAAAATTATTATTTATTAAATACCTATATTGAGGTATTAAAATAAAAAAATAAATATTAAATATTTTGTTCATTCTTTAACTATCATATGAATTATTCATAAAAATTTAAAATAATTTAACTAATAACATTTGAAATTATAAAAGGCTAAACTTGTCATGCGTCTAAATACTATGTTCTTATAAAGTTATATCCTTTAGTTTTAAATGTTATACCTTTTACATTTTTACATTTTCTGCACCTGAGACACAAGAGACCAAATCATTATAAAATTAATAAATTAAATATAAAAGAAAAAAAAATTATTTATTTATAATAATAAATATAACAAATTATTGGATTACTCAAAAAAGTTAAAAGAAATTTAAAAGAAAAGTAATAATAATTGAATTATGCCTTAATTATTTGACATTAGCGTGAATTAAGCTGCATTAGCATAGATAATTTGTTAGCTAATTATGTAATCGAATCGAGTCGAGTCGAACACTACTAAGTTTGAGTATTGTTTGTTAAGGAATAATCGAACTCGATCCGAGCTCGAACTCGTCGAAAAAAATATCATACTCCAGCTCGAACTCAAACTGTTTGATAAGCCTTGCAAACCCTGTTCGCGAGCACATAAAGTAACTTTTCTAGAATATTTTTCATGAACATATAAATATTTTCGTTCATATACATTTATTGTATATTTAATAATGAACATTTAATGTTATTCATCAATGTTAATAACCAAACCAACAGAAAATAATAATAAAAGTTAAAAAGACATTTAAAATATTTAAATAATCACTCAAACTATTATTATATTTGTGTTTATAATATAAATATTTATTTATTAAGTACTAACAAATATATAATAATGTATATATACTACTTTAACATAATAGTAAAATATAGGAACGCGTTCGCGAGCCATTAATGAGCCCGTTAACGAATATGTTCGCGAGCTTTCGAGTCAAATACCCTTAAACTTGAATTTGGTTTGATATACTATTTGAGCTCAAATTTTGAGCATGGTTTGGCTCGATAAAGTTAAAAAAGATCTCGAACGAATATTTTATCAAACCGAGACTCGAATAGTTCGCAAACGATTTGGTTCGCTTACATCCCTTCAGTTTATTCTGATTGAATTTTCTAAATAGATTGAAATATATTCGTTTCACTTAATTAGATCGTGATACAATTTTACCCAAAATTTTATTGTAATATTAGTAATAATATTAAAATAAAGTAATGAAATAAATAATATTTAATATTTAAGACAGTGCATTTACAAAGTAGATAATAAGGTATATTATCTAATTTTTACTCCAACATATTATTTAACATTACACAAACACTTATATAAAATGGATTTACATACGTTAATATGTAAACCCTGTTACTCTTTAGTTATTCTTTGGACACATAAATTGTTTGTCTTTTAAATTAAAAATTACTTTTCAAATTCTTGTAAACCCTGATTTATCGATTAATTTTTAGTACATGAAAAATTACTCTTTAGAGACATGAACTATTACCTTTTGTATAAAAATTATTACCCTTCAAAAGTAATTTTGTATATACTAAAGAGTAATTTAAAAAAAAATACTGGTTTATATGTAAACCCGGTTTACATGAGACTCACTCTTAAAATTTTGTAAAATATTGAAATATAATCATAAAATATAGATATATAATTCATAATTTTAATTAAAATTAATATTTATAGTTGATATGATGTGCACCCCACGTGCATCATATATGTATAAATTTTGGCTATTATCCAGTGCACCTAGATGCACCGTGCAATCACTTTCACAAACATATACAATTATGAATTAAAAATATATACACCAATGAATAAAAATGTATACACTTTCTTAGCGAAATTTCTGTTAATTTTTTTAATGAAAAATGAATGTAAAAAAACTGTAAAATTATTAAGAAACATATATACACTTAGAATAAAAATTTATAGGATAAATATGTACATCCAGGTGCACATGATATCAACTCATAGATTTTTTGGGATAAGTAATGGACCCTAAATACACTTTTTAAATTACAGCTTTATATTTCCCGTAATATACAACACTTGTACCATTTAATTAATAAATAGTGTGTTAATACTTTAATAAAATAAATGAAAATAAATATATTTTATATAAAAAATAATTATTATAATCTTATTTATTAGATACCATTCAAATTAATTTCAATATTTAATTTTTATTATTAAAATATTAATTAAAATGCTCAATGATTGGAATATGCCATGCTATACAAAAAAAAGAAAATTTATAAAACTATTGAAGAAAAATAAGTGATGAAATTGTTGAGAAAAAAATTAGAAGAAAAATATGGGGCATAAAATGAATTCTAATAAATTATTCATATTATTCATTCTACTGAATTATTGAAATTAAAATTTTAATTTTAATTTTAAATACATTATGTTATCAACATGAATATCAAATTAAAGATTTTAAAAAGATGAATAATCTAATATATTTTTATTAAAGATATTTTTATAATAAAAGAATTATAAACATTTGATTTTTTTTGTTGAAAAATACATTTAAACAAAAATAAAATAAAAAAATAATAAATGATTGGTTGGAGAGGGAAGGGAAGGACAATATTCTCCAATTCTAATGTAGAACCTACTAAATAGGTAGCCAATAAATTATTTATAATTATTATGTAATCTAATCATTGAAATTTGAGAGATTTTGATCTAATGAATGAGGATGATTTGGGTCACCTATGAGCTAGGGTCAGCCAAGTAAATCCCTAAATTATATCAACTCCTTTGACATAAATGATTACAAACTGAAAGTAAATCATTCATTACTTTAACAGACCTTGTAGATAACACAGCCACTAAACTCTTATTTAGGTGCCTTAAAAAAATCTATTTAGCCTGAGTATAATAGGTGTGGACTCCACAATTTTCCTACCAGGACCAACTTACCAACTTTATCTTTGCAGTTCGGGCAATACCAATCATTGGCGGGGGGACAATGCAAACCTAAACAAAGTGCAAGGAACTCAACGTAAATTATAACTTGAAAATAACTTGCAGGCACATTGGATCCAATGATGTTATTTCCAACAAAGAAAAGAAAGAATGGCTTCAGTAACCATATACCAACATGTGATTATGCAGTAACATATTGAGGAAAATGCAGCAGTAGAAGCTATCATATCATATCATATTAAAATAATTAAACAAACAACACCTTTACTAAAAATAAAAGGTAGAGAAGTTTAAGAGGCCAATTGATCCCTATATGGTCCCATGTCCCACATAATATAAAAATTGCAGTATGCATGACCTAATGTAATGCTCTAGTAATAGTTACTACATTGAAATCTCATAACATAGATTCATAATGAAAAGTAACTTCAGTAAAACATGTGAAGAGCCAAAGCTATCTGCTTAGTTACTTCAGTGTGATAAACATGATAAGCATGAGAACATGCACTTTGAGCTGATTGGTTCAGCAAAAAACAATTTTACAAGTACGCATTAATCGTATGAAATAACCAATCAAAACATAAAGTATTCTTAAAATGGATGGAGCAACTGACATAAAGGTTTGTGCATTCACATTCAATATCATCATTCCTATCTGTCTATTTTGCAGTACAATTTAGTTAAGAATGTAAACACAACATTATTTCTGAACCACCACAAAATCCAAAAATATAAAAATATTTCTCATAATACTCTATAGGTTGCCTAAATTAGAGAACTCCATTGAATTCAAACTCTTAACTCCTCACGAGATCTCCACTTCCAATTCTAAATACAAATAAAAATTAAGATAGAAAAGGAAGATTCATCACTCAAGCGCAAGGAATATCCATTCAATAAGAACAAGAATCTTGACCAGACTAGGAATAAATCTGAAGATTTGATTGAGAGTGGAAAATAACATCAGCGGTAAATAAAACTTGAACTGAGTCAAACATCAAGAAAGATTTCATTCCTTTTTATTACGAAAGAAGAAACTCAAATTGAACTATCCAAAACGCAATAAGTATGAAAGAATTTATATGGTCCATAAACAAAATCCATAACTTCAGTACCTACATGGCAAACTCACGCTATCCCCTCAAATATATAACAGGCATTCACAGACAACAAATTAAAGAAATACAGAAAATAATAATGAAATTAGGATTTTTCCTTCAAATTGTAAACCTTAAAAGATGTATTATACTATAAATTTGGAAGAAAAAGAAAGATATTAATCAATTGCTGGTCTTCATCTGGAAACAAATATTTCTAAGGTGAACAAAAAACATAGGGAAAAAATAAAAATCAGAACTTGCTTTGAAACTGAGTTCGGAATCTTCACAAAGAGCATCGGAGTGTTATCGTCAATCGAAGAGCTCACTGATATGGATTGAAATCATGCCACAAAAGCGAAGATTGTGAAGAATAATCAACAAAATATAAGCATAGATGAAAAAAAAAACAGTGGAGAGAAAATATATTCACATAGTTACTCTTACCTAGCCTATAACACTCTTATCAAATCTAGGACAACGGGAAAAATAAAATAGAGTGCACCGTGCATTAAGAAAACCGAATACTTGGAGAAAACTGGCCATAAGCATTTTATTACATAGAGTTCTAGAACAGCAAAAAATTCCAACATACATCAATTACGTGTAATTTAAAACACATGATCCAAAAGACACATCCATTTTTCAAACAATCCACATAGATGAAATAGTAACTCCAAATGAAACTAAACGGTAAAAATGTAAGAAAAATTAGCCATAAATACTTAAATAGCAAAATGAACCTACTTCAACTAAATTCGTAATTAACTCGTAAAAAATGCATTCGAAACTCGATAAGAACATAGGAATATGCATATTAATAAGGTCCCGAAGTTTCCACGAATTCAAATATAAAAGATATTATCGTGCTGCAATATAACTCAAAATTAGTAATGATCGCACATACGTCACCAAAATTAATGCTAAAGAAGAGAATTGGGAGAAAATGATTTTGAAAAGGAATAATTGAAACGCTTACAGCAAAGACAGAAACGGAGAAGAGCTCGGAGCCGAAAACACCAGACGGAGAGAGAAGGCTTTCTTTTCTTGGATTAGAGTAATTTGATTGGAATCAGAAGCAGAAAACATGTACAGAGAAGGTAGAGATTTTTTCTTTTAACTCACCTAATCGTACATCGAATGACCCAAGAGCCCTCCTCTAGCTGGGTTTTTTTTTTTTGAAATAGCACATATTAGCTACTTTTATTTAAAAATAATTTTTTTAGCCACATATAAAAATAATTTATTCTTGTCATTTCATTGGAAGTTGTCAAAATGATATTTGAAAGGGACTCACTAATCACATGTTGAGGAATCGGATGCCTCTCTGTTTGACCAAAAAGTACCAAAGTACAATACTAGGTGTAAACTTGTTTTACAGTCTACAAAATGCATTAATTTGTTGTATTTACATGGCTCATGAATGTATTTATTTATTAAAATGCAAAAAGATGCATTTTACGATTTTTTCTAATGAAAAAACATGTAGGCCGAATAGGCAAATACGTATAGATCAAATCGAACAACCATTTAGGCCAAATAGAAGAAAAATTTTATCCGTATGAAAATTTATTTTAATTTTTTCTAGAAAAAAATATAGGACTAATAGACAAATACGTATAGGCCGAATAGAACAACCATTTAGGCTTAATAGAATACATATAAGCCAAATAGAATTTTTTTTTTATCCATATGAAAATTTGTTTTAATATTTTTTGGGAAAAAAAAATAGGCCGAATAGGCAAATATGTATAGTGTGAATAGAACAACCATTTGGGCCGAATAAAATACATATAGGCCGAATAGAAGAAAAATTTTATTTGTATGAAAATTTGTTCTAATATTTTATGGAAAAAATATAGGTCAAATAGAACAAGGCCGAATAGAAGACTTGTAGGCCGAATAGAAGAAAATTATTCATTTGTATTAGAGTAATTTGATTGGATCAGAAGCCAGAGAGAACATGGACGAGGAAGGTAGAGATTTCTTCTTTCAACTCACCTAACCTTATATCTTATGACGCAAGAGCCCTCCTCTAGCTGTTTTTTTCTTATTTATATTTGTTGTAGGTGTTAATTGCAAGAAAAATTCTCAACTTTACTTAATGCAAATTAGAATAGAGCTACTGCATCATATGGATAATTATTAGCATTTATATATATCAACTCTTTAAAGAATTTTGTCCCATTTATAATGGATACGTTAAAATGCCCCATTTGACATTTACAGTCTTGATTCGATTGTTGACTCGATTAAAATAAATGACTCAATTGTACCAATTTGATATTTATAATTTGATTTGATTATTGACTCGATTAAATAAATGACTCAATTGTACACATTTATAAATCATTTAAAGCTTTTAAATCAAGTCAAAAATATTTTCTATCATTTTGAATATTTAAACATTTATTACTAAATTTATGAAATATATATAATGGTATAATGAAATTTTTACCTAATGATAATTTAAGTTACTTTATAATGTTACCTGAGGTATCACATTTTCCATACATGATCGTGCCTTATATCAATTGATATTTTAAAATCTAAAAATATACTACACCTCAAAGGGTTTATTTTGATATGATGTTTGAAAGTGCAAGTTTTAACATCGGGACGTTTGGACATTAACTCATAAAAATACTTCAAAATAACTACACAAGGACATAAATGTACAATTATTAAAATAATAATAATAATAAGATTTATTTGTAGCAAAAAATTATTTTATAGCATACTCGATCCTTTGGGCAATAATTCAAAGAAACATATGACCTTTTACCCAAATTGTTTACTCCATATAATTTTGTCGAACTAGTATATGAAATTTATGACTTGGTAAGAAAACTTGGAAGTTAAAAGGATGACATGTAATTAACCTTCCATCATGTTGATGATGATGTAGATAAGGTTTCCCAAGAGCAAGAAAAGAAATATATAAAGAGTTATGAATGCATGGATTAAAAAGGAAACTAAAACACAGTCGGAAACCCTAGATATCGACGACAAGTTTTGCATCGAGCTGTGAGAACTCTTGGAAGAAAGCCTTGAAATGCTCATAAGAATGCTTCACATCATCAACGGCACACATTTCTCTTATGCTATGCATCGACAGTTGAGGTGCCCCAACATCAACAGTGCGAACACCTACACCACTTGCCAAGATAGGACCGATTGTCGAACCACACGGCATATCATTACGAACCACAAACTCCTGGATTGCAACTAAGTGTCAAATCACAAATCAAAATTTTGGAGGGGTATTTAAAGTATCTAACCTGTACAGGAAGATTGTGCTTAGCTGCGATTTCCTTGAATAAAAAGGAAGTTACAGCATTCGTTGCGTATCTTTGGTTTGCATTGTGTTTGATCACTAGTCCTCCGTGCAACTTGGGCTGATGGTTCTCTTCGTGTTTATCCTGAAAAGGAAATTATAGAAAGATTTTGATAATCAAAGAATTTTTTTATTGCATAATCCCAATATCAAAGCCTTGCTCGACTATTCCAGTAAATCTTGAAAGGGATGAGAGTGTTGATGACGCTTACCAAATAATTTGGATGCAACGCATGGGCCATATCAGCGGATACAAGATAACTCTTTTGAATTGCTTTTGGCAGCAACTATGAAGAATTATATACAAAAGATCATTAATCCGAAAGAAAGCACCAATACGGTTTACAATTAAAATGGTAATGAAAATATGTTGAACATTAAGATGAACTATAGAATGCTAATTGAATCACCTTGTGCAAAACATATACGCTAGGGAGCCCTAAAACCCGTCAAAGGTAAATGGTTAACCCTTGTTATAGCCCTTCCACACTTTGACGTGGAACCAATGTGGGACATCATAACAATCCATTCCTTCAAACTGGAAATCCACACATGGCACGCTACAGGTGGCAACCCAGATGCCAAAGCCCACCCCCACGTGGCAACCCCCTTGGACCCATATCAGAGTGACAACTGTGGTGCCCACCATCAGGTGACCCGTTATGCAGCCTGCCTGATTCAGACTAGTCGAACCAAATTGCTAAACGAATAAGCTAGGGAGCCCTAATTTAACCTATAATTATAGTAAGAGGTAAAGAGTAGACCCAAAATTATATGCCCTCCACACTTTTGTGTGGAACCAATGTAGGGCATCTTAGCAACTTGTAATTTCACACTCCCAGTGAGGATTATTGAAAGATTACACAGCCAGATTTCTAAGTTACTAAGCCTAATTTAATGGATGGAAAGGAACATCTTTAAACTCGTCCCCCTTATTTGTAAGTTGTAATGACAATGGTGAAATAGACAAAAATCCAAGCTCGATTTAGCGGAATGTATCTGTTGCAACAATCAACTTTTATGAATACAATAGTAGAGAATGCAAAATAAAATGAAGGCCAAGTTATCTCCAGGGCACTAAATGTAAAGGAAATTATTAAGCCAATGAAATCAGCTTCCATAATCCTCCCACCAATGAAGATTAGATAACTGAGTCAACTCTGAGCAAGTTGGGAAGCATTGGCACTCTCACTAAACAATTAAGGTTTCTCTGTTTCAATTGTGGTGCCAGTAAATGATTTAGAACTAAAAATTTGTACATCACCTTTTTTTTTTCAATGAAATAATATACCTGATATGTATTTGGAAAAAAAGGTAGGCTGGCATTTCTGAAATGTGCTACTATATAAACTTATTATCAAGTCTATGATAATGACAACTTCTGTCATTTGAGATTTATAGTACAACTCAAATATTGTAGTTGCTGCTCCCCCACAATAAGCACAATTGGAATTACAAATTTCCAATTAGATCTTATTAGTCACTCTCTCGTCCTATTAAACATAAAAACTCGATCTAGGGCATCCTCATTTAGGGGTGTAAGAGAGTTGAGCTGGCTCACGAGCAACTTGTGCGATACTAGAATTTAACTGAGTCAAGCTTGGTTCAAGCTTTAATAATGCCCGACTAGATAGGCTCACGAGCTTAGTTGAACATTAGTATTAATGTTTATACTATTCAACACTTCATTGATGCTTATTTATTCATAAAACTAATGTCAACTCGAGTAGAGTCGAGCATAAGTTTATTTAAATTTCTATTTGTGAGTACGAGTGTATGAATAGACAAACTTGAGTCATAAAAATCGGAGTTTAAAGGATTCAAGAAGCTTCCGATTTCTAACTGAGTCAAGTTTCAAGCTAAGATACTATTTAACTCTACTCAGCTCATTAACGCCCAAGCCCATTTTCTTTTTCACTAATCATATTTATTTAGTTATGTTTGTTTTATGTTTATTATTCCAAATTTAGATTTAATAAATCTTCTCCATATACGCCTACAAACCCTATTAATGCTTACTCCACCAACCTTCCAAATATTATCTCTCATCAATTAATACTTTTTCTTCCATTCTCTATCCTCTTTCATCTCTTTTCTCACATCAATTAATACCTTTTTACACATTGATTGGACATAAAGTAAAAATCTATCCTACCAAAATTGAAACAAACATGAATTATCACTATTCAATTGGTTAATTAAATCTAATTAAACTCAAAACAAACATAGCTGGCCATGTTGCAAAATCTGTTTGTAGTATTTCTGAATTTGAGCTCCTTGACAAAAACACAAGAGAATCACATTCTAGCATCGGCAAATCTAGTTTGATACGACAACTAAATACAAAATAGATGAGGGCATAAAGATACCTTTGAGTCATTGCCAAAGGAATGTGTGATTCGTGATAAAGCATCCAACATAACAGGGGATCCAGCTCCTTGAGCGGAATCAGATCCAACTTCCTCATGATCAAACAATGCAACCATTCTTATCCCAGTTTCTTCCTGGAGACTGCTTTCAGTGGAAGTCGAATCTATTAGTGCCTGGAATGAAGATCACCATCATACAAATGTAAATGAGTAGCATTATGGTGAATTTAACCGTCAATCCACATGTAGATGGAAACTAGACTTAGATTAAGGATTGAATAACTGATACAGTGAAGCCATGGCAATAAATAATTAACATCAGCACATATTCATGTTGTTATGGATTTTTATGCAACAAAAAGAGAATGTTTGCCTATTTTATAGCTAAGAGAAGAAGATATACAACTGATACAGTGAAGCCATGGCAATAAATAATTAACATCAGCACATATTCATGTAGTTATAGATTTTTATGCAACAAAAAGAGAATGTTTGCCTACTGTATAGCTAAGAGAAGAAGAAATTACGATAAAAAATAGCATTTTTGTACTTAGAAATTGATGGTAGACTGGATGGAGCAAGTCTTTGTTATTATTTCAGAGGCTATTCATCATGCAAAAGCAAGAGTCTTAAACTGAGAACAGATTACAGCTTTGGCACCACTTATACATAAGACAACAAATAATTAGAGAATTGCAATATCCCTATAAAAGTAATCAAAACCCATAATTAAGGAACTATATCTTGATCTGTGAAATGTGGT
Source organism: Pogostemon cablin (assembly GCA_023678885.1). NCBI lineage: Eukaryota > Viridiplantae > Streptophyta > Magnoliopsida > Lamiales > Lamiaceae > Pogostemon > Pogostemon cablin. The sequence goes on along the minus strand of CM042965.1, from coordinate 15,527,537 downwards.
TTTTGGCAGAAAATGAAGGATTTTTATTTCTTTACTGGAACATTGTAATATATGAGTAAAACTAAGAATTGCAGATAACGAACCTTTAGCGAACAAAATGACATGCAGAGGTTATCCAATCTTCCGGAAAAGATAAATTCTTTCAATGCACCAGCAATCAGACTTTTCTGAGTATCACAAGCTTGCAGTTCAAAATCACATATGTCATCTGGTTCACACCCAAGTTGAGTAGCAACCAACTGGAACAATAAAAAGTTAAAATCATTAGCACATAACAGTGACATTAAATAAACATGTTTTCTAGATTACCCGACAAACAATTGCAAATAGAAAAGAGCGTAGGAAAAAAGAAGAAAGAATCACCTGCAAAAGGAGAAAATGATGTTTTTCATTTGTATTTGTCTTTCCATCAAGCTTCTTCCCATGTAATCCAGTTTCAGCAGAACTCTCCACAACAGGTTTATTTAGCTCAGCCTGAATGAAACATATAAAAATGCACAATATTATGAGATGTAGAGGTTTAAATCTTTTAATTCGGTTAAGAAGTATGCTTTATCTCTCGATCATCCTGCTTCAAATGATAATGACATATGCCAATGCTAAATAACTTGACAATACATATAGAAGGACAGATAAAAAATAAGATCCAAGATGTTAGCCAAAGGAATATAGTTCATTAGATTAAATTATTTAATTTAATGCTTGGGGGTGCGAGATTGAAGGCGCTGAGTTAATACAAACACTGGGTATGCTCATCAAACCATACTCTAAATGTTGCATCTTATATTCATCACAAAAATTAAATACACACCACTTGAGCTCAAGTGAGAAAGAAATATAATGTTCTCCAAGTCTGTTAGTTCTAGGACTTAACTGTAGATTTAACCATAAAATGTAAAATGAAGCTCTTTATGAAAATGTAATAGACCCTATACTATCACTATTATATGTGGTTAGGTTTAGTGATACTTGTTTAAGAAGAAAATACAGGTCGCATTCCTGATTTATGACACCTTATTTACCAATTTATCTTAGATGACTTGAACTAACAGCATCTTCATTTTATCAGAAGCAAGAAAATAAAAAAATCTATTTATTACTGGTGTAGACTGTAAAGTGGAATGGTGACAGTATTATGGTTAGTGTTTAGTCCTCATACATTAGAAGACACATTCTGAAAACTATTTCAGGGTAACCTTCCAACACCTATGAACACTGAAGCACCACTAATTTTTTTAAATTCCGAATGAAAAACATCTGCGCAGAAATATAAGAGTGAAAACCTACCTACCATAGATTATATATGAATATTATATCACCACTAATTCTTTTAAATTCCGAATGAAAAACATCTGCGCAGAAATATAAGAGTGAAAACCTACCTACCATAGGTTATATATGAATATTATATAATTTATAAGTATAATGCAAGCCATTTGAAATCACCTTTACTGATGTAGCTAGTACAGGAGCAAGGTGAGTTTGTTTGTTAACCTTGAAGCCCTCATTCACATCCCTACGGGGAAAAAAAATCATTGCAAATAAATGAAACATAAAAATATAATGGAATAGCAACAGTGATGAGTGATCAAATAAATGATGCGAAAATTCCAACTGAAATACCTATCTAAATGGATTGCCAGAGTTGGGATACGCATAATGGGATCCTCAATTCGGACAAGTCGGTGAGAGTAGGTTATAGATCCATCTTTCCTCTCTGCAATTATGACTCTTCCTGCAATAGCAAGGTCACGATCGAACCATGTATGCCACAGCCCACCTCCATATGTTTGCACGCCAACTTCCAGATACCCACCTTTCGAAACCTGAAAATGAACATCATTATGCCTCTCCCAACTAAACTCATGTCACTGTAACAATGAAATACATCAAATGCAAACTCTAAGCTATAAGTAATTACCTTAGTGACTGGTTTTAATTTAAGGCAGGGACTGTCTGTATGTGCACCAACTATGTAAATCCCATTCCCAGCAACATACCTATGTCAAAACATATAAAAAAGTTCTTAAATAGCATTCGTTTGCTTTTTACAACCTTTGATCTTATCATTCTTTATTCTTAACTATACCAAATATTGTAAACATATCCTTTAATCTTTCATTTGGCTTAGTTCCTTGCTTCAAGCACACAATACTCTAACTTCATTGAACTTTGCATTTTCATGTTGTGTTTGTGTACCAACAAACATGGGAAGCACGAGCTTCTCAGATATAATACAGCAAGACACGATGCCTTACCCCACCATGCTCGGTCACCTAGACAAATAATTTCCCTATTTTGTGTTCACTTAACACTCATCCTCACATAAATGTTTTAATGTAACATTAAACATGCCTCTTTATATTATTTCTTTCCAAGTCAATTTAGGTCCTCCCCTTCCCCTTTTGATTTGAGTTATAGTTTCTCCATTACAACTCAAATGAGACGGAATAAAAGAGACAAAAAGGAATAAGATGAGACAGCAAAATACACACTTTTTACCAATTGCAAAAGCAACAATGGTAGAATGATTTCTGGTGAAGAAGTATTTATTCCCAGCTTGTAAATTCCAGTCATCCCTCTCCGAGAGTTGCTCATATCCCGCACTTCGTAATCGCTTTTTTGCTTCATCTAAAAACAAAGCAATTCTAATTAACCATATTTTCATCAACACTTCTTAATCTCTTTTTTGCTTCATCGAATAACAAACCAAATCCGATGAACCATATTTCATCAACATTAATCAAGAGCAGAATATCAAAACCTAACACATGAACCACACATATACAATGGATAGAAATTTAACCTTGATAGGTATAACCGTTTGGAAATCTTTCTGTTTCATCCTTAAATTTCATGTCAAATCACAAATTAGCAAATAACCAAATAAATATTAATCAACAACAGAAAGACTCGACCTCTTTTGCTCCGCGGGGACACAGAAAAAAAAAAGGTAATTCCATTAAGAAATCTAAGCATGGCTAATTAAATTTCTTAAAGTTTTTTTGTTATTTGAATTTATAAAAAGATGAATGCAAATCAAGAAGAATTATGAATCTAGGAGGCTGCAAATTAATTTCGGCAAAAAAACTCGAGAAAGAAAAAATAAGAAAGCGCAAATTAATTTCGGCAAAATAACTCGAGAAAAAAAAAATAAGAAAGCGGCAAGTTATTACCCACTGCATGAAAAGCTGTGGGAGAAGCATTCAAGAACTCCACAAGATCGACTGCAACTGGGTTCTCCATTAATCCGAACTTCTCTTCTGTTCTCCTCAAGCTTCACAGTAAGAAGTTTTACTTCTGTTCTATAGGCGAGCAAATCATGTAGGGAGGGAGATTATAATATTCAGAATCGGCCCTCGTCTAACAAATTTTAGGCGAAAACCTGGGTTTACAAAAACACAATTATTTTAGCAGACCTTATTCTTATTTAAACTAGTTATGCTTATATTTGTATTTATAACTTGACATATATCCAATTAAACATTAACATAAACAAAGACAATAAATTTGAGGGAGATTTTTAGCTGGTCACAGCAGGTAGCAAGTTTTATAGGGCCCACATATAGTATGATATTCACTTCTATTGTATGTACCTTTTCATATGCACCATTCACTTCTATCATATGCACTTTCTCATATGCACCTCTACTTCTCAAAGCTATAGAGATTTTTTTCTTTGTATACACTATTACTTTCTCCACATTAATTATTCAGTATCAATTCTTTTTATATAATAAACCCACCATGCTACTAATAAAAAATTTACTTATATCTTGAAAACATTTAAATTTGAAAATATTTTTTTAACGTACAGAATATTTCTGTTTATTATTAAAATTATTGTTTACGTAAATCCTGCGAACAATTTTTACTTTACATATAATAAAAAATTATTATTTATTAAATACCTATATTTAGGTATTAAAATATAAAAAATAAATATTAAATATTTTGTTCATTCTTTAACTGTCATATGAATTCTTCATAAAAATTTAAAATAATTTAACTAATAACATTTGAAATTATAAAAGGCTAAACTTGTCATGCTTCTAAATACTATGTTTTTTTAAAGTTATATCATTTAGTTTTAAATGTTATACCTTTTACATTTTTGCATTTTCTGCACCAGAGACACAAGAGACCAAATCATTATAAAATTAATAAATTAAATATAAAAGAAAAAAATTATTTATTTATAATAATAAATAGAACAAATTAGTGGATTACTTAAAAAAGTTAAAAGAAAATTAAAAGGAAAGTAATAATAATTGAATTATGCCTTAATTATTTGGCATTAGCTTGAATTAAGCTGCATTAACATAGATAATTTGTTAGCTTATTTGAGTTTATTATAATTGAATTTTCTAAACGGATTCAGATATATTCATTTCACTTAATTAGATTGTGATACAATTTTATGCAAAATTTTATTGTAATATTAGTAATCATATTAAAATAAAATAATGAAACAAATAATATTTAATATTTAAGGCAGTGCATAGATAATAAGGTATATTATTAAGAAATGTATATGCACTATTAAATAAAAACTTATAGGATAAACGTATTTAATATTTAAGGCAGTTCATTTACAAAGTAGATAATAAGGTATATTATTAAGAAATGTATATGCACTATTAAATAAAAACTTATAGGATAAACGTGTGCATCCAAGTGCATGGGATATCAACTCATAGATTTTTTTGTATAAGTAATAATGGACCCTAAATATACTTTTTAAATTACAACTTTATATTTCCCGTAATATACAAGACTTGTACCATTTAATTTAATTAATGAATAGTGTCTTAATACTTTAATAAAATAAATGAAAATAAATATATTTTATATAAAAAATAATAATTAGTCTTATTTATTAGATACCATTCAAATTAATTTCAATATTTAATTTTTATTATTAAAATATTAATTAAAATGCTCAATGGTTGGAACATGCCACGCTATACAAAAAAAGAAAATTTATAAAATTGTTAAAGAAAAATAAATGATGAAATTGTTGAGAAAAAAATTAGATGAAAAATGAGGGGCATAAAAATGAATTCTAATAAATTATTCAAATTATTCTTTCTAATGTATTATTGAAATTAAATTTTTAATTTTAATTATAAATTACATTATGTTATCAACATGGATATCAAATTAAAGATTTTAAAAAGATGAATAATTTAATATATTTTTTATTAATAATATTTTTATAATAAAAGAAATTTGAATTTTTTTTGTTGAAAAATACATTTAAACAAAAATAAAATAGAAAAGATAATAAAATGATTGGTTGGAGAGGGAAGAGAAGGACAATATTTTCTCCAATTCCAATGTAGAACTTGCTAAATAGGTAGCTAATAATTTACTTATAATTATTATGTAATCTAATCGTTGAAATTGGAAAGAAAGATTTTGATCTAATGGATGAGGATGATTTGGGTCACCTAAGAGCCCCGGGTCAGCCAAGTAAATACCTAAATTTGATCAACTCCTTTGAAACTGAAAATAAATCATTCATTACTTTAACAGACCCTGCAGATAACACAACCACTAGACTCTTATTTAGGTGCCTTAAAAAATCTATTTAGTCTGAGCATAATAGGTGTGGACTCCACAACTTTCCTACCAGGACCAACTTACCAACTTTATCTTTGCAGTTCGGGCAATACCAATCATTGGCGGGGGGACAATGCAAACCTAAACAAAGTGCAAGGAACTCAACGTAAATCATAACTTGAAAATAACTTGCAGGCACATTGGATCCCATGATGTCATTTCCAACAAAGACAAGAAAGAATGGCTTCAGTAACCATATACCAACATGTGATTATGCAGTAACATATTGAGGGAAATGCAGCAATAGAAGCTATCATATCATATTAAAATGATTAAACAAACAACACCTTCACTAAAAATAAAAGGTAGAGAAGGTTAAGAGGCCAATTGATCCCTAAATGGTCCCAGGTCCCACATAATATAAAAATTGCAGTATGCATGACCTAATGTAATGCTCTAGTAATAGTTACTATATTGAAATCTCATAACATAGATTCATAATGAAAAGTAACTTCAGTAAAACACGGGAAGAGCCAAAGCTATCTGCTTAGTTACTTCAGTCTGATAATGAGAACATGCTCTTTGAGCTGATTGGTTCAGCAGAACAACAATTTTACAAATACGCATTAATCATATGAAATAACCAATCAAAACGTAAAGTATTCTTAAAATGGATGGAGCAACTGGCATAAAGGTTTGTGCATTCACATTCAATATCATCATTCCTATCTATCTATTTTGCAGTACAATTTAGTTAAGAATGTAAACACAACATTATTTTGTGAACCACCACAAAATCCAAAAATATAAAAACATTCCTCATAATACTCTATAGGTTGCCTAAATTAGAGAACTCCATTGGATTCAAACTCTGAACTCCTCACGAGATCTCCACTTCCAATTCCAAATACAAATAAAAATTAAGATAGAAAAGGAAGATTCATCACTCAAGCGCAAGGAATATCCATTCAATAAGAACAAGAATCTTGACCAGACCAGGAATAAATCTGAAGATTTGATTGAGAGTGGAAAATAACATCAGCGGTAAATAAAACATGAACTGAGTCAAACATCAAGAAAGATTTCATTCCTTTTTATTACAAAAGAAGAAACTCAAACTGAACTATCCAAAACGCAATCAGTATGAAAGAATTTATATGGCCCAAAACAAAATCCATAACTTCAGTACCTACATGGCAAACTCACACCATCCCCTCAAATATATAACAGGCATTCTCAGACAACAAATTAAAGAAATAAAAAAAAATGATAATGAAATTATGATTTTTCCTTCAAATTGTAAACCTTAAAAGATGTGCTATATTATAAATGTGGAAGAAAGAGAAAGACATTAATCAATTGCTGGTTTTCATCTGGAAACAAAATATTTCTAAGGTGAACTTAAAACATAGGGAGAAAAAATAAAAATCATGACTTGCCTTTGAAACTGAGTTCGGAATCTGTACAAGGAGCAGCGGAGTGTTATCGTCAATCGAAGAGCTCACTGATATGGATTGAAATCGTGCCACAAAAGCGAAGATTGTGAAGAACAAACAGCAAAACATAAGCACAGATGAAAAAACAAACAGTGGAGAGAAAATGAATTCACAGTCACTCTTACCTAACCTAGTACAACACTCTAGTACAACGAGAAAGAAAAAATAGAGTGCAGCGTGCATTAAGAAAACTGAATACTTGGAGGAAACTGGCCATAAGCCTTTTATTACAAAGAGTTCTAGAACAGCAAGAAATTCCAACATACATCAATTACGTGTAATTCAAAACACATGATCCAAAAGACACATCCATTTTTCAAAACAATCCAAATGGAGTGAAATAGTAACTCCGGATGAAACTAAATGGTAAAATGTAAGAAAAATTAGCCAGAAATACTTAAATAGCAAAATGCAACCTACTTCAACTAAATTTGTATTTAACTCGTAAAAAATGCATAAAAAACTCGATAAGAACATAGGAATACGCATATTAACCAGGTCCCGAAGTTTCCACAAATTCAAATATAAAAGATATCATCGTGCTGCAATTGAAATAAAAATTGGTAATGATCGCACATACATCACTAAAATTAATGCTAAAGTAGAGAATTGGGAGAAAATGATTTTGAAAATGAATAATCGAAATGCTTATACCAAAGACAGAGAAGAGCTCGGAGCCGGAAACACCAGACGGAGACATAGTTGTGAAAGGCGCGCCAAAGGCGCTCAGGCGATCAGGCTTGCGCCTAGATTGGCTGGTTTTTTTGCGCTCAGGCTTTTTTCCATTTTTTTTTTTTTTTTGAAGTTGCAACTTTTTTGTGAAAGTGGTAAACGTTTTTATAAGGAAAAGGGGCAGCCCACTTATAAAATGTTATATAAATTGAGAATTAGGGTTAGGGTTTTATTATTAGAAGTTGATTTTTGGACTGCCTTCACTTCACCTCCACCACACCATCTGCCGCCGCCTACGGGATCGCTGCTTCCGCCGCTGCCTGAACGCGCTGCCGCCGCCGTCCAGTTGCCACCTGCCGGAAAGTTGAGGTTTTTTTAATTTTTTCTTATTTTTTCTGTTACTGCACTTCAAGTGCTACACCTACAAGTATTAAAAGAAAGGATCAAATGGATAAAGGAAAGAGAAAGGATCAATTGGATAAAGGAAAGAGGGTTAAAGCCTCATCTTTAAGGCTTTTAGATGAAGATGAAGATGAAGATATTGAAGTTGATCTTGAGTGTGATGTGAATGAAGTGGAAGAATTTAATGAGAAAGGTGATCAATTTGAGGAGGAGGAGGAGGATGACGAATGAGGACTAATTAGTTTGCTAGTAGCTTATCTACTGAAATTTTCATTAACTTACTACTTATTTGTGTGGAAGATTTTAATTTTGAATTTATTTGTGTTTATGTTTTATGTGTTATAATGCTATTATGAGTTATTATGTATCATTATGTGATTTTTATGTTAGTTTAGTTAGGTGATCAACAATATAATATTGCTCTTGCGGATGTTCAACGGCAATGATTGTAGACTTTAAAGAGCCATAATGATATTGCAACTTTAAATTAATTTCACCACAGGTGCGGTAGGGTTGAACCAGTTATTTATTATTGGACAAGGAATGGACTTGCTGACCGATCTTATAATAGATTGCCTCATTCCTATCATGCGATTAAGAATCCTCCATTTAGCTAAACTGCATAGATCAGATGGCTCGTCTCTAGCACTTAACCCAAGCGTCTTCAGGTCAGCCACTGTGACTAGATAAGGACAATAGAAAAGGCAATCTCACTACAAGCAACTAAAGGACCCATAAACTTCCATGAATCATCAAACAAGTGATTCTACATAAGAGAATCAGAATATTAAATGATAAAGCCCTGCAGAACTTTTAACCTTAAATTAAAAGATTTGATGTATCTTCCAAGACCAAAAAAGTCTCTTTTATTCGAATGACACAGATTAGCAACTGATTCTGAGATCAAGACTCCCTTGTTTAACATGTAGGTCAATGACACATTAACTATTGAACCATTAGTAGTTCTGCTTCAAAGATGGAATTAACTACGGATACGGGAGCTATGCTCAGAGGGGCCAACTATTTTTTTTTTAAATAAAGAGAAATCGCGAGTAATAGAGAGGAAAGTATACCCGATAAAAGCTAAGTACGCATAAATCATAATCGAAAACACAAGAATCAACACAGATATGTACAAACGCATGTAAGGTAATACAAACAGAGAAGCATGTATTATTTTTATTTAAATAATAAATCTGGAACTACAAATAGCTCTGTATTTTAAGTGGGAGTGGGGGTGACTTATCCGACTGGAATAACAAGAAAAAAAAAAAGGAGAGAAGTAAGGGAATATTCCCAGAAAATCCATCCATACCTGTCGTCGACGTTGAAATTACAGTGATGAGGGGCGATGTGAAATGGAGGAAAGAGGGAAAGCGAAATCCTGGTGTATAAGTGAGATATACTTGTGATTTAGGAATAAAGAGACGGTGGACAAGTGGCGCTGCGGCATGGGCTCATCGGAGAGAGGTTGACAACGAGAGCCGACTGGCGACGGTTAAAATCGGGTGTCGGAAGAGCGAAGGAAAGAAGGGGGAGAAAAGGAGGAACCGTGAGCGAAAACCTAAAAAAAGCGAGGGAGGAGATTTGCAGTACGGACACGCGTGGATGAAGGTGTGGGCGTGTGGCGAGAGGGGCTACCGGAGAGGCACTGCCCATGAACCGGTTACCAGACTTTATAGTAGGGTCGTAAACGAATCGAATCGAATCGAATCAGAAACTAAGGTATTTGAATGATATTTGATTAAATATTCGAATATTCGTATTCGAATTCGATTATTAATCGAATCGAATTCAAAATCGGATTCGTATTCGATTCGAAAGTAATAAACGAACTATTCGAATATATTCGAGTATTCGAATTTAAACATTTTCGAAATTGAATATTTGAATTTGAATTCGATTCGAAATTGTAAATTCATTTTTTTAAATAATATTTTTTAATTTCTTGTACTATTAATAAATTTATTTAAGGAGAATTACTCACTAAATACATCAACCATTAAATTATTAAAAATTATAATTAAATAATTCACATTATGTATAAAGAAAATTAAAATATATATTTTCCTCTTTATTTTAAGATAGTAATAAATTAGATAATGTACATATTTATTTATATTTATAAAACAAAATATTATATTTAATATATAAAAATATATAATTATTTAATATTAATAATATATAATTAATATATATTATATATTATTATTCGAATGTATTCGCGAATATTCGAATCGAATATCTTATGAATCATATTCGATTCGAATATTAGTCGAACTAAAATATTTATTCAAATTCGCATTCGAATTCGAATATCAAATCGAATTCGAATTATTTGATTCATTTACAACCATACTTTATAGGGAGTAAAAATAATACTCCCTCCGTCCCATTTTCATCTTCATATTTACTGTACACACGCAAATTAAGAAAAATCACTTTTTGAGTAACTTTTGGGGGTAGTTTGATATTTTTGGGTAATAAATAAATGATAAGGTATGTTATGTGTGTTAAAAAGGTGATGGCATTTTTGAAATTAAAGTATGTTAGAGGGATATTAGTTTTGTACCTTTTCCTTTTATGGAAATATGAAGTTGAAATTGGGACGGACCAAAACGGAAAGTGTGAAGTTGAAGTTGGGACGGAGGGAGTAATAGATATATATATATATATATATATATATATATATATATATATATATATATATATATATATATATATATATATATATATATATGAAAAAAATTACTCCTTCCATCCCCTTGATACATATTCATTTTGTCATTTTGATCCGTCCCAATATAAAATATCAATTTTCTTTTTTGGGTTGATGTGACACACAAGGGGCCCACACTCAACACTAATACAACTACCCACTACATATTAAAATATTATTTTTTTCACCTCATTACATATTAAAATAATATACTCCTTAATTTACGTGAATAAAGCAAATGGATACATATTAGAGGGACGGAGGGAGTACGTGTATTAATATCAAGTTTCTCATGATAATCTTATATCAAAAACAATAGTCCTGACCTCTAATTTACATTTTAAAATAGGAAAAAGCTCCTACGCCTCCGTGTCCCCATGTGAACACAACCATCCCCCGCTATATTCTATTTAGAGTGAGGCTTGTGTGCGCCCGGGAGCACGAGAACGCATTATGTGCGCCTTTAGAATTTAGTATTATGGGTAATAGTACATTACTTTGGTTTAAAGGGTATGCACTTTAATTAATAAAGGTACATTATTTTGTTCTAAATGGTATACACCTTTATTATTATTTTTTATTTTTCTTCAGAAAATAAAGGGTACACATATTTATACTAAAGAGTATACAATTTAACGCAAAAATTCAAATGCACACGGAATGTGTTCCCGTGCGCCCCGGCACACACAAGTTTTTGTCATGGTGCACATCTTTATACTACAGGGTATACAATTTAACACAAAATTCTAAAGGCACACGGAATGTGTTCCCGTGCGCCCGGGCACACAAAAGTTTTTGTCTTCTATTTAAACATATGTATTGCTAGGGATTTAAATTGTAAAGGGGCACGAAAATTGCAAAGGGACACGGATCTAAATTCGTGTGCCCAGTGATAGGGGTTTTCTCAACACACAAATTAATCCTCAAGTATAAGGATATCAATTGTAGTCGCGAAGATGACCAAGTTACAATATCGAACCCACGGGACGGATAAATATCAATTTTGTGATCTTCTAGTATATTTTAGACTATGTTGGTAATTGTAAAGGTTTAATGGATAGTAACTTCTAATCGAATTAACAAAAGAAATAGCAAAAGTAGAGAGAAGTGAGTTGTGATCAATAAGAATGATAGGTAGTTCATTGGGTCATCCAGTTTCACTAGCAATTCGTATTTTCGTATGATGGTGTCCGACTCTGCCCTGTGGTTTGTGGACGCATCACTAGACCATGCAAGTTTACTCTATCGACACAAGTAAATATGCGCTTGACACGTGTGAATAACATCGGAGCAAGAGATATGCTTCACCCCCCTTTCTAGGTACTATCATAATCAATTATCTTCTACGTCTAGAATCTAACCCGACTTGATCTCCCTTTTTAGGTACTATAAAGTTATACTCTTCATCCTATTCATCAACCCGAATTCAATTCAATTCATGAATATTCATATAAGACAGTTCTAATAATACTTCGGAATCCCTTCACTTAGAATTATAACAATAAACCCTGCTCAGTAGTGAACGCACTCAATCAATAACCATGTCATGTATTCAGACTCTACACAACGATCATTGATGCACAAAACGACTATGAGTATGGATTAAATATGCAATCTTATATAAAACAAACCACAGGTAGTGTTGTACGGAGTTTTACACACGAAACACGAATTACATCATGAAACTTTCATAACCCTAGAACTACCAAGGTGGTTCTAGCCCATAATTGATCTAGGAACAATCATGGTTAGATGAATCATTCTTACTTGAACCTTCAGCGAACCTCTGTCACAGCCCTCCGAATGGATCACCACCTCTACTCTTATCTCTCCTACGATTGACGACCAAAAGCTCTCTTTATTCTCTGTATGAGCCTCCTTTTATACTTGTAATCACGTCTCTAGGGCTTGGAATGGGCTTTCTAAGTGATATCACGCGTTTCGGCCTCGAAAATCCGGATAAGGTAAGTTCTCGCACACAGGTTCGACCACGTCAAGCAGGTCGAACCCCGAGCCACAGGTCGAACCCCAGGTCGAACCCCGCTACTGGAAGAATTCTGCACAGGTTCGACCTTCTGGACAGGTCGAACCACTTAGGTCTTGGTCGAACCCCAGGTCGAACCTCAGCACTGGACAACTCTTGCTCCCGATTCGACCAACGGGCAAGTCGAACCCCAACGTCGTGGTCGAATCCTCCTTCTTGCAAACTGGTTCGACCATGGTTCGACCTGATGGCCAGGTCGAACCAACTGAGTCGTGGTCGAACCCATCTCTGTATTGTCCAGCAACGTTGGTTCGACCTGCTGGAGAGGTCGAACCCTCCTCCAGCCAGGTCGAACCCACCTACTTCTTGGGCGGTTCGCGTGGCTTCGACTCCGTCTCTTCGATTCTTGGCTCTTTCACTCCGTTTTTGCTAAGAAAACACTCAAATAGCTCCACTAACACCTGATTCATGCTATTTCACAATATATATAGGTTTTCCACCTATTTCCACATCAAAACTCTCCAAAACTAGCACAAAATATAGCGCCAAACTTGTGAATTTACACACTCATCAAACCCCCAAACTTACATGTTGCTCGTCCCGAGGTAACCAATTTAAACCACAGGAGTCGTGTATAATTCAACAAGATCAAGTACAACACATATTACACATGCCACTTCATTGAATCAAACAAGAATTACTTGCATCAAATATGTCACTCATGTAAAATCAATCCAATCACACACCATTCAGAGCACTAAGTAATCTCACTGACAAGATAAGTCTTTACTCTCATTCACTCGTGCGTGAGGCACTATAGGCTAGTATAAACACTCATATCAATTCATATTCACGCGTAACCATAAGCTTGGCAAAGGTCTCAGAAATCAACTTACATTAGATTAACACTAGAATCACAAAGGACTTGTTTCTAGGTTGTAATGTTGGCTCTTTGGAAAGGGTAGGAAAATTTGGTCATAGTAACTTAATACACTAGTAGAGAGTTACCTTGGAGGTTCTTGATTTCTCATTCGCCTTGATATTCTCCTCCAATTCTTCTCTTGCACTTGCAATTATCAATTTTCCTTCTCTTCCTTGCATCAACATCATTCTTCTTTTAATTGCTCGGGTACCAGTTATAGGCACTACCCTTCTCGAACATCGTTCGGCTGTTTTTTAGAAACTTCAAGCCCCATGTATAAGCAATTCGGGGTACCAATTTCAGGCACTATCCCTAACAAGATTTAACCATGCACTTTTTACTGAACCCCATTCCATCTTCCCTTTGTTTCTTCCACACTCATTCACCTTATTCTCTCTACCAATGGATAGGGTATTTTCAAAGCTCAAATAAGGTAATTAAAGCTCTCATAATTGGCTTGCCAAAGAAAAAGCTTTTAAAAGGCTCAAACAGGGCTACCAAAGATTTATAAGATCATTAGGAAAGGTGAAATTTGGCTAAGTGACTCAATTAATCAAAAATGGCCTAAGATCATATCCTAATATTTCATCAATTGTAAGTTTCACACAAGACTCCAAGCCAAGTTCTAGAATACGTTCATACGAATGATTCTCTCAAGAATAAACTATCATGATTAATCATGATAAAGGCTCAAATCCTCACATAGGTAATCAATTCCTAATACTCCTCATAGCACATAATCAAAATCAACTCCTCATGAATTCCATATACTTAACAAATTATTCATGCTCTTTCCAAATGAAAATAAACACGTAAACATATGAATGCACATAATCAATAACCCATATACAGAGCAACGATACAAGATCAACTATATCAAGTACATTCCACTCACACATGAATCACACCCCAATCTGTAAAAATAAAAAGAAAAATGGGAGATAAGATGAATCGGAGAAGCCAAAAGAAAACCTGAAACTACTCCCTAGGAGCATCATCATCCTCATCATCATCGTCATCCTCATCCATTCTATTTTCCACAGCTCGGCACAGACTGGTAATGTGCTTGTCCATCATATCTACTCGACTACTCACTCTACCAACACGCTCATCCAAGGCAGAGTACCTTTCGTTCAGCGTGGCGTAGTTGGCGTTAGCGAGCGCGAGTTGCCTATTCGTCTCTTGCTGCGCAGCTACCACCGCGATCAGCTGCTCATGAATCAAGCGAAGCTGCTCCCGAGTACCTGGAACTGCTCGCTGCTGCTGCGGTCCTGGAGCATGCTGAGGCGCATCATGCTGCTCTCCTTCCGGAATCTCCATCTCCGGCTGCTCCTCTACCTGATCCTCCTTTTCAGACTGCTGTGGCTGAGGTGGACGGAACTCTCCTCGATCAACAATCTGCTGTAACTCAGCCATCCTTCCCTCAGCACACATCTGTGCTACCGCTCTCCAATCACCACCCGACTTCGCTGCCACGGATAAAGCGGTGTGTCCTAGAGAATTCATTAGTCTATTCCTTGCTTCCCGAATAGTTGTCAAGTTGCTCACGTCGAAGGGGAACATAAATTCGAAAGGCTTGACACCTCTCGTGAAAAACCAATCTCCATTTCTAAAATGGGCAAACCCTCCCTTCGCGCATGTGCTCATAATCAAATCGGGTTCTCCTTCTACTGGTGTAATGCCGGTGAGGTCCAAGTTGTAATGCTCAGCCAAAATCGTCAATAACCCTCCAATATTCACCTTTTGAAAACCAATGGTCTTGAATCGATTCAGCTGCGCAATAAAATAGGCTCCAACGTTGAACTTCACTCCATGCAACATACACCACAAGGCATATAACTCTCCTCTAGACACAACACTGCCCTCCGAGCGGGCGAACAACGTGTTGCTCAGGATGCAGTCCATGTACCTCGAGACAGGGTTCTTTATTGCGGAAGCACGAGCCTGTCTAGTCTTGTAATCACGAATCTCCCCCGTGATCTCCCTCCAAAATCGCTTTACACTGAATGCAGCACTTTCTAAACGAGAGATCTCCAAAGGTGTCTCAAACAGCTCGTTGAAATCCTTAGACGTCCATCTCCTACTTACTCCACCAAGCTGAAACGTACACTGATAGGGGTATCCAAGCGGGTCCTTCTCCATCTCAAACGAACAAACAACTTCCGCTGTAACATGGAAGTACGTCGGCCTCTTCAACTCCATGAATCTTCGGATCCCTACTTGATCAAACATCCAAAATATATCATCCCCTATTCTCATTATCCTCATCGCTTCATCATCTTGGTATCGAGTGCGAGCTATCTTGTCTGAAACTTCTTCCCACTTCTCTTTAATCTCATCCCAACCTTGCATCCTAATCTTGAAGTTATCAGGTAAACGGTCTTGTAGCCTCAGTTTCCTTGTCACTTTGTCCAAGTTTGAAGGCCTGTCATGCCTCTTCTTTGATCTCTCCTCCTCCGCTTTTCCTTTTCCTTTGCTTGATACTTGTCCCTTTCCTTGAAAACAAATACTTCAATCCAACCAACAAGACAAGAAAGCAAGTATTGTACTAGCACATCACATACTCTACTCAAGACTTCAAGCATCAATGCATATTCATACAAACTATCATCTCAACACCACTTGCTTATTCAACATTTTCAAAACATCTTCAATTATACCTTCTTTAATCATCAAAACATAACCAACAAGCATGCATTAAGCAATTCAAGCAATTCAAGCAAAAATTCAACATGCTTTCCTCCATGAACTACTTCAATTTCATCAATTTCAAACCAAATCAACATGCTCATTCTATGGTATATTCTATATCCTTGATTAATCCACATAAAAATCCAAGTTCTATCAATAATCAATCAACCACAATCCAAGAAACAAGAATTCATATGAAACCAATCAAAATATCAACATTCACCATGAAATTCAACCATACTCAACATCAATTCTCTATTTCACATCAAATTGCTTACCTAAACCTTCAATCCTAGAGTAATTGAGTTGGAAAAAACGTACCTTGTGATTTGCCCATGGTGAAAAACCGATCGAAAACACAAAACACCCAAAAACGCGATTTCAGCCCTAACTCGCGACGAAATCCGCCCAAATCTGCGACCAAATCGATAATTCAAGGTGTAATGTTGTGTAATCGGTGCGAAATCAAGTGTAATTGAAGAATTTGTGCAAGGGTGTAGAGGTTCGAAGAGGGTTCGAGGTTTGGTGTTTCGAAAAAGTGATCGAACCCCTCTAAAAATTCGAACTTAAAACGCGTACCTGGCTTGGTTCGACCTCGGGTTCGACCACCTGTACTGGTCGAACCATGGATGGCGAGGTCGAACCTCTCTTCTGGACAAACAATCTTCTTGGTTCGACCAGGGGTTCGACTTGCTAAACAGGTCGAACCTTTCTTGAATTGGTAGAACCCCTCTTCTGGAAAACAGAGTGCTTCCGACTGACAGGTTCGACCATAGGTTCGACCTCATGATCAGGTCGAACCACTATGGCTATGGTCGAACCTCCTATCTAGACAACTTTCAACGTCGATTCGACTTCCTCTGCTTTTGTTCGACCTCTGGCTCTGGTCGAACCACTGCTAGACTTGGTCGAACCTACCTCCTGATTTCCAAAACTGAGTGTTCTTCATTCACTAAATACTTCAAGCTTCAACACAACCTCATTAGGTATAATCTAGAGCACAACTTTAGAAATTGTTCCACATAATATCATTCATGAGTATCTCCGTATAAGAAAACACAACCAAAAACCACTGAACATTAGGCAAATTGTAAAAAATCGTCACATCAAAATCGATTAAAATTTCAACATGGCCGCAAAAACCAATTCCCCTAACAAACAATACAAAGAAAAGATTATACTCTCAATGCTTCAATGAGGTAATAACATCACACCCCCCCAAACTTAGTAAAAACGTAAGTCGAAACTAAGTTTGAAAAGAGATGTAATTGCCGATTGGTAAGCATCTTAAATACAAAAATTTCTTACTCACACGAAATAAATAAAGCAATAAAACGGAAGGGCAAGCCCCCAACAGGTGCTCATGTTTAACGTCGTAGAGTCACGACGGTACCAAATCAGAACAAGGTATCATCAAAAATGACACACGCATCATCCGGCGACCTATAATGCTTCAATCGATGCCCATTCGCCGCGATAACGTCACCATCTTTGTCAATAAGCTCATAACTCCCCCCTCCTAAGGCTCGATGAATCATGAACGGTCCCGTCCACTTAGACTTCAACTTGCCTGCAAAAAGCTTCAAACGAGAGTTAAAAAGTAGTACCTCATCTCCTTGCTTGAACTCCTTGTACGAAATTTTAGAATCATGCCACCTCTTCATTCTTTCCTTATAAATCTCTGAATTCTTGAAAGCATGACTCCTAAACTCATCAAATTGATTCATGTGAGTTAGCCTCAACTCCTTTACATCCCTAAGGGTCAAGTTCAAGCGACGCAAAGCCCAAAACGCTTTGTGTTGGATTTCTACGGGTAAGTGGCACGGCTTCCCATAGACAATTTGATACGGTGACATATCTAATACCGTCTTGTAAGCGGTCCGGAACCCCCATAACACATCATCAAGCTTCATAGCCCAATCTTTTCTATTAGTTCCTACCACTTTCTCCAGAATCTGCTTTACTTGATGGTTGGAGACCTCCGCCTGCCCATTTGCTTGCGGATGATAGGGTGTAGTAACCTATGCAATCCTTAAGCACCTTCTCCAGAAATTTATTGACGAAGTGGGAACCTCCATCACTAACTAATGCTCTCGGAACTCCATAACAGGCAAAAATATGTTTCTTTAGGAAAGATAAAACAACTTTCGAATCATTAACACGAGTAGGAATTGCTTCCACCCACTTCGAAACATAATCCACCGCAAGAAGAATGTAGAGAAACCCATTCGATGGGGGAAAAGGCCCCATAAAATCGATCCCCCATACATCAAATATCTCCACGACTATGCTAGGCTGCAATGGCATCTCATCTCTCCGACCTATATTACCCATACGCTGGCATCTATCGCAAGACGCCACATAGCTCTCACTATCTCTAAACAAAGTAGGCCAATAAAGAGCGGATTGAAGTACCTTAGATGCAGTCTTTTGCGCTCCGAAATGCCCCCCCTTCGGTTGTGCATGGCAGAACTCCAGCACACTTTCCATTTCCATCTCGGGTACACATCTTCGGACAATAGAATCTGTACAAATCTTATAAACAAACGGATCATACCATATAAATGTCTCAACATCCCTACGAAATTTCGCAAGTTGATATCGGTTGAGATCCCTTGGAATTTCACCAATGACAATGTAATTAACATAATCCGCGTACCATGGATCCATACCTTGCGCTGCAACCACACATGCTCGCTCGGCCCCTTCAACAGCCACAACCATGATCTTCTCATCAGGGAACATCTCTTCAATATACTCGAAAGAATTATCACAATGCTCCCTAGTCTCCAACCTTGACAAGTGATCGGCCAACACATTTTCTGTTCCTTTCTTATCCCGAATCTCCAAGTCAAACTCCTGCAGTAGTAGAATCCATCTTATGATCCTAGGCTTTGTCTCCTTCTTCTCCATCAAGTAACGAATCGCTGAGTGATCCGTATACACAATCGTCTTCATGCCAACCAAATACTGACGAAACTTATCGAATGCATACACAACAGCCAAAAACTCCTTTTCAGTTACCGTGTAATTCTTCTGTGCCGCATCGAAAGTCTTACTCGCGTAGTAAATGGCGCAGAACTTCTTCTCCCTTAGCTGCCCAAGCACCACACCCAATGCTACATCACTTGCATCACACATAAGTACAAACGGTTGCGTCCAGTCCGGTGTGATCAAGATAGGGGCAGTAATAAGCACCTCCTTCAAAACTTGAAAAGCTGTTAAACACTCATCATTAAACACAAAAGGAATATCCTTTTCAAGTAAATGAGATAAGGGCTTAGAGTATTTTGAGAAGTCCTTAATGAATCTCCTGTAAAAACCGGCGTGTCCAAGGAAGGACCGCACTCCTCTTTCATTCGTCGATGGTCGAAGCTTCTCAATTGCCACCACTTTAGCACGGTCTACCTGTAATCCCTTGGCGGAAATATGATGCCCAAGAACAATCCCATCCTTCACCATGAAATGACACTTCTCCCAATTCAAGACAAGATTAGTTTCTTGACACCTTTTCAAAACAACAGCAAGGTTAGACAAACACATATCAAAAGAAGAGCCAAAGACTGAGAAATCGTCCATGAATACTTCCATGATCTTCTCTATCAAACCATCAAAAATCGCCATCATGCATCTCTGAAAAGTAGCAGGCGCATTACACAATCCAAACGGCATCTTCCTAAAAGCAAAAGTCCCGTAGAGGCAAGTAAAAGTGGTCTTTTCTTGATCCTCGGGAGCAATCATGATTTGATTATACCCCGAGTATCCATCCAAGAAACAATAGAACTCATACCCTGCAAGACGATCCAACATTTGATCCATAAATGGAAGAGGGAAATGGTCTTTACACGTGTTCTCATTCAATTTCATGTAATCCACACATGTACGCCATCCCGTAGGAATTCTCGTGGCTATCGCTTCTCCATCCTCAGCTTTCACTACAGTCATACCCCCCTTCTTAGCAACTACATGCAATGGACTCACATGGGGACTATCACTAATAGGATATATAATTCCAGCATCCAACCACGTAAGAATTTGCTTCCTTATCACCTCTTGAATTGCGGGATTCACCCTACGCTGATTCTGAACACTAGCTTTGGCTTCATCCAACAACCTAATCCGATGCATACAATACGAAGGACTAATACCTTTCAAATCATCAAGTGACCACCCTATTGCAGACTGGTACTTCCTCAAAACATCTAATAACTCCTCAAGTTGATCATCATTAAGGGAAGAAGATACAATTACCGGATATTGTGCATCGTCACCAAGAAAAGCATACTTCAAGTGATCCGGCAATGGTTTCAACTCCTCTTTTCTTTTTTCCACTGGAGTGTTTTCATTATCCAAAGGCAAGTACTTCCTGGTCCATTTGACTTCTTCCACTTTATTTCTCTCCAATGCAAACCTATCATCACCCAAAGCAAGTAAGTTTTCAAGAAATTCAATACATACCTCGTTAGAAAGTCCGTCAAGCTCCGTAGTGGGATAAGTAAGAGATTCCATCAAACATGTCTCAAGAGGATCCTTTGACAAGATCAAAGACATATCCTCCTTCACAATCTCCTCCACCACGTCAATACTATAACATTGGGACTCCATTGGCATTTTCATTGCTTTGTCCAAGTTGAAAAGTACTTCTTCTTTGTCCATTCTCAACTTCAGTTCTCCTTTCCGAACATCTATCATAGCTCCAACTGTAGCAAGGAATGGCCTCTCCAAGATTAAAGGAACATTATCCTTGTCATCATCCATTTCTAATACAAGGAAATCCACAGGAAATACTAGCTTCTCCACCTTTACTAGAACATCTTCAACTATTCCTTTCGGAAACGTCATTGATCTATCTGCCAATTGGAGAGCAACAATTGTCGGGGTCATCTCCCCCAAACCAAGCTTCTGAAAGATGGACAACGGCATCAAATTGATGCTTGCCCCAAGATCGCATAAAGCTCGCCGTGCTGGCCCCTTCCCAATCTCACAAAGAATAGTAAAGCTCCCCGGATCTTTCATCTTTGGTGGCAACTTCTTTTGAATAATTGAGCTGCAATTCTCAGATAAGTTTACCGTTTCAACTCCGGTTAAGCTTCGCTTCTTCATCAATATGTCTTTAAGGAACCGAGCATAATATGGCATCTCCATGATTGCCTCTGAAAAAGGGATGTTCAAGCTTATCTTGTTCATTATCTCTGAAAACTTCTTGAACTTCTCTTCCAACCCCTTCTTCACTAGCTTGTAGGGAAACGGTGGAGGTATCTTTGTTTTGGGAATCCCCCATTCATCACGATCAACCTTTTCCGCTTTCTCCTTTTCGGCTCTTAATCGCTTAGCTCTTTCCCATTTTTTCTCAGCTATTATGTCTGTACTTTGCTCATTCCGTACCACTGGAGTTGCATCAACATCAAAAGGAACAACAGGTGCATCAAACAAAACATCTCGGTGAGGTTCGACTGGGGTTCGACCAGGCTGAAAGGTCGAACCAGGACTGTATTGGTCGAACCTCTCTCCTGGAAGACTGATCTCATTCTGCTCCAGAGGTTCGACTTGGGTTCGACCAACATTGGAGGTCGAACCACTGCCCCTTTGGTCGAACCGCTTCACTGTATAATTTCCATCATTCGGTTCGACCTGGGTTCGACCTGAAGAGTTGGTCGAACCTTCGTGATCGTGGTCGAACCGTTCCTGCGTCGAAACAGAGTGCTCTGGCCGATGAGGTTCGACCTGGGTTCAACCTGTAAAGTTGGTCAAACCCTCCGCGTGTTGGTCGAACCGTTCCTGCGTCAAAACAGAGTGCTCTGGCCGATGAGGTTCGACCTGGGTTCGACCTGAAGAGTTGGTCGAACCCTCTGCGTGTTGGTCGAACCGCGGCTTAGAAAATTCCAACTTCGATTCCGGCCTCATCGGTCCCTCGTACTGCGTTCCTGACCTCAGTGTGATGGCATTACACGACTTTGGATTCTCTATACTCTGAGACGGAAACTTACCTTTTCCTATAGTTTGAGTTAATGTGTTCACATTCTCTGCAATTGTACCCATCAACAATGTGAGATCTTTCACTTGAGTGGACAAATCTCTGTGGTGATCATCAATCTTTTTCTCAAGCTTTGCCTCAAGGCGATTCACTCTTTCATCATTCTTTACCATGTACCGGTTCACAGTATCCTCGAACCCAGGCTTTCCTTCTTCCACCTTTTCTCCCGGATCAACACCCATCGGAAGTTGCACTGCATTATTCGTATTGCTCCATGAAAATTCAGGCCCCCTTGATTGCTGTTGATAACTACCAGATGGACCACGATTATTAAAGTTCCCTCGATAGTTCCCTTGGTAGTTCCAGTTTCCTTGATTTGGGTACCTCGTTCCTTGGATACTTTGACCCATGGCATAATTTGCTTCTTCCAATTCGTCTTGGATGGTTCCATTATTCATCATCTCTTGCTGCAAGATTGGCACTCATTGGGATATCTCGCTGATCTGCTTCTGTTGAGCCTCAAGTAGCTTTTTGATATTGGACAAGCTCGAAACGATCTCATCCTCTCTCTTAGTCTTCACCATTGCTTGTTCAACCTGAGCTACCTTTCCAAGAACATACGTACCTCTAACTCTATCAGTGGGCCAATCCCTCGAATTCATTGATATGTCTTCAAACAATCTCTCGGCCTCAATGGATGACTTTGTAAGAAATGCTCCATTAGAAGAAGCATCAAGTAGCACTCTTGATTCACAGTCCAATCCGTTATAAAATATACTGATATATTGGGCTTTAGATAACCCATGTTGAGGACACTTCCTGAGCATGTCCTTGAATCTATCCCACGCTTCATGAAATTTCTCACCTCCACTGATAGCAAATTAGTTAATATCTTGCTTCATCTTAAACACCTTCGAAGGTGGCATATACCTCTCCAAGAATCTTAACATCAATTGCTCCCACGTGGTGCACTCAGCTGCATTAATAGTATCGTACCAATCCCTCGCCTTTTCAGTAAGCGAGAATTTGAACAAAAGGATATTCCTAGCATATTCATGTTCTCCTACGTCTTTTTGAGTACTTGCATAGCCCAAGAACTTGTTCAGATGCTGCTGCGGATCCTCGAAAGACCCTCCTGAAAAGGAGTTCCTTTCTATCATGCTAATAAGAGCGGGATGAAGATCGAATGCTGTGTTAGTTCCCCTAGCTCCTAAAAGCTCATAATTTCCAGCTCCATTATTTCTGAAAACCTCACGGATGGCTAGATTATCCGGATTCGCTGCCATGTTGACTGTTTCTACTTCCAAATTAACTTCAGTTGTAGCCTCAATCGCTTGCGAAATCTGCTCGTCAACCTCAACTCCAAAATTCAGAGCTTCAATTGAGTCTATTGCCTTTACCTTGCTCTTCTTCTTCTTCTTCTTTCTTGATGATGCTCCAATCTCAGGATTATACGGTTTAAGATTACCTTTCTTTGATCTTGTGAGCATACACCTAAAACGAATAAGAAAGAAAACAACAAAACAAGGTAAATAGTCCTAATAAACTAGAAATAATACAAAAAAGATAGTTTACGGTGTCCCCGGCAACGGCGCCAAGAACTTGATAGGGGTTTTCTCAACACACAAATTAATCCTCAAGTATAAGGATATCAATTGTAGTCGCGAAGATGACCAAGTTACAATATCGAACCCACGGGACGGATAAATATCAATTTTGTGATCTTCTAGTATATTTTAGACTATGTTGGTAATTGTAAAGGTTTAATGGATAGTAACTTCTAATCGAATTAACAAAAGAAATAGCAAAAGTAGAGAGAAGTGAGTTGTGATCAATAAGAATGATAGGTAGTTCATTGGGTCATCCAGTTTCACTAGCAATTCGTATTTTCGTATGATGGTGTCCGACTCTGCCCTGTGGTTTGTGGACGCATCACTAGACCATGCAAGTTTACTCTATCGACACAAGTAAATATGCGCTTGACACGTGTGAATAACATCGGAGCAAGAGATATGCTTCACCCCCCTTTCTAGGTACTATCATAATCAATTATCTTCTACGTCTAGAATCTAACCCGACTTGATCTCCCTTTTTAGGTACTATAAAGTTATACTCTTCATCCTATTCATCAACCCGAATTCAATTCAATTCATGAATATTCATATAAGACAGTTCTAATAATACTTCGGAATCCCTTCACTTAGAATTATAATAATAAACCCTGCTCAGTAGTGAACGCACTCAATCAATAACCATGTCATGTATTCAGACTCTACACAACGATCATTGATGCACAAAACGACTATGAGTATGGATTAAATATGCAATCTTATATAAAACAAACCACAGGTAGTGTTGTACGGAGTTTTACACACGAAACACGAATTACATCATGAAACTTTCATAACCCTAGAACTACCAAGGTGGTTCTAGCCCATGATTGATCTAGGAACAATCATGGTTAGATGAATCATTCTTACTTGAACCTTCAGCGAACCTATGTCACAGCCCTCCGAATGGATCACCACCTCTACTCTTGTCTCTCCTACGATTGACGATCAAAAGCTCTCTTTATTCTCTGTATGAGCCTCCTTTTATACTTGTAATCACGTCTCTAGGGCTTGGAATGGGCTTTCTAAGTGATCTCACGCGTTTCGGCCTCAAAAATCAGGATAAGGTAAGTTCTCGCACACAGGTTCGACCACGTCAAGCAGGTCGAACCCCGAGCCACAGGTCGAACCCCAGGTCGAACCCCGCTACTGGAAGAATTCTGCACAGGTTCGACCTTCTGGACAGGTCGAACCACTTAGGTCTTGGTCGAACCCCAGGTCGAACCTCAGCACTGGACAACTCTTGCTCCCGATTCGACCAACGGGCAAGTCGAATCCCAACGTCGTGGTCGAATCATCCTTCTTGCAAACTGGTTCGACCATGGTTCGACCTGATGGCCAGGTCGAACCAACTGAGTCGTGGTCGAACCCATCTCTGTATTGTCCAGCAACGTTGGTTCGACCTGCTGGAGAGGTCGAACCCTCCTCCAGCCAGGTCGAACCCACCTACTTCTTGGGCGGTTCGCGTGGCTTCGACTCCGTCTCTTCGATTCTTGGCTCTTTCACTCCGTTTTTGCTAAGAAAACACTCAAATAGCTCCACTAACACCTGATTCATGCTATTTCACAATATATATAGGTTTTCCACCTATTTCCACATCAAAACTCTCCAAAACTAGGACAAAACATAGCGCCAAACTTGTGAATTTACACACTCATCACCCGGGCGCACAAGAGACTTACTCTTTAAAATAAGTTTATGATTCAAAAGTTTAAAGATTTATTGTATTAAGAAAATCAACATTTAGAGTTATTTATTTAGGGCAACTTTTCCTTAAACTCACAAATACTATCAAAATTTAAATGCTCTTATAACTAGGGGGTGTTATGGTACGGATTTAAAAAAAATCAAAATCAAAAGTTCATTACGGATTTTTATAAAAAAAAATTAATAACATACTGAATTTCGGTTTGATAACGGTATGGTTTTTTTATAATTCGGTACAGTTTGGAAAGGATTTTTGGTTGTATTTGGATCGGTACGATTCGGATCGGTGCGGTTCGCTATAACGGATTTACCAAACAAATAAATTGACAAAAATGTTTAATTTTCTTTTTTAATGTTTTTTTTTAAATAAGATGTAAACGTTGATTTATAATTAGTGATTTTATAAGCACATTTTATTTTAAATAAATTAAAATATTAAATAAAATATATTTTAAATTTTATTTAAAAAATTATAGCTAATACTATATACAAACAATTATTTAATATACTAATCCTATCATATTATTATTATATAATTAAAGAAAATAAATATATAGAAGTAAGAATTTATGTATTTATAAAATAAAATTTGAATAATTAATATTATTTTAATATCTAAAGCGAATGATGATTAATTTTTAAAATATGGAGTATAAATTATTTATAAATATATAAATATTAATTTAGTAGGAAGAAATAAGTTAAAGTAGAATATAATGCTTATTTTTCATTATTGAGCTTTAATAGGGTATATAATTTTATTTTAAAGTATATTTGAATTCAGTTTTTCGATTCGGTACGGTTCGGTACAGTTTTTCAGATGATATCCAAGTTCATACCTTAAAAATATTACGGTTTGGTTAGATTCGAAAAAGTCAAATAATCAACGAATTTTTCAATGTGATTTCGATATGGATTCAGTAATATCCAATAACCATGCACAACCCTAAGTATAACTTTTCTCTTCAAAATAATCAACATTGTTGTTTATTTAGGACAACTTTCCCTTTAAACTCACAAATAGTATCAAAGTTTAAATGTTCCTCTCTTTCTTATAATTATCTCCTATTACTTTATGCATAATGGTAGTATAACTTTTCTCTTCAAAATATTCATTTTCCCATATACTCAAATAAATAATTCTACTAGTTGGAAGTAAGAAATAAAAGGTAAGATTGTGTTGAAATTAAAGTATTAATTAATGTTTGTATTATAAAGTATGACATGCTAAAGAATGACGAGTTAGATTTAAAAGTATAATTGTATATCTTTAAGTTGTCGATAAATATATTTCACTAATATTATTTGCTAAAATATGATGAGGGAATGGGTGAAAATTCACAATGTTTTAAAGAAGCCTAATACTCTGTGCACTTGGGTGCACCCCATGATACGGTGCACCCACTTTTATAAACGTATACAATTATGAATAAAAATACATACAATTATGAATAAAAATGTATACACTTTGTTAAAGAATTTATTGTTAGTTTTTTTTAACGAAAATTTGAATGTAAAAAAATATACAATTATTAAAAACCATTTATACATTATTAAATAAAAAGTATACGCTTATGGATGCTATTTTTTTAAGAAAAATTGAGTGTGAAATAAGTATACAATTATTAAGAAACATTTATACAATAT
This sequence comes from Pogostemon cablin, assembly GCA_023678885.1. Classification (NCBI taxonomy): domain Eukaryota; kingdom Viridiplantae; phylum Streptophyta; class Magnoliopsida; order Lamiales; family Lamiaceae; genus Pogostemon; species Pogostemon cablin. The sequence continues at coordinate 15,500,148 of CM042965.1, read as the reverse complement.
AGAATAAAAAGTTATACACATATGAGTGCACCCTTGCACCCGGGTTCACCGGATATCAACTCTTTAAAGAATCTCTTTTTTGTCTCATTTTTAATGGATACGTTAAAATGCCCCATTTGACATTTATAGTCTTGATTCGGTTGTTGACTCGATTAAAATAAATGACTCAATTGTACTAATTTGACATTTATAGTATTGATTCGATTATTGACTCGATTAAAATAAATGACTCAATTGTACACATTATAAATCGTTTAAAGCTTTTAAATTTAGTCAAAAATATTTTCGTCATTTTGAATATTTAAACATTTATTACTAAATTTATGGAACAAAAAAAAAAAAAATATATATATATATATATATATATATATATTATGGTACAATGAAATTTTACCCAATGATGATTTAAGTTACTTTATAATATTACCTGAATTATCACATTTTCATACCATGATCGTGCCTTTTATCAATTGATATTTTAAAATCTAAAAAGTCTAGCTTTAGTATGAACAATGTTATAACAATTAATTTGAAATGAGAATCATATGATCAAATGATTGTGTCTTATAATTATTTATATGCACGATGCAATAGTCCACTTACTTTATACTGTAGATAATATGTTGTACGATAACACGCGGAAGATCACATTATCGGTTTTCTTATAAAGTATAAACAGATGCTCACAACCGAGATAGACGGGGACTCTCTATCGGGATGGTTGTAGTGTGATTTGGTATTAACTTGTCTTGGCTATAGAATCACATTAGTGCACTTATGTGTATTGAGCAGGACCGCTTGAGATCGTTCGACTTATACTGACTTATAGGAGAACTTGATCTCAGTTATTATGGAAGTTCATGCTCTTAATTCCTATACAATAACCTCGATACATAGGGCAGTATGTATTTCTTTGATTCATCAATGGGTAAGATTTACATGTTATTAAATCAATAAACTCGATGAGTTAGGAATTAATGTTATCTCTATGGTGTGCTGTTGATTGTAGAAGGAATCCGTGTCCGTCATAGGTTGATGATGTCCCCCTTGAGGAGCTCATAAGGATTATCATGTAAACCCTGCAGGTGGATTTATTCCAGTATGATAATGAGGTTGAGTGGTACTACTCTCGGATGAGATATTAATTAATGAAGTTGTCAGTAACTTAATTAATTAATGGACATTTTATATTTTAAACATGGGGAGACTAACGAGCTCATAATAAGAAGGAGGCCAAAACGTAATTTTGGGATTGGAAAGGTAGTGCAGTAATAATATTTTAGTGGACTATATTATTATTATTGGACTTAAGTATAAGCTTTGGGCTAAGCTTGGATACTTAAGTCCAGTGGAGGCCCAACCCAATTTCTCCTCCTGGTCCCTGCTGTAGCCCATATATAAGTCATCTCAACTGTCCATAAACCCAAAATTATATGCCTAACACTATGAGGGGGTGAGGGAACAACAGATTGAGAAGATCTCAAGGATCATCGCCCACACGACATCGAGATTGGACTTGGGAATACAGCAGAAGACCGGAAGGTTGTTTGCTGCTGCTGTTCGCCACCTTGCAAAATTCATATAAAATCATATAGTACTCAGAATTCGATGTTTAATATACTGACGGAAAGCTGCCGAAGAGAGAATCGTCTGAGCATGTAGATCACTCAAATCCGATATCGGATGAGAGAGTTATGCCCAAAATGGTGAGGTTGCACAGGCTGGTGGCGAAAATTCGTCTTATCCAACAAACCCTAGTGAAAGGTAATACGTTTCTTGTTTTCATGCTTCTGCTGTATGTTAGAAATGTATGGAACCCTAATGGGTCATGTTAATCAAGCGATCAAATGCTAACAAAAATGCCCCATTTGACATTTATAGTCTTGATTCGGTTGTTGACTCGATTAAAATAAATGACTCAATTGTACTAATTTGACATTTATAGTATTGATTCGATTATTGACTCGATTAAAATAAATGACTCAATTTTACACATTATAAATCGTTTAATGCTTTTAAATTTAGTCAAAAATATTTTCGTCATTTTGAATATTTAAACATTTATTACTAAATTTATGGAACAATATATATATATATATATATATATATATATATATATATATATATATATAATGGTACAATGAAATTTTACCCAATGATAATTTAAGTTACTTTATAATGTTACCTGAATTATCACATTTCCATACCATGATCGTGCCTTTTATCAATTGATATTTTAAAATCTAAAAATATACTACAACTTCAAAGGGTTTATTTTGATATAACGTTTGAAAGTGCAAGTCTTAACATCTGGACATTTGGACATTAACTCATAAAAATACTTCAAAATAACTATATAAGGACATAAATGTACAATTATTAAAATAATAATAATAATAACAAGATTTATTTGTAGCAAAAAAATATTTTGTGGCTTACTCAATCCTTTGGGCAAGAATTCAAAGAAACATATGACCCTTTACCCAATTGTTTACTCCATAAGACTTTGTCGTACTAGTATATGAAATTTATGACTTGGTAAGATAACTTGGAAGTTAAGAGGATGACATGTAATTAACCTTCTATCATGTTCATGACAATGTAGATGAGGTTTCTTAAAGCAAGAAAAGAAATATATAAAGAGTTCTGAATGCATAGATTAAAAAGGAAACTGAAACACAGTCGGAAACCCTAGATATCGATGACAAGTTTTGCATCAAGCTGTGAGAACTCTTGGAAGAACGCCTTAAAATGCTCATAAGAATACTTCACATCATCAACGGCACACATTTCTCTTATGCTATGCATCGACAGTTGAGGCGCCCCAACATCAATAGTGCGAACACCTGCACCACTTTTCAAGATATGACCGATTGTCGAACCAGCATATAATTGCGAACCACAAACTCCTGGATTGCAACTAAGTGTCAAATCACAAATCAAAATTTTGGAGGGGTATTTAAAGTCTCTAACCTGTACAGGAAGACTGTACTTAGCTGCGATTTCCATGAATAAGAAGGAAGTTACAGTATTCATTGCGTATCTTTGGTTTGCATTGTGTTTGATCACTAGTCCTTCGTGCAACTTGGGCTGATGGTTCTCTTCATGTTTATCCTGATAAGGAAATTATATAAATATTTTTATAATCAAAGAATTTTTTATTGCATAATCCCAATATCAAAGCCTTGCTCGACTATTCCAGTAAATCTTCAAAGGGATGAGAGTGCTGATGACGCTTACCAAATAATTTGGATGCAACGCATGGGCCATATCAGCATATATAAGATAACTCTTTTGAATTGCTTTTGGAAGCAACTATGAAGAATCATATACAAAAGATCATTAATTAGAAGTAAAGCACCAATACGGGTATATAAAAGAAAACATTTTACAATTAAAATGGTAATGAAAATATGTTGAACATTAAGCTGAACTATAGAATGCTAATTGAATCACCTTGTGCAAAAATATACTCTAGGGAACCCTAAAACCCGTCAAAGGCAAATGGTTAACCCTTATCATAGCCCTTCCACACTTTGACGTGGAACCAATGTGGGACATCATAACAATCCATTCCTTTAAATTGGAAATCCACGCATGGCACGCTACAGTTGCAACCCAGATGCCATGGCCCACCCCCACGTGGCAACCACCTTGGACCCATATCCGGGTGACAACTGTGGTGCCCACCATCAGGTAGCCCGTTATGCAGCCTCCTTGATTCAGACTGGTCGAACCAAATTGCTAAACAAATAAGCTATGGAGCCTAATTTAACCTATAATTATGGTAAGAGATAAAGAGTAGACCCACAATTATATGCCCTCCATACTTTTGTGTGGAACCAATGTAGGGCATCTTAGCAACTTGTAATTTCAAACTCCCAGTGAGGATTATTGAAAGATTACACAGCCAGATTTCTAAGTTAGTAAGCATATTTTAATGGATGAAAAGGAACATCTTTAAACTCGTCCCCTTATTTGTAAGTTGTAATGACAATGGTGAAATAGACAAAAATTCAAGCTCTATTTAATGGAATGTATCTGTTGCAACAATCAACTTTTATGAATACAAAAGCAGAGAATGCAAAATAAAATGAAGACCAAGCTATCTCCAGGGCACTAAATATAAATGAAATTATTACAGCATATGAAATCAGCTTTCAAAACCCTCCTACCAATGAGGATTAGATAACTACGTCAATTCTGAGCAAGTTGGGAAGTATTGGCACTCTCACTGAATAATTAAGGTTTCTGTGTTTCAATTGTGGTGCCGGTAAATGATTTAGAACTAAAAATTTGTATATCACCTTTTTTTTCAATGAAATAATATGCCTGATATATATTTGAAAAAAGGGTAGGCTGACATTTCTGAAATGTGCTATTATATAAACTTATTATCAAGCCTATGATAATGACAACTTCTTTCATTTGACATTTATAGTACAACTCAAATATTGTAGTTGCTGCTCCTCCACCATAAGCACAATTGGAATCACAAATTTCCAATTAGATCTTATTAGGCACTCTCTCAACCTACTAAACATAAAAACTCGATCTGGGGCATCCTCATATAGTAGTGTAAGAGAGTTGAACTGGCTTACGAGCAACTTGTGCTTGACTAGAATTTAACTTAGTCAAGCTTGGTTCAAGCTTTAATAATGCCCGACTAGATAGGCTTACGAGCTTAGTTGAATATTACTATTAATATTTATACTATTCAACACTTCATTGTTGCTTATTTATTTATAAAACTAATGTCAAGTCGAGTAGAGTCGAGCATGCATTTATTTAAATTTCTATTAGAGAGTATGAGTGTATGACTAGACAAGCTTGAGTCATAAAAATTGGAGTTCAAAGGATTCAAGATGCTTTCGGTTTTCTAACTGAGTCAAGTTTCAAGCTTAGATACTATTTAACTCTATATTGCTCATTAACGCCCAAGCTCATTTTCTTTTCACTAATCATATTCATTTAGCTATGTTTGAAAGAAGCTATGTTTGTTTTAGGTTTATTATTCCATGTTTAGATTTAATAAATCTTCTCCATATACACCCACAAACCATATTAATGCTTATCCCACCAACCTTCCATATATTATCTTTCATCAATTAATACTTTTTCTTCCATTCTCTATCCTCTTTCATATCTTTTCTCACATCAATTTATACCCTTGTACATATTGATTGGACATAAAGTAAAAATCTATCAAAATTGAAACAAACATGAATTATCACTATTCATTGGTTAATTAAATCTAATTAAACTCAAAACAAACATAGCTGGCCATGTTGTAGATTCTGTTTGTAGTATTTCTGAATTTGAGCTCCTTGATAAAAAACAAGATAATCACATTCTAGCATTGACAAATCTAGTTTGATACAACAACTAAAGACAAAATAGATGAGGGCATAATGCTACTTTTGAGTCATTGCCAAAGGAATGTGTGATTCGTGATAAAGCATCCCACATAACAGAGGATCCATCTCCTTGAGCGGAATCAGATCCAACTTCCTCATGATCAAATAATGCAACCATTCTTATCCCAGTTTCTTTCTAGAGACTGCTTTCAGTTGAAGTCGAATCTATCAGTGCCTAGAATGAAGATCACCATCATACAAATGTAAATGAGTAGCATTATGGTGAATGTAACCATCAGTCCACATGTAGATGGAAACTAGACTTAGATTAAAGATTGAATAACTGATACAATGAAGCCATGGCAATAAATAATTAACATCAACACATATTCATATTGTTAAGGATTTTTATGCAACAAAAAAAGAATGTTAGCCTATTGTATAACTAAGAGAAGAAGATATACAGCTGATACAGTGAAGCCATGTCAATAAATAATTAACATCAGTACATATTCATGTTGCTATAGATTTTTATGCAACAAAAAGAGAATGTTTGCCTACTGTATAGGTAGAGCTATCAAAACGGGTTGGGCTCGCGGGCCGCCCCGCCCCCCCTCTAAAAAAGATGGATTAGGCCGTAAAATTTGCAGTCCATTTGGAGGCGGGACTAAACGGGCTGGCCCATGTAGGGACGGGCCTAGGAGGGCTAAACCCAAACGGGGGCGGATTGGCCCGTTTGGGCCCGCCATAATTTTTTTTCTAATGGTCAAGGTTTTAATATTGCAAATATTTGTTGTTCCTTTTTTTAATATTTTTTAAAATAATGAATTAAATCATAACATGAATATTCTAAAATCTAAACATTTTGTACCATAGATTTGTATACAAAATTTGTAAATAATTTTAAATCCTATTTTGCTTGATTTTAAATTATTTTTAATTTTTAAAATTTTAACATTTAAATGTATGTATATGGATTAGAAGCAAATGCAAATGCAAATTATAAACCTTTAAAACATCTAATTCTTTGAAGATTGACCAGGATATAATTATATAATTGATCAACATGAAGATTGAGATGTTTATATTATGATATTATGATGGATGAGTTTTGAATAGACTTTATAATTATGTTTTGAGCTTTGTGATTGGCCTTTAAACTAGTAAATTTTTTGTGATTTAATTTGTGTTATTTGAGGATAAATAAACTTATATTGTTTTATTTGATATTCTTAAGAAATATATAATTAGTAAACTTTATGTTGTTTGATTAATGATCTTTGTTTATGTTTAATTGTTCATGGAACTATTTTGTGAAATCTATATTTATATTTTAATTATCTAATTGACATGATAGTATTTTGCAAGAGCGTCCATCATTTAGATACTTTATTTTCAAATAATGATAATTATAATTTTGCAAGAGCGTCCATCATTTTGATATTTTATTTTCAAATAATGATAATTATATTAACATCGTTAAAAAAAGGCGGGTTGGCCCGCCATAACCCGCAACCCACCTTTAAATGGGTTGAGCCTAGCAATTCTAGCCCGTACCCGCCTAGGCCCGCCAAATGGCGGGTTGATGTGGGTTTTGGCCTGCCCCACCTGCCCATTTCGACAGCTCTATGTATAGCTAAGAGAAGAAGAAATGACGAAAAAATAGCATTTTTGTACTTAAAAATTGATGGTAGACTGGATGGAGCAAGTCTTTTTTATTATTTCAGAGGGTATTCATCATTCAAAAGCAAGAGTCTTAAACTAAGAACAAATTACAGCGTTGGCACCACTTATACATAAGACAACAAATAATTAGAGATTTGCAATATCCCTCATAAAATTAATCAAAACCCATAATTAATAAACTATATCATGATCTGTAAGATGTGGTTTTTAGCAGAAAAATGAAGGATTTCTGTTTCTTTACAGGAACATTGTAACATATGAGTAAAACTAAGAATTGCACATAACGAACCTTTAGCGAACAAAATGACATGTAGAGGTTATCCAATCTTCAGGAAAAGATAAATTCTTTCAATGCACCAGCAATCAAACTTTTCTGAGTATCACAAGCTTGCAGTTCAAAATCACATATGTCATCTGGTTCACACCCAAGTTGAGTAGCAACCAGCTGGAACAATAAAAAGTTAACATCATTAGCACATAACAATGACATTAAATAAACATGTTTTCTAGATTCCCCGACAAATGTTGGATTGTATACTAAAAGTCTAGCTTTAGTATGAACAATGTCATAACAATATTTGAAATGAGATTCATTGATCAAATGATTGCATCTTATAATTTATTTTATATGCATGATGCAATAGTCCATTTACTTTATACTGTAGATAATATGTTGTGCGACAACACGCAGAATATTATATTATCGGTTTTCTTATAAAGTATAAACAGATACTCACAACTGAGATAGACGGGGACTCTCTATCGGTATGGTTGTAGTGTGGTTCGGTATTAGTTTGTCTTGGCTATAGAATCACATTAGTGCACTTGTGTGTATTGAGTAGGACCGCATGAGATCGTTCTTCTTATACTGACTAGATAGTAGAACTTGATCTCTGTTATTATGGAAGTTCGTACTCTTAATCCCTATACAATAACCTCGACACGTAGGGCAGTATGTATTTCTTTGATTCATCAATGGGTGAGATTTATATGTATTAAATCAACAAACTCGGTGAGTTGGGAAATAGTTCTGTATCTATGGTGTGCTGTTGATTGTAGAAGGAATCCATTCCGACATAGGTTGATGATGTCCCCTTGAGGAGCTCATAAGGTTTATCATGTAAATCTTGCAAGTGGATTAATTTCCGGCATGATAATAAGGTTGAGTGGTACTACTCTCGGATGAGATATTAATTAATTTGAGTTGTCAGTAACTTAATTAATTAATGGACATTGTATATCTTAAACATGGGGAGACCATCGGGCTTATAATAAGAAGGAGCCAAGAACATAATTTTGGGATTGGACGGGTAGTGCAGTAGCAGTAATAATATTTTAGTGGACTATATTATTATTATTGGATTTAATTAAGAGCTTTGGGCTAAGCTTGGTTAATTAAATTCAATTGAGGCCCAGCCCAATTTCTCCTCCTGATCCCTGCTGTAGCCCAACTATATAAGTGAACTCAGCCTCTTGGAACCCTGATAATTCCTGCGCCTCTTTTGGTGTGAGAAGGGAAAGAAGCAGATTGAGAGATCCTGCAGACTGTTGCCCACACAACAGCAGGATCACACTTGGGACATACAGTAGAAGATCAGAGGTAATTCTCTACAGATCATCCTCTACATCAACCCAGAAGTACGGTAAATATTATTTTTGCTTCCGCTGATTTGTTTGCCTGTTAATCCTAACGGATCACGTTGAACCGCACGATCCAATTGCCAACAACAAACAATTGCAAATAGAAAATAGCGTAGGAAAAAAGAAGAAAGAATCACCTGCAGAAGGAGGGAATGATGTTTTTCATTTGTATTTATCTTTCTATCAAGTTTCCTCCCATGTAATCCTGTTTTAGCAGAAGAACTCTTCACAAAGGTTTATTTAGCTCAGCCTGAATTAAAAATATAAAAATGCACAATATTATGAGATGTAAAGGTTTAAATATTTTAATTCAGTTAAGAAGTATAATTTATCTTTGATCATCCTACTTCATATGATAATGACTTATGCCAATGCTAAATAACTTGACAATACATATAGAAGGACAGATAAAAAATAAGATTCAAGATGTGAGCCAAAGGAATATAGTTCATTAGATTAAATTATTTAATTTAATGCTTGGGGTGCGAGATTGAAGGCGCTTAGTTAACACAAGCACTGGGTATGTTCATCAAACCATACTGTAAATGTTGCATCTTATATTCATCACAAAAATTAAATACCCCACTGATACAATTAAAATATGGAGTCCACACTCCCACTAATACAACTACCCACTACACATTAAATAATAATATTCTTTAATTTACGTGCAAAAAAGTAAAAGACCCTCTTAATGAGGGACGGAGGGAGTACTATGTAATATAAATTTAAGAAAATTAACTATTACAAGGAAATAATCAAGTGTAATAATCATTTGAATGATTTAAAGTTTAATAAAATTAACAATTAGAAAGAAAGATTTAAAGATTAAGGAAATTAACCATGAAAGGAGAAAGTAATAAGTAATACTCCATCCGTCTGCTTCTAAGGTGTCCATTTTACTATTTTTGGCGTCCGGTTCAAAAGTATCTATTTCTTCTATTTAGTAAAAAAGTACACAATATGTTCACCAGTTCTCTATAATACAACTACTCACTTTACATATAATAATACTCCTTAATCTACGTACATAAAGCGACACCTTAGAAGCAGACGGAGGGAGTACTATATAATATAAATTTAAGGAAATTAACTATTACAAGGAAAGAATAAAAAAAATAATAATCATTTTAAATGATTTAAAGAAATATATAGGATATGAAGTTTAAAAGAAGAAGTAATAAATAACTCAATTTGAGAAATTTCCAGCTGGACTTTTCTTAAATATTCTGAATTTTCGTCAGTCCCTTCTGACACTGAGGGGGTCAGTGTCAGCCTATCTTGCCGCACGAATTTCCTGCACAAAACAACCCGTTTCTCATCAATTTTACAACATAAAGGCCTCAAATAACCATAGACAAGATAAGTCAATTTAGCACCCTAATAAGCATATAAGTTAATCAAATAAACATGAATTTTAACCAAATAATTATGCTAAATTATGACTTATCAAATCTCCCCACACCCAAACCTTTGCTTGTCCTCAAGCAAAACAAGACCAAGACAAAGCATAGGAAAAATGACAATCATTTGCAAGTGATAGCAAAACAATGACACTTCCAAGAGAGATCAAACAAGATACACCAAATACAAATGAGTGGTAGAATGTCTCACAAATATTTGCAACTTATGTAAGATAAAGAAGTTAAGAATTCATAGCCTCACAATGGTTTCACTCAATAACGCTCAAGTATATAAGTGGGTAGCAAAACACTCAAAATTAAACAAGACAAGACATTACCATAAGCTTGCTCCCAAATCAAATCTCCACCAAGTTCAATAAGCATTGCGCAAATATCAAAAGGACTTTTAAATGGTTGTAATGGGGCTTGGGATAAGGTAGGATGAAAAGGATTAGAAAGTCTAAATTTACCACTTTGCAAATGTGCACATCAAGAAAGAACATCAAAATGATGCATCATGCCATTCTCAATTTCTTCCACATCCACTCCTTCATTTTCTTTTGATAAATTTCTGATTTTTATCATCACATCCAACTACCCACGTCTGTTTCTTTCAAATTCATAAAAATAGAGGCAACACTGAAGGGTTCAGTGTCTTTACAGAAAATTCTGCACAAAATTCTTAATGACAATCATTTTTTTTTCAATCTTCCATTCTTCCTTTTCTTTTCCTTTTTTTCTTTCCTTTCTCCATTTTTTTTTGCTTTCTCCAATTTTTTTCTTCTTTTTCTCAACCATCATCTCCCCTTCATCATAAATTCAACAACCAAAAATATTTTTCAATAAATTCCTCAATTTGCAAATAGTAAGGGGTTCAATCGGAAGAGTTCAAGAAAGAAAATGGAATATGGCTATTTTATATGCTCATTCATCAAAGAAAAGGCTAGGCTCAAAGTGGCTCTCCTAAAAGATTTATATGATTAGGTAGGTAAAAAGATGGCCAAAATACGGCTTGCCTAGGTGCCTTTATCATTTAATTACACATGCTCAAATGTAAGATCTCAAAATGTATTCAAAGAGCAAGTTCTAGAATGTACATATCAAGTTCAATTTGCACTCAATCAAGAAAAATATAGAGCTTATATAGATGATAGCTCTTCAAGGCTCAAAGCTCACAAGAATATGGATCATTTGCCATGAATTCTCAAACAAAAATTATTCCACATTCGTCACAAAAATAACAAGACAAATCCAACAACTCACAAGCAAAGGTACATCAAATCCAACTCTCTTGTCATGCCAAAAATTTCACATATCAAAGCACAATTTCACCATAAATCCAATACCAACTTCTCATGTGCACAAATGTAAAAATATGATTTCAAATGAAATACTATATGCACATCTAATTAAAATAAAATTGCAACTTCAAATACCACTCAATAAACCAAACCTACCCACACCTAATCGTTTGCTTGCCCTCAAGCAAACAAACACAATAAAATTCAAAGGTAAATCAAGTGCAAGAGTGGAAAGAAGTCACCGGGTTAAGCTTCATTTTATTGACCACAAGTAGGAATTTTTTTCTTTTCTCCAAAAATGTCATCAACATAACCTGAAAATTAGCACACACCAAAAGAACAAGATTATTTATTAAGAAAATAAAATTAAAAATAAAAATAAGAACCTATGTTGGGTTGCCTCCCAACAAGCGCCTTTTCTTAACGTCGTTGGCTCGACGTTCACTTCCCTTTCACGTGATAGGAGTAAAATGTTCAAACCAATATAATGATCTTATTGGTTTGCGAGAAGTGTTCTCTCCCTTCAAAATTATATGGTTCTTGGTCAGCCTTAACATGTCAAGCTCCAAAGAAAATTGTTTGATCGCCTCAAGAAAAGGATCTTCGATCTCATCAATGCGAAACACTTCAACCGTCTCATTTTCATGAGGGATATCAACAACTTTTTCCAACCTGAAATGAGAAGAAAAAGTATCAGAACTGATGGACATTAATTCGGATGATATTACCTCATTTTCGTTTTCATCAGAACTGACACTGAATGCATCAGTGTTAGTTTCCTGCACAAAATCTGTAGAATTTTCAGCATACTTATCCTCCTCAATTTCGGTCTCCATCTCAAAATTCTTGTCTTTGGTGGCCTCCTCATGATATTCCACTTGGTGTAAACTTTGTTGTGCCATCATACCTCGGTCCTTAATTTGCTACATCGGCACTCCAAACTCCAAAGACTCAATTGAGTTTTTTGTTGAAATAACAAATTACTAATTTCCATCCGGTTCAACAAGGACTCTAATGAAGCATTCAAACTTTGTTCATCTCCATTAAATCCATCATCTTCATAATAGCATTCACTATCATTGAAGGATTGAGGTCTATACTCATAGTAGTCACGCCTTTGATATTCGTAAGGTTGATTATGATAGTGGTCCACATATCGGGAATGATGAGGATTACGCCACCCTTATTGTAAGTGTTGACATATGGTTGATCATTCCAATGCCTTTGTTGATTAGCACTCCAATATTCATCTCTTTGTCTCACCGCTAATCTATCAATCAAGGATGGGCAATCATGAGTGGTATGGAGTGTGGTTGTACAAACTCTACATGGTTGAACATTCCGACCATAATAACCATGATATTGATCCATTAGAAGCAAACCTACAAGGGGAGACAGTGATTAAACTCGAAAAAATAGAAAAATAAAAACAAGGCAGACCTGACACTGAAGAGTTCAGTGTCAGTGCACTGCTGGAAAATTTGAAAATTAAAAATAAAAACACAAAAAGTTCAACCAAATTCGGGATTACTCCCCGGCAACGGCGCCAAAATTTGATGTGCTGTCGCCGGCACCCAAAAATAATACTTATAAAATTTCCTAACAAATCCACTAAAATATAGTAGGATGAGTACGGGTCGAACCCAAGGGAGTAATTGAATTTAAATTGAATTTATGTGTTTTCAAATGAGTAACCGGAGGGGGGTTTGGATTGAATTAACAACTAATAAACATGAAAATAATTAATTAAAATAACAAACATAAAATTAAATAATAGAACAAATAAAATAACAACCTAGTCCAAGGATTTGATCCCCTCCCATATCCTAATTCATAAAATCGCAAGAATTAAACATGCAAACAATTGTACAAACTCAAATCCCTAGGCTAATGGTACGACCAAATTAACCCAAATGTTTTTAAGATCATCAATTAGGGTACAACCACTAAATTGAACTATTTACGAGTGACCCTATGGATTCGAACTCGCAAATGCATTAAGACTCCAAACATAGAATTACTAGGCTATGAAAACCGGCTAGGAATCATACAACCTAGACCCTATTACACCTAGATGGAATTATCTCTATTTGCTACTTAATTCACTCCTCACAACAATTACGGATTGTGGATCATGAAATAGCGTTAAACAATTAAATAATTAAATTAGATGGCCAGACTAAAATAATTATCAAAGTGCTATTAAAAACATCAAAGCATGTAATAGAATAAATTTATATAAAAGTTGGCAATATAAAATTCAAACAGTTAAAATAAATAATTCATGGGAGGTTCACAACAACCCTCGGACTAGAAACGAAATTACATAATCAAAATTAAATTCAAAATAAATTAGAACATAAAACTGTGTTCTTCATGGTGGAACTCATTCTCTAATCTGCGTTCCCAATCTGTCTTCTCCTTCTGCCTTCCCGGATGATGTTGCATATGTGATGATGATCCCCAAAATGAATAAAATATCTTCCATAAATATATGTGTCTTGATCCCTAAGTAATCTGCTTGATCTTTTTCCTTATCTGTTTCTTCCAAAAATATCTCCAGAGTCTCTTCTTTTCTTGTTGACTAATCCATCGTGACTTTTCCACATGATACGGGCCTGATTTTAGCTGGCTTAATCGCAGGAACATGAGAAAATATTTGAGAATTTTCCAGCTGGACTTTCCTTAAATATTCAGAATTTTTGTCAGTCCCTTCTGACACTGAGGGGGTCAGTGTCAGCCTATCTGGCCGCACGAATTTTCTGCACAAAACAGCCCGTTTCTCATCAATTTTACAACATAAAGGCCTCAAATAACCATAGACAAGATAAGTCAATTTAGTACCCTGATAAGCATATAAGTTAATCAAATAAACATGAATTTCAACCAAATAATTATGCTAAATTATGACTTATCAGGCGGCTTCATGGCAGACGGCGATAGGCGGTGGTGGCACATGGCGGCACACGCCGATAGGCGGTGGTGGCACATGGCAGCAGATGATGGTTACTGGTGGTGATCAAAAGTTTCGAAGATATTAAAATGTTTTGGTACAGAAGAATGAAATTAGTAATTAGTGGAAATCATATATTATTTTAAATAGGAGTATTAAATTGGCATCGGAAGACACATGATACTAACCCAAAAGATCGTGAAATGATAATTAAGATTTTAAAAATATTACTCTTGTAACATCAGATAAAAAGATAAACATGATACTACAATTTAGTTTTGGTATCACAGATTCGCGATACGAAAAAGTAAATTGGTATAAGCGTTATCATCAGATAAATTTGATACTAATAGGAAAAATTGTGTATCGTCAATACTAAAATAATATTTGTATCCAAATAAATTGATACTAAAATTAAAAAAGAATAAAAAAATAAGTATTTGATCTAAAATGTATTATTTCTATTAAATTTGTATCCGATCGAGAAAAGTGGATACTAATAACTGCATTTAGTATCAATTGTTTAATTTGATACTAAATTTTAGATACCAAATCACATTTTTTTAGTAGTGCGAAATCAAGACCATCTTGCAAAGCAAGGTGAAAGACAATGGAGGAGATTTCTTGCCCCTAGATTTAACGAAGAAACGTTAGACAAGACTAATTTAGTTTAGCAAGAAAAAATGGCTAATAAAATGCATCTCTTGTAATGAAACCTCTCTAGGAAGATGGCAAAGGGGGCTAATGCAAGCGTAGCAAAAGCTTGGCGATAAACAACGAAGACGTGAGGATTCATTCCATGTACGATTGCAGCTTTGGACAACAAGGACATCCCTGCATAGATAAACTGTATGAATATCATCACAAAGTATGGTTTGTTCCTCTTCATGTATGCGACAACACCATTCATGTTGAATGCCATCTTATGTTACTTCAGGACTAAGATGAACACCTTCTTTATGTTGGGATAAACACACGAATAATCAAATAATAAACTATTCGTCTACACAGCGGAATGATCAATTATCCCTCTCTTGTGTGAATCTAGTAGGAAACAATCCTAATAATATAATGCGCGATAAAGCAAGCAATCAACAACGCACAACACAAGCAATTTAACGTGGAAAACCTCCTCAATGTGAGAAGGTAAAAAACCACGGGACCGAAGCCCACCAAACACTTCACTATGAGACAAAAAATCCAAGAGTTACAATCTGTCACCACAGACGAACTACCACAAACGTATCAAGACAATCAATACTTGATAACAAACAACGAGATTAGAAAGACCTCACCAAACTACGCAAACTGACGTTCTGAGTTCGTAACTGTAGAAACCTCAGAATCCGATCTTTACCGTCCAGAATCAACCCCTGTGAGTCCTAAACGTGCTGACCAAAATTCAGCTCGATCCGACGGTTGAAACTCCGGTTATTGCCTCTGCAATATCACTGCGCTGGATTTTCTCTCAAAAGCGTGAATTGTGTTTTTGCCCTCTTTTTCTTCTCTCTTCCGTCAATGACTTACGGGACAAGATAAAACCAAGTATCGGGCCTACTTGGGCTAACCTAACATTGTTGGCTATTGGGCTCTTCACATATTTGGAAACCCAACCCAACAAATCTCCCCCTTTCCGATTATGTGGAGAGACTAGCCATTCCGGCTATCACACGACATACCTCGAGCTTTTCTCTAGGCAATGCCTTCGTCATCATGTCAGCACCATTATCATCTGTATGAATCTTTTCAAGCTCAAGCAACTTATCATTGATGACATCCCTCATCCAATGATATCTCACATGAATATGCTTCGATCTTGAATGAAATGCAACATTCTTGCTGAGATGGATAGCACTCTGACTATCACAAAATACTACATACCTCTGTTGCTTCAATCCAATCTCTTCCATAAACCTTTTGAACCATAACACCTCTTTACATGCTTCCGTTGCAGCAATGTACTCTGATTCTGTTGTGGAGAGTGCAACACACTTTTGCAATCTTGATTGCCATGACACAGCGCCACCTGCGAATGTCACTAGGTAAGCAGAAATCAACTTTCTGGTGTCCACATCAGATCCCATATCTGAATCGGTATAGCCAACTAACTCGGGCTTCCCACTTCCAAAGGTGAGTCTCAAACTAGACGTACCTCGTAGATACCTCATTATCCACTTCACAGCATTCCAATGCTCCTTTCCCGGATTAGACAAATAACGGCTAACAACACCAACTGCATGAGCTATGTCAGGCCTCGTACACACCATTGCATACATCAAGCTTCCCACAGCTGAAGCATATGGGACTCTTCTCATTGCTTCCTTCTCTTCATCGGTTGAAGGACTATGATGAGCACCAAGCTTAAAATGAGTGGCAATAGGAGAACTAACCACTTTAGCTTTGCTCATATTGAATTTCTCAAGCACTTTCTCAATATACTTCTCCTGTGATAAGTGCAGCTTCTTGTTTGCTCTATCTCGGGTGATGTTGATACCAAGGATTTTCTTTGCTGGCCCCAAATCCTTCATGGAAAAGGATTTGCTCAATTGTTTCTTCAACCTGTCAATTCTTGAAACATTCCTGCCAACAATCAATATATCATCAACATACAGCAATAATATAATGAAATCATCATCCGAGAACTTCTGAACAAACACACAATGATCAGAAATAGTCTTCTGGTAGCCTTGCTCCCCCATAACTGACTCAAATTTCTGATACCACAATCTAGGTGCTTGCTTCAAACCGTAGAGACTTTTCTTCAGTTTGCATACATGGTCTTCTTTTCCCTTCACCTTGAAACCTTCAGGTTGCACCATGTAAATCTCTTTATCTAGCTCACCATGAAGAAAAGCAGTTTTGACATCCATCTGTTCAATCTCTAAGTCAAGACTAGCAGCCAAACCAAGAACAAAACGGATAGAAGACATTTTGACAACCGGAGAGAAAATTTCTTCAAAATCAATTTTCTCTTTCTAACTGAAACCTTTAACAACCAATCTAGCTTTGAATCGAGGCTTTGAGGTGTGCTCATCTTGTTTTATCCTGTACACCCACTTGTTCTTCAAAGCATGCTTCCCCTTTGGTAGTTTCACCAGATCAAATGTGTCATTTTCATGCAAGGACTTCATCTCATCTTACATTCCTTCTAACCATTCATTCCTGTGTTCTCCACTAATTGCTTCTCCATAGCATTCAGGCTCTCCCCCGTCGGTCAAGAGCACATACTGATCAGGAGGATACATCCTAGAAGGTACACGAGCTCTACTACTTCTTCTAGGTGGTTCTTGAACCTCCTGTTCTGGAATATCAGGTGGTTGTGGCTGATCGATATCCCCTTCATCATGCAAAGGATGATCGACATGCTCATCATTACCAAAATCAGGCTGATCCTGATTCTCCTCTTCAGCTTCTACTTGACCTTGACTGTGAGGAATAATTTCCAAGTCAATCAAGTCATCACCAGGTGTAGAAACTGAGCTATCCGTCTTCTCAATGTCTCTTATGGTTTGATCCTCAACAAACACAACATCCCGACTTCTGACAAGCTTCTTCTCCAAGGGATCATAAAGTGTGTAACCAAACTCATCTTGGCCATAACCAAGAAACACACACTGTCGAGTCTTCATATCCAACTTAGACCTCTCATCTTTGGGAATATGCACAAATGCCTTACATCCAAAGACCCGCAAATGATTATAGGAAACATCTTTTCCTGACCAGACTCTATCTGGAACATCAAAGTCTAAAGGAACACACAGAGTAAGATTTAAAACATGTACCACAGTACTCAGAGCCTCACCCCAAAATGATGAAGACAATTCTGCTTCTGATAGCAGACATCTTACTCTCTCGACCAATGTTCTGTTCATCCTTTCTGCAAGATCATTCAACTGAGGAGTCTTTGGATGAGTCTTTTGATGTCGGATACCTTGATCTCTGCAATACTCATCAAAAGGACCAATATATTCCCCTCCATTATCCGATCTGATGCATTTCAACTTCTTCCCAGTCTGTCTTTCAACTAAGGCATGAAACTGCTTGAATGCATCGAGCACCTGATCTTTCGTCTTCAACGTGTAGATCCATGTCTTTCTTGAGTGATCATCTATAAAAGTAACAAAATATAAAGCACCACCAAGAGTTCTTATTTTCATAGGACCACAAACATCAGAATAAATTAAATCGAGTATACCTGATGCTCTGGTAGGAGTTGAGGTCTTGAAAGCAACTCGAGTTTGCTTTCCCGCCAAACAGTGAGAGCACTTCCTTAAAGATGCATTCTTCAAGTCTGGAATGAGATTTCTCTTCTCTAAAATCTTCAATCCCTTTTCACTGATATGACTGAGTCTGCTGTGCCACAACTCAACTATCCCCTCATTCTTAACTGCATTAATAGAGCCATCAAGTAGCTTTGCTTGCATTTAATACAATGAGGAGTGTTTTTGACCTCTAGCAACAACTAAAGAACCTCTTGTAAGCTTCCACTGACCATCGAAGAACACACTGCAGAAACCTTCATCATCAAGTCTCCCAACAGATATCAAGTTCAATCGAAGATCAGCCACGTGCTTCACATTTCTCAAAACTAGTGTAGCACCATTACTAGTCCGCAAACATACATCTCCAACGCCAATGGCTTTAGCTAAGCCATCATCACCCATCCTAACTTTACCATAGTCACCTGACATGTAGGATGTGAACATCTCTCTACGAGATGTGGCATGTATGGATGCCCCACTATCAATCACCCAACTGCTTTCACGACATGCAAGATTGACAACTTCATAATCACGAAAGATAAGGAAATCACCTGTTGCAGCAGACACTCGATCATTATCTTTCGTTTCTTCATTCTTTCTTTCTTTCCCATTTTCTTTCTTGTCATCTTGCTTGGGTTTTTTGCAATACCTTGCTATGTGTCCTGGAGTTTTACAATTCCAACACTCAACCTTACTGTGTCTGTTGGATTTACTCCTCCTGCCTTTTTGCTTGCCTGTTGGACCTCTATTATTACTTCTCCCCCTCTTATCTGTAACCAAAACCTCTGATTGTTGTTAATGGCCTTGCGATTTTCTCCTTGTTTCCTCATTCAAAACGCTGCCCTTAACCAAATCCATTGTAATGGTACCATTGGGGGCTGAATTAGACAAAGATGTCCTGAATGTCTCCCATGAATTCGGCAATGTACCAAGAAGCCATAAGCCCTGTACTTCATCCTCAAACTTGATATTCATTTCCGACAATTGATTAATAATGCCCTGAAATGAATTCAAGTGATCCGTCATAGGAGTGCTATCTTTGAATTTCAGATTCATCAACTGCTTGATTAGAAATAACTTGTTGTTCCCAATTTTTCTAGCATACAGTTCCTTCAACTTTTTCCACAATGTTCGTGCATGTGTTTCTCCACTAACATGGTTCAATACATTATCATCCACCCACTGCCTAATGTAACCACATACTTGACGATGCAATATATTCCATTGATCATCTGTTTTATCATCAGGCTTTTTAGTTTCAAATACAGGCAAATAATAATCTTTCACATAAAGAAGATCCTCCATCTTGCCTTTCCACACATGATAATTAGAACCATTGAGATTCACCATTCTATTAGTATTGGTTTCCATATTCACCACAAGGCACAGAGCAGAAACCTGCTCTGATACCACTTGTTGGGTTTATCCGCCCAGGGAGCCGGGCCGGGCCCCTAGTATAGTCAGGCCCACTCAATCCACTAGCATGATATTGTCCGCTTTGGGCCGCCCACTGGCCCGCACGGTTTTACCACTCTGGGTATCACACCCAAAAGACCTCATGCTAGGGAGAGTCCATCCCTCAATTATAAACCCCTCGCCAACTCCACTTCTAACCGATGTGGGACTTTGGTTGACACCCAACCAACATGGTATCAGAATTATATTCTGAACGGTGGAGATCGTGTTTGGAGCTTTGGGTTGACGGGAATTCGCCGAAAACAGAAGCAGATTTTCTGGGCGATTTTGTTCTGCGCAGTCGAGGGAAAAGAGCTGTTTCTCACAAACTAACCGTTGGATTGAGCTTTAATTTGGGCAGAACGTTCAGGACTCACAGGGGTTAATTCTGGACGGTGAAGATCGGATTCTGAGGTTTCTACAGTTGCGAACTCAGAACGTCAGTTTGCGTAGTTTGGTGAGGTCTTTCTAATCTCGTTGTTTGTTATCAAGTATTGATTGTCTTGATACGTTTGTGGTAGTTCGTCTGTGGTGGCAGATTGTAACTCTTGGATTTTTTGTCTCATAGTGAAGTGTTTGGTGGGCTTCGGTCCCGTGGTTTTTTACCTTCTCACATTGAGGAGGTTTTCCACGTTAAATTACTTGTGTTGTGCGTTGTTGATTGCTTGCTTTATCGTGCATTATATTATTAGGATTGTTTCCTACTAGATTCACACAAGAGAGGGATAATTGATCATTCCGCTGCGTAGACGAATAGTTTATTATTTGATTATTCGTGTGTTTATCCCAACAAAGTGGTATCAGAGCCTGGCCCCAGACTTAACCGGCTCAGCCCGGGGTTGGTGGGATGTTCGGACCTCAAACTGGATGGTCTAGCTGCAGGACTTTGTTTGAGGGGGAAATGTTGGTTGGGTGTCAACCAAAGTCCCACATCGGTTAGAAGTGGGGTTGGCGAGGGGTTTATAATTGAGGGATGGACTCTCCCTAGCACGAGGCCTTTTGGGTGTGATACCCAGAGTGGTAAAACCGTGCGGGCCAGTGGGCGGCCCAAAGCAGACAATATCATGCTAGTGGATTGAGTGGGCCTGACTATTCTAGGGGCCCGGCCCGGCTCCCTGGGCGGATAAACCCAACACTTTATAGCCACGAGTTACTATGACTTGATAGCGAGAGACTGAGAGTGGTGGGGTGGATCATTAAATAGGTTGTTAGGAAACTCTATGAACAGTATATGTTATATATGTGTGTGTTCATAGTATATTACTATATACTATATGCTTTCTTCATACATGCATAATGATGAATGGACAAGAATCTTTGTGAGTGTATAAGGATGTTGTTGCCTATTTAGACTTCTACTTGGAGGAAGTCTTGGGAGCAGTTCAAGTAGGACTGGGAAGCCCCGATGAGGACAACAGGAGATGGAGATTGATGGAGTGAGACTAGAAATATTTACTCCGGAGAACACTTTCCGTTGACTGTTCGATGTTATGTTGTTTTTTAATCAACTTTATTGATTTTAGAAGGTATTCTAATTTATTTTAAGTAATTTAAAAATAAAAATGTAATGATATGTATGAAAAAAGAGTGATAATTTTAAAATTAAAATAACTTTTGAAGTTCTTAGATAAAATAATTTTTTTTTCAAAGAAGAGTTTTGTGGAACAAATAAAAAAAAATTAGGGGGAAATATTTATTAAAGTGTCCAAAAATATACGCATGGAGATTTGTTGTTGCATGTGTAATATAGATAAAAAAAAAACGAGCAACTAAATGATGACTATATGCATCATTTAGTCCTACCATCAACTCATCAACACGAGACGACTTTGAAAATACACACTATGAAAACTAGTATTAATGGTCTTTGTGGGGGAGGATTCCACAGAATCTTTTCACGTGGAGTCTTAATGGTCTTTCATTCATTTTAATGTTAATTTCAATTATATTCTTAAAATTAATATTTCTTATAAGTATACATTTCTTTTTTACGTGAATTAAAGGGTATTATTATTTAATACTCCCTCCGGCTATTGTTAATGTATCAATTTGCTTTTTGAACGTAAATTAAGGAGTATTATTATTTTATGTGTAGTGGGTAGTTGTATTAGTGGAGGGTATGAGTCTCATATGTTTAAAAAGGGAAATTGATAGATTGAGAGTGGACACCCCAAAATAGTAAAATTGATAGATTAACAGTGGACGGAGGGTATGCAGTGGGTAGTTGTATTAGTGGGGATGTGGATTCCATATATTAATTATATTTATAATGTGTGTGGATTCCATTTATTTAAAGAGGAAAATATACATCTTTAGTGCGGAAGCCCATATTGGCAAAATGTATATCTTGCCTGGCAAACTGAGGGAGTATTAAATTCTAAAGTAAATATTAAATCTCAAGCACTAGAGTCCACCTGTTGTGTACTTGGTGCACTTCGTTAAATTAAATTTTAATCTAATTTTCATCATTAAATAAAATAAAATAATAATTTTTTTTAAAAAATAACTATCAATTATACCATATTTTTTTCTCATCAACCCTAAAGTGTACCACCATACTAAATGCGCCTTAAAATAAATCTAAATTATACTCCCTCAGTCCGCTTCTAAGGTGTCCATTTTACTATTTTTGGTGTCCGATTCAAAGGTATCTATTTCCTCTATTTAGTAAAAAAGTACACAATATGCGCACCACTTTCCTCTAATACAACTACCCACTTTACATATAATAATAATAATACTCCTTAATCTATGTGCAAAAAGTAAACGGACACCTTAAAACCGAACGGATGGAGTATATAAAAAAAATTAGTTTTCTGTGTCCCCGAATGCATAAGATGTGTAAGGGTATAACATTTATTTTAAATGGTATACACTTTAATTAATAAGGGTATAATTTTTTATTTAAAGATCGGCTCATATATCAATATTTTAAATGTTTGATTAAAAAAATTAAATTTTTTTTAGAAAATAAAGAGTACATATTCTTATACTAAAAAGATAGTACCTCCGTCCCATAATACTTCTCACGTTTATTGTTCCACATTATTTAAGAAAAGTTGTACTTTTTGACCAACTTTATTGACTTTTGAGAGTGTTGTAGTATTTTTAAGTTATAAAAAAGTATAAAATAATGATATGTGTGTGAAAAATGAGTGACAAATTTGAAATTAAAGTATCTTTTGAGGTTGTTAGATAAATTGATGTTTCCTTTTTTTGGGTATGAAAGGTTTTGTGGGACAAACAAATGAGGAAAGAGTGAAAGATTTTATGAGACAAATGGAGTACTAAATAATACAATTTTAAAAAAAAGATTTGGGAACACGCAAGTTATAAAAAATGTTCAATGATGTACTCCCTCCGTCTCATAGCAAGAGGGTCTTTTACTTTTTGCACATTAATTAAGTAATATTATTATTTAATATGTAGTCGGTAGTTGTATTAGTGGGAGTGTGGTGCTCATATTTTAATTGTATTAGTAAGTATGTTTGGATTCCATATGTATAAAAAAGAAAAATAAAATCTTTAAATGAGACGCCTAAAATGAAAAAAAAAGACTATTTTTAAAGGGTATGGAGAGAACAAATGTTAATAGTTTGTCCTCCTTTCTTATTATGGGCTAATTTGCTACCCCAAGTTCCAACAACCAATGAATATAACCATCTAACCACTTCAGTCTGTTCGTCAGTTTGGGGATGGTATGATGAACTCATGTTCAACCTCGTACCCTATAACTTAACCAACTCTTACTAAAAAACACTAAAAATACCTTATCACGATCAGTAACATTAGAAGCTGAAATTTTATGCAACCGGACAATATTCTGGATAAATATATCCAAAACCCTCCATCACTGTCTCACCACTCACGAGAGCTTTCAATGTTGAACCCCATTCAGTATCATTCTCTGTAGCTGTAGCAATTTCTCCCCAAATCCGAGCAACTAGCGTGGAAATCCTCATTGCCATGTGTTCACCCATGTGAACCTGGTTAGACCCCTTACTTTCATCTTGTAACCCTTCTCGTCGTGAGAGAGCATCTGCAGCATCGTTTTTTCAACCAGGTCTATAGACAATTTCATAGTCAAACCCCACCAATTTAGTAATCCAATGTTATTGTTCTGGGGTGGTAATTTTCTGCTCCAACAAGTATTTGAGACTGCGTTGGTCTGTCATAATTTTGAACCGATGATTAGCCATTTTTTGTAGTAGGGATGACCAATTAAAATAATTTATCAAACCACAGGGAGGTCGGTGCTAGAGCTTAAGCGAGATCACGTTTATCGCAATTTTATAGAGACGAATCATCAAAGGGATTGGTTGTAAACAAATAAATAATAATAACCAAAGCAAGCAAGCAAGCAATGATTAGCAAACAAGATAGATGGATGAAAAGTGATTTTCCAAATTAAGTAAAAGTGAGATCAACAACAAATAAGAAGTGAAAATTGTAGGATACATGCATCAAATTCATATGAATCTTGGGTATAAGACTAAGGGCCAACACTAAATTCTTCTAAGCTCTCTCTCGAGATGGATAGGATATGAATCTCAATTGGCTTAACGGATTGGTTCTCACTCAAACAATTTCAACTAGGTACTAAGCTTGAAATGAGAGTTCCATGAGAGTCCCTTCACACAATTAATCAATCTCTCGATCAAACCAACCACATGTTCTATCAAAAGGTTCTAAATTCTAAAGGATTTCTCAATCTCTTTACAATTTATAATGCACATGAAGTGTGTGATGAAATGATTCACTTAATTATCCTAAGCACATAATTGATTTCTCAATCTAATCACATATTTAGAATAACTAAACACACAAATCATCATAAACCTCAAGATCTCAAACATCAATGATAAAAAATCCATTTACCCACTCAACATATGAATTCAAATACACAAATCCCAAAATTATCCAACAACTCTCATGTTGCTAATTTTACAAGGGAGATTAGCCTACCATATTCATAAAAAAATTAACATAGACAATTAAATCCTTACAAATCATGATAAAATTATGAGGTTTAATACAAAGATTGAATGGAAACTCCCTTGATCTATCTTCAATAGTGATCTCTTTCCCTTCTTTGCACTTTCCTCTCTTTCTTGACCCTTTTCCTTCACTTGGATGTAGAAATTGATGGTGGGATGATGTTAGATCCAAAGGATGAAGAATGGATGAAGATGATGGTGTGGAATAGAATGGAAGAAATAGTGTGTGTAGGGTTGTGAATTTCGGATCTCTTCAAAAATATTGAAGTATTGGGTATTTATACCCCTTGGGAAGCTTCTAGAAGAATTCTAATTTTTTTACAGAATTTTACACAACATGAGTCGTGCTCTGCAATACGGTCATAAGGTGGCCGTGTTGGGTGAATTGATGCTGCCGCACGATCTCTCCTTACAGGCCCGTGTTACGCAACACAGCTCGTGTGATGCAACACGGCTCGTGTACTGTAACACGGGCACAGGGTGATCGTGTTGGATGAATTGATGTCGGAACACGGCCAATTCTTACAGGGTCGTGTTCTGTACACGGCCCGTGTTGGTGCATGCCCCTGTTTCCTTCAATTTTTTAGCTCGTTCTCCCTCGTTTCAACTCCGAATTGAGATCCACTTTTTCCTAAGTCTTCCTTATCATATCTAGCATCCAATAAAAAGTGAAAATCATAGGTTTAAACTCATTCACACATATTTCAATAAAAATACAAAACACAATCAAATAACACATAAATACGGATAAAATAATACAAAAACACATATAAAAAGACACTAAAATTTAGGTGAAAATATCACTCATCACACTCCCAAACTTAAAGTGTTGTTCGTCCCTGAAAAATGAAAATGATAAACCAAGAGGAGTGATTTTCACCTAGGAAAAGACTAAACGAATATAAGTAATAACACATCGATAGCAATAAGAATTACAATTTATGCTAAGTCATCCTACAACGTTAAATCATAACATAAAAAATTAACAAGTTCAATCTAAAGAGAATAAAAGTGTAATATAGTCCCTTTTTAGTCCAAGCCTCAAAATGGAATATCAATTTCACTCAACACTCTTTAAGGTAAGGTAAATCAATACTCATTAATCGATTGGCTCAACTCGCTATAAGCTTGCTCGTGGACTACATTCACAAACCACCAAAGTTTCTATTAGTGATCAAAAAGGTCTTTCATTAAGGATGTAATGATAGGCTCTTTGATATGGTAGGGAAAATTTAGGTAAGAGTGACTAATCAGGTGTAAGTAATCGAAAAGATGGCCAATTTCTCCAACTTCTCAACTTTTCTTTCTTCCTTTCTTATCTTTAATGACCAGAAGAACTAATCATCAACTTTCCTTGGATTGAGCTTCTTTTAATGTAGCTTCATTCTTCGAACTTTTAAATACTTGAGCATTTTGTTGTTGCTTTGCTCATTTTCTTGTTTTGATGTTGCATGTCCATTCTAGTTTATGCTCTTTTCATCCTTTTTTTACTTGTTTACCATTTCCTTTTCTTCTTTTTGCTTTCTCATCAAAACTTCCTAGCTACCATCTCCTCGATCACCTACACAAAGGGTATATATATAAGGCTCATGTGGGTAATCAAGGCTTATAATGTGCTAAATTCACAATAAAATGGCTTTAAGGCTCAAAGTGGTTGACTAGGGATGATGTTCATGGTAGGAAATTTTTGGCAATGACTATAAATGACAAGGATGGTCTTAGATCATTTCATTAATATCCACAAATGGGGCTCGTTCCTATAGTCCTTGAGCAAGTTCTAGCTTATCAAAACTCAATCGATCCACTCATAAAGAAAATACCACGTATGCACGATTGAGGGACAAACGCTCACAAGCTTGTACTCAGACCTTAAGGACTTATTACACCACATTCATCTTAAAATTGAACAAGTTAAATAAAATATGTCATTATTCGAAAGTATAGAGATTCTTAATCATAACTTGTCATCACTTATCACAACAACATGTCATCACTCATATTCAAAAATGACTCAAGACATTCCAAAAACAAACCACTAAACAACCCTAGACAAGAATAAGAAAACACACAAAATATAAAATAAAGACACAACAAACGAGAAACAAGACAAAAACACATAACATGCAAGAATAAAAATCACCATCATTAACAATAAAGCACACATTTTATATCATCCATGATCAAGTAAGCTCAAAAGTATCCACATCTTTGATTGAAAATTAAACTTCCCAAAAACATAACACATAAAGTAGCATGCTAATCCATTCAATCCAAATCAAAACCAATTAGAAGTGATAAGGTGTAGAGTACTCCCTCAATAGGTATTTGGTAAGGAAAGCGTTTGCTCCAAGCTCCATTCGTGCTTCCAATACCCTTTATTCATACTCAAAAACTCATACAATACCATTAGCTCAATAATTTCATTAAACATATGGATTCACATGCACTTCAACACAACCAATCATACCAAAATCCAACCAAACTTATGAGAAAAATTTTAAAATTGACCAATTTTACAAGAAGACCTATCATCATCATATCAAGCACACTCAAATGGTGAGTCACACCACACACTCTCCCCCCAAACTTAAATCAAAACAAGTTGAGACTTAAGTTTGCAAAAAGTGGTGGGACTTACCCTTGTAGTTTCATCAATGATCTTCTTGTAGAGAAGCATACGCATCCACACGACTCAAGCTATGGTCACCATGCACTAGCCCCCCAAACTTAACTAGAGACAAAAGTCAAGAATTAAGTTTGCACAAGTGGTGACATACTTACTCAAATTCGTGAAGCAGTTCTCTTTTCTTCAATAAGCCTTCTTCTCACAAGCATAATCCACCAACAAGACCAAAATTAACAAAACAAGCATTGATGAGTGTGTAAATTCACAAGTTTGGCATCATATTTTGTGCTAGTTTTGGAGATTTTTGAGGTGGAAATAGGTGGAAAACCTATATATATTGTGAATTAGCATGAATCAGGTGTTAGTGGAGCTATTTAAGTGGTTTTCATAGCAAAATCGGAGTGGAAGTGCCAAGAATCGAAGAGACGAAGTCGAGACCACGCGAATCGCCAAGGAGAGAGGTGGGTTCGACCTGTTGGAGGAGGGTTCGACCTCTCCAGCAGGTCGAACCAGTAATACAAAGTGGCAGAAGATGGGTTCGACCATGACTCGAGGGGTTCGACCTATCTATCAGGTCGAACCATGGTCGAACCAGTTCGCGAGAAAGTTGATTCGACCACGACATTGGGGATTTGACCTGTACAAGAAGTCGAACCAAGTGCAGAATACTTCCAGTAGGTGGGTTCGACCTGTGGTTCGACCTGCAGTCAATGGTTCGACCTGTTTGCTGAGGTCGAACCATCGTGCAGAAACTTACCTTATCCAAATTTTCGAGGCCAAAACGCGTGTGATCACTTGAAAAGCCCATTCCAAGCCCTGGAGACGTGATTACATGTATAAAAGGAGGCTCATGCAGTTAGAGAAGGGAGCTTTTAGAGAGTTTTAGAGAGCGTAAGATCGTGAAGCACAAGAGAAGACTAGGAGGAGCTGTGACAGAGGTTCTGCTGGAGATTCAAGTAAGATTGGTCCATCTAACCATGATTGTTCCTAGATCAATCATGGGCTAGAGCCACTTCTGTAGTTCTAGGATTATGAAGGTTTCATGAGTTGATTTGTATTTCGTGTGTATACTCCGTACAACACTACTTGTGGTTTAGTTTATATAAGATTGTACGTTTTTAATCCATACTCATAGTTGTTTTTGTGCATCAATAATCGTTGTGTAGAGTCTGAATGCATAACATGGTTATTGATTGAGTGCGTTCACTAATGAGCAGGGTTTATTGTTATAATTCTAAGTGAAGGGATTCTGAGGTTTTATTAGAACCGTCTTATATGAATGTTTATTAATTGAATTAAATTCGGGTTAACAAGTAGGATTAAGAGTATAACTTTATAGTACCTAAAAAGGGAGATCAAATTGGGTTAGAGTACTAAGTGCACGGGAAATAATTGATTATGATAGTACCTAGAAAGGGGGGTAAAGTATACATCTTGCTCTGAGGATACTCACACGTGACAAAAGCTTATCTATTTGTGTCTATAGAGTAGATTTGCATGGTCTAGCGATGCGTCCATAAACCACAAGGCAGAGTCGGACATCGACACACGAAAGTATGAATTAACGAATGAAACTGGATGGCCTGATGAACTACCTATCATCTTATTTGATCACAACTACTCTTCTCTTGTTCTTATTATTGATTTTCTATTTAATTGTTACTTAGTTTAAAAACCAACAATTACGATTCTCAACATAGTCATAATTGCTAGAAAATTACTAAAGTAATATTTACCCGTCCTGTGGATTCGATATTTAACTTGGTCACCTTCGAAACTACAATTGGTATCCTTCATACTTGGGGATTAAAATTGTGTGTTAAGAAACACCCATCAAGTTTCTGGCGCCATTGCCGGGGACGGCTTAAAATATCTTTTTGTTATTTCTAGTTTATTAGGGCTATTTATCTTATTTTGCTGTTTTAATTCTAGTCTTTTTAGGTGTATGCTCACGAGATCAAAGAAAGGTGAACTTGAACCCTATAATCCTGAGATCGAAGCATCGTCAAGAAAGAAGAAGAAGAAGAAGAGCAAGGCAAAGACTATTGATCCAACTTAAGCTCTGAATTTTGGAGTTGAAGTTGACAAGCAGATTTCGCAGACGATTGAAGCTACAACTGAAGTTAATTCGGGAGTAGAGACAGTCAACATGGTAGCGAATTCGGATAATCTAGCCATCCGAGAGGTTTTCAGAAATAATGGGGCTGGAAATTTTGGGCTTCTAGGAGCGAGGGGAACTAATGCAGCTTTCGATCTTCATCCCGCTCTTATTAGCATGATAGAAAGGAACTCTTTTTCAGGATGGTCTTTCGAGGATCCGCAGCAGCATCTGAACAAGTTCTTGGGCTATGCAAGTACTCAAAAAGACACAGGAGAACATGAAGATGCTAGGAAGATCCTCTTGTTCAAATTCTCGCTTACTGAAAAGGCGAGAGATTGGTACGACACTATCAATGCAGCTGAGTGCACCACTTGGGAGCAACTGAAGTTAAGGTTCTTAGAGAGGTACATGCCACCTTCAAAGGTGTTTAAGATGAAGCAAGACGTTAACCAATTTGCTATCGGTGGAGGTGAGAAATTTCATGAAGCATGGGATAGATTCAAGGACATGCTTAGGAAGTGTCCTCAACATGGGCTATCTAAAGCTCAATATATCAGTATATTCTACAATGGATTGGACTGTGATTCATGAGTGTTATTGGATGCTTCTTCTAATGGAGCATTGCTTACAAAGTCATCCGTAGAGGCCGAGAAGTTGTTTGAAGATATTTCGATGAATTCGAGGGATTGGCCAACTGATAGAGCTGGAGGTACTTATGTCCTTGGGAAGGTAGCTCAGGTTGAACAAGCAATGGTGAAAATAAGTAGAGAGGATGAGATCGTCTCTAGCTTGTCCAATATCAACAAGCTACTTGAATCCCAACAGAAGCAAATCAGCAAATTATCTCAGCGCGTACCGATCATGCAGCAGGAACTAATGAAAGATGGACCAATCCAAGAGGAGTTGGAAGAGGCACACTATGCCATGGGTCAAAGTATTCAAGGGACTAGGTATCCAGATCAAGAAAACCAGAACTACCAAGGGAACTATCGAGGAAACTTTAATAATCATGGTCTCCGGGTAGTTATCAACAACCTAAGAGACCTGAGTTCTCATGGAGCAATCCGAATAATGCGATTCAACCTCCGATGGGTGTTGATCTGGGTGCTAATGTGGAAGAAGGGAAACTGGATTTTGAGGATACTGTGAACAGGTATATGGCCAAGAACGATGAAAGAGTGAACCACCTTGAGGCCAAACTTGAAAAGAAAATCGATGCAAACCATGAGGTTATATCTAAGCAGGTGAAGGACCTTACATTGCTGATGGGGGAGATGGCAGGAAGTATTAACAAGCTTACTCAAACTCTTGAAAAGGGAAAGTTCCCGTCTCAAAGTATTAAGAATCCAAGGTCCTGTAATGCCATCATATTGAGTTCGGGAACGCAGTACGAAGGACCTATGAGGCCGGAATCAAATTTGGACATGTTTAGGGCAAGATTCGACCATGGTTCGACCAACATTGAAGGTCGAACCATACAGGGGAGTCGAACCAACGCACTGGACACGATCAGGAGGCATTGCAGCATCGGTTCAACCAAAATACAGATGGTTTGACCTGGCATACAGGTCGAACCATGGTCGAACCTGACAATTCGGAGCGCTCTATTTTTCTAGAACACCGGTTTGACCAAATCAATGATGGTTCGACCTACTCAACAAGTCGAACCCAGGTCGAACCGCACAACTTAGAGCACTCTATTTTGTCGTAGCAACGGTTCGACCACGACGGACATGGTTCAACCTATCCAACAGGATGAACGTTGGTCGAACCGGAGGGCAGAAGGAGTACAGTAGGTCGGTTCGACCTAGATAGCCTTGGTTCGACTATTCCACAGGTCGAACCCATCCAGAAGTTGTCTGTTGCTACTCCGAACACTCTCGATGATGTTGATGCTACTCCAGTGGTTTGGAATGAACAAAGTACAGAGATAATAGCTGAGAAAAAATGAGAGAGAGCCAAGCGATTGAGAGCCGAAAAGGAAAAAGCGGAGAAGGTTGATCGTGATGAATGGGGGATTCCCAAAACAAAGATACCTCCGTCGTTTCCTTACAAGCTTGTGAAGAAGGGATTGGAAGAGAAGTTCAAGAAGTTTTCAGAGATAATGAACAAGATAAGCTTGAGCATTCCTTTCTCAGAGGCAATCATAGAGATGTCGTACTATGCCCGATTTCTTAAAGACATATTGTTGAAGAAGCGGAGCTTAACCGGAATTTAAATGGTGAATTTATCTGAGAATTGCAGCTCAATCATTCAAAGGAAGCTGCCGCAAAAGATGAAGGATCCGGGGAGCTTCACTATTCTATGTGAGATCGGAAAGGGGCCGGCACGGCGAGCTTTGTGCGATCTAGGGGCAAGCATCAATTTAATACCGTTGTCCATCTTTCAGAGGTTTGGTTTGGGGGAGTTGACCCCTACAATAGTGGTTCTCCAATTGGCGGACAGGTTGATGACGTTTCCAAAAGGTATAATTGAAGACGTTCTCGTCAAAGTGGAGAAGCTAGTCTTTCCTGTGGACTTTCTTGTGCTAGAGATGGATGATGACAAGGATAATATCCCTTTAATCTTGGGGAGACCTTTCCTTGCTACTACTGGAGCTATGATTGATGTTCAAAAAGGAGAGCTTAGATTGCGGATGGACAAAGAAGAAGTTCTTTTCAACTTGGACAAAGCAATGAAGATGCCCATGGAGTCTCAGTGTTATAGTATTACGTGGTGGAGGAGATTGTGAAGGAGGATATGTCTCTGATCCTGTCAAAGGATCCTCTTGAGACATGTTTGATGGAGTCTCTTACTTATCCCACTACGGAGCTTGACGGACTCTCCAACGAGGTATGTATTGAATATCTTGAGAACTTACTTGCTTTGGGTGATGACAGGTTTGTATCGGAAAGAACTAAGGTGGAAGAAGTCAAGTGGACTAGGAAGTACTTGTCTTTGGATAACGAGAGCTCTCCGATGGAAGTGAGGAAAGAGGAGTTATTGAATGTTCTTAGGAAGTATAAGTCTGCGATTGGTTGGTCTCTTGAGGATTTGAAAGGAATTAGCCCTTCGTATTGCATGCATAGGATAAGATTGTTAGATGAGGCCAAGGCAAGTGTTCAGAATCAGCGGAGGGTTAATCCCACGATTCAAGAGGTGATTAGGAAGCAAATCCTTACGTGGTTGGATGCTGGAATCATATATCCTATTAGTGATAGTCCCCATGTGAGTCCATTGAATGTAGTTGCTAAAAAGGGGGGAATAACTGTAGTAAAATCTGAGGATGGAGAAGCGATAGCCACAAGGATTCCTACGGGATGGCGTACCTGTGTAGATTATAGGAAGTTGAATGAAAACACGTGTAAGGATCATTTTCCTCTTCCTTTCATGGATCAAATGTTAGATCGTCTTGCAGGGTATGAGTTTTATTATTTCTTGGATGGATACTCGGGGTACAACCAAATCATGATTGCCATCGAGGATCAAGAAAAGACCACTTTTACTTGCCCCTATGGGACCTTTGCTTTTCGGAAAATGCGATTTGGGTTATGTAATGCGCCTGCTATTTTTCAGAGATGCATGATGGCAATATTCGATGGGTTGATAGAGAAGATCATGGAGGTGTTCATGGATGATTTTTCTGTTTTTGGTTTCTCCTTTGATATTTGTTTGTCTAACCTTGCTACTGTTTTGAAGAGATGTCAAGTGACTAATCTTGTCTTGAATTGGGAGAAGTGCCACTTCATGGTGAAGGATGGGATTATTCTTGGGCATCATGTTTCAGCCAAGGGATTGCAGGTCGATCGTGCTAAAGTGGTGGCAATTGAGAAGCTTCCACTACCGACCAATGAAAGAGGAGTGCGGTCCTTCCTTGGACACGCCGGTTTTTACAGGAGATTCATACAAGACTTCTCAAAATACTCCAAGCCCTTATCTCACTTACTTGAAAAGGATGTTCCTTTTGTGTTTGATGATGAATGTCTAATAGCTTTTTAAGTTTTGAAGGAGGCGCTTATCAC
This sequence comes from Pogostemon cablin, assembly GCA_023678885.1. Taxonomy (NCBI): domain Eukaryota; kingdom Viridiplantae; phylum Streptophyta; class Magnoliopsida; order Lamiales; family Lamiaceae; genus Pogostemon; species Pogostemon cablin. The sequence goes on along the minus strand of CM042965.1, from coordinate 15,466,365 downwards.
TGCACCTATCTTGATCACACCGGATTGGACTCAACCGTTTGTACTAATTTGTGATGTAAGTGATGTAGCACTTGGAGTGGTGCTTGGGCAGCTGAAAGAGAAGAAGTTCTACGCCATTTACTACACGAGTAAGACTTTCGATGCGGTTTAAAAGAATTACACCTTTCGATAAGGTGGATTCTTCTACTTCAAGAGTTTGACATGGAGATCCGGGATAAGAAAGGTTCTGATATTGTGTTGGCGGATCACCTTTCGAGCTTAGAGACTAGGGAGCATTGTGATAATTCTTTCGAGTATATTGAGAAAATGTTCCCGGATGAAAAGATCATGGTTGTATTTGTTGAAGGGGCTGAGCGAGCGTGTGTGGTTGCTGCACAGGGAGTTGATCCATGGTATGCGGATTATGTTAACTATATTGCTGTGGGAGAAATTCCAAGGGATCTCAACCGATATCAACTTGCTAAATTCAAGAGGGATGTTGAGACTTTCATATGGTATGATCCGTTTGTGTACAAGATTTGCACCGATTCTATCGTCCGTAGGTGTGTGCCCGAGATGGAGATGGAGAGTGTTCTCGAGTTTTGCCATTCACAACCTAACGGGGGGCACTTCGACGCTCAAAAGACAGCAGCCAAGGTACTTCAATCCGTTCTTTATTGGCCTACGTTGTTCAAGAATTGTGAGACCTATGTGGCATCTTGCGATAGATGTCAACACATGGGGAACATCGGTAGGAGAGACGAGATGCCGCTTCAGCAGAGCATAGTGGTCGAGATTTTTGATGTGTGGGGTATCGATTTTATGGGGCCTTTTCTCCCATCTAATGGATTTCTCTACATTCTACTTGCGGTTGATTATGTTTCTAAGTGGGTGGAAGCGATTCCTACTCGCTTGAATAATTCAAAAACTGTTATATCTTTCTTGAAGAAGCATATCTTTGCCCGCTTTGGAGTCCCTAGAGCACTTGTTAGTGACGGAGGTACGCACTTCGTTAATAAATTTCTTGAGAAGGTGCTTAAAGGGTATGGTGTTAAGCATAGGGTTACTACACCCTATCATCCTCAAGCGAATGGGCAAGCGGAGGTCTCTAACTGTCAAATCAAACAGATTCAGGAGAAGGTGGTCGGAACCAATAGAAAGGATTGGGCTTTGAAGTTCGATGATGTCGTGTGGGGGTTCTGGACCGCGTACAAGACGGTGTTAGATATGTCACCGTATCAGATTGTCTATGGGAAGCCGTGCCACTTACCTGTAGAGATTCAACACAAAGCGTTTTGGGCTTTGCGAAGCTTAAACTTGACTCTCAAGGATGTGAAGGAGTTGAGGATGACTCACATCAATCTTTTGGATGAGTTTCGGAGTCGTGCGTACAAGAATTCCGAGATCTACAAGGAAAGGATGAAGAGATGGCATGATTCGAAGATCTCGTACAAGGAGTTCAAGCAAGGAGACGAGGTATTATTCTTTAACTCTCGTTTAAAGCTTTTTGCAGGCAAGTCGAAGTCGAAGTGGATGTGGCCATTCATGATTCATCGAGCCTTAGGAGGGAGGAGTTTTGAGCTCATTGACAAGGATGGAGACATTATTGCGGCGAATGGACATCACTTGAAGCATTATAGGTCGCCGGATGATGTTTGTGTCATCTTTGTGGATACCTTGATCTGAGTTGGTACCGTCATGACTCTCCAAAGTTAAACATGAGCGCTTGTTGGGGGCTTTCCCTCCTGTTTTAATGCTTTATTTCTTTCATGTGAGTAAGAAATTTTTATATTTGAAGTGCTTACTTATCGGCAATTACATCTCTTTGCAAACTTAGTTTCGACTATAGTTTCTACTAAGTTTGGGGAGGTGTGATGTACTTACCTTGATAAGCACTGATAGTATAATCTTTTCTTTGTAACGTTTGTTAGGGGAGTTAATTTTTTGCGGCATATTTAAAACTTTAACCGGTTTGTATGTGTCAATTTTTTATAACTTGCCTAATGTTCCGTGGTGTTTTGTTGTTTCGTATTTTAAGTGATTGCGGAGTTACTCATGATTGATAAGTTTTTGAAGAACCAATTCTTGATGAAGTTGTGCTCTAGTTGGTACTTAATGATTCATTTTGAAGTTTGAAGTGTGTAGGGATTGAAGAACACGCGTTTTGGAGCTTCCAGGGGGTAGGTTCGACCAGTGCCAGGAGGTCGAACCCAACGGTGGAAGTCAAACCGTATTGAAAAATCATTCGGTGAGGTGGTTCGACCTTCACAAGCATGGTTCGACCTGATTTTGCAGGTCGAACCTAGGTCAAACCTGTGCTGCTGAAGTTCAGTTCGACCACGATGTACTTTGTTTGACCTGTTTAACAAGTCGAACCAAGGTCGAACTGGTGATCTGAAGCACACAGTAGGGTAGTTCGACCTGATGCATTTTGGTTCGACCTGTTCCAGTAGGTCGAACCCAAGTCGAACCTGAAGAAGAACTCATCCAGAAGGGTGGTTCGACCTCGTCAGTCGTGGTTCAACCTGTTTAATAGCTCGAACCCAAGGTCGAACCAAGCCAGGTATGTGTTTTAAGTTTGATTTTTTAGAAGGGTTCGATCATTTTTCACTTCACCCTTCCTCGAACCTTCACGAAATCACTACACCCTTGCACCAATTCTTCAATTATACTTGATTTCGCACCGATTACAAATCACCACACCTTTAATTCACGACTTGGACGCGAATTTAGGCGAATTCCGCTGCAAGCTAGGGCTCAGTCGCGAATTTCTTGGGGGTTTTGAGTGTTTGATCGTTCTTTTGCCATGGGAAAAGCTAAAGGTATGTTTTCTCAACTCAATTACTCTAGGATTGAAGCTTAGTGAATGCAATACGTTGTGGGTAAGAGGATTGATATTGATGTTGGTTGAATTTCATGGTGAATGTTGATATTTTGATTTGATTCATATGAATTCTTGTTCATTGGTTTGAGAATGCTTGATTATTGATTGAACTTGAGTGTTTATGTGAATTGATCAATGATATTGTGCGTTTATGAGTATAAGCATGTTGGTTTGGTTGAATTGTTCATGAAATTTGAGGAGTTCATGTTTTGACTTGTTGAAACTCAAGTGAATTACTTTGATAAGTTGAAGGCATGCTTGTATGGCTGTGTTTGAATGTTGAGGAAGATGTGATTGAAGTAGTTTTGAGCATGTTGAAAATCAAGTGGTGTTTGATGATGGTTGTTGAGGTGATATGTTATTGATGAAGCATGGATGCTTGAAGTCTTGAGTAGAGTATAGGATATGCTAGTCGATTACTTGCTTTCTTGTCTTATTGGTTGTTCTGAGTAGTTGTTTTCAGGTACAGGACAAGGATCCGGACAAGGATCCCAGCAAGGCAAGGGGAAGGGGAAGGCAGCCGAAGTAAGATCGAAAAAAAAGCAAGATAGGCTTCGAACGTAGATAAGGTGACAAAGACGCTGAGATTACAAGAACGCCTTACTGAGAACTTCAAGATTCATATGCCTGAGTGGGACAAGATCAAAGAGAAATGGGCAGAAGTCTCAGCGAAGGTGGCCCGGACGAGATACCATGATGACGATGCCATGAGGATTATGCACATCAGGGATGATATCTTTTGGATGTTCGATCGAATGGAGATCCGACAATTTATGGAATTAAAGAGGCCGACATATTTCCATGTTACAGCTGAGGTGATTTGCTTGTTTGAGATGGAGATTCCGGAGGAGGAGCAGCACGACGCGCCTCAGCATGCTCCAGTACCGCAGCAGCAGCGGGCTATTCGGGATGATACCCGGGAACAACTTCGCTTGATTCACGAGCAGCTGGGCGCGGTCGTAGCTGCACAACAGGAGACGAACAGGCAGCTCGCACTCGCCAACGCCAACTACGCCATGCTGAACGAGAGTTACACTGCCTTGAATGAGCGGGTTGGTAGGGTGAGTAGTCGGGTGGATCTTATGGATAGGAACATCAGCAGTCTGTATCGAGTTGTGGAGCAGAGATTGGATGACAAGGATGATGATGATGAGGATGATGATGCTCCGGAGGAGTAGATCTTCAGGTTTTCTTTTGATTTTCTCCGATTCATCTCACCTCCATTCTTCTTTTTCTCTTTACAGATTGGGCTGTGTTTATTGAGTGAGTGGCATGTATATTCTTGGATATCATTGTTAAGATATATGGATTCTTGAGTGTTGAATACTTGTATGGTTGATTCGGTTTATGGGCTATTGATTTTGTGCATTCATATGTTTATGTGTTAATTTCTATTGATGAAAAGCATGTATAATTTGATAAGTATGTAGAGTTCTTGTGGAATTGATCTTAATTATGTGCTATGAGGAGTACTTAGGATTCTATATACCTATGTGAGGATTTGAGCCTTGTTAATCATGCTTGATCATGATTGTTTTATTCTTGAGAGGATCATTCATATGAACGTATTCTAGAACTTGACTTGGAGTCTTGTGTGAGGCTTATGATTGATAAATTGCTAGGACATGATCTTAGACCATTATTTTGTGATTAAGCTACTTAGCCAAATTTTGTCCTTCCTAATGATTTATTTAACCTTTGGATGCCCCGTTGAGCAGTTAAAAACCTTTTCTTTGGTAGCCGAAGTAAATAACCTTATAAACCTTTACTTGAGCCTTGATTAACCTATTCATTGGTAGAGAGAGTTGAGGTGAATAAGTGTTGCAAGAAGAAAAAGGAAGATAGAATATGGTTGGATGAAAAGAATATGGTTAAATCTTGTTTAGGGGTAGTGCCTGAAACTGGTACCTCGATTACTTATAACATGAAGCTTTAAGCTTAAGAGCAGCTGATTGATAAAGAGAAGAAGGGTAGTGCCTAAAATCGGTACCCGAATTGTCTAAAGAGATGATGTTGATGCACGGAAAAGAAGGAAAATCCATGAAAAGAAGAGGAGAAGTTGGAGGAGATACTGCAGCAAGAAGAAGAAATCGAGAACCTCCAAGGTAACTCTCTACTAGTGTCTTAAGTCACTTTACCTAAATTTTCCTACCTTTTTCCAAAAAGCCAACATTACAACCCAAAAACAAGTCCTTTATGATCCTAGTGAAGAGTTGATTATAAGTTGATTTTCGAGACCTTTGCCAAGCTTATGGTTACGCGTGAATATGGATTGCTATGAGTGTTTATATTAGCCTATATAGTGCCTCACGCACTTGAGTGAAAGAGAGTAAATACTTATCTTGTGAGCTAGATTACTTAGTACTCCGAATGGTGTGTGATTGGATTGGTTTTGCATGAGTGATATATATAAAGCAATTAATACTTGTTTGATTTAATGAAGTTGCATGTGTGATATGTGTTGTACTTGATCTTGGTGAATTATACATGACTCATGTGGTTTGATTTGGTTACCTCGGGACGAGCAACATGTAAGTTTGGGGGTTTGATGAGTGTGTAAATTCACAAGTTTGACATCATGTTTTGTGCTAGTTTTGGAGAGTTTTGAGGTGTAAATAGGTGGAAAACCTATATATATCTTGAATTAGCATGAATCAGGTGTTAGTGGAGCTATTTAAGTGATTTTCATAGCAAAATCGGAGTGGAAGTGGCAAGAATCGAAGGGACGAAGTCGAGACCACACGAACCGCCAAGGAGAGAGGTGAGTTTGACCTGTTGGAGGAGGGTTCGACCTCTCCAGCAGGTCAAACCAGCAATGCAAAGTGGCAGAAGATGGGTTCGACCACGACTCGAGGGGTTCGACCTGTCTATCAGGTCGAACCATGGTCGAACCAGTTCGCGAGAAAGTTGATTCGACCATGACATTGGGGATTCGACCTATACAAGAAGTCGAACCAAGTGCAGAATACTTCTAGTAGGTGGGTTCGACCTGTGGTTTGACCTGCGGTCAATGGTTCGACCTGTTTGCTGAGGTCGAACCATCGTGCGAAAACTTACCTTATCCGGATTTTTGAGGCCAAAACGCATGTGATCACTTGAAAAGCCCATTCCAAGCCCCGGAGACGTGATTACAAGTATAAAAGGAGGCTCATGCAGTCAGAGAAGGGAGCTTTTAGAGAGTTTTAGAGAGCGCAAGATCGTGAAGCACAAGAGGAGACTAGGAGGAGCTGTGACAGAGGTTCCGCTGGAGATTCAGGTACGATTGGTCCATCTAACCATGATTGTTCCTAGATCAATCATGGGCTAGAGCCACTTCGGTAGTTCTAGAGTTATGAAGGTTTCATGAGTTGATTTGTATTTTGTGTGTATACTCCGTACAACACTACTTGTGGTTTAGTTTATATAAGATTGTACGTTTTTAATCCATACTCATAGTTATTTTTGTGCATTAATAATCGTTGTGTAGAGTCTGAATGCATAACATGGTTATTGATTGAGTGCGTTCACTAATGAGCAGGGTTTATTATTATAATTCTAAGTGAAGGGATTCCGAGATTTTATTAGAACCGTCTTATATGAATGTTTGTTAATTGAATTGAACTTGGTTAACAAGTAGGATTAAGAGTATAACTTTATAGTACCTAAAAATGGAGATCAAATTGGGTTAGAGTACTAAGTGCACGGGAAATAATTGATTATGATAATACCTAGAAAGGGGGGTAAAGTATACATCATGCTCTGAGGATACTCACACGTGTCAAAAACTTATCTATTTGTGTCTATAGAGTAGATTTGCATGGTCTAGCGATGCGTCCATAAACCACAAGGCAGAGTCGGATATCTACACATGAAAGTATGAATTAACGAATGAAACTGGATGCCTGACGAACTACCTATCATCTTATTTGATCACAACTACTCTTCTCTTGTTCTAGTTATTGATTTGCTATTTTAATTGTTACTTAGTTTAAAAACTAACAATTACGATTCTCAACATAGTCATAATTGCTAGAAAATAACTAAAATAATATTTACCCATCCCGTGGATTCGATATTTAACTTGGTCACCTTCGAAACTACAATTGGTATCCTTCATACTTGGGGATTAAAATTGTGTGTTAAGAAAACACCCATCAAGCATCAAAATATAAAAAGAATGGGTTGCCTCCCATTTAGCGCTAAGTTTAACGTCTTCAAGCCGGATGGAATTTTTACGCTCATTGGACCAAATGTTGGTCCACCACACTTTCTCCTCGCATCCTCACTTTAAACATTTGTTTTGCCCTCTTCTTGTCAACAAGCTCCACTTCACCATTCTTGCTCACGAGCATCAAGTCATCTTCAAGGAGAGCTTCTAGTGGACTTCCTCTTTCTCCTTTGTCAAGCTTCCAATCAAGGTCTGGAGCTTTCTTCCTATCAACATCACAAGAAGACATGTTAGAATTCTACTGATCATATGGTGCCAAGGAATGGTAAGGTGGTTAGTGAAGTTAGTAAGAGGGGGAGAAAGTGTTGGAAGGTGAGGATGCGACGAGACCGTCCTCTGATCAAGTAGTATTCAAAGTGGTATCGTCGTGACTCTCCGATGTTAAACATGAGCGCCTATTGGGGGATTTCCCTCCCGTTTTAATGCTTTATTTCTTTTGTGTGAGTAAGAAATTTTTATATTTGAAGTGCTTACTTATCGGCAATTACATCTCTTTTCAAACTTAGTTTCAACTATAGTTTCTACTAAGTTTGGGGGGTTGTGATGTACTTACCTTGTTAAGCATCGATAGTATAATCTTTTCTTTGTGATGTTTGTTAGGGGAGTTGGTTTTTGCGCCATATTTAAAATTTTAATCGATTTTGATGTGGCGATTTTTACAACTTGCCTAATGTTTAGTGGGTTTTGGTTATGTTTTCTTTTACGGAGTTACTCATGAATAATATTTTGTGGAATAATTTTTGATGAGGTTGTGCTCTAGTTAGTACCTAATGATTCGTATTGAAGTTTGAAGTGTGTAGGGATTGAAGAACACTCAGTTTGGAGGCTTAGAAGGGTGGTTCGACCAAAGCTAGGGTAGGTTCGACCAAAGCCTGGAGGTCGAACCGAGCAGAGGAAGTCGAACCGACGCAGAAAAACATCCAGTGAGGTGGTTCGACCAGATCATTCTAGGTTCGACCTGTCTAACAGGTCGAACTAAGGTCGAACCTGAGGTCTTAAATCATGCAGTAGGGTGGTTCGACCTGAGTGGATATGGTTCGATCTGCTTGGAAGGTCGAACCCGAGGTCGAACCAGTTCGTTCAGAGCACTCTGTTTTCCAAAAGATTGGTTCGACCAACATAAGGGTGGTTTGACCTGTCCAGCAAGTCAAACCTAGGTCGAACCAAGAAGAACATTTGTCCAGAAGGTAGGTTCGACCTCGTCATCCATGGTTCGACCTGTTCAAGAGGTCGAACCTGAGGTCGAACCAAGCCAGGTACGCGTTTTAAGTTGATTTTTAAGAAGGGTTCGATCACTTTTTCAAAACACCAACCCCCGAACTCTCTTCGAACCTCTACACTCTTGCACAAATTCTTCAATTACACTTGATTGCACACTGATTACACAACATTACACCTTGAATTTTTTAATTGGGCGCGGATTTGAGCGATTTTCGTTGCAAAATCAGGGCTCCAGTCGCGATTCTTAAGTGTGTGTGTGATTCGATCATTTGTTTACCATGGGCAAGTCAAAAGGTACATTCTTCCAACTTAATTACTCTAGGATTGAAGGTTTAGGTATGCAATTCGTTGTGGTTAGGAGGATTGAGGTTGAATTTGGTTGGTTTTCATGGTAAATGTTGATAACTTGATTTGATTCATATAAATTCATGTTTGTTGGTGGAGAATGTTTGATTATAGATTGAACTTGATGGTTTATATGAATTGATCAACAATTTTGTGCATCTATTAAGATAAGCATGTTAGTTTAGTTAAAATTGATGATAGTTGGAGTGGTTCATGAAGTTCAATTGTTGAAATTTTTGGTGGAATGCTTGAATTGCTTAATGCATGCTTGTTGGTTATGTTTTGATGATTAAAGAACGTGTGATTGAAGATGTTTTGAGCATGTTGAATAAGCAAGTGGTGTTGAGATGTTAGTTTGAGTGATTATGCATGGATGCTTGAAGTTTTGAGTAGAGTATAGGTTATGCTAGTCAAATACTTGTGTTCTTATTTTGTTGGTTGTGTTAAAATAGTTGTTTTCAGGAAAGGAACAAGGATCAAGTAAGGGTAAAGGTAGAGCAGAGGAAGTAAGATCGAAGAAGAGGCAAGACAGGCCTTCGAATGTGGACACAGTGACTAGGAAGCTGAGGCTACAAGATCGTTTACCCGAGAACTTCAAAATTCAAATGCAAAACTGGGATGAGATTAAAGAAAAATGGGAAGAAGTCTCGGATAAGATAGCTCGTACTCGATACCAAGATGATGAGGCGATGAGGATAATGAGAATTGGGAATGACATTTTCTGGATGTTTGATCAAGTGGGTATCCGGAGGTTTATGGAGTTAAAGAAGCCGACGTATTTCCATGTTACAGCGGAAGTAGTTTGCTCATTTGAGATGGTGAAGGACCCGCTTAGGTACCCGTATCAGTGCACGTTTCAGCTTGGTGGAGTGAGTAGGAGAAGGACGTCTGAGGATTTTAATGAGCTGTTTGAGACGCCTTTGGGAATCTCTCATTTGGAGAATGGTGCGTTCAACGCTAATAGGTTTTGGAGAGAGATCACAGGGGAGATTGGAGATTATATGATTAGGCAGGCTCGTGCTTCTTCGATAAAGAATCCAGTTTTGAGGTACATGGATCGTGTTTTGAGCAACACGTTGTTCGCCCGCTGATTAGAGCTATTTTCACCTAGATTTTAGTGTCTTTTTATATGTGTTTTCGTATTATTTTATCCGTATTTTATGTGTTATTTGGTTATGTTTTGTGTTTTTATTGAAATGTGTGTGAATGAGCTTAAACCTATGATTTTCACTTTTTATTGGATTTTAGATATGATAAGGAAGGCGTAGGAAAAAGCGAATCTAAATTCGGAGTTGAAACGAAGGAGAACGAGCCGAAACAAAATGTGAAAAACAGGGGCATGCACCAACACGGGCCGTGTACGGAACACGGCCCTGTAAGAAGTGGCCGTGTGCCGACATCAGAAGATCCAACACGACCACCCTGTGCCCGTGTTACAACACACGAGCCGTGTTGCAGTACACGAGCCGTGTTGCGTAACACGACCCTGTAAGAAGTGGCAGTGTTCCGACATAAGAAGATCCAACACGGCCACCTTGTGGCCATGTTGCAACACACGAGCCGTGTTGCAGTACACGAGCCGTGTTGCGTAACACGGCCCTGTAAGGAGAGGCCGTGCGGCAGCATCAGAAGACACAACACGGCCACCTTGTGGCCGTGTTGCAAAGCACGACTCATGCCGTGTAAAATCCTGCTGAAATTTCCAGATCCTTCTAGAAGCCTCCATAGGGGTATAAATACCCCTTTATTCAACAATTGAAAAAAGATCTGAAATTCCCGTCCTCTACACACACATCACACACCATTTCTTCCATTTTCCACCATCATCTTCATCCATCTTGATCCATCTCCATTAATTCTCCATCAAAACTTCGTCCCTTCCATTGGGTGTGAGAGATCTCAAGAAATCAAGAGCTAGAGTTGGAGATCCATGAGTATTGAAGATTCTCTACAAGAAATTGCTAGGGAAGATTCACATCTCTTTTGATTTTCTTTTGGATTTAGACTATGGATATTTGTAATGAATCATTTATTTGTTTTGTTACCCTTATCATGTTAGGCTAATCCCTCTAGTGGGATTAGGAACATGAAGAGCATATTAGATTTGTATTATCATGTGGATTAAATTGGTTGTTGATTTAATTGATGTTGATTTCTATTCATGGAGTTTATTTGTCTTGATGTTGTGATGGCATGGTTTGTTATTCATAATTGATTATTGGTTTAATGGATTGTTGATCAATGAATTGATTTATGGTGATTAAATGCTATCATAATATTCATGTATGTATTGCTTGGAGTGAGACGGAAACGACCCTCTATAGTATTAGGAAGGCATGAATAGACATTGAGTTTGAGTTTGACCGAAAGGATATTTGAATTCAATGAGGGGAACCAATCCATTCGTTGGCCTTAGTACACAAAAAGGGAGAGTTTAATCTAACTAGTACCTAGATGGAAGGGGTTAATGTTGGGCTTTGATCTTAAGTGCTTTTGGGAGTCTAAAATGGATCGACAACCTTTGTAACCCGAAAGGGAGCTTAGGATACAATCGTGATCACCCTTAATCTACATCAATTGAGTTGAATTCCTTTTGCATGATAATATGAATCAAGTGTGCTTGGATGTTTCTAATCCCATGTTTTTCCATACTTGAACTTTAGCACCCATTTTCTTTACTTGTTATTCATCTTTACTTGTCATTTCTCCTATTCGCTCTCTTATTTACTCGCGTATTTTGCTAGTCCGAACATACCTCCTTTGTGGATTGATAATCTTTCTTGGGATATACTACTACAACGATCGAGTATTCTTGCTCGTGAGTGCTACAAAAATAGGCAAACAAGAAAATGGCGCCGTTGCCAAAGGGGAGTTTGACGGACTAGTCGAGTACTGTGTTATTGTTTTAGTTGTTCTTGATAAGGATACTTTTTATTTTATTTTTACTTTGTTTACTATTGTTGTTTGTGGTCTCACTCTTTGAATTTTCGTAGGTGTTTTATGATCACAAGATCAAAGGGAAATCAATCGATCATTCCTTTGAATTTGGAGATAGAAAAGACCACGCGACAAAGGAAGTGAGAGAGACGGAGAGCTAAAAAATGAACTAATATGGAAAATCAACGTGGAGAGAATATCAATCATAATCCACCCCATGATCCATTACAAGATCAACGGGGGGTACAAGAAGGAATACAAGAGGACCAAATGGAGATGTTTAGAAATTTCATTGCTCAAAACCAAGAGTATATGCAAGTGCTTGCCAATCAAGAAGCTCAAAGGATACTCCAACAACAAGAGTTGCAAAGGCCTAGAGCAATCCGGGATTACTTCCAACCGAGAGCCGTGCACAACATGGTTCCTCCGGTTCAAGCCAACAATTTAGAAATCAAGACCGGATTGATCAACTTGGTCAAAGCAAATCAGTTTGGGGGAGGTCCTCTTGAGGATCCAAACATGCATCTAGCTAGCTTCTTGGAGGTTGCAAATACCATTAAGATGAATGGAGTGTCGGAAGATGCTATTCGAATGAGGTTGTTCTCTTTTTCTTTAAGAGACAAGGCTAAGGCATGGTATAATGCAATTCCTTTGGGAAGTTGTAATACATGGGAAGATCTTGAGCAAAGGTTCCTAAGTAAGTACTTTCCTCCTTCGAAGACTCTCCAATTGAAAAGCCTTATCACTCAATTTAGGCAACTTCCGGATGAAAATTTTTATGAAGCATGGGAACGCTACAAGGAGATGCTACGAAAGTGTCCTCAACATGATTTTCATGAGAATCAACAAGTGGCTTTCTTCTATCAAGGGTTGATTGGACAACATCGGATGCATGTAGATGCCTCATCCGGAGGGTCTATATTTGGAGTGGATGCTATGAAAGCCATGGATATTTTTGAAGACATTGCAATTAATGCTTATCAATGGCCTTCCGAGCGAGTAATGGGAGGTTATGCATACGGAAAGGTGGCTCTAGTGGAGAGTGTGAACAAAGTGAAGAGTGATGTGTTTAAGAGCGAAGGAATGAAAGAATTCAATGAGAGCATCAATGCTTTAACAAAGCAATTGAATTTGATCACTCAAGGAGTTACTCAAGGGGGAAGTACAAGTGCTAATTCAACTGAAAAGAGCAATGAGATGCAAAATGTAGAGGATGTTGCCTATTTAGATAGGAGAAATTACCAAGGAAATTTCCAACATCAAGGGAATTTTCAAGGTAATTATCCTTCTAACCAAGGTAATTATCAAGGAGAATACCAAGGGCAAGCTCGGGGGAGTAATTTCTATCAATCAAGTGGAGGTTATCAAGCTCCAAGGAAGCATGAAAATTTCTCCTACTCTAATCCTCAAACCGTCATGGCACTTCCTTCGGGATTCGATCCAAGTGCCAAACCATTGAATGGAGAAGGTAAGTCATCATTGGAGGAGACATTGCTAGCATTCATGAAAGATACAAGGGCTTACATGGAAAAAAGAGATGCAAAGATTGAGGCTAGAATGGAGGAAAATGAGAAGAAATCCGATAATAGGATGAGAGCTTTTGAGCATCAAATGGGACAAATTGCTTCGTCCTGGGATCTCAACACCAACAAGGAAAATTCCCATCTACCACGGTAACTAATCCTAAGGAGCAATGTTTGTATGTTACCGTGTGCAACATGGAAAGTAAGGTGGAGAAAGGGTTGGTGGAAACAACAAACATTGTTTCTAAGGTTGAAGAAGTAGTTTGTGATGAAGTGGTGTAAAAAATTGAGGAGGAGATTATCATTGATGAAGAGTTGTCTTCGGATGAAGAGAAGATAATTGATGAATTCTTATTTTTGTTGGAGGATGAAAGTGCGTGTGATGGAGAGATAATGTTGAAACAAGATCATGACATTGTTGAGGTTGATGCTTCATTGAAGGTAGAAGACCCCGGTAAATTCATTCTTACTTGTACAATTGGAAAGGGGGAACATTTTAATGCTATATGTGATCTTGGTTCAAGCATTAATGTAATGCCTTTGGAGATTTTTGAAAAACTTGGCATTGGGAGGTTAAAGGAAACGGATATGGAAATCGGAATAATGGATGGTTCAATAATAAAGCCCCAGGGAGTTGTGGAGGATATGCTTGTGAGAATAGAGAATTTTGTATTTCCGGTGGATTTTATGATAGTTGAGAAGCAAGCGATCCTTTAATCCCATTAATTTTTGGAAGGCTGCTTTTGGCAACCGCAAAAGCAAAATTTGACATGGATAAGAAGGAACTCACACTCCGATCACATGAAAGAGAATTGGTGTTATCAAGCAAGAATTTGAAAGGGAGAAATCTACATTTGAAGCCACCCATTAAGCCTCCGGATATTCGAGATGAAGTGGTAAGTGCGATTTTAAAAGATGAAGAATTAATTAACTTTATGTTTGAAATTGCAGGAAATATCTCTTCAAAAAGAAATACGCTTGGGGAAGATCCACATGTTGATTTGAAGATTGATAAAGGGCCTCTGGGATTTAAGAATGTGAGGAAAAGAGGAAATGAGGTGAGTTCAAGTGTTAAAGGAGCACGAAGTGTGGATAAAAAAGCTGTTAAAGAAATGTTTAAATTGAAGATGAGATCCGATGGGGTCTTGGATTTCTCCGACTGTTAAGAGCTTACATTTGTCCGGCTTGAAGACGTTAAACTTAGTGCTAAATGGGAGGCAACCCATTCTTTTTATCTTTTGTTGCTTGTTTGTTTTGGCCTTGTAGGTTGATTGTGCTCATGGAGAAAATGCTCATTGAAGAAAAGAGAAATGCTTCATGGATTCAAGTTGACATGTTCCACAACTTGTTGCAAACTTAATTTGTGACTCTTGTCTCGAGTTAAGTTTGGGGGGTGCTAATGCATGGTGAACATAACTTGATTCGTTTGGATGCAGTTACTTCTCAACAAGAAGATCATCAATGGAAACTACAAGGGTAAGTCTCACCACTTTTTGCAAACTTAAGTCTCAACTCTTGTTTCGATTTAAGTTTGGGGGGAGAGTGTGTGGTGTGACTCACCACTTGAGTATGATTCTTGTAAAATTGGGTCAATTTTAAAATTTTTCTCATGAGTTTGGGTTTGATTTTGGTATGATTGGTGGTGTTGAAGTGCATGATAGTCCATATTTATAATGAAATTGTTGAACTACTGGTGTTTGTTGAGTGTTTGAGCATGAATGAGAGGTATTGGAAGCATGATGGAGCTTGAAGCTAACACTTTCCTTACCAAATGCCTATTGAGGGAGTACTCTACACCTTATCATTTTATTACTTGAAATGAATTGATTTTGATTTGGATTGTTGTGACTAGCATGCTACTTCATTTGTTATGTTTGTGGGAGGTTTACTTTCGTATATTTGGATTTCCTTTTCAATAAAGGTTGGGATGAATGTGTGTTTAATTTTCTTATGGATGATGGTATTTTGTGTTTTTGCATGTTTTGTGTTTTTGTTGTGTCTTGTTTGTTGAGTCCTTATTTGTATGTTGTGTGTATTTTCATTCTTGTCTTGGGATGTTTGGTGGTTTGTTTAGGGATGTCGTGAGTCATTTTTGAACGTGAGTGATGATATGTTATGGTGATAAGTGATGACAAATTATGATTAAGAATCTCTACACTTTCAAATTGTGACATATTTTACTTAACTTGTTCAGTTTTGAGATGAATGTGATGTAATAAGTTCCTTAAGGTCCGAGCACAAGCTTGTGAGCATTTGAGCCTCAACCATGCATACATGGTATTTCTTCATGAGTGGATCGGTTGTGTTTGATAAGTTAGAACTTGCTCAAGGACTATAGGAACGAGCCCGATTAGTGGAGATTAGTGAAATGATCTAAGGCTATCCTTGTTATTATAGTCATTGCCATATATGTTCCCTACCATGAACATCATCCTTAGTTAACCATTTTGAGCCTTTAAGCCTATTTTTTGTGAATATAGCACATTACAAGCCTTAATTATCCATTCAAGCTTATATATACCTTTGTGTGGGTGATTGAGGAGATGGTAGCTAGAAAGGATTGATTGATAATCAAAAGAAGTAAAGGACATGGTAAACAAGCAAGAAAAATGATGAAAAGAGCAACAACAAGAAGGCACATGCAACCTCAAAGTTAGAAAAGGAGCAAATCAACATCAAAATGCTCAAGTAAACAAAATTCAAAGATAAGAAGAATGCATCAAAAGAAGCTCAATCCAAGGAAAGTTAATGAATAGTGCTTGAGATTTGTATAGATAAGCAAGGAAGAAAAGAAAGTGAAGAAGTTGAGGAAATTGGCCATCTCTTTGATTACTTACACATGATTAGTCACTCTTATCCATATACTTCCTACCCTACCAAAAAGCCTATCATTACAGCCTTAATGAAAGACCTTTTTAATCATTGATTGAAACTTTGGTGGTTTGTGAATGTAGTCCACGAGCAAGCTTATAGCGAGTCAAGCCAATCGGTTGATGAGTGTTGCTTTACCCTACTTTAAAGAGTGTTGAGAGACATTTATAACTTATGTGAGGCTTGGACCAAAAAAGGGACTATATTACATTTTATTCTCTTGTGATTGAACTTGCTAATTCTTCATGTTATGATTTTAATGTTGTAGGATGACTTAGCATAGTTTGTAGTTGTTATCGCTAACGATGTGTTATTACTTATGCTCATTTAGTTTTTTTTTTCTAGGTGAAAATTTCTCCTTTTGGTTTATCTTTTTCATTGCTCGGGGACGAGCAACACCTTAAGTTTGGGGGGTTGATTAGAGCTATTTTCACCTAGATTTTAGTGTCTTTTTATATGTGTTTTCGTATTATTTTATCCGTATTTTATGTGTTATTTGGTTATGTTTTGTGTTTTTATTGAAATGTGTGTGAATGAGCTTAAACCTATGATTTTCACTTTTTATTGGATTTTAGATATGATAAGGAAGGCGTAGGAAAAAGCGGATCTAAATTCGGAGTTGAAACGAAGGAGAACGAGCCGAAACAAAATGTGAAAAACAGGGGCATGCACCAACACGGGCCGTGTACGGAACACGACCCTGTAAGAAGTGGCCGTGTGCCGACATCAGAAGATCCAACACGACCACCCTGTGCCCGTGTTACAACACACGAGCCGTGTTGCAGTACACGAGCCGTGTTGCGTAACACAGCCCTGTAAGAAGCGGCCGTGTGCCGACATAAGAAGATCCAACACGGCCACCTTGTGGCCGTGTTGCAACACACGAGCTGTGTTGCAGTACGCGAGCCGTGTTACGTAACACGGCCCTGTAAGGAGAGGCCGTACGGCAGCATCAGAAGACACAACACGGCCACCTTGTGGCCGTGTTGCAAAGCACGACTCGTGCCGTGTAAAATCCTGCTGAAATTTCCAGATCCTTCTAGAAGCCTCCATAGGGGTATAAATACCCCTTTATTCAACAATTGAAAAAGATCCGAAATTCCCATCCTCTACACACACATCACACACCATTTCTTCCATTTTCCACCATCATCTTCATCCATCTTGATCCATCTCCATCATCTCCATTAATTCTCCATCAAAACTTCATCCCTTCCATTGGGTGTGAGAGATCTCAAGAAATCAGGAGCTAGAGTTGGAGATCCATGAGTATTGAAGATTCTCTACAAGAAATTGCTAGGGAAGATTCACATCTCTTTTGATTTTCTTTTGGATTTAGACTATGGATATTTGTAATGAATCATTTATTTGTTTTGTTACCCTTATCATGTTAGGCTAATACCTCTAGTGGGATTAGGAACATGAAGAGCATATTAGATTTGTATTATCATGTGGATTAAATTGGTTGTTGATTTAATTGATGTTGATTTCTATTCATGGAGTTTATTTGTCTTGATGTTGTGATGGCATGGTTTGTTATTCATAATTGATTATTGGTTTAATGGATTGTTGATCAATGAATTGATTTATGGTGATTAAATGCTATCATAATGTTCATGTATGTATTGCTTGAAGTGAGACAGAAACGACCCTCTATAGTATTAGGAAGGTATGAATAGACATTGAGTTTGGGTTTGACCGAAAAGATATTTGAATTCAATGAGGGGAACCAATCCATTCCTTGGCCTTAGTACACAAAAAGGGAGAGTTTAATCTAACTAGTACCTAGATGGAAGGGGTTAATGTTGGGCTTTGATCTTAAGTGCTTTTGGGAGTCTAAAATGGATCGACAACCTTTGTAACCCGAAAGGGAGCTTAGGATACAATCGTGATCACCCTTAGTCTACATCAATTGAGTTGAATTCCTTTTGCATGATAATATGAATCAAGTGTGCTTGGATGTTTCTAATCCCATGTTTTTCCATACTTGAACTTTAGCACCCATTTTCTTTACTTGTTATTCATCTTTACTTGTCATTTCTCCTATTCGCTCTCTTATTTACTTGCTACTTGCTTTAGTTGTTAATCATCTCAAAACCCCCGATCATCTTTACAAAAACAATATGAATATGAGCTCGCGTATTTTGCTAATCCGAACATAACTCCTTTGTGGATTGATAATTTTTCTTGGGATATACTACTACAACGATCGAGTATTCTTGCTCGTGAGTGCTACAAAAATAGGCAAACACCCGCTCAGAGGGGAGTGTTGTGTCTAGAGGAGAGCTTTACGCCTTGTGGTGTATGCTAAATGGGGTGCAGTTCAATGTTGGAGCGTATTTCATTGCACAGCTACATCGATTCAGGACCATTAGGTTTCAAAAGGAGAATATTGGAGGGTTACTGACGATTGTGGCTGAGCATTATAACTTGGATTTCACTGGCATCACACCCGTTAGAGGAGAGCCCGATTTGGTGATGTTTACATGCATGAAGGGAGGATTTGCCCATTTCAAAGATGGAAATTGGTTCTTCACGAGGGGACTCAAGCCTTTCGATTTTATGTTCCCCTTCGATGTGAGTAACTTGACTACTATCCGGGTGGCGAGGAACAAGTTGATGGATTTTCTCGGACACAACGCCTTATCCGTGACAGTAAAGTCGGGTGGTAATTGGAGGACTGTATCGCAGATGTGTGCGGATGGTAGGATGGCGGAGTTACAGGAGATTGTTGATCGAGGAGAGTTCCATCCACCACAGCAGCCCGAGGAGGAAGAGCAGCCCGAGGAGGAGCAGCAGGATGAAGAGATGCCAATGCAGCACGATGCACCTCAGCATGAGCCAGCACCGCGTCAGCAGCGGGCTATCCCGAATGATACACGGGAGCAGCTTCGCCTTATTAATGAGAAGCTGGTCGCGATCGTTGCTAGCCAGCAGAAGACGAATCGACAGCTCACACTCGCCAACGCCAACTATGCTACGCTGAATGAGAGGTATACTGCTTTGAATGAAAAAGTTGGTAGGTTGGGTGATCGAGTGGATTACTTGGATAGACACATCGGTGATCTACACCGGATTGTAGAGTTGAGGCTTGATGATGAGGATGATGAGGATGAGGATGATGATGATGAGGATGATGATGCTCCGGAGGAGTAGTTTGGTTCAGGTTTTCTTTGGTTTCCTCCGATTCATCTTGATTCCATTATTTTTCTTTTGGGGTGTGATTCATGCGTGAGTGGAATGTATAGTGATATCGATTGATAGATGCTTGTATGATTGATTGGGTATAAGCTTGTTGATTTTGTGCATTCATATGTTCATGTGTTAATTTCTATTGTTGAAAGGCATGTATAATTTGATAAGTATGTTGAGTTTGTGTGGAATTGATCTTAATTATATGCTATGAGGAGTACTAGGATTACCCATGTGAGGATTTGAGCTTTCTAATCATGTTTGATCATGATTATTTTATTCTTGAGATGATCATTCATATGAACGTATTCTAGAACTTGGCTTGGAGTCTTGTGTGAGACTTATGATTGATAAATTGCTAGGGCATGATCTTAGGCCATTATTTTGTGATTAAGCTACTTAGCCAAATTTTATCCTTCCTAATGATCTTATTAACCCTTGGATGCCTTGTTGGGCCGTTAAAGCTTTTCTTTGGTAGCCAAAGTAAATAACCTTATAAACCTTTATTTGAGCTTGATTAATATATTCATTGGTAGAGAGAGTTGAGGTGAGTAAGTGTTGCAAGAAGAAAGAGGAAGATAGAATATGGTTGGATGAAAAGAATATGGTTAAATCTTGTTTAGGGGTAGTGCCTGAAACTGGTACCCCGATAGATTTTATACTTAGTGCATGAAGCTTAGCAGCTGATGGCATATACAAGAGAAGAAGAGTAGTGCCTAAAACTGGTACCCGAATTGTCTAACGAGATGATGTTGATGCACGAAAAAGAAGGAAAATTCATGAAAAGAAGAGGAGAAGTTGGAGGAGATATTGCAGCAAGAAGTAGAAATCAAGAACCTCCAAGGTAACTCTCTACTAGTGTCTTAAGTCACTTTACCTAAATTTTCTTACCTTTTTCCAAAGAGCCAACATTATAACCCAAAATCAAGTCCTTTGTGATCCTAGTGAAGAGTTGATTATAAGTTGATTTTTGAGACCTTTGTCAAGCTTATGGTTACGCGTAAATATGGATTGATATGAGTATTTATATTAACCTATATAGTGCCTCACGCACTTGATTGAAAGAGAGTAAATACTTATCTTGTGAGCTAGATTACTTAGTACTCCGAATGGCGTGTGATTGGATTGGTTTGGCATGAGTGATATATATGAAGCAATTAATACTTGTTTGATTTAATGAAGTTGCATGTGTGATATGTGTTGTACTTTATCTTGGTGAATTATACACGACTCCTGTGGTTTGATTTGGTTGCCTCGGGACGAGCAACATGTAAGTTTGGGGGTTTGATGAGTGTGTAAATGCACAAGTTTGGCACCAAGTTTTGTGCTAGTTCTGGAGAGTTTTGATGTGGAAATAGGTGAAAAACCTATATATATTGTGAATTAGCATGAATCAGGTATTGGTGGAGCTATTTGAGTGGTTTTCATAGCAAAAACGGAGTGGAAGTGCCAAGAATCGAATAGACGAAGTCGAGACCATGCGTACCGCCAAGAAAAAATGTGGGTTCGACCTGTTGGAGGAGGATTCGACCTCTCCAGCAGGTCGAACCAGGGTTGAAGAAGTGCAGGAAGTAGGTTCGACCACGACTCGAGGGGTTCGACCTGTTCATCAGGTCGAACCATGGTCGAACCAGTTCGTGAGAAGCTGGATTCGACCACGACGTTGCGGTTGGCTGAACCAAGAGCAGAAATTGTCCAGTGATGAGGTTTGACCTGGGGTTCGACCAAGTCCTGAGAGGTTCGACTTGTTCAAGAGGTCGAACCAGTGCAGAATTCTTCCAGTAGCGGGGTTCGACTTAGGGTTCGACCTGAGGCTAGTGGTTCGACTTGTTTGACGAGGTCGAACCTACGTGCGGAAACTTACCTTATCTGGATTGTTCGAGGTCAAAACGCGTGGGATCACTTGAAAAGCCCATTCCAAGCCCTAGAGACGTGATTACAAGTATAAAAGAAGGCTCATCGACACACCTGATTCTATAGAGTAGATTTGCATGGGTTAGTGATGCATCCATAAACCACAAGGCAGAGTCGGACATCGACACACAAAAGTATGAATTAATGAATGAAACCGAATGACCTGACGAACTACCTATCATCTTACTTGACCACAACCTTCTATCTTTTCTTTTGTTATTTCGATTAATAGTTCCTACTCAATTTCAACATTATTATATTTCCAAATATTCTTAGTTTACTAGAGTATAATTGAATTGATATATATCCGTCCCTTGGGTACGATAATAACTTGCTCACCTTCGAAACTACAATTGATATCCTTCACACTTGGGGATTAAATTGTGTGTTGAGAACATACGAACAAGTCAATGGCGCCACTGCCGGGGACGGCTTAAAATATCTTTTTGTTATATCTAGTTTGTTAGGGATATTTAACTTGTCTTGCTATTTTAATTCTAGTTCTTTTTAGTTGTATGCTCACGAGATCAAAGAAAGGTGAACTTGAACCCTATAATCCTGAGATCGGAGCATCGTCAAGGAAGAAGAAGAAGAGCAAGGCAAAGACTATTGATCCAGTTGAAGCTCTGAATTTCGGAGTTGAAGCTGACGAGTAGATTTCGCAGACGATTGAAGCTACAACTGAAGTTAATTTGGGGGTAGAGACAGTCAACATGGCAGCGAATCCGGATAATCTAGCCATCCGAGAGGTTTTCAGAAAGAATGGGGCTGGAAATTTTGGGCTTCTAGGAGCGAGGGGAACTAATGCAGCTTTCGATCTTCATCCCGCTCTTATTAGCATGATAGAAAGGAACTCCTTTTCAGGAGGGTCTTTCGAGGATCCGCAGCAGCATCTGAACAAGTTCCTGGGCTATGCAAGTACTCAAAAAGATGCAGGAGAACATAAAGATGCTAGGAAGATCCTCTTGTTCAAATTCTTGCTTACTGAAAAGGCGAGAGATTGGTACGACACTATCAACGCTGCTGAGTGCACCACTTGGGAGCAACTGAAGTTAAGGTTCTTGGAGAGGTACATGCCACCTTCAAAGGTGTTTAAGATGAAGTAAGACATTAACCAATTTGCTATCGGTTGAGGTGAAAAATTTCATGAAGCATGGGATAGATTCAAGGACATGCTTAGGAAATGTCCTCAACATGGGCTATCTAAAGCTCAATATATCAGTATATTCTATAACGGATTGGACTGTGATTCACGAGTGTTATTGGATGCTTCTTCTAATGGAGCATTGCTTACAAAGTCATCCGTAGAGGCCGAGAAGTTGTTTGAAGATATTTTGATGAATTCGAGGGATTGTGTTTGCCTAATTTGTAGCACTCACGAGCAAGAATACTCGATCGTTGTAGTAGTATAACCCAAGAAAAATTATCAATCCACAAAGGAGTTATGTTCGGACTAGCAAAATACGTGAGCTCATGTTCATGTTGTTTTTGTAAAGATGATCGGGGGTTTTGAGATGATTAACAACTAAAACAAGTAACAAGTAAATAAGAATAGCAAATAAGAGAAATGACAAGTAAAGAAAATGGGTGCTAAAGTTCAAGTGTGAAAAACATGGGATTAGAAACATCCAAGCATACTCAATTCATATTATCATGCAAAAGGAATCCAACTTAATTGATGTAAACTAAGGGTGATCACGATTGTATCCTAAGCTCCATTTCGGGTTACAAAGGTTGTTGATCCATTTTAGACTCCCAAAAGCACTTAAGATCAAAGCCCAACATTAACCCCTTCCATCTAGGTACTAGTTAGATTAAACTCTCCCTTTTTATGTACTAAGGCCAACGAATGGATTGGTTCCCCTCATTGAATTCAAATATCCTTTCGGTCAAACCCAAACTCAATGTCTATTCATGCCTTCCTAATACTATAGAGGGTCGTTTCTGTCTCACTCCAAGCAATACATACATGAACATCATGATAGCATTTAATTACCACAAATAATCCATTGATCAACAATCCATTAAACCAATAAACATTCATGAATAACAAACCATGCCATCACAACATCAAGACAATTAAACTCCATGAATAGAAATCAACATCAATTAAATCAAAAACCAATTTAATCCATATGATAATATAAATCTAATATGCTCTTCATATTCCTAATCCCACTAGAGGGATTAGCCTAACATGATAAAAGTAATAAAACAAATAAATGATTTATTACAAATACCCATAGTCTTAGATCTAAAGAAATACAAAATGAATGGATTCTTCCCTATCAATTTCTTGAAGAGAATCTTCTATTCCTGTTGATCTCCACCTCTAGCTCTTGATTTTGAAGTCTTTAGCACCAAAAATGGAAGATTTGATGGGTGGATGAAGATGGATCAAGATGGATGAAGGTGGATGAAGATGATGGTAGAAAATGGAAGAAATGGTGTGTGATGTGTGTGTAGATGATGGGAATTTTCGGATCCTTTTCCAATTGTTGAATAAAGGGGTATTTATACCCCTATAGAGGCTTCTAGAAGGATCTGGAAATTTCTGCAGGAACATACACGACACGAGTCGTGCTCTGCAACACGGCCACGAGGTGGCCGTGTTGTGTCTTCTGATGCTGCCGCACGGCCTCGCCTTACAGGGCCGTGTTACGCAACACGGCTCGTATGCTACAACACGAGTCGTGTATTGTAACACGGGCACAGGGTGATCGTGTTGTCTCTTCTAATGTCGGCACACGGCCACTTCTTACAGGGCCGTGTTGATGACACAGCTCGTGCTTCCAACTCGACTCGTGCAACTGGACACGGCCTTAAGTTGCCCGTGTTGAATGACTAGGTGTCGCCGCACGGCCAACTCATACAGGGCCGTGTTGGCTACACGGCCCGTGTTGGTGCTGGCTCCTGTATTTCTTCACTGTTTTGGCTCGTTCTCACTCGTTTCAATAAAAATACAAAACACAACCAAATAACATATAAAATACGGATAAAATAATACGAAAACACATATAAAAAGACACTAAAATGTAGGTGAAAATAGCTCTAATCAACCCCCCAAACTTAAGGTGTTGCTCGTCCCCGAGCAACGAAAATGACAAATCAAAAGGAGAAATTTTCACCTAGAAAAGACTAAACGAATATAAGCAATAACACATCATTAGCAATAATAACAACAAACTATGCTAAGTCATCCTACAACATTAAAATCATGACATGAGAAATTAACAAGTTCAATCAAAAGATAGTAATAGTGTAATATAGTCCCTTTTAGTCCAAGCCTCACAATGGATATCGATGTCTCTCAACACTCTTTTGAAATAGGATAAATCACACTCATTAATCGATTGGCTCGACTCGCTATAAGCTTGCTCGCGAACTACATTCACAAACCACCAAAGTTTCAATCAATGATCAAAAAGGGCTTTAATTAGGATGTAATGATAGGCTCTTTGGTATGATATGGAAGATATGGATAATAGTGACTCAACAAGTGTAAGTAATCAAAGAGATGGACAATTTCCTCAACTTCTCCACTTTTCTTTCTTCCTTTCTTATCTTTACAATCTCAAGCACTATTCATTAACTTTTCTTGGATTGAGCTTCTTTTGATGCATGCTTCCTTTCTTTGAATTTTGTTTACTTGAGCATTTTGATGTTGATTTGCTCCTTTCTTACTTTGAGGTTGCATGTGCCTTCTTGTTGTTGCTCTTTTCATCATTTTTCTTGCTTGTTTACCATGTCCTTTACTTCTTTTGATTATTCAATCAATCCTTTCTAGCTACCATCTCCTCAATCACCCACACAAAGGTATATATAAGCTTGAATGGGTAATTAAGGCTTGTAATGTGCTAAATTCACAAGAAATAGGCTTATAGGCTCAAAGTGGTTGACTAAGGATGATGTTCAAGGTAGGAACATATATGGCAATGACTATAATAACAAGGATGGTCTTAGATCATTTCACCAATCTCCACTAATCGGGCTCGTTCCTATAGTCCTTGAGCAAGTTCTAACTTATCAAACACAACCGATCCACTCATGAAGAAATACCATGTATGCATGGTTGAGGCTCAAATGCTCACAAGCTTGTGCTCGGACCTTAAGGAACTTATTACACCACATTCATCTCAAAATTGAACAAGTTAAGTAAAACATGTCACAATTTGAAAGTGTAGAGATTCTTAATCATAATTTGTCATCACTTATCACCACAACCTATCATCACTCACGTTCAAAAATGACTCACAACATCCTTAAACAAACCACCAAAATATCCCAAGACAAGAATGAAAATACACACAACATAAAAATAAGGACTCAACAAATAAGACACAACAAAAACACAAAACATGCAAAACACAAAATATCATCATCCATAAGAAAATTAAGCACACATTCATCCCAACCTTTATTGAAAAGGAAATCCTAATATACGAAAGTAAACCTCCCACAAACATAACACATGAAGTAGCATGCTAGTCACAACAATCCAAATCAAAATCAATTCATTTCAAGTAATAAAATGATAAGGTGTAGAGTACTCCCTCGATAGGCATTTGGTAAGGAAAGCGTTAGCTCCAAGCTCCATCATGCTTCCAATACCTCTCATTCATGCTCAAACACTCAACAAACACCATTATTTCAACAATTTCATTATAAATATGGACTATCATGCACTTCAACACCACCAATCATGCCAAAATCAACCCAAACTCATGAGAAAAATTTTAAAATTTGTCCAATTTTACAAGAATCATACTCAAGTGGTGAGTCACACCACACAATCTCCCCCCAAACTTAAATCGAAACAAGAGTTGAGACTTAAGTTTGCAAAAAGTGGTGAGACTTACCCTTGTAGTTTCCATTGATGATCTTCTTGTTGAGAAGTAACCGCATCCACACGACTCAAGCTATGCCCACCACGCACTAGCACCCCCAAACTTAACTCGAGACAAGAGTCACAAATTAAGTTTGCAACAAATGGTGGAACATGTCAACTTGAATCCATGAAGCATTTATCTTTTCTTCAATGAGCATTTTTCTCCATGAGCACAATCAACCTACAAGTCCAAAACAAACAAACAACAAAAACAAAGCAATAAAGCTAGTGATGGGGTGCCTCCCATCAAGCGCTAAGTTTAACGTCTTCAAGCTAGACGAATTTTGAGATCATCTTTCAAATAGAGTATCCACAAAGAGGGTCTCCCTTTGTGATGGATCCACATAGTGCTTCACACGATGACCATTGACCAAGAACTCTCCCCCGTTCTCATCCATAACCTTTAGAGCTCCCCCATCAAGTACTTCCTTTACCACATAAGGTCCTCTCCATTTGGACTTCAACTTGCCCGGGAAAAGTCTTAGTCGAGAATTGAATACCAACACCTTTTTACCCTTTTCAAAGCTCTTTTTCCTCAAACGAGCATCATGCCACCTCTTGGTTTTCTCCTTTAAAATCCTTGAGCTTTCATAAGCATTTTCTCTAAATTCCTCAAGCTCATTCAATTGTAAGAATCTTACCTTCTTCGAAGCTTTCATGTCAAAATTCAACTTCTTAATGGCCCAATAAGCTTTATGCTCTAACTCCATGGGAAGATGATAAGACTTGCCATAGACAATTTGAAAAGGAGACATACCAAGAGTGGTCTTGAATGCGGTTCGAAAGGCCCACAATGCATCATCAAGTTTATTAGACCAATCCTTTCTACTCACACTCACTGTTTTCTCCAAGACTTGCTTGATTTGTCGGTTAGAAATTTCAGCTTGACCATTCGTTTGAGGGTGATATGGAGTAGACACTCGATGCTTCACTCCATAAGTCTTGAGAATGTTCTCCATGAGCTTATTTATGAAGTGACTACCCCCATCACTTACCAACACTCTAGGTACTCCAAACCTTGTGAAGATATGCTTCTTTAGAAACCCCATGACCACTCTAGCATCACTTGTTCTTGAAGGTATGGCCTCAACCCATTTCGATACATAGTCAACCGCCAATAGGATGTATAGGAATCCATTAGATTGAGGAAATGGTCCCATGAAATCGATGCCCCACACATCAAATATCTTCACTTCTTGAAAGATATCCATGGCTTTCATAGCATCCACTCCAAATATAGACCCTCCGGATGAGGCATCTACATGCATCCGATGTTGTCCACTCAACCCTTGTTAAAAGAAAGCCACTTGTTGATTCTCATGAAAATCATGTTGAGAACACTTTCGGAGCATCTCTTTGTAGCGTTCCCATGCTTCATAAAAATTTTCATCCGGAAGTTGCCTAAATTGAGTGATAAGGCTTTTCAATTGGAGCGTCTTTGAAGGAGGAAAGTACTTGTTTAGGAACCTTTGCTCAAGATCTTCCCATGTATTACAACTTCCCAAAGGAATTGTATTGTACCATGCTTTAGCCTTGTCTCTTAAAGAAAAAGAGGACAACCTCATTCGAATAGCATCCTCCGACACTCCCTTCATCTTCACGGTATTTGCAACCTCCAAGAAAGTAGATAGATGAGTGTTCGGGTCTTCAAGAGGACCTCCCCCAAACTGATTTGCTTTGACCATGTTGATCAATCCGGTCTTAATTTCATAATCATTGACTTGAACCGGAGGAACCATATTGTGCACGGCTCTCGGTTGAAAGTAATCCCGAATTGCTCTAGGCCTTGGCAACTCTTGTTGTTGAAATATCCTTTGAGCTTCTTGATTGGCAAGCAATTGCATATACTCTTGATTTTGAGCAAAGAAATTCCTCATTATCTCCGCTTGATTCTCTTGCACTCCTTCTTGTACCCCCCTTTGATCTTGTAAAGGATCTTGGGGTGGGTCATAATTAACATTGTCTCCCCGTTGATTCTCCATTTTTGTTCCTTTTCTAGCTTTACGCCTCTCTCGCTTCCTTTGTCGTGCGGTCCTTTCAATCTCCAAATTCAAAGGAATGATCGATTGATTTTCCTTTGATCTTGTGATCTTAAAACACCTAAGAAAAGGCCAAGAGTGAGATCACAAACACAAATAATAAATAAAGTAAAAATAAAATAAAAAGTATCCTTATCAAGAACAACTAAAACAATAACACAGTACTCGACTAGTCCGTCAAACTCCCCTTTGGCAACGGCGCCATTTTCTTGTTTGCCTAATTTGTAGCACTCACGAGCAAGAATACTCGATCGTTGTAGTAGTATATCCCAAGAAAAATTATCAATCCACAAAGGAGTTATGTTCGGACTAGCAAAATACGTGAGCTCATGTTCATGTTGTTTTTGTAAAGATGATCGGGGGTTTTGAGATGATTAACAACTAAAACAAGTAACAAGTAAATAAGAATAACAAATAAGAGAAATGACAAGTAAAGAAAATCGGTGCTAAAGTTCAAGTGTGAAAAACATGGGATTAGAAACATCCAAGCATACTCAATTTATATTATCATGCAAAAGGAATTCAACTTAATTGATGTAAACTAAGGGTGATCACGATTGTATCCTAAGCTCCCTTTCGGGTTACAAAGGTTGTTGATCCATTTTTGACTCCCAAAAGCACTTAAGATCAAAGCCCAATATTAACCCCTTCCATCTAGGTACTAGTTAGATTAAACTCTCCCTTTTTGTGTACTAAGGCCAACGAATGGATTGGTTCCCCTCATTGAATTCAAATATCCTTTCGGTCAAACCCAAACTCAATGTCTATTCATGCCTTCCTAATACTATAGAGGGTCGTTTCCGTCTCACTCCAAGCAATACATACATGAACATCATGATAGCATTTAATTACCACAAATAATCCATTGATCAACAATCCATTAAACCAATAAACATTCATGAATAACAAACCATGCCATCACAACATCAAGACAATTAAACTCCATGAATAGAAATCAACATCAATTAAATCAAAAACCAATTTAATCCACATGATAATATAAATCTAATATGCTCTTCATATTCCTAATCCCACTAGAGGGATTAGTCTAACATGATAAAAGTAATAAAACAAATAAATGATTTATTACAAATACCCATAGTCTTAGATCTAAAAAAATACAAAATGAATGGATTCTTCCCTATCAATTTCTTGAAGAGAATCTTCTATTCCTCTTTATCTCCATCTCTAGCTCTTGATTTTGAAGTCTTTAGCACCAAAAATGGAAGATTTGATGGGTGGATGAAGATGGATCAAGATGGATGAAGGTGGATGAAGATGATGGTGGAAAATAGAAGAAATGGTGTGTGATGTGTGTGTAGATGATGGGAATTTTCGGATCCTTTTCCAATTGTTGAATAAAGGGGTATTTATACCCCTATGGAGGCTTCTAGAAGGATCTGGAAATATCTGCAGGAACATACACGACACGAGTCGTGCTCTGCAACACGGCCACGAGGTGGCCGTGTTGTGTCTTCTGATGCTGCCGCACGGCCTCGCCTTACAGGGCCGTGTTACGCAACACGGCTCGTGTGCTGCAACACGAGTCGTGTGTTGTAACACGGGCACAGGGTGATCGTGTTGGCTCTTTTGATGTCGGCAAACGGCCATTTTTTACAAGGCCGTGTTGATGTCACGGCTCGTGCTTCCAACTCGACTCGTGCAACTGGACACGGCCTTAAGTTGCCCGTGTTGAATGACTAGGTGTCGCTGCACGGCCAACTCTTACAGGGCCGTGTTGGCTACACGGCCCGTGTTGGTGCTGGCTCCTGTATTTCTTCACTGTTTTGGCTCGTTCTCCCTCGTTTCAACTCCAAATTGAGATCCGTTTTTCCCTACATCTTCCTTATCATGTTTAGCATCCAATAAAAAGTGAAAATCTTAAGTTTAAGCTCATTCACACATATTTCAATAAAAATACAAAACACAACCAAATAACATATAAAATACGGATAAAATAATACGAAAACACATATAAAAAGACACTAAAATGTAGGTGAAAATAGCTCTAATCAGATTGGCCAACTGATAGAGTTAGAGGTACGTATGTCCTTGGGAAGGTAGCTCAGGTTGAGAAAGCAATGATGAAAGCAAGTAGAGAGGATGAGATCGTCTCTGGCTTGTCCAATATCAACAAGCTACTTGTATCCCAACAGAAGCAAATCAGCAAATTATCTCAGCGCGTACCAATCATGCAGCAGGAACTAATGAAAGAGGGTCCAATCCAAGAGGAGTTGGAAGAGGCACACTATGCCATGGGTCAAAGTATTCAAGGGGCTAGGTATCAAGATCAAGAAAACCGGAACTACCAAGGAAACTATCAAGGAAACTTTAATAATCGTGGTCCCCCGGGTGGTTATCAATAGCAGAGGAGGCCGGAGTTCTCATGGAGCAATCCGAATAATGTGATTCAACCTCCGATGGGTGTTGATCTGGGTGCTAAGGTGGAAGAAGGGAAATCGGGTCTTGAGGATACTGTGAACAGGTATATTGCCAAGAATGATGAAAGAGTTAACCACCTGGAGGCAAAACTTGAGAAGAAAATCGATGCAAACCATGAGGTTATATCAAAGCAGGTGAAGGACCTTACGTTATTGATGGGGGAGATGGCAGGAAATGTTAACAAGCTTACTCAAACTCTTGAGAAGGGAAAGTGTCCGTCTCAAAGTATTGAGAATCCAAGGTCCTGCAACGCCATCATATTAAGATCGGGAACGCAGTACGAGGGACCCATGAGGCCGAAATCAAATTTGGACATGTCCAGGGCCAGGTTCGATCATGGTTCGACCAACATTGAAAGTTGAACCATACAGGGGAGGACGAACCAACACACTGGACATGATCAGGAGAGATTGCAGCATCGGTTCGACCAAACTGCAGATGGTTCGACCTGGCATACAGGTCGAACCTTGGTCGAACCCGACAACTCGGAGCACTCTATTTTTCCAGAACACCGGTTCGACCAAATCAATCATGGTTCGACCTATCCTATAGGTCGAACCCAGGTCGAACCGCACCGCCATGAGCACTCTGTTTTGTCGCAGCAACGGTTCGACCACGACGTTCATGGTTCGACCTCTCAAACAGGTCGAACCCTGGTCTAATCGGATGGCGGAAGGAGTACAGCAGGTAGGTTCGACCTAGGTGCCCAGGTTCGACCTATTCCACAGGTCGAACCCAGGTCGAACCTCAAATTCAAAAAGAGAGCCGTTGTCCAGAAGCAAGGTTCGACCAGTACGTACCTGGTTCGACCTGTTCCACAGGTCGAACCCTGGTCGAACCCCACCAGAATTTGCCTGTTGCTACTCCGAACACTCTCGATGATGTTGATGCTACTCCAGTGGTTTGAAATGAGCAAAGTACAGAGATCATAGCTGAGAAAAAATGGGAGAGAGCCAAGCGATTGAGAGCCGAAAAGGAGAAAGCGGAGAAGGTTGATCATGATGAATGGGGGATTCCCAAAACAAAGATACCTTCGATGTTTCCTTACAAGTTTGTGAAGAAGGGATTGGAAGAGAAGTTCAAGAAGTTTTCAGAGATAATAAATAAGATAAGCTTGAGCATTCCTTTCTCAGAGGCAATCATCGAGATGCCGTACTATGCCCGATTTCTTAAAGATATATTGTTGAAGAAGCGAAGCTTAACTGGAATTAAAACAGTGAATTTATCTGAAAATTGCAGCTCAATCATTCAAAGGAAGCTGCCACAGAAGATGAAGGATCCGGGGAGCTTCACTATTCTATGTGAGATCGGAAAGAGGCCGGCACGGCGAGCTTTGTGTGATCTAGGGGCAAGCATCAATTTGATGACTTTGTCCATCTTTCAGAGGGTTGGTTTGGGGGAGCTTACCCCTACAACAGTGGTTCTCCAATTGGCGGATAGGTCAATGACGTTTCCAAAAGGTATAATTGAAGACGTTCTCGTCAAGGTGGAGAAGCTAGTATTTCCTGTGGATTTCCTTATTCTAGAAATGGAAGAAGACAAGGATAATATCCCTTTAATCTTGGGGAGACCTTTCCTTGCTACTGCCGGAGCAATGATTGATGTTCAGAAAGGAGAGCTTAGACTTCGAATGGACAAAGAAGAAGTTCTTTTCAACTTGGACAAAGCGATGAAGATGCCCATGGAGTCACAGTGTTATAGTATTGACGTAGTGGAGGAGATTGTGAAAGAGGATATGTCTCTAATCCTGTCAAAGGATCCCCTTGAGACATGTCTGATGGAGTCTCTTACTTATCCCACTACGGAGCTTGACGGATTTTCCAACGAGGTATGTATTGACTTTCTTGAGAACTTACTTGCTTTGGGTGATGCTAGGTATGCATTGGAGAAAGCTAAGGCTGAAGAAGCGAACGGGTCTAGGAAGTACTTGCCGTTGGAGAGAGAGAGCACTCCGATGGAAGAAAAGAAAGAGGAGCTAAAACCGTTATCGGAACACTTGACGTATGCTTATCTTGGTGACAATGAAAAAGATCCATCAGGTGATTCGGACTTCAAGAGGAAGATTGACCCAGAGGAGTCTACACGGTCATGGGATGAAGGTAGTTCTAATGATCATATTTTTGTGAGCGAGAAAGGTGCCGTGCTGACTATAGACAAAGAAAGAGAAGATGATGCCTACTTGAAGCCTCCTAACTTACCACCGGATACCAACAAATTTGAAAGTCCTTTCTCTCGTTCTTATCCTGACTTTGATCTTGATGGAGATAGGAGTTATTCCAAAATTGAATGGAAGATTGACAGGAATGAGAAGAGAAAGTTGGAGAAAGGAGATTCGACTGATCATATGGTGCCAAGAATGGTAAGGTGGTTAGTGAGGTTAGTAAGAGGGGGAGAAAGTATTGGAAGGTGAGGATGCGACGAGACCGTCCTCTGATAAAGTAGTATTCAAAGTGGTATCATCGTGACTCTCCGACGTTAAACATGAGCGCATGTTGGGGGCTTTCCCTCCCGTTTTAATGCTTTATTTCTTTTGTGTAAGTAAGAAATTTTTATATTTGAAGTGCTTACTTATCGGCAATTACATCTCTTTTCAAACTTAGTTTCAACTATAGTTTCTACTAAGTTTGGGGGGGTTGTGATGTACTTACCTTGTTAAGCACCGATAGTATAATCTTTTCTTTGTGATGTTTGTTAGGGGAGTTGGTTTTTGCGCCATATTTAAAATTTTAATCGATTTTGATGTGGCGATTTTTACAACTTGCCTAATGTTTAGTGGGTTTTGGTTATGTTTTCTTTTACGGAGTTACTCATGAATAATATTTTGTGGAATAATTTTTGATGAGGTTGTGCTCTAGTTAGTACCTAATGATTCGTATTGAAGTTTGAAGTGTGTAAGGATTGAAGAACACTCAGTTTGGAGGCTTAGAAGGGTGGTTCGACCAAAGCTAGGGCAGGTTCGACCAAAGCCTGGAGGTCGAACCGAGCAGAGGAAGTCGAACCGACGCAGAAAAACATCCAGCGAGGTGGTTCGACCAGATCATTCTAGGTTCGACCTGTCTAACAGGTCGAACCAAGGTCGAACCCGAGGTCTTAAATCATGCAGTAGGGTGGTTCGACCTGAGTGGATATGGTTCGATCTGCTTGGAAGGTCGAACCCGAGGTCGAACCAGTTCGTTCAGAGCACTCTGTTTTCCAGAAGATTGGTTCGACCAACACAAGGGTGGTTCGACCTGTCCAACAAGTCGAACCTAGGTCGAACCAAGAAGAACATTTGTCCAGAAGGTAGGTTTGACCTCGTCATCCATGGTTCGACCTGTTCAAGAGGTCGAACCTGAGGTCGAACCAAGCCAGGTACGCGTTTTAAGTTGATTTTTCAGAAGGGTTCGATCACTTTTTCAAAACACCAAACCCCGAACTCTCTTCGAACCTCTACACTCTTGCACAAATTCTTCAATTACACTTGATTGCACACCGATTACACAACATTACACCTTGAATTTACGAATTGGGCGCGGATTTGGGCGATTTTCGTCGCAAAATCAGGGCTCCAGTCGCGATTCTTAAGTGTGTGTGTGATTCGATCATTTGTTTACCATGGGCAAGTCAAAAGGTACATTCTTCCAACTTAATTACTCTAGTATTGAAGGTTTAGGTATGCAATTCGTTGTGGTTAGGAGGATTGAGGTTGAATTTGGTTGGTTTTCATGGTAAATGTTGATAACTTGATTTGATTCATTTAAATTCATGTTTGTTGGTGGAGAATGTTTGATTATAGATTGAACTTGATGGTATATATGAATTGATCAACAATTTTGTGCATCTATTAAGATAAGCATGTTAGTTTAGTTAAAATTGATGATAGTTGGAGTGGTTCATGAAGTTCAATTGTTGAAATTTTTGGTGGAATTGCTTGAATTGCTTAATGCATGCTTGTTGGTTATGTTTTGATGATTAAAGAACGTGTGATTGAATATGTTTTGAGCATGTTGAATAAGCAAGTGGTGTTGAGATGTTAGTTTGAGTGATTATGCATGGATGCTTGAAGTTTTGAGTAGAGTATAGGTTATGCTAGTTAAATACTTGTGTTCTTATTTTGTTGGTTGTGTTAAAATAGTTGTTTTCAGGAAAGGGACAAGGATCAAGTAAGGGTAAAGGTAGAGCAGAGGAAGTAAGATCGAAGAAGAGGCAAGACAGGCCTTCGAATGTGGACACAGTGACTAGGAAGCTGAGGCTACAAGATCGTTTACTCGAGAACTTCAAAATTCAAATGCAAAACTGGGATGAGATTAAAGAAAAATGGGAAGAAGTCTCGGATAAGATAGCTCGTACTCGATACCAAGATAATGAGGCGATGAGGATAATGAGAATTGGGAATGACATTTTCTGGATGTTTGATCAAGTGGGTATCCGGAGGTTTATGGAGATAAAGAAGCCGACGTATTTCCATGTTACAGCGGAAGTAGTTTGCTCATTTGAGATGGTGAAGGACCCGCTTGGGTACCCGTATCAGTGTACGTTTCAGCTTGGTTGAGTGAGTAGGAGATGGACGTCTGAGGATTTTAATGAGCTGTTTGAGACGCCTTTGGGAATCTCTCGTTTGGAGAATAGTGCGTTCAACGCTAATAGGTTTTGGAGAGAGATCACAGGGGAGATTGGAGATTATAAGATTAGGCAGGCTCGTGCTTCTTCGATAAAGAATCCAGTTTTGAGGTACATGGATCGTGTTTTGAGCAACACGTTGTTCGGCCGCTGATTAGAGCTATTTTCACCTAGATTTTAGTGTCTTTTTATATGTGTTTTCGTATTATTTTATCCGTATTTTATGTGTTATTTGGTTATGTTTTGTGTTTTTATTGAAATGTGTGTGAATGAGCTTAAACCTATGATTTTCACTTTTTATTGGATTTTAGATATGATAAGGAAGGCGTAGGAAAAAGCGGATCTAAATTCGGAGTTGAAACGAAGGAGAACGAGCCGAAACAAAATGTGAAAAATAGGGGCATGCACCAACACGGGCCGTGTACGGAACACGGCCCTGTAAGAAGTGGCCGTGTGCCGATATCAGAAGATCCAACACGACCACCCTGTGCCCGTGTTACAACACATGAGCCGTGTTGCAGTACACGAGCCGTGTTGCATAACACGGCCCTGTAAGAAGCGGTCGTGTGTCGATATAAGAAGATCCAACACGGCCACCTTGTGGCCGTGTTGCAACACACGAGCCGTGTTGCAGTACACGAGCAGTGTTGCGTAACACGGCCCTGTAAGGAGAGGCCGTGCGGCAGCATCAGAAGACACAACACGGCCACCTTGTGGCCGTGTTGCAAAGCACGACTCGTGCCGTGTAAAATTCTGCTGAAATTTCCAGATCCTTCTAGAAGCCTCCATAGGGGTATAAATACCCCTTTATTCAAGTTGACATGTTCCACAACTTGTTGCAAACTTAATTTGTGACTCTTGTCTCGAGTTAAGTTTGGGGGGTGCTAGTGCATGGTGAACATAACTTGATTCGTTTGGATGCAGTTACTTCTCAACAAGAAGATCATCAATGGAAACTACAAGGGTAAGTCTCACCACTTTTTGCAAACTTAAGTCTCAACTCTTGTTTCGATTTAAGTTTGGGGGGAGAGTGTGTGGTGTGACTCACCACTTGAGTATGATTCTTGTAAAATTGGGTCAATTTTAAAATTTTTCTCATGAGTTTGGGTTTGATTTTGGTATGATTGGTGGTGTTGAAGTGCATGATAGTCCATATTTGTAATGAAATTGTTGAACTAATGGTGTTTGTTGAGTGTTTGAGCATGAATGAGAGGTATTGGAAGCATGATGGAGCTTGAAGCTAACGTTTTCCTTACCAAATGCCTATTGAGGGAGTACTCTACACCTTATCATTTTATTACTTGAAATGAATTGATTTTGATTTGGATTGTTGTGACTAGCATACTACTTCATTTGTTATGTTTGTGGGAGGTTTACTTTCGTATATTTGGATTTCCTTTTCAATAAAGGTTGGGATGAATGTGTGCATAATTTTCTTATGGATGATGGTATTTTGTGTTTTTGCATGTTTTGTGTTTTTGTTGTGTCTTGTTTGTTGAGTCCTTATTTGTATGTTGTGTGTATTTTCATTCTTGTCTTGGGATGTTTGGTGGTTTGTTTAGGGATGTCGTGAGTCATTTTTGAACGTGAGTGATGATATGTTGTGGTGATAAGTGATGACAAATTATGATTAAGAATCTCTACACTTTCAAATTGTGACATGTTTTACTTAACTTGTTCAGTTTTGAGATGAATGTGGTGTAATAAGTTTCTTAAGGTCCGAGCACAAGCTTGTGAGCATTTGAGCCTCAACCATGCATACATGGTATTTCTTCATGAGTGGATCGGTTGTGTTTGATAAGTTA
Source organism: Pogostemon cablin (assembly GCA_023678885.1). Lineage (NCBI taxonomy): Eukaryota > Viridiplantae > Streptophyta > Magnoliopsida > Lamiales > Lamiaceae > Pogostemon > Pogostemon cablin. The sequence continues at coordinate 15,429,519 of CM042965.1, read as the reverse complement.
GAACTTGCTCAAGGACTATAGGAACGAGCCCAATTAGTGGAGATTAGTGAAATGATCTAAGGCCATCCTTGTTATTATAGTCATTGCCATATATGTTCCCTACCATGAACATCATCCTTAGTTAACCATTTTGAGCCTTTAAGCCTATTTTTTGTAAATTTAGCACATTCCAAGCCTTAATTATCCATTCAAGCTTATATATACCTTTGTGTGGGTGATTGAGGAGATGGTAGTTAGAAAGGATTGATTGATAATCAAAAGAAGTAAAGGACATGGTAAACAAGCAAGAAAAAGGATGAAAAGAGCAACAACAAGAAGGCACATACAACCTCAAAGTTAGAAAAGGAGCAAATCAACATCAAAATGCTCAAGTAAACAAAATTCAAAGATAGAAAGCATGCATCAAAAGAAGCTCAATCCAAGGAAAGTTAATGAATAGTGCTTGAGATTTGTAAAGATAAGTAAGGAAGAAAAGAAAGTGAAGAAGTTGAGGAAATTGGCCATCTCTTTGATTACTTACACATGATTAGTCACTCTTATCCATATACTTCCTACCCTACCAAAAAGCCTATCATTACAGCCTTAATGAAAGACCTTTTTGATCATTGATTGAAACTTTGGTGGTTTGTGAATGTAGTCCACGAGCAAGCTTATAGCGAGTCAAGCCAATCGGTTGATGAGTGTTGCTTTACCCTACTTTAAAGAGTGTTGAGAGACATTTATAACTTATGTGAGGCTTGGTCCAAAAAAGGGACTGTATTACATTTTATTCTCTTGTGATTGAACTTGCTAATTCTTCATGTTATGATTTTAATGTTGTAGGATGACTTAGCATAGTTTGTAGTTGTTATCGCTAACGATGTGTTATTACTTATGCTCATTTAGTTTTTTTTTTCTAGGTGAAAATTTCTCCTTTTGGTTTATCTTTTTCGTTGCTCGGGGACGAGCAACACCTTAAGTTTGGGGGGTTGATTAGAGCTATTTTCACCTAGATTTTAGTGTCTTTTTATATGTATTTTCGTATTATTTTATCCGTATTTTATGTGTTATTTGGTTATATTTTGTGTTTTTATTGAAATGTGTGTGAATGAGCTTAAACCTATGATTTTAACTTTTTATTGGATTTTAGATATGATAAGGAAGGCGTAGGAAAAAGCGGATCTAAATTCGGAGTTGAAACGAAGGAGAACGAGCCGAAACAAAATGTGAAAAACAGGGGCATGCACCAACACGGGCCGTGTACGGAACACGGCCCTATAAGAAGTGGCCGTGTGCCGACATCAGAAGATCCAACACGACCACCCTGTGCCCGTGTTACAACACACGAGCCGTGTTGCAGTACACGAGCCGTGTTGCGTAACACGGCCCTGTAAGAAGCGGTCGTGTGCCGACATAAGAAGATCCAACACGGCCACCTTGTGGCCGTGTTGCAACACACGAGCCGTGTTGCAGTACACGAGCCGTGTTGCGTAACACGGCCCTGTAAGGAGAGGCCGTGCGGCAGCATCAGAAGACACAACACGGCCACCTTGTGGCCGTGTTGCAAAGCACGACTCGTGCCGTGTAAAATTCTGCTGAAATTTCCAGATCCTTCTAGAAGCCTCCATAGGGGTATAAATACCCCTTTATTCAATAATTGAAAAAAGATCCGAAATTCCCATCCTCTACACACACATCACACACCATTTCTTCCATTTTCCACCATCATCTTCATCCATCTTGATCCATCTCCATCATCTCCATTAATTATCCATCAAAACTTCATCCCTTCCATTGGGTGTGAGAGATCTCAAGAAATCAAGAGCTAGAGTTGGAGATCCATGAGTATTGAAGATTCTCTATAAGAAATTGCTAGGGAAGATTCACATCTCTTTTGATTTTCTTTTGGATTTAGACTATGGATATTTGTAATGAATCATTTATTTGTTTTGTTACCCTTATCATGTTAGGCTAATCCCTCTAGTGGGATTAGGAACATGAAGAGCATATTAGATTTGTATTATCATGTGGATTAAATTGGTTGTTGATTTAATTGATGTTGATTTCTATTCATGGAGTTTATTTGTCTTGATGTTGTGATGGCATGGTTTGTTATTCATAATTGATTATTGGTTTAATGGATTGTTGATCAATGAATTGATTTATGGTGATTAAATGCTATCATAATGTTCATGTATGTATTGCTTGGAGTGAGACGGAAACGACCCTCTATAGTATTAGGAAGGGATGAATAGACATTGAGTTTGGGTTTGACCGAAAGGATATTTGAATTCAATGAGGGGAACCAATCCATTCGTTGGCCTTAGTACACAAAAAGGGAGAGTTTAATCTAACTAGTACTTAGATGGAAGGGGTTAGTGTTGGGCTTTGATCTTAAGTGCTTTTGGGAGTCTAAAATGGATCGACAACCTTTGTAACCCGAAAGGGAGCTTAAGATACAATCGTGATCACCCTTAGTCTACAACAATTGAGTTGAATTCCTTTTGCATGATAATATGAATCAAGTGTGCTTGGATGTTTCTAATCCCATGTTTTTCCATACTTGAACTTTAGCACCCATTTTCTTTACTTGTTATTCATCTTTACTTGTCATTTCTCCTATTCGCTCTCTTATTTACTTGCTACTTGCTTTAGTTGTTAATCATCTCAAAACCCCCGATCATCTTTACAAAAACAACATGAATATGAGCTCGCGTATTTTGCTAGTCTGAACATAACTCCTTTGTGGATTGATAATTTTTCTTGGGATATACTACTACAATGATCGAGTATTCTTTCTCGTGAGTGCTACAAAAATAGGCAAACACCTGCTCAGAGGGGAGTGTTGTGTCTAGAGAAGAGCTTTACGCCTTGTGGTGTATGCTAAATGGGGTGCTGTTCAATGTTGGAGCGTATTTCATTGCACAGCTACATCGATTCAGGACCATTGGGTTTCAAAAGGTGAATATTGGAGGGTTACTGACGATTGTGGCTGAGCATTATAACTTGGATTTCACTGGCATCACACCCGTTACAGGAGAGCCCGATTTGGTGATGTTTACATGCATGAAGGGAGGATTTGCCCATTTCAAAGATGGAGATTGGTTCTTCATGAGGGGACTCAAGCCTTTCGATTTTATGTTCCCCTTCGATGTGAGTAACTTGACTACTATCCGGGTGGCGAGGAACAAATTGATGGATTTTCTCGGACACAACGCCTTATCCGTGACAGTGAAGTCGGGTGGTAATTGGAGGACTGTATCGCAGATGTGTGCGGATGGTAGGATGGCGGAGTTAAAGGAGATTGTTGATCGAGGAGAGTTCCATCCACCACAGCAGCCCGAGGAGGAAGAGCAGCCCGAGGAGGAGCAGCAGGATGAAGAGATGCCAATGCAGCACGATGCACCTCAGCATGAGCCAGCACCGCGTCAGCAGCGGGCTGTCCCGAATGATACACGGGAGCAGCTTCGCCTTATTAATGAATAGCTGGTCACGATCGTTGCTAGCCAGCAGGAGACGAATCGACAGCTTGCACTCACCAACGCCAACTATGCTACGCTGAATGAGAGGTATACTGCTTTGAATGAAAAAGTTGGTAGGTTGGGTGATCGAGTGGATTACTTGGATAGACACATCGGTGATCTACACCGGATTGTGGAGCGGAGGCTTGATGATGAGGATGATGATGATGAGGATGATGATGCTCCGGATGAGTAGTTTGGTTCAGGTTTTCTTTGGTTTCCTCCGATTCATCTTGATTCCATTATTTTTCTTTTGGGGTGTGATTCATGCGTGAGTGGAATGTATAGTGATATCGATTGATAGATGCTTGTATGATTGATTGGGTATAAGCTTGTTGATTTTGTGCATTCATATGTTCATGTATTAATTTCTATTGATGAAAGGCATGTATAATTTGATAAGTATGTTGAGTTTGTGTGGAATTGATCTTAATTATGTGCTATGAGGAGTACTAGGATTACCCATGTGAGGATTTGAGCTTTCTAATCATATTTGATCATAATTATTTTATTCTTGAGAGGATCATTCATATGAACGTATTCTAGAACTTGGCTTGGAGTCTTGTGTGAGACTTATGATTGATAAATTGCTAGGACATGATCTTAGGCCATTATTTTGTGATTAAGCTACTTAGCCAAATTTTATCCTTCCTAATGATCTTATTAACCCTTGGATGCCTTGTTGGGCCGTTAAAGCTTTTCTTTGGTAGCCAAAGTAAATAACCTTATAAACCTTTATTTGAGCTTGATTAACCTATTCATTGGTAGAGAGAGTTGAGGTGAGTAAGTGTTGCAAGAAGAAAGAGGAAGATAGAATATGGTTGGATGAAAAGAATATGGTTAAATCTTGTTTAGGGGTAGTGCCTGAAACTGGTACCCCGATAGATTTTATACTTAGTACACGAAGCTTAGCAGCTGATGGCATATACAAGAGAAGAAGAGTAGTGCCTAAAACTGGTACTCGAATTGTCTAACGAGATGATGTTGATGCACGAAAAAGAAGGAAAATTCATGAAAAGAAGAGGAGAACTTGGAGGAGACATTGCAGCAAGAAGTAGAAATCAAGAACCTCCAAGGTAACTCTCTACTAGTGTCTTAAGTCACTTACCTAAATTTTCTTACCTTTTTCCAAAGAGCCAACATTATAACCCAAAAACAAGTCCTTTGTGATCCTAGTGAAGAGTTGATTATAAGTTGATTTTTGAGACCTTTGTCAAGCTTATGGTTACGCGTAAATATGGATTGATATGAGTGTTTATATTAACCTATATAGTGCCTCACGCACTTGAGTGAAAGAGAGTAAATACTTATCTTGTGAGCTAGATTACTTAGTACTCCGAATGGTGTGTGATTGGATTGGTTTGGCATAAGTGATATATATGAAGGAATTAATACTTGTTTGATTTAATGAAGTTGCATGTGTGATATGTGTTGTACTTTATCTTGGTGAATTATACACGACTTCTGTGGTTTGATTTGGTTGCCTCGGGACGAGCAACATGTAAGTTTGGGGGTTTGATGAGTGTGTAAATGCACAAGTTTGGCACCAAGTTTTGTGCTAGTTTTGGAGAGTTTTGATGTGGAAATAGGTGGAAAACCTATATATATTGTGAATTAGCATGAATCAGGTGTTGGTGGAGCTATTTGAGTGATTTTCATAGCAAAAACAGAGTGGAAGTGCCAAGAATCGAATACACGAAGTCGAGACCATGCGAACCGCCAAGAAAAAATATGGGTTCGACCTGTTGGAGGAGGGTTCGACCTCTCCAGCAGGTCGAACCAGGGTTGGAGAAGTGCAGGAAGTAGGTTCGACCACGACTCGAGGGGTTCGACCTGTTCATCAGGTCGAACCATGGTCGAACCAGTTCGTGAGAAGCTGGGTTCGACCACGACGTTGGGAGTTCGACCTGACAGTTGGCCGAACCAAGAGCAAAAATTGTCCAGTGATGAGGTTCGACCTGGGGTTCGACCAAGTCCTGAGAGGTTTGACTTGTTCAAGAGGTCGAACCTGTGCAGAATTCTTCCAGTAGCGGGGTTCGACTTAGGGTTCGACCTGTGGCTAGTGGTTCGACCTATTTGATGAGGTCGAACCTATGTGCGGAAACTTACCTTATCTGGATTGTTCGAGGCCAAAACGCATGGGATCACTTGAAAAGCCCATTCCAAGCCCTAGAGACGTGATTACAAGTATAAAAGAAGGCTCATGCAGTCCAAAAAAGAGAGCTTTTTAATCTAGAATCATAAGGAGATAAGAAGACGTGGATTGGAAGAGACGATCTTCCACCATCCGGAGGGCTGAGACAGAGGATCGGCTGGAGATTCAAGTAAGATCGGTCTATCTAACCATGGTTGTTCCTAGATCAATCATGGGCTAGAGCCACTTCGGTAGTTCTAGGGTTATGAAGGTTTCATGAGTTAAATTTGTATTTCGTGTGTATACTCCGTACAACACTACTTGTGATTTAGTTTATATAAGATTGCACATTTTTAATCCATACTCATAGTTGTTTTGTGCATCAATAATCGTTGTGTAATGTCTGAATGCATAACATGGTTATTGGTTGAGTGCGTTCACTAATGAGCAGGGTTCATTGTTATAATACTAAGTGAAGGGATTCCTAAGTCTTATTAAAACCGTCTTATATGAATGTTTGTTAATTGAATTGAATTCGGGTTAACAAGTAGGATAAAGAGTATAACTTTATAGTACCTACAAAGGGAGATCAAATTGGGTTAGAGTACTAAGTGCACGGGAAATAATTGATTATGATAGTACCTACAAAGGGGGGTAAAGTATACATCTTGCTCCGAGGATATTCACACGTGTCAAACGCTTATCTACTTGCGTCTATAGAGTAGATTTGCATGGGTTAGTGATGCGTCCATAAACTATAAGGCAGAGTCGGGCATCGACACACAAAAGTATGAATTAATGAATGAAACCGGATGACCTGACGAACTACCTATCATCTTACTTGACCACGACCTTCTATCTTTTCTTTTGTTATTTCGATTAATAGTTCCTACTCAATTTCAACATTATTATATTTCCAAATATTCTTAGTTTACTAGAGTATAATTGAATTGATATTTATCCGACCCTTGGGTACGATAATAACTTGATCACCTTCGAAACTACAATTGATATCCTTCACACTTGGGGATTAAATTGTATGTTGAGAACATACGAACAAGTCAGCGGCATAATTTGCATTCGTCAATCCCAGCTGCCTATTGTTCTCCTGCTAAATCGCATTCAGTGTGGCGAAGTGCTGAGCTTGCCAAAAATCTTGCTGCTGCTGTGGTGGTGGCTCATAAAACTCCTACTCATAAGGTTGTGGCTGTGGAGGCTGCACCGGATGAATACCCATCTCCAGATATACAAAAGCTGGCGGCGGCTGTGACTCTTCCTCTTCAAAGTCGGCTGGATCTCCTATTAAAACCATGTCCTCATCTAAGACAATCCCATGAGCGCACATATCAGCAAGAAGTCTCCAATCTCCTCTTCACAAACAAGTCTCTGAGATCACCTTGTGCTCCGTGGTATTCATCAATAAATTGTTGTTGACCCTAACGGAAGTGAGATCAACAATCGCCAGTGGAAATCTGAACGTACTAGGATTCTTTCCTCGGATAAACATCTAAGTATCATCTAGCCGCTCAATCAGTCCCATCATCACACATGATGTCAGGATCAAGTTTGGATCCCCTAAGATAGGCATGTGCCCGCTCAAATCGACTTTATAGCACTCCACTATCAAAGTGATGAGTCCTCCGATGTTTAAGCGCTGAAATCCATGAGTCGTGAACTTGTGAAGCTGATTGAAAAAGTACACCGCTACATTAAAGCGAACTCAATGAAGCATGCACCATAAAACATAAAGCTCTCCCCTGGGAATACAGCTTTCTTCGGATCTAGCAAACAGCGTGTTGCTCAAAATTCTATCCATGTAAGCAATCACGGGGTTATGAATGAAAGCAACCTTGGAAGTATTCGAATTATATCGCTCTCGCCTCCCAGTAATAGCTCTCCAAAACTCATCCGGCTTAAAATCATTATGCTCAACATCCGTCTCATTCTCACAGCCAATCAATTCATTAAACTCTCAGGCCCATATTGTCTGCTCCTGCCCGAATACCATAAGGAAGGTATCGGTCTCCATGCTCTATCCTTAACGTGTATAAGACCTCTGCAGTGATATGAAAATAGGTCTCTCTCTTCATCTCCATAAACTGAGTAATGCCTACTTGACCGAACATCCAATGAATATCATTGATAATATTCATCTCCCTCATCGCATGATCATCCTGATACCGCGTTCTTGTGATCTTTTGCGCTACTGCAGCCCACAACTCCTTCTTCTCCTCCCAATTTAGAATTTTGATGCCATAATCAGACGGCCTCCTCTTCTCCATCCTCATTTTCTTGACTATCTCTCCAAACAAAGGCGACCTAGGTCCCTTCCTCTTGGATGAAGAAGTAATCTCTTTTCCTACAAGAACAATACTTCAGTACATACCAAAAGAGATAGATACACTCATCCTAGACAAGCATGAATCCTACTCAAGACTTCAAATTCATGTGCTTCAAATAACTCAATCTCAAGTGTTCATTCAATCATAATTGCACTATACATTAACACCTTAATCAAGAATAATGGAAACTCTCTTAGTCTTATCACTACTCTACACAAACATGTTTTTATGTCACATAAACTTCAACCAAAAATCTAGCATGCTCATCTTCCACCCTCAATTGCACCACAACAATACTCCAATTCAATGAGCCCATACCTATTAATCGAAATTAACCTCAAGCCCATACTATACACACCATCAATTTCACAAAAATTCCACAATTCAACATAAATCAAACCATGAAAATTCAAGTGCAATTTCAAATAAGAACTTCAACAATTCAACAATCAAATCCAACCAAAACTATGTTTATTTCACTCACCCAATCTTTACTAAGCATAATCACTTTAATTCCAGAATAAACAGTGAGGAGAAACATACCTTTGCTTGACATGGTGTGCATGTGGTATTGACAATGAAAACCCCCAAAAATTTGAGTGTCTAGCCCTAAATCGGACTTGAAAACCCTCAAATTCGGATGTGGAAGTGTTTGGAAGGGTAGATTAGGGTGTAGGGAAGAATTTGGAGAGAAGACTTACGGTTTGAATCGGTGCTCGAGAGAAAGTGATGGAAGTATGTCGAACGGAATGAGAAACTAACCTTTTAAAACTGACTCCGAACTTCATTTGACTTGAGAGGGTTAGTCGAACAAGAGGTGAAAGTCGAGTAACTAGGAATTTTCCTTTAGAATTGGCGTCGTTCGACCTTCGTTCAACCAAAAGATCTTGGTCGAACAAGTGCTTGAAGTCGAGCAACCTGCCTAGTCGTTCCCCCTATTCTTCTCTGTCCTGCTCGACCTTCGTTCGACTTGCAGTCTCTGGTCGAACAACCCCTTTTAGTCGAGCAAACTCTCTGTAAGTTTTGTACATTTTGTTCGACCAGCGCTCGACCAAAACACCTTGGTTGAACAGCATGGTCCAGGTCGAACAACCTCTCTGGAAGAATTTGCACATTTTGTTCGACTTCTATTCGAGTTACCAGTTTAGTCGAACAACCTTGTCGAGGTCGAACAATCCTACTGGATGAATTTCGCATTTCGTTCGACCATTGCTCGATCAAACAGCATGGTCAAACAACCTCCTAGAAGTCGAACAACCTCTCGAACTCCATAAACTTCGTACTTTTCTCGTATTTCCCTACAATAATTAAACTATAAGACAACATCAAGTATCAAGATAGAAATTTCTAAGCTCGAAAACCACTTTAGACCATAAAACATCAAGTGTAACTCCGCAATGACACTTAAAAACAAAACACCACTAAACAATAGGGAAATTGCAAAAAATGACACATCAAAATCGGTTAAAGTTCTAATATACCGCAAAAAATAAACTCCCCTAGCAAACATTACAAAGAAAAGATTATACTCTCCGCGCTATGATGAGGTAAGTACATCACACCCCCCAAACTTAGTAGAAACTATAGTAAAAACTAAGTTTGCAAAGAGATGTAATTTCCGAATAAAAAGCACGTTAAATATAAAAATTTCTTACTCACACCAATGAAAAATAAAGCAGTAAAATGGGAGGAAAAGCCCCCAACAGACACTCTTGTTAACGTCGGAGAGTCACGACGGTACCAATTTAGTACAAGGTATCCTCAAAGATGACGCAAGCATCATTCGGTGACTTGTAATGCTTCAATCGATGCCCATTCACCGCGATAATGTCCCCATCTTAGTCCATAAGCTCAAAACTCCCCCCTCCATAGGCTCTATGGATAACGAACGGCCCCATCCACTTTATTTCAATTTTCCTGCGAAGAGCTTCAAACGAAAGTTAAAAAGTAATACCTCATCACCTTGCTTGAACTCCTTGTATGAGATCTTTGAATCATGACATTTCTTCATTCTCCCCTTATAGATCTCCAAATTCTTGTAAGCACGATTTCTGAACTCGTCCAATTGATTGATATGAGTCATCCTCAATTCCTTTTAATCCTTAAGAAACAAGTTCAAACTCCTCAATGCCCAAAAAGCTCGGTGTTGAATCTCTACGGGTAAGTGGCACAGCTTCCCATAGAATTTGATATGGTGACATATCCAACACCATCTTATAAGCAGTCCAGAACCCCCACAAAATATCATCAAGCTTTATAGCCCAATCCTTCCTGTTGGTTCTGACTACCTTCTCCAAAACTTGTTTTACTTGTCGGTTAGAGACTTCGGCTTGCCCATTCGCTTGAGGGTGATAGAGTGTAATAACCCTATGCTTGACTCCATAATACTTAAGCACCTTTTCAAGAAGCTTATTGATGAAGTGAGACCCTCCATCGCTGACTAGTGCTCTAGGAACTCCATAGCGGACAAATATATATTTCTTCAAGAAAGATAAAACAGTCCTTGAATCATTCACGCGAGTGGGATTGGCTTCCACCCACTTAGAAACATAACCCACTACTAAAAGAATGTAGAGAAATCCATTAGATGGGAGAAAAGGCCCTATAAAATCGATCCCCCATCCATCAAAGATCTCAACAACAATGATCGGCTGAAGTGGCATCTCATCTTTCCTACTTATGTTCCCCATCCTTTGACATCTATCGTATGTCGCCACATAGGTCTCACAATCTTTAAACAAGATAGGCCAATAAAGAGCAGATTGAAGTACCTTCGCTGCCGTCTTTTGAGCTCCGAAGTGCACTCCGTTAGGTTATGCATGGCAAAGACCAAGAACGCTCTCCATCTCCATCTTAGGCACACACCTACGGACTATGGAATCCGTACATATCTTGTAGATAAACGGATCATACCATATAAAAGTCTCAACATCCCGCTTGAATTTTGCAAGTTGATATCGGTTGAGATCTCTTGGAATTTCTCCTACAGCAATGTAATTCACATAATCCACATACCATGGATCCATCCATTGGGCAGCCACCACACATTCTCTCTCTGCTCCTTCAACAAACACTGTCATTATCTTCTCATCAGGGAACATCTCTTCTGTGTAATAAAAAGAATCATCACAATGTTCCCTTGTCTCCAACCTCGATAGGTGATCTGCCAAAACGTTTTATGTACCCTTCTTATCTCGGATCTCCATATCGAACTCCTGCAGAAGAAGAATCCATCTAATGATCTTTGGCTTCGTTTCCTTCTTCTCCATCAAATACCGGATCGCAGAGTGATCTATGTACACTATAGTCTTCATGCCAATTAAATACTCTCGAAACTTATTAAATGCATACACTACAGCCAAAAACTCATTTTCAGTCACCGTGTAGTTCTTTTGTGCAGCATCAAAAATCTTACTCGCATAGTAAATAATGCAAAACTTCTTATCCCTCAACTGCCCAAGCACCACTCCAAGTGTTAAATCACTTGCATCACACAAAAGTACAAACAGCTGAGTCCAATCCGGTGTGATCAAGATAGGTGCAGTAACAAGCACCTCTTTTAAAACCTGAAAAGCTGTTAAACATTCTTCATCAAAAATAAAAGGAACATCCTTTTCAAGTAAATGAGATAAGGGCTTGGAGTATTTCGAGAAGTCTTTTATGAATCTTCTATAAAAATCGGCGTGTCCAAGGAAAGACCGCACTCCCTTTTCATTAGTAGGTGGAGGAAGCTTCTCAATCGCCACCACCTTTGCTCTATCCACCTGCAATCCCTTGGCCGAAATATAATGGCTAAAAACAATCTCATCTCTTACCATAAAGTGGCACTTCTCCCAATTCAAGACAAGATTAGTTTCTTGGCATCTCTTCAAAATAGTAGTAAGGTTAGATAAACAAATATCAAATGAGGAACTAAATACAGAAAAATCATCCATAAAACCTACATGATCTTTTCTGTCAACCCATCAAATATGGCCATCATGCAACGCTGAAATATAGCAGGCGCATTACATAATCCAAAGGCATCTTTCTAAAGGCAAATGTTCCATAAGGGCAAGTAAAAGTAGTTTTTTCTTGATCCTTGGGTGCAATCATAATTTGATTATAACCCGAGTATCCATCCAAGAAATAATAAAACTCATACCCTGCAAGACGATCTAGCATTTGATCCATAAAAGGAAGGGGGAAATGGTCGTTGCATGTCATTCAGTTTCCTGTAATCCGTACACACACGCCATCCCTTAAGAATCGTAGTGGCTAATGTCTCACCATCCTCGTCTTTCAAAATAGTTATGCCCCCCTTCTTAGCTACTACATGCAATGAACTCACATGGGGGCTATCACTAATTGGATAAATAATTCCTGCATCAAGCCACGTTAGGATCTGCTTCCTAATCACTTCTTGAATAGCGAGATTCACCCTCCACTGATTCTGTATACTACTCTTGGCCTCATCTAACAATCTTATTTTATGCATGCAATATGAAGGACTAATACCTTTTAAATCATCAAGAGACCACCCAATCGCAGGCTTATACTTCCTAAGCACATCTAACAATTCCTCAAGTTGATCATCATCAAGGGAAGAAGATACAATTACTGGATATTTTCCATTGTCACCTAGGTAAGCATACTTCAAGTGCTCCGGTAGCGGTTTCAACCTCTCTTTCTTCTCTTCTTGAGGTGCGCTCTCTCTATCCAATGGTAGGTACTTCTTAGTCCACTTCACTTCTTCAATCTTGGTCCTTTTGGACTCATACCTGTCATCACCCAAAGCAAGCAAGTTTTTAAGAAATTCAATACATACCTCATTGGAGAGTTCATCTAGCTCTGTAGTGGGAAAAGTAAGAGACTCCGCCAAGTATGTCTCAAGAGGATCCTTCGACATGATCAAAGACATGTCTTCCTTCACAATCTCATCCACCATGTCTATACTATGATATTGTGTCTCCATCGGCATCTTCATTGCTTTGTCAAGATTGAATAAGATCTCTTCTTTATCCATCCTCAGCCTTAGCTCACCCTTTTGCATATCAATCATAGCTCCCGCAGTCGCAAGGAAATGTCTCCCTAAGATTAGAGGGATATTATCCTTGTTATCTTCCATCTCAAGTACAATAAAGTCCACAGGAAAGACAAGCTTCTCTACTTTGACAAGAACGTCTTCAATCACACCCTTCGGAAAGGTCATAGACCTATCTGCTAATTATAGAGCCACCGATGTGGGAGTTAACTCCCCCAAACAAAGTCTTTTAAAGATGGACAAAGGCATCAAATTGATAATTTCCCCAAGATCGCACAAGGCTCGCCATGCTGGCCCCTTTCCAATTTCACATAAGATAGTAAAGCTTTCCAGATCTTTCAACTTAGCTGGTAGCTTTCTTTGTATAATCGAGCTGCAATTCTCCGACAAATTCACTGTTTCAATTCCGTTTAAGCTTATCTTCTTCAAAAGTATATCCTTCAAAAAATTAGCATAATACGGCATTTCCAAGATCGCTTTAGAGAAAGGAATGTTCAAGCTTATTTTGTTTATGATATCTGAAAACCTCTTAAACTTCTCTTTCAATCCCTTTTTGACAAGCTTGAAAGGAAACGGTGGTGGTATCTTTGTTTTTGGAATACCCCACTCATCACGTTCAACCTTCTCTGCTTTATCCTTTTTGCCTCTCAATCTCTTGGCTCTTTCCCACTTCTTCTCTAAAGTAACCTCAGTGTAATGCTCATGAGATGGTACCATGATGTTCTGCTCAACGAGTATAGCATTCAGGAACGAATCGGGCTCTGCACGAAATTGCTCGACCTCTGTTCGACCTAACTAGTTTGGTCGAACAGATTGGGGTTGGTCGAGCAATATCTCTGATCACGAGCTCTGTTCCTTCAAGTTTTGCTCGACCACCTTTCGACCAAGATGGTCTGATCAAACAGGACTGTCTTGGTCGAATAAATTTGCAGATCGAGAAATCCCATTCTCCAGGTGTTGTTCGACCTCCATTCGACCAAGATGGTCTGGTCGATCGGGATGGCGTTGGTCAAACGGTGAGTCTGAAAATAGAGTGTCGTATTTCTATTTCTCTGGAGTCTGCTTGACCTCTGTTTGACCAGCAGGTCTAGTCGAAAAACGGAAGTTTGGTCGAACAACTCCCTTACTTTCTTTGTTTTTGCTCGCCGGCATCATCGAACCTTCGTACTGCGTTCCTGACCTCAATGTGATGGCATGGCAAGACTTTGGATTCTTAATACTTTGAGATGAAAACTTCCCCTTCTCAATAGTTTAAGTCAATTTGTTTACGTTTCCAGCCATCTCCCCCATCAACAACGTAAGGTCTTTCACTTGTTTAGATAAATCCTCATGATTAGCATCAATCTTTTTCTCTAACTTAGCATCAAGATGATCTACTCTTGCACCGTTCCTCGCCATGTACCTGTTCACCATATCCTTGAAACCCGGCTTCCCTTCTTCCACCTTAGCTCCCGGATCAACACGGATCGGAGGTTGGACCGCATTATTCGGATTACTCCATAAAAATTCTGGCCTCCTTGGTTGTTGGTAATTACCCGGGGGACCACGATTGTTGTAATTCCCCTGATAATTCTGGTTTCCTTGATTTGGGTACCTAGTTCCTTGAACACTTTGACCCATGGCGTAATTTGCCTCCTCAATCCCCTCTTGGCTAGCTCCTTCATAGCCACCATCCTGCTGCATTATTGGTACTCTCTGAGATATATCCGTAATCTGCTTTTGCTGAGACTCAAGTAACTTGTTAATATTAGCCAAGCTAGAGACAATCTCATCATCTCTTCCTGACTTCACCATAGTGTGCTCAACCTGTGCTACATTACCAAGGACATAAGTGCCTCTCACTCTATCAGTCGGCCAATCTCTTGAATTTATCGAAATATCCTCAAAAAGCTTCTCGACCTCAATGGGTGACTTCATAAGCAATGCTCCATTAGAAGAAGCATCAAGTAACACATGAGAATTGCAATTCAACCCACTGTAGAATATACTGATATATTGAGCTTTAGATAGTCCATGCTGTGGACACTTGCGAAGCATGTCCTTGAATCTGTCCCAAGCTTCATGAAACTTCTCGTTACCATGGATAGCAAATTGATTGATTTCTTGCTTCATCTTGAACACCTTTGAAGGTGGCATGTATCGCTCCAAGAATTTCACTTTTCACTTCACCCATGTATCACATTCAGCAGCATCAAGATTATCGTACTAATCTCTCACTTTTTCGTTCAGCGAGAACTTAAACAAAATTATCTTCCTCTTATTCTCATGAGCTCCTGCATCTTTTTGTGTGCTCGCATACCAAAGGAACTTATTGAGATGTTGCTGAGGATCTTCAAAGGTTCCCCCAGAGAAGGGACTCTTTTCAATCATGCTGATAAGAGCAGGGTATAAATCAAAATTGGCTCCGATCCCTCTTGCTCCTAACATCCCCGTATTGCCTCCTCCGTTGTTTTTAAAGACTTCACGGATGGTAAGTGTATCAGGATCCGCTGCCATGTTGACTGCCTTTACTTCCAAATTAACTTCGGTTGCAGCTTCAATTGTTTGCGAATTCAGCACGTCAACTTCAACTCCTAAATCAAGAGCCTCAGTTGGGTCTACGTTGACTGCCTTTACTTCCAAATTAACTTCGGTTGCAGCTTCAATTGTTTGTTCTTTTTCTTCTTTTTCTTCCTCGGTGATGCACCAATCTCTGGATTATACAGCTGTAATTCACCTATATTTGATCTAGTGAGCATACACCTAAGAAGAATAAGTGTTAAAAATCAAAGACAAGAATAATATAATCTCAATTAAATTAGAAATAATGAACTAATAATATATGCCGTCCCCAGCAATGGCGCCAAGAACTTGATGTTCGTTTTCTCAACACACAAAATTATCCCCAAGTATGAAGAATATCAATTTTAGTTTCGATAGGAGACCAAGTGATTATCGAACCCAAGTGACGGATTATTATCAATTTAATTATATTCTAATTAACTAAGACTATGTTTGCAATTTAGTTTGGAATAGTTACTAAACTAAATAATTTAAATAGCAATTTAAATAAACAAGCAATAGAGAGAATACGGTTGTGATCAAGTAAGAAATTAGGTAGTTCTTCAGGTCATCCAATTTTACTTATTAATTTCCTTTCCATGTGTTGATATCCGACTCTGTGTTGTGGCCTATGGACGCATCACTAAACTATGCAAGTTTACTCTATAGACACAAGCAAACATGCGTATGACACGTGTGAATATTCTTGGAGCAAGAGATATAATTCACCCCCCTTTCTAGGTACTATCAGTATCAATTATTTCCCATACACTTAGTACTCTAACCCGATATGATCTCTCTTTATAGGTACTATGACGTTATACTCTTTATCCTACTTATTAACTCGAATAAGATTCAATTAATAAGTATTCATATAAGATAGTTCTAATAAGACTTTGGAATCCCTTCACTTAGAATTATAACATGTAATCTTGCTCAGCAATGAACGCACTCAATCAATAAGCAAGATATGTATTCAGACTCTACATAACAGTTAATGATGCACAAAACGACTGTGAGTATGAATTGAAAAGGCACAATCTTATATAGAATAAACCACAAGTAGTGTTGTACGGAGTTTAAACATGGAAATTCAATTAACTCATAAAATTTTCATAAATCTAAAACTACCGGAGCGGCTGTAGCCCATGATTGATCTAGGAACAATCATGGTTGATTGGTATGATCTTACTTGACGCGCCAGGCGAACCTCTCTTCACGACTCCTTCGGACGATTGTAGGGTTTCGGTGGTGGATGGATGATGAATGATGTGTGTCCTCTTTCTCCTGCGAAAGCTCTTCTTTTATAATCATGGAACCTCCTTATGGGCTTAGGATAGGCTTTTGCTTGAAGCACACGTCAAATTTAGTAAAAGAAATCCGGAATCTCTAAAAATAGAAGCAGCGAGAATCCGTTCGACTAAACCTTGACTGGTCGAGCAAGGCCTTCAACTCGAGCATTGGTCGAGCAAGCTCACTGTAAGTTTTGCACATTTTGTTCTACCAAGCTTCATCTGGTCGACCAAGATGAGTCTGGTCGAGCAACATCTCTAAGTCGAGCAAGCTCTCTATACGTTGCTGCATAATCTGCTCGACTTGGCCAACCTTGTTCGACCAAAGTAATGATGGTCAAACAAGGTCTTGAGGTCGAATGGCCTTCGAAAATTGCCTCAAAAATCGTGTCTTCCAATTTCGAGCCTTTAAGCCCTATTTTCCTGTATAAATATGCTCAAAAAGCCCTTGTAGCCTCTGATTCTCGCCTTTTTCATAAACATATCGATCCGTCTTAATAAAAGACTTAATCGTACTCAATTCCCATACAAATCGGAGCCCAAAATATGTGAATCTACACTCTCATCAGTATCTACAAGAAATTCCAAGAGAAAAAATATTGCTCTGAGGAAAATAAATCACTAAATAAATAATAAAGAAAATAAAAGAGAAAAAAGGGCCAACCTATAGTGTCTGCAAATGAATCAAAACAAAGGTTCATTTAATGCAAAAATTTTGAAATCACATTACCTATTTTACAATTCGAGTGATCATTCGATACAGGGATCAACAATTCGAGTTCACATTTTGATATTAATTTAATAGTAGCATTCTTTACGAGCAATAGATAGTATTTAGGAGTTGCCTAACGAAGCGCAAAGGCAGAAGCGTTTATCCGGCATTTCTTAAAGAAATCTATGGAGTCCACATGCCTTGGCCACAACCGTACCATAATTGAATACCCACACACGTCTCAAATTGATGATACTCTCGACTCTTGAAAGACTTTGAAAGTAGCTTTGATCTAGCCAGGCTCCTAATCATATTACATAATATGCATTTAATGACAAGCTTTTTTATCTAATACAAACTTCCTTATGGATTAACTATCAATAAAATAGAAATTATGTTTTGATATTTCATGCAAAATTTTGAAGGGTGGATGTGGAGAGCAATCTGGATGAAAGAAACCATTCTTGTTGAGGATGTCAAAAAAGTGAAAATGTATTCTTTAGCAGAATACAATTAATATCTTAGGGGTTGAGCCAATTTAGCAAATCATTTACAAATTATAAATATAATTACTCCCTCCGTCCCAAAATACCCTTGACACTTTCCACATTTAGACGTCCCACAATACCCTTCATACCCTATTTTTGGCAAAAAAACAAATATATCCCCCAATTACCCATCAATTACATCATTGCCATGTGGATTAACACCACTAATCCAACTAATTTGGGCCCATTAATAACAAAAGTAACTGGACTAATCCATTAATTTGGGCCAAGGTCCACTCTCATTTAATATCCATCCATTTCAGTCCTCTCTCTCTATCTCTCTCTCTTGGCTTCGTCGCTCTGACGAAACCTTGACCCCTCTTCCTACGCCGCTTTATCCTTCGATCTGCAAGTCTCTCAAATATGAGACGAGCAACCCTAATCCTTCTCCTGCTTCTACAATCATCGATCCAACCCTTTTCTTCTCTGGTCAATAGTTCTCCCACGATGACGAACCCTAAACCCTCTCTCTCCGATTCAACCACTGTTCAACCAGACACTATTTCTGAGGTTGAAATGGTAGATCTATGGTCTGGATATGAGGATTTATGGAGTGAGATATTGGTTGGGGTTGACTCCTTGTCATCGATGGTCGAAGGAGACGAGATCGATGCGGATATCATCGAATCCACCTTCAACATAGTGGTTCCTGACTTCCTACTGATGGATTCAGCCATCGAGCTCCCTTCTATTGATGGAGAGTTCCCCAGGACAGATTGTGACACTGTTATTCTCGACTCTCTTTTTCAGTATTCCAATGATGCTGCGTATGTGGTCGAGGACTCCGACCTAGAGGATGACCTTCTAGGAACCTTCCCCCATCAGTCTCTATTTCGAATTTATTCTGGCATTTCCTGTGATTCTGACCATAACCCTATGGTCCTAGAGTCCGAGAACGGGGAAAACAAAAATGTTCATTCCCTCTTGTCCCTGAATGAAAAATCCTTTCATTATCAATAGTTGATTTGTATCCTACTACAGCATATTGGTATATCTCTAACTCGTGTCTTTTTTTAGTTTCTCTAGCTTGGGATTCCCAGTGAGGCTTGGTACGTGCTTTATGTGCTTTATTTGGCCCTATGAGGCACTTGATTGATGTTGGCCCTATGAGGCATTATGGCTGATAATGTTTAAATGGCCATGTGAGGCACTTGATTTATGTTGGCCCTGTAAGGCACTTGATTGATGTTAGCCCTGAGTTTATACATGTGACACATTTGTTATAAATTGGCCCTGTGAGGCATCTGTATTGGCCGTGTGAGGCATTGATGGCTAATAATGCTCCATTTGGTTCTTATCTGAATCTTTGAGGCATTTCCTTGTTGATAATGGGAAAATTTTGATCATATTTGGCCCTGTGAGGCACCAAATGTTGGCGCTATGTGATCTTGTGATGCATTTTGGTCCTGTGATGCATTCTGGTGGCTATTGATGCTTTACTTGCTCTTTAGTTGGCACTGTGTGTTGTTAAATGGGTAATAATACTTGTCCCTGTAATCTGTAGGTTTTAAATTAGCCCAATGATGAATTTATTCAAAGGGATAAGGCTTCAATGATGTGGTAGTCCATTGGGATCATGCAATATAAACCACACCTAGTGATTAAGTTAATTGAGTCACCAATAGGTTTATACAACCCTATTTAGGATATCAAGACCCATTGACGATGTTATTCAGAAGGCTAAGGCTTCAATGTTGTTCTTGTCCCTGATATTAGGTGTTCAGTGTCACCATTAGGTTTCATACCTATTTTGGAGACGTTTGATATTTTTTTATATCGTTGCAGTCACCAATAGGTATAAGAAGCCTTTTAGGAGACCATGCTCAGTGATTAAATTCTCTCTGAGAGCATCTTGAACAAAAAGTCCATATGATTAATATATGATGATTGTTTACAACTTAAACAACACATAAACAACAAAAGGATAGTTTATATCCCAATTGTTTATGCTGTAAACAACAAAAAATGGCCTACCAATTTTTACTAGTTGATTGTTTACAGCTTAAATAATAAATAAACATCTTAAGGACATTGCACAGTCCTATGTTTATGCTGTAAAGAACAAAATTTGGTCAATTTTACTGCTTAACCAACAAAAAAGATCACCCATAGTTGATGATCAAACCCCAAAACATTGCACAAGTTCTACAATGTCATAAACTAGTTTGTAGTTGGAGTCCTCCCCTAGCAGCTTCAAAATGCAGCCATAACCAATTCTGCACCAATCTCAAGATTAATTGGCAAAGTTACCTCCCTTATCATCTTAACTTTCCCCAGGTGTGGCACTTTGTAGTTGTTACCTCCCCTCTACCTTCATTATTTCAATTAGGCAGGCTTGTAAGCTAAGAAACACATTATTGAGGGTGACTGGTGTTAGGTTATCATAGGAGATCCTCACATTCTTGATCAGTTCATCCACATTGTAGCTTGTTGTTTCCCATTGTAGTGATTGTATAGTCCTAAACCACCCTAAATCATTGATATTGGTGTCTGGAGAGTTTGGAGGTGTTGGCGCTCGATCGTTTGGTTAACGTGACCCGTTAGGGTTCCATGTATTTCTAACAAGCAGCGGAAGCAAGTAAACATGAAACGCATTACCTTTCACCAAGGATTGATGTAGAGGTTGAATTCTCGCTGGCAGTCTGCGCAGTCCCACGAGAATAGCCATAAGTTCCTCTTCTGATGTCGGAATTAAGTGATCTTTGTACTCAGACGATCCTCTCTTCGACGGCATCAGTATATAATACATCAAAATCGAAGAACTGTACGATTTTATATGAATTTTGGAACATGACAAACTGCAGCAGCAAACGACCTTTCGGTCTTCTGCTGTATGTCCCAAGTCCGATCTCGACGTCGTGTGGGCGACGATCTACGAGACCTACTCAATCTGCTGTTCACTCTCTCTCTCGTATGTTAGGCGCAGAGTTAGGTTTAGAACAAACTGAGGTGACTTATATACATGGGCTACAGCAGGGACCAGGAGGAGAAATTGGGTTGGGCCTCCATTGGGCTTAAGTATCCAAGCTTAGCCCAAAGCTTATACTTAAGTCCAATAATAATAATATATTCCACTAAAATATTATTACTGCACTACCGTACCAATCCCAAAATTACGTTTTGGGCTCCTTCTTATTATGAGCCCGTTAGTCTCCCCATGTTTAAGATATACAATGTCCATTAATTAATTTAAGTTACTGACAACTCAATTAATTAATATCTCATCCAAGAGTAGTACCACTCAACCTCATTATCATGCCGGAATAAATTCCACCTGCAGGGTTTACATGATAATCCTTATGAGCTCCTCAAGGGGACATCATCAACCTATGACGGACACGGATTCCTTCTACAATCAACAGCACACCATAGAGACAGCACTACTTCCCAACTCATCGAGTTTGTTGATTTAATTACATGTAAATCTCACCCATTGATGAATCAAAGAAATACATACTGCCCTACGTGTCGAGGTTATTGTATAGGGATTAAGAGCACGAACTTCCATAATAACTGAGATCAAGTTCTCCTATAAGTCAGTATAAGTCGAACGATCTCAAGCGGTCCTGCTCAATACACACAAGTGCACTAATGTGATTCTATAGCCAAGACAAGCTAATACTAAACCACACTACAACCATCCCGATAGAGAGTCCCCGTCTATCTCAGTTGTGAGCATCTGTTTATACTTTATAAGGAAACCGATAATATGATCTTCCGCGTGTTGTCGCACAACATATTATCTACAATATAAAGTAAGTGGACTATTGCATCGAACATATAAATAAATTATAAGATGCAATCATTTGATCATATGATTCTCATTTCAAATTAATTGTTATAATATTGTTCATACAAAAAGCTAGACTTTTAGTATACAATCCAACAATCTCCCACTTATACTAAAAGACTATGCTGTCATGTCTTCTGCCATACATCTGATTCCCACTCCCACTACACGACCATTAAAAACTCTCGCCTGAGTGTCCTTGTAAATGGATTTACTAGGTCATCATCCGATGCAATCTAGGCAACAACAACCTTCCCCTCATCATACGATTTCTCGTAACAGGTGGTACTTGCGCTCAATGTGTTTAATTGCCTTATGGACTTGTGATTCCTTCAAGTTTGCAACTGCACCAATATCATCAATATAAATTATGATAACCTTGGGCAAACTTAGAATCACATCAAAGTCCATCATGAAGTTTCTAGAGTCATACAGATACATTGGTTGCCTCATAGGCTCCAATTTATCATCTTTCCATATGGAGTCCGAAGTCTGAAATACATTTCTATATAACACTCCTCCACATTATGACTCAACTTCCTAAAATTAAACACATAACCTTGAGGTGGATTTACTGCCGTCCAATCTGACAAAAAAATCTGAATCTACGTAATCCACAAGAAGCAGTGAATCTGTCCAGTAAGCTTACATATAATTTTCAGTCCTTCTCAGGCACTTTATATATGTCTTACCACAGCTCATCATTCTTGTTCCAGGTTACGTTGATACCCACTGTTCATGCATTTAGCAAAACAGATATCCATACTCATGTATAGCATTCCTTAGATTAGGCTTCCTCATTTATCGAAGCATAAGGAACTGCTTTCATCTCCTTTATCTTCCTTTTGTGTCTCAAGACACATTTCCTTAGATAAAGTCACATGCTAAAACGAGTAAGGATTGTATCATTTCATGAAGCTTGAGATAAGCATAACATCCTTTCTTGTGATCCGTATTACCGTGATCAAAAGGATATTTTTGCTCCTCTTAAGTCCTTCATCTTATACCGCTTTATTAACCATACCCCATACGCCCGATAATACTCTTTCATTGTCTCCAATGAGCAAGATAATATCTATGTATAGTACAAGTAATACCACCACGTTTCCATCACTCTTTTCAATACACAAGACCCATCCGATCATTGATTAGATCCATGTCACTGGATTACCTCATCAAAACGGATGTTTCATGATCTTGAAGCTTGTTTTAGTCCATTAATGGACACTTTTAAGCTCACTATCACAATGCTCTTAGCTCTTTGCAATGAATCACTCTGGTTGCTTCACATAGATGTTTCCCTTAAGACTTCCAATCAGGAAAGCTGTCTCGACATCTATTTGCTATCCCTCATATTTCATATGAGTAGCAACAGATAAAAGAGTCCGGATCAACATAAGCATAGCTACTGGCGAACAGGTTTTCTCATAATCGAACCCTTTCTTTCTGAGTATACCTTTTCCCAACAAGCTTTACTTATAAGGTTTTCACCTTACCGTATGATCCTCTTTTATTTTGTATGACCACTTCCAATGGTTTTCACACCATCCGTGGTTCTACAATCATCCAGATCTTATTTAGAATCTATTGATTCTATTTCAACATTTATTGCAATTTGTTAAGATTTAGGCATTTCTAACTTGTAGTGCTTCGTCGTATCCGTGGGTTAACTCCATGTTTACTAGGGACCAAGCCTCACGACTCTCCCAAAATATATATCTATCAGGTGTTAGAACAACCTTCCCACTACGAGAAGACACTACACGTAATTGTATATCAGATGTGACACGCGTCGCAGTTTACCTTGTGGTATATCCTCTTGTACACTTGGTACTAATACTTCGTGTTTTCCTCTCACTTCCTTTAGAACAACTTATACATGGGTATTTGATTTATTACATAGTCCTTTTCCAAAAATCTAGTGTTTATGTTAACAATCACTCTTCGATCTTGTGGACTAAATAAATCATCCTTCATTTTTCTAGGATATCCCACAAACAGATAAACATTCTTACGAATTACTGTTCCTAGGGCATATCCATAAAATGAATTTAGTAATTCCAAATAATTCATCATCTATCTAATCACTACCATAAGAGTGCTATTCCTTCTATTCGTCACACCATTAAGGTGGGAAATTCATTTCCGAAGGTACCTTTCTCTTACTAGATTAGAAGACTCATTATTAATTACTATTTGTCGCATCCAGGGAATAAACATGATTTAAGAGTGTACAAATTGTTCACCAACGTACCATAACAGATTACAACTCTATCATTCATTTTAATGACCATGTCATTTAAATGAAATTGAGTATCCATCTATTAATGCATAGAAACCGAAATCAAATTCTTTCTATGAAAATGTACGTAAAGACAATTTCATAAAATCAAACGTTTATTCATATCGTAAGATAAATAAACAACTCCCACTGCAATAGCCACTACTCTTGTAGTTTTACCCATGTCATAACAATCTTATCCTCACTTAGTAATAAACATTTAGTGATTCCAGTATCTACACACTTCGTGTCAGTAAATGCCATCACTAATCATGTTTTAAACAACTAGTGAATAAGATATAAAACTTGTTCACATTATGATGAAAATGGCTTTCCTTTGCCACATGTTTTGCCAGAAGTTTTCCACCATATACATCCTATTGTAATTCAGGTGGAACTTACTCAAAAACATCTAGGCAATTCACAAAGAATTAAATTGATCTAGGTTTCCCTTCAATTTATACTCCATGCTTTCCCAATTCATTCATCAAATTAAATCATGATCTTCTGCCTTTTAATTTACTCAAGTATCCGAAGAGTTACATGAGACCATCATATTTCTATGAACCTCTCATCTCTTCACTAGAGACTTTAATAGGCATCATGAGACGTCCATTGTGAGAACACACATGTATTTTCTTAAGCAGTAAAATTCAAAACCAAGATTCTTTTCTAATCATCTAATTTTGGACCAGTAAATATAATTTCTTTTAGTCAACAATAAGCGAGATAAAACCATTTGAAATTACAGAGAATCATAAATAAATACACCGATCAAATCTTCGAATTTTATCCTTTTATATTGATTCCCTCAAAATAATATAAAATTAAAATTCACCGACATCTCAAGCACCGTGAGTCTGCAAGCCACGATAGTGTGGACGTTTACAAACCCGAACATTTACAAGAGAAGGTTTTACCCATTAATTTCATTTGTCAACCTAACCTCATGACAAAATAATTAATAGTCGGTTCCTCTTTAGCCATGCAAATAAAAGCAGTGACTCCGATGGGGAGGATACTTATTATTCACATCTAAGTGTACACCATTATTTGACCCCAAGTCCGCGGCCCAAGCTTATGTGCCTTACAGATGGAGAAGTACACACGCGCTCGGATAACTTCCTACAGTCATCAATTATAAGTCTGTACAGTGATCCGCACATGAACTCATCTGATAGGGAGGAAGGTCTAAGCCAACGCGCAAGTTCATGTGCATCACATTACAAACATAATTTTAAAGAAGCCTGTTCCAGCAATATCCATGAATAAACTCATCCGATGGGGAGGAAGGCTCTAATGCCGACGCGCAAGTTTATTCACATTGCTAACAAACCAATAATGGAGGCCGCGGGAATTAATTACCAATCCCCTCTCCCACTTAGTTATTTAAAACTGAGGGTTTTTACATGCATATAATATTCATAAAATAAAATACGCAATTCTAGCATGCTCCTATCACGGCACATGAGGCAGTAAATCCCAGAGAGTCATGCATACATATATAACAATAATTAATAATTAAATCAATCATTAACAGTTATATATCAGCGAATTCGATTGTTCGCCATCAGGCACGAATATCAGCAAAGACTTCCACACTATCAAAATTTTGAAATTTCCAGATTGTTCAATTTTCGAAACCATCGATATCGACCGTCGATGTCGTCCAGATTATCAAAATCATCGATATCGATTAGATTATCAAATATTCGAAAAATATCAAGATTATCAACATTCCAAAACTATCGATATCGATCGTCGATATCGTCTAGATTATCGAAATCATCGATATCGATGAGCAACCATATACAACAATAATAGATAATTAAATCAATTATGTCAGTTATATATTAGGAATTAATTCAACATCCATATATAACAATAATAGACAATTAATTATAGCAGTTATATATTAGGAATTAATTCGACATCCATATATGACAATAATAGATTATTAAATCAATTATAGCAGTCATATATTAGGAATTAATTCGACATCCATATATAACAATAATATACAATCTATTATGGCAGTTATATATTAGGAATTAGTTTTCCTAAAATTGGATGTCTTATCCAACACTCTAGCAATACATGCATATAATATACCAAATATAATACGCAATCTAGCATGCTTCTATATAAGACAATAAATCATAGAGATCAGGCATCCATATATATATAACAATAATAGACAATTAAATCAATTATGACAGTTATATATATTAGGAATAAAAACGCCTCTAAATTTTAATGTCTTGTCCGACACTCCTACTGTGGAATCGATGCCTTACGCAACAAGCAGGATTGCTTGTGCCCCAAGACGTCCATCGCCATATCCCACCGCCAATCGTGTCAGGGAGCGCTCCAAGTGTCTTGACGAGCGCCCCTCGCCCGGACTGTCGCTCGTCCAAGGGCCTACTTGCATGAAACCAAGTTCAGCCCAACGCGCAACACCAAACTACACCAACTGTCGTTCGTAGTTCGAAACTGCATAACTCTCAGAATCCAATCTCCACCGTCCAGAATCTATTACTGTAAGTCCTGAACATGCTGTCCAAATTACAGGTCGATCCAACGGTTATTTTGTGAGAAACGGCTCTTTTCCCTCGACTGCGCAAAACAGAATTGCCCAAAGATCTGCTTCTGTTTTCAGCGTAATCCCAGCAAGAACAAGCTCCAAATTCGATCTCCACCATTCCGAATTTACATACACAAGGTATGAACGTTCTGACCAAATTACAGCCCGATCCAACGGATAGTTTGATAGAAACGGCTCTTTTCCCCCGACTGCGCAAAATAGAATCGCCCAAATATCTGCTTCTGTTTTCAGCGTAATCCTAGCAAGAAAAAGCTTCAAATTCGATCTCCACCGTTCAGAATGTATATCCATAAGGTCTGAACGTGCTGACCAAATTACAACTCGATCTCACGGTTAGTTTGTGAGAAACGGCTCTTTTCCCTCGACTGCGCAAAACAGAATTGCCCAAAAATCTGCTTCTGTTTTCAGCGTAATCCTAGCACGAAAAAGCTCCAAATTCGATCTCCACCGTTCAGAATGTACATCCACAAGATCTGAACGTGCTGACCAAATTACAGCTCAATCCGACCGTTGAAACTCCGGTTATTGCCTCTGCAATATCACTGCGCTGGATTTTCTCTCAAAAACGTGATTCAATTTTTGCCCTCTTTTTCTTCCTTGCATGTGAAATTGACGAACAGTTTTCGTCGAATCCTCTCACACACAACCATGTACGAATAGATATGATACAGGGTATATATCACATAGGGATATTCATGGTTTGCGCAATAAAATCAAAACCCTAAACATGTGATCCTAATTCCGAAAAATTAATCACATAAACCCTAGCCTAACGTGTCACGCTTCACCACGAAACCGAAGCTCTGATACCAATTGTTGGCGCTCGATCGTTTGGTTAACGTGACCCGTTAGGGTTCCATGTATTTCTAACAAGCAGCGGAAGCAAGTAAACATGAAACGCATTACCTTTCACCAAGGGTTGATGTAGAGGTTGAATTCTCGCTGGCAGCTGCGCAGTCCCACGAGAATAGCCATAAGTTCCTCTTCTGATGTCGGAATTAAGTGATCTTTGTGCTCAGACGATCCTCTCTTCGACGGCTTTCCATCAGTATATAATACATCAAAATCGAAGAACTGTACGATTTTATATCAATTTTGGAACATGACAAACTGCAGCAGCAAACGACCTTCCGGTCTTCTGCTGTATGTCCCAAGTCCGATCTCGACGTCATGTGGGCGACGATCTACGAGACCTACTCAATCTGCTGTTCACTCTCTCTCTCGTATGTTAGGCGCAGAGTTAGGTTTAGAACAAACTGAGGTGACTTATATACATGGGCTACAGCAGGGACCAGGAGGAGAAATTGAGTTGGGCCTCCATTGGGCTTAAGTATCCAAGCTTAGCCCAAAGCTTATACTTAAGTCCAATAATAATAATATATTCCACTAAAATATTATTACTGCACTACCGTACCAATCCCAAAATTACGTTTTGGGCTCCTTCTTATTATGAGCCCGTTAGTCTCCCCATGTTTAAGATATACAATGTCCATTAATTAATTTAAGTTACTGACAACTCAATTAATTAATATCTCATCCAAGAGTAGTACCACTCAACCTCATTATCATGCCGGAATAAATTCCACCTGCAGGGTTTACATGATAATCCTTATGAGCTCCTCAAGGGGACATCATCAACCTATGACGGACACGGATTCCTTCTACAATCAACAGCACACCATAGAGACAGCACTACTTCCCAACTCATCGAGTTTGTTGATTTAATTACATGTAAATCTCACCCATTGATGAATCAAAGAAATACATACTGCCCTACGTGTCGAGGTTATTGTATAGGGATTAAGAGCACGAACTTTCATAATAACTGAGATCAAGTTCTCCTATAAGTCAGTATAAGTCGAATGATCTCAAGCGGTCCTGCTCAATACACACAAGTGCACTAATGTGATTCTATAGCCAAGACAAGCTAATACCAAACCACACTACAACCATCCCGATAGAGAGTCCCCGTCTATCTCAGTTGTGAGCATCTGTTTATACTTTATAAGGAAACCGATAATATGATCTTCCGCGTGTTGTCGCACAACATATTATCTACAATATAAAGTAAGTGGACTATTGCATCGAACATATAAATAAATTATAAGATGCAATCATTTGATCATATGATTCTCATTTCAAATTAATTGTTATAATATTGTTCATACAAAAAGCTAGACTTTTAGTATACAATCCAACAGGAGGCTGGTTAAAAAGTATGATGTTGAATCCATCAGATCTTGCAGCCATTCCAAAGTCCACATCAGTATCAAGTATGTGTGGTTTTGCATTATCCTGTTGGATAATTATATCCTTGCTCATATATGGTGGCCATTTAGCCTTTATGGCTGGAATTATCTGTCAATTAGGGTACATATTCTTATGAAAGTAAACTAGTAAAGACAAGATTTATGAAAATAATCATGTAAGGACAGTAATTGTTTCAAAAGAAAATAATCCTAAAAAGACAGTCATGAGTTACCTGGTTGATTATGCAATCTCTTATCCCTTCTTTGTTAACGCTATCAAATGGTTTAGTAATCATTGTCCCCCTTGCCCTATTCTTTGACTTTCTTTTTGCGGGCTCAATCCTTGAGAAGGGAAAGATGCCAAGTTTACCATCAAACAAAACCTGGCCCTCACTTCCAAGTATAGGCCTAGATACGGCACACATGAACATTACTTTGGTTATGAATTTCTTTGACTTGTATGTGTGGTGTGGCCCTTTCTCTCCTGGTATGATGTAGTACCTCTCATTCACACTTGTCATGTAGAACAATTTTTCATTTATATGGACCACATTGTACATTTCATCAAACATTAATTTTTCTGCAGTACTGTCATGATGAATCTGATGCAAACAGTAGTTGAGCCTTTGAAGCTTGTTCTCCGGAGTTAGCTCAGACTTGATTGACTTTGTATGAGTTTTGATCTCTCCCTTCTTTATCCACCTTCCCACTGTTGATTTGGACACTTTTAACTGCCCAACAAGACCTCTAATTGTACCTCTATTTTCAAAAGTAATCTCTTTCACTTGATCAGATCTAGGTTAACCCTTTTTGGCTTTGCAACACCTTTTTTGTTTGAAATGAAGTGGACGGCCTTGCCTTCTTCAATCTGCAATTTAGCAGCTGCCCATTGAATATTGTTCTTCTAGTAACCCCAAATATCAGTGCTGCCTCCCTAGCTTTCCCATAGTGAATGTTTCCATGGCTGCTATGCCTTAAAATGAACTAAAAATCAGATTTCTTGTGTGTGGAGTGAGGTTTGGGTTTGAGGGTGCCATTTAATGTTAACTAAGTGCATTAATGACTATTTGTCCCACCATATTTATTGTGATGACTTGGGAGGGAATTTTCAGAAAATTCAAAAAGGATTCATAGAAAAATTAGAGGGAAAAATTAGAGGGTTAGTAACACAAAACCCTCCAAAAAATGATCAAAAGACAGTTTGGTGGGAAACAAATCCCAATGATAAAATTAAAATCTGAGGGAAAAAGGCTTCAAAAGAAAATTAGAGGAAAATTGAGGTTTGTTGAAATATTTGGTGGGAAAATAAAGTAAAGGACAGTTTTGGAGGGAATAGATCACTTTTAAGGTGTCTTAGGAGGGAAACAAGTTCCAAATTAAGGAAAAACAGGCTGATGGTTCAAATTTGTGTGAATATTGTTTCCAACAATTTATCTAAAGGGCATTTTCTATAAATGTTGTCATATTCATATGAATTCACTTAATTGTTTGTCTTTTCAGTAATCTATGAATAGGTAGATGAAGATCTCTCTAGCTTCTTCAATTGAGAAGAAATCTATAATTTTTTTATGTAATGCTTCAATTTCTGTAATTTAATGTAAGTGTAACAAATATTTCGTTAATTTCTGTAATTTATGTAATTTTATTGTAATGATGTGAGATTTTATTTTAATTTTTGTGAGATTTTATTTTAATTTTTGCTGATTTTTGAAGTTACATTATTTAAAAAAATAATTTCTGGAATTTTTTTTGTTTGGTATTTTTAATTTATTTTTCTGTAATTAGAGTTTGGATTAACTTTAATGATAAAGTTAATCCAAACCCTTAACCCTAATGTTTGGACAGTTTTACCCTTCAAAAAATGAGTTGAAAAAGTCAAAAAGCAATTTTTTTTAAACTATGTGAACAGTAAACGTGAAGGGTTCTCCGGGACAGAGAGAGTATTTACTAGTGGAGGAAAGCAATCACAAAATTGAGAAATGCTAAATACTTTCATGAGGCATTGAACAAATATGGTCTAAAATTCATCATTCAAAAGATATAATTTTATCGAAATTAAGATGATTTAGCCATAAAAATGCTATATCTGGAAGATCCTTAATAATAAACTTATTCAAAACCCCAAATTCCTCAATTAAACCATTAACAACAGATGACCGCTTTTAGAATCGTAATCAAAATGGCCTACTTTAAAGTTTCTCATTACCTTAATCTTTAATGGCGTTGCCTCCAACGTCGTTCAGCCACGACGCCCTCCCATCATCGACAGTGGAGAGTCCCTTATAAGTCGAAACTCTGGTGTCGCCGTCGTCATTGGTTCCATCGCATCTTCGATCCTCTTCACCTTTCCTCTTTCCACACCTCATTCAGTGCCTTCTTGGTGATGGACTTTGAGTTCCACACTGGTCGATTTTCTTCTTCGATGATCTTTTATTTTTCCAGCAGCTCTTGTTCCGAGAAGAGTTTTGATTGGGAATGCCTCGTCGATTTTAAAAATATTCTCCAAAAATATCAATTTGAATCGAGTGGCCCTAGACAATGATGAAAATATCCCAAAATTTCCACGATATATCCTTTTTTTAGAGTATCGATATTAATATTAGGGAAAAAAATATTTCTTTTTTGATATCGAAGAAATATTGGGAAATATCAGTAACAATATTGATATTGATTTGCCACAGTTCAAAATTTTCCAAATATCGAGAAAATATTGATAAAATATCGACAAAATATCGAGGATATATCAAAAAATTATCTATAATTTTAAAAAAATAAAATATTTTTTTGTTTTACTTTTACTAACCAAATACATTTTTTTGTTATTGATATGTTTAATTTAAAAAAATAAAATAAATAATAAAGTAACACTTGTGTGAAATCATCTCATGGTGAGATTTTTTACGTTTGATTAATTCGATAGAATGACGTACTACTGGCACATTTAGAACTATGTTCAGAATTTCTCTAATTCGATAAGTTGGTACCAATATTATTTAGATCTAGACGGCATGATATGTTTTACATTTGAGCCTCATATATCATCATTTTGGTATTAGCTATTATGTATTAAACAATAAGTAATAATTATTGTATGACTCCAGACTATTTAAATATGTTGTTATTGATTTGCTTATCATGTGTTATGAGTTTTATTGAGATTTTAAAGCGTATTTATATATTAAAATTAGTTATAATATATTAAATTTAATTAATTAATTTTCTTCCTTTTTTTCAAGTTTCCGTGATTTTTTAAAATTTTACCGATATCGATATTGATATTCGATATATTCATCGATATATCGATATATCCATAAAGTGAGGTTACCGATATTTTTACCGATATCGATATGTTTATTCTTGGCCCTAGGTTCTGGAAATGGGCCGGTTCATCTAAGGGGCAGTCAGGTAATTTCTTCTCCCCATAAGTTATAGAAAAAAAAAGGAAAAAGGGTCAATTTGGACCCTTTTCTTATTCTATGAGATCAAATTGGACCCTAATCTAAGTTTTTGTTCATTTTAGCCCTTCATCTATTTTAATGGGTACAAATTACACTTTTTCCAAAAAAAACTAAATATTAAAATAATTAATATTTTCTCTCCTAGTTAATTTAGGTTAGAAACAGATTAGACTCTTTAACACATGATTTAGTCAAAACACACCACCCACGTCGACGACCCAATGCTCCCTCATTTCGTGAATCGTATCTCCTTCACTTTTCTAAATTTTTTAATCGATAACCTCTGAATTTAATTTGTGATACGGTGTTCGAATTGGTAGTTTCAAATTCGATTCTGTGTATGCTGATTAGATTTATGGCTAGTTTGTGATGTGGAGTCAAAATTGGGAAGACAGAGGCTTCGTCGCCGGTTGACCCCAATTCCAAATCTGCGAGGAAGAGGATGGAAATCCATCAATTTAATTTTGTTTCCACCAATTCGGCGGTGGAGCCACCGATGGACGGCAGAGGCAAAAGGAAGAAGCAGCGGAGTTATTCCGATTATTGATCATCTGAAATTTGGAATGACCTATGTTTGTAGCAGAAGAAGAGATATGGAAGAGGCTACGGGGATTCACCCTGCTTTTAATCCCTTATACAACAATTTTCACAACCGTCATTTTTTCGAGGTTTATGATGGCCATGGATGCTCAGATTTAATCATAATCTTTTCAATATTGGGATAAACAGATAATCATTCATTCCTAAGAGACAAATAAAGAAGAGCATAAAAGCACAACACATGAATTTACGTGAAAAACTCCAAAACTTGAGAAAAACCACGGACCGAGAAAATACCACTATGTGAAAAAATTTTACTATCACACAAAATTTCTCTCTCCCAACCCCAAACCCTACACTCTTACAAACCTTTGACTAATTCGCACTTTTCTCCTCATTCTCACAACCGAGAGGCGAGAATCCAATAAAGGAATTTAAATAGAATCAAACACAAAGATTAAAGTGTATTTGATTGGTTCACTTGATATCAAGTCCAAGGGTCTCCTTATATAGCACAAATGATCCCTTCCCTTTGCTCTTCATCCGATGTGGGACAAAAAAATTAAAAGAAAAAACCCTTCTTTTATTCTTTAAAAAAACCAACATTCAACACATATTACGCATAATAATCAGGAGAGAGAAAAATAATTATTATTTTGATATTTAGTTTTTTGGGAAAAGGGATAATTTGAACCATTAAAATAGATGAGGGATTTGAATGAACAAAAAGTTAGATTAAGGGTCAAGGTGATCCTATGGAGTAAAACGAGGGTCCAAAGTGACCCTTAAAAAAAAAAAACTATAAAATAACACCATGGTTTGGGCCGTCAAATGATGAAGTAGGCGGTTCGAACCGGGTTGTTTTGGGCGAGCACACGGATTGTTGGGTAACTTGTAAGTGAGCTTCCATGATTAAAATCAATCCAGTTAACATTCAACACCTTCAATTCAATTTCTTCAGCAACTTCGATTTCTTCTTCTTCTTTGAAGGAGAGTCGTCAGAATGAGTTACCAGAAAGTGCCGCCGGAAGATTATCCTCCTCCAGGTTCATACTAACCTTAATCCGATTTCTCAATTGCACTTCCGATGTCTTTAATTTATTTGTAATTGAAGCTTTATTATTATTTTTATTTTTTTTTTGAGAAATTTAATTGAAGCTTTATAGTTTGGAATTATCTACTGATTTCCGTTGTTTGGTCAGGATATGGGTCGGCATATCCTCCGCCGCCGGGGCCACCGCAGCATCAGCACCTTCCTTATCCGCCGCCGCGCCCTCCGGGTCAGCCATACCCGCCGCCGCCGCCAGGTGCCTATCAGGACTATTTCAGCGGAGGGTACCCTCCGCCGAGGCCTTCGCCGCCTCAGATCGACCATCACTATGACCATCACCATCATCACGATTCCGGTGGCGGTTGCACATCCTTTATCAAAGGCTGGTACGTTGGTTTTTTCGGCATTTATGATTTGATGATACGGATAAGGAGTATTATTATAATGGAATTCGTGCAATTCTTCGTTTCGTTTAAATGTGATTGCACAAAGGTTTTTGATTTGAGTACAAATATCTTTGCTGCTGTAGTGTTGTGAATAATCTGTACCATAGATGTATGAAATATAATTATAACACCAAAACCTGTTATACAAATAGATTTAAGCTTGGCCTGATTTCTTGGTGAGCTTCTTAGATCAACCATTTCTCAGTCAATTGTAACTCAAAAATCTTGGTTGTTTTCTGGATGCATTAACTTAATTAGGTAAACTCTTTTAAACAATAGAAAGACTACACGTCCTTCTAAATCGTACACTTTTGCCTTTTCACGTAGGTTAGGAAAATGAAAAGTGTAAAATGTGTTATGTGTACGAGAAAGAGATGGAAATTTTGAAATTAATGTTTATTAGTATAATGTTATGTTGAGCGAGTTTACCGTATTAGTAATAATCACAATCTAGAAGGACGGAGAGAGAATAAAACATGTAAGGCTCTGTTAGTGAACCTAATTATCTAGTCACCCATTATTTGTCAACTAATCAATTACTGGTAGTTGTATAAGTAGTGCAGATTCCTATGTACTTCAACTTCATTGCCTTCTGAAGAAATATTGTCAATCTAGATTTTTCTAGACTAAATCAGATCCACAGATTGTTTGGCTACCTGCTTGTCTTTCTGCCACAATTCCATCCTTAATCTCATTTATACTCTCTTGCACATAGAAAGTGAATGCTATCTAAGCATTGAAGCACCCATTGCATGGGTTTTCAGGAATCCCATTCATGCAATATGTTTTTATACTCAAAAGGGTCGAGGAAAAAGAGATTGTGATTGCATAGTTTAGTTTATAGATCATGTTTCAACTCTTGATGTGTCTTTCATAATTCATATACATATTTTGGTGGGTTGCTGGAGATTAGATTGTTTTCTTGCTTCGGCTGGCAACCCGGAGCTTATAGATCATATGATTTTTGGCAGTGAACTGAATAGATATCAATATCATATGTCCTACGAGTGATTTTGGACCATAGGTTCCAATGTCTTACATCAAAGTTGTTACACTAAACCTTCTTCTTTCATTAAGTTCTTTCTCAATTCTTATCCTATGTATGACTCATCCATACATAGAACTCCAAAGTGTATGCACATGTATAACTCTTTTAGTTGAGCATCTTATGAATGTAATGTATTTGGTTGTTGTGATTTTACAGTTTGGCTGCCCTTTGTTGCTGCTGCTTATTCGAGGAATGCTGCTCGTGCTGCCTCTGAGTAATCTATGCAGTTTTTGGAATTAATATTCAAATGGCTTTGGAGAATTACTTAAATAGTGTGCAACTTTTGACTCCACTACTGTATTAATCTAGTATCATGTTTTATGTACTTTATTAATATGTACTTATTATGTATTACATTAGGGCTGCTATTGAATCAAATAAAGTTGCAGACTACATTAATCAACATGTTTAATCTGTGCACAATTCTTAGTTGATCGTGTCATGTATGATCCTGATTTCAGCAGGTATCGGTAAAGGGGTCCCTACATGTATATCTATATAATGAATAATACTCCTCTGTCTCACAATAAGAGTGGCATATTTTTTGCACGTAAATTAAGGAATGTAATATTTAATGTGTAGATGAGGAGAGAAAAATAATGTATTAATGTATAGTGGGTAGGTGTATTAGTGTGATGTGTGGATCTCATTGAATATATTAATTGTTTTGTGTGGGTCTCATTTACTAAAAAGGAAAATGCACTTCTTGCATTGGGACGAACGAAAATGGCAAAATGCATTCCTTGTGGTGGAATGGAGGGAGTACTTTATTGGGAATAACATTGTGATAAATACCAGTATTTTTATAACCGGATCGAAGAATGAACCGGTGGAGACGGTTCAAGATTCAACACCAGTGGGATTGATTCAATTGGAGATTCAACTGAAAAATTAGACAGTCTCTTGTGAGACGGGTTATTTGTGAGAAGGGTCGACCCATTACTAAAGTATGCTTATTGTATACATAAAGTATGTTTAATGGTTGTTAAATTATGTTTTCTAAAATATGCATGATTATGCATTAAAATATGATTTTAGCATATTATAATACTCCCTCCGTCCGCTTCTAAGATATTCATTTGTTTTTTGCACGTGGGTAGTTGTATTAGAGGGAAGTGGTGGGCCATATTGTGTACTTTTTTGCTAAATATGGGAAATGGATACCTTTGAAGCAACGCCAAAAATAGTAAAATGGATACCTTAGAACCGGACGGATGGAGTATGATTCATTATTAACATATTTTAACTACAAATAAGCATAATTTATCTATACAATAAGGGGTCGTTTGTTTGGTATTGATGCAGTACACCACATTTGTCTCGATGTATTCATAATACCTATGCCCGGTATTATTTTGACCCAATATTAATAATATTTTTTTCTTGGTATTATGTATACCACCTCAAGAGGTGGGATACATAATACCACAATTTAATACATATGTATTAAATATAATTTTACCATTATACCCTTATCCAATAATAATTAAAAATTAATAATTAATTAATAATATTAATAATAATAATTAATTAATTATAAATAACAATAATGGTAATAATTAATATAAATAATAATAACTAATAATAATATTATTATTAATTAATAATAGTAGTAATAATAATATTATTATTACTATTATGAATAATAAATATATTATTAGTAATAATATTAATAATAATAAATAATAATAATTTTAAATAAAATTAATAATAAATAATAAATAATGGAGTATTACTTAAAATTTAATTAATAATTATTATTATTATTATTATTATTAACTAATATAATTAAAATTAATAATAATTATTATTAATCATAATATTATTATTATTAATAAATTATAATAATAATTAATATATAATATATAATTAATAATAATATTAATAATTATTATTATTATTATTATTATTAGTAATAATAAATAATAATAAATAATAAATAATGATAATTATAACTAATAATTAATAATTAACAATTAATAATAATAATATTAATAAATAATAATAATATCAATAATAATAATAATAATAATAATAAATAAGGGGTAAATATGTCATTTTACTTATTATCACATTTGTTAATACTCAATAACAAACATAAAATAATTAATATCTAGTTATCAACAATCCCATTTTTCCATAATAATATCAAACAACAATACAATTAATCACAAATCAAACAAATCTCATTATACACAATATCTTTATATTTCATACCCACAAGCAAACGACCTCTAAGCATACTTTAATGATGAGTCGATCCGTCTCACAAGAGAGTATCTCGAAAAATTATATTTCAGATATTTTCAATTATATTTTATAGAATTATCATTCATAAAAATCATAAAAATCTATAATCACCTAAATTATTTTTTAAAATTAAAATCAATTTAAAATAAAAACACTATAAAAATATTTATAATTCATACTTGGATGGGTCTTGCTTGAGACCGTCTTATGTGAGACAATTTTACACTTTTTTAAAATAGTTATCACTCTCATTATAAAATAATATCACTTTCGTTATGAAATGTTAACACTACTCATTTATACTATAAACAATTCGATATAAAATATTATCACTTTCGCTATAAAATGTTAACACTTTTCATTTATACTATAAATTGTATATGAAATAGTATTATTACTTTTTATTATTGAACATCACTGTTCATTGTAAAAGTTATCACTTTTGTCCATCTCAAATAAGTCCTTATATGTAGGGGTGAGCAAAACATTGGCAAAACCGATTTTACCGACCAAACCGAACCGAACCGAACCGAGCTATTCGGTTCGGTTTTTGGAATACCGATTCGGTGTCGGTTCTGAAAATTAATTAAATCGGTGTATCGGTTCGGTGTCGGTTTTAATCTTAAAAAAACAGATAAAACCCGAACCGAACCGATGTTGAATAAGCACATATATGATATATATTTTTAGTAAAATCCCTAACCCTAATTCATTTCCTTCCTTTTACAGTTTCACATTTCAGTCTCTTGAGAGTCTGCGGCGCTGCCAAGCCACGGCCACCACTCCCAGCCGACACTGTTTATCTCCGGCCGTTCCCAGTCTCGCCGCTAGCCACACGATTCACGACAACTGTTCCAGCCACCACGACACAATCCCACCCAGTCGGCAGTCGCGCCTTCCACTGATGTAAGCTCGTCGACCACCTGTCCTCTTGGTCATCCGACATCTACATATTCTCGTCTCTTCTTGCCCTTGAACCTGGTAATTATTAATTAACTAATTATTAATTCACGTATTCCCCCTTTCCCTTTCTTCTTTCATTATTACTGGTAGTAGGCATACCATTTGCTTCTCCGCAGAGCACTGCACTATCTCTGTCATTCACGCCATTTTCCATTATTTTTCCATACATGATGGTTTATTCAAATTTCTCACTCCCTTCTTTGTTTGTCCTTTCTTCTTTTATAACCTTCAGTTTCTCTGCTCCAGATGTGCTAATATTATGATCTCTCACTCCTTTCTTCTTTACCTTCGTTTATAACCTAATTCATAATTAATGCAAAATTAAAATATTATGTTCTAGGTATAAAAGTAAAAATTAAAATATCATTAAAAAATTAAAAAAAATTGAAAAAAAATATTTATTTTTTTTTAAATATTAAAACATGTTGGATCGGTTCTTCTAATTTTTCTAGTTGAACCCGGTCTAATCCGCTACAACTCCAAAAGTAATTTTAGGATTTTCAGATCAATTCTTGCTCTAATTTTCAGTTCACTCAGCCGGTCAAGTCCGGTTTTAAAAACATTGGTCAAATATTGTAATTTTTAATTTTGATCCTTTTTATTTAATATTAATCTTAAGATCTCTCGAAATCAAAATTGAATAAAAAGAATTAAATTGTAAACTAAGATTAAATGCGAATTTTAGCATACTTAAAAGTCTAAATTTGATAATTTCTTACCAAATATTTTAAACCATCCATGTGTGTATAGCTTAATTTGATATTTAGCCAAACATCCTTGTATACCCGAATCTGATAAGGCCCAAAAAAATAATATCACTCCATATCCCTTAAAATAAAATGTAGGGTTATCTTATTTGTCCACCTCTTCTCACTAAATACGCATCCTATGTAATTAAAATTTATATTTTTAAATCGTCTTAATTACCCTTAATTTATTAAGTAAACACTTCTTAATTTAATAAATACACACTTAATTAAAAAAATAATAATCTTACAGAATTATCTCCTTAATTATCATCATATCATCGTGTCTCTCTGCAACTCAATCATCTTGAGAAAATTCAAGATGAATAGAAACCATGAGTAGAAAAGCACCAACACCACACCATATCCACTTGCTATATTTGAATCATAAACACAAAATCGATAGTTGCCCTCGGTATCAAGCTTTGTCGTGAAATTCATGTACAACTTTGGGAGCTTATTGGTTGCTCTCATGGTTGTTAATAAAGCTCCACTCCACGTATACTGCATATATATACTATTTTTCATACACATGTATATATCAGTATATGAATTAATGTGTGTAATATGAAACAAGATTGAAAGTAGAAATCAAGTCTAGTCAATTAGTAATCCTAGAGAGACGTGGTTTGAGTTGGGGTGATTGGGAGAGAGAGAGGCGGGGAAGGAAATTAGCCGGTGGAATTGATCTCATCCGTTTCACTTCGCTTCTCTATCTGTGTCGATCCTGCAAATATGTATAATTACATTCGTGCATCATACATACAGAAATATAAATGTTTATAGTTAAATTGAGATCTGATAATCAAAATACTTGATTTGCAAACAATTGACACAGTTTTTTGTCTTCCCATCTTTTTTGTTCAATGGCAATTTTATTCCATTACAGCAAGCGAGAAATTTGAAATCCCTCTCCTCTATTCAAATAGCTAACATGTGTGTTACGTGTGTATATTAATTAGGGTATTTTTGGAAATTTAAGTATGTGCATTTAGTAAAATTAGGAAATTAAAAGTTAAAAAGGGTGTGCATTAAATAAAAGAATTATATTTAATAAAAGGAGTGTGTAAATAACATTACTCTAAAAAGTAATATCTCTAATTTATAAAATTAAGATGTATGGTGAACTATACATGTTTTAGCTGTAGTTTATACATACTTTTTAATTTACAAAGAATTACCCATAAAATAACAACATGGAGGAATTATAATCTTGAATTTTAAACAAAAATAAATTAATGTATTCTTATAATCTCTAATAAAAAAGAATAAGAATAAATTCCAATATCTTTAAATAGACGTTATCTTATGAGACGGGTCTAAAATAGGTCGATTCCTTATTAAAGTATATATTTATTAATAACTAAAATATTAATCATATTATAACACCTTAAAATTATATTATATTTTAATGCATCATTTATTATTTAAAAAAATACTATTATTATATTTTAGGGTTTATTACTTTTAGATACACAATTTAGAGCTTATTTACTATTAGATACAATGGGAAAAATAAAATACTATTAGGTACACAATTTAACAATAGATAGACACAATTATCCTCCGGCATGAGACGCCATCGATCTTCGATGGATCTTCGCATCTCCCCATCTCCCCATCTCCATCACAATCTTCTCTCTCCTCTCTGAATCTCTTCCAGACCTACCAATTTGAGAATATATTCACTAAGAGGAATTCTGCAGTGGCCGACGCCGTCGAATTTAGGGATTACAGGTCTATCATCCTCATCGCCACCGCTTATAAGATGTTTGCATAATTTCACACACACACAACCACCACCTTCACCTCCAGTCATCACGAAAGACATTAAATACGCGGCAGAGCCGGCGCCGGAGTACTCCGCTAAGGGCTACCACGATCCACCCCCTGCGCCGCTCTTTGATTTCGACGAGCTTACCAAATGGTCCTTCTACAGAACGCTAATCACAAAGTTCATCGCCACTCTTCTCTTCCAGTACGTCTGCGTACTCACGGTTATAGGCTACAAAAGCCAGAGCAAAGCCAACCAGTGCGGCGGTGTCAGAATCCTCGGCATCGTCTGGGCATTCGGCGGCATGATATTCATTCTCCCCTACTGCACCGTTGGAATCTCAGGTAATTACCTAATTGAATTTGAAATTCAATCGTGTGCTTGCAGATAATTAAATTAGTGAAATTAATTGGATTAATGCGGTGTTGATAAGTGGACATATTAATCAGGCGGTGACATTGGGGCTATTTTTGGGGAGGAAGGTGTCGCTGATTAGGGCTTTGCTGTACACGGTGGCGCAGTGCTTGGGTGCAATCTCCGGCGTTGGTTTGGTGAAGGCTTTCTAGAAATCGTACTACAACAAGTATGGTGTAGAGCGAACAAATTGGCTGATAGGTACAACAAGGGAACAGGATTGGGTGCAGAGATGATTGGCACCTTTGTTTTGGTGTACACTGTGTTCTCTGCTACTGATCCCAAGAGAAATGCCAGATACTCTTGTTAGAGTAAAGCTTCTGATAGATAGTTAGGAATCAGTTAGTTAGATTTTAAAACTGCAATCTGCTAGTTAGTTAGAGTTAGTTTCAGATTGTAACCGCTAAGAAGAGATTGAAGATGTGAAGAGGATTAGATTTGAAGATTTGAAGAAGAGATGAAGATGGGAAGAAGATTCGATTTGAAGATGTGAAGAGTCGTGAAGAATTAGAATATTTGAAGATTTGCAGATTTGAAGACGAGATGAAGATGTGAAGAAAAGATTAAGAAACAGAAATACCAACAGTAATCACTGGATTCACCAGCTCAGGATACCATGTTGAATTTTGAAACTGATAAAAGAAAAAGAGAATTCAAAAGTATTTTATTCATGATGATTACAGAATATATATGGAGGAAGTATTCTTCAATCTCTTCTTAGCGGTTACAATCTGAAACTAACTCTAACTAACTAGCAGATTGCAGTTTTAAAATCTAACTAACTGATTCCTAATTATCCATCAGAAGCTTTACTCTAACAATATATGGAGGAAGTATTCTTCAATCTCTTCTTAGCGGTTACAATTTGAAACTAACTCTTAACTAACTAGCAGATTGCAGTTTTAAAATCTAACTAACTGATTCCTAACTATCCATCAGAAGCTTCTAACAACTCCCACGTCCCTGTAAGAACTTTTAATCGTCTTTAATCAATTACTTACTTTAAACATAATTAATCAGCTTGTTGGTGAAGTTGGTGACGAATGGAGTGTCGTTTAGAGGTGGCAGGACTTGCTTGTAGAGTGGGAGCTTTTTGGTGGAGCCGAAGAATGGTGATTCGTATTCTAGGATTTCGGCCACTGTGGAGT
This sequence comes from Pogostemon cablin, assembly GCA_023678885.1. Classification (NCBI taxonomy): domain Eukaryota; kingdom Viridiplantae; phylum Streptophyta; class Magnoliopsida; order Lamiales; family Lamiaceae; genus Pogostemon; species Pogostemon cablin. Next base: position 15,386,664 of record CM042965.1, on the reverse strand, counting down.
TGTTGAAGGTGCCTTGGCCGGTGACGTATGGCCTGGCGGTCATGAAGAACGTGGTTGCTGGATGATTAGGTTTGGTTTTGAGGAGAACATTGGTGGTTTGCCCTAGTGTAATGAGAATGGTGTCAGTTTTGAAGGGTTTAACGTAGACTGCATCCACAACTTGTTCCTTTGGAGTTCTCAATATGGGTATTTATGTGTACAGTGCAGAGCAGACTCGTCATGTGTCAATGATTTCCATGACTCTGTCGACTAAAGAGCTTAACAAGAACTCTCCTGGCTAAGTTTTCTGCATGATTATCATTTTGTAATCCTTAATTCAGAAATGTGAATGTAATGGTGCTAAATCTTTTTATCTGATGCATTAGAGTTGCTGTTTCCTTCAATCAGTTGTGCAGCTTCTATTGCTAAATATGTTATAAGCACATTATTTTTTGCCTTGTCATTTTCCACTCATCATTTTTCCCCCTTTCCTTTTCATTTGAGTGTAACCTAGATTGTAGGCCTTTTGATATATCTGCATTATAACCTATAGATGTCTATTTCTTACTGCCAGGCTTGAAGGGCGAAGCCCCACTTCCTTCACTCCTAATCAACACTATACTTAGATAGTTAGATGCTTTGCCCCACTTCAATTCTGATTCTCGTTTACACTTTCAAACAATCATATGGTTGGTCTTTCATCTTTACTTTATACTTCACTTTTGTCTTCTCTATCTTACTCTTTTCTCATATTGATTTTTTTTATGGCAAAGACTTGTGTACAACCTTCAATTGGTACAATCTCCTTCCTTCATCTTCGGTATGTGTTTTTCTCTTTTTTTTTTAATTGTTTTTGTACATTACTTTTTTTTAATTTTAGGGATATAATTATAATTTTATCCTTGTGGTTTAGGATATAATTATCCCCTAAAGTTTAGGGTATAATTATAATTTTACCCTTGTGGTTTAAGGTATAATTATCCCCTATGGTTTAGGGTTTAGGGTATAATTATAATTTTACCCTTGTGGTTTAGGGTATAATTATCCCCTAGGGTTTATGGTATAATTGTAATTTTACCCTTGTGGTTTAGGGTATAATTATCCTCTAGGGTTTAGGGTTTAGGGTATAATTGTAATTTTACCCTTGTGGTTTAGGGTATAATTATTCCTTAAGGTTTAGGGTTTAGGGTATAATAGTCATTTAAATAAAAAATTTAAAAATAAAATAAAAAACAACATTAATGAAGGAGCAGGAATTAATTAAGAAGGGTGGGGACCAAGGTTGTACCAATTCAATTGGTACAACCGGTTGCACCCTAGTCCCTCTCTTTTTTTTATTATTTTGCTTGATTTCTGCCTATATAGGTTATGGAATTTTGATGGGTCGATGGAGCTGTGTGGAATTTGTTCTATTTAGTATGGGCAAAGCTAAGATTGTGCTCCTTTTCTGACTCTACAGATCTTTTACTTTCTTTCTTGAATGATATGTTTTACTAGAAATTATGTCATTTATTGAATTTAGTGAAGGTGAAGGAGGTTACGGTTTGTGAGTGGACATTGTTGGTGTTGGCTAGCATCATACAACTACATTCAGTACTCTTATTCATAGCCCACTAATATAATCATTTAAATGAGTGATGCAATGCTATGCATCTTAGCAGGTACTCGTTTTAGTTTTATTACTTCCTTTTCTTTTCTTCATTAGATTTTGCCCTTATTTTATGAATATTTAATAAGTGAAATTAGTGGTTTTGTAGTTAATTAATATGTGGTGTATATATTTATGAATATTTGGGTGTGGCGATAATGATATTGCTATCATTCTATGTGAATTTGAGTAAAATATGTCTTTCCTTTAATTGCATTTGCATTCTCTTTCTTTCTCGATGAACAACATATTTATCAAATGCATCACTAAGACCATATATAATAGGGTTAATACTCAGTTGTAGGCCTATTTTATGTAAAGTTGAAATTATGCAAAACTCAAAATCTTCACAATCTATTGTGTGGAGTCGTAATTTGGGGTAGAAATGTGCAAAACCATTATCAATTTTGCACAATTTTCTATATAGAGTCGGAATACGTGTAAGATGACTTAGGCTAAGAAATGTGTAAAATCATTGTGCAAAAATTAATTTTGCACAATTTTTTATGTGGAGTAGGGATACGTGTAAAAGAAGACTTAGGTTAAGAAATGTGTAAAACCATTGTACAAAAATCAATTTTGCCTAATTTAATCAATTTTGCACAATTTTTAATGTAGAATCGAGATACGTGTAAAAGACAACTTAGGTTAAGAAATGTGCAAATTAATTGTATAAAAATTAATTTTGCACAATTTAATAAAAAATGTGCAGATAAATTGTGCAAAACAAAATTCGTCGGACCGCCGCCTAACCTCCGCCGCCGGCTGTCGGACCTCCGCCGGAACTTAAAATGTGCAAAAATAAATTGTGCAAAATAAATTTGTGCAAACAAATTGTGCAAACACATAGGGGTATTTATGGTATTACAATCATAATTGTGTAGTTATGAGTATTAGTGCTTTGAGTCATGTAGTTTATAGTAATTATGCATTATTTTATGTATCCAATAATAAGTAACCCTAAATTGGGTTTATTACTGATAGGTACGTGTTTTCATATACTAATTACTAGGAGATATAAAATAAAATTGAAGTACTAAGGGATACATTCTAATATTTCATTTTTTCAGGTTTACTCTTAGTAAACTTAACACAGATGTACTATTCGGTGTACATCAATGTATAATTCGGTGTACATAGATGTGAACACGGACACGGACGAACTATGTCAACAACACGAACACACAATCGACTGTACACTAATGTTCAAAATACAATAATGAACACTAATGTTCAAAATACATCAATGTTAAGCAGTTCAATAAACAAAAATACACGCATGCACAATCGTTTTCCTCCTGCTTTTATTGTACACTGATGATAAAAAAACACCAACAGAAGATTATACGCTTGAATAATAAGTAAGAGTATTTATGTACACCCATGTTCAAATATAAAATTTATGAAAACTTCTCTACCAACAATCAAATTATGTCACCGTAACACTAAAATTATTAGATTTAACAAAAAATTACAACACCCGACCCAATTCAAAAAAATTTATTCAATTGTTTACTTACTGTACATTAGTGTACAGCAAATTCAACATCTGTACATTGGTGTACATCGAATTCCCTAATTTCACAATCGTTAAAAACCCTAATTTAATCCCTAATTTTGAAAGAAAGAGAAGAGAAACGATTATACAAACAATCTCAAGATTTTGATTCTCACCTTTAATAGCCTCAGTGAATTCGCCCCGATTCATCTCTTCTACTCATCGCCTTGTCGGTCCTCCTCTTTCGATCTAACATTTCTCGATCTAGAATCCTTCGTCGTTGGATCTTGATCTCCGATAGCACGTGATATGAAGCAAAATAGAGTTCACGGTCGACGGGGGCGGGCTTGGGTCCACTTCCGTGGGCTGATCTTATTTATTTTAATTATCTTTATGTTTAGGTCTTGAGCCCATTATTTATTATGTTTTTGTTTAAGTCCTTAGGGTTTTGGTTTCTTTCCTTTTTGGTATTTGTGAGTATTAGTATTTAAGGTGTACTTAGGGTTTATGGATGGATATCAAATTATTATTGGATTAAGAAGCCTGGAGGCTTTTGGGCAAACGGAGGCTTCCGTTTGATTGGGCAAATAGTATTACTGTTTGATTTTCTTTTTTTTTTCTATTCTTATCAATTGGTCCGACCTGCCGAATTCCGTTCCCATCGACATGGAAACAACACGTTCCAGTGGGGAGAGATTGGATAAACTCGAGGCTGATCAGGCGGAGATGAAGAAGACGATGGCTGAAATTTTGGCTACTATGGGTGAACTTTTGAAGGTGATTCTGAAACTCTCAGGATCGCAACAATCAGCTGCAGATCTACGTCGTAAGGATGCCACCACTACGGAGACCGAAATGGTGAATCTACCGCTGGTGATTCACCCTCAACTGCAAATATGTTCGGTGCAACTTCCGTCCTTCAATGGATCTGACCCTATTGGTTGTTCAAGGCTGTCTGTGGTAAGTAATATGGCTGTAGGGGGCAGCAGTGTGCAGGTTGGGTCAACCTGCAGTTTCTCCAAGCCACTGCAGATCCCTCGGGGATGAATTCAGGGCTTTCCGGGATAAATATGGGGCTGTCCGGGCAGTTTACTGCTCATTCCAGATTTACTCATCTTCCACCGAGAGCCTTGGAGGACTTTAGAGCGAAAGAGTTGTGCTTTAAGGGTAAGAAACCCTTTACACCTTGGCATGACTGCCCATTCAAACAACTGAGAATGTTGTTGGCTGAGGAGGACGAGGAGTTGGGCCTCAAACAGTACGAGTATTACAAGGTGACAGGGAAAGAGTTAATGGATGGAGAGGAAGAGCTTTTTGAAGAGAGGCGTGGGTTTCATGTTACTCTATGGCGGTTACATGACTGCAACTTTGAGGACAAGGTTGTTTCAAAGGAGGATGGAATTGATATGAAGCAAAATAGGGTTCACGGTCGATGGGGGCGGGCTTGGGTCCACTTCCGTGGGCTGATCTTATTTATTTTAATTATCTTTATGTTTAGGGCTTGAGCCCATTATTTATTATGTTTTTGTTTAGGTCCTTAGGGTTTTGATTTCTTTCCTTTTTGGTATTTGTGAGTATTAGTATTTAAGGTGTACTTAGGGTTTGGATGATATCAAATTATTATAAGATTAAGAAGCCTGGAGGCTTTTGGGCAAATGGAGTCTTCCGTTTTATTGGGCAAACAGTATTACTGTTTGATTTTTTTTTTCTTTTATTTTTCTGTTCTTATCAGCACCACGCTGAGGGTTTATCCAATCATCCCGATTCTGAGCCCGAGCGTTGGCAATTAAAGATGGGAACGACGTCGTAGAGAAATGGCTGGACGACCAACTGGAAAACTCGGTGATTTACTTGTGCTTCTGAGGCGGTGGTAAAATGGGTGTCGATGGATGAAAGGGGAGGTGGTGGTGAATGTGGAGGTGGTGGTTTGAGGAAGCGGCGAAATGGTGTCGATGGATGAAATTGGAGGCATTGAAATAGTCGTTTGATGGGTTTCTAAAATGGGTGTTTGAAGGGTTTCTACCACCTGAGCTCTGGCGAAAAGATCGGTGGTGGAGGACTTGTCCTCGGCGATTTCCGAGTGATTGGATTTGGGATTAGATTGATAGAACATGCAGCTGATTTGGGTTTAGATTGATGGAATGTGTTGGGGAGAGAGGAGGGATGGAAGTGCATATATATGTATGGATAATATGGGAACTACATAATAAAAGTTTGTATGCGTGAGTAATTCTAAAAACTCAATGTACTATACGTAGATAATTTTGTACCTGGTAGTTACTGACCCAATTAAATTCAAGATAAAGAATTGCGTTAGATCGTCTCACGAATAACTTTCGTAAAACGGATAAAAAGTGATAACCTTTATAATGAAAAATGATATACTTAATTGATGAAAAATGATAACTGTGTTGTAAACTATTTCATGAATAATTTATTGTATAAATAAAAAGTGATGACATTTTAAAATAAAGTGATTACATCTTAAATAAAACGTAATACTCTTAATTAAGAAAATATAAAGTGACCTGACACATCTACAACAAGAGTGCCACTAAATTCCAATACCGTTTAACGCCTTCTTCTTAATCTATTTAATCGAAATGGAATGTATGGAATGTATGGAGTAATAACTAGCTAGATAGGCCACAACAAAAATGATAGGCCAGAATTTGGAAGAAGTAAAGCTGGAATAATTGGTTCAGCAGAGGAGAGTTGTTTTGCTTAATAGAACAGAATACAGACAGGAGAAAAATGAACTATACTTGCACAATTTTACACAGCAAAATGGCTGCAAGACCCAGAAAGAAAACCAAGAAAACACTGCAATTAAATTTTGGATTCACAAGAATTTCATCTCATAAAGACATTCTTTCATTCCTCTAGGACATCATAAACACATTCTAAACCTTAAACATCAACCTCCTCCCCTTCTTCCACACAACGGAAAAAAGATAAAAATAGATTGAAAGGAGATGCATTAGGTGATGGCATTAGCCGAATATAAACTAACTGCTAAAATTACTAAATTTACCTCTTACTTTCCCAGAATTTGGTGACTTCATGTCTGAAAGAGATATAGGAGTCAACGGAGGAGAAGGAGCTTTCTCTGTCTTCTGCACTATTTGAGAAGATTCCAAAGGCTTGCTTGAATGTATTGCCATTGTTCTCTGACTACTAGAAGGTATCGAGAAACTCCGAGATACTGTCAGCTGCGGGAGTGGAAGTTGAGACCCTTCCGCTGATGACATAAAGGGATTCCTCTTTGTCGGAGATACCTCTCGAATTCTACTACCTAAGGGCGCAGAGTGTCCAAGAGCCCCAGCCGTATGCACTGTTTTGGAGCCAAAAGAATCAGGAGGTCTAGGGAGCTCATGAAGCTCACTTATTTTAGGCGAACATACAAGTGGAGGTGGAGCGTTCTCATACACGTTGAGAGATGGAGGGGGTTGAGGACCAGGTGCACCACTATGTAATCCAGAACCTTCTGTAGAGCTAATCGGACCACTGGCGGGTATAAGTGGCTGCTTGTTACTTGATGGTTTGCTAACTAATGGACCAGAGAAAGCTTGTCTTTTGATCTTTTGACTGTCAGATCCGATTCGTGTATCAGACTGCGAAATAGTCGGGGGTAGGGGAAGGCAATGCTTCTTGCTACTGTAATCTTCAGATGCTAGTAGAGATTTAGAAGAATTGCGTGCAGATATATGGTCATCCACAAATTTCTTTTGCTTCTCAATGTCCAGTGGAGATGAATGCCATATATTTTTGGAGCTGCCAACAGTATTTGATATGGATGTAGAACTGGTTATTGAACCTTTGGCGTCATCAGGAGTGGGAAGTACATGTCTACTAGATTTTTGCGCAGACGTCCTCAATTCTCTAATTCTTTCGGCAGGATCAAACTTCTCAGCATATAACGGAGCAGAATAACTAACTGCTCTACGTTGTTCACCAATTGTTACATCTCCTTGGTTTTTGCCAACAACCTGGGCATCAACATTTTTTATCTGAGACATTTGTGAACTTGGAGCACTCAACTGATCCAACTGCAAATTTATTGTAAACAGATTTATTAGCTATGATACAGAATTGACGAGTGATCATATCAATATAAACTTGTAGAGCATAGTGAAAAAATCTAGATATTTATCCCACAGCTAACTGAAACATCCAAGAGCTAAAATAACAAAAACATTACTCCCTCAGTTTCATGTATCAAATATCAATGCACACTTTCCACCCAACCGTCCCATTATTTATGCACATTTCTAAAATTAATAATATTACACAATATCACGAGCACTAAAATGACGCCTCCATTTTACACTTTACAAACTCAAACCCCAAAACTTTATCCACTTTTTCTCATTGAATTACCGAAAGTACCCCTATTTTATCTTACATATTATACCTAGAAAGCAACTCTTCTTAATCCACATGCCAGCACACATGCGCATAAGTACATGGGAGAGAGGAAGTATGATTTTTTTTTTTTCATGCAAACTGTTACAAAATATTACACTAAGGTCTGCCAATTCTGCTGCTTTCTATTACTCAATTGATAAGTCAGATTATCGTTTCAAAATAGACACAGTATCAGACTTAATGCACAACCCTGTCTTATTTCTATTGCAGTCTAGATCATATTCAAAGTGAAATACTTTAACCAACAGTTTTTACGCAAATTTGTTTCCTTGCTGGCTTGAAGTAATATAATAATAACTTTCTAAAACTGAGCTTGCATCCAAGATACTTTATGCGGTTAGGTAATACAAAAGTTCGTAAATGAGCAACTCAATTAATTATAGAAAGTAGAATCATTAATTAAGTTAAAGAGAAATTAGTACTAAAGGTGTATTCTAGAAAAGACCAATTTTAAAACTCACATCCATTGAGCTCCTTGATGTGGTAGTAATGTCTACCTCTTTCTTGTTCTGGGTATAGTCAAAACTTAATTCTCCATCCTCATTAGTCTCGACACTGTCCACATCATTCAGTTCACTTAACTCATAATCAATGTGTTGCTTTTCTGCAACAACTCTAATATGTGGTTCAACAGCTTCAAGAGACTGGAGTCCTTTACGGAAAAAGTTTAACTGATTTTATAGAAGGGGAGAAAACTCATCAAACTCAGAGAAGACTGAAAAAGTTATCAAAAAGTAATCATGGAGCAACAAGAAAAAACCTGCGCTGCATGGTGACGCGCTGCCTGTGTTAATAGACTCTGGCATTGCCCTTGCTTCAATGATTCAACTCGAAAAATGCATAACCTAGCAGCCTCATCATACTCTTCACGAACAGTTTGCAACTGGTCTAATGTAAAAGTCTCCCCCTTTCCATGTCTTGATTTTCTTTTTTCTCTAAATTGTCCCACCATGAATTCAAACATCTCTCTGTAATTTATACAAGTAATCAATAAGGTTGTAACATGACAAAGAATATCCAGTAAAAAGAAGTGGGAATAAAGTTGTACCTTTTCTCATCACATTGCAATTTCATCTCCTGGACCAATAAAAAGTAGATTATCACCAAGAACCAGGAGTGGAGATACTTAACATATTATATTAAAATACTGCAACCTTAAAAATAGATATACTTGACAAATCATACTAAATACTGTGAGTCTGTGACCAGCTTGATCTACAAGCATCAAGTACCAAACGTGTTTAACCAGAAGTTTATCATAACAGAAACCTTTACACAAGTTTAGGACCTTCAAACCCCATCCCTTTTTTTCTCCACATTTATAGGTGTGATTATGTTGGATTGTGTGCGAGGGGGTGGGAGTGGGCAGTGCCGGCTATATTAGGAGTACTCATTTTTGCCTCATGTAATGCCATGTAAATTGGAGCATAAGATTATAAAATGATGTTCTCTGACAGAAAAAACAGCATAGCAGTTCACAGAATCAACCAAACATGAACATGAGGGAACAAGACACAAGTTTTCCAGGGCAGAAACATACATATTATTAAGACTGAGTAGAAGTATCACGAAGACAGAGAGCAACAAAAAAAAAAAAAAAAAAAAAAAAGAGAGAGAGAGAGAGAGTTGAATAGAGCTTTTAACCTCCACTTTTCTTAGCTCGCTCAGGAGAGACTCTGATGGGTGTGTAATTGTCATGATAATATGAGACCGCTGAAATGAAGATAATAGTGAGTTATGATGGAACTGAATAGTTTATGAGGAAAAATAAAGATTAACAAGACAACGAACACTAACATAGCTATCAACGAGTTTCTGAAGTTCAAGCTGCGCTGTTCCCAGCACTGATAATGCCCCCCCTGCACAAGCATAGAATATCATCTAGCACTTAGTTCGCTTCCAAAACATTTTGCAACATCCAGTTATATCCTAACCAAAAGAAAAATTAAGATGCTTCAAGATCAAGAACAAAGAAGTAAAATTTCAAGTGGAAGAGAATGAGAAAACCAAAGATCAACATAAAACAATCTCAGAAATAATTATGCACAATAAAAACATCTAGCAACCATAATATTCTCTGGAAAAAATAAAATAAAAAATTGTATATATCTGTACATTAACAATAAAGTTGGTGTATAAGACACATTTTCACCTCATTAAATATGAAGGAAATATCAATAATGTCAGGAGCACAAAAGACTCAATAAAAAAAAATCATCAAAGCCAGAGTTTTAAGATATACGAATTACGTTTCTATGATTAAAAATTATTATAAGATAAGTCTCAATATGTTTACTTCTACGATAATGGAAGATATAAAAAATTTTCTGCAAAGAGTCGGACAGTAGAGATAAAAGCTAAAACACTAGTAAGTATTTCCAGTTCATATTTACAGCCACGTCTCTTTTAGTACACTTTATACTTCTAATAGCACTCCAAGCCACATGTCTTCTACCTAATTCATTCAGTTCCATATAAGTTACATATGATATCATAATTCAGAATAAGTTTAAACCTAGCCATTGCTTTCAAATTATCTGATAATAGCTTGAAGCATGACTTTGGATCAGTGATTTCCTTGAAATGAATCAGAAAACTGGAGGAATCATGTTAATCCATGGGGGAAAAAATCTTAATGGTTACACAGGTATTCTGTCATTAACCAGGTAAAAAGAGAGAAAAAAAAAAGCCAAATATTAATAATTTCATGTCTAACAGCTATTGATTGGTATTTATAGAAAATTTGGATACAAACATAGTTTTTTAGAGGCGCGCCTCCAAGGGGGCTCAAGCTCAAGCCTTTTCTTTTTTCCTGATTTTATGATCTCAGGCGCTGATCAAGAGGTGTGCACCTCCCTGCACCTTTTGTCATCTCCTCAGGATATTTTGGAACCTAAGCAGTACCACTCAGCCGCTCACCAACTTAAAGGAAAACTCAAGCGGACAAAGGAAAGTGTGTTAAAAGGCTCATCTTTAAAACTCAGCTATGAAGATGAAGATACTGAGTTTGAGGTGCACAAAAAGGAAGAATATAATGAAAAAGATGCCCAATTTGATTAGGAGGAGGAGGAAGAGGATGATGGAAATGATAAAGATCACGATGATTATTGAATAGTTTGGTAATAATTTGATACATCATAACTTTTCAAAACATGAAAACTTCGTCTTATTGGATTATTTGTATTTGTGTTGAATTGAACTTTAAAGTTGACTATGTATGGATTTGTATGTTTTATTTCATCATTTATTTGAGTTATCATGTATTATTGTGTGAGGTTACGTGCTTTTTACTTTTATTTGGTTTTGTGATTATGTTTAAAGTAGGATATATACATATATATAAATTGTAGAAGAAAACTAGGGCAGGTCGTGCAAAAGGCGCACGCCTCTTGCAGCTCCACAAGACCTTTGCGCCTTTGTTCACCTCTCACCTTTAACAACTACAGATATAAATATGACTGCAACGCCATAAAAATTTCTATCAAAGAATAGCAAAAGGAATCCTACAATTGCAACATATGCATAAAGTCATAGAGTCAAAGAGTTGTTCTTGGATATTTTTTGAAGAATTAAATACAAGAATAAATGCAACATCGTCTCATTTCTGTTATAATAACTAAAGGAATGCCTATAAGTAGAAGCCATTGGCTCACTCACCTCTTTCTCCATCATCATGCACTGCAGTTTTCTCCAGCAGACAATTTCCCATTTCCATTAATGACTCTGAAAACTCTGAAAGGAGAAATCGCTTTATTGTCACAAAAAATAAAATGCAACAGGTTTTACCTAGAGATTCAATTCACACATGTAAGGCTCGTTACATGATATTACTTTCTAAGATGCAATCTAATACCAAAAAAAAAAGCTTTCCTAATCATTTAGCTATCACAAAATTATCATTTTTCTCAAAAATCTAGTGTTTTGGGGTCATTTCCAGAGCCATTGAAATTCCAATACATTATCATAATGTGATACTTACGGCTGAAACAGCACCACCATACCACAACCCCTTTTCTGTAGTTTTATTAGGAAATTTCAATATTTTCATTGTCATCCTTAATTCACTTTCATTCATAATATGGGGTTGAAAAATAGAAACATCAAATGACTTTTTAAAAGAAATAAATACTAATTGAATATGATCACTAGTCAGCATCAAACACATACACTGAAGCATGCTTAGGAGTTTCTTGGGAAGAACTCTAGGATAAAAGTATCGATGCAATTTCAGTTAAAAAAAATGCATTGAAAAATAAATAATGGATATAGAATATATTAAGAGAAAGCACAAAGGAAGAATTTGGAGACAGATAGTAAACACACTGTTGTTAGAGGCAATAGGTGCGCCTCTTGTACATTAGGGCATCACATCATCTACTCTACACTTTAATTTAACCTATTTAACGAATATTCACCTAATAAAATAAAGTTGAAAAACACATAATATTACATAATAACTCATAAAAAAAAACTTTGAACATGAACATGATTTAAATACCAGTTAGAACCAAATAAATACTAGAATATTGTAAAGTTCAACTTTAAATATTCAAGAAAATAACATAAAGTGCACAAAGTAGAATGACTAGCAAAGTAGCAAACTAACCACTAATCATCTTGATTAAATAGATAAGATCATCCTCATCAAAATCAAATGGTATCTCCTGTGGAAGAATGGAGATCCGATCTTTTTTGTCTCTCTAGTTTTTGACAATAATAGGAACTCCATAGGGGAGGTGGTGGGTAGTGATAAAATTGCATTTTAGAAGACCAAAAAAAACATCTCTAAAATGTAACAAAACCTGTTTGGAAGGCAGAGGTGCAGGGAAGCACCTCAAAAACAGCGCCTGCCTCAATCTAAAATAGGCACAATACTAGGAGTCCCTTAGGAGGCACCCCTCTATCAACTATGAAAAACAAACACAGCCATATCATGTTACCATCTTGCACTCATTGCGTATCCCAGAGTAAAGAATAAAAGCCCAAGAAAGTATATTCAATATGATCATTTTAACATAAGGATATCCAATGAGGCTATTTCCATATTTAACGCTATCAACTTCTTTTACACTGCTTTCTTATTACCTGCCTCCAGCATTTTCATTTGCAACTTATTAAGACTTTCAGTCTTGCTAATATATTTGGGCAAGAAAATTGGCTAGTATGGTATAAATTCTTGCTCATACACAGAGAATTAAGAATTTGAGAAACAGCCCTAATGCATGAGCGAAATGATTCTGCAAAAACTTATGGTGCAAAGCAACTATTGATTTAGAGTTCAGAAAGCAGTGTTCAAAGCAATTTTATTCTCAATGGTTAGACAACTTATCTGAAAACCCTATGACTTCACCACTCCTACCCCGCGAGGCTGCGACTAGTAGGTCAGCAGCTTACCTTCAGTTAGGTCTTTCTAGCTAGAAGATTACATGTGTTTGATGACTAGGAAATGGCCTCATCACTTCCCCAGAAATCACTACTTCAATCAATTAACCTCAGACCCAATTATTCCACCATGGACCTCAACAAAAGAGCTTGAAAAAGACATCTTCAGTTAGAAAGTTTTTCCAGGAAAAAAAATTTAAGACAAAAGCACTACAGTGTGTTACAACATGAAATACATACACATCACATGATATGTACCAATCATTCATCAATTGCATGTCCCTTACTCCACACAACCCCATGAATACATTTTTTCAACATTTGTTTAAATGAGTTTGCAACATTTAAAACTATAACTGAAGCTTGAAAAAATATAAAATATAAAATATAAAATTACCATAAACGCTATTTGCTGTAGCAGCTGCAGCAGAAAGTAAGCCATCATAGCATGCTCTCATATCTTTCATATCCTGTAGGTGCAGTGCAAAAATAACTCGATGAGATTGAAAGAAGTAAAGGATTTCCAAAATGATGCCAAAGCACACCAAATGTAAAAGATTCAGTAGCAGTAGCTCCAACAATAGCTGAGGTTTATACATAAAATCCGAACGCGAAAAGGATTGAGAACACAAATTTCTCTGGTCACTTTTAGTTGCTAGTAAGTCCATACACCAATCTGACAGTTTTGTTATCGGCACTAGAACAAAAGAATCCCATTCAACAGGAATTCATGTTCACTCGACTCATCTCTTCTAGAACCACGCAATATCTCTCAAGTCATCAAAACTCCAAGGATTATAGAATTTACAGATTATTCTTCTCAAAAAACGCACCTAAATCTGTGAACCGTTGGCATTGGCTTCAAAAGCAATGCACCATGTTCATCTACAAAACTGACCTAGCACCAGAACTCCATTATACTGAAATAAATAAAATTGAGCTCTAGCTGACACAAAAGAACTAGAATTTTAGAACAAATTAAAAACAGCATTCATCAAAAGTGATTCACCTTCGCTGCTTGAGCTAAACCATCCACGTGAACCGAAATATGCTGATCCCAATCTTCCTGCGGCTCGCCTTTATTCAGGCCCAATTTCCTCAGCTTACCTAGAGGCGATTTCATCTCCGAACTACCAAGTTAACTGGAATTTTCCGTTCCAATTTCAGAACTAAAAAGGTGATGAGTCTCTCAAATTTCTAAGTTACAGAAAAGAGAATCAATCGAAAATAGCAGAGAGTAAAAACGAGAGAAAGGAGAGGAGAAAAGTCTAACGTTATGCGGCGAAATTGAGGAGGCACCGGCACGGCGGCACCGGCGGCAGTAGTGTGGTTTTTATATAGCGAGTGTGGGAGTGTCCTTTTTAGTAATTTCTGTGGGTCAGAGGAAAATATCTTCTCATGTTAGGTTTCCTCCAATCTCTGCGCTGAGAACTGAAGTCGAGAGTTCATTTGGGGACAAATAAACTTGTCATTAAAGCCTCCCAACTGGCCAATAACAGAATTCGCCTTTTCTTCCAAGAATTCAACAGCAGTGGGGTAGGCGTTTCGATCACACTTTAATGTGATTGGGAAGAAGAAAGGATCCACTCTCTTACGGATTTACTATTTTGCCCTCCGATACGCCAATTATGGTCAAACTTGTTGTATCTGTGACTGCGACCCCCTAATCCATTGAAAGGTGGATTGATTTTGAAGAATTTCTCCTTCAAAGGCCCAGCCCATTTAAATTTATAAACCGTTTAGGGTGGGTTTCTTTTGCGTCGGATGTACTCTCCCCCTTCCAAAAAAATGTTCACCTTTATTGTACTATAAATATATTTAAAAAAATTATTTTTTTAACTAATTTAATTATTAATTTTTGGGAATAATTTAATATTTTTAAATAATAATTAAAATATAAAGTATGTTATGTATAAAAAGAAGGTTTGATATTTTTTAAATTAATGTGTACTTTTGAAATTTTAAATAAGAATTTTTTTTTTTTGTTGAACAATGATGTTGGACGAACTAGTGAGAAAATAGTGGAAGGAGTATAAGAGTATTCAAGAATATCAAAAGTTTTAAAGATATTCATTTTAATTATTAAAAATATGAAGAATATTAATATTTAATTAAATATTTTTTTTAATTGAAAAAATTAAGAGTATTAGTATGAGTGTATGACTAGATCCGTGCTCAAGCGCACAGTCTTTGCCAACCATTCATGAATCCGGAATGAAAAAAAAAAAACTTTTTAAAGTGTTATATTTCGTGAATAGTAAAAATAAAAATAAAAATCAACAGTATATTAAGTGTGATTGATTTGTTAAGTTATCGTGGGTGGGAAAGTAATGTGTATCTCCATCTAACGTTTGTTTTTTTCCATGTAGTCTAATAATTATAATATTTAATAATGGGTATAGAGTAAAATTCTTTTTTTTTTGGGTGAGAACAACAAGAAACTTTTGTGGGTAAGCTGAAAAACAATTACTTCACCGAAAAATTTAAGGGGATTGGGGTTCGTGAACTTGATAGTTTCAATAGAGCTCTTCTAGAGAAATGGGCATGGAGAAGATTAGTAGAGAATAACAGACTTTGGGTAAAGATAGTGGAGAGCAGGAGAAGGGCAAAATTACTTGATCTAGTGGGGTTGGGGGTGAAGTCCAGATATCGTTCGAGTAGTGGGTGGTGAGGGAATATTATTAAGTCTCTTAGGGATTCTTATGGGGAGTGGTTTAAAGAGAATATATGGAGAAGGGTGGGGGATGGTATGGAGATCAACTTTTGGGAGGAAGATTGGATGGGGGAAGGGAACTTTAAAACAAAATATCCTAGGCTATTTCAAATTTCTTTGAACAAAAAAGCAAAGGTATGTGAGATGGGATCTTGGTTAGGGAAGTCTTGGTCTTGGGGATGGGAGTGTAGAAGGTTTCTTAGGAGTTTTGAAATTGATAACCTCAACTCTTTATTATCTAATCTTAACAGGTACAAATTATCCAAAGATGTTAGAGACACATGGAGATAAAAATTGAACAATAAAGACAACTATAATGTGGGAGAAGTCCATGGTATGCTGCAGAGCAGAAAACCTCAAATGGAGACTGAGGATCAGAGCATCTATAAAAGGATTTGAAAAAGTCCGCCTATTCCAAAAGTAAAACTCATGGTGTGGAAAGTAATAAGAGGCAGACTTGCTACCACGGTAAACCTGAGGCGTAGGAATTTGTCTACCAACAAACACTGGAGACACTTGCCCATTATGCAAGAGCAACGAGGAAACTGCTGATCACCTGCTCTTCAATTGTAGCCCCAGCTTAAAAATATGGGGTGAATGTCTCAAGTGGCTAGGGGTAAGCTCCCCTATGCATACATCAACAAAAGTTAAATTATATCTATTTAGTGGTCTATTTAGAAGTTATATTGGTAGGTCTGTTGTATTAATGGTTTGGATGTGTGATCTGGTTGATTTGGAAAGGTAGAAACGAAGTGATTTTTCAAAATAAAAAATTAGATGAGTCAAAATTATTTGGTGATATGAAGAGTAGGGTGTGGAGTTGGTTGAGGAGAAGGAAGGGTACTACTTCAATTAATTTAAGATATACAACTTGGTGGAAAGATTGTCAGGAAGGAAAAAGCCTTTGAGGATATATTGTTGGCACGAGAATAAAATGGATGTAGTGCAGAGCTCACGAATGGGTGGTGTTTTTTATTCATTCTTGCATAAGAGCGTGGGTTATGGTTCTATATAGACTAGGCTTTATGTTGCTATTGCTCAAGATAGTCTTATTATTATTGTAGATAGTCGATTTTTATTGGGTGATGTGAGTATTTAATGTGGCTATTATATAGTTTAATCGGACTAGTCTAACATAATATGGAGAAAGAACAGAAGAAGAAGAAGAACACAGAATTCCTCCCACGTTTGTGGGAGTTTAAAGTAGAGAGTTTGTTTCTCTCTGTTTTATTTATTTGTGTGGTGGAGGAGATAATTCTCCTTTTACAGTGGTAATGGTAGTGAGCTTGGTATTGATGGTGAAGATGAACTGATGTTGAAGATGAAGGTGTTGTCTCCTCTTATACAAGTGGGGTGAACCTAGTAGCAAGTGGGTGATAGAGAGGAAAAGTAGAGAGAGATGGAGTGTAGAGAGAAATAGGGAGACTCGGGGTAGTGGGAGAGTAGAGAGAGGGAGTCGGAGCAAGTGGGTAAGGAGGGAGTAGGGAGACTCGGTATGGTGGGAGAGTAGAGTGAGGGAGTCGGAGCAAGTGGGTAGAGAGTAATTGGTGCAAGTGGGTAGAGAGAGAGGATGAGTGTAGAGAGAAAAGTGAGCAAGTGGGTGGAGAGAGGGTAAAATGTCCCCCACTTTCTTCCCAGGAGGATGGGACGAGCGCGTTCTCCTCCTTCGCTCGGTCTCCCTTACTCTTCTCCCCGCTTAGGCAGAGAGCGTGAGTACAACCTTCTCCTTTTGTCTTTAAATATTGATTCAGGCTCACTTGTGGGTCCAGTCTAAAGGGATTAGCCCCTCAGGCTTTGGCTTCACGGAACTTGTAGAGTGAAGGCGAAGCCTCTTAATACATGCGATAAGTCATCATGTCAATTTTGAAGATGCAGATGGTGGTCAAGATGAAGATGGAGGTGAAGTTGATAATGTCTTTTTGGAGTTGCGAAAGATTGCCTTGGGTGATAGAAAGACATGTAGACTTAAATGTTGATGGGACAGCTTCTTCAGGAGATAAGGAAGCTTGCGACTCAGAAGGTGCAAGAGGTTCAGAGGTTGGCTCCGAAGGACTCGGAATGCGGAGGCGCGCCGGCTCAGAGGGACTTCGGTCGATCGGCTTGGAGGGACCTCGGTCGGAGATGTGGAGGGTCGGAGGAACCTCAGTCGATCGGCTCGGAGGGACTTCGATAGGTCAGCTTGGAGGGACCTCGGTCGAAGATGCAAATGGTCGGAAAAACCTTAGTCGGTCGGCTCGGAGGGACTCCGGTGGTGGGACCTTGGAGAGAGTGCGGCTTCATCCTCTATGCTATGTGGTAACATATGTGTGGACCACCTATCGCATTAGCCCCCAAGGTATAACCTCACACAGAAGTGATTAGTCTCCCGACTACAAATTATGTGGTAAAAACCTCCCTACGGAAAAACTCGGTGAAAAAACCGTAGGTAGAAAAAAGAGTACCAACTCGTCGGTGGGTCAATCATCTCAGATGTAGCTCTACTCCTCACTTCAATTATGTGGTAGCTCCTCTAGAGGACTCACTTTTGGAAGTGTGAGCCCCCGGTCTTCTGTCTTGGGGAATATCTTTTCGGGACGATTTATCTTGCTTCGGGCCTATGTTATAGCTTGGCGACCAACTATGTTGGTTGGATCTGACGTAGCTCATAATGTGACTCTCTGGAATTTGATTGCAGTTACAGACAAATAAGGAGGTGGCTACAGAGATAAGCATAGTGGTTAATGCACTGTTATTCCCAAATAAAATACATGAAGGCTTAAATAATTTGAGATTTATCAAAGGGTTTATTATCCCTTGACTTATCTTTAGCCATTCAAATGATGGAGCTCAAGCGCTAGGGGTCGCAGTCTCCTAGGGGCTCGATGTCCTTTTTCGATTAGAAAAAGTGTTAAATGAGTTTCTCTTCTTCTTGATGAGCTCATCTTTTGATGAACTCGCAAGGTGTGAACCTCTTGTAAGGACCTTCTCGGGCTTGTGTCTAGGCCTTTCTTTGGTTTGAACCTCGTAAGGTTTGAGCCTCGTGTAAGAGCTTTCATGAGCTCATTCTTCAGCTATCTGGGCTTATGCCTTAGCTATTGGAGCCTTTGCCTGGGGATCGGTATGGCTTCTTGATCTTATCTCTCGGCTATTGGGCCTTAGCCCCCGAGCTTAGCTCTTGGGTCTATGCCTTGGCTGCTTGGGGGGCTTCAGCGCCTATGCTCGAGGTTGAGTAAGGTTTCTTGAGCTTTCCCCTTGGCTGTCGGGCCTTAGCCCCCGAGCTCGGCCACTTTGGGTCTATGCCTCGGCTACTCGGGAGCTTTTGGGCTTAGGATAATTTTCAAGTCTCCACGTTCTCGAATATCCTCATGGCGGCTCATCTTGTAGGTCCATGTAGGACTGAGCATGTGGAGAGTTTCTGACTTCGGATAGGTCATCTTTGCCTTCGGTAGGCAGGCTCTGCCTTTTGGACATGTCAGATATGCCCATGAAATGGTCCACTCGGTCAGATCTGCTTGTGGATAGGTCAGATCTGCCTTCGGATATGTTGGATTTACCCACGAGTTGGTCTGCTCTCGGTCGGATCTGTTGAGTGGATTGGATCTGTTGAGTGGATTGGATCCACCTTCCTGTGGGTTGGATTTTCTTTATGTTGGATCTTTATTCATGAGTAGGCGAATGCTCTCTAACTCCCTCCCAAGCTTGTTCTAGCTGAATGAAGGGGTGTGACATTGCCATGAATGCTTCGTAAGATGGTGGAGGGTTCCGTTGGACGGCCACCCACATGTCTGACCCTGGCCGTAAGGCAGCAGTGGCCAGCATGGTATATGTCTCATCACTCATCTTTTCTCCTATTGCCTTTTGGTCATTGAATCTTCTTAGGAAGTTTTGGAGGGACTCTTCAGGGCCTTGTTTTATGTAGGCTACCTTCGGCTTGGAGCCCTTCACTTGGACCGGGTAAGCAAATTGAGATAGGAAGAGTTTGGAGAGTTCATCCCAGCTATCAATAGAGGCTGGAGGAGTGAACTGTACCATGTATAGGCCGTGTTCCCGAGAGTTAACGAGAATAGCCGGTACTTGGTAGCTTCTGAGCTTTCTTGGGCAATCATCCATGTCGTGAATTTCTTTAGGTGCACCATGGGGTCAGATCTGCCATCATATGTGCCAATTTGAGGGACATTCACCTCTGGTTGGTATGGTTGAGAGGTGAGGTTTGGTGTGAATGGGTTTCCGCCCAAAGGTAATTCATTCACCCCACACTGTTGTCCCTTTTCTAACTCATCTAGCCTTCTTTTGAGAGCCATCATTTCTTCAGCTTGTGCTTTCATAAAAGCCATTTCTTGACTATAGACTCTACTGTGAGTTGCTTCTTTCCCTTTAGACTGGGAAGTCTTTGAACTTGAACTTGATTGGCGAGAGTTGGACACCATGATTTCTTGGAGTTGCAGAGGGGATGCCCTTTCTCTAGCACTAAATGTAGATAGTCGATTTTTATTGGGTGATGTGAGTATTTAATGTGGCTATTATATGGTTTAATCGGACTAGTCTAACATAATATGGAGAAAGAACAGAAAAAGAAGAACACAAGAATTCCTCCCACGTTTGTGGGAGTTTAAAGTAGAGAGTTTGTTTCTCTCTGTTTTATTTGTTTGTGTGGTGGAGGAGATAATTCTCTTTTTACAGTGTTAATGGTAGTGAGCTTGGTGTTGATGGTGAAGATGAACTGATATTGAAGATGAAGGTGCTGCCTCCTCTTATACAAGTGGGGTGAACCTAGTAGCAAGTGGGTGATAGAAAGGGAAAGTAGAGAGAGATGGAGTGTAGAGAGAAATAAGGAGACTCGGGGTATTGGGAGAGTAGAGAGAGGGAGTCGGAACAAGTGGGTAAGGAGGGAGTAGGGAGACTCGGTATGGTGGGAGAGTAGAGAGATAGTCGGAGCAAGTGGGTAGAGAGTAATGGGTGCAAGTGGGTAGAGAGAGAGAGGATGAGTGTAGAGAGAGGGAAAGTGAACAAGTGGGTGGAGAGAGGATAAAAAGTCCCCCACTTTCTTCCCAGGAGGATGGGACGAGCGCGTGCTTCTCCTTCGCTCGGTCTCCCTTACTCTTCTCCCCGCTTAGGCAGAGAGTGTGAGTACAACCTTCTCTTTTTGTCTTTAAATATTGATCCAGGCTCACTTGTGGGTCCAGTCTAAAGGGCCCTACCACAATTATTGTAGCCACACAATTCATTGTTTGGAGGTATTTCTCAATACCCCATGTGAAGTTTTATTTAATAAAAAAAAATTATGTTCAAAAAAATAATAATAATAATAATAATGGGTATAGAGTAATTTTTTAGGTGTATTATTATCCTTTACTTTAATGAAAGGTGGATGACAAATTATATAGATTTTTAAAAGTGTTGATTGTAAAATATACCACATTTGCTATGTCATTTGTCATCTTAAATATAGATTTAATAAATCTTTTATTTTATCTAAATGTATTTTTTTTATCAAAAAGCCCCTTAATTTAAAATAAAAATAATATTGCCGCAATATCTCAAATATCGGTATCTTATGTTAGCACTATGACATCATGATCGACATCGAATCAAACATTTGATGCTATGATGATAGTTGATATCCTATATTGTAGCTTCGACACCACAGAGCAACACCAAAAGACAACAGACATGATGCGAGATATTCAACAGCATCACCAACATTAAACATTTAATTTAAACTATTAAAAAAATAATTTATGTTCTTTTAGGTTGTGTTTGGATGGAAAGATTTGAGTAGTGATTTATAAATCCCTCCTTCAAATCCCTCCTTCATGTTTGGGTGCCACTTGAAATCAATGGATTTATAAATTCAAGATTTTAAATCATTGGATTTCAAATTATGGATTTGATTTTTTGAATTTTTTTAGTTGTTTTTTAATGGATTTCAAATCCTTGCTCAAACCGTGTCATTTAAAATCCTTCCGTTGTGTAATTGATATATTAATATATAAAAATATTATATAAAATTAATAAATTAATTAAAAATATATAATTATATTTTTTTTATTATAAACCCTACCACCCAGCCTACTCCGTACCCACCTCCACCCAAACAACCCCCCCCAAACCCCCACCCCAAAAACAAAAACTTTTTTTATAAAACTTTAAATTATAATATTTTAATAATAAAAATATTATCACCCAACCTTTATCCCTATCCACCCACCCACCACCCCCACCCCCACCCCACCCCACCCCACCCCAATCCCCCCTTTTTTTTAATTTTAGATTTTAATATTTAAATAATAAAAATATTACCACCTAATCCTACCCCCAATCCACCCACCCAACTCGCCCCCAATCCCTCCCCCCCCCCCTCCAAAAAAAAGTTTTTTAAATAAAATTTTAGATTTTATTATTATTTAAATAATAAAAATATTATCACTAATTCTACCCTTCCTATCCACCCACCCCACCTCCTGCCACCCCCCTCCACCCAAATTTTAGATTTTAATACTCCCTTCGTCCCAAATTCATCTTCACGTTTATGGTAGATAAGGAGTTTAAGAAAAATTACTTTTTAACTTGATTTTGGGGGTAGTATAATATTTTTGGGTAATAAATAAATGATAAAGTATGTTGTGTGTGTTAAAAAGGTGATGACAAATTTGAAATTAAAGTGTGTTAGAGGGATATTAGTTAGTTGTTTTTTCTTTTTATGGAAGTGTGAGGTTAAATTTGGGACGTACCAAAACGAAAAGTGTGAAGTTGAAGTTGGGACGGAGGGAGTATTTAATTAATAAAAATATTACCACCTAACATACCACATCCATCCATGGGGTTGTGGTAGGAGGTGGGTGGGTGGATAGGGTTGAGTGGTAATATTTTTATTATTTAAATATTAAAAATTTTTAAAAAAAATTGGCGGGGGTGGGCGAGTGGGTGGATAGGGGGTAGGGTTGGATTGTAATATTTTTATTATTTAAATATTAAAATTTAATTTTTTTTTTTTAAAAAAATTTGTGGGTGGTGAGGGAGGGTGGGTGGATAGGGGGTAGGGCTGGGTGGTAATGTGTTTATTATTTAAATATTAAAATCTAAATTTTTTGTTTAAAAAAAAATTAGGTGGGTGGCCGGGGTGGGGGTGGATAGAAGGTAGGGGTGAGTGGTAATATTTTTATTATTTAAATATTAAAATCTAAAATTTTATTAAAAAAAAATTTTTGGGTGGATATGGAGTATGGTGAATGGTAGAGTTCCAAAAAAATTATTTTTAATAAAATTTTAGATTTTAATATTTAATATAATAAAATTTTATTATTTTTATTTATTATAAATAAAATTCTATTTTAAAAATAATTGATGAATTATGGATTTGAAATCCTTTTAAAAACTCATAATTTATCTAAACGGTGGAATTCAAATGAATTGATTTAAAATTCAAGAAATTTAAAATTCACTCATTTTCAAATTCATTAGATTTGAAATGAATCAATCCAATATTTTAATTAAAAAATGACAATGAGGAGAATTGGTATAAATCTAATTGATTGGTAAGGGGTAACAACTATTTTTAACAATAAAAATTAGTAGGTATTTTTGCAAACTTCACTTTTTAAATCTAATTGCGATCAAAACCTAGTTTTCAAATCCCAAAACAAATCTAACCTATAAAACTTACCTTTCAAAAAAAAAAAAAAACTATAAAACTTAGTACCTCGTCTTTATTCTGCAATTTCCATGAGAGAGAGAGAGAGAGAGAGAGAGAGAGAGAGAGAGGCAGAGAGCCATCTGAAAGCTACCTAATCCAATGAAATATTACGAGCAGGAAAGAAAGCCACCCTCACATAGAAGTACAGAACAGAACGCACATTCTGTCCTAAAACCATCACAAGCTAACACCCTTGCACAGTTGCACACCACCTCGAAAGCCATGCCAAATTAATTTAATTTAATTACAGCAAATATCAGTTCAATGGACACACTATACAATCACAAACTGAGAAAGATCCAAACTGAAATCTCCAAGAATCAACGTTTTGTTTTGTCATAACCTGGGTTCTGTTGGTCGGATGATGCTGTTGTCACCAACCGTGCGTTTTGCTTCTCCCATTCTAGATGCCAACGCCAGAAGTTCAGGTGACCTTTCCCAGTTCTCACTTTTCTTCCCCCAACTTGAATGCACGCCTGCTCGATCACCTTCATCAACTGTAGTTCTAATTTCCGGTGATGACTCTCCCAATCTTCCATTCTTGGTGTTTAAGCCATCATTATCACTATATTGACCTTCATGGTGATCTAACACTGCACCAATATCTCCCCATACTGCCTTCCTTCCCATCTCAATGTCGTCTTCAGTTTTACCTTTGTTAGAACTGGCAAAACCACCACCCGCAGATCGACCTGGTAAAGCAGCTTCTCTGGGTACTTTAGCTCTAAAATTGTTCTTTGATGAAGGTATAGAGACACAAAAGATCTCCTTGAAATTCAGCATCACTCCTTTGTTATAGGGATTAGCTCTACGATCGTATCTATACCTAAAATTCTCATAAGTGGTCTGCAAACAGAATCGGAAACTATTTATTGTTAATACCAAGTTAGAAGTTGAAACTAAATTCCCTTGCAAAGTAGCATTAGATATGAAAATTCAGTCTCCCACCTGATTTGTACTAATAAGATAGAGATGGAATGTCATAAGGCCCCCAACAAACCAAACTGCGATGAATGTGTATATGATTAAAACTATAGAGGCAGGGGTCTTGATCATTGCTTTCCATATAGATGTCTCCTCAGCATTCATGATCCTTTTGACATAAACCCAGCAGAAACCGAAAACGTATATACAAAGGAGTGTTGTTGTGAAGACAAACATGAAGAAGAACCTGTAATTTCTCTGGAAAAGAGACAAAAAGAGAAAGAAGAGAATGTGATTATTTGTTATAAAATAAAATACAAGGTGCCTCTGCATTAAATTTTCTGCAAAGAAGAGTATAATACTGTTTCAACAGTATATTGTACTCCTATCTTTTATGTAATTCAAAATCAACAATTTTAGTGCATTAAATTGGCATGGATATCTTACCAGCCCTATGCACTGCCCAACCCAAGGGCAATGGTGGTCAAATCGCTCGACACAATTATTGCATATCGAGCAGTGAGAGCAACGAGGAGGTCTATAAAGCATGCACGTGTCACAATACTTAATCTTCACTGTAATGCCATTAACTTGAACTTCTTTAATGCGAGGCAAGCGCAACTGTGGTGTCTGATTCCCTTCTCCGTTCTCATCATGACCTTCCAGTTCAGGTGGATGTGCATTTCGAGGAATTATACCCGGATCTCTTCCAGATGTTAGCAGGAGAATCATTAAATCCTGGAAATTGAACAAAGATGCTGAGACCGTAATCTACAGAGGTCAATATATTCACGTCATGAGCAATAAATTGATTCTTATGTGCCAGGAATTTAAGATACTGGTTAGATGAGCACAAGCAGGTACTATTATTTGAAGCATGTCATTCTTCCTAATGAAAAGGCCTCTATACTTCTAAGAGGGAGAAAGATCCACCCTATGTTTTGGAGTGGGGGAGGGGGTGCGGTTGCATTATATCTCTTTCGCGCAGGTTAAGGAATTTTTTTTAAGTGTCAGATAGACATTCCATAAGAGTAATTTTAGATTCTCAAGAGCTGTGAAGACAGTAAAACAACAATCAACTTAACATATCATTAAGTATGGATCATAAGGTACTTAATTGCATATTTCCAGCAACTACATAGGTACGCTTATGAACAACTGCAAAGAAAAGAGGGCTCAAGAATATCGCTGTAAAGCATTCATGAGAGAGAGCGAGAGAGTGCATACAAAAGATGACAAAGCAATGGCAGTAACCATAATATATATTCCCCAGTTATAGGAAGGATCATCCATCAGCTCTCCAGCAACAAATACACAAAAGACAGAGACGGGTGCTACAATCAAGAATATAGTGAGGGCCAATGACCTTACGTCTGGCCCAAAAATAAATCTTCCTTGAAGGAAAAATTTCTGCAACAGGAAATTCAAGAAAATTGTTAGAAAACTTGTAAAAAAACACAGAAAATCACTATAATGCGAACAGATTTGATCAAGTTTCAGCATACATCTACTTTCTAAGGTAGTGATTTCGGAGTAGTAAATTACTAATGATTGATAGAAATCAACCCCAGTGAAACCCTAAAAGTAAAAAAACTAATATGAATTGTTCAAATAAACATGTTCCTCAACCAATTTTTTCCAGTTTCTTTCCCCCATTTACCAAACTTAACTAAGAATACCCAAATCAGTACGCAGTTGGATATTAGGATTACTACCTCCAGCCAATTTTATGATTTTATCCAACAGTCATAAACGTAATGACAAAGATGAACTATAGAAACCCAAAATCTAAACATTCACAAACCAAAAAAGCCCAAAATTAAAATTAGCGAACTAAACTTACATTGCTGCCTTTCCAAGCCTGATAAATCCGGAGGTCATCAGCCGACCCGTTTATGGATCCAGATAACTTGTCGGATCCCTTCGGAGGAGGTACCACATACATTTTATTCTCGCCTCGTTTTGCTAATTTCTACACTCAAAGTTCAAATCTTAAATGCGGATCCGTACTTTAATCACCAATTCTATTTCTACACATAGCAGTAACTATAAGAATTGAACACGCGTAAAGCAAGAACACAACAAATCAAGAGTGAGTAGAGCTCAGGGAAAGGTGCTGTCAAGAATTTTACAATTTTTGACACTCCGACCACCAAATAAGCGAATTTCCGGCGAGAAAGCAATGGATGGGGAGGGCGTGTTTGGGGGAATGATTAGTGTTGGGTGAGTTTTGAGTGTTTCCTGCTTTTTCTTTTTCGTGTGTTCTTTGCTTTGAGGGCAGACGACAATGGAGCGAGAGTGCATGCTTTACAGGAATGCCACACTGACCCCGCAGCCTTTCATTGGGCGATTCGGGTAGGACTTAGGAGGGCCCGACCGCCTTGTGTTGGGATTAGATTATTAATTAACTTTTTAATTCTGATTTTGTACTTGTAAGATTATTATGATGTCATTCACCATTTTACCCTTGGTCTCGTGAAGAATTCACAATGGTTTAACTTGTAATTTTATAATACTCCGTCCTTTCACCGGCAATGTATACATTTTGTTATTTTAAGTGTACGTACTAATAATATACTCCCTCCGTCCCGTACCAAAAATGCATTTTACTTTTTTGCACGTAGATTAAGGAGTATTATTATTTAATGTGTAGTATGTAGTTGTATTAGTGGGAGTGTGGACCCCATGTTTTAATTGTATTAGTGGGTGAGTGTGGGACACATGTGTATAAAAAAAGAAAAAAAACCCTTTGGATGGGACGACCAAAATGGAAAAAAGAGATCCTTGGTGCGGGACAGAGGGAGTACATTTTATTTTTTAAACACATCAGACACACGCACATCACTAGTACAATTAATATATGAGAGTCACACCTCCCACTAATATAACTACTTACTACTTCCTTCGTCCCAAATTCATCGTCACTTTTACTGTAGATATAAAATTTAAGAAAAATCACTTTTTGGCTCACTTTTGGGGATAATATGGTATTTTTGGGTAATAAATAAATGATAAAGCATGTTATGTGTGTTAAAAAGGTTATGGTAGGGCCCATTATGCTGGGCCCACAAGGAAAATGTGGGTCGCAGCACAGGGCCCAAGGACAACTCTCTCTCTCCATTGAGATATTCGCATGGACCATGCGAAGGAGTGTTCGGCTTACGTCTCCCCAACAATATGGCCGAGCGCGTGGATTCTACGCCTCGGATCCGGCGAACCATACACATTCCCCGTTCGCCCTCCCACTTGGCCAATTGCACTGACAAGCCTATGAGCTATTTGGATATCCCCCAAGATCCGCAAATAGGGGATATCCTAAAACGTATCTTCTAAATAGCCTCGTGTGGCTACGCATTTAATGCCTACAATATTTGTAATAAATGCGATGTGACCTGAAGATTTATTCGGAGATACGGATGACGTCAGTTCACCTATATATGGAGCTTGCTCCTAACGAATACGAGCAAAATATTCACCTCAAAAAGGCACAAGATCGCCTGGAGGGAACTCTTGAGCATTCTTTAACTCACTACTAAATTATTACGTTATATTAGTACGGATTGTTGGATTGTATACTTAAAGCCTTGCTTTAGTGTGAACAATGTTAGAACAATATTTGAAATGAGAATCACATGATCAAATGATTGCATCTTATAATTTATTTATATGCATGATGCAATAGTCCATTTACTTTATACTGTAGATAATATGTTGTGCGACAACACGCGGAAGATTATATTATCGGTTTCTTTATAAAGTATAAACAGATGCTCACAACCGAGATAGACGGGGACTCTCTGTCGGTATGGTTGTAGTGTGGTTTGGTGCTAGCTTGTCTTGGCTATAGAATCACACTAGTGAACTTGTGTGTATTGAGTAGGACCACTTGAGATCGTTCGACTTATACTGACTTATAGAAGAACTTGATCTCTGTTATTATGGAAGTTCGTACTCTTAATCCCTATACAATAACCTCGACACGCAGGGCAGTATGTATTTCTTTGATTCATCAATGGGTGAGATTTAAAAGTATTAAATCAATAAACTCGGTGAGTTGGGAAGTAGTGCTGTCTCTATGGTGTGCTGTTGATTGTAGAAGGAATCCATGTCCCTCATAGGTTGATGATGTCCCCTTGAGGAGCTCATAAGGTTTATCATGTAAATCTTGCAAGTGGATTAATTTCCGGCATGATAATAAGGTTGAGTGGTACTACTCTCGGATGAGATATTAATTAATTTAAGTTGTCAGTAACTTAATTAATTAATGGACATTGTATATCTTAAACATGGGGAGACTTTCGGGCTCATAATAAGAAGGAGCCCAGAACATAATTTGGGATTGGATGGGTAGTGCAATAATAATATTTTAGTGGACTATATTATTATTATTGGATTTAATTAAAAGCTTTGGGCTAAGCTTGGTTAATTAAATCCAATTGAGGCCCAGTCCAATTTCTCCTCCTGGTCCCTGCTGTAGCCCAACTATATAAGTCATCTCAGCTTCTGTTAACCCTAAGTCAGTGCCTCTCATTTGACATATGGGAGACAACAGAGAGCAGATTGAGAGAACTCTGGGGATTGTTGACCACCCAACACCAGAGTTGACTTTGGGACATACGGTAGAAGATCAGAGGTGTTCATCACAGATCTTCATCCTCTACATCAACCCAGAAGTACGATAAACATATTTTAATTGCTTCCGCTGATTGTTTGCCTGAAATCCTAACGATCACATTTGAACCACACGATCCAATAGCCAACAATTGGTATCAGAGCGTTGGTTTCGGGGTAAAACATGAGACGTTAGGTAGTTATCATTTGATAGCATGTGAATTAGAATTTAAATAATTTTGTATTATTTATGAAAATTCTATGTTTATAAATCATTGATTCAAGGCATGATGAAAGGGATTGGATATGTGTGAATTGCCCTAAATTCCTATGTGCTTTGTTGATGATTATGGGCGTGTATTTATTGATGGATTAATACCCTGGACACAGCACACGCTGCTCGAAAGTCATCCACTTTCTATCAAACTGTACACACTTATTACATACACCAACACATCTGAGAAAGATAGAAAGAAATTCAGACAGTCTGTTGTTAATTTTACACACAATACACACGCCCTGCACGACGGCGACCCAGAAATCCGGCGGCGCGTGTTGATTGTGACTGCGATTGGTGGTGAACGACTGATCGGCGCGCGACTGGTCAATGGCAAACCCGCTTCTGGCAGAGCCTCACGACGGGCATTCGGGTAACGGTGGTGGGTGGTGGCAATTGTGGGAGCAGGCGCTGGAGTCAGCCGATCTGTTGTATGACGGAAGATCGGTGATGGCGGCGCTGGTGTGGGTAGCAACCACGGCGGTGACTTCACGGCGAAGGTGGTTCTTGGCGATGCGTCGGCGCGTCCTGGGAATCACGGACTGAAGGCGGCAGTACGTCGGAGCAGATCGGTGCTGATCTGGCGGCGAGTGATGGCTGAGCGTCAGAATCTAAGCGATGGTTGGCTCTGCATGTTTTTTTTTTGGGCAAGTCTGTGTCGGATCCAGACGCGGGACTCGATCATCACGGATACCAGGCGAGCTGGTCCAATCACCAGGCGTCCCTACGTATTTCCGAGACTACAGGTCGGCGGCAGCGCTGCAGTGTAGTGTGCAGCATTTTTGTGCGCGAGGATGATTGCTGGCGGCGGGTGCATCACGACAGCGGTATACTCTGCAGACTGGCGATCTGGTCACGATCAGACGATGCTTCTGCAGCTTCCGGGCGAGACACGCTGGGTTCCAGGCTTGTCGTCGATGGCTAAGACTTGATGTTGGCGGCAGCACTGACGGCTATGGTCGGAGGGAACGCTGTTGTGAGCGGCGGCCTTCCAGTCGGTACCGGCGCTGGTGGTTGCTGTCGTCGGAGCAGGAAGTCAGCACGGCACTTGGCTGACGACATGCGGTGGGGGGGGGGCTCTCGGCACGACTCCGGTGAGCTGACGGAATGATCGCCGAGAGCAGCAGTCACCTAGTCATGCCGGCGAGAGCTCCATCGTTGCGGCTGGGAGGAAAGATAGGGCAGCACTGATGATCTTGGCTCAATTTTAATAAGTTGTTTTTGGGCCTGGTTTATTTCATGGGCCCAAAATTTTTTTTAAAAATGCTAATGGGCTGTGGATTAATAGAGGGCTGCTCAATTTTTTTAATTTGATTTTGGGCTGT
The DNA here is from genome assembly GCA_023678885.1 of Pogostemon cablin. Taxonomy (NCBI): domain Eukaryota; kingdom Viridiplantae; phylum Streptophyta; class Magnoliopsida; order Lamiales; family Lamiaceae; genus Pogostemon; species Pogostemon cablin. The sequence continues at coordinate 15,356,207 of CM042965.1, read as the reverse complement.
GGTCATGGGCCCAATTTTAATTAAATGGACAATGGGCTGCTGGGCTAATTTTAAATTAATTGTGAGTAATGGGCCAAGCATGAAGTTATTTATTTATGGGCTAATTTTGTGCTAGTGGGCTTTGTGGATTTAATTTGGTTTTGGGCTAAGATTATGGGCCATGGACAATGAGTCTGATTAGTTAATTTAGTCTGCTGCTCATTTTGTGCTTATTTGTCGGTCTTAGGCCCATTTAATTGATCCACTAATTATGCAATTAATTTTGTTATATAACTGATTAATTGATTTAATTGTCAATTATTGTTGTATATGTGAAAGGCATGTTCTATGTAATTTATTTATTTAAATTGCTGTTAATAGAAGCATGCTAAGTTGTATATTTTATTCTGGAATATTATATGCATGTTAAAAATCCTCGGTGTTTAAATAACTAAGTGGGAGAGGGGATTGGTAATAAATTCCCGCGGCCTACATTATTGGTTCGTAAGTGATGTGAATAAACTTGCATGTTGGCATAGACCTTCCTCCCCATTGGATGAGTTTATTCACGGATCACTGGTACGAACTTCTTTATGATAATCGTAGGAAGTTATCCGAGTGCGTGTGTACTTCTCCATCTGTAAGGCACACAAACTTGGGCCGCGGACTTGGGATTAAATAATGGTGTACACTTAGGTGCAAATAATATGTATCCTCCCCATCGGAGTCACTGCTATTATTTGTATGGCTAAAGAGGAACTGACTATTAATTATTTTGTCATGAAGTTAGGTTGACAAATGAAATTAATGGGTAAAACCTTCTCTTGTAAATGTTCGGGTTTGTAAACGTCCACACTATCGTGGCTTGCAGACTCACGGTGCTTGAGATGTTGGTGAATTTTATTTTTATATTGTTTTGAGGGAATCAATATAAAATGATAAAATTCGAAGATTTGATCGGTATATTTATTTATGATTCTCTGAATTTCAAATGATTTTATCTCACTAATTGTTAACTAAAAGAAATTATATTTACTTGTCCAAATTAGATGATTAGAAAAGAATCTTGATTTTGAATTTTACTGCATAAGAAAATACATGTGTGTTATCTCAAAGGACGGCTCATGATGCCAATTAAAGTCTCTAGTGAAGATATGAGAGGTTCATAGAAATATGATGGTCTCATGTAACTCTTTGGAAACTAGAGTAATTTAAAAGGTGATAGGTCATGATAGAATTTGATGAATGAATTGGAAAAACATGGAATAGAAGTTGAAAGGGAAACCTAAGTCAATTTTATTCTTCATAATTGTCTAGATGTTTTGAGAAAGTTCCACCTAAATTACAAGAGGATGTATATGGTGGGAAACTTCTGACAAAACATGTGGCAAAGGAAAGCCATTTTCATCATATAATGTGAACAAGTTTAATATCTTATTCACTAGTTGTTTAAACATGATTAGTGATGGCATCTATTGACACGAAGTGTGTAGATGCTGAAATCACTAAATGTTTATCACTAAGTGAGGATAAGATCGTTATGACATGGGTAAAACTACAAAGGTAGTGGTTATTGCAGTGGGAGTTGTTTATTTATCTAATGATAGGAATAAACGATTGATTATGAGAAATTGTCTTTACGTACATTTTAATAGAAAGAATTTGATTTCGATTTCTATGCATTAACGGATGGATACTTCATTTCATTTAAATGACATGGTCATTGTGATGAGAAATGGGGCTATAATCTGTTATAGTACGTTGGTGGATAACAAGTAAACTCTTAAATTATGGATATCCCACAAATGCAACAAATAGTAATTAATAATGCATCTTCTAATATTAGTAAGAGAAAGGAACCTTCGGAGATGAACTAAACATACATTTGGCATCTAAAGACTAGTTCATTTTACTTGAGTAGGATTCAAAAGTTGATAGCCGATGGACCGTAAGGTTTATCTGAAGTGGAAACTATCAAACTTGCAAATCTTGCTTGAAAGTAAAAATGATTAACTGCCTTTTCAAGGCTGTGGGGTGTAGAGTCAAAGATATATATGTTGGAATTAGTTCATTCTGATTCAAGCTGACCTAATATTATCCAGACAAGAGTTAGTTATGAATATTCGTCAATCGATGATTATTCTTAAAATAGATATATTTATTTGATGCACTGCATGCCTAAGTTCTTGGAATAATTCAAGAGTTGCAAGGCTGGTACAGTGAAGCGTCATGGAAAATATATAAAATCATTACGATTTAATCGTGATGGCAATTACCTCTTAGGATAGTTAGGAGCTATAAATCAGAGGTTGAGATTAAAATTCAAGTAGTCTACACCGGGCGAGCCCCAGCTGAATGGTGTGGTGGAAAGAAGGTGTAAGTCTCTTATGGTAATGATGATTAGAAAGGTAAAGAATTATTTGGAATAATTAAATTCATTTTATGGATATGCCCTAGATACAGTAATTCGTAAAACGTTTGTCTGTTTATGGGACATCCTAGAAAAATGAAGGGTGATTTATTTAGTTCAAAAGATCGAAGGGTGATTGTCAACACAAACACCAGATTTTTTGGAAAAGGACTATGTAATAAATCACAAACCCATGTATGAGTTGTTCTAAAGGAAGTGAGAGGAAAACACGAAGTATAAGTACCAAGTGTATAAGAGGATATACCACAAGGTAAGCTGCAACGCGTGTCACGTCTGATACACAATTACATGTGGTACTTTATCGTAGTGGGAGGGTTGTTTGACAACCCATAAAATATATGTTTTGGGAGAGTCGTGAAACTTGGTCCCTAGTAAACATGGTATTGTCCCACGGATATGATGTAGCACTACAAGATGTAAATGCGGAATCTTAGTAAGTTGCAATGAATGTTGAAATAAAATCTACTGATTCTAAATTAAGTCTGGGAGCTTGAAGGACCACTAAATGGTGTAAAAGTCATTGCAAGTGGTCATAGAAAATAAAAGAGGATCATACGGTAAGGTGAAAACCTTGGAAGCAAAGCTTGTTGCGAAAAAGGTGTACTCAGAAAGAAAAGGTTCGATTATGAGGAAACATGTTCGCTGGTAGCTATGTTTATGTTGATCCGGATTCTTTTATTTATTGCTGCTCATATTGAACTATGAGGAACATCAAATAGATATCAAGACAACTTTCCTGAGTGGAAGTCTTGAGGAAAACATCTATGTGTAGCAACCAGAGTGATTCATTGCAAAGTGCTAATAGCATTTTGATAGTAAGCTTAAAAGTGTCCAGCGATGGACTAAACCAAGCTTTGAGATCGTGAAGCATCTGTTTTGATTAGGTAATCCAGTGGCATGGATTTAAATCAATGAGCAGATGAATCTTGTGTGTTGTAAAGAGTGACGGAAACGTGGTGGTGTTTCTTGTACTATACGTAGATAGTATCTTGCTCATTGGAGACAATAAAAGAGTATTATCGGGCGTATGGGTATGGTTAATAAAGCGGTAGAGATGAAAGACTTAAGAAAGGCAAAATATATCCTTTTGATCATGGTGATACGGATCACAAGAAATGATGTTATGCTTTTCTCAAGTTTCATAAAATGATACAATCCTTACTCGTATAGTATGTATCTTTATCTTAGTGATTGTGTCTTGAGACACAAAAGAAGATAAAGAAGATGAAAGTGGTTCCTTATACCTCAGCGAATAAGGAAGCTTGATCTAAGAAATGCTATGAACGAGGTTGGATATCTGTTATGCTGAATGCATGAACAGTGGGTATCAACGTAACCCGGAACAAGAATGATGAACTTGATGGCGCTTGGACCATTTGGTTAACGTGACCCGTTAGAGATTCATATGTTTCTATCACAGCGGAAGCAATAAATCATAGAAACGATTACCGTTCACAGGGTATGTTGATGAAGATTAATTCTCGTAGGCAGCCTATGCAGTCCCACGAGAATAGCCATAACTTCCTCGTCTGATGTCGGAATTGAGTGATCTTTATGGTCAGACGATCCTCTCTTCAATAGATTTCCATCAGTATATTGATCATCAAATTCTGAGCACTTTACGATTTTATATCAATTTTGCAAGGTGGCAGATAGCAGCAGCAAACTACCTTCTGATCTTCTGCCGTATGTCCCAAGTCCGATCTCGACGTCGTGTGGGCGACGATCTACGAGACCTCCTCAATCTGCTCTCAACCCTCGTCACACATGAATAATCAGTTAGATTAGGGTTCCAGATAAGTTGAGGTGACTTATATACATGGGCTACAGCAGGGACCAGGAGAAGAAATTGGGTTGAGCCTCCATTGGGCTTAAGTATCCAAGCTTAGCCCAAAGTTTATACTTAAGTCCAATAATAATAATATATTCCACTAAAATATTATTATTGCACTACCGTACCAATCCCAAAATTACGTTTTGGGCTCCTTCTTATTATGAGCCCGTTAGTCTCCCCATGTTTAAGATATACAATGTCCATTAATTAATTTAAGTTACTGACAACTCAATTAATTAATATCTCATCCAAGAGTAGTACCACTCAACCTCATTATCATGTCGGAATAAATTCCACCTGCAGGGTTTACATGATAATCCTTATGAGCTCCTCAAGGGGACATCATCAACCTATGACGGATACGGATTCCTTCTACAATCAACAGCACACCATAGAGACAATACTATTTCCCAACTCATCGAGTTTGTTGATTTAATTACATGTAAATCTCACCCATTGATGAATCAAAGAAATACATACTGCCCTACGTGTCGAGGTTATTGTATATGGATTAAGAGCACGAACTTCCATAATAACTGAGATCAAGTTCTCCTATAAGTCAGTATAAGTCAAACGATCTCAAGCGGTCCTGCTCAATACACACAAGTGCACTAGTGTGATTCTATAGCCAAGACAAGCTAATACCAAACCACACTACAACCATCCCGATAGAGAGTTCCCGTCTATCTCGCTTGTGAGCATCTATTTATACTTTATAAGAAAATCGATAATATGATCTTCCGTGTGTTGTCGCACAACATATTATCTACAGTATAAAGTAAGTGGACTATTGCATCGAACATATAAATCAATTATAAGATGCAATCATTTGATCATATGATTCTCATTTCAAATTAATTGTTATAACATTGTTCATACAAAAAGCTAGACTTTTAGTATACAATCCAACAATCTCCCACTTTTACTAAAAGACTATGCTGTCATGTCTTCTGCCATACATCTGATTTCCACTCCCACTACACGACCATCAAAAGCTCTCGCCTTAAGGTCCTTGTAAATGAATTTACTAGGTTATCATCCGATGCAATCTAGGTGACAACAACCTTCCCCTCATCATACGATTTCTCATAATAGGTGGTACTCGCGCTCCATGTGTTTAATTGCCTTATGGACTCGTGATTCCTTTAAGTTTGCAACTGCACCAATATCATTAATTTAAATTGTGATAATTTTGGGCAAACTTAGAAATACTTCGAAGTCCATCTTGAAGTTTCTAGAGTCATACAGATACTTTGGCTGCCTCATAGGCTCCAATTTATCATCTTTCCATGATGGAGTCCGGAGTCTGAAATATATTTCTATATAACACTCCTCCACATTATGACTCAACTTCCTAAAATTAAACCCATAACCTTTGAGGTGGATTTACTGTCGTCCCTATCTGATTTGAAAAATCTGAATCTATGTAACCCATAAGAATCAGTGAATCTGTTCGGTAAGCCCACATATAGTTTCTAGTCCTTTTCAGGTACATAAGTATATGTCTTACCACAGTTCAATATTCTTATTTTGGGTTACCTTGATACCCACTGTTCATGCCATCGGCAAAACAGATATCCAATCTCGTGCATAGCATTCCTTAGATTAAGCTTCCTCATTTGCCGAAGCATAAGGAACCGCTTTCATCTTCTTTATCTACTTTTGTGTCACAAGACACATTCACTTAGATAAATTCACATGCTAAATGAGTAAGGATCGTATCATTATATGAAACTTGAGATAAGCATAACATCCTTTCTTGTGATCCGTATTACCGTGATCAAAAGGATATTTTTGCTCTTCTTAAGTCCTTCATCTCATACCGCTTTATCAACCATACCCATACGCCCGACAATACTCTTTCATTGTCTCCAATGAGCAAGATACTATCTACGTATAGTACAAGAAATACCATCACGTTTCAATCACTCTTTTCAATACACAAGACCCATCCGATCATTGATTAGATCCATGTCACTGGATTACCTCATCAAAACGGATGTTTCATGATCTTGAAGCTTGCTTTAGTCCATGAATGGACACTTTTAAGCTTACTATCACAATGCTCTTAGCTTTTTGCAATGAATCACTCTGGTTGCTTCACATAGATGTTTCCCTTAAGACTTCCAATCAGGAAAGCTGTCTCGACATCTATTTGCTATCCCTCATATTTCATATGAGTAGCAACAAATAAAATAGTCTGGATCAACTTAGGCATAAATACCGGTGAACAGGCTTTCTCATAATCGAACTCTTTCTTACATAAACTACAAGCAATAGAAGTACATGCCATCATTAATAAAATCAACACGCATAAAAAAACAAGTACTCATGCATATTCAAGAAGTAACATCATACTTTTCAAATCAATCTGATCACATCCAAATCAAACATACCCAATGAATCCATCATCATCACTCAATATCAATACAGACCACCCACGCATGAATCTCAATCAAACACTCAACACCACTCACAATCACTTAACCTATAAAGTGAAAAAGAGAATGGAGATGAGAAGAAATAGAAAAGGATAAAAAATCTGGCGCCATTACTCCTCCGGAGCATCATCATTATCATTTATCTCCATGTGCCAATAATCAAAATCCCTATGAAGATTATATAATTTTCTATCCACTTCTACCAATCTCTGATCCAGATCATCATAACGAAGGTTGAGCGCAACATTATTTGAATTCGCCAATGCCAGCTGTCGATTCGTTTCTTGCTGGTTCGCATTCAAGGTGGTGAAATGCTCGTTCATCAATCTGAACTGCTCTATATAGAAGTGATCCTGGGCCTGCTAGAAATCCTGCTGCTGCTGTGGTGGTGGCTCAAAATACCCATGATGTGGCTACAACTGCTGCGGTGGTGGTGGTATCGGAGGTAAATCCATCTCTGGATACACAAACGCTGGCTGCTGTTGCTGATCCTCATCGATGAAATCAGCTGGATCACCAACCAAAATCATATCCTCATCAATGAGGACTCCCTGCAAGTGCATCTCAACCAAAAGTCTCCAATTTCCTTCTTCCAAACAAGTCTTGGAAATTGCCCTATACTCCGAGGTATCCATCAATAGGTCAGTGTTGATCTGAATTGAAGTAAGATCAACAATCGACTGTGGAAATCAAAAAGAAAGTGGATTTTTGCCATGGCTGAACATCCAATCATCATCCATCATCTGAATCAACCCCATTCTAACACAAGATGATAGAATAAAATTAAGATCCCCTCGGATCGGCCTATGCCTGCTCAAATCAACTCGGTAGTGCTACACTATTGGAGTAATCAACCCTCCAATGTTGACTAGCTGGAAATCAATAGTAGAGAACTTGTACAACTGCTGGAAAAAGTAAGCCGCGATGTTGAAGCGGACTCCATTCATCATGCACCAGAGCACGTACAACTCTCTCTAGGAATACAACTGCCCTCGGATCGAGCAAACAGTGTGTTGCTCAGGATCCGGTCCATATAAGCTATCACGGGATTGTGGATGAAGGCAACCTTAGCAGTATTTGAATTATAATGACCTTGCCTCCCCGTGAAAGACCTCCGGAACTCATCAGCACGGAAATCAACATGCTCCACTGCAGGCACATCCTCATAACCAACCATCTCATTAAACTCATTCGTATACTTCAGCTGCAATTGTTCACCAATCTACATCTACAATCCATAAGGAAGATAATGATCTCCACGATCAATTCTCATCGTGCACAATACCTCAGCTGTGATGTGGAAATATGTCTCCCTCTTCATCTCCATGAACCTGGTGATCCCTACTCGATTGAACATCCAACGAATATCATTGATAATGTTCATCTCCACCATAGCTTGATCATCTTGATAACGAGTCCTCGTTATCTTGCTTGCAATAGCCGCCCATAACTCCTTCTTCTCCTCCCAATCCTCGATCTTAATACCAAAATCAGAAGGTCTCCTCTTATCGAGCTTTAACTTCTTAGCACTAGCACCTTTCCTAGGAGACTTAGTCTCCTTCCTCTTCGAAGATGAAGCAATCTCTTTACCTATAAAAACTATACTTCAATACACAACAAAGAGATAAAGCAAGCTCACCAATCTTAAGACTAATCAAAGCATGAATTCTACTCAAGACTTCAAATTCATATGCTATAATCATAACTTAATTCTCCACGTTTCAAGTATTTATCTAATAATCATAACAAGTATAGGCTCAACACTTTCAATCATGGGACAATGTCAACCAATAGTCTTAAAATTGCCACACACACATGAAACATGCTTCTAAATTTCAACATCAACTTCAACAAAAACCATAAGCATGCTCATCTTCCACTTTCAATTGCTCAATATCAACACTTCAAAACAACGAGCCCATATATATAATTCAAAATTAACCTTAAGCCCACAAGATATGCATCATAAATGTCACAAAAATCTCAACAATCCAACGTAAATCGAATCATACCAATTCAAGTGAAATTTCAACAAAAAAATAAATTAAACACTTCAAATCCAACTAAAAATATGTTTAACCAACTTACTCAATCTTCATTAAGCATAATCACTTCAATTCAGGAAGAAAAGAAGTAGGAAAACATACCTTTGTTGGTAATGGTGTGCATATGATGTATGACAATAATTTCCCAAAATTTTGAATGAAAGAGCCCCAATCCGGACTTGAATCCTCCAAATAATGGATGTGGAAATGTGTGGAGAGAAAGATTTGAGTATAGGAGGAGTTTGGAATGAAGGACTTACAATTCGTGACGGGTGTCCGAGAGAGGGTGACAGAAATCGATCGAATGAAATAAAGAACTGACCTCTATTTGCGATTTCACACCATATTCGACTCGAACGGAATGGTCGAACAAGGGTTTCTGGTCAAACAACACGCGTCTGTCTTTAAAATGTGACCTCGTTCGACCTCAGTTCGACCAAATTGGCTTGGTCGAACAATATTTTGAGGTCGAACAGCACCTCTGTAAATTGAAAATCTTCCCATGTTCTCTCCTATTTTGTTCGACCACCGTTCGACCACAAAGTTTTGGTTGAGCAAGGCTCACTGGTCGAACGGCACCTCTGTAAGCTGGTTTCGTGTCTAGACTCCCTGTTCGACCACCGTTTGACTAGAATGCTTTTGGTTGAACAGCAGAGTGTGGTCGAACGAGCCTCCAAACTTCTGAAATTTCAAACTCCTCTCTTCTTTCCATGCAAAACTTAAACTCTAGGACATCATCAAGCATCATTATACCAAAATAAAAGCTAGAGAACCACTCTTAGATTATATATAATCATGTATAATACTCCATTCATACCAGAATAAATAAAACACCACCAAATACTAGGCAAATTGCAAAAAAAATTGACACATCAAAATCAATTAAAGATTCAATATACCATAAAAAATCAATTCCCCTAGCAAACGTTACAAAGAAAAGATTATACTTTTGGTGCTTCAATGAGGTAAGAACATCACACCCCCCAAACTTAGTAGAAACTATAGTCGAAACTAAGTTTGCAAAGAGATGTAATTGCCAATTAGTAAGCACCTTAAACATAAAAATTTCTTACTTATACTAAATAAATAAAATAATAAAATGGGAGGAAAAGCCCCCAACACGCGCTCATGTTTAACATCGGAGAGTCACGACAGTACCAACTCAATGTAAGGTATCTTCAAAGACGACACAAGCATCATCCGGTGACCTGTAGTGCTTCAATCGATGCCCATTCGCCGCTCTGATGTCTCCATCTTTATCCATTATTTCAAAACTCCCCCCTCCACAGGCTCTATGAATAATGAACAGTCCCGTCCACTTTGATTTCAATTTTTCCGCGAAAAGCTTCAAACGAGAGTTAAAAAGTAATACCCCATCTCCTTGCTTGAACTCTTTATAAGTGATCTTCGAATCATGCAATTTCTTCATTAGTTCCTTATAGATCACTGAGTTCTTGTAGGCTTGATTTCTGAACTCGTCTAGTTGATTGATATGAGCCATCCTCAACTCCTTTTGATCCTTAAGACACAAGTTCAAACTTCTCAATGCCCAAAAACTCTATGTTGAACCTCTACGGGTAAGTGGCACGGCTTTTCATATATAATTTGATATGGCGATATGTCGAGCACCATTTTGTACGCCATTCAAAACCCCCATAAGACGTCATCGAACTTCATAGCCCAATCCTTCCTATTAGTTTCGACCTCCTTCTCCAGGATTTTCTTCACTAGCCAGTTAGAAAATTACGCTTGCCCATTTTCTTGAGGATGATAGGGTGTAGCAACCTTATGCTTAACACCATAATCCTTGAGAACTCTTTAAAAAAGTTTGTTGACGAAGTGGAAACTCCATCAATTACAAATGCTCTTGGAACTCCATAGCGGGCAAATATATGTTTCTTCAAGAAAGACAACACAGTCTTTGAATCATTCATGTGTGTAGGAATGGCCTCCACCCACTTAAAAACACAATCCACTGCTAGAAGTATGTATAGGAATCCATTCAATGGGGTAAACGGCCCCATAAAATTAATTCCCCATACATTGAAGATCTCAACAACAATGCTCGGCTAAAGTGGCATCTCTTCTACTTATAATTCCCATCCTTTGACATCTATCGCATGTCGCCACATAGGATTCACAAGCTTTGAACAAGGTAGGCCAATAAAGAATGGATTGTAGCACCTTGGCTGCAGTCTTTTAAGCTCCGAAGTGCCCCCCGTTAGGTTGTGCATGGAAAAAATCAAGAACACTCTCCATTTCCATCTCGCGCACACACCTACCGACGATAGAATTTGTACAAATTTTTGCACACAAATGGATTGTACCATATGAAAGTCTCAACATCTCTCTTGAATTTCGCAAGTTGATACCTATTGAGATCTTTTGAAAATTCACCTACGGCAATGTAATTGATATAATCCACATACCATGGATCCATTCCTTGATCAGCCACTACACAAGCTCTCTTTGCTCCTTCTACAAACACCGCCATGATCTTCTCATCCGGAAACATCTCTTTAATGTATTTAAAAGAGTCATCACAATGTTCCCTTGTTTCTAACCTTGATAGGTGATCCGCCAAAACATTCTCCGTTCCTTTCTTATCTCGGATCTCCATGTCAAACTCTTATAAAAGAAGGATCCATCGAATAATCCTGGGCTTCGCTTCCTTCTTCTCGATCAAGTACCGGATCGCAGAATGATCTGTGTACACAATAGTCTTCATGCCAACCAAATACTGTTAAAACTTATCAAATGCATACACCACTGTTAAAAATTCCTTTTTAGTTACAGTGTAGTTCTTTTGTACTGCATTAAAAGTTTTACTCGCATAGTAGATGGCGCAGAACTTCTTTTCCTTCAACTGCCCAAGCACCACTCCAAGTGCTAGATCACTTGCATCACACATAAGTACAAACGGCTAAGTCCAATCCGATGTGATCAAGATAGGTATAGTAATAAGTGCCTTTTTTAAAACCTGAAAAGTTGTTAGACATTCTTCATCAAATACAAAAGGAACATCCTTTTCAAGTAAGTGAGATAAGGGCTTGAAGTATTTTGAGAAGTCTTTGATAAATCTCCAAAAAAATCCTGCGTGTCCAAGGAAGGACCGCACTCCTTTCTCATTCGTAGGTAGTGGAAGCTTCTCAATCGCCACCACCTTAGCTCTATCAACCTGCAATCCTTTGGCCGAGATATGATGACCAAGAATAATCCCATCTCTTACCATGAAGTGACACTTCTCCCAATTCAAGACAAGATTAGTATCTTGACATCTCTTCAAAACAGTAGCTAGGTTAGACAAACAAATATCAAAAGAGGAACCAAACACAAAAAAGTCTTCCCATGTTCTCTCCTGTTTTGTTCGACCACCGTTCGACCACAAAGTTTTGGTTGAGCAAGGCTCACTGGTCGAACGGCACCTCTGTAAGCTGGTTTCGTGTCTAGACTCCCTGTTCGACCACCATTTGACTAGAATGCTTTTGGTCGAACAGCAGAGTGTGGTCTAACGAGCCTCCAAACTTCTGAAATTTCAAACTCCTCTCTTCTTTCCATGCAAAACTTAAACTCTAGGACATCATCAAGCATCATTATACCAAAATAAAAGCTAGAGAACCACTCTTAGATTATATATAATCATGTATAATACTCCGTTCATACTAGAATAAATAAAACACCACCGAACACTAGGCAAATTGCAAAAAAAATTGACACATCAAAATCAATTAAAGATTCAATATACCGTAAAAAATAATTCCCCTATCAAACGTTACAAATAAAATATTATACTCTTGGTGCTTCAATGAGGTAAGAACATCACACCCCCAAACTTAGTAGAAACTATAGTCGAAACTAAGTTTGCAAAGAGATGTAATTGCCAATTAGTAAGCACCTTAAACATAAAAATTTCTTACTTATACTAAATAAATAAAATAATAAAATATGAGGAAAAGCCCCCAACACGCGCTCATGTTTAATATCGAAGAGTCACGACAGTACCAACTCAATGTAAGGTATCTTCAAAGACGACACAAGCATCATCCGGTGACCTGTAGTGCTTCAATCGATGCCCATTCGCCGCTCTGATGTCTCAATCTTTATCCATTATTTCAAAACTCCCCCCTCCACAGGCTCTATGAATAATGAACAGTCCCGTCCACTTTGATTTCAATTTTTCTGCGAAAAGCTTCAAACGAGAGTTAAAAAGTAATACCCCATCTCCTTGCTTGAACTCTTTATAAGTGATCTTCGAATCATGCAATTTCTTCATTAGTTCCTTATAGATCACTGAGTTCTTGTAGGCTTGATTTCTGAACTCGTCTAGTTGATTGATATGAGCCATCTTCAACTCCTTTTGATCCTTAAGACACAAGTTCAAACTTCTCAATGCCCAAAAACTCTATGTTGAACCTTTACGGGTAAGTGGCACGACTTTTCATATATAATTTGATATGGCGATATGTCGAGCACCATTTTGTACGCCATTCAAAACCCCCATAAGACGTCATCGAACTTCATAGCCCAATCCTTCCTATTAGTTTCGACCACCTTCTCCAGGATTTTCTTCACTTGCCGGTTAGAAAATTCCGCTTGCCCATTTTCTTGATGATGATAGGGTGTAGCAACCTTATGCTTAACACCATAATCCTTGAGAACTCTTTAAAAAAGTTTGTTGACGAAGTGGAAACTCCATCAATTACAAATGCTCTTGGAACTCCATAGCGGGCAAATATATGTTTCTTAAAGAAAGACAACACGGTCTTTGAATCATTCATGTGTGTAGGAATGGCCTCCACCCACTTAAAAACACAATCCACTGCTAGAAGTATGTATAGGAATCCATTCGATGGGGTAAACGGCCCCATAAAATTAATTCCCCATACATTGAAGATCTCAACAACAATGCTCGGCTGAAGTGGCATCTCTTCTACTTATAATTCTCATCCTTTGACATCTATCGCATGTCGCCACATAGGATTCACAAGCTTTGAACAAGGTAGGCCAATAAAGAATGGATTGTAGCACCTTGGCTGTAGTCTTTTAAGCTCCGAAGTGCCCCCCGTTAGGTTGTGCATGGAAAAAATCAAGAACACTCTCCATTTCCATCTCGGGCACACACCTACCGACGATAGAATTTGTATAAATTTGGCACACAAATGGATTGTACCATATGAAAGTCTCAACATCTCTCTTGAATTTCGCAAGTTGATACCTATTGAGATCTTTCAAAAATTCACCTACGGCAATGTAATTGATATAATCCACATACCATGGATCCATTCCTTGATCAGCCACTACACAAGCTCTCTTTGCTCCTTCTACAAACACCGTCATGATCTTCTCATCCGGGAACATCTCTTTAATGTATTTAAAAGAGTCATCACAATGTTCCCTTATTTCTAACCTTGATAGGTGATCCGCCAAAACATTCTCCGTTCCTTTCTTATCTCGGATCTCCATGTCAAACTCTTATAAAAGAAGGATCCATCGAATAATCCTGGGCTTCGCTTCCTTCTTCTCGATCAAGTACCAGATCGCAGAATGATCTGTTTACACAATAGTCTTCATGCCAACCAAATACTGTTAAAACTTATCAAATGCATGCACCACTGTTAAAAATTCCTTTTTAGTTACAGTGTAGTTCTTTTGTGCTGCATTAAAAGTTTTACTCGCATAGTAGATGGCGCAGAACTTCTTTTCCTTCAGCTGCCCAAGCACCACTCCAAGTGCTAGATCACTTGCATCACACATAAGTACAAACGGCTAAGTCCAATCCGATGTGATCAAGATAGGTATAGTAATAAGTGCCTTTTTTAAAACCTGAAAAGCTGTTAGACATTCTTCATCAAATACAAAAGGAACATCCTTTTCAAGTAAGTGAGATAAGGGCTTGAAGTATTTTGAGAAGTCTTTGATAAATCTCCAAAAAAATCCTGCGTGTCCAAGGAAGGACCGCACTCCTTTCTCATTCGTAGGTAGTGGAAGCTTCTCAATCGCCACCACCTTAGCTCTATCAACCTGCAATCCTTTGGCCGAGATATGATGACCAAGAATAATCCCATCTCTTACCATGAAGTGACACTTCTCCCAATTCAAGACAAGATTAGTATCTTGACATCTCTTCAAAACAGTAGCTAGGTTAGACAAACAAATATCAAAAGAGGAACCAAACACAAAAAAGTCTTCCCATGTTCTCTCCTGTTTTGTTCGACCACCGTTCGACCACAAAGTTTTGGTTGAGCAAGGCTCACTGGTCGAACGGCACCTCTGTAAGCTGGTTTCGTGTCTAGACTCCCTGTTCGACCACCATTTGACTAGAATGCTTTTGGTCGAACAGTAGAGTGTGGTCTAACGAGCCTCCAAACTTCTGAAATTTCAAACTCCTCTCTTCTTTCCATGCAAAACTTAAACTCTAGGACATCATCAAGCATCATTATACCAAAATAAAAGCTAGAGAACCACTCTTAGATTATATATAATCATGTATAATACTCCGTTCATACTAGAATAAATAAAACACCACCGAACACTAGGCAAATTGCAAAAAAAATTGACACATCAAAATCAATTAAAGATTCAATATATCGTAAAAAATAATTCCCCTATCAAACGTTACAAAGAAAATATTATACTCTTGGTGCTTCAATGAGGTAAGAACATCACACCCCCAAACTTAGTAGAAACTATAGTCGAAACTAAGTTTGCAAAGAGATGTAATTGCCAATTAGTAAGCACCTTAAACATAAAAATTTCTTACTTATACTAAATAAATAAAATAATAAAATAGGAGGAAAAGCCCCCAACACGCGCTCATGTTTAATATCGAAGAGTCACGACAGTACCAACTCAATGTAAGGTATCTTCAAAGACGACACAAGCATCATCCGGTGACCTGTAGTGCTTCAATCGATGCCCATTCGCCGCACTGATGTCTCAATTTTATCCATTATTTCAAAACTCCCCCCTCCATAGGCTCTATGAATAATGAACAGTCCCGTCCACTTTGATTTCAATTTTTCTGCGAAAAGCTTCAAACGAGAGTTAAAAAGTAATACCCCATCTCCTTGCTTGAACTCTTTATAAGTGATCTTCGAATCATGCAATTTCTTCATTAGTTCCTTATAGATCACTGAGTTCTTGTAGGCTTGATTTCTTAACTCGTCTAGTTGATTGATATGAGCCATCTTCAACTCCTTTTGATCCTTAAGACACAAATTCAAACTTCTCAATGCCCAAAAACTCTATGTTGAACCTCTACGGGTAAGTGGCACGACTTTTCATATATAATTTGATATGGCGATATGTCGAGCACCATTTTGTACGCCATTCAAAACCCCCATAAGACGTCATCGAACTTCATAGCCCAATCCTTCCTATTAGTTTCGACCACCTTCTCCAGGATTTTCTTCACTTGCCGGTTAGAAAATTCCGCTTGCCCATTTTCTTGAGGATGATAGGGTGTAGCAACCTTATGCTTAACACCATAATCCTTGAGAACTCTTTAAAAAAGTTTGTTGACGAAGTGGAAACTCCATCAATTACAAATGCTCTTGGAACTCCATAGCGGGCAAATATATGTTTCTTCAAGAAAGACAACACGGTCTTTGAATCATTCATGTGTGTAGGAATGGCCTCCACCCACTTAAAAACACAATCCACTGCTAGAAGTATGTATAGGAATCCATTCGATGGGGTAAACGGCCCCATAAAATTAATTTCCCATACATTGAAGATCTCAACAACAATGCTCGGCTGAAGTGGCATCTCTTCTACTTATAATTCCCATCCTTTGACATCTATCGCATGTCGCCACATAGGATTCACAAGCTTTGAACAAGGTAGGCCAATAAAGAATGGATTGTAGCACCTTGGCTGCAGTCTTTTAAGCTCCGAAGTGCCCCCCGTTAGGTTGTGCATGGAAAAAATCAAGAACACTTTCCATTTCCATCTCGGGCACACACCTACCGACGATAGAATTTGTACAAATTTTGCACACAAATGGATTGTACCATATGAAAGTCTCAACATCTCTCTTGAATTTCGCAAGTTGATACCTATTGAGATCTTTCGAAAATTCACCTACGGCAATGTAATTGATATAATCCACATACCATGGATCCATTCCTTGATCAGCCACTACACAAGCTCTCTTTGCTCCTTCTACAAACACCGCCATGATCTTCTCATCCGGGAACATCTCTTTAATGTATTTAAAAGAGTCATCACAATGTTCCCTTGTTTCTAACCTTGATAGGTGATCCGCCAAAACATTCTCCGTTCCTTTCTTATCTCGGATCTCCATGTCAAACTCTTATAAAAGAAGGATCCATCGAATAATCCTGGGCTTCGCTTCCTTCTTCTCGATCAAGTGTTGGATCGCAGAATGATCTATGTACACAATAGTCTTCATGCCAACCAAATACTGTTAAAACTTATCAAATGCATACACCACTGTTAAAAATTCCTTTTTAGTTACAGTGTAGTTCTTTTGTGCTGCATTAGAAGTTTTACTCGCATAGTAGATGGCGCAGAACTTCTTTTCCTTCAGCTGCCCAAGCACCACTCCAAGTGCTAGATCACTTGCATCACACATAAGTACAAACGGCTAAGTCCAATCCGATGTGATCAAGATAGGTATAGTAATAAGTGCCTTTTTTAAAACCTGAAAAGCTGTTAGACATTCTTCATCAAATACAAAATGAACATCCTTTTCAAGTAAGTGAGATAAGGGCTTGAAGTATTTTGAGAAGTCTTTGATAAATCTCCAAAAAAATCCTGCGTGTCCAAGGAAGGACCGCACTCCTTTCTCATTCGTAGGTAGTGGAAGCTTCTCAATCGCCACCACCTTAGCTCTATCAACCTGCAATCCTTTGGCCGAGATATGATGACCAAGAATAATCCCATCTCTTACCATGAAGTGACACTTCTCCCAATTCAAGACAAGATTAGTATCTTGACATCTCTTCAAAACAGTAGCTAGGTTAGACAAACAAATATCAAAAGAGGAACCAAACACAAAAAAGTCATCTAAAAACACCTCCATGATTTTCTCTATCAACCCATCAAATATGACCATCATGCAATGCTGAAATGTAGCAGGTGCATTGCACAATCCCAAGGGCATTTTTCTAAAAGCAAAGGTTCCATATGTGCACGTAAAATTTATCTTTTCTTGATCCTCGGGCACAATCATAATTTAATTATAACCCGAGTACTCATCCAAGAAACAATAAAACTCATACCCTGCTAAACGGTCAAGCATTTGATCCATGAAAGGAAGGGGAAAATGGTCGTTGCATGTATTTTTTTTCAGTTTCCTATAATCCGTACACACACGCCATCCCGTAGGAATCCTAGTGGCTAGGGTCTCGCCATCCTCGGCTGTCACAATAGTCATGCCCCCTTTTTTGCTACAACATGCAATGGACTCACGTGGGGACTATCAATAATTAGATAAATAATTCCTGCATTTAACCACATTAGGATTTACTTCCTAATCATTTCTTGAATCGTGGTATTGACTCTCCGCTGATTCTGAATACTACTCTTAGCTTAATCTAGCAACCTAATTTTATGCATGCAAAACGATGGACTAATACCCTTCAAATCATCAAGAGTCCAACCTATAGCAGACTTATACTTCTTAAGCACATCTAAAAACTCTTCTAGTTGATCATTAGTAAGGGAGAAGATACAATTACCAGATAAGCTTCATTATCACCTAGATAGGCGTACTTCAAGTGCTCCGTTAGTGGTTTCGACTCCTCCTTATTTTTTTCTTTCGGTGTGCTTTCTCTATCAAATAGGAGGTATTGCCTAGTCCATTTGACTTCTTCAAGCTTGGTTCTTTTAGATTCATACCTGTTATCACCTAAAGCAACTAAAGTTTCCAGAAATTCAATACATACCTCATTAAAGAGCTCATCTAGCTTCGTGGTAGGAAAAGTAAAAGACTCCATCAAGCATGTCTCCAAAGGATCCTTTGACAAGATCAAAGACATATCTTCCTTAACGATCTCCTCCACCACATCAATGATGTGACATTGCGTCTCCATTGACATCTTCATTGCCATATCAAGGTTGAAAAGAACCTCATCTTTATCCATCCTCAATCTAAGCTCCCCCTTTTGGACATCAATCACAGCTCCAGCTGTGGCAAGGAATGGCCTTCCCAATATGAGAGGGACATTATCCTTGTCATCTTCCATCTCTAGCACAAGAAAATCCATAGGAAAGACAAGCTTATCCACTTTAACAAGTACATCTTCTATCACCCCTTCGGAAAAGTCATCGACTTATCCGCCAATTATAGAGCCACTGTTGTGGGAGCGAGCTCCCCCAAACTTAGCTTCTTAAATATAGATAAAGACATCAATTTGATACTTGCTCCAAGATCGCATAAAGCTTTACGTGCCGGCCCCTTTCCAATTTCACATAAAATAGTGAAGCTCCCCGGATCCTTCAACTTCTGTGGTAGCTTTCTCTGAATGATTGAGCTGCAGTTCTCTGATAGGTTCAGTGTCTCTACCCTGTTCAAGCTTCTCTTCTTCAATATAATATCTTTAAAAAATCGGGCATAGTACGACATCTCCATGATTGCTTCAGAGAAAGGAATGCTCAAGCTTATCTTGCTCATTATATCTTGAAATCTCTTAAACTATCTTCCAATCCCTTTTTCACTATCCGAAAAGGAAACGGAGGAGGTATCTTTGTCTTAGGGATTTCCCATTCATCACGTTCAACCTCCTTTGCTTTATCCTTCTCAGCTTTCAAATTCTTGGCTCTTTCCTACTTCTTCTCTACTATAAGCTCAGTATTCTGCTCTTGTGATAGCTCTAGAGTGTTCTGAACAATGGGTGTAGCATTTGGTATCAAAACTAGAGGTGCATGAAGTTGTTCGACCACTGTTCGACCAGAGTGGTTTGGTCGAACAACTAGAGTTTGGTCGAACGAAGGCTCTGTAAACGGGTTCAGTTCGTTCAGCTTCTGTTCGATCATTGTTCGACCAGAGTGGTCTGGTCGAACGTGATGAGGCTGGTCGAACAAAGACCCTGTAATCTGAACGCGATCATTCTTCTCCACAGGTACCTGTTCGACCATGGTTCGACCAGAGTGATCTGGTTGAACAGAAGTGGCTTGGTCGAATGGTGGAATTGAAAACAGAGTGTCGTAACTCTATTTTTCTGAGAATTGTTCGACCTCCATTCAACCATCAGGTCTGGTCGAACGAGGTAGTACTGGTCGAACAGTGCTCATGTTTACTTCATTTTTGCACGCCGGCTTCATCGGACCTTTGTAATATGTCTCGGACCTCAATGTAATGGCATTACAAGACTTAGGGTTCATAATACTCTGAGATGAAAGCTTTCCTTTCTCAATTTTTTGTGTCAACTTGTTTACGCTTCCTGCCATCTGACCCATCAACAATGTTAGTTCCTTCATTTGCTTTGACAATTCTCCATGATTTGAATCAATTTTTTCTTCCAATCGATCCACCCTAACATCATTCTTAGCCACATATCGGTTCACAGTATCCTCTAAACCAAGTTTTCCTTCTTTCATCTTAGCACCAGGATTAAAGCCAATAGGAGATTGCATCGCCATATTTGGATTGCTCCATGAAAATTCCGGCCTCCTTTGTTGTTGATAGTTACTCGGGGGACCACGATTGTTGTAGTTCCCTTAGTAATTCCTATTTCTTGGATTATTTGGATACCTCGTTCCTTGAATACTCTGACCCATGGCGTAATTCGCTTCTTCAAATTCCTCTTGATTAGTTCATTCATAGCCAACATCCTGCTGCATCATTGGTACTCGCTGTGCTATATCAGTGATATGTTTTTGCTGAGACTCAAGCAACTTGTTGATACTTGCCAAACTAGAGACGATCTCATCTTCTCTACTCGACTTAACCATAGTGTGCTCAACCTGCGCTACTTTTCCAAGAATATAAGTGTCTCTTACTCTATCAGTTGGCTAATCTCTTGGATTCATAGAAATATCCTCAAAGAGCTTTTCGACCTCTACGGACGACTTTGTAAGCAATGCTCTATTAGAAAAAATATCAAGTAATATTCGAGAATCGCAGTCCAATCCATTGTAGAAAATACTGATATATTGAGCTTTAGAAATCCCATGTTGTGGACACTTTCGGAGCATGTCCTTGAATCTGTCCCAAGCCTCATGAAACTTCTCATTACCTTGGATAGCAAATTTATTGATTTCTTGTTTCATCTTAAACACCTTTGAAGGTGGCATGTATCGCTCCAAGATTTTCAATTCCAATTTCTCCAAGGTATCGCATTCAGCAACAGTAAGATTGTCGTACCAATCTCTCGCATTTTCATTAAGCGAGAACTTAAACAAGATGATCCTCCTCTCATCTTCATGAGCTCCTGCATCCTTTTGTGTACTTACATAACCAATGAACTTATTCAAATATTGCTGAAGATCTTCAAAGGTCCCCCCAGAGAAGGGACTGATTTCTACCATGCTGATCAGAGGGTGAAGATCAAAATCAGCTCCAGCCCCTCTTACTCCTAACAACCCTACATTGCGTCCTCCGTTATTCTTAAAGACTTCACGGATGGCAAGATTATCCGAATTCGCCACCATGTTGACTTCTTTTGCTTCCAAGTTAACTTCGGTTGCAGCTTCAATCACTTGAGGATTCAGCTCGTCAACTTCAACTCCTAAATTAAAAGCCTCCGTTGGTTCTATGTTCTTATTCTTCTTCTTCCTCGACTTCTTCTTCCTCGACGATGCTCTAATCTCCAAATTATAAGGTTCTAAATCTCCTACCTTTGATCTAGTGAGCATACACCTAAGAAAAATAAGCGTTAAAAAATCAAGATAAGAATAAAGTAGTCTCAATTAAACTAGAAATAATAAACTAATAATTAATGTCGTCCCCGGCAATGGTGCCAAGAACCTGATGAGCATTTTCTCAACACACAATATTAATTCCCAAGTGTTAAGGATGCTATTGTAGCTTTGATAAGTGACCAAGTGATTATCGAACCCAAAGGACGTATTATTATTATTTTAATTATATTCTAATCATATTAAGACTAATATGACAATAAAATTGTGATGATTAAGTAACAAATAAATAGTTAATTAAAATAGCAATTAAAATAAATAACAATAGAGAATAAATGAGAGTTGTTCAAGTGAGAAGATAGGTAGTCCTTCGGGCCATCCAATTTTACTAATTAATCTCCCTTCCGTATGTCAATGTCTGAATCTGCCTTGTGGAATATGGACGCATCACTAAACCATGCAAATCTACTCTATAGATACAAGCAGACAAGCGTGTAATGCGTGTGAATTACTTTGGAGCAAGAGATATAATTACACGCCCTTTCTAGGTACTATTCGTATCAATTATTTCCCTTGCACTTAGTACTCTAACCCGATATGATCTCCCTTTATAGGTACTATATAATTATCCTCTTTATCCTACTTACTAACCCGAATTCAATTCAATTAATAAATATTTATATAAGATAGTCCTAATGAAACTTCGGAGTCCCATCACTTAGAATCATAACATGGAATCCTGATCAGCAGTGAACGCACTCAATTAATAACCAATATATGTATTCAGACTCTACATAACAGTTAATGATGCACAAAACAACTCTGAGTATGAAGTAATAAAGCATAGTCTTATATAAAATAAACCACAAGTAGTGTTGTACGGAGTATACACACGGAAGTTCAATTAACTAGATACAAACCTTCATAACCCTAGAACTACCAAAGTGGTTCTAGCCCATAACACTTCGAAGAACATTCATGGTGATTGGATAGATCTCGCCCATAGTTTAGAAAATTACAAGATAGTTTAAGTTGCGAAGTAAACCCTAGATGTGGGCTCCGTCGCTTCTTGCTCCGTCTTGATTCTTCACTTAGTTCTCACTTGATTCGCTGCACGAATCTCTCTCTACCTCTCCTACGGATGGAGTTAGGGTTTGCATGTGGTGTAGGATGGATGTGGAATCTACCTCTCTTTTTGGTGTAATGTGCACCCCTTTTTATACTTGTTACTTCTCCTCATGGACCTGTATTGGGCTTTTTCGTCGAAAACACATACATGCACGCACTGGAGGTAAAAATCCCAATTTTTCGGAGCTGATACATCGCCGTTCTACCAGACTTGGCGTGGTCAAATGGGACCTCTTGGTCGAACGACACGTCTGTAATCTGAACTTCGTCTCTACATCCCATTCGACTTGTCTTCCTTCGTGCGAGCATACTTCTTTTGGTCGAACAGACTTCACTGGTCGAATGACCTCTTTATAAGCTGAAACGCCTTTCATTCCACTTATACCCCTTGTTCGAATTCACTGATTCTGGTCGAACAACTTCTCCAGGTCGAACGACACTTCAGAAATTGCCTCAAAAACTGTGTCTTCCAATTTTGAGCACTTAAGATCTATTTTCCTATACAAATATGCTCAAATAGCCTCAATAGCATCTGATTCGTGGCTTTTCTTTAAACAACCCGATTCGTCTCAATAATAGACCAAATCATACTCAATTTCCACATAAATCAAAGCTTACTATACGTGAATTATCACTCTCATCGGTTTGGCAGGTGAGAGCTCAGCTTTGGCAAGAAGAGCTTGGAATGACAGAGCTCACCCTTGGCATGGAGAGCTTGACAGGGCAGAGCTCACCTTTGGTATTGAGAGCTCACCAACAATTTTAAAAAGTTATCTTAATTTCAAAAATATTATTCCCACGTAACACACATAACATACTTTTTAATATATTTATTACCTAAAAATACCACAATACCGTATGATAGAGCTGATCCTTATTGGGCTTCAGACAATTATTCTAATGAACTAAAGACCCAATATCTCCCTAAACCCAAGACCTGCTAGAAAAGACAGGACACCTTTAAAAGGGCAAAGAATCTCGGAATTCACGCTGAGGCTGAACTATCGAGATCTACTTGAGATCCCATCTCGCTTTCCCCAGCCGACCAGGCCATAGTAGCCCATCATTATCTATTCTGGCTACCTAGGAAAGAGACAAAACATCACCTATCAGTACCTAGTCAAGAAATAAACTTCTAATCATTTAATGCCACCAGGAAATGATGGAGGCACATTTAATGCTCAACAATGATAATCATTAATGATTGATGTGACCTGCCATTAATGCCTTAGAATGCATTAATGACAGGAGAGAGATAGTATTTGTATAAATCGCTGTATTGTTTCTCACTCAAAAAATAATAAGAACTAAACATTATTTTCCTGGAGAGAAAGAGCTAGGAGAAAAATTGGAGTCATTTATCCCACCTTAATAAGAATGTATTTTTTTATTGGAATTGTCGACTGAAATATGAATAGTATGAATGTTTTATTAAAAAACATTAATTTTTTTTTTAAGAAATCAAAGGTACACGTTCTTATACTAAATGATATATCATTTAATAATAAAAAATATAACTTTCGAAAATCATAAAATTCGGACCACGGTGTACCACGCAAGTTTTAGCTAAGTCATAAACCGACGAGAAAAGTACTGTTTATTTAATTTTAATTCTATTATTTTTAAAATCAATTCTCAAAACCAATCCACAATTCAAATCATTTAATCTAGGAGTTAGATATTTTGTACTCGCTAGCAATAATTTTATACAATAATAATGATTTTTAATAAATGTGTTAACTTTTTTATATTTATTATTTCATTGAAAAAAAAATCTAAAAGAAATTTCGCCAAATAATCACTAACAAATTGTATAAGACACCTTTATATATATATAACTAGTACGAAACCCGCGTAACACGTTACGCGGGATTATTAAATTATTATTTTTAAAACATATTAATGAAATTGAAAAATATTAAAAGTTATAATTTATATTAATAAAAGACAAAGACTTGCGTGAGACCGTCTCACACAAGGGCTTATGTGAAACGGTGAGAAATTGATAACTTTTATATAGGAAAGTGATAGTAAACTAATGAAATGTGATAATACTATTTCATGAACAGTTTATAGTATAAATAAAAAGTGATAACATTTTATAGCCAAAGTGATAATATTTTATAGCGAGAATGACAACTATTTTAAAAAGTGAAAAATGACCTCATTTGAGATGGTCTCACGCAAGACCTAACCTTAATAAAAATATCTAACTTTATTGGTAGAATAAGGATTATAATAAGGCAAAAATTTGTGTGTTCTCGGGACATGTTGTGCACCCATATCTTTAATATAATTTTGTATATATATCTCATTTATATAAAAAGAAATTAATAGTACTTTGTAATGGGAAAGATCAAAATGACAAAACGAATATTTAAAATAATAATGAATTATCTCATGCATTCGAATACACGCGTACACCCATCTATATTAATTTTATTCAATACTAATGTATATATGTATTTCTTAATATTTATTAAGAACCCTAAACCCTAAACTCTAAAACCATAAACCCTAAATTTAGGGTTTAGGGTTTTAGAGTTTAGGGTATATACATTTGTATATATTTTTTTATATTCAGTAATTTATTAAAAAATTAAGTAAAAATCTGGAAAAAAATTATTAACAAACTTTATAAATTCTTTTATTCATTAATATGTAATATGATAGGTCTGGCATGAAACCGCTTCACGTGAAATCATTTTACACTTTTTATAATACTTATCACTTTCGCCATAAAATATTATTAATTTCGATATAAATTGTTATCACTGTCATTTATACCATAAGTTGTTCATAAAATAGCACAATCATTGGTTTAATATCTTTTTTTATAGTACCCGAGGTTATTGCGGTATTATCCGTACTCGTTCCAAACCCTAATGTGATTTTCACAACTATTTGTATCCTTCTCAAACCCGTTTACAATTACCCATACGTGCCCTATTAAGATTTGGATAGAATAGATACTTAAAATGCCCATTTCATTATCATCCCTAACTATTATCATTTAATAAATAAAATCAATAAATGTATATAATAATTATAAATTATTGTATAATTAAAATTAATTATTAAAAATAATAAAATAAATATAAAATAAATAATTAACAATAAAAAAATTATGAAAATTAATTAATATTAAACTAAGATTTATTTTTTCATGAAATTCCTCATTTAGAATTCTATAATAAACTAAATTTATTAAACTTAAAATTCTAAGGATAAATAGATTAAATCTATTAAATAATTTCTTACTCTTCTAAAAATATTTTATTTATTAATATATTTTATTAAAGAATATTTTACAATATAAAAATTGTTATTAAATTTAAAAATCTATTTCTCCAATCATATATTATTAGTAATATGGATGTCAAATTAAAGATCATGAAAAGACAATTAATTTGATATAATTTTATATAAATTCTATTTAAAAATAAAAAATTATTATGAGTTTTCCATTTGTATTTGAATTAATTTAAATTGATGCAAGCTAAATTATTTTACTGCATAATCTCTACACATGAAGCTATTGAAAGTTGCTTTACCTTACTAATTTTTTTTTACTCTTTAGGAATTACACATTAAATATTTTGAGGAGATACATGACAAGGATCTTTGACTTCCTCGAAAACTACACCTACACATGCTTTTGTTGCTATGATGGTATAAATTGCTACTCCCTCCGTCCCTCAAAGTATTTCACACTTTCCTTTTTCATTCGTCCCTCAAAGTATTTCACACTTTACTTTTACTAAATTTGGTAAAAAATACATTATACTAATACTCACTTTTTACACATATCCCAATATAATACTTACTTTTTCACATCTCCCAAAAACTTTACACACTTTTTTCACATCTCTCAATAACTTTACACACCTTTTTTATTAAATCAACTAAAATATATATTCTCTTTCTTACTTTATACATAAAAATACAAAATTTTCTTAAACTCCGCGCACACCAATACGCGAAATACTTCCCGGGACGGAGGGAGTATGTTTTTTACTTCCAGCACTACACTATGCTGCATTTTGATTTTCATTTTAATTGAAGTGAGGGATTCAAAATCTCTTCTTAGTTGGTTTCACTTCTATTCTTTTTCTGCAAGTAGAATGCATATACATGATGTCTTGATATTTTCTGAATCGTTTGATGTTTTATGATAAATTATTAAGAACCAATTCTGATTTTCTATTTTAACAAAATTTATCTGCAGCTTATGCAATTTGTGTTTCTCCAAGAATGATTTAAAGACAAATATATCCTTATCTGATACTTTATTCATATAACTAAATATCCCACTGGAAATTTTCTGATTTTTTAAAATATATAATTCCAGTTCTAAAAGAGCCAACACTTATTATATCGAATCGACTATCTCTTTTTATTCTAAAAGCCAACAAAAATAAGCAAAGAAAATCAATGCAACTTTTTGTAATTTCACCTTTTGTGAACAAAATAAGATAATAAAAAAGACTTACATTTTGTAATTTCCTCTCATATATTCCTCTAACTCGGCTGTATGACATTTTCTTGCTCTGTTTCAGCTTTCTTGAGCTCAAACTCTTCTATTTTTCAGAGAATTCTTTAATTGTTGAAATTCAGGTACATCCATTCTTTTCATGCCTCTTCAATATTGTCTTATATTTGCTATATTTTCTTGCTTTATTTTCTATAATACAGACTATATGAATTAGATTATTGCAAGTACTTTTGCCTTAATATGCCAAGCTGGAGCATTTCTGACTTTTACATTTTCCGGCCTAAATGCCGGTTTCTATTTTAGGAATGTTTTCTAGATTAATCTTTACTGTCTGTTTTTTAAGACCAATGTCAGCACTTGGATCACTTCCCCTTCTTCTTTATTATTATTATTTTTTTATAGCTTTTCACTCTTTTGAATATTGACCCATGTCAGCCCTTGGATCACTTCCCCTTCTTTTTTATTATTTTTATTTTTTTACAGCTTTTCAATCTTCTGAATCGTGGTCTTCTCCGTCCTGTTCTTCTCATCTGTTAATTTACCCTGTGAATTTTTTTTTCTCCTTCAACGTAGAGTCAACTCTGTTTTCCACCATGTGTAGCAATCAAGGTAAATTTGATGTTAATATTCTATCTTTTCGTCCCTCTCGCGTTTATTGTATCCATACAACTCAATTATTCTTTGTTTTTGCGTATTATGTCTCTCTCTCTTTAATTACACCAGTTCAACTTCAATTTGGTTTGAAACTACTTTAACCTCTGCCGCCTCCTGAAACTACTTGGATTTTGTTGAATATTTGAAGTTAATTAGGGTGAGATCTTCATCAGTTTGATATGTCTATTAATGAATTTTAATGATTCTTATTATCGTATATTTGGATGGAATTTATGTTAGTTTTTAAGTGAAAGGAACTTAGATTTGAAATCTTTTTCGGAAGCCAATTCTTATTCCCACTACTAAAAGTTGATAATTCTACTGCCTTTTGTCATGTTTTTTTTTTAATGCGCCAGTAGAAGGTGTAAGAAATTGATAATTATTGTTCGCAGGTAAGAAATAAGATATGGATCAATAATTTGGGGATATCTGGACATATTATGAATTTCTTGATATATTATGTTCTTTAAAGCCTTTGAGAAACATGTATGTCAAAACAAAAATTATGACTTGCTAAAGTGATTGTTGCTAGCCAAAGATGTATATTTATTAGTGAATATTCTCTGTGTGTATTCGAAACTTCTAAATTAATCAGGGCTTCTACTTTTTTTGTAGCATTTAACACTACTTTGTTGAAAATGTTGAACCTTCGGTTCCTTACTGTGTGAGAGTGAAAATGTAAAATTATAATCAGATTTTTATGCATGACTCATGTTAAATGTCTAGAATTTTCTTTTTCAGGTTTCATAAGCATTAGACGGTGTCGCAAGAAACATTGCAGAATGCATGTCAAAGCTTGGGTTTAAGCCTTTCATATGCATTAGAAGGTGTAGCGAGGAACATTGTAGAATGTATGTCAAAGCTTGGAGCTAAGCCTTACATGATAAGTAATTAAGTATGTTATTTCTTCTGTTGAATTTATTGTTGATTTCCTTTCCTTCTACTTATCTTCTAATTTTTCCCTACTTTATACTCCAGCTAGAGTTTTCATTTCTTCTTCAAGTTATGCATTAAACGTCAAGATAATGTGGACCCATTTGATATGTTTGCATTTTTTTTATCCATTTCTCTATGAGATTATGAACTCAAAAATAGTAATTTCAATGTTGTGGCACATGGGGTTTCTATTTTGAGCAGATTTAGTACTAAATTTACTGTTATGAAAGGGTACTTCTTGATGTTGATTTAAAAACCTAGAATTTTTTTTATTGTTATACTACTTTGTTCATTATTTTTGCAACAAAGATAGAGAATAACTCCACCACATTTCTTTCACACGTGAATTGATAATTAATTATTCATTTCTTACCTAAGGTGTGGTGATAATTATTTATTTTAAGAATAGGTTTCGTTATGAATTATAAGTTCTTTAATACGAACACATTCTTGGATAATGTATATTTGGCAAAATATCTAATCTCATTCGTAATTCTTAAGTCATAGCAAGTTATAGTTTTTACTGTATTTGCATCAAATCCAGAGTAAAATATATACTTCATCATAAAATCTAAGGCATTGTTGACAGTATGCTGTCATGAAATTGACAGTATGCTGTTCGAGGGGAGCGGTAACTTCGAGTTTCTGAGCTTCAAAATGAAGGTAAGAAGGTATGTTTTGCTGAGTAAGTAATGTGTTATACATCATCTAATGAAAAATATTATGAATATTTACATCATACTGAAAATTTCTTTAGTATTTTGTTTTTTTCATTGTTGGGCCTATAGGTAATTTCTTTACGACATTGCAGCTTCTATTATCTAATTCCTAATTCCTTCGTCATTGCTAGCTGATCATCTACACAAATGTCTGAAATCCTCATTCTCATGAACAAAAACCTCTATCATTCCCTTGCCTGGCAGGTTTAGAAATGGACTTATGATTTCTGCACATCGGGTTTCATCTGTCCTCTTATGCTGCTTTGGTTTGCTTACTATTAGAATAATTATGTTTCAGGTGAGTGCACTCTGTGTCAGATTTTAATACTAAATTGTCTTGTGCTAGATTTAACCTTTGAAACATTTTAAATACCATTTTTAATGTATTTTTTATTTTTAGTATTTGGTAAAGTGAATTGCTATCGTTTTTATATCTTAAGTCGTTTTATGCTGGTATTTTTTACTACATTTTATTGCAAAGAAAAAAATTTGTTTTTAAGATGATTTGGGTAGTGTTGCATACTTCATCAGCATCAAGAAAGTCGAGTGGCGTGATATTTTTCTTTCTGGTACATTTTATTTGTTGATCGTCTATACATTAAATTTTCCAGATGATATTGTTTTCTCTATATGCATATTAACATTACAGTTTAGATGTTTAACTTAATGATCTATTGAATTGATCTCATTTTTTGTTTTATTTGATGGTTTTATGCTTACAATAGGAAAAGAACTGTTTCATTTTGGGTCAGAATAATAGAATATTATTGTATAAACACACTCTTTTTTCTTTTTTCTTCCTTTAATTATGAAGCAGGATTGGTACGGGGAGATAGGTTTCCACCCTTATATATAGATAGTATTAACAAAGTATCTACCATAGTGAAAATTTTCAGAAGAAGGAACATCTCAAACTACCATTTAATAATAGTTTCAATAAAAAAATTAATAAATTTTTATTTATAATTTATCTATTAAATTAAAAATTACAATCATTGTTAATTTATCTACGGATGATATTCCCTTATAATTTGCTTAGTCTCTGAGATCTTATATCTTATGGTTCATTGTAGAAACCAGCTCTGAATTTTCTGTTTGAAATTTGATAGTTCTTTCTCACTTTTCTTTTTCTTTGAGATTTAATTTTCATGCTTGATATTGTATGACTTGGTAGTGACAATCCAGGTATCCACCTGCAACTAAAAGGGTTGTTATGTATGATGCTGCCTATAGATTATCACTCGGGAAGTTTCTGGAGTTATGATTTTCAAACCACTCAGCTACTAGCAGAGTGGCTTGATGTGTCCTATGAATTCTGGCTCAATGCACGGTTGTGGCTGATCAGTCGTGGTTGGGGGTGATGCGTGTTTCAGCTAGATTATAAGGCTTCACATGAGAACTTTAAAGGAAGCTGTTCTATGGTCTGGAGGATTTTGGTCGGCCATGGACTGCGTTGTTTATGATGCATTCATTCCATGGGCGTTGTGAGCGACAAAAGAATTGGGGATGTTTACGTAATAGTGCATTGTCGATCACACATGTGTACTAAGGGACTTGCAGGTTCCATTGGCAGGGAATGACGATATTTTGATTCTCACGCTACTGCCATTGTGGCGCCACTTCACCCTTCTCTTCCGCATTAAGAAAGTGCACAAGGTATATAGAATGTTATTTTTACAATTATTGACAGTTTTATTAGCTTCTTCATCTTACAATTTCTATGGCTTTCTTTGACTTCTTCACATGAGAACTTTGAAGGAAGCTGTTCTACAGTTTGGAGTATTCTGCCCGGCCATGGACTGCGTCGTTTATGATGCATTCATTCCATGGGTGTTGGGAGTGACCTACTGTTGCCTCTACCACTTCCCTTTATCTGACGTCTCTATTGCGATGGAGTTGCCATATTCCCATTCCCCATTCTTCTGCCATTGGTAATTAACTTCCTCTTTATTTTTTTTCTTTTACAGTTTTTACCTCTTCTGCATCGTGGTCTTCTCCACCTCATTCTTCTCTCATCTGTTAATTTACCCATGTGAATATACTATTTTATTTCAATATTGTTTCATCTACTGATTTTTTTCTTTCAATGTTAAGTCTTCTATATCTGTTTTCTACCATGGGTAGCAGTCAAGGTAAATCTGATGTAAATATTCTACCTTTTCGTCCATCTCGCATTAATTGTATCCATATAACTCAATTTGTTTTTGTGAATCATATATCTCTCTTTAATTACACCTGCACAACTTCAATTTGGTTGTTATAAAGTTGAAAGGGATTAATCTAATTCAAAATCATGTAGTTAATTTCTAGGAAATTTAGTTTATTGAGCATTATAAATTTATAAGTACATGAAAAATTATAGTTTCTTAGGTTGTGGCTGATCAATCGTGGTTGGGGGTGATGCGTGTTTCAACTAGATTATAAGGCTTCACATGAGAACTTTGAAGGAAGCTGTTCTACGGTCTGGAGGATTCTTGCCGGCCATGGACTGTGTCCTTTATGATGCATACATTCCATGGACGTTGGGAGTGACGAAGGAATTGGTGATGTTTACGCAATCGTGCATTGTCAATCACACATGTGTACTAAGGGACTTGCAGATTCCATTGGCAGGAGATGACGAGATTTTGATTCTCACGCTACCTCCATTGTGGCTCCGCTTCACCATCCTCTTCCATATTAAGAAAGTGCACCAGGTATATAGGATGTTATTTTTACAATTATTGACAGTTTTATCAGCTTCTTCATCTTACAATTCATATGGCTTACCATGCCTTCTTCATCGATTATCAGTGGTTTCCCTCTCTTCCGCCAATGAAATTTCAGTGTAATCATTATTATGTGTGGGTCTCGAATGGTTTTTAACGTATAAATGCTTTACTATATTTTTATTATCTTTATTATGCACCAGGTACATAGAATGTGGGTCTCGAATTTCAGTGCAACTAATGGGTCCACAGTATTAAGCTTCTTCTTGCTTCTACTACATAGGAGTAGATGTTATTTTGGACTAATTGATTTGATTTTTTTTCATCTTTGATAAATTGTTATTTTATTTAGTCTTGTATTAGCATGTATCATATTTTAGTTAATTCTCATTGCTCTCTCTATTCGTCGAAATATGTGATGGGTAACATTTTTCCATTAATTGCATCACATTTTTAAATGTTAAATTTTGCTGCACGAGTGCTGAAGGGTGTGCATCACTTTCTTCCTACAAAAGAGAGAGCACAGGGTCTACATAAAACATGCAAACATTCTTGCTTCTACTACATATGAGTAGATGTTATTTTGGACTAATTGATTTGATTTTTTTTCATCTTTGATAAATTGTTATTTTATTTAGTCCTGTATTAGCATGTATCATATTTTAGTTAATTCTCATTGCTCTCTCTATTCGTCGAAATATGTGATGGGTAACATTTTTCCATTAATTGCATCACATTTTTAAATGTTAAATTTTGCTGCACGAGTGCTGAAGGGCGTGGATCACTTTCTTCCTACAAAAGAGAGAGCACAGGGTCTACATAACACATGCAAACATTCTGTACATTTAAAAGTAAACCATTAAACATATTTACTAAAAGCTATGTATGAAATCACCAAAGTTCAAAGCATGGCATTTTTACAAGTAAAACTGACCAGTTAGCTTCTTAAAAAGAAGCAGACTAAGTTTGGGGGGCTGTCAACTTCACATTTGCATAAAATATTAACGTTTTCTTTGTGGCAAATGCTTATGTATTCCGGATGCCTAATTACTATTTTATTCTTGATCATGTAATTTTTAATTGTTATTATTTGGGTAAATATCAAAATTGGTCCGGTAAGTATGACGTTTCCAACATTAGTCCTTTTTCTTTTGCGATTCTCAATTTTGATCCTTTTTTGTCCAAATTTAGTCCTTTATGTTAAAAAATGTCAAAAAATGATCCAAAATTGTATACATTTAGGACCAAAAGTGGACCAAAAATGACCAAATTTTGAAAAAATGACCAAAACTGGACCAAAAGGACTAAAAGTGGACAAAAAATGACCAAAATTGAGAACTACAAAAGAAAAAGGACTAAAGTTGGAAAACACCATACTTACAGGACTAATTTTGATATTTACCCTTATTATTTTGTTAAGGTTCAAGAAGTTCTGCATTTCATAGGTTTTTACTCTGCTGTTGATTTTAACTTTAGGTTCTTGAGCTTCATCATTTGTATGAGATGCAAAAGATATTCCGAAAAGATGATTCTAGGTTGAGAATCGAAGAGCTTGCAGTATATTGAAAAGCATTACAAGGAACATATGAAGAGCTTGCAGGAAAGGAGGGAATGGTATGAACTTGCCTTCAATTTATTTACAAAAAAATTATGTTGTTTATTTTGGGATGGTGTAAAAGGTCATGTGTCTTTAGGATGGTGACCTATTATTCCTCTATTATTTTTCATTTTGCATTAACAAATAGAATTTTTATTACACTTTTTTCTTTAATCTCATTGCTATTTTGTTTAGTGTTGTTTTACTTTTGAGAAACATTATTAACGTATGTTGTGAGGTTACTAAGTGGCCAGATAATCTTGCAAGCTTTTGAATAGATTTGGCTCACAACAATCCTTATTATCTTTTTATCCTCATTATATCCATAGTTGTTAGAGGCATACATTAAGCGAGGCATAGTCTTTGAGTATTTTCGAGTTCCTATAGTGCTTATCATATTGTATTTGTGTTTGTTAGTCTCCATCTATGTGTTCTTTCGACTAAAATCTTTCCATATGACGGTCTTTATTAGTCTCTATCAATGTAGTTTATCTTTTCATTTTGGGAAGTATGGTTCATGCTTATCTGTTGTGCAAACTAAACATCAAGCCAAGTTTTTAAAATTCAAAGAGATTAATATGTAGAGAAATCTACTTTTAAATCTTAGATTATATATAGTTCTATATGTCATTCATAATGCATTGTGGATAGCCTTGATGTCAAAACTTCTGCCCCAATTTTTAATTGTTTAAGTTGTGTTGAAGTTTCCGATTAGACAGCACAAAGTGGAGGAACATGTAAAATCTGTGTTTGCATTGAGTTTTTTTCCTTCTTTCTGTGGTTGCAACTCTACTCTGTTTATGGGGTAATTGTTTATACTCATGTTTAATTCCCTTTTTTTAGGTGTAAATTTCACTCCCACTAATAATTAAGTTGTGAATAATTAAATATTCGACTTCACTGAAAAAATAATAAATAAATCCTTACATGATGATACAGATGGTGAATATGAACTATACCATTCTATAACTTTTAGTCCATTATTTCCAATGTTGCATCAATAATATATGTCTCTCGCAGCATTTTTTGGTTTCTCGGCAAACTATCTTGTCTTTCCTTTTCAGTTATTACGTCACACGGGAAGCAGATATGGTCCTTGAAGGCGAGTTTTATCAACTTGAACTGCATTGGACTCAAGTCAGTCCTGTAGACAATAAGCTGGTGTGTGATTTTTATTTATTTTGTAAAATTTCAATTTGTGTCTGTAATATAAATTCATATATAAATAGATTTACTGATTATAAGCATGAGAAGGTTGAAAAGACTTTCAATGTAGTAGATGAATTCCATCCCGGGACCATCTTGATGAACAGAGCCTAGAAGGTTTTAATGCTATGTTTTTTTTTTTTTTTTTTTTTTTACAATTTCAATAATATGTTCACACAGTTTTGGCATGAGCATATAGTTCAGTTTTTTGATTTTTTTTTATATATTAGAATTTTTATTATGATAATTTTAGTCTTTCTATGGTGTTTGGTATAAAAGTTCTTTGAATAAGCTTGGAGCTATAGTTTCTTGATTGTTTCTCCTACTTACTTTTTTGGCCGTATAGATAAACACTTATCTGTTGATTTCTCTTGCATAAACTTTGTGGTGAGGGAATTTTCAGTTTGACCTGCTCACATAAACTGGAGTAACTCATAATGTTATTTTTTTGTTTGCTGAGATTACAAAATATTTACTATATAGAATTGCACTCTCTCCACTTGAACAATCGGGGATATGTGGCTATGAGAATTACGATGGCATTTCACCTTTACTAAACAAAAAAAAGTCCTACAATTATTCCTTGAACATTTTCATCTACTTTAATTGTTGGCGGTGCATGCTGTCAGCACCCCTCTAATTGTCATCGAGGCAGTTCAATCATATCTATTAGATTAGCTAAGATCCTAATTAGCTGGTGCCTTAACACATTTGATGAATTGGGGTTGCTTTACTTTGTAAGAGTGGATTTATATGGTAAAATTCATATTTTGGGTCCTCCATTCAACTAATATTATCTTAATATGAATTTGTGTATCTATTTTTATAGAATGCGAGCATGAATTATTTTATTGCAAATAATTTTGCCTTAATAGCCAAAATATATGATTTTGGGTCTAGTGAATAACTTATAAAGCTATCGCATTTTGTATTGTTGGTCTTCTTTGCTTCTGGTGTAAGTCATATTATAATAGGCCGTTTCTCGATTATGGATTGAAGGTAATTTTTTGGGTGTTTACAAACACACACATAGACAACAACTGAGTTGGGAGCAAATCAAAATTTATTCTATACATTCACTATGGATATGTTATATTTTGATACATTTGTCTTCCTTAAATTAATTAGGCTTTGCTTAAAAATTACTCCCCCTGTCCCAGGAAAGTTTGCACCCCTTTTTTCGGCACGGAGATTAAGAAAGTGATAACTTTTAGGGGTATTATGATATTTTTTTATAATATATAAATGATAAAGTAAGTTTGGTGTGTTAGGTAGGAGTGGTTTTTTGGTAAATATAGTATATGGGGAAGGGTGATGATAACAAGTTTTGCAACATATTTTTCTATTTCTGATATTGATTAGAGCACTTTTAATGTTTCAGTGCCTCTTTTTTTTTTTTCTTTTTTCAAATTTCTTTCATGCATAGAAAATAAAAAATATTATGTAAGGAAATCAAAGAGCTTATGACTTACACTTTTTAAGAAAATATAATTGAATAACCTTGCAACGACGCATGGGTAAGTCTTTAAATATAATTGAGTAACCTTGCAACGAATAACCTTTCATGTTATACATATTTGTAAATTGATCATATAACTTTATTCATTTTAAACAATTAGTATCAAATATTAAAAAAATAAATTTGTTACACACCCGTGCAGCGTACAGGTAAAAAAACTAGTTATTCATTAATGTATACTCTCTTTTGTTTGGGGGGTTTTTGTTTAATTTGAAA
This sequence comes from Pogostemon cablin, assembly GCA_023678885.1. Lineage (NCBI taxonomy): Eukaryota > Viridiplantae > Streptophyta > Magnoliopsida > Lamiales > Lamiaceae > Pogostemon > Pogostemon cablin. Next base: position 15,319,474 of record CM042965.1, on the reverse strand, counting down.
ATTAGTGGTTTGTACCAAATTAATGTTCACATTTTTTTTTTCAAGTAGAACAAAATAATTATTTATTCTACATGGACTCACACACAATACCAATACAATTTCCCCTGTATAAATATATACTCCATCCGTCCCAGGTTAAGAGGGTCATTTTATCATTTTGGTCGTTCCACCCAAAGAGTCTCATTTCCTTTTTTGAACACATGGGAGCCACCCACACACACTAATACAATTAAAACATGGGGTCCCCACACCCATTAATACAACTATTCACTATATATTAAATAATAATACTCCTTAATCTACGTGCCCAAAAGTAAATGAGTCTCTTAAATTGGGACGGAGGGAGTATACTTTGAATTTTCATTTGACGAGTAATAAATATAGTCGGCAAATAAAATATACCCTTTGATAACTTTCAATTTTGCGTGCAATTCAGGCCAAAGGCTCACACAAAAATGACTATGAAACTATTCCACGAATAGTTGTCTCAACTCTAAGTTTCTAAACCAGAATCCATGGATCCAAAACTATATGTTTTGCTTGTGAAGCATAGCATGATTTAAAACTAAAGAGTTAAAATAGAAGTGAGACATATCCACTTTGGGCATACCTCAGTGATAAAATAGAAAAAGTAAGTTTTTTAAGAAATTGGGCCCATTTTCTCCATCCTCTCACCTCTCTCCATTCCACGTGTATCACAACAATTGCACCCTCTCTCCTCTCTCCACTCTCCTGCTTTTTCAAGTCACTCTCTTTCCTCTTTTCTTTTCTCTCTCCTAAAAAAACCCATATAGTTTGCATACTATTTGGGTTTAAAACCTCCAATCCCCCAATGGTTAAAAAACCTTGCGTTGGGTTTTTTCCATAACAACGTAGGCAAAAAAACCTCCCCATTGGGGAGGACCTAAGGTGGAGTGTTGATTGGGTTTCAGAGTTGCCTCCATTCATAATTAATTTTACTGAAAATTAAATAACAAGCTCATTATTTTGTAATCTTATTGCCATTATTTTAACGCCAAAAGCGAAGCCCAATTATGCACTTCGAAACGCACGCCACTACCAGCCTATTCGCCGAATTTTAAAAAAAAAATAAGAACTTATATTATACATATAAAATATATGTACTGATTTGCTAGGTCAAAAAGGGTTCTATGGTGTAGTGGTTAGCACTCTGGACTTTGAATCCAGCGACCTGGGTTCGACTCCCGGTAGGACCTTCTTGTTTAATTTTTTATTTTACTTTATTATCGAGGTAAGATGGAGATACAAAGGGTTATTTTGAAGGGATTCAAAAGTAGTCTATTGAAGAATATATCTGAACTAGTATGTAATTAAATATTATTTAATAAAATTAAATTAAATAAAAAAATAAATATTATTTATTTTAATGTTTCTATATATGTAAAAATTTATATATTCTCTTATATAACCTAATTCAACAAAATACCACTCTTATTTAAAGGCAAAGTCAGAATATTGAGCAAAATTTTATAGAAGAATATAATAAATTTTTTAAGGTATATTTAATATATAAATAATAATTAAAATTGACAAATTATCATGTATACTTTCATAATTTATAATACACTAATGAATAATATAAACTAATGAACAAAATTTTATACACTTAAGTAAATTTTCTATTAGTTTTTTAATAAAAAAACTGATTATAAAAAAGGTATAAAATATATACAATATTAAATGAAAATTAATATATATACACATAACATGTGCCAGTATTTTAAAATTAGGAACGTATAATAAGGTATATTTTAGAAGTCATGAATATAAAATGGGAAAAAAATTAGAATAGTCTTTTGAGATAGGTCAAGGTAGAGAACATGAAATAAAAACAATTACGGTGGAAAGGGTGATATTTTACATTAAGTGACCAAGGATCGAATCTCACTGCCATTTTTTTTTTGTACTATCTTTATTTAAATATGTATTTTGTCTTGAATATGATTTAGGAGTATAATTTGATGAAGTTTGTGTATATGCATGCCGACAACATTTAGTATACCATTTTATCACATTATTATAGCTCGACTCCGTTTATATATTGACCTTTGGAGTTCACTTACATATAATAGAATTTTGTTTTAATATATACATTCAATTTGAGTATATATTTACAAATCTCATTAATCAAATTCATGCCTTTATTGATGTTCAACTTCATTTTTCAGTCATGAAGTCGGAGATTTATATTATTGAGTTTGTTGGGACCTTTGATCTTCAAGAATTTAAGAGAATAAGCCAATAATTTGGAACCCAAATCCCCTATATCAAAAATCAAAAGTTGAATAAAGTGAAGTAACATTTATAATAAGATAGGGAAATTCATTAATTTGGATTGTGCAAAGCAATAGATGCCGCTTCTTTAACAACTTTCAATATCTTCATTGCTATAAGAAAGTGAAACAAACCACCGAGAGTTTGCACCAATTTAAGACAGCCAAAGCAACACAATCTCATCTCATGAGAGAACAACACAATTGGCATTTGAAAATTTTGATGAATTAAAATTATTAAATACTTGTGAGAGAGCACAAATACACCAATTTGAATAGTCATAAATGAACGAAATCAAATTCATATGAATAGTCTATAGCAGAGAAGTTCATAGTAATAAAATCAAAATGTGACCGTGATTTTATTTTAAGACCAACTTATTATGATATAATAATAATTTGGCCAAAATTTGAAAGAAAATTTTATTCAATATTCATCCCATTTTAGTATAATTATTCAGTTTATTAACAAAGTAATAAACAAAAGAATCAAGTAGAAAGTTCAACAGTTGTGTAAAAGAAGTGGCGATTATTTAGGCCTTGGAGTTGTGCAACTCAACGTTCAATGCATTCAACACCTCAATCTCGGCTTCTCTCGATCAGCTGATGCAATCTTTATCTCCGTTTGAAAATAAACAAACATAATCCGCCCGTTTTAGAGAAAATTTGTTTCAACTTTTAACATAAAACATTCGAATGAAGTTTGATTCTAAGGCTGTAGAACCAACAAATATAAATAATTAAGGAACAACTAAAAGTAAAAGTGATAATTATGGATGAAAGAGCAAGAAACCCATACTTAGTCGTGCCCTCTGAGAAACCATAAACAAACTTACACCTAAGAGAATGTCTCCTCCAGAAGGCTTCAATCTGCAATCTCACCGACTTTTTATACTGCACAAAACGATAACTTAAGAATCTTTTCCAAGACTTCCTATAGCAAATTCTTTGAATTCATCTCACGATTCTAAGTGCCAAAAAAATCCCTGGCGGAAAGAATGGAGTGCGTAGACATAAATTCCCACGAAAATGAAGAGTAGCCGATGATGAAAATTTGCTTCAGTAGACAAATTTCGTGAAAAGCCCTTATTAGAATACATCCCAATGACCTTGGGTTCTCCATAATTATGGATCCCTTTCTGCGGATTTCCGATGAATAAATGGATTTAGATTAACGAAAATTATAAATTCATAGGGTGGAATGCAGATTGGGTAGATTATATAAAGATTTACCAAATATTAGAGAAGGAAGACAAACCTGATTATGAGACCATAATTGCCGTAATTAATTTTCATAATAACAGTGGAGTTATGAGACCATAATTGCAATAATTGATTTTTGCAAAACGTAAGAACAACAATTTCAAAAATCTTTTAAAATACAAATCGACATAAATTAAGGAAATTTGAGAAAATGACAAATCAGCCTAAGATTTGTTTGGGAGGACACGTGTCAAATAAAACCTTTATTTCATTTAATTTTAATTATTAAAATAATATATTATTATTAAAAATCAAAAAAGAATTATTATAAGGAATTGATATTTAAATGCATATATTTTTATTAATAAATATATATGTTTTAAATTTGAGTAATTTAGAGAATTTATCTATTATAAATATAATTATCAATTCATTTATTTTTTTGTATGATTGAAAAGAACTAAAAATTCATCCAGCGCAAATATTATGTATAAATTATTATATAAAAATTTATTATTATTATATAAAATTAAAAATAATAATAATAAATATTATGAATAAATTATTATATAAAAATTAATAATAATAATAATAATACATAAATGTAATATTTTTTTTTTTTGAAATGGAGTAGTATTTATATGAGACATGTTAAACTATTATTATATAATACAGTATTTATATGCACGAAAAAGTTTCATTTTAACATTGGGTCACGTAATAAATTATATAATAATAATAGTAATAATATAAATGTAATAAAATAAGTTTCTTGTGAAGTATTTATATGAGACGTGTTGTTATATAAAATAGTATTTATATGCGCCAAAAAGTTTCATCATAACATTGTTTCACATATATACTTTAATTACAAATAAGCATACTATACCCATATAATAAGCATATTTTAGTAATTGGTCGATCCATCTCACAATCGTCTTACAAAAACCCATCTCATAAGAGAGTTTCTCAATAAAAACATATACACTAATAATTAAAAAATTAAAAAGGGTATACATCTTGTTAATGAACTTTTTGTTAATTTTTTTTAATAAAAAATTAAATGTAAAAAAAATACAATTATTAAAAAAATATATATACTATTGAATAAAAAAATCTTTTTTCCTTTCCTTACCAACCAATTATACATTTTTTGAGTAACCAACCAATTATATATTTTTTGAGTAGATATTCGATACATGTACACTCTTGCACTATATGGGTGTAACTTCTTATTTAATAGTGTATACTTCATGTTTATGAAAATTTAATAACAAAATGTATGGTACATCTTAATAAAAATGTGCATAAGTTTTTAAAAGTGGGTGCATGGTACACCTGAGTATTTCTTAGCCATATTTTTTTTCCTCTTTTGTATCTATTATCCTTATATATACTCCCTCCGTTCCACGGCAAGAGGTTATTTTTTTTTTTAGCATGTGGATTAAGGAGTAATATTATTTAATGTGTTTTTTCTTTTTAGCACGTGGATTAAGGAATAATATTATTTAATGTGTAATGAGTAATTGTATTAGTGGGAGTGTGGCTCCATATTTTAATTGTATTAGGGGTGTGTGTGGGTCCCATATATGTAAAAAAGGAAAGGTGACTCTTTGGAGTTTGGATAAAACGATCAAAATGACAAAAAGAAATCTTTTGGGTGAGACGGAGGGAATATATATTTTTGAAATTATATTAATTTAAAATTTCATACCATCTACTTGAATTAGTTTAAAAATTTTATATTTACATACATTATCTCAATCTTCAACAAATATATATTTCTCTAGTCTGTAAAAACACAATTATCTGCAAAATCATTTAATCTTTTACGTTAAAAAAGGATAAAGACTCATATATTTCTATCATCTATAAAAACACAACTATCTGCAAAATCATTTAATCTTCAATGTTAAGAAAGGATAAAGGCTCGTTTTTTATAATCCGTTGATTAATGCAATTAATACTTCTGTTTGCTTTTCATATTAACGATCATAAATAAGGCATCACGAATCTGATAGAATAGACCATGCAAAAAATGAACAAACAGATTTTATTTTAGTAAGTAAAGCCTAAAACAATGCTAAAAAACTCAACAGCCAAAAAAGAATAGAACCTTCAGTCTGGGTATCGTCTCTACTCCATAAAATCTCGTTCTCTTCTTTATGCGGTGCCCAGTCGCTCTCTTCTTTTAGTAAGTAAAAAGATTTTGTTTGAGTTTGATCTATAATTTCGACGAAAACAAAGTATAGGCATAGATCGCATCCATCTTAAAAGCAAGTTCACTTGAATCCACAACATTGGATGCACCATAGTTAAAACTACACGACCTGCACAAATAAAAAGCATTAATTAATGATATAGCACAAACAGCGTCACAAACCCACCCTTTAGAGTCACGAAAGTGAAAACTTTTATTCCAAATTATTAGTAAAAATCCTCATTGGTAACCCACTTCAGTTAACTTAATAAAGAATTAGCAAAAACAATTTAAACCTAGTAAATAAAAAAGAGATTCTAAAAATCTCATTTGTCAACTGAATTATTCCAGAAGGAGTATTTAATTAACTGCATCAAACATTTCTACCAAAAAAGCTTAAATATAAAAATTTTATCTTGCAAAGAGCAAAATAATACTTCATTGTCAAAATCAAACACGAAAGCTGGAAATGCAGATCGTATCCAAGCTAAAAGCCAGTTAGATGAGTTAGCGAAGAGAACACATTAAATACATAAGTGAGCAAAACTTGAAAGATTGATTCCACTCGGTACAAAACTCTCAATTGTGCTTCTTTCAAGTTAAAAAATCAATTCAGAGAAAAAATAAAATAAAAATCAGTAGCTTGCATGTAAGCCAATGTTATGAGGCCACTATAAAGATGGAGTAATCAATGACCTAAAAAAGTTCGGCTAGTTGTAATCCTAATTTCAAGGTAAAAATATCATTCCATGTACACTTTCTTGAATTCTTCCATAGCCTGCAATCGTCAAATTTTTTCAAGATTTTTTCTATGAAGAATAGTATATTATTAGTGCAAAGATGAGAACCAATTTGTCGTTTTTATTACCTAAATCTATCAGTAAACAATACGTCTAGCATACTTTCATGCCAGATAACAAATACTTCAATCAACTAAAATAAAATAAGGGCAAGAGTTTACCTGTGGTATATAGGTAGTCACTGTACCGCTTTGGGATAGGGCATTAGCCCTCACGGTCCCAACAGTTTTCCTAATTAGACTTGCAACCTAGTGCAATTAAATACAAAAATATAAATCAGGAATACAGCTGCTAGCTAAGAAATAAATAATTAAATCAACTATAAGTGATAAGACTGAAAGATAGAAACTTATTACCATTATCAGATTTTTCTTTTCATAATCCAAAAGTTTTAGGAACACCTACAACAAATATGCAAATTTATTAAATAATACTTTTATAACTACAACTCATACATAAATTTCAAAAACTAACTTTCTTCTAATAGGAGTAGTAAACTTGAGCTATAATATTTTAACCATTGCAAACAATGCAACCCCCATTTTTCAAAAGCATCAACTCAGAATCTCTGATTTAATCTCAGAGCAAAACAAAGCTTTCCAAAGAAAAACAATAAGTTAAAAAGAAGAAGCGGCGGTTGTTGGCCTACGGCGGTGGAACTGCTGCGAGGGAAAGCAAGAATCTTTTCCAGAAGCTGCACTTGGAACAAATATAAAGTCAAGAAAAGTGGAAACATTCATCAGATAATAATAGATGCAAGAATAGGAAAAGTAAAATTCATGCCTAGGAAAGGCTATATGTATCTAGCTTATAACTCAATTGAAGAGCACATGCATTGAGACTATTCCTGATAGTATATTCAACCGCTGCAGAAGATTTTTTCATATTTTGGAAAACTTTCTGCTGCTGCTCTCCAAATCCCTCTCTAAACCTCAACAATTAACTAATCACTCGGCTTATTGAATAATAATGGAAGAAATATATCACAGCAAATTATGAAGAATTATACATATGGTATTATTAATTATACTTATAACATAGTGCATCTAAGTATTATATTCTTTCATACTGCCACAATCATCTAATCAAGTCAAGCTCTACCTATCCTCCTTCAAAAAGAAACTAATGCAAGTTTTCCTTTAATTCTGTAGCTACCTTTCATAGTATATATGTTCTTGATACTTCAATATGATATTTAAAAGTGCTAATAAAACTGATTAATATTCTAACATTCAAGCTTTAGATCTTAGCCTTTTCCTAGGGAAAGAGTCGTGAATGCGGAAATCCACTGGCTTTTGGTTGCAGAGTGTTTCGAAGTAGGACATCCACGAACGCGACACTACAGATCCGGCGATGACGTACTCCAAAAGGATGTTTCCGGCGGCTATCAAGGCCAAGAAAAATGAACTGCCTGCAAATCAGATGGGGAAGTAATGCATATTTGCACAATTGTTGAAATTAGGGGTCATCAATACGTGATAGGCGGATTCCCTATTCCACTCTTTTTAACACATTTCATAAACTATTTGATTTGATTAAAAAAAAATCATTAGACAAAGAAAAATTACACATTACCTGTTCTCGTGAAAGGAACAGAATGTTAAAGTGTGACTTGAACTCCCATCTCCTCAAAATCGTTGACGGCTACAGCTGGTTTGCGGAGGCGCGTGAAGGTATGGAGAAGGAGAAGCCATTGCCGGAGAGGATGGAGTGCGCGAGTGACTCGATGGTGGATTGGACTGAAGAGAGAGCGAGATCGGTCACTTCGCGGCAGGCGGTTAAGAGATTGAGATCGGAAAGGGCAATGGGTTTTGCAGCGGTGATGGTGGCAGCGGATGATTTTAGGGCTTTGTGTGATTGGAGGATTCGGTGTCGGATTTGAGATTAACGCTTGTATTGTTCAGTTAAAAAGAAAGAAAAACGACAGACCGCAGAAAAAAAGGAAGAAAAAGGAAGAAACAAACAAAAAAATTAGAGGCTGCCACGTCAGCCTTTGTTTAAGGAGAAAATGACACGTTGGATTAAGAAAACCCTTAGGCCCCGTTTACTTTTAAGGTGAGGGATAACTAAAACTAGGGGTAATTTATCCACCTTCCATATCGTAACCCTCCCCCAACCCAAATTCCATGGAATGTTTCAGTGTTTCACCCCTATTTCATAACTTATTTCCTATTAAAAAACGATATCCTAGTTAATGATCATTAAACCCTTGGGGTATGGGGTGAAAATTTGGCCATTGATTATAACACGTGTCAAAAATCTAATTAGTGCAATAGTAGATGAAACACATAATGAAATAGGTGATCCCATTTGACCCTCCCCTTATTTACTTTGCTGGTTAAAGCTATACTCATTTTACTAATTTACCCCTCTTAGTAAAATACTAAATTCTTAATATCAACCCTCATCATAATTTATTCTGAACAAAATACTCATCAGAACTAAAATTGTCTAAAAATCCTTAAAAACCATCAATTTTACAGAATTACAAATTTATTTACAAAGAAAATTTCAGTGCTGGTAAACAAGACAAAATTTTGAATGCTACATAAGAGTGGTGACACAAATTGGAATTAATTCTGATATCGTCTCCTACCCATGGAATTTAAACAACCTAACATCAATAAAAGAATCCGAAATTAGGGGCGTGGGGGCCCCAGAACTCCAACATTTGAAATCCGTGATGGATTGATGGTATAAACTTCAATTTTTTTTCGAAGAATTTGATAGCTTCGGAGCAGTTGCGGAGTTCATTCTTCGACAATACGCGGTTTTGTGGCGTCAAAATAGCAGATGAATCGGAAGAATTGTTCGTCGCCGCCGGTTAGGCTAATGCGGCGGCGGCGGTGGCGCAAACTGGCCTTGAAGTGATATTGCTCATGGCCAGTAATTGAATGTCGCAAAATAGAAAATACTTAAGAAATCCAAGTACCACAAATTCAATCAGCCATTTGGAGGTAGATTTCATACCTTGTTGTTCAAAGAAGGAGACTTTCGAAGAGATCTGCAATTGAAATCTACCTATGGAAGGGGAAGGATCTCTGCTCCTACGATGGGGCGAAAGAGGTTTCTCCCATGGCTCTTTGACATTGAAGAGGGAAGGCGTCTGGCAGCGGTAGACGAAAACGACGCCGGAGACAGCCAGCAGTACGACGCCGGTTGACCAACACACGGCGCTGGCCGCCAGCAAGCCCAGCTTCACGTGACCACTTGTCACTGATGTTCTTCGCCTCCGGCAGTTGCACAGTCGTCGTCGTCGTCGTCGTTTTGAGATGAGGGCAGCAAAGGGATTTCGTTGGCTTAGCCCTCGGGTTTATTTTTATCCGCCCAATATGGGCGTATAAATAATACGTAGCTACAGTGTTAATAACACCGAGCCGACAAGGGCCCGAGTGTTATCCTCCGTCCCTAACCTTCAATCTACACACCATGTTTACACCCTTTAACTAGGGTTAGGTAAGGGATACCAAAGTAAACGGCGCGTTAGTATATAAAAGATAGGTAAGGATTATAATGAACTTTTTACAAGAAAAATTAAGCAGAGAACATTTTAGAACTATCTAGAAAGGTACAAACACAATGATCAATGATGAATTACTCCAAGCAATTTTGAAGATCAGATAATGCAACTAATGGTAACATACAATCATGAATGATCTAAGAAATCATGAGGCGTATACATATGAAGTAGCGAGTGATAAGAAAAGAAGACATAAAACAAGGTGTATACAAACAAAGATGAAAACTTCACATACATCCATAAGGTGGTTACTTTTTGGCAGCATTCCCATCTAACAGATCATCAATATACGTCTCAATATCCTCCCCCTGATACTTTATATACTTCTCCGTTTGCCTCCCCGGAGTAAACACCTGCCCGTACCTCGCCAGGAACGATCTGTACGCCGGGATGACCATGTTGGATATGGACACCCTTAGCTCCGATTGCAGCTGCTCGTCGCACACCACCCACCCGCTCTGCGTCCTGTATATCTCATCGAACATCCCGTTGAAGCTCTTGAACCGCTCCTTCACCACCGGCTTCACCACCTTCCCGTTCGCTGTCAGCCCCTCCGGATGCAGCGTGCTCAGCAGCTTCCCCCACGTCTCCCGCTGGTACACCTTGTGGTACTGCCTCAGCTCCGTCGACTTCTTTCTGCACCACGAATCGCCCATCAGGCTGTTCATCTCCGACCCCCTCACCCTCTGCAGGATGTACCTTCCATTGTTCATTAAGAAGATCGAGCTCAGGGCATTGTCTTTGTACAGCTTAGATTTTCCATCCAGGTTTTGGTCAAGTGTGTCCATCAGCTTTATCATTTGTCCCTGGAATGGCGACTGCTTGGAGCTGGCGTTGCTGCTGCTAGTGTTCGTGTTTATGGCTTCTGATTGGTAGTTGTAGTCGGACCCTGTGGCGGAGTCCGCTCGCTCGATCTTCTGATGCTCTCGGTAGACCTGCTCTAGTGTTTCCTTATATACACATGCTAATTTGAGGTAGTTCATTGTGTAGCGAGTCAGGGGATGGACTGCCCCGCCTGGAACAGGGGTCTTACCCGAGTCGGCCTTGATCGAGCTCTCTAACTCGGTGAAGATCGCGATGATGGCCTCTCCGAGTCGCCCTTTTATGATGGAAGCTTCTGTTCTGATCTCATTCAGCCACTCCTCCGGGAATAGGCCGTCCAGGGTGGGGAGTGTATCTCTTAGAGCTTCGTAGGTGTCGAGGAACTTGAACAGCTTCTCCGAAGAGCGCTTTGTTAAGGCAACTGCGGCGGAGAAATTGAGGAGCTGAATGATCACTCCTTGGCAGAGATTGCAGTAGAGGGTTTCAGACATGGTGGCATCGTCTGAGAAGATGGAATTGGACAACTTTTGCTCACTGGAGAAGTGAGTGGAGCAGAGCTTCAATGCTCTGATCCACGTCACAATTTCCCTCTCCAGTGATTCCCACGACATCTTTTGCACATCATCAGTGCTGTGTTTCTCGAATCCAAGCTTCTGTAGGCTATCTTCCAATGCGTTTCTCCGGGCGAGGAAGTACGCATGTCGGCATTCCATCTCGTGTCCTCCCACCTTCATTTCCTTGGATAATCTGATCAGCTCAGCTGATATCTCATCAGAGTATCCTGGAAAGAAGTTCTCTTCTTCTTGGACCGGCTCGTCTCGTGTTGTTTCCACTGTTTCGTCGCTTCCTGCCTTGCTCTTCGATTCGCTGCCTGATTTATTTCCATCTGATGATTCTTGGATCTTGTAATCTTCGAGGAGGGACTTGAATTCCTCCTCCAGGTACGACATTGCGCGCTGGAGGATCCCTCCGATGAGGTTGATGGACGAAGCGTACCTCTCATTGGAGGCGAATCGAGACAGGGCTTTCAGCAGGGAAGAAATCCGTGAGACGGATTCAATAAAGGAAGCTGAATCTTCCTCGCTCAATTGACTCCATTTCACGGAGATATCCCCTGAATCATAATCAGCAGTCTTGGTTTCAACCATCACCCCAAATCGCTCCACCAGATTGGGAACATCCGCAGGGTGGCTGGATTCATCGGCATCCAACAATGTGGCGATGTAATGATCAATTTCTTCAGACACTTTGTTGAGATCAAAAGGCGAAGGCGGAGATTCTTCTTCGTTCTCTCCTCCTTCTTTTCTTTCGGTCTCATCTGCATCCAATTTCTCCTCCTCCTTCCCCTGATCACCTATCTCTTCTGCTGATTTGGGATCCTCAGACTCTTTGTTGGTCTCTTCATCTTTTCCCCCTTCCTCGGCTGCTATTCCAGCATCCGAGGAAGGTGGTACGGTGCCTGATGAGGCGTCGTCGCCTCCATTTTGAGGCGGATCCGGATCCATACTTGTTTTTTCAGGGGGGACGTGGGCGCTGCTGCTGTTGTTTCTGTTGTCATTGTCGCTCTCCTTCAGTGGTATGTCTTTGTTGTTTTTGTTGTTGTCGTCGTCGTTTTCGGGTTGGGGTTTGTCTCTCTCGGCATCCATGGTAATGCAGTGGCTTATTTTTTATGGAAATTTTGAGGAGAAATCAACATGAAACAGTGGAGGAATGAGGAGAGATGGGTGTAGCATTCATCCATGGAGAAGGTTTTTTCTATTTTTGGGGGGAAAATGGGAATATTTTTGATATATTGAAATGGTCGTTATGGTGGTTAACTTTGGGCGGACAGATAAACGGTTCATGTTATATTTTTAGTATGAGGAGTGAGAGGAGAGTTTGTGGATCTCTTATTTCTAGGAAGAATGGTGTTTTTTATCCATATTGTTGTAAAGTTATTAATTTTAATTTATTTATTATATTATGGTAAATCAATTAAAGTGGCCTAATGACTTGAAAGGTGTTCAAGATTTCCCATAAAATTTTGTGACAGTCTAAGATGTTAATTATTTGAAATGTATTAAAATATGTATATTATATAGTTAAAATATATTTAATAGTTATTAAGTATGTTTTTTAAAGTAGGATGCATGATGAATTAAAATATAATTTTATTTTAAGATATTATAATACTCCATCTATTTGATATAACATAAATTATAATTATAATTATAATTTGATATTAATTTTTCTTTCTAATTGCTCCCTCTCCGATTAATTTGTAGGAGCATAAGGCTTATTACCATACCCTGTCGTACCTACCAATTTTATTGGTTTATTCCCTCCTTTCTTCAAATCCCTATTATACTTGTGTGTTATATTTTCTATTATACTATACTTGTGTGTTATATTATTATAGGGCAAATATTAAAAAGTGTATATTGGGTGCACCCGTGTGCAAAGATGCGTCCATATGTGTATGTTTTTTTATTCTATTTTGTATACATATTATTCTATTTTGTATACATATTTTGTAATAATTGTATACTTTTTTTCGCATTAAGTTTTCATTAAAAAAACTAGCATCCATATGTGTATAACATTTTATTAAATATTATATACAATTTTTCATTAAAAAAATTAACAATTAAATTATATACATTTTTACTCTTAATTGTATATGTTCTTGTTTATATTTGTATATGAGTGCACCCTATCTTTAGGTGCACCCGGGTGTATACAATAAATTGCCAATATTAAAATTGATCATGTAAATATAACATTTTCCAACTTTAATATTTTTTTGTTGCATTTCTCACTTTTGGTTCTCTATTGTCCGATTTTAGTCTTTTTGGTCCAAATTTAGTCATTTTTTGCTGGAAATTCAAAAAACTCGCCGAAAAAATATTTGTGAGTTGCACTCGCCCGGTTGAAGAAGGAAAATATCAAAGTTAATCCTTTAAGTATGGCTTAATCCAACTTCATTCATTTATTTATTGCATTTCTCACTTTTGGTCCTCCGTTGTCCAATTTAAGTCATTTTTGTCCAAATTTAGTTCTTTTTCGCCAAAATTTTAAAAAAACTCGTCGAAAAATCATGCGTAAGATGCACACGCTCAAAATTCCCATGCTCACGATTGAAAAACCCTAATGTTTGCGGCGAAGTTTTGGTAGCTGAGTGATGAGCGTTTTCTCAACACACAATTAATCCCAAGTATGAAGGATATCAATTATAGTTTCGAAAGGTGATCAAGTGAATATCGAACCCAAGGGACGTCGTATTATCAATTTAATTATTATCTAAATTAATTAAGACGATTATAGCAATATAGTTTGAGGATTGAATGAGTAAACTACTAAACAAGTAATTAAAATAACAAATAAAATAAAGTCACTTGAAGAATACGAGAGTGGATCAAGTAGGAGAATAGGTAGCTCAAAGGAAATCCAGTTTTACTACTTAACTTCCCTTCCGTGTGTTGGTGTCCGACTCTGCCTTGTGGAATATGGACGCATCACTAAACCATGCATATCTACTTTATAGACACAAGTAAACATGCGTGTAACACGTGTGAATAACCTCGGAGCAAGAGATATAATTTCACCCCCCTTTCTAGATACTATCAGTATCAATTATTTTTCCCTAGGATTGGTACTCTAACCCGATTTGATCAAAAACTTGATAGGCTTTTTCTATGCACTATAATTTAATCCTCAAGTATAAGGATGTCAATTGTAGCAACAAGTTCCCAAGTTAAATTATCGATCCCACTGAGACAGCTAATTATTTATTTTACTATGAATTACTAATTAATCAGAATTATGTAACCAAATTTCCAAGGTTTTGAAGTGAAATAATTAACTAAAATACGCAAATAATAAATTGCTGAATTATTAAAAGCAATAAAAATAAAAGCAAGTTCTAACCAAGAGATGACGAACAGTTCTAAGGTATCAGGTATTGACCAATTAATTTGGGTTATTAGACTTACGATTGTTCATTCATGCAGTTTCACTGAAAATACACCACATATCCCTGTTATCCCACCGAATATGATTCGATTCAAAGCTAACAGTCTAATCTGGTTTAAATCCTAAGGTGCGCAAATATTACCAAGCCTTATTCCTAGATACTAATCAAAGCAAGCAACAATACCTCCGGTTGGTAAGCCTGACTAACAAGATATTTTCTGGAATTACTACAAGGTTCTATTCACTTCCTACTTGATTGTCTAATTGCATTGTTCCACTAAACAAATCAAGTATTTGATTTACCAGTTCATGGAATTAAAGTGCTTATAGCGGAGCTACTCTAATCCCTAACAGATAGACAATACCAATCATGAACGCACACAAGCTAACACAATAATCCAAGCATTATAGCGGATGTCATGAATGTATTATGAAGACGTTACGAAGCAGAAAAGCATGTCTTAGTAAAATAAGTAAAATCAAAAGCTCAACTGCATAAAATCCCAATCTTTGGTCTAAATCCCCAAATCAATTAAATCAATCCATCAAACCCTAGAACTGTATAGGAAATTAGCCCATGAGATTACAAGCAATCCTCATGGCTAAGCAATTCATAACAATAATCAAAGTAATAGAAAGGAATAGATAAGAATTGTGAAACCCTAGTGTAGGAGCAATCTCACGTTCCTTCTCCGTCTCTTCAATTGCTTGATTCTCCCTCGATTAGCACTTGGAACCCTTGTGGAATTGGATGGATGGTGAAATCAGGTTG
Source organism: Pogostemon cablin (assembly GCA_023678885.1). NCBI lineage: Eukaryota > Viridiplantae > Streptophyta > Magnoliopsida > Lamiales > Lamiaceae > Pogostemon > Pogostemon cablin. The sequence goes on along the minus strand of CM042965.1, from coordinate 15,303,912 downwards.
TAATCTGATATGGGTATGAAAGGAGTGTGGATTGATGATGGTTTATGGCTGGGCTCTCTCCGATTGACGTCTCGATCTCCCTAATTGTTTCTAAGATGGATGCAGGGCTGTTTTCGCGACGAATCTCCATCAGAATCGCGTCTGGAAGGTATTTATACAGTGTTGAATCGAACAGGCCCCGTCTGGGCTCTGAACTGGGCCGCTCGGCACCCAGCTCGGCTCGAGCGGGGTCTGGACCCAGCCGAGCGGCCTGCCACGTACTGGCCACGTCACTGGGGTCCAAGTGGGACCCCACTCGGCACTGTTTACCGCCGCTCGGCACCCAGCTCGGCTCGAGCGGCTCGCCGAGCTGCTCCCGAGCTGGGCCGTTCCGGGTCTGTTTTGCTCCTCTTCCGATCCTGCCCTGTTTTACCCTGTTTTCTGCCTTCGAAACTCACAAAAACACCTTAATAGCCTTAAAATCGTGTAAATACTTAAACATACACAATTCCATGCAAAAACGATCAATTTCCTAAGCAAAATGGTGTAATGTGCACACATAAAATGCGTGAAATTCCACTCTCAACAAACCCCCAAACTTACCTGTTGCTCGTCCCGAGGCAACAACATCAAAAACCAATAGATTAACTGAGAGGAAATTTCACAGCAGAAAAACATTCAAGACAATATAGCAATTTAAATATCATACTTTGGATACAAGATAACCATCCATTTAAAAACATACAATTCAAATCAACTAATTCACCTTTTCGGAATGCTCATCCACCCATTCTCACGGGTAGTATTTACGCTCAACACTCAAGTGCGAGATATACACTTTAGGGTATGGCGTTTACACTCATAATCAATCCAAACACACGCGTAACCATAAGCTTGACAATCATCTCAACTCTCGACTAAAGGAATAATTTCGACAATAGGATCACAAAGGTCTTGCATTAGGTTGTAATGTTGGCTCTTTGGTAAAGGTAGGGAGTATATGGATAAGGTGACTCAATCACTAGTAGAGAATCAAAGAAGACTTACAGCTTTTCAACAAACAGCTTTACTTTCTTCTTTCTTCTTCAACACTCTTCAATGCTTCGCAATTTGATTCCTCCTTCACTTTTGAACACCACATCCTTACTTGAAATTGTTTTTCTTCTTCCCTCTTTTCTTTTCTTTTTTTTTTTTCTTTTTCAAATAAGGGTACCAGTTTCAGGCACTACCCTTTTCATGGGGTACCAGTTTCGGGCACTACCCCTTTATGCAACAATTTAACCACTCTCTTCAACAAATTTCATCACTTCCAACTTATTCTCCTTTTATGTTTCTTCTCAAGATACCAAATTGACTCCTTCAACTCTCTACTAGGTAGGAATTTTTAAAGGCTAACAAAGGGGATCAATTGGCTTATCACGTAGGCTTTAAACAAATATGGCTTTTCAGGCTCAAAAGGGTTAACTACGGATAGTTTCAATAGGTAGGATAATAATTTGGCTAGTGACTAATAAACAACAAAGATGGCCTAAGATCATTTCCTATTGTTTAATCAAACACGTAGCTTCAAGCAAGATACAAAGCCAAGTTCTAGAATACGTGTGTATGAACGACACTCACAAGAATAAACTGAATCATGAAATTTCTCATGATTTTAAAAGGCTCAAAATCTCACATGGCTATACGAATGAACGAGCAATCCTAATCAAGCTACATAGCTAATCATCCTTGCACATAAATAAATTTCAAGTATCTCAATATCCAAGCACAATCTCAAACTGCTTCTCAAACACAATCACACATATAATCAAGTGCCATGAAAAATCAGAAAATCATCCTAGAGAACCATAAATCGACTACACCGACACTAGGATTAACACAAAACAAATAAACACAAACAAAAACAACACGAAACCTGGAAAATCGCAAAAAATCGAACCCTCAACATCATCAAATAAATTGAAAATATTAAAAATCCGCAAAAAATCGACCCTCCAAGCAACAACACAATGCAAAAATTTTACTTCGGTACTACAAGACAAGGTATGTACGTAACCTCCCCCCAAACTTAGATCAAACAAAGTGAGAAACTAAGTTTGCAAAGAAGTATATACCGCAGTCAAGCAACATCTAATAAAACTCCTACACCAACACAGACATATAAAAGCAATAAAACGGAAGGGACAGCCCCCAACAAGCGCTCATGTTTAACGTCGGAGAGTCACGACGGGATACCTCTTTTCAACTACTGGATCGGAGGATAGTCTTCTCTCATCTTTACTTTCAAGTACTTCCATCCTCTCTTATTTACTTCACTAATCATCTCACCCTTCTTTGTCACTCCAACATGATCCTTTGAATTCTTTTCCTCCCATGATTGTCTTGAGTCCTTCTTGTCAATCCTCCACTCAATTGTAGGCTCAACCTGTGTAGCAAAACAAGGATCAAACAAGTTAGAATTTTCAACAATATGAGAATAAAAATCAGGAGGTAAGTTTGGAGGCTTCAAATATGGATCATCCATCTTTACTGCAACCAAAAGATTATCAAATATCACATTAGAGTTAGTAGTAGGAAAAGTAAGAGATACGCCTGGTCCTGCGATCTCCTCTACCACTTCAACTCTTTGGCTCTCATGTTTCTCTTCCTTAGCAGCAGGCTGCATCTCCTCTTTAACAGGGGACTTCTTATTCTGATTCACTATGTCAGCAGTGGTCTTTCTTATCTGTTCATCCCTTGCATCACCTAAGGCAAGTAACTTCTCAAGATAGTCAATACATGCATCATTGGACAAACTCTCAAACTCTGCATTAGGCAGGGTGAAGTCCTCTACTACTTCCACAGACTTGCATTGCTGCTTATCTGTAGGCCACTGCATCTCCTTATTCAAAGAAAAGACGATCTCCTTATCATTAGCCCTCAGCCTCAACTCTCCTTTGAACACATCTATTAGAGCTCTCCCAGTTGCAAGGAATGGACGCCCCAAGATCAGAGGCGCACCATCCTTTTCATCCTCCATGTCAAGTACAAGGAAATCCACAGGAAAAGTCAAATTCGACACCTTCACTAGCACATCTTCAATCACTCCCTCGGGGTATGTCAATGATCGATCTGCTAACTGTAGGGCAACAGACGCAGGTTTCAACTCCCCCAAACCAAGCTTCTTGAACACTGATAAAGACATCAAATTTATACTGGCTCCTAAATCACACAGTGCTCTCCTAGATGATCCTTTTCCAATCTCACAGGGAATGATGAAGCTCCCTGGATCCTTCAATTTTTCTGGAAGCTTTTTTTGAATAATAGAGCTACAGTTCTCCGTCAAATTCACTGTCTCCACTCTGTTAAGCTTCCTCTTTCTGGAGATAAGTTCCTTGATGAACCTTGAATAATGTGGCATCTCTTCCAATGCTTCCGAGAAAGGAATAGTGACTTGGACATCCCTCATAACATCAGCGAACTTACGAAACTTCTCATCAAGGCTCTTCGACAAGAATCTCTGAGGGAAAGGAATTGGTACTTTTGTGATCGGTAATCCCAAACTGTCTTTCTCGAATACCTGTTCCGCTTCTCTCAGTTTCTTCGCTCTCTGCCATTTTTTATCAGAAATTTCCTGATCAGATTGTCTCTGTACAGAATTCGGATGCGCAGGAAACCCCGGAGGACAGCTCGTCGGCTCGCTCGAGCCGAGCGATGGACAAACTGAGCCGAGCAGGGTTCCAACTGAACCGGAGGGACCTTCTGAACCGTCTGGTGGGCCGCTCGGCGGCGATTGAGCCCGCTCGGCAGATGGCTCGGCCCGAGCGGGTGGCCGAGCGGCGTCTTTTCCATTCTGCTCCGCCCCTGTTTCGTTCTGCTTCTGTTCTGCTTCATGCTGTACAAGTTCTGTTACATCCTGCATCAGTGTTGTACCTTTATACTGCTTCCCGGACCTCAAAGTGATCGCATTTGCAGTCTCCTTCGGGTTTATTTCTGTATCTGAAGGAAACTTCCCCTTCTGAAACTGCACTTGCTGCTGATTTACTGTAGTGGAGATCTGCCCTATGTTATATGACAAACTCTTCAACTGCTTGTTCACTTCCTCATTCTGCTTTGTCATATTCGCGTCCATGAGAACAATGCAATTGTTAATCTTGTCAATATCTCCGTCAGTCTTCTTCATATACCTGGCCAACACATCATCAATACTGGACTTCCCTTCTTCAGTTTTAGCGCCATGATCAAAATTAGGAGGATATGGAACAGCATTATTCGGATTTGAATAAGAGAAGTTCTCATGCCTCTGATTCTGCCAATTGCCTCCTTGATTATTAGGACCTCCCCCTTGGATATTCCTCTGGTTAGAATTACCTTGAGGGTACCTATTTCCTTGCCAATTCTGAGGAGCTCTCGAACCTTGAAGACTCTGCCCCATAGCCCAATTAGCATCCTCGACCTCTTGAAGGTTCATCACCACATCATCACTTGCAGGCCCTCGGTTGCCTCCCCCATTATTACCTGATATCAGAGTAATCAGGTTCTTATTCATCTGTTCCAATTGAGCGACAACCTTATCATTCTTATCAGCTTCAGAAAATTTCTCTTCAACCTTTGCAACTTTACCAAGTATGTAAGTCCCTCGGATCCTCTCAGATGGCCAATCCCTTGAGTTCAAAGAGATATCATCAAACAATTTCTCTACTGCATTGGATGTCTTGCCAAAGATTGTTCCTCCAGCAGAAGCATCAACCAACACTCTCGATTCGTTGTCAAGGCCATTATAGAAGACACTGATGAGTTGAGACTTTTTGAATCCATGCTGAGGGCATCTCCTCAACGCATCAGTAAACCTTTCCCAAGCCTCTCCAAACGACTCATCTCTCCGCTGCTTGAATTGATTGATCTCCTGTTTCAGTAAAAGAACCTTTCCTGGTGGCATAAATCGATCCACGAACAACTGCTGCAACTCAGTCCAGTTTGAGCAACTGTCTCCCTTTAGCTTATCATACCACTCCCTTGCCTTATCAACCAATGAAAACTGAAAAAGCCTCATCTTCCATCTATCATTAGTAGCATCAGCAGCTTTCACTGTATCCATGTAGCTGTTGAAACGCTTAAGATGGCCATAGGGCTCATCAAAAACGCCTCCGGCAAAGGGGTTTTTCTCCACCATATGAATCAGGGCTGGCCTTATGTCGTTCGTTTCATCAGCTTGAATGGCTCCAACTACGCCTGATCCTCCTAGATTGGTGGACTTGAATGTCTCCCGGATGACGATGTCATCCTCATCGACTCTTTCTCCCATTGATGCTGTTTCAGATTCTGTCTCAGATTCTGATTCAAACTCCGATTCAGCCTCTTCTAGGATAGCCTGATTCTCAATCTGCACTTCTTCCTCCTCTAAGATTGCTTTAGGAGGTGCTTTGGTATTCTTTGATTTTACTCTTCTTTTTCTCGCAGAAGCTTCAATTTCCGGATCAAATTCAAGATCTTGTGCTCTCGTCTTTGACCTAGTTTGCATGCAACTTCAAGAAAAATCCAAAGAAAAATAATTAAATCCCAAAGAAAATATTCTAATTAACTAAGTAATAAAAGAAAATAAATAATTAAAACTGTCCCCGGCACAACGGCGCCAAAAACTTGATAGGCTTTTTCTATGCACTATAATTTAATCCTCAAGTATAAGGATGTCAATTGTAGCAACAAGTTCCCAAGTTAAATTATCGATCCCACTGAGACAGCTAATTATTTATTTTACTATGAATTACTAATTAATCAGAATTATGTAACCAAATTTCCAAGGTTTTGAAGTGAAATAATTAACTAAAATACGCAAATAATAAATTGCTGAATTATTAAAAGCAATAAAAATAAAAGCAAGTTCTAACCAAGAGATGACGAACAGTTCTAAGGTATCAGGTATTGACCAATTAATTTGGGTTATTAGACTTACGATTGTTCATTCATGCAGTTTCACTGAAAATACACCACATATCCCTGTTATCCCACCGAATATGATTCGATTCAAAGCTAACAGTCTAATCTGGTTTAAATCCTAAGGTGCGCAAATATTACCAAGCCTTATTCCTAGATACTAATCAAAGCAAGCAACAATACCTCCGGTTGGTAAGCCTGACTAACAAGATATTTTCTGGAATTACTACAAGGTTCTATTCACTTCCTACTTGATTGTCTAATTGCATTGTTCCACTAAACAAATCAAGTATTTGATTTACCAGTTCATGGAATTAAAGTGCTTATAGCGGAGCTACTCTAATCCCTAACAGATAGACAATACCAATCATGAACGCACACAAGCTAACACAATAATCCAAGCATTATAGCGGATGTCATGAATGTATTATGAAGACGTTACGAAGCAGAAAAGCATGTCTTAGTAAAATAAGTAAAATCAAAAGCTCAACTGCATAAAATCCCAATCTTTGGTCTAAATCCCCAAATCAATTAAATCAATCCATCAAACCCTAGAACTGTATAGGAAATTAGCCCATGAGATTACAAGCAATCCTCATGGCTAAGCAATTCATAACAATAATCAAAGTAATAGAAAGGAATAGATAAGAATTGTGAAACCCTAGTGTAGGAGCAATCTCACGTTCCTTCTCCGTCTCTTCAATTGCTTGATTCTCCCTCGATTAGCACTTGGAACCCTTGTGGAATTGGATGGATGGTGAAATCAGGTTGTAATCTGATATGGGTATGAAAGGAGTGTGGATTGATGATGGTTTATGGCTGGGCTCTCTCCGATTGACGTCTCGATCTCCCTAATTGTTTCTAAGATGGATGCAGGGCTGTTTTCGCGACGAATCTCCATCAGAATCGCGTCTGGAAGGTATTTATACAGTGTTGAATCGAACAGGCCCCGTCTGGGCTCTGAACTGGGCCGCTCGGCACCCAGCTCGGCTCGAGCGGGGTCTGGACCCAGCCGAGCGGCCTGCCACGTACTGGCCACGTCACTGGGGTCCAAGTGGGACCCCACTCGGCACTGTTTACCGCCGCTCGGCACCCAGCTCGGCTCGAGCGGCTCGCCGAGCTGCTCCCGAGCTGGGCCGTTCCGGGTCTGTTTTGCTCCTCTTCCGATCCTGCCCTGTTTTACCCTGTTTTCTGCCTTCGAAACTCACAAAAACACCTTAATAGCCTTAAAATCGTGTAAATACTTAAACATACACAATTCCATGCAAAAACGATCAATTTCCTAAGCAAAATGGTGTAATGTGCACACATAAAATGCGTGAAATTCCACTCTCAACAATCTCACTTTATAGGTACTATGAAATTATCCTCTTTATCCTACTTATTAACCTGAATTCAATTCAATTAATAAGTATTCATATATGATAGTTCTAATGAAGCTTCGGAGTCCCCTCACTAATTAGAATTATAACATGAGATCCTGCTCAGCAGTGCACGCACTCAATCAATAACCAAGATATGTATTCAGACTCTACATAACAGTTAATGATGCAAAAAATGACCGTGAGTATGGATTAATAAAGCACAATCATATATAAAATATATCCACAAGTAGTGTTGTACGGAGTGTACACAGGAAAGTTCAATTAACTAGATAAAACCTTCACAACCCTAATTCTACCAAAAAGGCTCTAGTTCATGATGTTGCGAAGAACAATCATGGGTGTTGGATAGATCTTACCCGGATGTCCGGAAAATACAAGATAAATTAGAAAATGAATAAACCCTAGATGTGGTGTCATCGCGTCCTTCTCGCTCTTGAATTCTCCCCTTGATTCTCTCCTTGATTCCACAAATAAATCTTCAAAGTGATGGATGGATGGAGGAAAGGATGATGGTTGAGGGATGATCCCCCTTGTGGGGTGTAGTATGTTGTGGTCTCTCTTGTGGCTCTCTTGTATTATAGATGATGTCTCTACTGCTGCATAAGCCTTCTTTTATACTTGTAATTGCGCCTCTCGGGCCTGGAATGGGCTTTTTAAGTGATCACACGCATTGACGGTGTAAAAATACGGATATGATAAGTTTTCGAGCATCGATTCGACCTCAACAACAGGTCGAATTGACCACCACAAGTCGAATCGGAAATCAAATCAAATCAACCTACTGTAAGTCCCAGGCGTTCGATTCGACCAACTGCCCTGGTCGAATCGACGCGATGAGGTCAAATCGGCATCCCAGCCAATTGATTCGACCTTGATTCGACCTGATGCCCAGGTCTAATTCCCCTGTCGTGGTCGAATCCGCCTTCTGTACAAGTTATGTTGCTAATTCGACCTGAAGGGCAGGTCAAATTGACCTCCTTCTGGTCGAATCAAACTCCTGCTTCGCCCAAACAGATGGCTTCGACTTCTTTTCTTCCGTATTTAACACTTCCACTCTGATTTCCTTCAAAAAACCACTCAAATAGCTACATCAACACTTGATTCATGCCTTTTCACAATATTTATTAGATTTCAACCGATTTCATCTTTCAAACACTCCATAATAGCACAAATTCAGGCACAATATTCGTGAATTATCACACTCATCACCGAGAACCCTTACCAAATCGAAGAAGAAACTCCGAGTTCAAGCCCTAATTGATCAGTTAGAGTTTCGTAACGCCACCAACACAGTGATCAGAGACGAAGGGCACCACGACTTCTTGGGCAGAGAACGGCGGTGGGTTTTGATCGGATTGATAATTCACGATTCGATTTTATTATTCCTTGATGAACTAACATTGGGATTGGATTTAACAAAAGCTTACATGGTGGTAAAGGTTTTGCAGAGGTTTACTCAGAGTGGAAGCATCGTGATCATGTCGATTCATCAGCCTAATTATCAGATTCTGGGATTGTTGGATCGCATGATTTTTCTATCTTGTAGACATAAGATTTACAGTGGCCCTCCAACTAATCAGCCATTGTTCTTCTCAGATTTCAAGCATCCCATTTCGGATAACGATAATCAGACTGAGTTTGCACTTAATCTGATCCGTGAACTTGAGGGCTCACCTAGTGGAACCAAAAGCCTCGTCGAATTCAATAAATCCTAGAAAGCGTTGAAGAGATCATAAGGAAATCAAACCAACTCCGATTACGCAACTTTAATTTTGTCTTTTAAAGAAGCAATCAACGCAAGCATTTCCAGAGGGAATATTGTTTCTGGCACCACCACCACCGCCAACGGCATCTCAACCAGTCCGTCATTAGTTCCGACATTCGCGAACCCGTTCTGAATCGAGATGGCGGTGCTGCTGAAGCGATCCTTCACCTCTGAGCCAAAATCCCCAAAAAATTTTAGCGCGTGCAACTCACACATGATTTTCTGATGAATTTCTTAAATTTCTAGTGAAAAATGACTAAATTTGGACAACAAGAACTAAAATGGGACAACAGAGGACCAAAAGTGAGAAATGCAATAAAAAAAGGATTAAAGTTGGAATATGCCATACCTACATGACCAACTTTGATATTTTCTCTTTCTTCAACCGGGCGCGTGCAACTCACCCTTGTTTTTCCAATGAATTGATTTAATTTTCGGCGAAAAAGGGCTAAAGTTGGACCAAAAGGATTAAAATCGAACTACGGAGGATCAAAAGTAAGAAATGCAATAAAAAAAAGATTGAAGTTGGAAAAGTTCATACTTACATGACCAATTTTGATATTTTCTCTTATATTATATTTGTACATGTTGGATAAATAAAATAAATAAAAAAGGAAAAATCATAACATTTTCATTGGCTGTTTATGCTTTTCTGTTTAAAAGTATAATACATGCTTATCAATCATTTATCGGTTTAAAACAAAGGCAGATCACCTTTGGGCCTTGCTTACCAAGGTTTGTAATAGCATATTCCCTTATTGTAATTAAAATCCCCCAAAATTGATTTTTGGATTCTCATTTTCTGCCTTTTTCTTTTACTAGGAATGAGTTTATTTTCGGTTTCCTTAATTTTTTAAAATAAATGAATAGTAGAATATATTTATTTTGAAATTTTGGTAGAATAAATTTTTACTTTATGTAAAATAAATGTGTAAAAAAATATGTGTTGATATGTGTGATGAGAGTCAAAATTCTAGAAAATGTGGTTCATTTCAAAACTAGATTTTATTAATTATTAAGGTTTGATTTAGTGATTAATTTATTTAATTACTTAATTTTTTGGAGAAAGATTCTCTTATTGAAATTTGCAACATTTATTCTTAAAATGAACTTTTATATTCTATTACGAAAGCCTGAAAAAAGAAAGGGACTTGATTCGAAGTTAAAATGAGAAAAACAAAAAAGCTAGCAAGTTTGAAATTTCAGCAGCAGTCCATATGTTTTGCAGCCCATTTTTCGAACCCAATTACTTCAATTTAGAGCCCAATAACCTCGTTAACCCACTGAATATGATTCAATTTTAAGATAACAGTATACTCCGGTTTAAATCCTAAGGTGCGCAAATATTACCAGACCTTATTCCTAGATACTAATCAAAACAAGCAACAATACCTCCGAATGGTAAGCTTGACTAACAAGATATTTTCTGGAATTACTACAAGGTTCTATTCACTTCCTACTTGAATGTCTAATTACATTATTCCACTAAACAATTCAAGTATTTGATTTACTATTTCATGGAATTAAAGTGTTTATAGCGGAACTACTTCAATCCCTAACAAATAGACAATACCAATTATGAACGCACACAAGCTAACATAATAATCCAAGCATTATAGCGGATGTCATGAATATATTATGAAGACGTTACGAAGCATATAATCAAGTCTTAATAAAATAAATAAAATCAAAATATCAACTGCGTAAAATCTCAATCTTTGGTCTAGGTTCCTAAATCAATCAAGTCAAACCATCAAACCCTAAAACTGTTTAGGAAAATTAGCCCATGAGGTTACAATCAACACTCATGGCTATGCAATTCATATCATAAATCAAGATAAAAGGAAAGAAAAGATGAGAAAACAAAACCCTAGCGTAAGCGTAAGTCTGTGTTTCTTCTTCGTCTCTCCGATCGTCCGATCTCCCTCAATTAGCACACGAAACACACTTGGAGATGGATGGAGGATGAAATCAGATATAAATCTGATATGGAACTGTTGGTACGTAGAGTGAATTGATGATGAATTATGGATGGGTTCTCTCCAATTTGTGTATTGATCTCCCCTAATCTCTCTTGGACTGTTGCAGGGATTTTTTTCGACCAAATATGCTCAAAAACACGATCTAAATGTATAAATACAGTGCTGCATCGAACATACCTCGTCTGGACCTAATTTTGGACTGCTCGGCACCCAGCTCGGCTTGATCTGGGTCTTGATGCAGCCGAGCAGCATCTGAATGGCATCAAATGACTTGCCACGTCAGCGGGGACTCTTATGGACTCCACTCGGCACTCGGTTCGAGTCGAGCTGTGCTTGGAAGTTGCCGAGCTGCATATGGATAAAACGGAGACGTCGTATAGGCTCCGTGGAATCCCAACTCGGCTAAAAACTCGCACGATCTGGGTACAGCTCGAGCCAAGCGGGCAGCCGAGCGGTAGAGACTGCACTGCACAGTCTCACCGTTTTGAGTATAACTTTCTCATATGGACTCTGATTTGAGTGATTTTTGCGCCAAAAAGAGTCTCTCTTCCGTGGCTTTCCAATCATATATCACTTGATCAATTTGAATTTCTACAAAATACAAAAAAATTATGCAATTTGGACGTGTGTTTTTCAGCATTCCTTCACACTTTCACTCTTCATTCCAACTTTGAACTTTTGACCATGTTTTGCCCTTCAAAACTCAACAAAACATCTTAGTAGCATCTTAATTATGCAAGATATGAAAACCACATAATTCTACACAAAATCGTGGCCACATTCTATCAAAAACGGTGTAATGTGAGACCTAATATACGTAAAATTCCACTCTCAACACCGTCTCTAATTTTCGTGTCTAATCAAAGATTTTTTTGTAGTGTAATAGCTGTTCGAAATTTATTTGTCTGTTAGATTCGAGTGTATTAGTGAAAAGATGTGATCATAGCTTGTGAGTAATATATAAATCATACTCCCTCCTTCCACTTCTAAGATTTCTATTTTACTATTTTTCGCGTCTGGTTCAAAAGTATCAATTTCCTCTATTTAGTAAAAAAGTACTCCATCCGTCCCGTTTCAATGTTTACGTTTGTTTTTTGCTCGTTGATTAAGGAGTATAATATTTTAATAGATAGTGGGTGGAAAATATAATATTTAATGCAAAGTGGGTAGGTGTATTAGTGTTGGATGATATATTAATTGTTTTAGGTAAGTCTCATATTCCAAAAAGAAAAATGTAAATATTGAAATGAGACGTGCAAAATAGAAATATAAACATTGAAACGGGACGGAGGGAGTACATAATATGGTCCATCACTTCCTTCTAATACAACTATCCACTTTACATATAATAATAATACTCCTTAATCTATGTGCAAAAAGCAAACGGACACCTTAAAATAGGACGAAGGGAGTATTATTATTATTATTATTATTATTATTATTATTATTTAGGTAAAAGACATGTGATTTAATTTTAATATTTAATTGTGTTAATTCATGGAATTACACATTGAAATCTATAAGTAAATCCTTTTTTTAGTACTCATTTAATACACTTGGAAACACTTCAATACTTAAAAAAAAAGTACTTGATCACAAACATACAAGTCTTGGATACCAAGTCAAGTAAAGCTAAGTTGTCCTAATAATTCGTGGTGTATTTCTACATCGTCTAATTTTTAAAGTGAATTCAAAATACAGTTTGGTTCAATTACGTTTCTTGTAATTTGTATTACTACTTTCACATAGTGTGAGTTGTTAAGTATCTTGCAAGATAATTGTCATCGAATTGTAATCAGAGGCTGGCAATTTTAATTTAAGATTGTTGGGTATATTTGGGTTTCAACATAATAGGTTAACTAAAAGTTTGACAAAAAATTATAGTAATGAATTTGAGTCTATGACAATTAAATTGTCTCTTAGTAAAAAGTTACGTCTCTTCATGAAAAGTTGTGTCTTTTGTTGAAGGATCGCGTCTCTTCATAAGAAATTGTACCTTGTTAAAAGTTACTCCCCTATCGAATAATAATATTATATAATTTATAATGACCTTTGAGTTTTTCTTACTAAATATGACTCATATTTAGTTTAAAAAATGAGTATTTTATAATGTACAAATAAAAATAGTAAAATGAATATATTTTGAAAGGCGGATAGATATATTCCATATTCATAATATTAATTATTTGAGTCCCTTAACTTGAAATTCTAGGTCCGTAGAATTAATGAATTTAAATTATTGTACACCATTTTCATAGTTTTGTAAGAACAAGCACAGTAGTCATGGTCTTAATATCATCCTTGGCCAATTCCTCATCGATCATTCTGGCATAATGATCGAAGAGCTTGTCGAGTATGGCGTCGCCAAAGTGGTGTGCTATCATCGATTCTTGAATGGATCTCACCGTTTTGGCGACTGCCGTACCATAGCTTGGATAACTCCCTCTATCCTTTTCCGTTTCAAACATGTCAGCCACTTCCATTTTGAAACAACCATCTTTTCTCACTGCATCTTCCAGCTCCTCCTTCGATGGTGCATAAAAGTGCACCTCATATGAATCCAGCTTTTCCTCTTCCACTTCACCCTGTAAATGAATTACAACCACCAATAATACATCATTGTGATACTCTCTTATGAGACGAATTGTGAAATGGATCGATCCGTTGTTAAAGTATAATTGTTATATAAATGAAGTATGTTTGTAGTGAATCGTACTATAACACTTTAAAAATATATTTTAATTCATTATTCATCATACTTTAGAAAACATACTTTTAACAACAAATTAACATAATGTACCTATATAATAAGCATACTTTAACAACGAGTCCCCATCTCACAACCGTTTTATATAGTTAACTTCTCACAAGAGACATTGTCTACATCATTATATATAACTTGAGCTTTTAGATGTGTTGTTCAGTTAATATGGGAAAGGTCCTGAGTTTAAATCTTCCATTGTAGAGACAATTCCACGTGGAAGGGCTGATCTCTGTGTGTACATAAGGGAGTGCATGGTAAATAGATATTATCTAATAAATAACTCTAATTGCTAGAACTTTTAGACGAGCTAGTCAAGTTAAACAGAAATATAAATATTATCTATACCCTCCATCCAAGTAAAATGCGAACAATCACATTATGTATAAAGTGATTGTTCGCATTTTACTGAGACGGAGGGAGTAATAAATAACTCTAACTGCTAGAACTTTTAGACGAGCTGGTCAAGTTAAACAGAAATATAAGTTAAGTTGCATGAGATTTGTGGGACAAAATAAATATACCTGGGCAACGAGTGTGGCGAAAGATTGGTAGAGGATATCCCAAAAGAAAGAATCAGCCCGATCAAGGTGGTGGGAGGTGGTGGCGCCCAATAATATGATCACCATTCGACCTCCGGTGATGACTTCCTCGGATCGTGAGCTAAGGAATAAAGAGAAGTCCTCCTGGAACTGTTTGGAGTAGGCTCGTATCACTTTGGGAGGGCTTCTCTTTGTTATATATATGCTTTTTTTGTTTATTGATGAACCATTTTCGTCGTACAATCCGAGAGGAACCTGCCATTTTTATGTCTGCAGTTTCAGTTTGCATGTAATTGAATAAATTTCCCTTTTCACTTTTAGTTCTTTTGGCAAATAAACTTTTTTTTAAAGGCTATTTATGCGATTATTTTTAGTTATAAATAAATAAAGTAATTTATGTGTATTAGTGAGTGTGGACTTGAACGCATTTTGAGTTCCACAACTTTTGTAAAACTTGATTTTTGCATCAAATTACTTAAAATTTTCAATTTAATCCCTTAGCTATTTAAAATTTTTAAATTCCGTCCCAAAATTAATTTTTTTTATCCCAAATCGTCCCAAACTTCTGAAAATTTTTCAAAATCGTCCCAATAATTTAGGATGATTTTGAAAAATTTTCAGGAATTATGTTACAAGTTGCGATGAAAAAATTAATTTTGGAATGAAATCTAAAATTTTAAGATAGCTACAGGACTTAATCGAAAATTTTAAATAATTTGGGTCCAAAATCGAATTTTACAAAAGTTATGGAACTGAAAGTGCATTTAACTCGAAAATGAGACTTTTTTAAACAGAATGTATTAAGAGGATATTTATTTTAAAATTTTATGAAATTTAGAGAAAAGTAAATACCAAGTGATGGGATAGAGGAGTACTAATGGGAATACAAAATAAAATAAAATACCTAGCATAAAAGTTATAGTACTCCATGTATTTGAAAGAAGTAATGAAAATGAACAATATATAGTCAAAATTTAAAGTTAAAAATTATTGTAATTCAACAATTTGACTTTTTATTATTTATATTTAAATTAGTATAGTACCCGGGGATTTTATTTTAAATTTAAAATATTTTTTTAATAAATACAAATTTATTAATATATAAATAGTTAAATGTACTTATATATTA
The DNA here is from genome assembly GCA_023678885.1 of Pogostemon cablin. Classification (NCBI taxonomy): domain Eukaryota; kingdom Viridiplantae; phylum Streptophyta; class Magnoliopsida; order Lamiales; family Lamiaceae; genus Pogostemon; species Pogostemon cablin. The sequence goes on along the minus strand of CM042965.1, from coordinate 15,288,456 downwards.
TATTTTTAAGTTTTATAACTAATACTATTTATTTTAATAAAAAATAATACTCCCTCCGTCCCGTTGAAACGTAAGCATTTATTTTTTGCACGTTGATTAAAGGATATAATATTCTAAGGTGTAGTGAGTTGAAATAATATTTTAATGTAAAGTGGTTAGATGGAAGAGTATGACATGTGGGCCATGGAGAGAGAAGTGATTAATATGTGTGAGTCTCCTTTACCAAAAAGGAAAATGCACACCTTATATTGAAACGGACCAAAATAAAAAAAAAAGTGTACTTTTCAATAGGACGGAGGGAGTAATATTACTCGTTTTTGTTTTTAAATAATCTTCTATTTTAAATGAAGAGATATTCAATTTACCCAGGGATATGGAGTAGAATCTATACACTCAATTTTTTTCTTCATAACATGCTATATTAATTTTAATTCAATAATATATATATATATATATATATTTTTTTCTTAATAAATATATCACCTTTTATATTTAACTATAACATTAATTTTGCTTATAAAAATTGTGTAGATTTTTTAATTATTATTCACTACTATATATTTATATATTTAATCAACGTATTTGAATTAAATTTAAGTGCATGATATTACTTTTGCACTTGAGTGAACATAATATTTTGTTAATTTAAATTAATTATATTTTTTGTTTTAATTATACACAAATGATTTTATAGAAAGTAAATTATTTGTTAATTATTCAACTAATTAAATTTTCAAAAAAATTATACTTAGTATATTAATTATTTATTCATTTATTCATATCTTTTAAATAAAAAATTAGCTATATAGGGTATTTTTATGAATAATAATTGAAATATAAAATACTTTAAATACTTTAAAATTAAAATCAAATTAAAAGAAGTTTTTAATGCATGCCTTAATTAATATTTTAAAGTGTTTAATGATATTAAATTAGTTTTAACCAATAATATGTAAACACTTGTGTTTTAAATTTTGACATTTCATGAGAGTGTGCCACATATGTTCTTGAAAAATCTATATTAGGAAATTACTTCACAATTATATATATTAAGATGATTTTTGGACCAAAATGTCCCTATCTTTTTATTATTATTTTATTACTCCTTCCGTTCCAAATTAATCTTCACATTTACTATTTGCACATATATTAAAAAAATCACCTTTTGACTTACTTTTGGGGTATTTTGTTATTTTTGGATAATAAATAAATGATATAGTATGTTATGCGTGTTAGAAAGATGATGACAAATTTAAAATTAAAGTGTGTTAGAGAGATATTAGCTAGTTGTTTTTTTTTCTTTTATGGAAATGTGAAATTAAAGTTAGGGCAGACCAAAATGAAAAGTTAATTTGAAGTTGAAGTTGGGAAGGAGGGAGCGTTAAGTGTCGGTAATGATGTGAGATACACGACACAGGATACTGACATCATGTTCGACACCATCATCACAACATCGGATGTCGAATTTGGTATCGCTCAAGATATCGAAACCCCAACATAGAATATCGACACCATAACCGACACCGTCATTAAAGCACCGAATGTCTGATTTGGTGTCGATATCCTATATATCGGGACTTAGATGCCTTGATTAACACTGAATTCGACATCTGGTGTAATAACAATGGTGTCAGACATAATATCAATATTCTGTATTGGGGCTCCAACCCGACACTAAATAATTAAATTATTAAAAAAATAAGTATGGAGGGATTTTGATCCCAAAATGATTATTTGGATATAGATGATAAAGTTAAGCTTTTGGATGACAATAATTTTTAACAATTCAAATTGGTTATTTTTTACAATTAATATAAATAAAAATGACAAAAACTTGAGTGAGATCGTTTCAAAGATTCTAATTAGTGAGACGAATTATCCATTAACCCAATTAAATACTCCCTCCGCCCCAACTTCAACTTCACTCTTTCCGATTTGGTCTGCCCCAAGTTCAACTTCTCACTTCCGTAAAAGGAAAAAAGCAACTAAGTAATATCCCTCTAACATACTTTAATTTCAAATTTGTCATCACATTTTTAACATACATCACATACTTTATCATTTATTTATTATCCAAAAATATCATATCACCCCCAAAAGTAAGTGAAAAAGTAAATTTTCTTAAACTTTGTATCTACAGTAAACGTGAAGATGAATTTGGGACGGAGGGAGTATTTTTCAAGACCGTGTTTGATTGCTATTAAATTATAAAATAAAAAAAATTATATATATATATATATATGTTTGTGTGTTATATTTTTTTTAATTTAATTTATATTTTTATTATTTAAAATATAATAATTTAAATCTGTTTATTTATTTATTTTTTAATTTAAATATTAGGAGTATAAATTTATAAAATTTGATAATATGTGATAACTTTTATAATGAAAAGTGATTACAGCGACTGTAGACTATTTCATGAACAATTTATAGTATAAATGAAAAGTGACAATATCTTTAATAAAAAGCGATAGCTAATTATGAAAGTTTATTTCACAAATAATTCATAAAATAGATAAAACGTCATAAAATTATTAATAAAAAGTTATTTCTAATCGAAGAAAAATTATACCCGTCTAATTAAATTATTTCACGAATAATTTATTGTAATAATAAAAAATGATACATGATAAAGAAAAAAAATTATAACTATTTAATTAAATGATTTCATGACAATTCGTATGTTGAATAAAAAGTGACAATATTTTTAATATAAATTAATATAAGATCAAGGCAAAATGATAACAATATAGTTGAAATATCTAATAAACAATTAATTAATAATAATAATATTAAATAAAAATTTGATAAAAAAATTGACTGTTCGTCATTTTTAGAAAATTATATTATATTAAATAAATAAAAAGTGATGTGGAATAAGGAAAAAAAAGTTATTTTTTATAAATAAAAATACATACAAATTTTAACGATAAAAAAATAATTAATAAAATAATTTATTTTAAAATCTTGTAAAATAAATATTGTTAAATTAGTTAATTAATTGACTGCAACAATTATAATTAAGGGAGAATTTAAAAAATAACTAAATTTTACAGTTCAAAATCTTTACGTTAAACCAACAATTTTTCTATTAATTTTACTCAATAGATAATTTTTGGACTTTAATGCCCCTTTCTTTATACGCTTAAATCAGTTACTAAGTTGGTGACCTCGTCGATTGCCATGTCGGTATACATATCCTTAAGGATATTCTGATCTTTTTAGGTACTATTTGAGTAATTTTGATAAAAAGTTAGGTGGTATGGCGGTAATGATTTTTGACACATCTATTTCGAATATTTTTTTATATTAGCACTATAATTAATTGACATAAAAAGAGCCCTTCTTTCTTCTAATTACTTACTCCTTCCATCCTTAATCTATCTATTTTACTATTTTGTCCACCCTTAATCTATCAATTTCCTTTTTAGATTATATGATCTACCCCTCTACTAATATAAATAAAATATGAGACTCACACCCTCCATTAATACAACTATCTACTATACATAAAATAATAATACTCCTTAATCCATGTATAAAAAGCAAACCGATAGATTGACAATGGACGGAGGGAGTTTTTTTTACTTTAATTTAAAATATATGTAATTGGGCTAATTGGCCAATGAATAATTTGTCTTACGAATTAGGATACATGAAACTGTCTCACCCAAGTTCACCCCCAATAAAAATTACAATTAAACAATGACAAAGACTTGCGTGAAACCGTTTCGCAAAATGACTTCTGCGAGACATATAAGAAGTGTTAAAAAAAGTAATATTCAATTGATGAAAAATGATAATGGTGCAGTGAACTATTTCATGAACAATCCATAGTATAAATAAAAAGTAACAACATTTTTAAAGAAAAATGATAACATTTAGTAAAATCTTTAATAAAAAGTGATAACTATTTAAAAATATATAAAATGGTCAAATCGTGAGACAGTCTCATCCAACACTGTCCCATAAACATTAGTTAAAAAACTCCGATGAACCATATTTCATGTGAACCTTTTCTAAATTGTAAAAACATTTAACCTTTGATAATTCAAATCTTAAAAATAAATATTAAATTGTAAGAATATAATAAGACATAAATCAATGTAATTCACATACTCTCTCCATCCCAACTTTAACATCATGCTTTTTGTTTTAATTTGTCTCAATTTCAACTTTATATTTTCATAAAAAGAAAAAGTGTGTAATTAATATCTCTTTAATACTCCCTCCATCCCATAGTTAAGTTTACCGACACTGTAGATACGAAGTTTAAGAAAAGTTACTTTTTGACCAATTTTATTTACTTTTTAGGGGTATTATGGTATTTTTAGGTAATAAATAAATTATAAAGTATGTTATGTGTGTTAGGTGGGAGTGGTATTTATGAAACTAAGATAACTTTTGAGGTTGTTGGTTAATGTGAAGTTTCCTTTTTTGGGTGGTGAACATAAGTGTGAGACGGACAAAAACGGAAAGTGTGAACATAAGTGTGGGACGGAGAGAGTACATTTTATTTTCAAAATTTTTATCACTTTTTAACATACATATTATAATTTATTATTTAAAAGTAATAAATTTTCCAAAAAGTAGTCAAAGAAGTGATTTTTGCTAATTTGTGTACCTAAAATAAAGACAAAAGATAAAGATAAAAATAGAATGAAGAACTAATTAATTATGTGAACATGTTCATAGAAACAATTAGCTCAATTAGTAATATAAATGCATGATATCAGTAGTGTTGACTGTTGAATATCAACTGACTGATGTGGAGCCCAATGCTGCTTTTATAAAAGTCATGCTTCTAGCTCACCCACACTCTTCTAAAAGCAATATGGTTCATATCAGGTGTGGCAATTTTATTCTTTCTTCAAAATCATGACAACTGAATTATGTGTAATTTTAATTTATCAAGTTTATTTGTGACAAATTATATGACTAAACTTAAGAGAAAAAAAATGAAATTTTTCTTTAAAGTTTATAAGTAATTTACTTTTAAGATTTAAAATGAATTTTCTTTCATTTGTGTTGCTTAAAATCATTGGGCGTAATGGTTTTTTTTTTTTTTTTGTTAAATGATAACCTTTCTAAAAATTTAGAACAAACACCTGTGCAAATTGGGTTCATGGTGTAAATTATGTGGTCTCTCTTCTAATTCTCTATATCTTATGTATTGCTAGGGTGTTTAAATTAAGGGGGACCACATGGTTTACAAGAATTTATGATGTAAACTTGGTTTAGACTAACTCAAAGTTTAAAGTGACTTGAACTTAAACATTTAGATGAAGTGATCATTTAACATGTTATCAAAGTCATGTGTTGGGCCCGTTGGGCCTTGTGGCCCAAATTGCTGGTCTTCATTCCTCTAAGTATTGGGCTTGGCCCATAGCCTTACACTTTTGGCCCTTATCAACCCTAATTGTGAACCTTAACTGGGTGTGGCTGCAGAACTACTCTTCGTGAGTTTGAACAGGACATCTGAGCACCTCCGTTCAGCCACCACCTCCGGTAAAGCTCCGACAACGACAATCAAGTTCCGACGACGATAACGACCGCATATACCTAACAGTAGCATCAAAGCGAGGTCGGCCGTCCGTTGTCATCCGCTGCACGCCGTCGCCGCTCCGTCCACCATACGTTGGCTAGAGTTCTCGGCGAGTGGAGGTGAGGAATGGGGTTCGATCGCCACCGCCGCTGTATGTCAGCTGGAAGCACGGCAGCCGCTGCTGCTGCTCGTCTTCCCGTCGGCCGCCGTTCGTCGCTGGCGCCTTTCTTCCCGTGGCGGCGCTAGGGTTTTGGGGCTGTCGACCGCCACCAGCATAGCCGACCGCCGGTTAGTTCAGTCGCCATTCGTGGTCAGATCTTCTGCTGACCATTGCTGACCGTGCCGTCCACCGCCGCCACTGTTGTCCGCCGTCGGCCGCCGCCACCTTCCGCCAGATTAGTGATAGGGAAGTGCCTCTTCTCTCTAATAGATTCGCTCTATTGTTTCTGAAAATTTTCAGATTTATTTTATTATTTTTCGAATCTGTCCCGTGATTTGTTCAATTTGATATATCTTCGTAATACCCTGAGGCGGTTGGTCCTCCTTTGTGATGCTTTGAGGCGGCTGGTCCTCCGATATATGCTTGTGATTTCTGTGCTTTAGAATTTTAGGGATTTTGTGATTTGTGGCCTGATTGGTCAATTTCTTAGTATCTCTAGTTCTTATTTGCTTGAAATCTCTTATGGATCTCCTATCTTTGTGATATTTTTTCCTGGTTTGCTTTCGCTGCTGATCTTGTTTTTTTTGGAATTTTTTTATCCTTTTACTATATGTGTGAATTGAGTTCGTTTCTAGGTCCTAAGATAGCCTTAGCTCACCTGTGTGTGTGATTGTGTTGTTTTGTGATGTTTCTTGATCTGTGTGAGTCGATTCACTCAACTTTAAGAACCTATGACTTCTCCTAATGCGTTTGGGCAAGGAGACTTTAATATCTGTTTGAAACAGAAGATGAAGTATGAGAGGGTGTTCAAAGCTGTAAATGATTCTTATGATTAAGAAACATTTTTGAGTGAATTATTTGGTGCCTTTTAATTCTTGTGCGTGTGTTAATTGGCTGGTTAATTCTGCATGTGATTAGGAAATTTATTTTTTCTTATCTTGTTTCACTTTGAATCTATGTGCTTCTTTGTGAATTTGTGTTTTCTTTGTGTGAAAACTCGTTGAAATGTGTTTTCTTATTGTATTTCTCTTTGTATGTGTTTTCTTTGTGTGAGAAATTGTTGAAATTTATTTTCTATGTTTTGTGATTATTTATGTGTTAAACTTGCTTTGTAATAAGCTGCTCTTAGTGAGGTAGAGTATTTGTATATGTGTTTTCTTTATGCTTTTGTGCCTAGTCTTCACGATTATTTGTTTCTCTTAGTGAGGTGGAGCATGCTGTGTGAGTTCAAATGTTTGTGTGACGTTTGATTAATGATTACTGTGTGTGCTTCTGTGTGAAGTGTCTATGTGACTTTTAAATGCTATAGCTTGTGTGTCTATGTGACTAGACTATGTGTCTTTAGAATTGTGTATTATATTCTGTGTGATGAATGTTATGAATTGTGTAATCATGATCTTAGTGATCTCATGTTAGCTTTGTGCTTAGTTTATTTGTTTCTGTGTGAACTGCTTGGGTGTCTTGAGAACTGTGAGTTCTAATCTATGTGATTACACTTTGTGAACTTTGTGTTATCTTGAGAGCTTTGTGCTTTGTTCTTTTATCTTTGTGATAATGTGATATTTTGTGACTTTGTGTCAATTTCTTTTGGCTTACTTTGTGTTTGTCAAATTTCTGGATCTTGCATCTAACTTTGTGTTTTTTATTTTGTAGGTGTCCGGGGAAAGGTGCGATGATGAATTCCTAAATAGATGAACACAAAGGTGGATAATTTTGGCCAAGGTGGAGATTTGTTCGGTCCATTGGGCCTTGTGGCCCAAATTGCTGGTCTTCATTCTTCTAAGTATTAGGCTTGGTTCATAGCCTTACACTTTTGGCCCTTATCAACCACAATTGTGAACCCTAAGTGGGTGTGGGTGTGGGTGTGGCTGCAGCACTACTCTACGTGAGTTTGAACAGAAAATCTGATCACCTCCGTTCAGCCACCATCTACGGCAAAGCTCCGGCGACGATAACCGAAGTTTCGACGACGACGGTGATGACCGCATATACCAACATCATGGTCTAGTAAAAAATCAGGGTTCGAACTTAATAACTACTCCACATCCTTCAATTACTATTAATTTTATTGTGATTGTTTTCCTTAGTGATACCTATTATCATTTCGCTTGAAGAATTCAAGCGAAACGTTTCTTGAAGTATGGTGGGGATAAGAGTCCAATGAGTAATTAGTCGACCTTTCCATCTCCATTCTCGAATCTTTTAACACAAGGATCTGAATTTATAGTGTCGAATCTTTTACTCAAAAGGATCTAAATTTATAGTACATTTGGCTAAATCATACAAGTACTATACTAACTTACTTATTAAAATGGTAAAATAAAACACATAATTTTCCCTTTTGTGGTATGCTTTATTTTCAGTAAAGACTGGAATCTTTACATCATCCTTTAGGGGTAAATAATCAAACACATGAATACCATTCCTTTCAACTCTATTTAATTTTCACATCTGCCTTTACACTTTAATAAAAAAAAAAGTAATAGTAATTTTAAAAATATTATGATATATATTTTTTAATTAATTAATAAAAGATAAATTACATTAATAGTGTTGAATAGAGATTTTTTAAAAATAAAATGTGATTGAGGGTAATTGTTTTGCGGTTTGAATTTGCTATTATAATTTAGCGATCCCGCGAGGTGAGCTAACCCGAAAAATCCGTCCTCAGTTCGGATTGCAGGCTTCAACTCGCCTGCATGAAACCGGAATCGCTAGTAATCGCCGGCTAAGGAATTCTACGATACCAGTAAGAATTCAGATCTCTTCACTTCAACTAGGTAGGTCCATAGTTCTGGAATTTCTACGCGAATCAAGATCGAGAAGGGGGAGTTTTGCAACCACTGACTATTAGAGCTGTTCCTAAAGGCCCCAGCGAATTCTTAATTAGAATTGTAGGATCTTTTGTAATTTTAATTGATTCTTTTATCCCATTGTGATATTGTGATATTTTACATCTTTGAATGGACCCATTCGAAAACAATTAGATGATGACAAAATTATCAACGATTCGAATCCCGATGGTAAGGCGTAAGTCATCGGTTCAAATTCGATAAAGGGCTTTTTTTATTTGGAATACAAAAGAAACTAACCAGATAATATGTTATCATTATACTGAGTTAGAGTATCGTAGTTTTAGTTAAAAAATGGAACTGTTGGATGAATGATACGTAAGATATAATAAAATATATACTCTAAAAGTAAAATATATCCCTAAGAAGAAAAGTTCGAGATTTTTCAAAATGTAACAAATATTGAGTATTAAAAATAGCAAAATTAGAAGAGTGAATAAAAGAGAAGCACATATACATACCCTTGAAAGCCAGTGCAAGCTGTTGGCGGAATAAACGAAGTGCAGGGAGTGATCAGGAAACAGCCTGCCATAGAAAGAGCCCGGATAAGCCGCCACGTAAACCGGGCCGGGCCTGGGTCCGAGTTCCCTGTAGAAGTCGGGCAGGGCCTGAAAGACGGTGTTGAAATCATTGGTGGGGAGATCGTTGAGGTACACCCGGAACTCCACCGTACTGTCTGAGCACGATTTGTCGGAACATGATCTGTCGAGGACACGGAGGAGGTGTTTGATGTTGGATAGAGTGTTGGGGCCGGAGGAACACCCCAGGTCCGCCATGCCCAGACTCTTCGGCCTTCTCTCTCTCATCAATCCGGCCAACGCCTCTGCTGTTATGTGTTTCACCTTATCTGCAGCCCTTTTCTGTCCAATATTTTAAAAGTCAGTATATAGGAAAGAGAGAAAGAAAAAGAGAAAGAGAAAGAGAGAGGGACCTGCCTGAAGTGAAGAATTCTGGGAATAGCTGGTGTCTCCACACCCTCCCTTCATGTGGAAAACTTTGTCAGTATCCATGGTGAGTGTGTTTTCTCACTTTATGGACAATTATTTGTTCCGGTGAGAGAAAGAGATGAAGTGCTCTCCATATTTAGACTACACTTGTGCTAGTGTGGTACAGTCTGGAATTTTTAGAAAATAACACTTGCCAGTTGAGTGACATCGGTCTTGCTACAATTATTTTTACGCTTTTTCTAAATAATTATTTCATCCATTTTATAATGGAATTTACGGTTAAGTCACTATGGATATGGATATGGATATGGATATGGATATGGAATTTTAAAAGAAAAAAATTCTTGTGAGACGTTACTTATGTGACAATGTTTGTAAGACATATTAAAGTATGCATATTATATAGATAAAATATATTTAATGATTGTTAAAGTATGTTTTGTAAAGTACGATGAATGATGAATTAAAGTATGATTTTAGGATGTTATAATATGATTTAGTATTGACATATTTTAACTACAAATAAGTATACTTTACCTATATGATAAACATACTTTAATAATGGTCAACCCGTCACACAACTTTCTCACAAAAAAACTGTCTCACAAGAAAGTCTCTCATTTTAAAAATTGTTTTTTTATTTACTTTTAGAATAATTTAATATTTTTAAGTGATGAATTAATTACTCCCTCCGTCCGCCCGAAAGAGTGTCTTTTACTTTTGTGCACGTTGATTAATGAGTATTATTATTTAATTTGTAGTGGGTAGTTGTATTAGTGGGAGTGTGGATCCCATATTTTAGTTGTATATAATAGTGGGTGTATGTGGGTCTCATGTATGCAAAAAAAAATGACTCTCTTTGGAGTGGACGACCAAAATAGAAAAAAGACTCTCTTTCGAACGGACAGAGGGAATATAAAGTAAGTAATGTGAGTTGTAAATGAGTAATATTTTGAAATTAAAGTTTAGTGTAAGGTTGTTAGATTATTTATTTATTTGGGGGTGTGAATTTATTTATGGAACAAATAAGAATAATAAGTGTGAATTTATATATGAAATATGAGAGTATAACTTTTCATCAAAAAAATTAGGGGATGTTTATTTTTGAGTTTTGTGGAGTTTGAAAATCATGAATAGTGATTATATGTTTGTTTTGAGTTTTTGGTAGGATAAATTTTAACTTTATATCAAATCAATGTATAAAAATATACTCCCTCCATCCCAATAAGCTCTTCACTCTTTTCTCATTTGTTTGTCCCACTACACTCTTCACCCTCCAAAAATAGTAAAAGTCCCAAAATAAATAACCTCTCACTACATTATATTTTCAAAAATGTCACTCTTACCTAACTCACATAACTTACTTTATCATTTATTTATTACTTAAAAATATCACAATACCCCTAAAAGTCAATAAAGTTGATCAAAAAATAACTTTTTTAAACTCATTATCTACAGTAACGGTGAAGAGTTTAGTGGGACGGAGGGAGTATTAATTTATATAGAAAAAGTAGATGAGAGAGGAGAGAGTGTATTAATTGAGGAGAGAGAGAATGTATATAGGTATATGTAGGGGTGAATTTTAAAACTTAAGGGTGGATTTTGAATTCCAATTTCAGGGTTTTTCATAAAAAAAAATAGAGTTGATATTAAGTGCACCCGGGTGCAAGGGTGCATCCATATATATATATATAACTTTTTATTCTATTTTGTATACATGTTTTTCTATTTTGTATACGTGTTTCCTAATAATTGTATACTTTTTTCACACTAAGTTTTTCATTAAAAAAACTAGCATCCATATGTGTATAACTTTTTATTCAATAGTGTATACATATTTTTTAATAATTGTATATTTTTTTACACTCAATTTTTCATTAGAAAAACTAACAATTAAATTGCATATATTTTTATTCATAATTGTATATGTGTTTGTTTATATTTGTATATATTTTTGAAAGTGGATGCACCCTATCTTAGAGTGCACCCGGGTGCACAATATAATTAGCCAAAAAAATATTAGCACTTTTGATTTATACTGGGGCAAATGAAAAAGAAATTCCTTAATCGCTTCTATAGCACATGAAGAACTGTTAGCATAATGGAGTTTACAAATGCTCGTCAATGTGATGAAGTATATGTCATCGATTATATCAACAGATGAAGAAATCTAAGCCTCAATTGCAAAGAAAAGTCATAAATTTCAGCGATTGAAATGAGCATTCAAGGGATGCAGTGGAATCTTCGCTACATACTTCAAGGAATTCGGCCTAAAATATTTGAAGAGTTGACTATAAGAGCTCACGACATGGAGTTGAGTCTGGCATCAAATGACATCGAATGACCTTCTGCGAAAGGCTCTTACGAATTTGAAGACATGTCTTTTGATGAAACCTTGGAGGAGGAAACATAGCTAAAGACTGCAGTGTCTATAAAGATTCATAGAAATAAAGTTGAAATAAGGGAAAACAGCTCATCCCAAGATTGGGGGCAATGAACTGTTAATAAATCATGACAAAGCTCCTTGACACGAGCAAAAACTGGCTACATTATGCTCTTTGATATGAGCTAAAACTGTCCACACATTACGCTCCTTGATATGAGCTAAAACTGTCCACACTATACTCCTTGATACGAGTTTAAACTATCTAAAAAATTCACGAGCAATGCACCTCGGCACGAGAAAAAACTATCCACACTATAGTCCTTGATACGAGCTTAAACTTTCTAAAACTCTCAAGTTATGCTACTTGACATGAGCTAAAATTATCCACACAACGCTCCTTGATATGAGTTAAAACTATCTACACACAATACTCCTCAACATGGGTAAATAATGTCCATACAAGGCTCCTTGACATGAGTTTAAACTGTTTACAAGTTCAAATTGAAGACTCATTGACACGAATATAAACTGTCAGCAAATTCAATTTCAGTACTCCATGATGCACGAGCTTAAACTGTACGTTACTCCTAGCCCGCATGAGTATAAACTATGTACGACACCTCCCTAAATCAAATCATAACCCCTTGAACTAAGTTATGAGTTGATCCTCTTCAAAAAAGTATGTAGGCAGCTTAACACTCTACTAAGTTTAGTCATAATTCAAGCTAGCGTATCAAGTTGGTGAGGAAAGCAATAAAAGTAAGTCATATTGATCAAGGATGGAGTATCGTAATTTGTTCACTTCAACACAAAGGTGTCCGCGAACAAAATGCGAGAGGGCATTTGTAAGCACTTGAATATTATTGTCTATTAAATTAAAATATGTGAAAAATTACATATTAAAAATCAATTAATTATTTATTTATTAAGGAATTTAAATAAATTAATTCATAAAATAAATGAGTAAATAATTGATAATTGGACCAGATCCAATCAGATAAGTCCAAATCAAGCAGGCTTGAAATCAATGATATTACAGCCCAACTCCTTAGATGTGATCAAATTAAATAAAAATCAAATTTGGAATCAAATCAAGACCATATTTTATACAGATCAAATCTGGATCAACCAATCAAATTGCAAGGATAGAAAGACCCAAGCCCGCAGAATTAGGTCAAATCAATCACTGACCAATCAAATTGCGAGTTATATATGAGGCTTCCTCACCCTTCACCTATATAAGGAGCCCTCCTACATTTATTCATTACTCACAAACTCAGACACTTAAAGAGATTCGAAGAACACGAGCAAAGACGAAAGTTCGGCCTCCCTTCAAGACCTTCAAGTCAACAGCCTCCAATCATAGATCACGGTGCTACATCTCTCAGATCTGGCGTTCTTTCAGTCAACAGCCTCCGATCAGAGATTAAGGTGTCAAGCCCCTCCGATCTGGCGTTCTTCCAATCATCAACCTCCGATCAGAGTTCAATGTGCCAAGCCTCTCCAATCCTGCATTATTAATAAGAAAGCTTCATGTCAATGTTCAATCCGAACAAAGGCTCGACGCCTCCAAATCAACGTCACAAGACTTCACATCCGAGCTCGGACAAGCTTCATCTGAAGATTCGACTCAACACATGCAGTTAGCACATTTAACACAGTCAGCGTAGTCAACATACACACAAGTCAACAAGTTAAAGTCAAACTAAAATTGGTTCAAAAGAAGAATCAGATGATTGATTCAGATTGTAACTCTTTTACATACTCTTCAAATTAAATCCATCTGGATTATTTTTGTACACACTTTGTGTTTATTTCTCCATAAATATAAAAATTTGTTGTTACAATACTTAAGGAACATTTTGACCTTAAGTTTATATCACCAAGAGTATCTCCATACAGTAGTTCGAGATTTCTTGTTCGGAATCACGGAGAGATCAAACGAGGAAAGTCGAGACTTGTGATCATAAAGAGCTCAACAACATCTTAAAGTTCAATGGATACCATAAACCGAGTAGAAAATACTTGGTAAATTGTATTAAGAATGCCAAGGTATTCTCAAAGTTCGATTGCAAATCTGAATTTTACCAGATTAAGATGGGGGAAGGAAGCAAGAAATTTATAGGCTTCTCCACACCACAAGGACGTTATATTTGGAATGTCATGTATATGGGCTTCCCAAATGCATCTCAAATATATCAGAGGAAGGATAATCTTTTCAAAGATTATTTCGCATTCATGTTCGTACGCGTGGATGACATCCTTATAGCTTCAAAGAATATGAAAAAGCATCTGGCCCATTTGGAAATATTTTCAGAAGCATGTCACAAAGAGGGATTAGTGCTTTCGGAAAAGAAGGCGGTAATCACAACATGGCAGTTTGAGTTCTTTGTAATCAAGATCGATGCGTCTTGAATAATCCTACAATCACACATTGTAGAGAAAGTTCAGGAATTTTCAGAAAATCTCAAAGACAATAAGCAACTTTAGAGTTTTCTAGGAGTTGTAAACTTTGCTGGAATGTTTATCAACAATCTTGGCAATACCAAAAAGTGTTTAGTCCTCTATTGAAAAAAGATATTGAATTCAAATGGGAAAAAAACACCGGGTATGGTCAAGCAACTGAAGAAGGTTTGCAAAAAGGTCCTAAAGTTAGCCATACCAAACGACGAGATGAGAACCACTCCAGAGTTCTTCTTTGTCTTTGCGTGGTGAGAAATGATTGTGGGTGTTTTCTATTACTCTCTTCGACTCACATTAGTTTTCACCTATCTTTGGTACGGAGATTAAAAAAATGATAACTTTTAGGAGTATTATAATATTTTTTTATAATAAATACTCCCTCCGTCCCTTCCTAATGGCTACACATTTCCATTTTGGGCGTCCCATCCTAATGGTTACATTTCCCTTTTTAGCATATGGGACCCACACAAATTAATTATTTATCTCTCCATGGGTCCACACATCCCACTAATACACCTACCTACTTTACATTAAATTATTATTTCTCTCACTTCAATACACATTAAAATACTATATTCGTTAATCCCCGAGTAAAAATCAAACGTAACTATAAGGACGGGACGGAGGGAGTAAATAATATATATATATATATATATATATATATATATATATATATATATATATATATATATATATATATATATATATATATATATATATATATATTATGTATGATAAATAGAGGTGATATTTTTGTAGATCAAGAGGTGAAAATTAAAGAGAGTTGGAAGGAATATTTTTTTATGAATTCTAGTCTTTTTATATGTTTAAATAGGGTAGAAATGTCATAAATGAGGTGTGTTTAGGCCACGTTTAGTAATTAGGATGCAATTAGTAAAATTAAGAATACGAATAACCGACTCTTATCACAACTCATCCATTAATAATTATTTAAGATTATTAACATAAATATTTAAATTTAATTTTAAAACCTATTAAAAATATATGATTTAAGTGTTTTTAAAGTAAAGGGGTCTCATATGAACTCAATTTACCATGCATCCAAGATTGATAGAAGTATTCTTTATTACATGAAAAACTACTCTTTCATATGAACTCAATTTACCATGCATCCAAGATTAATAGAAGTATTCTTTATTACATGAAAAATTACTCTTTACAGAGATAAATCATTACTATTTTAAATGAGCACTATTATTCATCTTAACAAGAATAGTATATAAAATTCAAAGTATATCATTGAGAAGTGTTAATTTTTATTCTGAAGTGTAATATTTTATCACTCTAAAAGATAATTTTTGTTAAAGAGTAAGTTGAACACGATTCAAAAGTGTTTGTCTTTTTAGTATAGCGATGCGATCTTTAAAGAGTAAAACATGGTTTATAACAGATGTGACCTCGTTGGAACATAAACTGGAGCGTCTTTATTAATAACCCAACATAACATAAGATAAGATGATGAGGAAACATTACACGACATGGAGACGTCCTTGTGAATAGCATATAACAGAAACAGAATACTCGATCATCTCAGTAATGGTAATTGGATTACATTGAGAGATGGGCCAGGGAGTTATCCTCAGTGGATGTAAAAGACGAGTAAACGTCCGGCACTCCCAGATTCTGGGAATTCAATCCGGTCGAACCGGAGAGCCCGACCTGGACCTGGTCGGGCAGAATCGTGTTCAGCTTGTAGACGTAGCTGAGCGAGGCAGCAGCGCCGTTGGAGGTTGCAACGACGGTTATGGCTC
Organism: Pogostemon cablin; assembly: GCA_023678885.1. Taxonomy (NCBI): domain Eukaryota; kingdom Viridiplantae; phylum Streptophyta; class Magnoliopsida; order Lamiales; family Lamiaceae; genus Pogostemon; species Pogostemon cablin. Next base: position 15,272,328 of record CM042965.1, on the reverse strand, counting down.
CGGTGGCGGCTGTGTAGGTGATCCGGGCTGTGACCGTCTCCCCGGTGGCGTTGTAGGAGATTCTGGAGTAGAAGTTTATCCCGATGTGGCGGGGGCTTGGATCCCATTGGTTTTGGAAGGTGTCGAATTCGACTGCGAAAACTGAGCCGCTGACTCCTGCGGAGTTGTAGATTGCTAGATTGCCGGCGGATTCGCCGATGGTGGAGCAGACGGGCGCCAAGAAGAAGGTCATGCCGTCGGCTGCACCGCCTGAGGAGGGTTCGATGATGAAAGTGATGTTGGTGTCGAAGCTGGTTCTATCAGTGTGTGATAGTGGGGTGGCGTAGAGGACTCCGCCGGTGCTGTACTCCGCCGGGATGCCGGAGGAGTTGGTTTTGACCAGGCGGAGGAATCTGGTTTGCAGTGGGACGCCGGTATCGCCCTGGAGAGTGAGGTTGTGTGACAGCAGGTTCCGGAAGGATGGGAAGTTGAAGCTCAGCCCATCCACCGCCGCCGCCGCCACCCACAACACTGAAATAGCTGCTGCAAATGCACCCTTAATTCTCAATTAATGTTTATTTTACTTTAATTCTGTTATTATTTGGATAGATATTGGATTTGCTAATTGCTCCAATCACCCCTTCTATTTATAGGAAGAAAAAAAGCTTTTGTAAGAGTGTTGAATTATTTATTTCACGTATTATAGCATGATTGTTATCAACTTGTTTCACATATATCCATCTTTTTTGAGTATAGTTCATATATGAAATACTTGCTCACAATTGGATAATTGACACTTAGGATATAATAAAACATACTCTCGTTAAAGTTGACGTTTGTTTTTTACACGGAAATTAAGAGATATAATATTTTAATGTATAGTACTGAGGTGAGGGAAATACTATTTAATGTAAAGTGAAAAATTGTATTAGTGTTGTGTGTGTACCCTATATGTAATAATTAATTGTTTTGTGTGGGCCCAACATGACAAAAGAAGAAAACGTAACCCAAAATGAAAAACGTAAACCCTAACGCGGGACGGAGTAAGTATATTTAAGGAGAAAAGTTGAAATTTTTGTCTCCGTATATGTATCACTTATCTAATACTTGTAATAGAAAATGTAACACCAAATTATATAATAGGACATCCAGAATCCATATATTTATATATATATATATATATATATATATATATATAGAAATGGTTGGAGAGCATCTTTTATTGATGCACTTTGAAGTTGAACCTTATTGTTTCATTCATCAACTTTATTTTTATTACACCCATGCTATTTGATCTGTAACTTTTTTTTTTATTATTATTTTTTTTAGAGCGATGAGTAACGTGCATGGAGATGCTAATCCTATAGTTCAGGTGGGTTGGCCCGGCCCAGGCCCACCTAAACCTATGTATTTAGTGGGCCGGGCTGGACTAGACTCACCTTGTAACGAGCTGGGCTGGGCTTTTTTGAGAAATCATGGGCTCAACTCGACACATGAATTATATGTAACGTGCTGGTCGTGGGTTGGGCCCGGCTACATGGGCCTTGGGTTGGGCTGGGCTAGGCTGGGCTTTTAAAAAAATTTAGCCCACTTGGAGCCCATAATAACACATGAAATTCGGCTCATTTATTCCACGTTACTCACGGGCTGGGCGTGGGCCAGCCCATGATGGGCCCACTTAACAACTATAGCTAATCCAGATGACTCCGCACTCTCAACCCTTTTAACTCAGTTCAAATTCTCTGTGTCATTTGATACTCCCTCCGTCCCAAAGATATTGACACACTTTCCTTTTTGGGTTGTCCCACAGAAATTGACATATTTCCTTTTTAAGAACATGGGACCCACACAAAAACAATTTATTTACTTTGACCCACACACCCACCCATCACACTCACCACTAATACAACTACCCACTACACATTAAATATTATTTCTCTCACTTCACTTTACATTAAATTATTATACTCCTTAATCTCCGTGCCCAAAAAAAATGTGTCAATACTTCCGGGACGGAGGGAGTACATCATATTTTGTGCCACACCGTTAAATTGATGACACGTAGGAAAGACAAATTATACCCCAAACCTTAAACCCTAGAGGCAATGGTTGGATTTATTTCTTCATTTACGTGTCAATCAATTAACGTGTGACATAGAAGATGATGTACAAAAATGGCGCAAAAGATCCGATGTGCTTTTCGCTCTAAAAAATGTACGATTAAGTAATTAATAATACTCCCTCCGTCCCATAATACTTTTTCAATTTTTCTCATTTGTTTGTACTACAAAACCTTTCACACCCCGAAAAAGGAAACATAACATTATCCAACAACCTCAAAAGTTACTTTTATTTCAAATTTGTCACTCCTTTTTCACACACATCTTATTACTCTATATTTTTTATCACCTAAAAATACTACAATACCCTCCAAAGTCAAAAAAGTTAGTCAAAAAGTGTAACTTTCTTAAATAACGTGAAACAGTAAACGTGAAAAGTTTTTCGGGACGGAGTGAGTAGTAATTAATAATAGTATAGATCTTACAAAAACCCCAGGGGTTGGCCTAACGGTGAGGACTTAAGGTGCCTAAGGGTGAAATTCTCAAATGTCTCAGGTTCAAAACCCGCAGGTGCAAAACTCTGGCTTGAAATGGGGGTCCCCACTAGTGGACGGTGGGTTCTAGCCTCCCTCGAAGCTCTGACTTGAACTGGCTTGAAATGGGGGCTTTAGCTTGAAATGGGAGTCCCCACTAGTGGACGGTGAGTTCTAGCATTCCTCAAAGCTCTGACTTAAAATGGGAGTCCCCGCTAGTGGACGGTAGGTTCTGGCCTCCCTGAATCTATGTTTTTTAACTGTATATAGAAATTGTTGGAGAACATCTTTTATTGATGCACGTTGAAGTTAAACCTTATTGTTTCATTCATCAACTTTATTTTTTATTACACCCATGTACCCTCCTCCTCCTCCTCTTTTTTTTTTTTGGGTGCAGATAGGGATGATCATAAATTTTTTATAACCGTTCAAATCGCCCGAACCGCAACGAATTGCACCACTACTAATGATATTATTACATAAATCGCGATTTATTTTTATTTGAGAAAACCGCACCGCCATAACGGTGCAATTTAAATTTTTTCTTAAAATTGCACCGCACCGCACCACCTACATATATTATGTATATGTACACTATATGTATGAGATTTAAACTAATTTAAATGTTAGAATCTCAACTTATTATACACTTATAAACTTTTGGTATTGTCAAAATTTATAATCATTAAATTTTCTAACAAATGATGATAACTTTAAAAAAAAACATTCATGATAATTTATTATTTAAAATCTATAAAGACGTTTAAATTCATGATTAGAATGAGATACAATAAATTTAAAATAAAAAATGAGTTCTTACTATCAAGAAATTGATATTTTAGTCTAGTTTAGAATTATACAATTGTAATTGTTACCATGGGTTACTAAAGTATATTTATTGAAACATATATATTTGTCTATATTTAAGTTTCATATTATTTATATAGTTGTATTCAATCTTATTATTAAAACCGCTAAACTGCCCGCCAAACCGCAAAATACCGATCGATGAATTGTAATTGAAAACCCGTGGTTTTAAATTAAACATAAAACCAAACCGCCCATAGCAAGACAATTTAAATTTTATCGAAAAACCGCCCAAACCGCACCGTGATCACCCCTGTGCAGCGATGAGTAACGTACATGGAGATGCTAATCCAGATGACTCCGCAATCTCAGCCCTTTTGACTCTAAAAAATGTACGTAAGTATATAATAATAGTGATTTTGTTTTCTTTTATTATAGCGGATCAATTAGCCTATTGTCCTATAGAACTAACTTGCAGATTAGCCTGTTAACTTGATTATTTTTTATATTTATAAATAATTAATTCATTATATATTAAATTATAATTAATAACAATTGGTAAGTTAATAAACACTTTTTATTGTACTATACTAATAATATAACCTCAAACTCATTATTATTTGTTATCGCGTGAAATTATAGGGGAGTAATTTAAGAATGATGTATCAGAGACACTTAAAAAATAAATAAAATAATATTGAAATCTGATTATCTCAATATATACATAAATAAGAATTACATATTCAAAATTATAAAATTCTTTCTGATTGTTAAATTTATAAATAAATTAATGTTTAATTGTTGATTTGAGGATATATCATTTGAGTAATAGATGGTGTATTATTAAAGAGAAAAAGAAAATAAAAAATGGGTATATATCATTTGATGCATTGCGTGATTATTTAATTATGTTTTAGATTGTATTAATATTTTTTTTCATTCAATGATTATTAGTAACCCGTCTAGCATGAGATTATCCTAATAGGTTAAGGCCAACACATTTAACATCTACATGTAAGATAGAAAGATTTTAAATTTTAGGACTATATTTCTTTGTAGTTTTGAAGATCGATTTTGTAATTTCAAAACCCACACCTGAGGTTTAAAAATTACTAATACATACAACTATAAACTCAATGATCTCAATTTACCCACATTTTATACCCTCCCTTTTTTTCTTTATTGTTCATATCTTGTCTCACATCAATTGATAATCTTTTACCGGTTTGGATTCTTTGTATTATTTTGGTACATTATTTCCTATGTTATACAGTTGGATTGATGTCACTTAAAAGAGAGAGAAACTATTCTCTTAAAAGGGTAATTAATGTGTTGGATTTTTTTCTCCCCTCATGTATCAATCATATAAAACATAGCACAAAAAATAATGTATGAAAATGATGCAGAAGATAGGGTGTTCTTTCGCGCACACATCATTACTCATCATTTACACATTAATGTGATATTATTTAATTAATAAAAATTCAAGTCAAATATAAATTATGTTTATTCATGGTTATCAAGACCTATATAAACCTCAAACAAACGTCCCATAAAAGAAAATTATAAATATTATAGAAAATTAATATAATGTATATTTTCATGTTGCTCATATAGCTAATGACATAACTCTCTACGTCTCTATTTTAACTTCAACTTCAAATTTTTCGTTGAGATTTATCCCAACTTTAACTCTACATAAAAAGAATTACATTTTATTAATATTCTCACGACACAATTTAATTTTAAAATTATTTCTTATAAACAAAAACATCACACTGCTTCCATCACCAACTCATGTTCACAGCTTGACTTAAGATTATTTATTTTTTGACTTATTTTTAGGGGTATTTTGGTATTTTAATGTAATAAATAAATTATTTAGTATGTTATGTGTATAAAGTGTTGATAACAAATTTGAAATTAAATTGTATTATAATATTAATGTTGGATTTGATAATGTTTCCCTTTTTAGGTATGAAGATAAGTTGTGGACGGAAGAAAATAAAAAGTGTGAAGTTGAGTTGACGAATGATGGAGTACTACTTTACAATTTATTTATTAAAAATAAAAATTTAAAAAAACTCATTAAGTAAGCATACTTTAGTAATGAGTCGACTCATCTCACAAAAAATATGTCTCACAAGGGAGTGTCTCAACAATGAATCAATCAATTTGAGTCATAATTACAAGAATCTGCTCCAACCGTTATACACCCTCCGTCCGCTTCTAAGGTATCCATTTTACTATTTTTGGCGTCCGCTTCAAAGGTATCTATTTTCCCTATTTAGTAAAAAAGTACACAATATGACCCACCACTTCCCTCTAATACAACTACTCAATTAATAATAATAATAATAATAATAATACTCATTAATCCATAAATGTAAAAAGTAAATGGATACCTTAGAACCGAACGAAGAGAGTATTATATATAAGATATTGATATGAGTAAGTATTATATATAAGATATTGATATGAGTAAAAAGATTCTTATTAAACGTGCAATTCCTTTGAAAACCATAAAAAATGAGATTATACTATTGAAAAATGAGTTGATATTAGGTGCGGGTGTAAGGTGCACCTATATGTGTATCTTTTTATTTTATTTTGTATATATGTTATTCTTCTTTGTATACATATTTCTTAATAATTGTATATTTTTTTCATACTAAATTTTTCCTTAAAAAACTAGCATCCATATGTGTATAACTTCTTATTGAATAGTGTATACATGTTTTTTAATAATTTTATATTTTTTTACACTCAAATTTTTATTAAAAAACTAATAATTAAATTGTATACATTTTTGTTCATAATTGTATATGTTTTATTTATATTTGGAAACGTTTTTTAAAGTGGGTGCACCCTATCTTAAGGTACACCTGAGTGCACAGTATAATTAGCCTTGAAAAAAGTACCAATCATAACGTTGTATAATTTAAAAAAATGAGTAATTAATTAAAATATGTGATTTCCACATGCCAATTAATAAAAATGCAAAGACTTGCATGAAACTGTCTCACGAATCCTGGTTTTGCAGCAAGGACTCCCCCATTTGATTATGGACAGAGGTAGAGATCGGTGATCCTCTCTATCTTTATTCTAGCCGCTTTGACTCTATTGTTTAGCTATAGCCCTTTCCCCTTTCATAATAATACCGTGGGAAATAATGAAAATGCTTCGGCGGTTGGTCTCGGAAAGAGGAGGTCTATTGTATAGAAGAAGTACAGCCAGTCCATGACCAACCATTTCCCTGGACAGACTCGACAGAAAGCTAGCATTAGGTCTAAAGACGAGTTTATTGGAACCCGAGTCATCCTGAACGATATTTCTTAATGTTCTCGTAGCTAGGGGTGGACGAAATTACCGAAAAATCGATATACCGTGTATATCGTACCGTAAAATAAAGAATTTATCGAAAATTTCAGCATACCAAAAATTTTGGTACGGTATGATACCGTACCGATTTTTTTGATTTGGTATTGGTAAGATATTTTTTAAAATTCGGTATTTCGGTATATATCGATATATACCGGTATACCAAAATTTCAATTTAATTAATATTAATAATAATTATATATAAATTAAATAATATAATTAAATGAATACATATATAATAAAAAATATAAGGGTGAGCTCGTGAACCCTAGACCCCAACAGCCGCTAACAATACATTACTCTCCTCCCTTCTCCCCTCATTCCGATCGATGACCTAGGGCGCAGCTCCGCCCAGTCGCCCTATCAAGACCAAGAGATCAACCGTCTCACCCTTGCTTACTTCGTCATCTCCGGCCTCGATGTCCTCTCCGATCTCGACCCTAAACTCCTACGTCATAATGGGATAACACTTTCTTGCAGGTTTTGTTCTTTCTGTTTGGGGCCACACGCAGTACTTGTTTGGGGTCGCAATTATTTGTTAGTTGAATTAAACAATTTTTAGCATATAGATTCAGTTTGACCCTTGACTTGTGCAAGAAAATTCAGCGATGATGGGTGTTTGATTATAAAAAAAAAAATTTGTACTGAAAAATTCTACAAGATCTCTTAATTAGTTAACAATGCATGATTATATCCTTTACTGGAGCTCAATTGTCCTCGATATTCCATGGCCCATTGTTGTAATTGTTTGCAAATTCACTGAAGCTTTTGATATCATTTTCTAAGATTTTATGGAGATTAACTCTCTAAGGTTCTAAATGATTTTGACTGGTTAGTTTTGCTAGAATTGTTATCTTGGTCCTTTAATTGCCTAACTACTACGTTGATATTGGCACAAACTTTTGGGTTTACGAGGTAATAATGAAGTGGAATAGGGCCTTTTTCAAACTCAGATGTGAATGCCATCACTATTTTTTTTTGATTTAGTCTATAGGAGTAGAGCTTGTGGTGGTTGGTATAAAAGATTGTGGTGTTTTGGGTTTCAATATGAAACTTATAAAAAAAATTTAAATTCAGTATGAAACAATTTTTTCAGTATGTTTTCTGTATTTTTCGATATATTGGTAAGAATGGTATTTCGGTATAATTCGGTATTGACAATTAGTGTACCGAAAATTTGATATACCGAAATTTTCGTTACGGAAACGGTATACATTTTTTAATACCGAAAATTTCGGTACAGTATACGGTATGTATGAAAACTTTCGGTATACCGTACCGTTCACCCCTACTTGTAGCTACTGTTGCTAAAGGATATGCGCTAGATCTGTCTACTCCTCTGTTGTTAGTAGCTCTTTACGTGGGATGGGTCAAATATAATTCACTAGAAATCTCGCGGATCCAAAACCAACCGAACACCTCCACTACGGGCTAATACTCCACACCCACCTCAACTGCAGATTTACTTTTTACCGTTTTACATATTTTTTTTAATTCTGGTACACTTTTTTTATATAATATATTATAACATAGTATAGTTTATTAATATAGTTTTTTAAATTCTGTTACATATAATTAACAAAATTTTTGGATGATAACTTATTTTTTATTTATTAATTGCCACTTTTATTTATTATATTAATAGTTAATGAAATAGTTCATTTAATTGATTATCACTTTTACTTTATTATATATCACTTTTCATAAAAATATTATCATTTTTTGTTTCGTATGACATAATATATTCATTAAGTAATTTAACTGAACATTTATCAATTTTCTTTTATCAGATATTATTTTCTATTAAAAGTATTATAATCTTTTAATCTTTTATTCGTCCTATAAAATTTTTATTAAATATTATAATTGAATGTGTATCATCTTTTCATAATCAAATATTACTTTTGATTGAAAATGTTATCACTATTTATACGTCCTATAAATATTTTATTAAAATAATATAATTGAATGTGTATCACTTTTTCTTAATCAAATATCACTTTTCATTGAAAATGTTATTATATTTTATTAAATATGTTATCACTTTTTATCCATCATATAAATTTTCATTAAATAATGTAATTGGATGTGTATCCATTTTCCTTAATAAAATATCACTTTTAATTTATAATGCTATCACCTTTTGTCTTTCTTACAATTATTTATGAAATAATTTGCTTAGTCGAATATCATTTATCCTTATTCAAATATTATTTTTTTATTATAAATGTTATTACTTTCTAATTTATAAAATTTTTATGAAATAATTTAATAATAATTGTATTATTTTTTTAATTTTAAATTGTCACTTTTTATTTTATAATGATCACGTTATATTTTAAGTATTACTTATATTTTAATAATTTAAAATCGTTAATTTTTTATTACATAAGATTAGGAGTAGGGGTGTGCATCGGTTAAAAACCGAACCGAACCGAACCGATTTAACAAAATCGAACATCGAATTTTTAAAAATTCTAGAATCGAAACTGAAACCAAAAATGTGAATCCAACCAGCAAAATCGAACCGAAATGTTCGGTTCGATTAAAAACCCGAATTAACCGAACAATCAGGAAAAAATTAAAAAAACACAATCAAATCTCTAATATAATCCTACTTGAAACAACAACCAACCTGAATGTTTCATAGTTCCAACAACAAATCCAACAACAAGCTAAAAACAACAATTCAGTTTTACAGTACCATTATACAATCACATTCATAGAGAATTCCTTCCCAAATTCATAACAAACAAAAAAGCATGAAAAATATTGAAAAAAACACACTTCTTCCATATAAAGTGTAGTTCAAACTTGACTAGGTTGTGGTCCTTGTGGATGAAGGGTCGAGTTCTGTTCCTTAAATATCAGGAAAGTCGAACTGAAATCTGCGTAAACACAAAGTAGAATACTAATTATGACTTGATCATATACTATTAGTCTATTAGTTGATAAACACATTCAACTTTTTTTCTCACTTGAAAGAGGATACGAATCAACATTCTTTCAAGATTCTCCAACTCCCACCTTAAGCAAATCTGCAAACGAAAAAAAAGATTAAAATTGAAATATACAGCAGTCAAAAGTATTTTTTATCAACTAATACAAGATAAAAGAATGTACCTTTTTCAAAATTCTCAAGGTCTTCGATCATTTCTTCCACGCAAGTTTCGACTTTTGAATTTCGAAACCAATCTTTTGTACAAATTAAAGCTTCAACAATCTTCGGAGTCAAAGAACTCCTAAAGGCATCAAGTACCCTACCTCCAGTACTAAATGCCGACTCGGATGCCACCGTTGAAACGGGAACAACAAAGATATCACGAGCCATTTTTGAAAGAATCGGGAATCTCTCGGAATTTAACTTCCACCACTTTAATATATCAAAATTACCAACATCCACCAAGTTATCTTCACTCAAATAAATTTCAATTTCACTCTTCTTACACTCACCAATTCCACCCACTTTCTTCATAAACTTTTGCTTATAAAGTGCAGCTGGCTATTTCGCTATTGGACCAATATGAGAGTGGGTAATAGTTGAACTAGAAGAATTTTCCAAGCTATTATCATTCACAACATCATTCTCTGGAAGATACTTAGACTTGTATGCATTAAACAATTCCAACAATTAATCTTTCACACCTTGGAACAATTTCTTACCTCTTTCCTCACCATACATCTCACAAAATGAATACTCCATGTATACACTCTTGTCACGAGGATCCAAAATAGTAGCCCAAAATATAATTTTGTTTATTTTATCTGGATCTCCCCAATATTTCTCAAACTTGGTTTTCATAGATTCCCCAAACTTTTTAACATCAACATCATCACTATTGCACCATTCATTCAAAATGCAACATAAGTCACTTATTTCACTGAAACAAGTATTGGAAGTGACATAAAAAGAGCCAGAGATACGTAATGTAAGCACATAAAAGTGATGCAACAAATCTGAAATTCTCTTAACTACTAACCAATCATAAGGTTTTGGAACACCATCTTTCCCCAAATCTGAAACGAAGCTGGACTCTTGTTCCTCATACCTCTCAAATGCCTTTTCAAATTTTAAAGCCGTACTTAGCATCAAATAAGTCGAATTCCACCTAGTGGTCACATCTAAACACAATGAACTTTTGCAAGCAATCCCCTCATACTCTACACACTCCTTAAATTTCACAATTCTTGCAGGAGAGCTTCTTATGTACCTCACCGCATCTCTCACACACTTAACAGATACATTCAATTCCTTCAAGCCATCAGAAACAACCAAATTAATCACATGTGCAATACATCGCATGTGGAGATGCTTACAATCACCTATACTATCCTCCCAACCCGACATTTTTCTTTTCAAGAAAGTGAGAGCGGTATCATTTGAACTTGCATTGTCCACAGTTACAGTAAACACATTTTTCAAACCCCATTCAAGTAGACAAGTTTCAATGGGTTTTCCAATGTAATCACCTTTATGACTAGAAATTGGAACAAAGTTAATTATCTTCTTATGCAAATTCCAATCATTGTCAATAAAGTGAGCAGTAATGCACATGTAATTAATTCTTTGCACAGATGTCCAAGTATCAGTAGTAATACTAATTCTTTGACAATTACTCCTCATAAAAGACTTCAACTTTGCCCTTTCATCAGCATATAACATAAAACAATCTCTAGAAACTGTCCATCTTGATGGGATTTTGAACCTAGGACATGCTTGATTCATAACTATTTTAAATCCATCACCCTCTATGAATTTAAATGGCAACTCATCAACTATAATCATATATGCAATAGCTTTTCTAATTGCATCTTGATCAAATTTCCAAGTACCAAGTGTGCCCACTTCACTAGTCTCTAGCCCACCACTTGGTTGCAAATTTAATAGTGATTGTTTTGCTTCTTGAACATGTGGATTACTAGGGCAATTTCTCATTTGAGCATTTAGAGTTTAAGTTCCATTTACTTTTGAATCACTATTAAGTATACCTTCACAATAATTGCACTTTGCTTGTTTAAGGGTACCTTCATTATCAAATATCTTCTCAAAGTGCTCCCATACCTTAGATCTTGGTTTCATTGACTTTCTCTTTTTTGAGGGAACTCTAGCTTCTGTTTGAGTTGAAGGTTGAGTAGAAGGTTGAACATGCTCATTAAAACCTTCGTTAGTGCTTTCCATACACTCATCTTCATCTATAGTTGGAAGAATTCGATTTTCCATAACCTCAAGGCTTTAGTCTTTGCTACAAAACAAAAACAAAAACTTTATAACATTAGTTTGTAAAAATATAATCCTAAATAAATATTAGTGCTTACAAAGTTGGAAGAAGATGATTACACGGTGCTTATATAGACACACTAGTATTATAACTTCATTCATAATTAATAAGTTACCAAATAAAATAATTTCATACCATTCATACTCCAAAATTCAGAATAATTTTTTGAAAAATATTAATAATCGTTACGGGGTAGCCATATGAAATAATCATTAATAATCATACTCTAAATATGGAATAACCACACTCTAAATAATCATTAATAATGTTACTGCCATATGGAATTTGTATGGCAAGCCTAACATTAATTTATTGTTTGAAAACTAGAAGACATTAGTATATATTCAGAAATCAATGATGCACATATATACGGAACTGAAAATTGAAGCTAATGTGGGATGGCACATGGCATTAGGTAGACAACAATTATACTTTTTATCAAATGACCTTTCTTCTCTTGAGTCATGACTGTATCCTAATTCCTAATCCTAGTTTCCTACTCTCCTTGACAGCATTAGCACGCAAGACGAACACTGGGTTGCTTCCCTTCTAATTTGTTTTCAAATATTCAAAATTAAATCCAGATTTAGATTGAAACTTACCAAGAAGAGAAATGATAGATGGTGAATCGGTGTTGACTGACGACGGTGAGGCATGGTACGCTGAATGGTCGTCGATGCACGGTTGGTGGGCTGGCACTAGATGACTACACAAGACGAAGCGTCGGTGGCTGGGCAACGAAGGTGGGTCTGCCAAATCGCCGATGGTGGAGGCAAATGCTGATGAACGCCATCGGCGAGTGCAAACAACGTGGGTCGGTGAGTGCAAACAACGTGGGATGGGATGGAGGGGGCCAACAGTGGATGGCTGCTGAGGAGTGAATTGTGATAGAAATGAAATTAGATTTAGGATAGCCTGGCAGGGAATAAGAATTAGGGTTTCTATTTATACATGTTTAATTCGGTTCGGTTGTCGGTTTTACCGATTTTTCATAGGCCAAAACCGAAACCCTAATTCCTGCCTATTTGAATTAGGGTTATTTGTAATTAAAGAATATTAATAATAAATCATACTATAACACGCTAAACTCATACTTTAATTCATAATCAAGCATATTTAAAAAAAAACATACTTTAACAACTATTAAACATATTTTATTTATACAATCAGCATACTTTAGTAATGGTCGACTCAACTCACACCCATCTCACAAGTGACTTTGTCCATTTTTATTGAATACATTTTTGCTGATTCATTGAATTAATTATAGCACTATTGTTTAAATGATGTTATATGCGCTTTTTTTTCCATTAGTTTAGTTTATTTATAGCATAATTTTTTTTAAAATTAAAAAAAAACTCTATGTTAAACAAAAAATATTTATCTTAAATTAATCCCCATTTATTTTTCTTATAAAAAAGACAATCACTACGTTGGGCCTGTCTTATTTTCTAAATTCATGGAACCAGAGCCCATTTTACATTTGGGCCAAATTTCTGGATTCGGATCCAAATTAGTCCAATTCAACCCTGCTAATTAACGTATATATTTTTTAAATTTTGGAAAACGTGAAAGGGCACTCTTCATTCCTTCCTGTTCTTTCCGGATTCTTCCTCTCGCACACGAACTGCGTTCCTTCATCGTGATACCTTTCCGGCATCGGATTTCTTTGGAGGTTTAGGGTTTAGGGCAGTTCCGTCTTGTTTCTTCAGTCTTCCGGCGTCAGATTTCTAAGGTTCTCGTATTCCCTTCGCATGCAGTTTCGTGTTCATTTTTTTATATAATATTCTCTTATTCAATTGTAAAGTGGTATGGGTATTTTGTTAATGATTTTTTCTTCTTGTTTTTTGTATTTTTGTTTCTATTTCTTACTTGTTCTACAGGTGCGCATCCTCAATTTTCATTATTCCTGCTACTCATCGAAATTGGATCGTAATCTGTTTTGAAGATAAATGTAGTGGAACGTGTTTCTGTAATGTAATCCAACATATCAATGTGATTTCATTAGTTTTGGGTAATTTATTAGTTAATTTCAAACCTTCTTTACTTCTTGTGAAGTGCGATAGTGAAATTTTATGTTTATCTTTAATTCTAACCTGTAATTTGTTTACAACTCCGAATTGTTTAAGTTTTAATCGGAGAGTTTGTTGAATGATGTTGCTCAAAAATAATATGTTTGTGCTTTTATTTTTTAATTTATAATGCTATTGAAAGTGAAAATGGATTGTTTAAGGGTTAATATTCTTGATGTTAAATTAGAGTGAAATGCACAGTTTATATGATGCTGGTATCACACTGTCAATGACTAAATCATATCGCACTCTCTTATTTTTTTGTATTTTTGCACATTTTTCTGAGTGCTGTTCCTGCCTGATCTGATGCTTACTCAACACATTTGAATTTGATGTGGAAACTTATTTGGATGTTATGACTACTGGAGTCAATGGCTTATGAGTAATTTACTGTTTTGGCTCATCTTTTGATTTGTGAGTACCTGATTTATAAAAAAATATTTTGATTTGATTTTTTGAAATTTTTTTGGGAAATCATACCTTATATTATATGCAACTAGTTTATTTGTGTATTAATTTCTTTGATCTTGATTATAGGTTTTTGTGATAGTATTGTAATGGGTAGAAACAATGTGTTCTTTCAGGAGAAGGTCCCAGGCCTCATATATTACGTAGAAATAAAGTTCAAACCCGTTCAAAATTAGTTAACATTTTAAAAGAACAGATAATGGATAAAAAAGAAAACAGTGTGAGTGATAAAAAACTGATAAGGGAAAAAAGCAGACTACGGATCAGGGAAGTGATATTGTTGTCATCTCTGATGAATCTGCACAAAAAGTTATGGATTCTAATGCTGGAACTTCTGTAAAAGTCTATGGAAGAAGAAATAAAAGAAGTAAAACTTCTGTCTCTGAAACTTCCATTCATGAAACTTCTAAGAATAAGACTGTCAGGAGTGCAGTGAAAAGCAAGAAAACAAGAACTGCAAATTTGAGAAATATAAGGTATCATTTTTTGTGTTTAGATGTATTTATTGTTCTTGTTCTCTTGTATTTATGTTTTATTTCATTTTGAAATTGTAGTAAAATTCCCAAGAACAAGCCTGATGGAAGTGCTGAGAAAATCAAGAAAACAACTCATAATATGAGAAATAGAGGGTATTGATTTTGTGTTTCTAGTTTCGAAGGTTACTCTTTTCTATATATGAGGTTAATCTGCATGATGATTTAGGTTAATCTATATATTTTGATTCATTTTATGATGTGTGATATATGAGGTTACTCTGCATAAATTTTAGTTTATTCTTTCTAGTTAATTAGGTTACTTTCTTTGCCTTCTTTTAGTTATACAAAGATGATCTTCTAAGTGTATTGATTTAAGAAATGTGACAATTTATTTCATCATCAAGATACTAGTCTTGAGTGTTGAAACTATCATAATTCATTGCTTAGATTTCCATGTGATCTTCTAAGATTGTCATGCGTTTATGTTGATACATATAATCAATCCATTCACTATAAAGGAGCTTTTGGCAATCTATTGAATCGCAAGTGTAAGAGATGTGACATTTTGCTGTTGTGTATGCACTGTGATGTTTGGTCCATAAATTGTTGGGTACTTATTTATATTAGCTTGGTTTTTATTTACTAATTTGGTTTACTATAACATACTATTTCAATTACTCTTGTTGTTGAATTGGGTTACTACGTACCAAGTTTTAGTTGACTATTTAGAATCTTTATTTGTTTTCATTTGTCTATATTTTGTGATGTTTGGTCAACAACTTTTAGGTTTCACTTTTCTATTAATTTTTTGTGAAAATAAATAGATAGATTTGTAATTATTTTGTATCAAATTTGTTTGATGTGAAATTCTTTTTTCTTAAATTATGTTGTATTATTTCTTGTAGTCTTGTTGATGATGATAGCGACTTTGTGTCTGATGAGAGTCCTCCAAGGTATGTAAATTTTAATACATTGTAAGAAAAAACATTTATGTAATATTTTTTTTATTTTTTATTTTTAGTTATATTTATATTACAGACAAGCTACTAAGAAGCATGTTACTGAGAAACCTGTTATTAAGAAGCCTGTTACAAAAAAACCTACTACTAAGAAACCCAATAACAGGTATTACATATGTGTTCATAGGTGACTTTTATGTTAGTTACTATGAACATTATTAATCATTACATTTTTTTATTGCAGTGATAAGAAAGAAAAAAAGAGAATTGATTACAGATAGAGATGTTAATACGGTCCGAGACCGTAGGTCCGGCCTTTTTAACTCGAAAAAATATAGGTTTAGATTTGTATAAGTAGTGACTTATTTAAATCAGGTCCTTTCTGACCCGAACCGATTAGCAATCGAAAGTTAATAGGGCTGGACCGATTAGCCCGATTAAATTTTTATAATAAAAAATTAATTAATAATATACTTAAATTATTAAAATTAATAATAATTTTTTATGTTAACAAATAATTTCTATTGATAATTATATCTAATAGTAATTTAAGACCCTCTAACTTACTATATTTTTGTTGGTTTGTAATTTTAAAATAAAATAGTTTAAGAATAAAGTATGTGAGACATTTAAAAAAGTAATATTGAAAATAAACTATCTTAATTTACAAATAATATTAACGTATTTGGAATTCTAAAATTCTTTTTTATTTTTTACGTATAAACTTATAAATTTATAGTTCATTATTAATGTTAGAACAACATTTGATGTATTTTTAATGTTTAATTATGTTTCAAATTAAATTAATATTTATTTATTTTTTATTCACCGACCCTTTAGTGGCCCGTTTAACCTGAGGCCAGCAAGGGTTAGGGTAAGGTTCGCATAAATGACGGTCCGTTTAACATGGACCACTTAACCCGTGGCCCGTTTAGCCTGTAGCCCTATAGGTCTGGCTCTGCAGGTTCAGGTTCAGCCCGTTTAACATCCCTAATTATAGACTAGAGGAAAAATAATTTTCATTCATTTATTTTTTTTATAATTTCTTTGTTTTGTGTCATATGATTTATTATGTTTATATTTTTTTGTCCAGTGGTTTACTTAGCCATTGCAGGCTTAATGGCCTTAATAATATTGTGCAAAAATTCAATGAATAATAGAAGTCTATTGTCAGAGAACTTGGATTTGGT
The DNA here is from genome assembly GCA_023678885.1 of Pogostemon cablin. Classification (NCBI taxonomy): domain Eukaryota; kingdom Viridiplantae; phylum Streptophyta; class Magnoliopsida; order Lamiales; family Lamiaceae; genus Pogostemon; species Pogostemon cablin. The sequence goes on along the minus strand of CM042965.1, from coordinate 15,255,124 downwards.
ACCTTGTTGGAGTTACAAGTTGATAAATGCATTAATGTAGATCTCATGGCATGGTTGATTCATAACTTCAACAGTGGGAATAAGATGTTAACCGTGGATAATTATTAGAGTTTTTGTGTTACTTCAGACGATGTTTATGATATTTTTATGTTGTCAAGGAACCAGGGTATTGATGTGATAATGTTTACAAGTCATGAAGGGTCAGAGTTTTTCAATTTCATTAAAGATGAATATGATATAAAGGCCAAAATGCATTGTGGCTATTTGGGTGATCTTCTTTTGAATAAGTTTGAGGATGGAGGTGTGGGTTTTAAAAGGATATTTATGTTATATGATGTAAGTTCATTTCTTGTACCTGATGTGAATGGATCTGTGAATGGGTATGTGAGTATGATTCCCAAACTTGATTGGTGCAAGTTTGTTTTGGATTAGTTGTGCTCTGCTATTTTCAAGTTTAAGCTAAGATCGAGTACACGCATTGGGGGATGTATTCTTTTATTGTAAATCATATATTTTCATCATATGATTTGGAGGGGAATACCAGAACCCGTATCCATGCCTCTTATACTGCATTGGACAGATATTAAACTGACTTCAAGGAAGAATGAAGAACTGAAAGCCGGAAAATTTAGTCTGGAAAAATTGAGTGATAGATATCCTCTATGTGAAAATGGAGTTGTCAAATCTGTCGACCTTACTAGTTTAGATGTGTTATAGATGACGCACAGACTAAGGTATTATATAATACATTTCTTTAAATAGTTTTATATAGGGTACTCTTATATATTAATACGATTACTCCTCTATATGTCTTGGGTTACTATTTTAAATTTAAACTTAACTTTATGGGAATATAGAATTAATCTGTTGGTTTTGTTTTTCTTTTCCAGAAAATAGGCAGTTTTTTGCATAGCTTTAAGCGTGATATAGATAGTTTCTTGAAGAAATATCAATCAAAGCTTGTTAAACTTTCTGAACTTGCTCAAAAGATTAAGGATAATCAGAGTTCCACTCCTGAGGAATCTGATTCCCAGAAGTTCTTTGGTAATGAAAAGGTGTTGAAATACATTGATGATATTGTGAAGCACTTCAAAGCAACCAAAAAGCTAGCTGCAGAAATGTCGAGTTATAAGTTTACCCCTTCTAATCCAGAGGAAGATTATTTTGATGCTGGAAAATAGTATTTTAACTCTGAAGATGTTGAATTGGATGAAGATCATGATGTTGAGGATGTGTCTCCTCAAGAATTAAGTGAAGCAAGAGATTAAGTTTAAAGAAGAAGACCTCAGGGATATTCAACTAACAATCTGGACAACATGATTGAAGATGTTGGTTATGTTTTGAAATTCATCACCCAACACAAAAAGGTTTTTGAAATTATGGAGAAGGAGTTTAAGGAGGTTTTAGACTATATTTTCTATGATACTGAAGTTTCAAGGGATCAGTAAGTGCACTTTTTCTTTTAAATATCTTTTTCTAAATATAATTTTGTATATTTATTAATATTTGTTTATGTTTTATAATTCAATCAGGAAGCATTATTATCGAAGGGGGTTGTTCCATTTTATCCAACAAGATGACATTCTTTCGATGAAATGCAATTGCCAAATATATGATACGATCTTTTTCGCTTGGATTCTCAAGGTGAACGCTGATTCAGGTCATGATGGGCACAGACAGAGATTTGTTTTTAATATTGATCATAGTGTAAGTACTTCTTATATTATTTTTAATTGTTTAAACTTTTTAAATAAATCTAATGCAGTTTATTTATATATTCTTAATTTTTTGTAGTATTTGCTTCAAGAAACATTTCAATCAGATGTTCCTACAGCCAATTACAAGAATTTTAAAATATGTTGGGATTTATGGCTGGAATCTTTCAAAGACATGTTATTAAGTGCTGAATTGGTATGATATATTCTTATTTTAAATATCTGATATTCTTTTTGACTGATGCGGTTACTCTTTAAATAATCATGTGGTTACTCTTTAGAGTTAATTTAGTTACTTATTTCGCAGCAGAACTTTTGGTTTCTTATTATTAATAGGATTACTCTTTATATTTGTTGAAGTTTTACAATATTTATTTAATAAAATTGCTTAACATTTTTCAATGTTATTTTTATATAGATTTTTTTGCCAATGTGTTTGGAGAACTACTTCAATGTTGTAGTCATCAATCTGGTGGACTCCAAGATTCAATACTTGGACAATAAGAAGTGGTATGATCCCAAAAAATAATACTATTATGAATCAGCACGTTTCTTGGTAATATAAAATTGATCTTTTTTTCTTTAAATTTAACATTTTAAAGTTTTTTATTTTTATTTCTTTTATTTATTTAGGTCCAAATGATTATGTGGTATTTGACTGATATAAATCATCCAAAAGCTCCTGAAATGGTTAAATATGTAGATGAGTCAATCTCTTTTAAATGGACTACATCAAGGGTAGATAATGATTGTGGTGTTTATGCTATGCATCATATCAAGTACTTTGATGGATATCCTTATACAGACCCGGATTTGAACAAGGTATATTTTTTCAGTATATAGTTCCCTTCATTATTTATGAGCACTTTCAATATATATGAAGGTTTAAATACTTACTAATTATTAAATAATTTATTATAATAAGTTTTGTTCCAATGTAGAAACAACATAAATGGTTTGTTAAAACTGTTATCCAGAAACTAATTTAGGTTACTCTTTTACATTTAATTGGATTACTCTTTTTGACAACCTAGGTCACTCTTTAATAATATGCTGCTCTTTATTTGAATTCTTTAACTTTATTGGTTTCTGTTTCTTTCTTAATGTTTTCCACGACATTGTCATATTTTCATTTGACAAAGATGTGGACTTTTTAATAACCTATACATATCATGGGCCTTGAAAATTACATATTCCATCTTCAATTATTGCATTTTGATAATTACATCTTAATTGTATCATTTGAACTTTGATAATTTCATCTCAAGTGATTGATCATTTTGTTTATTCCATCCTCTATTTTGTAGGCTGACATAAGGTTGAGGTTGCGGGGTGAAATTTGTGTAAGTATAGTATTATCAAACTTTAATGAGTTGAGGGATTTTATCATTATTGAAATAAAAAAAATTCTACAAGAAAAAGTCAGATCTGATCAAGAACATCTCTGAACGTAAGAAGGAAGACTTAATGCAGAGGAAATTGGAGAAGAAGATGTTGGCTGGCGAAAAGTTGAAGAGTCTAAATGAACATGCATTAGGAAAGAGGAAAAGGATTCCTAGAAAACTTTTTATTTAATAATAGTTAATTGGATTTGATTCAGATTATGAAAGTCATATTTGTGTTAACTGATATATTGGTACTCGAAGTACTGTTCTCAAGTAAATGAATTTTGATTACTGTTAGATACACTATTTGAACATTACTAGAAGTAATTTCATTTTTGATTCACTGATTTGTGAATTGTAGAATTACTGTTTGATCTTTGATTTTATAAAATTAGTCTTTGTATTTTGAAATTCGTGTTTGATTTATGAGAAATTAAAATGTTTTCTCATTTGGATTATTATATATTGTTGCAGATATTGGTAACTTATTTGATAGCTTATATTGTAATAAACTGATTCTAATAGGTGTTGCTATGTGATATGACATAATTAATTACATTTATTAAATCCCCAGATGTTGCATAGTTTTATCAAGGTATGAAAAGTGATCCAATAAATATTTATCTGATTTGTTATATAATTAGATTAGTCTTTTGTATTATTATATTGTACTGAATTCTTTCTTATTACCAATTCTATTTATTTAAACCAATTGTTGATCAGGAATAGTGGTATTAATTGCATCCGATCTGAAGGTAAATTTAAGTTACTCTTTCGAATTATTCAGATTACTTTTTTTTAATTAATTAGGTCACTCTTTTGAGAAATGACACAAACTATAGTACTAGATATATGAAAAAAGTACAAGAGTTTATCCCTACTACAGAAATCACAGAAATCATATAAATCTTCAATACCCATGTGAAATGCTTATACTCAAATACTTAAAATAATGATCAAGTGTTTATTTATTTTGAACATTACAAAAGAATACTAAATCAAATATATATTTTCAATTTTCATTCCATCTGTGCTACTCTTGTTTTGCGCTTTTGATCTTTCTAGACCACTCTTTATTCTCTTCTTTCTTCCTTTTGTCTTTGCACGTGATCCAAAATATTTCTGGTTGATGTACATTGTGATGTATCTTCATCTTCTTCATGAATCCTTACTAGAGTTTTCATTTTCTTCAAATCTCTTGTATAAGACTCTTCAATTGCCTCTCTTGCTTGTTAATTATCTTCACATAACAAAACTAATGTATAATACTTTCAAGTCATTTGATGTCTCCATGGTATAGCTATATCTTTGTCCTTTACTAGAAGTTCCTTTTGAATTCTATTTCGCACTTCAGATTTTACAAGCTTTGTCCATCTTTTCATTATATAAGGTTCGAAAATTAGCTTCACTGAATTTATGAGTAGAACACGCAAACTATGGTGGCACAAGACACCTGTTTCTTCAAATTTCATGTAGCTGCACTGTATTAACTGCAATTGACTATCAAAGACAACTCTCAACGGCTTACTGTCCTCAAGCTCGCCAACATCATAAGCTATAGTGTAGTCTTGAATTGCACAAACTGTAGTGCTAACATTTACACATTTTAAGAACCCCTTCTCAAATTCTCTAAAAACTGAACAGGTGTACACTTCTACAGCATGTTTAATCAATCTTTTTTTTTCCAAGAAAATATGAGGTTCTATTCTTGAACCATTAAATTCATCCAATATTTCATTATTTCTCCAAGTCTTGACTACATCCTTAAAGATCCTGTAAAATTCTGTCAAGATTGTGTCTTTTCTTGTATTTAATCCTATTGCATTATTTGTACTCTCACTTCTTTGAGATGACAAAATACCAGCAGAGAAGTACTTTTTATTCAATGTCATGCACCACTTATCCTTCACACCATATATTTTCATTAACCATGTGTTAGTTTGTAAACTATACTTTTGGAGCATACTATCCCAGCACAATTCAAAATCTCTCTCATCAACACATCATGACAAACATCTACTAAAACTTTCTAGAAAATCATGGTTACCTTTAAGTTTACCAAATTTATCCATTGCCTTTGAAAATATATGCCACAAATATAATCTGTGTCTGATTTCAGGAAATATCTGCAACAACAAAAATATTAGGGTTACACTTTTCAGCAGCGTAGATTATTCTATAGTGTAATGAAGACTGGTATTGCCGAAGCAATTGCATGGTCCTGATCAGTGAACATTGTTACAGGATATTTACCTTCCGTTGATTTTCTGAATTCTGTAAATAGCCATTCAAAAGTTTCTGTCCTCTCATCTGATATAAAAGCACACTCAACCATGACATTTTGCCTGTGATTGTTCATTCTCACAAAAGGTCCACATATTAGATCATATTTATTAGTTGTATATGTTGTATCAAAAACAACCACATCTCCATATAAAAAGTAATCTTCATTCATTAGGGAGTCTCTCAAAAAAATGCAAGCCAATCTTGATTGTTCATCTAGTTGAAAACTATAAAAAAAGTTTGGATCTTGAGAATTTTCCTCTTTCAGTTTGTTGAGCAATGTTTGTGCATCTCCTCCATCAATAATCTTTTTTTTCAATGCATCAACAAGGTTTGTGTGGTCTTTCATGGTATGACCTATTTTATCATGACCACATACTTTATTTACCATGTAGTGATAAGATCCTGCTGCTCCCATTCCCGAATCAACAACATGCTCAATCACTACTACAGTTTCAGTAGTTATTTATCTTTCCGAATGGTGTAAGTGACCCCATTACTATCTTGTTAACTCATGATTGTGTTCAGTGTTGTGTTTAATAACTACACAACCTCCCAATTCATTTATTTTCACTAACATTGATTCCTTGCAATCTGTTCTTGTAATACTAACTCCATATTTTTTTTGTTTCCTTTTGTGGTCTTAATCCTTCACATGAGTACAAATAATCCTTTTCTATTGGATATCCTTTGGTGGAATAACTTGTAGTTCTTTTACGTGTACTAAATCCAACTAATCTAGCATGCTCACGATACAAATCATAAATCTCATCCATTATATCTCTAGTCATCCCAAGTAGACATCCATTTATTTCCTCATGTTCTGCATGATTAATTTTTCAGATTGAGTGAATGCTATTGTAATAAGTAATTTCAGATATAAGAAAATAAGAAATAAAATAAATGATTTGTCCTAACAATTAATTAGAAACAGTTGTTTTTAAATGTATGCACTCTGTAGGCTAATTCAGGTTACTCTTTCCAATTAGTTGGATTACTCTCTTTGACTACCTAGGTCACTCTTTTCTTTAATGACGAAAACTAGGTTCCGGATACACACACATACACACACACACACACACACACACACACACACACACACACATATATATATATATATATATATATATATATATAAGAACAACAATCCTTGAAATGTACCCATATTTATTATGTACTCTAAAATTTTCACCTTTTCATGGTCTTGTAGTTCCTTATTTTTATCTTCAATAGAAGTACAGATAAATCTTCTATAGTTTGGCCAACAGGGCTTTGGGCAGTACAAGGAAGAAGCAAAACAAGTGCCACAATCAAGCAAAGTTGCAAGGAACACATTTTGTTGTATCAAAGAGGCAAACTCTATCCTTGAAATGTACCCATATTTATTGTGTGTCCAAGGTTTGAAAAATCAAATCAACAAATTCAACAGAAAAATGAGACATAAGGTTGATTTTAACATTTAATTGCATATGTCAATCACAGTCCTATATTGTAACATTGGAAATTTTTGAGAATTTTCCTCATTTATAAAATACATATATAAGTATATGCAGTAGAAATGACATTTTGCTAGTAGGGAGGAGTGTATTTAAGGATTTTGACATTCTAGACATTGTTAACCTCCAAGCATTTAACCTCATATTCCCTAATAATTTTCTACATCTAATTCTCAACTCAATCATGATTTCTAATGTTTAATTTTAATCTTTTGAAGAAGAAATTCAATCATGTAAAAAGGAATAATACCAGTTCAACTTTGTTTAAGCAATGCAATAGAGAAAAAAACTTTTTTTCCACCTTTTTAACTGCCCCTATGTGTAAAATAAATATTTCAGTCATACAATGTTGTCTATATACGGTATTACTTAGTAATAAATTATACTAACAGTTATACTCTAGAAATCTCAATTGGGGATATACAATACTGCACAACTACTAGACATATTTATCGAAGTTAAAATTGCAGAAAATATCAAGATATCGAAAACACATTAATATCTAATAACAGAAAATTATCAGGAAATGGAGAATGTGTTTGGATTATCAGGAAATGGAGAAATGGAGTACACTATTTTTTAAAAATTTCTTACCTTCATTCGAAGCATTGTTATTGTCTACAAATACTTTTTCTTCAATCACTCCTACGAATTTAAGAAAGATGATGAAGAAATTAACAAAATCTAACATTCAACCTCTTAGAAATTAACGAAAACTAACAGAAATTGAAGGAAATTTAACCTGAATTGAATTCAGTTTCTTCTGGTAGGTTCTCCATTTGCAAATTCTCTTCAACCACAAATCAGATTAAGAGTATGCTTGACTGCATGACATTCATACAAATTTTCTTCATTTTTGTAGAATACTCTCAATCAATAATCTATGGCTCAATAATTGTAGAGATTTTGTAGAGATTCAGCTTCAGACTTCAGATTCAGCTTCACGCAAGATTCCTTCGATTTTTGCCCACTGTGAGTTTTGGATCCATATTCAACCCGCGTATTATATATTCTGTGTATGTAGGATCCGATTCCATGAATATTTCATGGGACCGGTGGTAACCTAGTTGCTCTAAAAAATATTAATGAAGGAGGAGGAATTAATTAAGAAGAGTGGGGACCACAGGTTCCACCAATTCATTTTGCGGGACTGGTTCCACCCAAGTCCTATTCTTAATTGAAGTAATCCTAAATCTAGAAATATATTCCCAGAAATGCATCGTTCCTTACACCCATATCTTCACATTCTTACAAGTTTAACTTCTTCTTCTTCTCTAATTAATTTTGATTGCAAATTAACTGTTATCTCCTTCAATTAATCTCATACTTCACATTTATGATTCTTATATCATCTCTTAAAATTATCGCCCAAAATGATATATTGATTTTTGGATGGGCATGTTCCCAACCCAGGGATGTTGACAATGGCATACGATTGTGGTCGGCGTATGCTCACTATCTTATTTGGTAGAGTATTAGTAAATTTTGGGGTATATTTAGAAATATAGGATGAGATGTAATATTTATTAGAAGGGTATTTTAGTCATATTAATTAAGAATATACTCTCTCTCTGTCCCATAAATAAATTCACACTTTCTATTTTTGTTCGTTCCATAAACAAGTTCATACCCTCCAAAATAAAAAATACACAAAAATCAATAACCCCACTACACACTTTAATTTTAAAATTACCACCTTTTTACAACCCACATAACTTAATTTATAATTTATTTATTATCTAAAAATACCAAACTATCCCTAAAAGTAAAATAAAAGGCAACTTTTTCTTAAACCTCTTATCTACAGTAATCGTGAACTTCTCTTTGAGATGGAGGGAATAATAGATTAATTTTTTTGGTATATTTAGCAATTTCGAATGTGTGAATAGCATATCCATTATTTAAATTCAGCCATTTAAACTGCTGCGCATTGAAAAAGAAAAACCCCATATTCCCAACCTCATATTCTCTGACTTTACTATATTTCTTCACCACATATCCATCATTGTGAGATATCGCACCGTATTACTGCACAAACATAAATATACCTATGAGATACAAACATAAAAAATATAGCAACTAACTACATAATATAGCAACTATATATATATATATATATATATATATATATATATAGTTAGTAGCTATAGATGGTGATATTCTAATATTACTCCTTCTGCACGTAATATTTATGCATCAAGCACATTTACGCTGCACACAACCATTTATGTTATATATAAAAAAAACTTAGGTACAACAAATATTATGTGAATCGTAAAAGTTAAATGCAGTAAATAGTATTATATGCAGCAAAAATATAATAAATAATATGTAATACCCAAACTTTTCACTACTCATGTGCAAATATAATTTAATTTGTGTTTCGTGTATTTTTATAATTATGTTATAATTATATGATAAGTATGTGGTGATTGTTTCTGCGTTTTATTCGTCTTTGTATTTTTATGGTGACAATATGTGAATGTATATGTAGCTAAATATTTGCGCTCATTAATTTGAACATATAATTAAATTATTTTATGTGTATAAATATATTATTTTTTAGTCGTTAAGTATTGCATGTGTTCTCGTAAGAATAATAATAGTGGTAAGAAAATATACACATATGTTTATTAATTTATAAATGTATTATATTTTAGTTATTGAGTATTACACGTTACCTATAATAATGAATAACTATAATAAATGGATAAAATTAGATGATGTCTATCTATAACAAATGAATAAGGTTTGATGATACCTATCCATAATCAATGAATGACGTTTATCTATAATAATAATAATATATTATAATATATTTATATAATATTTATAATATATAAAAAAACTATTGGTTGGGGGTGCGGTGACAACACAAACTTACCCCCTCACAAGTATATAAATGGGTGTGGAGAGGTGATTACATCCGCTAGAAGTGAATCGCCAGGAGGAGGAGGAAGGAAAAAAAATGGAGAGAGAAAGAGGGGAAGGAAGAAAGAGAGATGGAGGTAGCGTACCGGAACGGGAAGGAAAAGAGTAGTTATGTCATTCACGAGGTCTATAATATTACAATTGTCGAACTTCAGGTAAATAGAAGTCCAACTACAATGCATAAACATGTTATTTTGAGAATTACTTGTGATTAATTTGTAATATAAGTTGTGATTTATGTAATTTGAGGTAAATAGAAATCCACATGCAACTATTATATATAAATAAATTATTATATAAATTATTTGTGATTAACTTGTGATAATTATTTTATCAATTATTTATGATTTGTGTGTGTCACAAGTTGCAAATATGTGTTATTTGAGATAAGATCGTTGTCCTAAATATGTAGATATGTATGATCAGAAACTGTTCAATATAGATTTGTGTGATGTGAGAAGATATCGTTATTTATAAGGATATGTGTGATTTGAGGTGGAGTTGTTATTCTAAAAGTGGATATGTGTGATCATAAATTAAATTGTTATTTTATTTAAATGTTGTTACTGATGTCGTAAATGATTTGTGATGTATATTTAATTATGCGGCATCCATCAACCAGCACTCATCTGGTTGCGGTAAAACAAGGCACCTAGGCGGCGATGTGTGTTGTTTCTTGGTAGAATAGGGTGGACTAGACCACAGCGTGCCCGGACTCGCCCTTTCGCAGGCCCTGTGTCGACACTCGTGTCAAGCTTCGTCCAATTTTCTTCAAAATTTCTTTTAGCCCATTCTCATTCTTTTTAACTCCGAATTGAGCGTCGTTTTCTCCCACATCTTCCTCTTCACTTGTAGAATTCATTTTATAAAAATGGTCATTTTTTTACAAAAATAAAATAAAATAAAAAATATTTTTTTAAATAACCAAGCACTTAGTAATTTTCATGAAAATCATACTTTATTATTGAAATAAAACCACATAAATCCAAATAAATTAATGAAATTAAGCTAAAAAAATTATGTGAATTTCACGTCGATCACACCCCTCAACCTTAAAATATTGCTCGCTTTCAAGAAAAAAAAGAAGAAAAAAAATTGAAGGGAAATTCGCCTGGAATAAAATCAAATTTTCAAAAGAATTGAATTTTTTTAAGACTACTTCACTTCAATCCAATAAAATTAAATTTGGTACGAAACTCTGCACGCCAAATTTGCCAAAAAGTAAAAATAGGTAGTTAACCAACGCACTAATGCATCTAAAATTAAGTTGCATGTAAAATTCCACCCAATGTTTTGTTTTATTTATTTAGATGGTGTGTTATTGTGCAGTGAAATCCCACAAATCCAATTGAGTCAACCGAACAAGTGGAGAAGTAAATTAGGTGCCAAGTGTTTGCGTTTGTATACGTGTTGGTAGAGGGGATGCAAGTGTACGTACTAATTGAATTAAGAGGCAAGTTGCACTTTAGCATATTACTTTGAAGTGGTGAACACATGATTTACGTACACTTCAGCTGACCGCACTTTATTCCATTTGGAATTCCTCTAAAACAATGCTACCCCCTCCGTCCCTTCAGTTTGATTGCACTTGTGTATACTCCCTTCTTCTCATACACTTATTTTTTATTATCTTACAAAAATTTTGTACATTTCCAAAAAAAGAAAAAATAAAAAACAATCACCCTTCCTCATTCACTTTATTTACAAAAAAATCATCTCTACCTAACATACTTTATAATTTATTTATTACAAAAAATATCATTATACCCCTAAAAGTTGTCTCGTTTTTAATCTCCGTGCCGGAATTGGGGTGCAATCTTTTGTGGGACGGGGGAGTATATTTATCAACGTTCTATTAATAATAAAAATAAATTATATAATTTAATTATCAATTTCAACATTTTTTACACTTTATTTATTATTTTTAATAATTTTATTTACTTTTTTTTAAAATTACCAATTCACTCATATTTTTTCTTACATTATATATTAAAAAAAACAATATACTCTCTCTCTCTTTGTCCCATGCAAGGAGTTGTTTTAGTTTTTTATATGTCGATTAAAGAATATTATTATTTAATATGTAGTGGGTAGTTATATTAGTGGGAGAGTGGACCCAATATTTTAATTGTATTAATGGGTGTGTATGTGTCTTATGTATGTAAAAAATAAAAGTGAACTCTTTAAGTGAGACGCCCAAAATGGCAAAAAAAATGACTCTTTGAGTGGAATGGAGGGAGTATTTAATTTCGGTTTCCGTAGAAACTAGCATTATTACGTGGGATTATCTACTCTTTTTTTCACTAAAAAGAATATTCAACCTTAAGTATTAAGGAATTTATCGTAGTATCTAGCAAGTGTGACCAAGTTAAATATCAAACCCACATAATAGTATTAGAGTGACAAATAAATCTTATTTATAACTATTCCTATTTAAAACAAACTCAATTTATAAGAATTAATTATTAACCAAGAAATTGAAAATAATAAATAATTAAAATTTAATGGCAAGAAAACAATTAAATATTCTAAGATAACAGACTAGTAATAATAAGGCAATTCAGTTTAATCATGCTAATTTATTTCTTAAACCCAGAATTATATTCATATGACACTTTACATAAGCATGTCAAATCACTTTGATCAAATAAGATTGGACAGTCCTAAAGAATAGAAAATCCAAAGATCTAATTAAATTTCACTATTTACTTTTTAAATACTTCACATAAAATTTCAATTAAGTCTAGAGCATCTCTTTCTAGGTTTTACAAAATTAATTATATATCTCCTAATCAAATACTGAATAATGATGTTTTAGCAATACTCTCTCCGTCTCGTGTTAAGGTTTACGTTTTCCATTTTGCTTTGTCTCAAATTAAGGTTTATATTTTCTTTTATGTCTAGTGGAACCCACACATAATAATTATTTATTTCACATAGAACCCATACACAACACTAATACAACTACCTACAGCATATTAAATATTATATTTCTCAACCCAATATCTATTAAAATATTATATCTCATAATCTCTAAAAAAAAACAAAAGCAAACATTAACGTTGACGTGGGACAGAGATATTGAATATCTCAGAGATATTGAATGTCTAATAACTAAAGACTATATGGATTAATCTCCTTCAATTATCACGGAAAATAAATATAATCATGCACACATTTTAATTTCAATTATATAGAAATTCAAGCTATCGTCATGCAAATATAATAAGAAATAAGAATTAAGAAACAAAATCATAAACGTCTAAAAATATAAACTTCAATATAAGAATAAATAATCTGCAGAATAATAAATCCAGAATCTAATAAATCAAACATGAATTAAACCTTCAAAACCCTAACACTATCAAAATTATACTTTGCTCATGGTGTTACAAGCAACAACCATGTTTATGAAAGAAGACTTATCCGTAAGTCTAAAATCTAAAAATAATAAAGTAAAGAGAAGAAAAATCCTAGAAGCATGATTCTCCATCTTCAACCTCGTCCTCTCCAGAATTCCCATCTCCAATTTAGAAGATGAACACTCTAGTGAATCCTCTCCGAATGGATGACAGATGATGGAAAAAAGTGGCGAAAGTGGTGGTGAAATATAGTGCCGAGAGCTTGTACAAAAGCTTTTAAATTGTGTAGGGTAAGACTTCTTTTATAAACGGAAACGATCACGTACGAATTTATAGGAAAGAAATTGGATTTGACCATAAAAATACTACAGATAATGACATTAGGGATATTGTATGTTACCATGCCATATGGCACGGTGGGTACTGTGCAGCAGAGGGGTTAATACGGAGGCATGCCACTTGAGCACGTAGGTGGGTGTACAGAATAATTTGCCTTTAAATTATTATTTTTAAGATATGTTTGTTTGAGACTTAAGAAGGTTTAGAAACCATAAATAATAATAATAATCCATATATGTTTTGTATTTTGTTACGATGAGTTTAAAATTTGTGACAAATTAATGTGTAACTTGTAGGTGCTAATAAATGTAAGAGCGTACTAATTGATTATGAAAATGCATCAAAAGTGGGCAGGGTTTAGATAAAAGATTTCTAAGTGTATACAAATGTGATTTTTAAAACCTAAACGCAACTTTTGAAAATAAAAAAATTAATTTATAAAACCCAAAACAAAAGATCCTTAAAATTAGAACTAAGCGTACGAATAAATATTAAATCATAGACATAAAGTAATCAATGAGCCATAGTGAACCATAATATTTCAAATCCGTGTAAAACATGTCACATATTATAGGAATAAAATATGGGTATGTCTCTTGTATCCCAAAGTGAACAAGATGTGTAAAGGTAGAACATTTTGTTTTTAAGAGTATACACTTTAATTAATAACGGTATAACATTTTGTTCTAAAGGGTATACACTTTCATTAAAAAAAATTTCAAGAAATAAATGTTACACATCCTTATACTAAAGAGTAGTATATCATTTAATATTAAAGGGTATCTGAACGCACGGTGTTTTCGGGGCACACAAATTTTATTCATAAAATATTACAAGAATCTACCTAAAATAAAAAGAGTGAGGGTCTTGTGTGTCAGAACACACGGATCTAATTATGTACGCCCAAATCGACCCATAAAAAAATGGGTCATATATAAATTAAAAAGAAAAAGTGAGGCTTGCGTGCGCCTGGGCGCACGGGAACACATTCCATGCGCCTTTAGAAATTTAGTATTATGTGTAAGGGTACATTGTTTTGGTCTAAAGGGTATACACTTTAATTAATAAAATGTAAATCATTTTGTTCTAAAGGGTATACACTTTTCATTAATATTTTTTTCTTTGGAAAATAAAGGGTACACATTTTTATACTAAAGGGTATACAATTTAACACAAAATTCTAAAGGCGCACGGAATGTGGTCCGTGCGCCCAGGTGCACAGGAGTTTTTGCCAAAAAGAAAATTTCAAAACACATTCTTCACCTTCTATTGTGTGATTTTAGTGTTGCGATAATTTGGGCGTGTTGCAATAATTTTGGCAAGTTCATCATGCAATTTCAGCAATATCTGAAGTGTGGAAGACAGAGTGCAGAGGACGGCAATCAATTTGGGTGATTCTTCATTCAAGTGCGTGATATTCTAAGAATTATAACTTGGCCGACCAACATTGAATTCAGTTCGTGAATTGATCAGGTATGGAATTGTGAAATCCTATTGTGATTTACTAATTGTTCTGTTCTAACTGTGAGATACTCTCCTGTTTCTTTCTCTCTATAATTCACTTCGCACATCAGACTCGGTTGCCTAATATTTCTTATTAGGCTATGAAAAAATATATGTAATCTGTTTGACGAAATGCCTCAACTTCTTAAGTATATATTGCATTATATCATTATATAATTTACTTGCTTATAAGTGCTTAGATACCAGATTGAAGAATGTCATGCTTGTTCTATTATCATGTTACATTGTGCATAGAAAATTGAATCATTTGTATTATGCAAGAAATTAATGAATACACTTCACCATTTATGTTTTATGTGGTTAAGATGGGCGCAAAAAGATTAGTTTTAAATGTATATCCTTGTTACATTTTTAGGCTTAACTAGAAACATCCTTAAATTTCTTGAGACTTGTTTTAAGTATTATCAGTAAGATTGCTTAGTTTTCAACTGAGGAATAACCCTGATTTAAGTTACATTGTGTTGCAATAATGATATTTTACTTTTACATATATGTTGTAGGGTGTATTGAAATGGAGGTTGTTTGAGATTAGCATGAGCATGAGCAGGTGCAAGTTAGGGTGTAAATATTTGAAGTGGAATCATTGAAGTTGAAGGTAGGTATTTTGGGAGATAAACCATGATTTATCATATACGACTTTCAATTTTTATGGTTTTAATCTATATATATACCCTTTGCACGTCGATAATGTATCCATGATGGTGGGGGGTTGAGGTGTGTGCTACTGATAAATGATGGAAGATGAGGTGCAAACTGAATAGTTGGTTTTAAATCCTCTGTGTGTTCTTTAATGTGTGGCATTGGTATTGTTATAATAAAAGGCCTAAAAAGACTCTTTTTATATTGACACTGCTATTTGATTTGATTTCAGTTGTGATATGAATCTGCTTATATGAGCCTAATCCTATTATCTTTTGTTTGTTGTGGAGATCATCTAATGATATATTTTGGGTTTTAGTAAAGTTATCAAATGTTGAATACAGTTAGCAATCGCCCTCTGATTTTAGTTTTAGTCTTGTTTGAACAAATTTGGTACTCTATTCCAAAATTTTGTAAGTCAATGGGTCTACTCTTGCTTGTGGGTCATTAAGAGTAAGACTATGTGGAAAAAGAAAAAAATACGTTCATATTTAGCATCAATTTACTGATAGCTTTGAATTGAATGAACTATAGTCGGAATGTACCCTTTACACGTCGATAATATACCCTTTACACGTCGATAATGTACCCTTTACTCATCCACAATATACCCTTTGTACCATGTCATTATAACTTTTATATTGAAACTCTTTAAACTACATACTCTTTACATGAAAATAATGTACCCTCTGCTCATAAAGAATGTACCCTTTACTCATCAATAATATACCCTTTGAAAATCCATACAATTCACATGAAAATAACATACCCTTTGCATGACAAAAATGTACCTATCAACAGTAGCTAATTTACCCTAGTTGTAATGACTGTACCTTCGAATTTAATATATGTTCTCTAATTAGTTGATTTTTTGTTTGATATGCAGATGAAACTAATCATATGCTTGTTGGTATTTGATCGTTTGGTTAACATGAACCGTTAGGGTTCCATATATTTTTAACAGTCAGCAAAAGCAAGAAAACAAGAAACGTATTACCTTTCACCAGGGTATGTTGGAGAAGATGAATTCTCGCCTGTAGCCTACGCAATCTCACCATTTTGGGCATAATTATCTCATCCGGTATAGGATTTGAGTGATCTATATGCGCCAAAATGATCCTCTCTTCTATGGCTTTCCGATAGTATACACACATTCTGTTCTGATGTCTGTACGATTTTATAAAAATCATAGAAGATGGCAGATAGTAGTAGCAAACAAACTTCCAGTCTTCTGCTATAATCCCAAGTCCAATCTCGACGTCGTGTGGGCAATGATCTTCGAGATCTTCTCAATCTCCTATTCCCTCACCCTCCTCACAGTGTTAGGCGTGATTAATCTTTTAGATTAGGGTTTTCGGACAATTGAGATGACTTATATATGGGCTACAACAGGGACCAGGAGGAGAAATTAGAGTTGGGCCTCCATTGGGCTTAAGTATCCAAGCTTAGCCCAAAGCTTATACTTAAGTCCAATAATAATAATATATTCCACTAAAATATTATTACTGCACTACCGTTCTAATTCCATAATTACGTTATGGGCTCCTTCTTATTATGAGCCCGTTAGTCTCCCCATATTTAAGATATTCAATGTCCATTAATTAATTAAGTTACTGACAACTCCATTAATTAATATCTCATCCAAGAGTAGTACCACTCAACCTCATTATCATGCGGGAATAAATCCACCTACAGGATTTACATGATAATCCTTATGAGCTCCTCAAGGGGACATCATCAACCTATAACGGACACGGATTCCTTCTGCAATCAACAACACACCATAGAAACAATACTATTTCCCAACTCACCGAGTTTGTTAATTTAATTACATGTAAATCTCACCCATTGATGAATCAAAGAAATACATAATGTCCTACGTGTCGAGATTATTGTATAGGGATTAAGAGCACGAACATCCATAATAACAGAGATCAAGTTCTTCTATAAGTCAGTATAAGTCGAACGATCTCAAGCGGTCCTGCTCAATACACACAAAGTACACTAATATGATTCTATAGCCAAGACAAGCTAATACCAAACCACACTACAACCATCCCGATAGAGAGTCCTCGTCTATCTCGGTTGTGAGCATCTGTTTATACTTTATAAGGAAACCGACAATATGATCTTTCGCGTGTTTTCGCACAACATATTATCTACAGTATAAAGTAAGTGGACTATTGCATCGTGCATATAAATAAATTATAAGACGCAATCATTTGATCATATGATTCTCATTTCAAATAAATTGTTAAACATTGTTCATACAAAAAGCTAGACTTTTAGTATATAATCCAACAATCTCCCACTTATACTAAAAGGCTATGCTGTTATATCTTCTGCCATACATCTGATTCCTACTCTCACTATACGACCATCAAAAGTTCTCGCCTTAAGGTCCTTGTAAATGAATTTACTAAGTTATCATTCGATGCAATCTAGATGACAACAACCTTCCCCTCATCATACGATTTCTCGTAATAGGTGGTACTCGCGCTCCATATGTTTAATTGCCTTATGGGCTCGTGATTCTTTCAAGTTTGCAACTGCACCATTATCATCAAAATAAATTATGATAACCTTGGACAAACTTAAAATCACTTCGAAGTCCACCATGAAGTTTCTAGAGTCATAAAGATACTTTGGCTACCTTATAGGCTCCAATTTATCATCTTTCCATGGTGGAGTCCGGAGTCCAAAATATATTTCTATATAACACTCCTCCATATTATGACTCAACTTCCTAAAATTAAACACATAACCTTTGAGGTGGATTTACTGTCGTCCCTATCTGATTTGAAAAATGTGAATCTATGTAACCCCTAAGAAGCAATGAATCTGTTTGGTAAGTCCACACATAATTTCTAGTCCTTTTCAGGTACTTCAAAATTATGTGCTACCACAGTTCAACATTCTTATTTGGATTATCTTGATACCCACTGTTCATGCCTTTGGCAAAACAGATCTCCATTCTCGCGCATAGCATTCCTTAGATTAAGCTTCCTTATTCTCCGAAGCATAAGGAACCTCTTTCATCACCTTTATCTTCTTTTTGTGTCTCAAGATACATTCCTTAGATAAATTCACATGCTAAAACAAATAAGAATTGTATCATCTCATGAAGCTTGAGACTAGCATAACATCCTTTCTTATGATCCGTATTACCGTGATCAAAAGGATATTTTTGCTTCTCTTAAGTCCTTCATCTCATAGCGCTTTACTAACCATACCCCCCATACGCCCGACAATACTCTTTCATTGTCTCTAATGAGCAAGATACTATCTACGTATAGTATAAGAAATATCACCACGTTTCCGTCACTCTTTTCAATACACAATACACATCCGCCCACTGAATAAATCCATATGCCTGGATTTCCTCATCAAAAAGGATGTTTCATGATCTTGAAACTTGCTTTAATCCATCGATGGATACTTTTAAGCTTACTATCATAATGTTTTTAGCCTTTTGCAATGAATCACTCTGGTTGCTTCACATAGATGTTTTCCTCAAGACTTCCAATCAGAAAAGCTGTCTTGACATCTATTTTCTATCCCTCATATTTCATATGAGTAGCAACAGATAAAAGAGTCCGGATCAACATAGGCATAGCTATCGGCGAACAGGTTTTCTCATAATCGAACCTTTTCTTTCTGATTATACCTTTTCGCAACAAGCTTTGCTTCCAAGATTTTCACCTTATCCTATGATCCTCTTTTATTTTACAGAGCCACTTCCAATGGCTTTCACACCATCCGTAGTTCTACAAGCAGCCAGATCTAATTTAGAATTCATCGATTCTATTTCAACATTCATTGCACTTTGCTAAGATTCCGTATTTCTATCTTATAGTACTTCATCGTATCCGTGGGTCCATTCCATGTTTACTAGGGACCAAGTCTCACGACTCTCCCAAAATATATTTCTTATAGGTTGTAGAACAACCCTCCCACTACGATAAGGCACTACACGCAATTATGTATCAGACGTGACACGTGTTGCAGTTTACCTTGTGGTATATCCACTTGTACACTTGGTACTAATACTTTGTGTTTTTCCTTTCACTTCCTTTAGAACAATTTATACATGGGTTTATGATTTAATACATAGTCCTTTTCCAAAATTCTAGTGTTTGTGTTAACAATCACCCTTCGATCTTTTGGACTAAATAAATCATCACCCTTCATTTTTCTAGGATATCCCACAAACAGACAAACGTTCATACGAATTACTATTTCTAGGGCATATCCATAAAATAAATTTAATAATTTCAAATAACTCATCATCTATCTAACTATTTCCATAAGAGTCTTTCTCTTATTAGGATTAGATGATGTGTTATTAATTACTATTTGTTGTATTCGTGGGATAAACATGATTTAAGAGTTCACAAATTGTGACCAACATACCACAACAGATTATATCTCCATCCTTCATTATAATGATCATGTAATTTAAATGAAATAGAGTATCTATCCGTAAATGCATAGAAACTGAAATGAAATTCTTTCTATGAAAAACGTACGTAAAGACAATTTCTCAAAACCAAACGTTTATTCATATCGTAAGATAAATAAACAACTCCCACTGCAACAGTCACTACTCTCGTAATATTACCCATGTATATACAATCTCATCATCACTTAGTTACAGGCTTTTAGTAACTCCGGTATCTATACATAACGTGTCAGTAAATGCCATCACTAATCATGCTTCAACGACTAGTGAATGAGATATTAAACTTGTTCATATCTTGATGAAATTGGCTTACCTTTGCCACATATTTTGTCATAAGTTCCCTACCATATACAACCTCTTGTATTTCAGGTAGAACTTACTCAAAACACTTAGGCAAACTATGAAGAATAAATTGATCTAGGTTTCCCTTTCAATTTCTACTCCATGTATATCCAATTCATTCATCAACTTATCCATGACCTCTTGACTTTATAACTTACTCATGTATCTGAAGAGTCGCATGAGACCATCATATTTATATGAACCTCTCACCTCTTCACTGAAGACTTTAAAAGGCATCATGAGACATCCTTAGTGAGAACACGTATTTATATTTTCTTAAGCAGTAAAATTCAAAACCAAGACTCTTTTCTAATCATCTAATTTGGACAAGTAAATATGTTTCTTTTATTATACAATAAACAAGATAAAACCATTTGAAATTACAGAGAATCACAAATAAATACACCGATCAAATCTTTGAATTTTATCCATTTATATTGATTCCCTCAAAATAATATAAAAATAAAATTTACCGACATCTCAAGTACCGTGAGTCTGCAAGCCACGATAGTATGGACGTTTACAAACCCGAATATTTATAAGAGAAGGTTTTACCCATTAATTTCATTTGTCAACCTAACCTCATGACAAAATAATTAATAGTCGGTTTCTCTTTGGCCATGCAAATAAAAGCAGTGACTCCGATGGGGAGGATACTTATTATTTGCATCTAAGTGTACACCATTATTTGACCCCAAGTTCATTGCTCAAGCTTATGTGCCTTATAGATGGAGAAGTACACACTCACTTGGATAACATCCTACAGTCATCAATTATAAGTTTGTACCAGTAAACCGCATATAAACTCATCCGATGGGGAGGAAGGTCTATGCCAACGCGCAAGTTCATGTGCATCACATTACAAACATAATTATTTAATGAAGTTTGTTCCAGAAATCCATGAATAAACTCATCCGATGGGGAGGAAGGCTCTAATGCCGACGCGCAAGTTTATTCACATCGCTAACAAATCAATAATGGAGGTAACGGGAATTAATAACCAATTCCCTCTCCCACTTAGTAATTTTAACACCGAGGGTTTTTACATGTATATAATATTCAAAAAATAAAATACACAACCTAGTATGCTCCTATTACAACACATAAGGCAGTAAATCACAGAGAATCATGCATAACATATATAACAATAATCAATTAATTAAATCAATTATTAACAGTTATATATCAGCAAATTCGATTGTTCACCACCAACTATAAAATAGAGCAGCTGCGACTGTGCGGGGTTCGACCTAATCTGAAAATCTGAAGTCGGCCTTCACGAATTTTCCTCCAGATTCCTTTCTCGACAACCTGCTCCACCATCTTAGCACCCTGCCTGTCCACCCCTTGCATCACGCTTATCAATGCTCGCACGACTCATGCGTACCACCGAGTTTACCTCCGTGCGTTCCTACACGCCGCTGTGCAGATATCCGTGGGCCAGCCCATGTACACCCGGCAGCCAATGAGCAACCCTTCTTGCTCCTCATGTAGTGCACACGCCCAGCCTTAAGCATGCAATTGGGCAATGCTTGCTTGCCCACAGTGCGCGCTGTGTGACTTGCTCAGCACTCTATCAGTCATCCATTAGCACTCTGTCTTGCGTCCCAAGATAGCTGTCTTACACGCCAAGGCACTCCATCAACCCGGGCTGTACCACCACTAGACTCGACAATTCCGTATTGTGCACTCCAGTCGACTCATGATGTGCAAGCACCAGCAGTGCACAGTCCATGTCCGCGCTGGCTTGTGCTGCCTACGTACCATCGCTGGTCACATCGAGGCGACTTCCGTGAGCCAAGTGCTGCCCAACACTGTCACGTCATCTCCCCACTAGCGCATGCATCAGCCCATCAGTGTGAGCCTGTTCTTGCCGATCTTTGTGCTGCAAGCAAGTCACCATGCCCTGCCAGCATCCAATTCGACAATGAACTCGCCAGGCCACACGCCAACTGGAGACTTGATCAAAACATGGAGCAGACCCGGTGTCTACTAGGCCACAAGGTTGACTCGCTCCAGCCATAACAGACCCGACCTGGCCAACCGGTAGACTCGATCAGGAAGATGGCTTGACTCACTCGGAACCTCTCGAGACTCCCCCAGAACTCCGTCCTAATGCGCCCCAGTCTTTGCTGCTCCTGCACGTCACAGCCTATTGGAGTCGCACCGGCTATTTTGTCGCTGCCCCCGTGAACGCCAGTAGCATTACATGCCAGCAGTCCTTCATCGTTTGCCGTTCATGACTATTGCTGTCAGTGGTGGTCGGACAGCCCAGTGAGGTACTTGGTGCTCGCACGGCAGAAGAGCCGCCAGCACGACGTTGCTCGTCACCTGCCGTCAGCCATCACACGACGCATGTGAAGTTGCAGCCGTGTGCCTCATGCTCGCCGCTAAACCCTAACGTCAACCATTAGGTCGTGGTCCATTTGGCTTGCAGCATACACAAGCAATCTGCCCTCCACAACATCATCGTTCATCTCTTTTCACTTCGCCCGTCGCCTTTCACCAGGCGCCACCAAGTCCCATCGACAATCACCGATTATCCATCAATAGAAATTCGTCGTGACTACAACTTAGGGTTTTCAATTTCAACACTGGACAGCCTCGCTCATCACGGTTGCACTTTCGTTGATCTTGCCCGTCAATCGTCGAGTGCGTGCATCGTGTACAGTTAGGGTGTTCAATAAGAAATCAAGTTCTAAGACCCTAATCACACATATAACACATAAATCCTAGTGTAACATGTCATGCTTCACCACGAAACTGAAGCTCTGATACAAATTGTTGGCATTAGATCATTTGGTTAACATGAACCATTAGAGTTCCATACGTTTTTAACAGTCAGCGGAAGCAAGAAAACAAGAAACGTATTACCTTTCACCAGGATATATTGGAGAAGATGAATTCTCACCGGCAGCCTGTGCAATCTCACCGTTTGGGGCATAACTCTCTCATCCGATATCAAATTTGAGTGATCTATGCGCTAAAACGATTCTCTATTCCATGGCTTTCCGTCAGTATATCACACATCCTGTTAAGAAGTCAGTAAAATTTTATAAAAATCATAGAAGGTGGCGGATAGCAGCAGCAAACAACCTTCCAGTCTTCTGCTGTATTCCCAAGTCCAATCTCGACGTCGTGTGGGCAATGATCTTCGAGATCTTCTCAATCTCCTATTCCCTCACCCTCCTCATAATGTTAGGCATGATTAATCTCTTAGATTAGGGTTTTCAGACAGTTGAGATTACTTATATATGGGCTACAGCAGGGACCAGGAGGAGAAATTAGAGTTGGGACTCCAATGGGCTTAAGTATCCAAGATTAGCCCAAAGCTTATACTTAAGTCCAATAATAATAATATATTCCACTAAAATATTATTACTGCACTACCGTTCTAATCCCATAATTACGTTATGGGCTCCTTCTTATTATGAGTCCGTTAGTCTCCCCATGTTTAAGATATTCAATGTCCATTAATTAATTAAGTTACAGACAACTTCATTAATTAATATCTCATCCGAGAGTATTACCACTCAACCTCATTATCATACTGGAATAAATCCACCTGCAGGGTTTACATGATAATCCTTATGAGCTCCTCAAGGGGACATCATCAACCTATAACGGACGCGGATTCCTTCTACAATCAACAGCACACCATACAAACAGCACTATTTCCCAACTTACCGAGTTTTTTGATTTAATTATATGTAAATCTCACCCATTGATGAATCAAAGAAATACATACTGCCCTACATGTCGAGGTTATTATATAGGGATTAAGAGTACGAACATCCATAATAACAGAGATCAAGTTCTTCTATAAGTCAGTATAAGTCGAACAATCTCAAGCGGTCCTGCTCAATACACACAAAGTGCACTAATGTGATTCTATAGCCAAGACAAGTTAATACCAAACCACACTACAACCATCTCGACAGAGAGTCCCCGTCTATCTCGGTTGTGAGCATCTATTTATACTTTATAAGAAAATCGATAATATGATCTTGCGCGTATTGTCGCACAACATATTATCTACAGTATAAAGTAAGTGGACTATTGCATCGTGCATATAAATAAATTATAAGACGCAATCATTTGATCATGTAATTCTCATTTCAAATAAATTGTTTAAACATTGTTCATACAAAAGCTAGACTTTTAGTATATAATCTAACAGTGCTCTTGTAAGAAATTTGAGGAGTGTGGGTTATTATGCTACCATAGCTTAAGAGTTTTACACATTAATTCTGTAGAACTTATACCAGATTGTTATATACACAAAAGATGGACGAAGTGTCAGGACAATGAAGAAGCAAGAAAATATATAAACGATGCATATGCAAGAGATTCTTTGGCTATTGATGCTTTGGTAAATTCAGCGAATTCTTCAGTACAATCAGATGTCGTAAACTGTATAGGTTAAATATTATGATAGATTTTGATGAATTAATAAATTTCTTGGATTTTGAATGAGTAAACTATTATGTAATTATGAAATATTTTTATTGAAAACACATTGTGAAACTCAGGTTAACTTGTTATATCCTTTAGTATTGAGCGTCGTACTCTTTAGTACAAAATTATATACTCTTTGTACCATGCCAATATTATACATTAACAACATTAACTTGAAAGACCATCAATAACAGATGTTCTAAAATCTATATCTTTGACATGATAAACAACATACTCTTTACTTATTAACAATGTACTCTTTACTCATCAACAATGTACCCTTTGCAACTTAATAAATTTACATGACAACTATACCTTTTGCATGACAAACAATGTACTCTTTACTCATAAACAATGTACCTTTTACTAATTAACAACATAAAATTTACAAAATTCCATAGAAATAACATGACCACAATATACCAATTGCAACCTCATACAATTTACACGACCAGTATACCCATTATATGACAAACAGTGTACCCTTTACTCATGAATAATGTACCCTTTACCCGTACTCAATGTACTATTTTCGTCATGTCATAATACCTTTTGTAATAAACTTGAAACACTTTCTTTGCATCACAAAAATGTACCCTCTACTCATAAACAATATACTCTTTACTCATACAGTTCACATGATAACAATATACTCTTTACATGAAAACAATGTACCCTTTACATGATAATAATATACTATTTGAAGTGACAATCATATTGATTAAATTCAAATACAAGTTTACTAAGTGTAAATGAAGGACATAAATATATGTTGTTTCCTTCACATATAATGGCATTGTCTCACTGTACATAAAACATAGCAAAAATTAATCATGTAATGCATAAAGAGTTACACTCCAACTTGATATAACTATCATCACATACTAGTCATTAACACAACATATCCAAAAATTAAAACAACTCTAACAAACACCATCAATTATGCCTCTTCCCCAGATCAACTTCCTCCAATTCTTTCCATTTCTCTTGAGCAGCCCTTTTTTTTCTCTTCTACAGCCTTTAATATTTTTTTCCTTTTTCTCCTCAACTTTTTCCTTTACAACACGAGGCTTCTCCTCATAGAATTCATATGCAAATTCAGTAACTCGAGCCCTTATTTGATTTTGATTTGACAATAAAACTATCACACAGATCTAAGTCCTAAGTATAAGTTGGATCTCAGGCTTCATAGAAAACAAAAGTCATAATAAGTAATTGTATAAATAAACTAAGTTTTCATTTTACATATAAATATACAAGCAAAATAAATAGTCAAAATAAATTACCTTGTTCAAATTAGAACATGTATATTGCACTCCATTAAGTGCTTTAGATGGTGTATCAAAAACAGTCCGGAATCATTGGTGCTTTTAAAGGTTTGCCATTTAAATGGCACATACTCAACTACATAACCCGAAACTTCAGATTCTTTGGGATGCTTAATTTGATCCATAAATTTCTCAACAAACCAACCTACATAAAATGGCATTGATTTGTAAATCCATTGACTTATACTTGTAATTACAACTTCATATATAATTAATAAAAATCAAACTTAAGGTATGGAGGTACAAAAGCAACCAAAAGATAAGTCAATGCCGAAAGGTATAGCTCGAAAATAGGAAGACCATGAGAACTCGACAGCTAATACAGTAAATAAATCACAGGGTGCTACTTGTACAAACCAAAAGCAACCCATCATCCTTCACAACAGAAATGTATAGCTCGAAAATAGGAAGACATGAAGGTACAAAAATCAACAAAAAGATATTAATCAATAATCTTATCACATACTATGGACACAATTCAATGTTAGGTGAAAGAAAATTATATGCATAAAGGGACCATAATTATTAGTTACAAAAATTTCTACAGATAATTCAATATAGGCTATCACAAGGCAGCACCAACTAACGAATTAATCAAATTCTTGGAATGAATCAAACGCACAATTTAATATAAATGATAATTAACATCATGTGATAATTAACACAAATCAAACATTATATTCACTGTGAATTAATCAAATTCATGGAATGAATCAGTGTATTTTACATCCATCTTCACACAGACAAACTCATACACATACACAAATTTCTCATTCCCACTTGCAAATGGTGAAGCAGAACACCACATTCCATGATCCTTCACAAGTAATTAAAAGTTAAAACTAATATATCATAAATCGAACACCAGATAGATGGAATTTTTTACCTGAACTGAGCTAGATGAAATCGATCAGCAAAAAGTGATAACGGAATATTTGACGATTTTTTAAACTTTCAGCATCTATTTCCAAACCTCAGCCGATTGATACGTTGCGAACCATCGCAACACTCGTGATCTCCACTGATAATATCGTTGTTAATTGACGGCGAGCAGCAGTAGGAAAATGAATCGAGAAGGAAGGGGAGAGAGAGTAGAAGAGAGAGAGCGCGGGGATGGTAGAGAAGGAGAAATGACGTGTGAACTGATGGAATTCTACAATGAATTTTGTTTTTTCCTTTAAATATTCCGGGTCGGGTCGATAATCTGGGCAGGGTCTAAGTTGGGTACACGGGTCTAAATCCGTATGCCCGGACACACAAGAGCTTTTGCCAAATAAAAATTAACATTAAACACAGGAAATAAAAAAAAGTTCATGGAACATGAGGTTTCATAGTCACGATTGCAGGAAGACATTGTCCTAAATTTTTTAAGTATAAGGGTAAAAATTTTATGTAGCCTAAATGATTTATCAAAAAATTTTAATGCACTATGTTTAGTAAAAAATGTTTAAATATTCAAAATAACGAAAATTCCCTTAACTCATTTTAAAATATATAATAGAGTCATGAATATGTATAATCTGAGTTATGAATATTTATAACCGATCATAAATATGTGCAATAACAAAATATCCTTAACTCGTTTTAAAAGCTACAACAGAGACATGAATATGTACAATTGAGTCATCATGAATATGTGCAATCGAGTCATGAATATTTATAATCGAGTCATAAATATATATACAATCAAATTATAAATATATACAATCGAGTCATAAATATGTACCATTAGTTATTTTATTTTAACCGTGCCAGAAACTACGCAAGAATCTTTATATAAATTTGGACATTTTACGCATAATTTTAAAATTAGGATAAAAAAATTTTCATGCTTAAGGGCACTGTCTCCCATTTCTTAGAAAAATACTTCCTCCATTCCATACTTATCTAAACCGATACTATAGATACGGAGTTTAAAAAAAGTTATTTTTTTACCAATTTTATTGACTTTTTAGGGTATTGAGGTATTTTTAGGTAATAAATAAATTATAAAATATATTATGTGTATTAGGTGGGAGTGATATTTTTGAAATTAGGATAACTTTTGAGGTTGTTGGTTAATGTGAAGTTTTTTTTTTTTGGTGGTAAAAATAAATATGGGACGGACGAAAATGAAAAATATGAAAATAAGTGTAGGACGGAGAGTAGTAGAAAAACGTTAGGCTCCAAATTTAGTGTTAAAGACATAAGTGGTGAAATGGTAGATGTTGGTGATGTCCCCACATAATGCGGCTGCCAATTATGTCGTTTCTTTCGTCATCAGACCCCATCGCCTTATCTGCTGTACCCAAATTCAATTCCCACCATCAATTGCTCCTTTTTCCATCAAGTGGTGCGTGTGGTAGACAAATAAAGTTTATTGTTTATGTGATACGGTTTGTGTGATGTGTTAAATTTTATTTTTTATATAAATAAAATATATTTAATGATTGTTAAATATATTTTTTAAAATATGACGGATTATATATTTAAAGTATGATTTTAACGTATTATAATATGATTCATTATTGATATACTTTAACTACAAATAAATACACTTTTATCTATACAATAAGCATAGTTTAGTAATTGGTGGACTCGTCTCACAATAATCGATTATACATTAAAGTATGATTTTAACATATTATAATATGATTCATTATTGACATATTTTAACTACAAATAAATATACTTTATCTATACAATAAGTATACTTTAATAATGGGTCGACCAGTCTCACAATAATCTTATCTTGTGAGAGTGTCTCTTGTAGACACAGCAAAGCAACAGGTAAATTAGTTTAATAACTAAATCGAAAGGAGGAAATG
Source organism: Pogostemon cablin (assembly GCA_023678885.1). Classification (NCBI taxonomy): domain Eukaryota; kingdom Viridiplantae; phylum Streptophyta; class Magnoliopsida; order Lamiales; family Lamiaceae; genus Pogostemon; species Pogostemon cablin. The sequence goes on along the minus strand of CM042965.1, from coordinate 15,226,053 downwards.
CAGCGAAACACGATAATATCACACCTCAATTTAATTTTAGACTGATCGCATCTCCCTCTCATGTTTCTGTTCATTACCCTAATTAATAGGAGTATATAGTAAAATCAATTAAGTAAAAAATTAAAATAAAAGCAAAGAGGTGTATAAGAGGATCTCACACAAGACTATATTGTCCTGTATTTATTTATTTTACTTTTTTTGTATTTTTTACTATTATTTAAAAAATTTTAATAATTTAAATTTTGTTATTCATTTAAATTTTTTAATTTAAATATTATAAATATACAAAATGTGATACACAATTGGTGAAAAGTGATAATGATGTTGTGAACTATTTAATAAACAATTTATAGTATAAATAGAAAATGATAACATTTTAAAAAGTGAGGCCTGCGTGTGTCAGGGCGCACGCCGTATGTCTTTAGAATTTAGTATTATGGATAATGATACATTATTTTGTTCTAAAAGGTATACACTTTAATTAATAAGGTACACCATTTTGTTATAAAGGGTATACACTTTTCATTATATTTTTTTATTTTTCTTCAGAAAATGAAGAGTACACATCTTTATACTAAAGGATATACAATTTAATACAAAATTCTACAGACACAGGGAGTGTGCTTCTGTGCGCCCGGGCGCACACAAGTTTTTGCCTTGTAAAATAAAGGATACACATCTTTATACTAAAGAGTATACAATTTAGCACAAAATTTTAAAGGCATACGGAATGTGCTCCCATGTGTCCGGGCACACACAAGCTTTTGTCTATTTTAAAAGAAAAGTAATAACATTTTTAATAAAAAGTGATAATTAATTAAAAAAATTATTTTACGAACAATTTACTGGAATAATAAAAATTGATAACATATTTAATAAAAAATGATTTTCAATAAAAGAAACATAATATTCGTCTAATTAAACTATTTTACGAAAAATTCACTGAAATAATAAAAAGTGATAACATTTTAAATAAAAAGTTATACATGATAAATAAATTAAAAAAATAAGTGATAACTATTTAATTAAATTATTTTATGAATAAATCGTAAAAAGAATAAAATGTGATACCCGAAAGTGATAATATAACTGTTGAACAATCTAATAAATAATTAATAATAATAATAATAATAATTATTATTATTATTATTATTATTATTGATAATTTTATTTTTTTTATCAGTGATTATTTGGTCAATGAAATATGACCTTTTATTCGTGATCTATATAAATTTTACATCAAATCTTAAAAAACTAGATATTCATCTTTTTTTTAAGGAAAAATCACTAATAGATACACACTTTTAACCTAAATTACTATGAGATATAAGGAATTCAAATAATTATTCTCACATACAAAATATTAAAGTAAAATACCAAATATAACCTTATAACTCATACACTTTTAAACCACCAACCCTACCACTCACCCACCCACCCGCCGGACCGGAGTTGACCGCCGGCCGGACAGCCGTTGACCGCTGCTGACCGCGCCGCCTGCTGCCGAAATTTAAAATGTGCAAACAAAATGTGCAAAAACAAAATTGTGCAAACCAAATTGTGCAAAACCAAATTGTGCAAACAAATTGTGCAAATACATATGGGTATTTATGGTATCTCAATCATAATTGTGTAGTTATGAGTAATAGTGCTTTGAGTCATATAGTTTACAGTAATTATGCATTATTTTATGTATACAATAGTAAGTGACCCTTTTTTAATTAATAGTATTAAAAAATAAAATTTAATTAATTATCAGATAATTTAAAATTAAAAATTATACTTCATTCGTCCCAAAACACCTTTCACACTTTCTACATTTGTCCGTCCAATACCATACACCCCAATTATAATCACCCACTTATATTCATTTAAGCCCTTCAGGATTTCAAATATGATATCATCTCATTCCTCTCTCTCGTCTTTTTGTTGTGAACAAACCCTAACTCTTTTTTCACGCCAATCTGAATCTCACCGGTGTGAATAAACCCTAACCCATTCTTTTACTCCCAATTTTGGAGGGAAGACATCATTCTTAAAATGTTTTTGGAGGGAAACAAATTTCAGTGATGAATTTAGAATCTGAGGGTTTATTTTTTGTATGATTATTACTCTTAACATCTTATATTGAGCTCATTTTGTAGGAAATAAATTTATAAATGCTAAAACTTTAACCTTATCATGATTAAATGAGATTTAAACTATAAAGTGAAAGTTTACCTTGATCCATTGAGTACTCTTTAGGCGGAACACGAACTCATCGATTTAGCGGTATTATGGTCTTCCTCAACTAAGCCTCTTTATTTCTTTATGAGACTGTCGTAATCCCTTCCGATGGGGAGAAAAGAAGACTATGTGCGGCTTAGTGTCTTGGGTACCATAATCAAGGAGCCTTTATATACTACACAACTAGGCCACCCATAATCACCTAGTCAATTAGATATCCCAATTGACTCATATCATTATTATTATAATACATTGACTTTTTACCTTAATTGGATCACTTTATTTAGTCCATAAAATTATTGAATAACTAATATAATTGCATAATAATATATTACCCATTATATTAAAAATAAAATTTTCCTAACACATTTCTCTAACTTTTGTCGTATAAAATGATTTCACTATTGCAATTTCAGAAATCTATGAACAGAAAAAGCATGATTTCTCTAACTTCTGTAGTGGAGAAGAAATCTGTAATTTCCCTATTTTTTTTTAATTTGTGTTTCATGTTTTGTAATTTTAATTGAAGTGTAACAAATTTATATAATTTCTAGCAGAAGTATAACAAATTTATGTAATTTTAATGTAATTCTATCATTTTTGTGTAATTCTTATAATTTCTGTAAATTTTTTAAAGTTACAGGTTTTTTTTCTTTTAATTTATTTCTTGAATTTTAGAAACTTTTAATATTTCAAGGGAATTTTTCGATTAATTAGGGTTTGGATTATTAACTTTAAAGATAAAGTTAATGCAAACCCTAATCCCAACTGCATGACATTTTTACCCTTGAAAAAGTTAGTTGAAAAAGTAAAAAAAAAACACTTTTTATCAAATAATGTGAAACAATAAACACTAAGCATTTTATGAGATGAATGGAGTAGTTAAATAAATAAAATCATCATTGTTGGCATATTTCAAACACGCGACATATTAGTTATTAGAATTTAAAAAAAAATGTTTTGTCCATATATTTAATATTTTATTAGGAATTATTGTTAATTGAAATTTGATTGAAATTTGTATTTTTAAAAACTTAATTTAAAATATAATTAATTGTGTTAAAGAATAATCCTATCTCCGAAATCGCGTTTAATACTGAAAGCGTAGTTATTTATGGATCATTTGCAAGTGGCCTTCTATATCATTTTTCACCTTCTAAACCCATATCATTTGGGAGTTTTATGGATTCTAAGATCTTGAAAAATATATTAATTATCAATATTTCTTTTATTGATTTGAGGTCTGATTTATTAAAAACTATTCGTATAAGATCTTAACACCATCATCTCATAAGCAGGAGTCTGTGAATAATTGCGATGTGAGCATCCAAATAACACCAAATGAGTTTCAAAATTAAATTCTCAAAATTAAATAAATAAAGATTAATTATCTTATCAACATCTAAGTAATCCTCCAAGCACGTCGGGCGTTATTCTACGAAGGGTCATCGGAGTAGAGCTTTATCTTTTCTTCGACTGGTATTGTGAAGAGCTGGCGACAAACCTCAACTGTTTTCCCATTCCTTTAACACTGTAATTAATCATCTACTCACTAATTGTAATTAAGAAGCTAATTGAAATAATTAACACATTAAATAAAGGGATTCACCTTGAAGAAATCGTATTCAGAGCAGGCATGGCGTATTTGTTGGATAATTAGGGTTGAATTTGGAAAGCCATGTCGATATTGTTGGATAATTAGGGTTGAATATGGGGAAGCCATGTGATGACGGGAATGGCTGTGTTAGTCGTTAATCACTTGGCCAAGTTTGGGTTTGGGTCTGTCGGGCTTTGGACGGTGCTGGGGTTGAAATATCGAGACGCTTGAAGGATGTTGATAAGAGAATTAATCTTTATTTATTTAATTTTGAGAATTCATTTCATGCCATTTGGATGATGATGTGGCAAAATTTTCAAAGATTTTTGCTTCTGTTAAATAATGAGATGACGTGTTAACATCTCAAGCCATGTAGTGATAGTTTTTAATAATTAAGACCCGAATTGATAAAGAAATATTTCGGGCCCTAAATCGATAGTTTATATATTTTTCGGATCCGATAAAACTCTATTTTGGAACTCACATCATCCAATTGAAACCAAACAAATTAAGGTTCAACTATTCGGGAACTTAGATCTAGAGGTATAACCCACGTCATCACATCAAAATCAATCTCAAAGGCCCACTACCTAAGGGGCTTAGATACACTTGTCTAAACGCACACTATCCCGTAGAAACCAAAAAAAGCCCAATTGCCCCCCAATTGATCCAATCCATTCAAGCCCATCAAATGTGCACAAATGGCTATGCAGATTTTTAGCTGCTGAAATTACAAGGTAAATCCACACAATAGCGAAGCAAGAGTGACAAGTAACACAGCAAGACTACAAACCCAACATTTACTAAGCATTGTAATAGCATGCATGGTATAGTTGTCAAATGGGAAGAATTGGCCTAGCCCAACTTAGGCCCAACTCGTCATGGGCTGGCTTGGGCCCAGTCTGTGAGTAACGTGGGCTAAATGGTCGAATTTCAGGTATTATTATGGGGTTTAAGTGGGCTAATTTTTTTTAAAAAGTCCAGCCTGACCCAGTCCACGGTCCAGGTCTATATTCGGTCCATCCTAGACCGAAGGCGGGTCAATTCGGCCCACTTAATTTATTTTTATATAAAATATAAAAATATATATATATATATATATAATAATGTTAAAATTCTAAACATCAAATTCTATATACTTCATATGAAAATTTAAGATTTTCTAATTAAAAAACAAATTATTTACAAAATACTATTTAGTTAATATCTTTTATATAGTACATCGTTATACAAAAATTTCTTTGAAAAATAGAATATATTTAATTAATGATTATTTTACATAATAAGTATATTGATGAATGTAGCAATATCATAATATATACTATTATAATATTATTATTAATATTATTTTGGGTATATATCTTGTGTGATACTGTTCCACGATCAAGTCATTATAATTCATGTGTTGAGTTGGGCCCATATTTTCTTAAAAAAGCCCGACACAACCCGTTACAAGGTGAGCCCAGCTCACTAAATATGTGAGTTTAGGAGGGTCTGGGCCGGGCCAGCCCGGCTTAGCCCATTTGACAACTATATTGCATGGGTTGTCTCCCTTATTTAAAGTGCTCTTTTTTGTTTGGATCATCTCATAAAAATTGTATTATGAGACGGATAAAAGTTATAGCATTTGAATAAAAAATTATATCTAGATGGATGAAAAGTGATGGTGGTTTAGTGTATTATATTAGGAACAATTCGTAGTATGAATAAAAAATAAATATTGATATTTTAACAAAAAGTGAAAATATATTTAATAAAAAGTTATAATTATTTTTTAAAAAATGTGTACAACTCACATAAAATGGTCTTAAGCAAGTGTTGCTATTTTGTTTTGTTTTTCTTTTATTTTTTTTAAATATTTTTATTAATTACAACTTTAGTAATATATTACTGTGCTATTTCATGATCTATTTTACCCTTTGAGATATGATGATCTATTTTACCCTTCGAGATACGGTTCATAATATATTTTATTATCGATGATTTGATCTCAGAAATGCATGTTCTCCTCCATCATTGTATAATAAATAGTGTATTATTATCACTCTTTCTTTTCTCTTCTTTTCTATTTTTTTTAATATCTTGATATTTTTATATTTTTAAATAATGATAAATAATTTTTATTTAGAAGTCATTAAATTTTTAGTCAATTTTCATGATAAACTATTTAAATTTATATTTATATATTCCTAATGTTATTAAAATTTAAAATTTTGTAATATTCCTAATTCTTTTACTTTTATTTTATACAAATTCTAATTACGTATGGCTATCTTTCACTTTCACTTTATATATATATACAAAGACGGTGGCAGTTAAGGACCAGGGGGCGTTGGCCCCCTGGCATTTCAAAAGCCACTATTACATATATGTTCAAAATAATTTAATATAGAATGCATAGTATAGTGGTTAGATTCGTGTTTTACTTCTTGGAGGTCGAGCGTTCAACCCTTTAATGCATCATAGTTATTTATTTATTTTTTCTTTTTACATTGTTTTAATTAATCTTTATTTTAAGTTTTATTTATATTAACTTTTTTCTCTTTTGAAATTTCTTTCAATTTGATCCTGCATAAATTTTATCTTTTTATTATTTCTTTGACATTGTTTTGTGTTAAATTTTATTTCATACTTTATATATTAGTTATAATATATATATTCCATTAATTGATCCTAAATCAAGACGAGATCTGAATACACTTCATGGATCAATATTTTTACTTTGTTTTAGTTAATCTTTATTTTAATTTTTATTTATACTAACTTTTTTCTCTTTAGAAATTTCTTTCGATTTGATCCTGCATAAATTTTATCTTTTTATTTTTTCTTTGACATTGTTTTGTATTAAATTTTATTTCATACTTTATATATATTATATATATATATATATATATATATATATATATTCCATTAATTGATTTTAAATCAAGACGAGATCTAAATACACTTTATGGATCAATATTAAATTACTTGTATTTTATTAAATATCAATTAAAAATATTAAAATTATATTCTAATTTTAAAATTATCATCATTTATAACATACATAGTATACTTTTTTATTATTAAAAAAATCAAATTATTCGTACACTTTATGGATCAATATTAAATTACGTGTATTTTATTAAATATCAATTAAAAATATTAAAATTATATTCTAATTTTAAAATTATCATCATTTATAACATACATAGTATACTTCTTTATTTTTAAAAAAATCAAATTATTCAAAAAAAAGATTGATAAAGTTGTTAAAAAATGGTAATAAAAAATGCATGTAATTTTACCGGACGAATCAAGTATTTTACTTTACAATACTATTTTGGCCCCCTAAATTAAATTTATGGCTCCGTCACTATATATATATATATATATATATATATATATATATATATATATATATATATATATATATATATATATATATATATATATATATATATATATATATATATATATATATTATTTAATTAAGTAAACCAAGTTCTACATGTAAATCGATTGTAATATTCCTAATTCTTTCTCTTATTTTATACAAATTCTAATTACGTATGGCTATCTTTCACTTTCACGTTATTGTTGAAAGCATGGGGTTTGCGCAATGTTGAACATTATTGTTGAAAGCATGGAGTGTTGAAAGCATGAGTTTGTGCAATGTTGAACATTATTGTTGAAAAAGCATAGGGTGTTGAAAGCATTGGGTTTGTGCGATATCGTGAACATTACTATTGAAAAAACATTGGCTGTTGAAAGGGTTTGTGAAATGTTGTGAACAATACTATTGAAAAAGTATTGAGTTGTAACATTGAATAGTAAATTATTATGGGTAACCAAGTGTTTCTATTTTAAATTGGTAGTGTATACTTTTTATCATATAAATGTATTGCATTTTACTTACAAATGTATCATTAAATTTATATTAAAAAGTTGTATTAATGTTAATTGATTTTTGAAATGCATTTTCATAATAAGTGTGGAGTAGTTGTAATTTAATAATGTATGTATTTTTCTCAATAAATATTTTATTTTTTAAAAAATAATATTGATGTTATATTTATCAATACTTTTATCAATATATTTATTAATTTTAGTTATACAGTATAGGTACAAATATTATACATTTTAGTATAAGATGTAATACATTTATTAAAAAATACATGTACATTAGTAGATTAAATATAGTTTATTTAAATATTTAAACTGTATTTAAAAACTAACCTAATATGTAAAATCAATTATTACATTCAACAAATTGAATAGTGTATAAATTTTTTATCATAGATGTATACGTTATTTTTAATAACTGTATTATTACATTTTTTTTATTGATGAGATCATATCTATGAAGAACATCTATGAAGAACAAATCTGTTGGAAGAACACGATGAAAACGAATTTGGCGATGAAGAACGAATCTAGATCTATTAAAGCCGATGAAGAATGCGATGAAGAATGAAGAACGCGATGAAGAATATGATGAATAGCAGATTTAGATCTGCTGGAGCCAATGACAATGAAGAACGGATCTGGCGATGAAGAACACGATACAGAACGAATCTAAATCTGTTGAAGCCCATGAAGAACACCATGAAGAACGGATCTAAGGTGGAGGCGGTGGTGTGGTGGAAGAGGTAGTGATGATCGGAGGCGGCGTTGTGGTGGAGCGGTGTGGTGGAAGAGGTGGTGATTACACATGCATGGCGGTTCTGAACCGCAGGTTCCAGTTCCGAAAAATGTGGAACCGGAACCGAACCGAGGGTAGGACGGTTTCGGTTCCAATTTGGAACCGCCAGTTCTGTTTTTTTTTTTTACTTTTCAACCTAAAAATATAAAAAAAAATTAAAAAACCATTGGTTCCAACCGGGAATCGCCGATTTTAACCGGAATCGCCGATTTCGATTTTACAAAATGAAGAACTGGAACCGAACTGATATATAGCCGGTTTCGATTCGGTTTAAAGGGTATACACTTTTCATTAATATCTTTTTTTTAGAAAATAAAGGATACACATTTTTATACTAAAGGGTATACAATTTAACACAAAATTCTAAAGGCGCACGGATTGTTGTCCTTGCTCCCAGATACACACAATAATTTTCTTTAGAAAATAAAGGGTACACATATTTATACTAAAGGGTATACAATTTAACACAAAATTCTAAAGGCGCACGGAATGTGGTTAAAAGAAAATGTTAGAAATTTGAAAGTGACATTTGATTATGGCCTTTATACAATACCTACGACATGATTCTGAAGATGAGAGTGATAAGTCGTAATATTACCCTATATATTATTTTAAATGAATTTATATATTTTATATGAGTTGTGGTTTATTACATAATACTATTAATTATGACTTATATCTATGTCACACATATACTTCCTCCATCCTTTTTAAATAGTTTTTTTTTTCAATTTTGGGTGTCCCACCCAAAGTCTCTTATTTCATTTTTTACATATGTAGGACCCAAATAAACCCATACAATAAAAATATGGATCCATATTTTCACTAATAAAACTACCCACTACACATTAAATAAAAAGTCAAAAGACACATATTGAAAGAGAAAGTTTGACCGCGAGGAATTGAAGGAGCCTAATTAATCAATGGAAAGAAGGATTCTACAGAACATCGAATTTATCAGTTTTATCTTTTAATTTAGTTTTAATAATGTAATTTCATTTCAAATTCAAGAATTGTAAATCTCCATATATTAATTTGCATGATTGTTTAGGACTAAAATTATCAACTTGTTAATGAATTTATTTTGTGATTGTCTTTGATGTAAATCATGATATTTTAATTACTTGTTTAGATTCATGATCATTTTAACCTGTGATTGAAATATTCATTTGCTATTTTACGTATTACAATCCATAATTATTATAATATTTGAGTAGCAAAATAAGAGAGTACCTCTTGAAATTACAAAATGTAGGTTATATGAGTGTTTCTCATAGTCTAATAATCCTAATATCTTAACCCTAATGCATTCTTGAGTTCGAACCACTTTAGATCGCTTAATGGTAGTTTAATCTAGAATAGATCAAAATTATTAATCTTAAGGATATTTCGATTTAATTTTATTGTACCATTAGTCTAGGAACTTGAGAAAATTGGTGTTTTAAGAATTTCATGCATTTGAATTAGGATATGGAAGGGATCAAATTCTTGTACTATGTTTATTATTTTATTTGTTCTATTATTTAATTTTGTTATTTTTTTCTCTTTCAATAATTTACTTTCATGTTTCAAATCCTTGTTACTTTCGTAAAACACTTTAAATTCAATTAAAATTCTATTATTCCATTGGGTTCAACCCGTACATATCCTGCTACAGTTTAGTGGATTTATTCGGTAAATTACAAATTATTATTTTTGGGTTCCAGCAACATTATTTTTAGGCGCCAACCACATCACACCAGAAAAAGAAAGGATTGAAAATGTGATGGAGATATAGAATACTAATATAACAATTTTTTACAGCGTGACAATGTGATAAAAAAATTATATAATTAGTTAGTTATTTTAAGTTTAATTTTTTTATAAAAATACTGTTAGTTTTTTAATAAAAAATTAATGTTATAGTTTAATATAAAAAATACTAACTTTATTAACAAACACATGTTCATTACTTAATCAAAACTAATACATTTTTTACTATAATTATGCTTTTATTTGTTTCATATAATTTATATTATATATGTTACATTTTTTATCATCTATAAATAGATGATCTTGTTATTGTGTGTTTAGGGAGTTGAATTTGATATAACAAAAGTTTGAGTTATTTATGTTTAATTTGTATTCTTCTAATATTCGTTTTGAATCGATAAATTTATCACATTTATTCACGTTATCTTGCTATTCCGATATTCTATGTAGAATTAATTTAATAGCATTTATTTATATTATTATTTTGTACCCTCCACTACATTACGATGGAAATTCGCTTCTAAGCGAGTCGAGAGAAGAAAGGTAGAAGATGATCAAAGCCAAGTGAGAGGAGAAGATGAATGTGGGAAAGAGCAATACGTTAGGGAGATCATAAGAAAAAAGAAAAAAAAAGTTCATATTTGTCTGTTTAAATGCCGCGTTTAATGATTTATTAGGTCGGATTTAATCACACCGAATTTTATATGTTATTTTTTTTATATCATCTTTTGTGTCACACATTATATGATTGTGTGTAAAATAAGAAAGAAATACAACCATTACCTCTAGGTCTAACATTTCCTTTTAGAATATAGTACTCCGTCCGTCCCAAGAATACATTCGCCCTTTCCATTTTGGTCCGTCCCAAGAATACATTCGCCCCAAAAAATAAAAACAATACACAATATCAATAATCTTACAATGCTATAATATTACAAAATTGCCACATTCTTTTTACACACAATTTAGTTAAAATCAACTATATCATACACTTTATTTTACTCAATTACCCAAAATATCCATTCTCTTTCTTACATCACACCACCAAAAAGTTACTGTTATTAAATTCCGTATCCAAAAATACGCAAATGTATTCTTTGGACGGAGGGAGTATTTTTTCTTATCTCTCCTCTACATGTCATTTGCTGTAGGTATTTTACCAATAAAATGTGCAAAATTCTCTATTCAAGCAATAATTGAATAATATAGTCGGACAATATTCATTTATTGCATTCCGATAATTACAATTCCTCATATTCACATTTCACACTATACTTAAGTTCAAGAAAAATATCAGACAACCTGGCCACTAACTCCCACAAAAATTTTGTTCCTTATAAAAAAATCATACAACCTGACCAATAATATTCCCTCGTCCCATTATAAAAAAATCAGACAACCTGACCAATAATATTCCCTCGTACCATAAAAATGTTGATCCTAAAAAATTTTCACATTCTAAATAAAAAAAATAAAAAAAATAATTATTTCATATACACTTTATTTAAAAAAACCACTCATACATAACATACTTTATCATTTATTAATTATAAAAAAATATTATATACCCCGAAAAGTTATATTCCCTCCGTCCCACATATTTTTACCCACTTTCTATTTTGAGCTGTCCCACGTATTTTTACTCATTCCATTAATAGTAAAAATACATAATATTTTATTACATATTTTTTACAATCCCAACAACTTTAATTACTTTTTTACATTTTATTCATCATTCCCAACAACTTTACTTACTTTTTCTTTTTAAATTGCTAATTTATCCATACTTTTTCTTACATTATATATTAAAAAAATAACACGTCTTAATCTCCGTACTCGTACAAATTGGTAAAAATACCCGGGGGAGGGAGTAATTTTTTTAATCTTTCTTACCTAGTCAAAAGTGAAAATTTTTGTGGAATGAAATAGTAACATTTTAGGAAAATTGAAAAAATAAAATGGAAACACAAAGTAATTGGGTTCATCTTCTATTATAACTTAAAATTTAATGTGTATTATGGTGTTTAAAATATTTAAGGATATAATTGTATTTTTAACTTATAAATAAAAAAGGTTTATTACCATACACCTTAATTCATAAGAAAAGAGATTAGTTATTTTTAAAAGCGTTGATATTATATGTATCCGATGCACACTCGTATCTATATATGTATATAAATTTTTATTTAATAGTGTATGATATATATTTTTTAAGGCAAAAACTCCTATGCACCCGGGCCCGCGGACCACATCTGTGCGCCTTTAGAATTTTGTGTTAAATTGTATACCCTTTAGTATACAGATGTGTACCCTTTATTTTCTAAATAAAATTATTGTGTGTATTTGGGCGCATGAACAACACTCCGTGCGCCTTTAGAATTTTGTGTTAAATTGTATACCCTTTAGTATAAAAATGAGTACCCTTTATTTTCTAAAGAAAAAATATTAATGAAAAGTGTATACCTTTAGAACAAAATGATGTACCTTTTATTAATTAAAGTGTATACCCTTTAGATCAAAGCAATGTACCCTTACCCATAATACTAAATTTCTAAAGGCGCACAGGAATGTGTTCCCGTGCGCCCGGGCGCACACAAGCCTCACTCATTTTTTAATAATTGTATACCTTTTTCTTACATTCAATTTTTTATTTTAAAAACTAACAAAAAATTCACTAACGAATGTGTATATATTTTTATTCATTAGTTTATACTCCCTCCGTCCCAACTTCAACTTCACACTTTCCGTTTTGGTCCGTCCCAAATTCAACTTCACACTTCCATAAAAGGAAAAAGCAACAAACTAATATCCCTCTAATATACTTTAATTTCAAATTTGCCATCACCTTTTTAACACACATAATATACTTTATCATTTATTTATTACCCAAAAGTACCATACTACCCTCAAAAGTAAGTCAAAAAGTGACTTTTCTTAAACTTCGTATCTACAGTAAATGTGAACTTGAATTTGGGACGGAGGGAGTACTATGTTTTTAGACAAGCACTTATGTAAACTGGGTTCACAGTGTAAATCTGATCTCATTTCCAATCCTATTATACCCTATGTATTGCTAGGGGTTTAAATTAAAGGGGGATCACATGATTTACACTTTAAATCCGGTTTGCTAGGTTTAAATTAAAGGGAACCACAGGATTTACACTTTAAACTCGATTCACAGAAAATTAACTCATGTTTTTTTCTCCCATGTAATACAAGGATTAATTAAGTGTACTTTATTTTAAATTAATAAATAAATTAATTTAATATATTTTATTATTCTCATAAACAAAATATTTATGTTAATTAAGTACCTTAATTAAATTAATAATTTATATAATTATTTTTTTGGCCCGTGTATATTCATTATTTTTTATTTTAGATATATTTATAAACCAAATATTTATGTTAAATAAATATTTTTATAAATATTAATTTTTTAGTTGAAACTTTATGGTAATTAAATAAAATTTTTTAGAGTAATTAATTTTTAAATATTGTCTTATAATAAAATAAAAGGACTGTAATTTAATTTTTTTTAAATGGTGGATTTATTTTTTATTTAATATATTATAATATTTAGATAATTATTATTTTGAAATAATTAATTGAATAAAGACTTATCAATATTTTGTAGATAAAAATAAATATTTTAGAGATATAAAATAGTGATATAATAATAAATTTTAATATATAATAATAAAATATAAAAATAGAAAGATTATGTATAAAATATTAAATAAAAAATATAAAAAATACAACTATTAATATATATATATATATATATATATATATATATATATATATATATATATATATATACTAATTGCGAGAGGAGAAGATATAATATCATTCACCTTGATCACTAGCAGCGACTGCCAGGAGCCCTGAAATTTGAAAAATATAATATAGGTCACTTATTATAAGATATATAAAATAATGCATAATTGCTATTAGCTATAAGATTTAAAGAATTAATATTCATAACTACACAATTATGATTGTGATACCATAAATACCCCATGTGTTTGCACATTTTGTTTTGCACAATTTGTATTGCACATTTCATTTTTGCACAATTTTCTTTGCAAATTTTATTTTGCATATTTTATTTTTTGCACATTTTTTCCTACACGTTTTATTTTTGCACTTTTTTTTTACTTTTTTTTTTCACTTTTTCTCTGCATCTTACACAATACTTAAGTAACAATACTAAGAACAGAGATTTGTAGTGTAGAATAGGATTAAAAATAAGTGATGAATTAATAAAATAAAAGTGGTCAAGGTGGCCTTGAACACAGTAACACATTTATTCAAACTATATGTTCTTACTTGTTTTAAGAGATGGTAGAACAGAACCAAAGCTCAACCAAAAATCAATCCACACAATAAAGTATGAATTAACCAAAATCTAATCCACGCAATAAAGTATGAATTATAGTAAACCAAAATACTATCAGAAAGATAATTGAATTAAATTGGCTCCTTCTCCAAAGGATAACAAATAGCAATCAAATGCCTAATTAAGACAGAAAGACCAGTAATCTAAATTAAACAACCATCCTAGCCTTCTTAGGATCAAAACCACACACATCATGAGGCCAAACGGTTACAGCAGCAAATAGTGCATACTTATCAGCAGGATGTAATGGGCATGAACTTGCATCTCAACCTGCCGTGGTTGAGGTCAACAATTTGACCCCAGGTACTCCTTCCATCTGAAATTGAAAGATTGAAACATAGAGTTATCTAGAAATTAGAATATCCTTCATGAATGAAGGATTTATCAATATCAGTGCTGTCGGAGCCGCCAGCAATAGAAGTATGCATTGAGGTCGGCGGCGCTAAAAAATTCAGAGAGTTCTGTGATAATTGCGACGGCAATGAAAAGTTATCGAATCGCTAACACCAGTTTCTCAGTCGGTGGCGATAAGAATCGTCTGCCCTAATCATAGACTTCAAGTGTTGGGCGCAAAAATCGACAGACGAAGGAAGGAATCTCCGACGGCCAGTGTGTCACGAGTAGCCGCCAATAGCACTAGATGGAGTCGGCACCGCCATAAAAAAGCGGCGGCAAAGAATAAACTGCCCTAGGCAGTTAAGATCTGAAACAGGAGTAGCCGCGACCTAGGCTCACAGAGGAGGGTTTAGCCAACGAATAACCAGAGGGCGGCGACTGGATGTTTGTCGGACGGGCAAATCCATGGATATTGCGATGAAGGCGCCCGGAAGCAGTACCGACAGGCGGTGAGATTGGATTTTCGACTTGGCGGTAGATCTCCGGCGACGAGCGGTTGATTTCAATGACGATAGGAGAGAATTGAGAATAATAGGGTTGAAAATTGAATGGGAAAGTTGGAATTCTATATATTTATTAAGGGTACATATGATATTTCAATGCATTATTTTGTAGTGCACAGCAATATTGAATTTTGTATGTATGTTATAATAATTATGGTATAAATTGTGTATCTAATAGTAATAATTCCTATAATATATATATATATATATATATATATATATATATATATATATATATATATATATATATATATATATATATATATATATATATATATATATATATGCGCCAAGTGTTAGATATTTTCTTATTCGAATAATTAATATTAAAATATGTGGTGCAATTTCTTAATGTTATTATAATGTATTATAATTTATTTTATCATTATATATAAGAAAGAGAAAAAAATGCTAAGTGTTAAATATTTTTTTATTCGAATAATTAATATTATTAAAAATTAAAAATGATACATTAGTGAAAAAAAATAGTATAAGTATTACTTGAGTCCACTCATTAAAATTCCTGAAGAGTGAGGCTTACGTGCGGACGGAACACATTCCGTGCGCCTTTAGAAATTTAGTATTATGGATAAGGGTATATTGCTTTGGTCTAAAGGGTATACACTTTAATTAATAAAAGGTACACAATTTTGTTCTAAAGGGTATACACTTTTCATTAATATTTTTTTTCTTTAGAAAATAAAGGGTACACATTTTTATACTAAATGGTATACAATTTAACACAAAATTTTAAAGGCTCACGGAGTATTGTTCATGCGCCCAGATACACACAATAATTTTCTTTAGAAAATAAAGGGTACACATCTATATATTAAAGAGTATACAATTTAACACAAAATTCTAAAGACGCACGGAACACATCCTGTACGCCCGGGTGCACAGGAGTTTTTGCCATTCCTGAAACCGTCACTTTACAAGTTCCCGTCACTGTTTACAAGAAACAAACTCTAGCTATAAAAATAGGAGTATTGATTAGTGGGAAATATAATTTAGATTAGAACAATTATTTTTGAGATAGTCTCTCGAAAATCAAGATGTATGAGAAGCCCTCCTTATTTATTTATGTGATGAAAAAATAATTATACTTTTAAATATTCTAAATCTTATGCTTTGTTTGTCTTCGTTTTTAAAATTTGGTTTTTGATTATTAAATTCTATATACTCAACTCTTTAAAATCACTCTTATATACACGTGGAAACTATTAATTAATAATTCACCCATTTTTATAGATTCGGTCTCTTCAATTAATATTTCTCTTAGCCATTCCTCTCTTTCTTCTCTCATATTCCATCTGTTCAATGTTAAAATTTTCCATTTTCTATTATGGGTTATCTCAAGTTAAGGTTTACGTTTTTTTTATCAAGTTGGACCTACACACAACACTAATAATATAATACAAATACTCATTTCACATTAAATATAATTTCTCTCACCTCACTATAAATAAAAATATTATATCTCTTAATCTTAATCTATATGTAAAAAGCAAACGTAAACGTAAACGCGGGACGGAAGGAATATAATTTAATATTTTTTTACACATCACTACACATGTTTTTTACAATTTGATTTGATATAAAATTAATATATATATATATATATATACCACTATTCATTAATTCTTAAAATCCAGACAAACCGAAAATAAACATGACATAAGAATAAAAATTAAATCATAAATAATATTTCCTCCGTTCATTTGATTCGTATCCTTTTTACAATTTTGGTTCGTCCTAATATAAAATATTTATTTTATTTTTTGAAAGATATGATCTACAAAATAATATTATTATATTCAATCCGCTACACATGAAGCTCACACTTAATGCTAATACAACTACCGGCCACTACACATTATAATGTTATATCCTTCAATCTACTATACATTAAATTACTCCCTCTGTCCGCCCGAAAAATAGTATTTTGCTTTTGTGCACGTTGATTAAGGAGTATTGTTATTTAATTGTATAGTGGGTAGGTGAAGTATTTGTTTTACAATTTTAACCCTCCAGGCAATTAATGGTAATCTGCTAATTAAGTAGTAAAAGCAGTAAAGATAAAAAAAATAGTACATTCACTTTATGACATTAACATCCATTTTATAAAAAAACTTACTGTTCATGATTTTAACAATTTTTACACAAAATACATGCTACATACCCATTTAAAATCAAATTCCCTCAAAAAAATCTATCAAATTCGCTCCACATATTCTAAATCAGCCATTTCATGGCTGATTTGCCCTAAAATTTTCTCCAAAACACTCTACTAATATCTCCCTAATTTATACTATAAATGCATTCACTCACCAACAACTTGCAAACAAAAAAATAGAAAGAAAAAAGAGAACAAAAAATCTTAGCAATAAGGGCACATGGTAGACTCAAGGAAGCTGCTGCCAAATTGATCATAAGCACACAAGCTTATCATTGCATATAAATTTATCATAATCACATAGGCTTCACATCACAAATAAGCTCACAGGCTTTAAATTCATAAGCTCACAGGCTTAAAATCACCATACCAATAGCAAATATGCAAATAACGAACATGAAAACAGACTTCAAGCTCACAGGCCTCAAACAATGAATATTGAAACAACATTGGAACATATCATAAGCTCACAGGCTTCAATTCACCAAATTAACAACAAATAACCAATATTTGCAGCATTCACCCTCAGAACAATATCATCATTGGGTGTGTGTCTCCTAAATGCACAACTGGTGACATGAAAAATAAATTTCAGCCTCCATAAATCATGCATGGTGACACCTTACATTTCTACACCTTCCTCTCTAATTATAATCATCATTTTATACCCTAATATGCACAATGAAGAGTTAAGGAGTAGCTATTATACCTCATCAACATATTCAGGACACTTTGCCAATGTAGGGCAAAGTATCTTTAGAAAATTGATTGCAAACGGATTAGGATGGCATTCATAGGTTGACACCGCAGCTGTTTCAGGGATCGAGGGATATGTCCGGTACCACCAGCCCTTCGTATATATCATAGGAGTTCGGAACCACCAGCCCTTCGTACATATCATAGGAGTCCGCCACCACCAGCCTTTCGTACATGTCAATCGATTCGGGAACCACATATTCAAAATGATCTGCTTCTGGATCCGGTAAATCGTTAACAGTATCAAATAGCTGAAAAAATAATGGAAGCAGGATTTAAGATGGAGAAATAGTTAAATGAAGCTGCGAATCCATAGAGAAAATAATTTTCTACATTCCTTACTTGGATTTTTATTTCAATTAACAAAACATCAATAAATAGTGAAACGAAGCTGCGAATCCATGAAAATAATTTCCTACATTCCTTACTTGGATTTTTATTTCAAGTAACAAAACATCAATAATAAATAGTGAAATGAAGCTGTGAATCCATACAGAAAATAATTTCCTATATTCCTTACTTGGATTTTTATTTCAAATAACAAAACATCAATAATCTTTCCATTCTTAGCTCTCCTTTTCTTAAATAAATAATTACTCCAGCAAAAGTAGAATTATTTTGGAAATTAATCACTTCTAGACTGATAAGGATATGAGAAGAAAAGTAAAAAAAACAAGAAGAAATCTTACTGGACAGTTCATGTTCATCTCTCTGAATTTGCGAACCTGAAGAATCACGACGGCATAAGAGGATGGTGGTTTCAGACCAAGAGCCGCACACCTCCAAAGAGCCTCCGGCGACGTAAGGGGAATGGAGATTTCAGATGAAGAGCGGGACAACTTCGAAGAGCCACTAGCTATTTTTTAAAAATCGCAATGGCATCAGGGAGGATTTAGAGTTTCAAACGAAGGGCGACAGACATCCGAAGAGCTGCCATCGATCTGATGTGCAGAATCGTAGTGGCATCGGGGGGATTTTGTTAGATTGTATACTAAAAGTATTGCTTTTGTATGAAACACTGTTTTAATAATTTATTTAAAATGAGAATCATATGATCATATGTTTTGTGTATTATAATTTATTTATATATTTGTGCAAAAGTCCATTTACTTTAAACTGTAGATAATATGTTGTGCGACAATACGCGGAAGATCATATTATCGGTTTCCTTATAAAGTATAAACAGATGCTCACAACCGAGATAAATAGAGACTATCTATCGGGATAGTTGTAGTGTGATTTGGTATTAGTTTGTCTTGACTATAGAATCACATTAGTGTACCTTGAGTGTATTGAGTAGAACCGCATGAGATCGTTCAACTTGTACTGTCTATATAAGAGATCTCGATCTCAGTTATTATGGATGTTTGTGCTCTTAATCCCTATACAATAACCTCGACACGTAATTCTGTATGTATTTCTTTAATTCATCAATGAGTGAGATTTACATATATTAAATCAACAAACTCGGTGAGTTGGGCAGTAGTGCTATCTCTATGGTGTGATGTTAATTGTAGAAGAAATCCGTGTCCTATTTAGGTTGATGATGTTCCCTTGAGGAGCTTATAAGGTTTATCATGTAATTCTTGCAAGTGGATTAATTACGACATGATAATAAGGTTGAGTGGTACAACTATCGGATAAGATATTAATTAACTTAAGTTGTCCGTAACTTAATTAATTAATTGGCATTGTATATCTTAAACATTGGAGATTGTCGGGTTCATAATAAGAAGGAGCCCATAACATAATTGTGGGATTGGAGCGGTAGTGCAGTAATAATATTTTAGTAAACTATATTATTATTATTGGACTTTAGTATAAGCTTTGGGCTAAGCTTGGATATTTAAGCCCAATGTAGGCCCAACTCCAATTTCTCCTCCTGGTCCCTACTGTAGCCCATATATAAATTATCTCAGCTTCCTGGAACCCTCACTCTGCACTGTTTTCAATGTGAAAGAGAGGAGAGAAAGCAGATTGAGAAGATCCTAAACATTGTCACCCACATGATATTAGGATTGAACTTGGGGAATACAGCAGAAGATCAAAAGGTTGTTCTCTGCAGTTCTTCAACAATATACCCCGGTAAAAGGTAATGCAAACTTTGAATACTTATTGCTTCCATTGATTAGTTCGCATGGAACCCTAATGGTCCACACTAACCAATTGATCGAAAGCCAATAATTGGTATCAGAGCTTCGATTTCATGGTGAAGCATGACACGTTAGGATATGGTTTATCTGCTGTACATGGTTTAATTGTCGTGAATGAAAGCATGAGCATTAGGGTTTGTGAATTGATATTATTCTGTGAATACCCTACCTGTGCGATGCTTGTTTTCGATAGACCTGGTGAATCTATATTCTGTGTACCCTACTTTTTCCTTTCCTTCTATTGTGACGTACGGTGTAAGTGATGGATATCGGCGGGCCTTGGGAAGGTTGGGCTGAAGGATGAATGTCAACATCCACTTCCGAAGCGGATTGATGGCGGCTAACGTGAAAGAGGCTGACGGCGAAAGACATAAGATTGAGTGAACTGCCCATGCTGATGGACTACTATCGCTCCATTTCATGGTGATAGACTGCCAAGGATGAACACGTCAGAACTGAAATCAGACTAGCAGCGTCATACCTGATGATGGCTGGCAGGAAGCATGTCGATGGTGGGTCCGTAAACACTACCGCTTACCGGTGCAATGATGGGGTCTGGTGTGTGATGGCATGATGGCGCGGCTTCGCGTGTGAACCACCGATACAGAACCAGGTGGCGAGTCGAATTAGACCGGTGGGTTTCTGACCAGGTTCCTTGCATGTCGAAGGCTGCATCCGGTTGAGATAGAGGCGGGTTCTAGGCGAGTCCTCTAGTGATTCCGAGCAAGTCACAGGCTGCTTTCGGTCGGGCCAAGGCAGTTTTAGGCGAGTCCTTCCACCACCAGGGCGAGTCATCTCCCTGGCCGATCGGGTCTGTGCAGTACCAAGCTGGTCTCCTAGTTTTTGGGCGAGTCAGAAGCTGTTTCCATCGTGTCTGAGGCATTTTTCCGATCAGGTCAGTCTGTAAGATGCGACTGATGATCGGTGACAGCATGGCATCGACTGGAAGTGATTCTCGGTGGTGATCGATAACGAGTTCTGGACAGCAACGGAATCTAGACGTTGGTTGTCGTTGCATACTGAAGCTTCCGGGCGAGTCCATAGCATACCAGTCGTGGTGTACATGCGGCGGGGCTGTCGAGACTTGATAGCACCGGAGAACTCCGGCCAGCAAGGGACAGCGTGGCATCGTTCCAGACGTGCGCGATGCTGGGCTATATGGGTTGTGCTGGGGCAATCCGGTGAGCACCACGGGGCACGAAAGGCGGCACGAATCTGGTATATGCTTGGCGCTGGGAAAACTGCACATGAATGGGTGGAAACGAGCAATAGCAACGCAGTGTAGGCTTAATTTCTAAAGTATTAGCTTGGGTTGCGTTGATGGGCATGTTTTGTGGATAATGGACTGCTCATATTGTGCAATTTTTGTTTTTGGGCCAATCGGGCCCATTTGCTTGATTCAACCATTTATGCACTTATTTCGTGATATATAACTATTTTAATTATTTTAATTTGATGATTATTGTTATATATGTGAGCATGTTCTGTGTGATTTATTGCTTAAAATAGAAGCATGCTAGGATGTATATTTTATTATTAAACATTATATGCATGTTAAAAACCATTGGTATTTAAATAACTAAGTGTGAGAGGGGATTGGTAATAAATTCCCCGGCCTCCATTATTAGTTTGTTAGTGATGTGAATAAACTTGCACGTTGGTTACAGTGTCTTCCTCCCTAATGGATGAGTTTATTCACGAATCACTAGTACAAACTTTTTTATGATGGTTGTAGGAAGTTATCCGAGTGCGTGTGTACTTCTCCAACAGTAAGGCACACATGCTTGGGCAGCGGACTTGGAATCAAGTAATGGTGTACACTTATGTGTAAACAGTAAGTATCCTCCCCAACGGAGTCACTGCTGTTATTTACATAGCTAAAGAGAAGCCGACTATTAATTATTTTGTCATAAAGTTAGGTTGACGAATGAAATTAAAGGGTAAAACCTTCTCTTGTAAATGTTCGGGTTTGTATACATCCACCCTAACGTGGCATGCAAATTCACGATGCTTGAGATGTTAGTGAATTTTATTTTATATTGTTTTGAGTGAATCAATATAAATTGATAAATTCGAAGTGTTTGATCAGTTTATTATTTATTATTCTCAAGATTTTCAAATGGCACTCAACTCGCTTTTTATTATACTTAAAGAACACAAATTTACTGGTACTAATTATGTTGACTAGAAACGAAACATAGATATTGTTTTAACTGTTGAAGATTATATCTTTGTGTCCTCCGTAACATACTGATGCCTCTGCCGAAGAACAAAGAGTTGCTTATAATAGGTGGGTCAAAGCTGATAGGATGGATAAGTGTTATATTTTGGCTTCTATGTCAAATATTCTTCAGACTCAGCATCAAGCTATGAACACCGCCTATGATATGATGCATAATCTTAGGGAACTCTTTGGGCATCAGAGTCGTCCTGCTAGGTCGAAGGGCATGTCTGTTCTAATGAACACCAAAATGGCTGAGGGCACTTCCGTAAGGGAGCATGTCCTTAGAATGATGGGCCAACTCAATGAGTTAGAAGTTCTTGGAGCTGAAATCAATAGGGAAACCTAGGTTGATATCATACTCCAAAGCTTGCCTAGGAGTTTTGAGCAGTTTTGCCTGAACTACGGTATGAACAAATATTTGTACACGTTGGAGGTACTTCTGATAGAACTTGTGGCGGCGGAAGAACTATTTCGTAGAGCTCCTCAGGTTCATGTTGCTGAAAATGCTGCTCATCCTAGGACGAAAGGCGGTAGGAATAAGAAGAAACAAGGAAATTCAGCACCGGTGAACCAAGTGAAGACAAAGAGTGGCGCGGTCAAGAAGCCTAAAGGCAAGTACTTCAAATGCAAGCAGCTGAGATACTACAAGGCTGACTGCCCTCTTTTGAGGGGAACATGAACGGTAAGTCTTATATACTTATTGTTGAATCGTGTTTAGCGGCTGTATCTGCTGACACCTGGTGTGTAGATACGGGAGCCACTGACCATGTATGCAATTCTTTGCAGGGGTTCCATCAAACCCGACAGCTTAGTGATGGGGAGATTACCATACTCATGGAGAATGCTACAAAAGTAGCAGCTGTTACAGTGGGAGACGTCTATTTATTTTTCAATAAGAATAAAATTCTTGTTTGAGGAATTATCTTTATGTACCTCATTTTAGAAAGAATTTAATTTCGGTTTCTATATTATTTTTGGATGGATATTCTATTTTTTTAATGATAAGGTTGTTATAAGGAAAAATAGAATTATTATCTGTGATTGTGCATTGATAGATAATTTGTATACTCTTAATCCAATTTCTCCCACAATGCAACAAATTAAATTTAATAATACATCTACTAATAAGAGAAAAGAACCTTCGAAAATGAACCAAACATATCTTTGGCATCTAAAACTGGATCATATTAACTTGAGTAGGATTCAAAGGTTGATAGCTGATGGGCCTCTGAGTTTATTAGTAGTGGAAAATTATCCAACTTGCGAATCTTGCTTGGAAGGAAAAATAACCAAAAGGCCTTTTAAAGTAAAGCGGTATAGAGCCAAAGATCTGTTGGAATTGGTTCATTCTGATTTATGTGGTCCTATGTTTGTCCAGGAAAGAGGGGGTTATGAATATTTCGTCACTTTCATTAATGATTATTCTAGATACAGATATATTTATTTGATGCGCCGCAAGTCTGAGTGCTTTGATAAATTTAAAGAGTACAAGGCTGATGTGGAAAAGCAACTTGAAAAATATATCAAGACACTACGATCAGAACGTGGTGGTGAATACTTCTTGGGAGAGTTTAGGAATTATTTATCAGAGCAATTGATTGAATCCCAATTGTCTGCACCGGGCACACCCTAGCAGAATGGTGTAGCGGAAAGAAGGAATACGACTCTTATGGAAATGGTAAGATCAATGATGAGTTATTCGGAATTAACAAGCTTGTTTTGGGGATATGCCTTAGATACAACAACTTACATCCTGAATTTAGTACCCTCTAAATCAGTAGCTTCCATACCCATCGAATTGTGGACCAACCGAAAGCCTAGTCTCAACTAATTTCGGATTTGTGGTGCTTCGGCACATGTGTTGAAGGCGGATGCTGATAAGTTAGAATCGCGTACGGATGTTTATCTATTTGTAGGGTATCCTAAAGGAACGAGCGGTGGTTTATTTTATAGTCCTAAGTACAAAAAGGTGATCGTTATCACGAACGCCAGATTTTTGGAAGAAGATTATGTAATGAACCACAAACCCAAGAGTAAAATTATTCTAGATGAAGTAAGAAATGAAACACCAAACACAATACCAACTGTACAAGAGGATATACCACAGGATACTGCACCACATGTCACACTTGATACATAATTGCCTGCGGAGCCTCGTCGTAGTGGGATGGTTGTGAGACAACTAGATAGATTCATGGGATTAGGAGAGTCTTCTGACTTGGTCCCTGGTGAACATAAAATTGACCCATGAAATTACAACGAAGCACTGCAAGATAAAGATGCTCAATCATGGCAAAAGACAATAAAATTTAAAATAGAATCCATGTATTCTAATCAAGTATGGGAGCTTGTAGAGCCACCCGATGGTGTAAAAGGTATTGAATGCAAGTGGGTCTATAAAAGAAAAAGAGGATCTGACGGTAAGGTGGAAACCTTTAAAGCAAGGCTTGTTGCTAAAGGATATACTCAGAAAGAAAGAATCGATTATGAGGAAACCTTCTCACCTATGTCCATGCTTAAGTCAATCTAGAATTCTTTTGTCTATTGCTGCTCATATGGATTATGAGGTATGACAAATGGATATCAAGACAGCTTTCCTAAATGGAAGTCTTGAGGAAAACATCTACATGAAGCAACCAGAGGGATTCATTGCAAAGGGCAAAGAGCATCTTGTGTGTGAGCTTAATAGGTCTATTTATGGATTGAAACAAGCTTCAAGATCATAGAACATCCATTTTGATGAAGTAATCCAGTCATATGGATTTATTCAATATCCGGATGAATCATGTGTGTACAAGAAATATGACGGAAATGTAGTGATTTTTCTTGTACTCTTCGTGGATGATATTCTGCTCATCGGAAATAATGTAAAGGTATTATCAGGCGTAAGGGTATGTCTTTCCAAGCAGTTTGAGATGAAGGAATTAGGAGAAGCCGGACACATTTTTGGGATCAAATTAATAAGGGATCGCAAAAAAAGAATGTTGTGCTTATCCCAAGCTTCATACATTGATACAATCCTGGCTCATTTTAGCATGCAAGATTCCAAGAAAGGTTTCTACCTTTCAGACATGGAATACCTCTATCTAAGGATACGTGTCCAAAGACACAACAACAAATAGAGGAAATAAAGTTTGTATCTTATGCTTCGGTAGTAGGAAGCCTCATGTATGTTATACTTGTACAAGACCGAATATCTGTTATGCCGTGGGCATGGTCAGCACGTATCAAAGTAATCCAGGATAAGGGCATTGGACTGCGGTAAAGCATATTTTGAAGTACCTACGAATGACTAGGGATTATGTGCTGATTTATCGGGCAGATACTTTGTTACTTTTGGGTTATACTGATTTGGATTTCCTGTCAGATATGGATGCTAGTAAATCCACCTCGGATTATGTGTTTACTCTTGGAGGAGGAGCCATAATACGGAGGAGTGTAAAGCAGAAATGCATTGCGGACTCCACCATGGAAGCTGAATATGTAGCAGCCTCTGACGTAGCTAAAGAAGCAGTATGGATTAGAAACTTCTTAATGGACTTGGATGTGATTCCTGATTTTCCCAAAGCGATCACAATTTATTGTGATAACAGTGGTGCAGTAGCAAACTCGAAGGAACCACGAGCCCATAAGACGAGTAAACACATTGAGCGCAAGTACCATTTAATACGAGATATCGTTAAAAGAGGGGAGGTCGTTGTCACTAAGATTGCATCGGAGGATAACCTAGTTGATCCTTTTACTAAGAGCCTTCTAGCGAAAGCATTCGATGGGCATGTAGAAAGAATGGGAATTAGATGCGTGTCAGTAAATATGACAGCGTAGTCTTTTAGTATAAGTGAAAAATTGTTAGATTGTATACTAAAAGTCTGACTTTTGTATGAAACAATGTTTTAACAATTTATTTGAAATGAGAATCATATGATCAAATATTTTGCATATTATAATTTATTTATATGTTTGTGCAAAAGTTCATTTACTTTATACTGTAGATAATATATTGTGCGACAACACGCGGAAGATCATATTATCGGTTTCTTTATAAAGTATAAACAGATGCTCACAATCGAGATAGACGGGGACTATCTATCGGGATGGTTGTAGTGTGATTTGTTATTAGTTTGTCTTGACTATAGAATCACATTAGTGCACCTTGAGTGTATTGAGTAGGACCGCATGAGATCGTTTGACTTGTACTGTCTATAAAAGAGAACTTGATCTCAATTATTATGGATGTTTGTGCTCTTAATCCCTATATAATAACCTCGACACGTAATTCAGTATGTATTTCTTTGATTCATCAATGGGTGAGATTTACATGTATTAAACCAACAAACTCAGTGAGTTGGGAATTAGTGCTATCTCTATGGTGTGATGTTGATTGTAGAAGAAATATGTGTCCTATTTAGGTTGATGATGTCCCCTTGAAGAGCTCATAAGATTTATCATGTAAGTCTTGCAAGTGGATTAATTCCAGCATGATAATAAGGTTGAGTGGTACTACACTCGGATAAGATATTAATTAATTTGAGTTGTCAGTAACTTAATTAATTAATGGGCGTTGTATATCTTAAACATGGGGAGATTGTCGGGCTCATAATAAGGAGCCCATAACGTAATTGTGGGATTGGAGCATTAGTGCAGTAATAATATTTTAGTGGACTATATTATTATTATTTGACTTAAGTATAAGCTTTGGGATAAGCTTGGATACTTAAGCCCAATGGAGACCCAACTCCAATTTCTCCTCCTGGTCCCTGCTGTAGCCCATATATAAGTTATCTCAACTTCCTGGAACCCTCACTCTGCGCCCTTTTCAACGTGAAAGAGAGGAGAGAAAGCAGATTGAGAAGATCCTAAAGATCGTCGCCCACACGACGTTAGGATTGAACATGGGGAATACAACAGAAGATCAAGAGGTTGTTCTCTGAAGTTCTTCAACAACATACCCCGGTGAAAGGTAATGCGAATTTGAATACTTATTGCTTCCGCTGATTAGTTCGCATAGAACCCTAACGGTTCACACTAACCAAACGATCGAAAGCCAACAGATTTAGAGTTTCAGACGAAGAGGGTACGAAGAATTTAGGATTTCAGATGAGATAGAGGTGATAAGTCGTAATTTTACACGATTATTTTGGATTAAATTCACTTATTTACGCGTGAGTTGTGAATTATTTAGTGTAATTACGACTTATTTATATTTTTCATAGTTGAACCTTAATTATTTTATTTCTTATTAAAACAGGCCAAAATTGAAATAAATATTTTGTGGGACCGTTGCAATAATTTTGATTGCAGGAAAATTAAAGATTTGACCAAGATAATTAAGGAAAATAAGAGATTCTGGAGATATTTTTGAAAGAAACAGATAAGGAAAGAGATCAAGCAGATTACTTAGGGATCAAGACACATATATTTATGGAAGATATTTTATTTATTTCTGGGATCATCATCACATACGTAACATCATCCGGGAAGACAGAAGGAGAAGAAAGATTGGGAAACGCAGATTAGAGAAGGAGTTCCACCATGAAGAACACGGTTTTATGTTCTAATTTATTTTGAATTTAATTTTGATTATGTAATTTCGTTTCTAGTCCGAGGATTATGAACCTCCCATGAATTATTTATTTTAATTGTTTTGAATTTTATATTAGCAACTTTTATATAAATTTATTCTATTACATGCTTTGATGTTCTTAATAGCACTTTGATAATTATTTTAGTCTGGCCATCTAATTTAATTATTTAATTGTTTAATGCTATTTCGTGATCCACAATCCGTAATTGTTGTGAGGAGTGAATTAAGTAGCAAATAGAGATAATTCCCTCTAGGTGTAATAGGATCTAGGTTGTATGATTCCTAGCCGATTTTCGTAGCTTAGTAATTCTATGTTTGGAGTTTTAATGCATTTGCGAGTTCGAATCCATAGGGTCACTCGTAAATAGTTCAATTTAGTGGTCGTACCCTAATTGATGATCTTAAGAACATTCGGGTTAATTTGGTCGTACCATTAGCCTAGGAATTTGAGTTTGTATAATTGTTTGCATGTTTAATTCTTGCGATTTTATGAATTAGGATATGGGAGGGGATCAAATCCTTGGACTAGGTTGTTATTTTATTTGTTCTATTATTTAATTTTATGTTTGTTATTTTAATTAATTATTTTCATGTTTATTAGTTGTTAATTCAATCCAAACCCACCCCCTCCGGTTACTCATTTGAAAACACATAAATTCAATTTAAATTCAATTACTCCCTTGGGTTCGACCCGTACTCATCCTACTATATTTTAGTGGATTTGTTCGGAAATTTTATAAGTATTATTTTTGGGTGCCGGCGACAGCACATCAAATTTTGGCGCCGTTGCTGGGGAGTAATCCCAAATTTGGTTGAATTTTTTGTGTTTTTATTTTTAATTTTCGAATTTTCCAGCAGTGCACTGAAACTGAACTCTTCAGTGTCAGGTCTGCCCTGTTTTTGTTTTTCTATTTTTTTCGAGTTTAATCACTTTCTCCCCTTGTAGGTTTGCTTCTAATGGATCAATATCATGGTTATTATGGTCGGAATGTTCAACCATGTAGAGTTTGTGCAACCACACTCCATACCACTCATGGTTGCTCATCCTTGATTGATAGATTAGCGGTGAGACAAAGAGATGAATATTGGAGTGCTAATCAACAAAGGCATTGGAATGATCAACCATATGTCAACACTTACAATCAAGGGTGGCGTAATCCTCATCATTCCCGATATGTGGACCACTATCATAATCAACCTTACGAATATCAAAGGCATGACTACTATGAGTATAGACCTCAATCCTTCAATGATAGTGAATGCTATTATGAAGATGATGGATTTAATGGAGATTAACAAAGTTCGAATGCTTCAATAGAGTCCTTGTTGAACATGATGAAAATTAGAAATTTGTTATTCCAACAAAAAACTCAATTGAGTCTTTGGAGTTTGGAGCGCCAATGTAGCAAATTAAGGACCGAGGTTGAACGTATGGTGGCACAACAAAGTATAAACCAAGTGGAATATCATGAGGAGACCACCAAAGACAAGAATTTTGAGATGGAGATCGAAATTGAGGAGGATAAGTATGCTGAAAATTCTACAGATTTTGTGCAGGAAACTGACACTGATGCCTTCAGTGTCAGTTCTGATGAAAACGAAAACGAGATAATATCATCCGTATTAATGTCCATCAGTTCTAATACTTTTTCTTCTCATTTCAGGTTGGAAAAAGTTGTTGATATCTCTCATGAAAATGAGACGGTTGAAGTGTTTCGCATTGATGAGATCAAAGATCATTTTCTTGAGGAGATCAAATAATTTTCTGTGGAGCTTGACATGTTAAAGCTGACCAAGAACCATATAATTTTGAAGGGAGAGAACACTTCTCGCAAACCAATAAGATCATTATATTGGTTTGAACATTTTACTCCTATCACGTGAAAGGGAAGTGAACGTCGAGCCAACGACATTAAGAAAAGGCGCTTGTTGGGAGGCAACCCAACATAGGTTCTTATTTTTATTTTTAATTTTATTTTCTTAATAAATAATCTTGTTCTTTTGGTGTGTGCCAATTTTCAGGTTATGTTGATGACATTTTTGGAGAAAAGAGAAAAATTCCTACTTGTGGTCAATAAAATGAAGCTTAACCCGGTGACTTCTTTCCACTCTTGCACTTGATTTACCTTTGAATTTTATTGTGTTTGTTTGCTTGAGGGCAAGCAAACGATTAGGTGTGGGTAGGTTTGGTGTATTGAGTGGTATTTGAAGTTGCAATTTTATTTTAATTAGATGTGCATATAGTATTTCATTTGAAATCATATTTTTACATTTGTGCACATGAGAGGTTGGTATTGGATTCATGGTGAAATTGTGCTTTGATATGTGAAATTTTTGGCATGACAAGAGAGTTGAATTTGATGTACCTATACTTGTGATTTGTTGGATTTGTCTTGTTATTTTTGAGACAAATGTGGAATAGTATTGAGTGGTATTTGAAGTTGCAATTTTATTTTAATTAGATGTGCATATAGTATTTCATTTGAAATCATATTTTTACATTTGTGCACATGAGAGGTTGGTATTGGATTCATGGTGAAATTGTGCTTTGATATGTGAAATTTTTGGCATGACAAGAGAGTTGAATTTGATGTACCTATACTTGTGAGTTGTTGGATTTGTCTTGTTATTTTTGAGACAAATGTGGAATAATTTTTTTGTTTGGAAATTCATGGCAAATGATCCATATTCTTGTGAGCTTTGAGCCTTGAAGAGCTATCATCTATATAAGCTCTATATTTTTCTTGATTGAGTGCAAATTAGACTTGATATGTACATTCTAGAACTTTCTCTTTGAATACATTTTGAGATCTTACATTTGAGCATGTGTAATTAAATGATAAAGGCACCTAGGCAAGCCGTATTTTGGCCTTCTTTTTACCTACCTAATCATATAAATCTTTTAGGAGAGCCACTTTGAGCCTAACCTTTTCTTTGATGAATGAGCATTTAAAATAGCCATATTCCATTTTCTTTATTGAACTCTTCCGATTGAACCCCTTACTATTTTGCATATTGTGGAATTCATTGAAAAATATTTTTGGTGGTTGAATTGATGATGAAGGGGAGATGATGGTTGAGAGAAAGAAAAAAATGGAGAAAAAAAAAGAATGGAGAAAGGAAAGAAAAAAAATGAAAAGAAAAGGAAGAATGGAAGATTAATGGTTGCAAAAAAATAAGAGAAAAGAAATTAGAGTGAAAAAAAAAAGAACGAAGCTGGAATTTGTTGCTGAATTTTTCTGAAAGTGACACTGAACCCTTCAGTGTTGCTCCTGCTTTTTAAAATTTTGAGAAGAAACAGGTGTGGGTAGTTGGATGTGTTGATAAAATTCAGAGATTTATCAAAAGAAAATGAAGGAGTGGATGTGGAAGAAATTGAGAATAGCATGATGCATCATTTTGATGTTCTTTCTTGATGTACATATTTGCAAAGTGGTAAATTTAGCCTTTCTAATCCTTTTCATCCTACCTTATCCCAAGCCCCATTACAACCATTTAAAAGTCCTTTTGATATTTGCGCAATGCTTATTGAACTTGGTGGAGATTTGATTTGGGAGCAAGCTTATGGTAATGTCTTGTCTTGTTTAATTTTGAGTATTTTGCTACCCACTTATATACTTGAGCGTTATTGAGTGAAACCATTATGAGGCCATGAATTCTTAACTTCTTTATCTTACATAAGTTGCAAATATTTGTGAGATATTCTACCACTCATTTGTATTTGGTGTATCTTGTTTGATCTCTATTGGAAGTGTCATTGTTTTGCTATCACTTGCAAATGATTATCATTTTTCCTATGCTTTGTCTTGCTCTTGTTTTGCTTGAGGACAAACAAAGGTTTAGGTGTGGGTAGTTTGATAAGTCGTAATTTTACACGATTATTTTGGATTAAATTCACTTCTTTACGCGTGAGTTGTGAATTATTTAGTGTAATTATGACTTATTTATATTTTTCATAGTTGAACCTTAATTATTTTATTTCTTATTGAAACAGGCCAAAATTGAAATAAATATTTTGTGGGACCGTTACAATAATTTTGATTGCAGGAAAATTAAAGATTTGACCAAGATAATTAATGAAAAGAAGAGATTCTGGAGATATTTTTGGAAGAAACAGATAAGGAAAGAGATCAAGCAGATTACTTAGGGATCAAGACACATATATTTATGGAAGATATTTTATTTATTTCTGGGATCATCATCACATACGTAACATCATCCGGGAAGACAGAAGGAGAAGAAAGATTGGGAAACGCAGATTAGAGAAGGAGTTCCACCATGAAGAACACGGTTTTATGTTCTAATTTATTTTGAATTTAATTTTGATTATGTAATTTCGTTTCTAGTCCGAGGATTGTGAACCTCCCATGAATTATTTATTTTAATTGTTTTGAATTTTATATTAGCAACTTTTATATAAATTTATTCTATTACATGCTTTGATGTTCTTAATAGCACTTTGATAATTATTTTAGTCTGGCAATCTAATTTAATTATTTAATTGTTTAACGCTATTTCGTGATCCACAATCCGTAATTGTTGTGAGGAGTGAATTAAGTAGCAAATAGAGATAATTCCCTCTAGGTGTAATAGGATCTAGGTTGTATGATTCCTAGCCGGTTTTCGTAGCCTAGTAATTCTATGTTTGGAGTTTTAATGCATTTGCGAGTTCGAATCCATAGGGTCACTCGTAAATAGTTCAATTTAGTGGTCGTACCCTAATTGATGATCTTAAGAACATTCGGGTTAATTTGGTCGTACCATTAGCCTAGGAATTTGAGTTTGTATAATTGTTTGCATGTTTAATTCTTGCGATTTTATGAATTAGGATATGGGAGGGGATCAAATCCTTGGACTAGGTTGTTATTTTATTTGTTCTATTATTTAATTTTATGTTTGTTATTTTAATTAATTATTTTCATGTTTATTAGTTGTTAATTCAATCCAAACCCACCCCCTCCGGTTACTCATTTGAAAACACATAAATTCAATTTAAATTCAATTACTCCCTTGGGTTCGACCCGTACTCATCCTACTATATTTTAGTGGATTTGTTCGGAAATTTTATAAGTATTATTTTTGGGTGCCGGCGACATCACATCAAATTTTGGCGCCGTTGCCGGGGAGTAATCCCGAATTTGGTTGAATTTTTTGTATTTTTATTTTTAATTTTTGAATTTTCCAGTAGTGCACTGAAACTGAACTCTTCAGTGTCAGGTCTGCCCTGTTTTTGTTTTTCTATTTTTTTCGAGTTTAATCACTTTCTTCCCTTGTAGGTTTGCTTCTAATGGATCAATATCATGGTTATTATGATCGGAATATTCAACCATGTAGAGTTTGTGCAACCACACTCCATACCACTCATGATTGTCCATCCTTGATTGATAGATTAGCGGTGAGACAAAGAGATGAATATTGGAGTGCTAATCAACAAAGGCATTGGAATGATCAACCATATGTCAACACTTACAATCAAGGGTGGCGTAATCCTCATCATTCCCGATATGTGGACCACTATCATAATCAACCTTACGAATATCAAAGGCGTGACTACTATGAGTATAGACCTCAATCCTTCAATGATAGTGAATGCTATTATGAAGATGATGGATTTAATGGAGATTAACAAAGTTCGAATGCTTCATTAGAGTCCTTGTTGAACCGGATGGAAATTAGAAATTTGTTATTTCAACAAAAAACTCAATTGAGTCTTTGGAGTTTGGAGCGCCAATGTAGCAAATTAAGGATCGAGGTTGAACGTATGGTGGCACAACGAAGTGTAAACCAAGTGGAATATCATGAGGAGGCCACCAAAGACAAGAATTTTGAGATGGAGACCGAAATTGAGGAGGATAAGTATGCTGAAAATTCTACAGATTTTGTGCAGGAAACTGACATTGATGCCTTCAGTGTCAGTTCTGATGAAAGCGAAAATGAGATAATATCATCCGTATTAATGTCCATCAGTTCTGATACTTTTTCTTCTCATTTCAGGTTGGAAAAAGTTGTTGATATCCCTCATGAAAATGAGACGGTTGAAGTGTTTCGCATTGATGAGATCAAAGATCCTTTTCTTGAGGCGATTAAATAATTTTCTGTGGAGCTTGACATGTTAAGGCTGACCAAGAACCATATAATTTTGAAGGGAGAGAACACTTCTCGCAAACCAATAAGATCATTATATTGGTTTGAACATTTTACTCCTATCACGTGAAAGGGAAGTGAACGTCGAGCCAACGACATTAAGAAAAGGCGCTTGTTGGGAGGCAACCCAACATAGGTTCTTATTTTTATTTTTAATTTTATTTTCTTAATAAATAATCTTGTTCTTTTGGTGTGTGCTAATTTTCAGGTTATGTTGATGACATTTTTGGAGAAAAGAGAAAAATTCCTACTTGTGGTCAATAAAATGAAACTTAACCCAGTGACTTCTTTCCACTCTTGCACTTGATTTTCCTTTGAATTTTATTGTGTTTGTTTGCTTGAGGGCAAGCAAACGATTAGGTGTGGGTAGGTTTGGTGTATTGAGTGGTATTTGAAGTTGCAGTTTTATTTTAATTAGATGTGCATATAGTATTTCATTTGAAATCATATTTTTACATTTGTGCACATGAGAGGTTGATATTGGATTCATGGTGAAATTGTGCTTTGATATGTGAAATTTTTGGCATGACGAGAGAGTTGAATTTGATGTACCTATACTTGTGATTTGTTGGATTTGTCTTGTTATTTTTGAGATAAATGTGGAATAGTATTGAGTGGTATTTGAAGTTGCAATTTTATTTTAATTAGATGTGCATATAGTATTTCATTTGAAATCATATTTTTACATTTGTGCACATGAGAGGTTGGTATTGGATTCATGGTGAAATTGTGCTTTGATATGTGAAATTTTTGGCATGACAAGAGAGTTGAATTTGATGTACCTATACTTGTGAGTTGTTGGATTTGTCTTGTTATTTTTGAGACAAATGTGGAATAATTTTTTTGTTTGGAAATTCATGGCAAATGATCCATATTCTTATGAGCTTTGAGCCTTGAAGAGCTATCATCTATATAAGCTCTATATTTTTCTTGATTGAGTGCAAATTAGACTTGATATGTACATTCTAGAACTTTCTCTTTGAATACATTTTGAGATCTTACATTTGAGCATGTGTAATTAAATGATAAAGGCACCTAGGCAAGCCGTATTTTGGCCTTCTTTTTACCTACCTAATCATATAAATCTTTTAGGAGAGCCACTTTGAGCCTAACCTTTTCTTTGATGAATGAGCATTTAAAATAGCCATATTCCATTTTCTTTATTGAACTCTTCCGATTGAACCCCTTACTATTTTGCATATTGTGGAATTCATTGAAAAATATTTTTGGTGGTTGAATTGATGATGAAGGGGAGATGATGGTTGAGAGAAAGAAAAAAAATGGAGAAAAAAAAAGAATGGAGAAAGGAAAGAAAAAAAAAGAAAAGAAAAGGAAGAATGGAAGATTAATGGTTACAAAAAAATAAGAGAAAAGAAATTAGAGTGAAAAAAAAAAGAACGAAGCTGGAATTTGTTGCTGAATTTTTCTGAAAGTGACACTGAACCCTTCAGTGTTGCCCCTCCTTTTCGAAATTTTGAGAAGAAACAGGTGTGGGTAGTTGGATGTATTGATAAAATTCAGATATTTATCAAAAGAAAATGAAGGAGTGGATGTGGAAGAAATTGAGAATGGCATGATGCATCATTTTGATGTTCTTTCTTGATGTACATATTTGCAAAGTGGTAAATTTAGCCTTTCTAATCCTTTTCATCCTACCTTATCCCAAGCCCCATTACAACCATTTAAAAGTCCTTTTGATATTTGCGCAATGCTTATTGAACTTGGTGGAGATTTGATTTGGGAGCAAGCTTATGGTAATGTCTTGTCTTGTTTAATTTTGAGTATTTTGCTACCCACTTATATACTTGAGCGTTATTGAGTGAAACCATTATGAGGCCATGAATTCTTAACTTCTTTATCTTACATAAGTTGCAAATATTTGTGAGATATTCTACCACTCATTTGTATTTGGTGTATCTAGTTTGATCTCTCTTGGAAGTGTCATTGTTTTGCTATCACTTGCAAATGATTATCAGTTTTCCTATGCTTTGTCTTGCTCTTGTTTTGCTTGAGGACTAGCAAAGGTTTAGGTGTGGGTAGTTTGATAAGTCGTAATTTTACACGATTATTTTGGATTAAATTCACTTCTTTACGCGTGAGTTGTGAATTATTTAGTGTAATTATGACTTATTTATATTTTTCGTAGTTGAACCTTAATTATTTTATTTCTTATTGAAACAGGCCAAAATTGAAATAAATATTTTGTGGGACCGTTACAATAATTTTGATTGCAGGAAAATTAAAGATTTGACCAAGATAATTAAGGAAAAGAAGAGATTCTGGAGATATTTTTGGAAGAAACAGATAAGGAAAGAGATCAAGCAGATTACTTAGGGATCAAGACACATATATTTATGGAAGATATTTTATTCATTTCTGGGATCATCATCACATACGTAACATCATTCGGGAAGGCAGAAGGAGAAGACAGATTGGGAAACGCAGATTAGAGAAGGAGTTCCACCATGAAGAACACGGTTTTATGTTCTAATTTATTTTGAATTTAATTTTG
This sequence comes from Pogostemon cablin, assembly GCA_023678885.1. Classification (NCBI taxonomy): domain Eukaryota; kingdom Viridiplantae; phylum Streptophyta; class Magnoliopsida; order Lamiales; family Lamiaceae; genus Pogostemon; species Pogostemon cablin. Next base: position 15,188,944 of record CM042965.1, on the reverse strand, counting down.
ATTATGTAATTTCGTTTCTAGTCCGAGGGTTGTGAACCTCCCATGAATTATTTATTTTAATTGTTTTGAATTTTATATTAGCAACTTTTATATAAATTTATTCTATTACATGCTTTGATGTTCTTAATTGCACTTTGATAATTATTTTAGTCTGGCTATCTAATTTAATTATTTAATTGTTTAACGCTATTTCGTGATCCACAATCTGTAATTGGTGTGAGGAGTGAATTAAGTAGCAAATAGAGATAATTCCCTCTAGGTGTAATAGGATCTAGGTTGTATGATTCCTAGCCGGTTTTCGTAACCTAGTAATTCTATGTTTGGAGTCTTAATGCATTTGCGAGTTCGAATCCATAGGGTCACTCGTAAATAGTTCAATTTAGTGGTCGTACCCTAATTGATGATCTTAAGAACATTCGGGTTAATTTGGTCGTACCATTAGCCTAGGAATATGAGTTTGTATAATTGTTTGCATGTTTAATTCTTGCGATTTTATGAATTAGGATATGGGAGGGGATCAAATCCTTGGACTAGGTTGTTATTTTATTTGTTCTATTATTTAATTTTATGTTTGTTATTTTAATTAATTATTTTCATGTTTATTAGTTGTTAATTCAATCCAAACCCACCCCCTCCGGTTACTCATTTGAAAACACATAAATTCAATTTAAATTCAATTACTCCATTGGGTTCGACCCGTACTCATCCTACTATATTTTAGTGGATTTGTTCGGAAATTTTATAAGTATTATTTTTGGGTGCCGGCGACAGCACATCAAATTTTGGCGCCGTTGCCGGGGAGTAATCCCGAATTTGGTTGAATTTTTTGTATTTTTATTTTTAATTTTTGAATTTTCCAGTAGTGCACTGAAACTGAACTCTTCAGTGTCAGGTCTGCCCTGTTTTTGTTTTTCAATTTTTTTCGAGTTTAATCACTTTCTTCCCTTGTAGGTTTGCTTCTAATGGATCAATATCATGGTTATTATGATCGGAATGTTCAACCATGTAGAGTTTGTGCAACCACACTCCATACCACTCATGATTGCCCATCCTTGATTGATAGATTAGCGGTGAGACAAAGAGATGAATATTGGAGTGCTAATCAACAAAGACATTGGAATGATCAACCATATGTCAACACTTACAATCAAGGGTGGCGTAATCCTCATCATTCCCGATATGTGGACCACTATCATAATCAACCTTACGAATATCAAAGGCGTGACTACTATGAGTATAGACCTCAATCCTTCAATGATAGTGAATGCTATTATGAAGATGATGGATTTAATGGAGATTAACAAAGTTCGAATGCTTCATTAGAGTCCTTGTTGAACCGGATGGAAATTAGAAATTTGTTATTTCAACAAAAAACTCAATTGAGTCTTTGGAGTTTGGAGCGCCAATGTAGCAAATTAAGGATCGAGGTTGAACGTATGGTGGCACAACGAAGTGTAAACCAAGTGGAATATCATGAGGAGGCCACCAAAGACAAGAATTTTGAGATGGAGACCGAAATTGAGGAGGATAAGTATGCTGAAAATTCTACAGATTTTGTGCAGGAAACTGACATTGATGCCTTCAGTGTCAGTTCTGATGAAAGCGAAAATGAGATAATATCATCCGTATTAATGTCCATCAGTTCTGATACTTTTTCTTCTCATTTCAGGTTGGAAAAAGTTGTTGATATCCCTCATGAAAATGAGACGGTTGAAGTGTTTCGCATTGATGAGATCAAAGATCCTTTTCTTGAGGCGATCAAATAATTTTCTGTGGAGCTTGACATGTTAAGGCTGACCAAGAACCATATAATTTTGAAGGGAGAGAACACTTCTCGCAAACCAATAAGATCATTATATTGGTTTGAACATTTTACTCCTATCACGTGAAAGGGAAGTGAACGTCGAGCCAACGACATTAAGAAAAGGCGCTTGTTGGGAGGCAACCCAACATAGGTTCTTATTTTTATTTTTAATTTTATTTTCTTAATAAATAATCTTGTTCTTTTGGTGTGTGCTAATTTTCAGGTTATGTTGATGACATTTTTGGAGAAAAGAGAAAAATTACTTGTGGTCAATAAAATGAAACTTAACCCGGTGACTTCTTTCCACTCTTGCACTTGATTTACCTTTGAATTTTATTGTGTTTGTTTGCTTGAGGGCAAGCAAACGATTAGGTGTGGGTAGGTTTGGTGTATTGAGTGGTATTTGAAGTTGCAATTTTATTTTAATTAGATGTGCATATAGTATTTCATTTGAAATCATATTTTTACATTTGTGCACATGAGAGGTTGATATTGGATTCATGGTGAAATTGTGCTTTGATATGTGAAATTTTTGGCATGACGAGAGAGTTGAATTTGATGCACCTATACTTGTGATTTGTTGGATTTGTCTTGTTATTTTTGAGATAAATGTGGAATAGTATTGAGTGGTATTTGAAGTTGCAATTTTATTTTAATTAGATGTGCATATAGTATTTCATTTGAAATCATATTTTTACATTTGTGCACATGAGAGGTTGGTATTGGATTCATGGTGAAATTGTGCTTTGATATGTGAAATTTTTGGCATGACAAGAGAGTTGAATTTGATGTACCTATACTTGTGAGTTGTTGGATTTGTCTTGTTATTTTTGAGACAAATGTGGAATAATTTTTTTGTTTGGAAATTCATGGCAAATGATCCATATTCTTGTGAGCTTTGAGCCTTGAAGAGCTATCATCTATATAAGCTCTATATTTTTCTTGATTGAGTGCAAATTAGACTTGATATGTACATTCTAGAACTTTCTCTTTGAATACATTTTGAGATCTTACATTTGAGCATGTGTAATTAAATGATAAAGGCACCTAGGCAAGCCGTATTTTGGCCTTCTTTTTACCTACCTAATCATATAAATCTTTTAGGAGAGCCACTTTGAGCCTAACCTTTTCTTTGATGAATGAGCATTTAAAATAGCCATATTCCATTTTCTTTATTGAACTCTTCCGATTGAACCCCTTACTATTTTGCATATTGTGGAATTCATTGAAAAATATTTTTGGTGGTTGAATTGATGATGAAGGGGAGATGATGGTTGAGAGAAAGAAAAAAAATGGAGAAAAAAAAAAGAATGGAGAAAGGAAAGAAAAAAAAAAGAAAAGAAAAGGAAGAATGGAAGATTAATGGTTACAAAAAAATAAGAGAAAAGAAATTAGAGTGAAAAAAAAAGAACGAAGCTGGAATTTGTTGCTGAATTTTTCTGAAAGTGACACTGAACCCTTCAGTGTTGCCCCTCCTTTTCGAAATTTTGAGAAGAAACTGGTGTGGGTAGTTGGATGTGTTGATAAAATTCAGATATTTATCAAAAGAAAATGAAGGAGTGGATGTGGAAGAAATTGAGAATGGCATGATGCATCATTTTGATGTTCTTTCTTGATGTACATATTTGCAAAGTGGTAAATTTAGTCTTTCTAATCCTTTTCATCCTACCTTATCCCAAGCCCCATTACAACCATTTAAAAGTCCTTTTGATATTTGCGCAATGCTTATTGAACTTGGTGGAGATTTGATTTGGGAGCAAGCTTATGGTAATGTCTTGTCTTGTTTAATTTTGAGTATTTTGCTACCCACTTATATACTTGAGCGTTATTGAGTGAAACCATTATGAGGCCATGAATTCTTAACTTCTTTATCTTACATAAGTTGCAAATATTTGTGAGATATTCTACCACTCATTTGTATTTGGTGTATCTTGTTTGATCTCTCTTGGAAGTGTCATTGTTTTGCTATCACTTGCAAATGATTATCATTTTTCCTATGCTTTGTCTTGCTCTTGTTTTGCTTGAGGACTAGCAAAGGTTTAGGTGTGGGTAGTTTGATAAGTCGTAATTTTACACGATTATTTTGGATTAAATTCACTTCTTTACGCGTGAGTTGTGAATTATTTAGTGTAATTATGACTTATTTATATTTTTCGTAGTTGAACCTTAATTATTTTATTTCTTATTGAAACAGGCCAAAATTGAAATAAATATTTTGTGGGACCGTTACAATAATTTTGATTGCAGGAAAATTAAAGATTTGACCAAGATAATTAAGGAAAAGAAGAGATTCTGGAGATATTTTTGGAAGAAACAGATAAGGAAAGAGATCAAGCAGATTACTTAGGGATCAAGACACATATATTTATGGAAGATATTTTATTCATTTCTGGGATCATCATCACATACGTAACATCATTCGGGAAGGCAGAAGGAGAAGACAGATTGGGAAACGCAGATTAGAGAAGGAGTTCCACCATGAAGAACACGGTTTTATGTTCTAATTTATTTTGAATTTAATTTTGATTATGTAATTTCGTTTCTAGTCCGAGGGTTGTGAACCTCCCATGAATTATTTATTTTAATTGTTTTGAATTTTATATTAGCAACTTTTATATAAATTTATTCTATTACATGCTTTGATGTTCTTAATTGCACTTTGATAATTATTTTAGTCTGGCTATCTAATTTAATTATTTAATTGTTTAACGCTATTTCGTGATCCACAATCTGTAATTGGTGTGAGGAGTGAATTAAGTAGCAAATAGAGATAATTCCCTCTAGGTGTAATAGGATCTAGGTTGTATGATTCCTAGCCGATTTTCGTAACCTTGTAATTCTATGTTTGGAGTCTTAATGCATTTGCGAGTTCGAATCCATAGGGTCACTCGTAAATAGTTCAATTTAGTGGTCGTACCCTAATTGATGATCTTAAGAACATTCGGGTTAATTTGGTCGTACCATTAGCCTAGGAATATGAGTTTGTATAATTGTTTGCATGTTTAATTCTTGCGATTTTATGAATTAGGATATGGGAGGGGATCAAATCCTTGGACTAGGTTGTTATTTTATTTGTTCTATTATTTAATTTTATGTTTGTTATTTTAATTAATTATTTTCATGTTTATTAGTTGTTAATTCAATCCAAACCCACCCCCTCCGGTTACTCATTTGAAAACACATAAATTCAATTTAAATTCAATTACTCCCTTGGGTTCGACCCGTACTCATCCTACTATATTTTAGTGGATTTGTTCGGAAATTTTATAAGTATTATTTTTGGGTGCCGGCGACAGCACATCAAATTTTGGCGCCGTTGCCGGGGAGTAATCCCGAATTTGGTTGAATTTTTTGTATTTTTATTTTTAATTTTTGAATTTTCCAGTAGTGCACTGAAACTGAACTCTTCAGTGTCAGGTCTGCCCTGTTTTTGTTTTTCAATTTTTTTCGAGTTTAATCACTTTCTTCCCTTGTAGGTTTGCTTCTAATGGATCAATATCATGGTTATTATGATCGGAATGTTCAACCATGTAGAGTTTGTGCAACCACACTCCATACCACTCATGATTGCCCATCCTTGATTGATAGATTAGCGGTGAGACAAAGAGATGAATATTGGAGTGCTAATCAACAAAGACATTGGAATGATCAACCATATGTCAACACTTACAATCAAGGGTGGCGTAATCCTCATCATTCCCGATATGTGGACCACTATCATAATCAACCTTACGAATATCAAAGGCGTGACTACTATGAGTATAGACCTCAATCCTTCAATGATAGTGAATGCTATTATGAAGATGATGGATTTAATGGAGATTAACAAAGTTCGAATGCTTCATTAGAGTCCTTGTTGAACCGGATGGAAATTAGAAATTTGTTATTTCAACAAAAAACTCAATTGAGTCTTTGGAGTTTGGAGCGCCAATGTAGCAAATTAAGGATCGAGGTTGAACGTATGGTGGCACAACGAAGTGTAAACCAAGTGGAATATCATGAGGAGGCCACCAAAGACAAGAATTTTGAGATGGAGACCGAAATTGAGGAGGATAAGTATGCTGAAAATTCTACAGATTTTGTGCAGGAAACTGACATTGATGCCTTCAGTGTCAGTTCTGATGAAAGCGAAAATGAGATAATATCATCCGTATTAATGTCCATCAGTTCTGATACTTTTTCTTCTCATTTCAGGTTGGAAAAAGTTGTTGATATCCCTCATGAAAATGAGACGGTTGAAGTGTTTCGCATTGATGAGATCAAAGATCCTTTTCTTGAGGCGATCAAATAATTTTCTGTGGAGCTTGACATGTTAAGGCTGACCAAGAACCATATAATTTTGAAGGGAGAGAACACTTCTCGCAAACCAATAAGATCATTATATTGGTTTGAACATTTTACTCCTATCACGTGAAAGGGAAGTGAACGTCGAGCCAACGACATTAAGAAAAGGCGCTTGTTGGGAGGCAACCCAACATAGGTTCTTATTTTTATTTTTAATTTTATTTTCTTAATAAATAATCTTGTTCTTTTGGTGTGTGCTAATCTTCAGGTTATGTTGATGACATTTTTGGAGAAAAGAGAAAAATTACTACTTGTGGTCAATAAAATGAAACTTAACCCGGTGACTTCTTTCCACTCTTGCACTTGATTTACCTTTGAATTTTATTGTGTTTGTTTGCTTGAGGGCAAGCAAACGATTAGGTGTGGGTAGGTTTGGTGTATTGAGTGGTATTTGAAGTTGCAATTTTATTTTAATTAGATGTGCATATAGTATTTCATTTGAAATCATATTTTTACATTTGTGCACATGAGAGGTTGATATTGGATTCATGGTGAAATTGTGCTTTGATATGTGAAATTTTTGGCATGACGAGAGAGTTGAATTTGATGCACCTATACTTGTGATTTGTTGGATTTGTCTTGTTATTTTTGAGATAAATGTGGAATAGTATTGAGTGGTATTTGAAGTTGCAATTTTATTTTAATTAGATGTGCATATAGTATTTCATTTGAAATCATATTTTTACATTTGTGCACATGAGAGGTTGGTATTGGATTCATGGTGAAATTGTGCTTTGATATGTGAAATTTTTGGCATGACAAGAGAGTTGAATTTGATGTACCTATACTTGTGAGTTGTTGGATTTGTCTTGTTATTTTTGAGACAAATGTGGAATAATTTTTTTGTTTGGAAATTCATGGCAAATGATCCATATTCTTGTGAGCTTTGAGCCTTGAAGAGCTATCATCTATATAAGCTCTATATTTTTCTTGATTGAGTGCAAATTAGACTTGATATGTACATTCTAGAACTTTCTCTTTGAATACATTTTGAGATCTTACATTTGAGCATGTGTAATTAAATGATAAAGGCACCTAGGCAAGCCGTATTTTGGCCTTCTTTTTACCTACCTAATCATATAAATCTTTTAGGAGAGCCACTTTGAGCCTAACCTTTTCTTTGATGAATGAGCATTTAAAATAGCCATATTCCATTTTCTTTATTGAACTCTTCCGATTGAACCCCTTACTATTTTGCATATTGTGGAATTCATTGAAAAATATTTTTGGTGGTTGAATTGATGATGAAGGGGAGATGATGGTTGAGAGAAAGAAAAAAAATGGAGAAAAAAAAAGAATGGAGAAAGGAAAGAAAAAAAAAGAAAAGAAAAGGAAGAATGGAAGATTAATGGTTACAAAAAAATAAGAGAAAAGAAATTAGAGTGAAAAAAAAAGAACGAAGCTGGAATTTGTTGCTGAATTTTTCTGAAAGTGACACTGAACCCTTCAGTGTTGCCCCTCCTTTTCGAAATTTTGAGAAGAAACAGGTGTGGGTAGTTGGATGTGTTGATAAAATTCAGATATTTATCAAAAGAAAATGAAGGAGTGGATGTGGAAGAAATTGAGAATGGCATGATGCATCATTTTGATGTTCTTTCTTGATGTACATATTTGCAAAGTGGTAAATTTAGTCTTTCTAATCCTTTTCATCCTACCTTATCCCAAGCCCCATTACAACCATTTAAAAGTCCTTTTGATATTTGCGCAATGCTTATTGAACTTGGTGGAGATTTGATTTGGGAGCAAGCTTATGGTAATGTCTTGTCTTGTTTAATTTTGAGTATTTTGCTACCCACTTATATACTTGAGCGTTATTGAGTGAAACCATTATGAGGCCATGAATTCTTAACTTCTTTATCTTACATAAGTTGCAAATATTTGTGAGATATTCTACCACTCATTTGTATTTGGTGTATCTTGTTTGATCTCTCTTGGAAGTGTCATTGTTTTGCTATCACTTGCAAATGATTATCATTTTTCCTATGCTTTGTCTTGCTCTTGTTTTGCTTGAGGACTAGCAAAGGTTTAGGTGTGGGTAGTTTGATAAGTCGTAATTTTACACGATTATTTTGGATTAAATTCACTTCTTTACGCGTGAGTTGTGAATTATTTAGTGTAATTATGACTTATTTATATTTTTCGTAGTTGAACCTTAATTATTTTATTTCTTATTGAAACAGGCCAAAATTGAAATAAATATTTTGTGGGACCGTTACAATAATTTTGATTACAGGAAAATTAAAGATTTGACCAAGATAATTAAGGAAAAGAAGAGATTCTGGAGATATTTTTGGAAGAAACAGATAAGGAAAGAGATCAAGCAGATTACTTAGGGATCAAGACACATATATTTATGGAAGATATTTTATTCATTTCTGGGATCATCATCACATACGTAACATCATTCGGGAAGGCAGAAGGAGAAGACAGATTGGGAAACGCAGATTAGAGAAGGAGTTCCACCATGAAGAACACGGTTTTATGTTCTAATTTATTTTGAATTTAATTTTGATTATGTAATTTCGTTTCTAGTCCGAGGGTTGTGAACCTCCCATGAATTATTTATTTTAATTGTTTTGAATTTTATATTAGCAACTTTTATATAAATTTATTCTATTACATGCTTTGATGTTCTTAATTGCACTTTGATAATTATTTTAGTCTGGCTATCTAATTTAATTATTTAATTGTTTAACGCTATTTCGTGATCCACAATCTGTAATTGGTGTGAGGAGTGAATTAAGTAGCAAATAGAGATAATTCCCTCTAGGTGTAATAGGATCTAGGTTGTATGATTCCTAGCCGGTTTTCGTAACCTAGTAATTCTATGTTTGGAGTCTTAATGCATTTGCGAGTTCGAATCCATAGGGTCACTCGTAAATAGTTCAATTTAGTGGTCGTACCCTAATTGATGATCTTAAGAACATTCGGGTTAATTTGGTCGTACCATTAGCCTAGGAATATGAGTTTGTATAATTGTTTGCATGTTTAATTCTTGCGATTTTATGAATTAGGATATGGGAGGGGATCAAATCCTTGGACTAGGTTGTTATTTTATTTGTTCTATTATTTAATTTTATGTTTGTTATTTTAATTAATTATTTTCATGTTTATTAGTTGTTAATTCAATCCAAACCCACCCCCTCCGGTTACTCATTTGAAAACACATAAATTCAATTTAAATTCAATTACTCCCTTGGGTTCGACCCGTACTCATCCTACTATATTTTAGTGGATTTGTTCGGAAATTTTATAAGTATTATTTTTGGGTGCCGGCGACAGCACATCAAATTTTGGCGCCGTTGCCGGGGAGTAATCCCGAATTTGGTTGAATTTTTTGTATTTTTATTTTTAATTTTTGAATTTTCCAGTAGTGCACTGAAACTGAACTCTTCAGTGTCAGGTCTGCCCTGTTTTTGTTTTTCAATTTTTTTCGAGTTTAATCACTTTCTTCCCTTGTAGGTTTGCTTCTAATGGATCAATATCATGGTTATTATGATCGGAATGTTCAACCATGTAGAGTTTGTGCAACCACACTCCATACCACTCATGATTGCCCATCCTTGATTGATAGATTAGCGGTGAGACAAAGAGATGAATATTGGAGTGCTAATCAACAAAGACATTGGAATGATCAACCATATGTCAACACTTACAATCAAGGGTGGCGTAATCCTCATCATTCCCGATATGTGGACCACTATCATAATCAACCTTACGAATATCAAAGGCGTGACTACTATGAGTATAGACCTCAATCCTTCAATGATAGTGAATGCTATTATGAAGATGATGGATTTAATGGAGATTAACAAAGTTCGAATGCTTCATTAGAGTCCTTGTTGAACCGGATGGAAATTAGAAATTTGTTATTTCAACAAAAAACTCAATTGAGTCTTTGGAGTTTGGAGCGCCAATGTAGCAAATTAAGGATCGAGGTTGAACGTATGGTGGCACAACGAAGTGTAAACCAAGTGGAATATCATGAGGAGGCCACCAAAGACAAGAATTTTGAGATGGAGACCGAAATTGAGGAGGATAAGTATGCTGAAAATTCTACAGATTTTGTGCAGGAAACTGACATTGATGCCTTCAGTGTCAGTTCTGATGAAAGCGAAAATGAGATAATATCATCCGTATTAATGTCCATCAGTTCTCATACTTTTTCTTCTCATTTCAGGTTGGAAAAAGTTGTTGATATCCCTCATGAAAATGAGACGGTTGAAGTGTTTCGCATTGATGAGATCAAAGATCCTTTTCTTGAGGCGATCAAATAATTTTCTGTGGAGCTTGACATGTTAAGGCTGACCAAGAACCATATAATTTTGAAGGGAGAGAACACTTCTCGCAAACCAATAAGATCATTATATTGGTTTGAACATTTTACTCCTATCACGTGAAAGGGAAGTGAACGTCGAGCCAACGACATTAAGAAAAGGCGCTTGTTGGGAGGCAACCCAACATAGGTTCTTATTTTTATTTTTAATTTTATTTTCTTAATAAATAATCTTGTTCTTTTGGTGTGTGCTAATTTTCAGGTTATGTTGATGACATTTTTGGAGAAAAGAGAAAAATTCCTACTTGTGGTCAATAAAATGAAACTTAACCCGGTGACTTCTTTCCACTCTTGCACTTGATTTACCTTTGAATTTTATTGTGTTTGTTTGCTTGAGGGCAAGCAAACGATTAGGTGTGGGTAGGTTTGGTGTATTGAGTGGTATTTGAAGTTGCAATTTTATTTTAATTAGATGTGCATATAGTATTTCATTTGAAATCATATTTTTACATTTGTGCACATGAGAGGTTGATATTGGATTCATGGTGAAATTGTGCTTTGATATGTGAAATTTTTGGCATGACGAGAGAGTTGAATTTGATGTACCTATACTTGTGATTTGTTGGATTTGTCTTGTTATTTTTGAGATAAATGTGGAATAGTATTGAGTGGTATTTGAAGTTGCAATTTTATTTTAATTAGATGTGCATATAGTATTTCATTTGAAATCATATTTTTACATTTGTGCACATGAGAGGTTGGTATTGGATTCATGGTGAAATTGTGCTTTGATATGTGAAATTTTTGGCATGACAAGAGAGTTGAATTTGATGTACCTATACTTGTGAGTTGTTGGATTTGTCTTGTTATTTTTGAGACAAATGTGGAATAATTTTTTTGTTTGGAAATTCATGGCAAATGATCCATATTCTTGTGAGCTTTGAGCCTTGAAGAGCTATCATCTATATAAGCTCTATATTTTTCTTGATTGAGTGCAAATTAGACTTGATATGTATATTCTAGAACTTTTTCTTTGAATACATTTTGAGATCTTACATTTGAGCATGTGTAATTAAATGATAAAGGCACCTAGGCAAGCCGTATTTTGGCCTTCTTTTTACCTACCTAATCATATAAATCTTTTAGGAGAGCCACTTTGAGCCTAACCTTTTCTTTGATGAATGAGCATTTAAAATAGCCATATTCCATTTTCTTTATTGAACTCTTCCGATTGAACCCCTTACTATTTTGCATATTGTGGAATTCATTGAAAAATATTTTTGGTGGTTGAATTGATGATGAAGGGGAGATGATGGTTGAGAGAAAGAAAAAAAATGGAGAAAAAAAAAGAATGGAGAAAGGAAAGAAAAAAAAAGAAAAGAAAAGGAAGAATGGAAGATTAATGGTTACAAAAAAATAAGAGAAAAGAAATTAGAGTGAAAAAAAAAAAGAACGAAGCTGGAATTTGTTGCTGAATTTTTCTGAAAGTGACACTGAACCCTTCAGTGTTGCCCCTCCTTTTCGAAATTTTGAGAAGAAACAGGTGTGGGTAGTTGGATGTGTTGATAAAATTCAGATATTTATCAAAAGAAAATGAAGGAGTGGATGTGGAAGAAATTGAGAATGGCATGATGCATCATTTTGATGTTCTTTCTTGATGTACATATTTGCAAAGTGGTAAATTTAGCCTTTCTAATCCTTTTCATCCTACCTTATCCCAAGCCCCATTACAACCATTTAAAAGTCCTTTTGATATTTGCGCAATGCTTATTGAACTTGGTGGAGATTTGATTTGGGAGCAAGCTTATGGTAATGTCTTGTCTTGTTTAATTTTGAGTATTTTGCTACCCACTTATATACTTGAGCGTTATTGAGTGAAACCATTATGAGGCCATGAATTCTTAACTTCTTTATCTTACATAAGTTGCAAATATTTGTGAGATATTCTACCACTCATTTGTATTTGGTGTATCTTGTTTGATCTCTCTTGGAAGTGTCATTGTTTTGCTATCACTTGCAAATGATTATCATTTTTCCTATGCTTTGTCTTGCTCTTGTTTTGCTTGAGGACTAGCAAAGGTTTAGGTGTGGGTAGTTTGATAAGTCGTAATTTTACACGATTATTTTGGATTAAATTCACTTCTTTACGCGTGAGTTGTGAATTATTTAGTGTAATTATGACTTATTTATATTTTTCGTAGTTGAACCTTAATTATTTTATTTCTTATTGAAACAGGCCAAAATTGAAATAAATATTTTGTGGGACCGTTACAATAATTTTGATTGCAGGAAAATTAAAGATTTGACCAAGATAATTAAGGAAAAGAAGAGATTCTGGAGATATTTTTGGAAGAAACAGATAAGGAAAGAGATCAAGCAGATTACTTAGGGATCAAGACACATATATTTATGGAAGATATTTTATTCATTTCTAGGATCATCATCACATACGTAACATCATTCGGGAAGGCAGAAGGAGAAGACAGATTGGGAAACGCAGATTAGAGAAGGAGTTCCACCATGAAGAACACGGTTTTATGTTCTAATTTATTTTGAATTTAATTTTGATTATGTAATTTCGTTTCTAGTCCGAGGGCTGTGAACCTCCCATGAATTATTTATTTTAATTGTTTTGAATTTTATATTAGCAACTTTTATATAAATTTATTCTATTACATGCTTTGATGTTCTTAATTGCACTTTGATAATTATTTTAGTCTGGCTATCTAATTTAATTATTTAATTGTTTAACGCTATTTCGTGATCCACAATCTGTAATTGGTGTGAGGAGTGAATTAAGTAGCAAATAGAGATAATTCCCTCTAGGTGTAATAGGATCTAGGTTGTATGATTCCTAGCCGGTTTTCGTAACCTAGTAATTCTATGTTTGGAGTCTTAATGCATTTGCGAGTTCGAATCCATAGGGTCACTCGTAAATAGTTCAATTTAGTGGTCGTACCCTAATTGATGATCTTAAGAACATTCGGGTTAATTTGGTCGTACCATTAGCCTAGGGATTTGAGTTTGTATAATTGTTTGCATGTTTAATTCTTGCGATTTTATGAATTAGGATATGGGAGGGGATCAAATCCTTGGACTAGGTTGTTATTTTATTTGTTCTATTATTTAATTTATGTTTGTTATTTTAATTAATTATTTTCATGTTTATTAGTTGTTAATTCAATCCAAACCCCCCCTCCGGTTACTCATTTGAAAACACATAAATTTAATTTAAATTCAATTACTCTCTTGGGTTCGACCCGTACTCATCCTACTATATTTTAGTGGATTTGTTCGAAAATTTTATAAGTATTATTTTTGGGTGCCGGCGATAGCACATCAAGAGGGGGTGTAGATCTTTCTAGAAACTGATAATCACGATGGGTAGGTTAGATGTGAATGTAATGGGATGAGTTTAATTAGTTGATTGTGAGTTTATTGGGATTTTTAATGTAATTGGTGTATTAATAAGAAGAGTGGCATATGTAATTTGTTAAATTACATTGATAAGGACCTGGGCATGATGTGGCCACGTGCTTCAAATTGCATGCATTTCCTACTTGGTATAAGGACCTTAAAGAGAAGAGGAACAAAAATTTCGCTTACACTCTTAGTCTTGAGAAGAGTACTGCTCAGAAGCAGCAGGGGGTTTTCCTTCTGATGACTACTTTCATAGAGGAAGAGAATAAGGAAGGGTAGGGAATGCAGGTAATCGCTCATACTCCATTCATTATGCCTTATCCTTGTTTTATTCCTTCTTCTTTGCAGATTGCTGATGGTTTCACCAAGTTTTTGGATGGTCCACAGTTTGCTACGTTCATCTGCAAGTTGGGAATGAAGCTTTATCCTCATTCTCCAACTTGAGGAGGGGGTATTGGAAGTAGTATACATCAGATTGTTCTATCGTGCAGCAGATCATTCCACTACCATTCACATTATATGTCAGCTGTAGCTTAGGTGTCAAACATGCAGCTGTATCTCGTTACTTAGTTAGGAGTGGTTATCACTTTATTTGGTGACAGCTAGTATTAGTTTTGCATTCTATAAATACATCGATGTACTCCTCTGTATCATTTCTGAGATAATAAAAGATCCAAGTATATTTAATAAAGGCTAGATCAACCACAATACTCAAATGCTACGTACACCACTCACATGATCTTACAATCGATCAGGCATAACATCAGGAATCTTACATACTATAATTGAAATCCCACAAGATGAAGACACACTTAATTATTATATATAATTGTACACTGTAATCTTTAGAATTCAGACCATGGATTTCCTGATCATTGAGAGAGTGACATTGATGAACTTGGCATCTTCATTAGACATGGCACGAGACAGGATGTTTTTGTAGTTTTCGAAGACTTGGTCGATTATGGACTCACCGAAGTGGTCCACCAGCAGTGGTTCGGCCACAGACCTCATGCATTTCGCGACGTTGTAGCCATCATCACTGCCTTCTGAATACAAGCAGCCGTTGCTGTCCCCTCCACAGGCTGCCCACTTGATCTCTGTGGCCTCCATGTGCCTGATTTTGAACGACCCTTCCTTTTCCACCTCCTTCATCAATTCTTCCGGCGATGGCGTGTATTGAGGGATGTTGAATGAATGTAGCTTCTCTTCTTCTATTTTCCCCTGCATGCACATATACATTTTAACTCCCAATAGTGGTTGTTTAATGAATATGAGTATGAGATGTCTATGTACATATATTGGTGATCTTAAAGGGGTGTTTGTGATCGGTTCAAATCTCCTGTTACATTATGATTTTGCATCACCTATTATGAATAGTTGGATAATTGACCGGATATAATAAAATGAGTATATCTTAAAGGGAAAATGTCAATCATAAGGGTAATGGTTGACATTTTTCTACCCATATATGTGTCATTCATCCAATGAATGTAATAGAAGATTTAACATCAAAACGTAACAAAAAATTCAAGATGGCCGTTTGCGACCAGTTCGGATTTCCTGTGCTGTATCAATCTCTCATAATGTGCTTTTGGATGAACTAGGTTAGAGAATGAAACTATACTCTGAAAAATAAAACATAAACCTTTCGAGATAATGGTTTATATATGGTCAATCATTAAACTATTGGTCGTTATTATACCTCCGACACCATTTGTTTGAGGGAGAGGGCGAGGAGCTCCCAAATATAGCAGCACTCTTTGCTAGCTGCGTCCTCACTCTTCCTCCCCAACAGAGTCAACACCATTCTCCCACCTCCGATCACCTCTTCCGATCGACACTTCAAGAAAGTCGAAAAATCTCTCTGGAATTGCTCATAGTATGCCTGTATCACACTTTTTGGGCTCTTACTACTCATGTAAATGTTGTCTTGGTTCAATTCCGATCCCTCTGGAACCTTGGACAACCACATGAGGCTGTAAGAAGAATGAACAAAATGCAGGGTGTTGGCGGGGAAGAGCCTTGTGTAGAAGGAGCCCGGAGCTCCGGACACAAAGCACGGGCCAAACCCTGGCCCGATTTCTTGCTGAAACCGGGGGAGCATGTACTTGAAAATGGAGTTGAAATCATTTCCGGGGAGATCGTTGAGTAGAATCTGGAATTCGGGCGGGCGGCGGCCGTGTTGGAGGCAGAGCTGATGCACGATTTTGAGGAGGTCTGCGGCGGTGCGCAGAGTATTGGGGCCGGAGGAACACCCCAATTCCGCCACGCAGAAGCTGTTGGGAATCGTCTGCATGCTCCTGAACATCTCAGTTATGGCTGCTTCCACCACGGGTTTGGTCATGGATATCACCTTTCCCTGCACCCAAAACTCATCAGTTAATAGGCAAACACTCCTGTAAACCCAATTCACGGTGTGAATCATGTGGACACCCTTCAATCCTATTATACCCTATATATTGTTACCTTTTAAATTAAAAGAAATCACGTAGTTTTGTAAACCCGGTTTACAGGAGACTAGCTCCAATTAATAAACATGTATTTGAGTCTCACATAACATTATTAATGGATATGTACCTGAACTAAAGAGTTGTTAGCATAACTGCTGTCTCCTAAACCTCCGTTCATGTGAAGCACTCGAACTACTTCCATTGCTGATATATTCTCACTCTAAGCAACTCTCTCTCTCTCAATATTTGGGTGTGCTTTTAATAAGAGGCTACAAGTGCCCATATATATACAAGTTCCTTCTTGTCCGTATATATATAATTGATTATATTTAAAACCAGGGAGTATACCGACCACCGGTTCCCAGGGAGTATACCGACCACCGGTTCCACATAGAACCGTGGTTGTTTGCTTTATTCTATCCATTAATTACTCCTTCCATCCTATTTAAAGAGATTTTTTTTTCTATTTTGGTTGTCTCATCCAAATGGTTCTCTTCCTTTTTTACACATATAGGACCCACACACCCCTTCTAATACAATTAAAATATGAGGTCCACACTCCCACTAATATAACTACCCCTACACATTAAATAATAATAATAATTCTTAATTTATATGCAAAAAAGCAAAAGCCCCTCTTTAGATGAGACGGAGGGAGTATACTTTTTGAGGGCAATGATATACTTATATTTTTTAATAAATATATTGCAAGTATGTTGCCTACGGAAAGAGAAGATGATAATTTTGAAATTAAAATAGTAATTGAGTGTCATTTCCTTTAAATATGAAAGTGAAATTGAAGTTGGTGTATTAAAATGAAAAGTGTGAAATTTAAGTTGGGAAAAAGAATAGGAAAAATAAAATTATTCGTCCTTTAACTTGCACCTATTTTGAAATTGATCCATTCATTTTCTCAATTTTGAAATTTGTCCATTAAATTTATGAAACTCAACTTTTTAGTTTGTAGACCTGATAGAGCGGGTAACCCATCCGGTTATGATGACGTGCCTTTTGTTTTTTTAATTTTTATTCTTTTTAAAATTTGTGCTTCTCATAGACTCCCTCCGTCCCGGAACAAGGGTTCATTTTACTGTTTCACACGTAGATTAAGAAATATTAATATTAAATGTGTAGTGGGTAGGTAGAAGGTATCTTTTACCTTTTTACCCCCAATGTAATTAACTACTGATCTGCCTTTTTATAAAACAGGTAAGAGAAAAAAAAAGTACTTTTTCAAATATCATTGAACAGCACATTGGGTCAACATCAACCTAGCCTACTTTCCACACACTTCATCACTCGTACACTAAATAAATAAATTACAATTCCCTCCAAATATTCATAGATTCCCTCCAAATACTCAAAACTAACCAAACAGCATCAACGGCCACACACTGCATTACAAGAACAGTAAAAAAATAAATTACAAATCCCTCCAAACATTCATGTATTTCCCTCCAAATACTCAAAACTAACCAAATAACACTACTGTCTTGTCAACATTCCCTCCAAAATACATTACTAAGCTCCTCATAATTCACAAGATAAATACATTCACTCCACCAACAACTTACAAAAAAAAAAAAAAAAAACAGAATGAGAACTAAAAATCTGAGCACCAAGGAATTAAATGCCATTGCTCAATTCTTGTTGGCGGGCTCTTCAAATGGCAAGGTTGCACATGGTAGATTCAAGGAAGCTGCTTCTAAATTCTCTGTCAGCCAAAAAACTATTAGAAATACATGGGCAAGAGCAAAAGAACAGATGGCAGCAGGTAACCCCATTTCCTTAGTGAATTCAAAAAAGCTACGTACATCTGGAATATCGACTAAATTTGATGAAGAGAAGTTGCAACTTATTGAGTTCAGTAAGAGGGGAACAATTAGGGGCCTTGCAAAAGAGATGAAAGTAGGCAAAACTACAGTTGGAAGATGGGTACAGAGAGGGCTGATAAGATCTCATACCAATGCAATCAAACCATTTCTCACACACGAGCACAAGATTAACAGGATGAAGTTCAGCCTATTAGCATTGGAAGTTAATACAGATGAGAAACTGATCAAATTCAAGAGCATGCAACAGATTATTCACATAGATGAGAAGTGGTTCAATATTACAAGAACCACAGAAAGATATTATTTGGCACCAAATGAAGCTGAACCACATAGAGAATGCCAAAGTAAAAGGTTCATCATTAAGGTAATGTTTATATGTGCGGTGGCAAGACCTTTGTATGGTTCAAATGGGGAATGCTTGTTTGATGGAAAAATAGGTATTTTTCCCTTTACTGAACAAGTACCAGCAAAGAGAAATTCAAAAAATAGAGAAGTTGGCACAATCGAGACTAAAGCAATGCAATCTGTCACAAAGGATGTGACCAAAAATGTCTTGATCAATAAGGTAAACTCTCACTAATCTGATTATAGTTATCATGTCTTTATAATTTCTGATTATATGCAACTTATTGAGTTATGAAACCTAAAATAAAGCTCCTGAATAAGATTTCTTACAAAATTCCTAATTGTTGTCATTTATGTTAGGTGATACCGGCCATAAAAGCTAAATGGCCAAGTGAAGCAAGTAGAGACATATATATTCAACAAGATAATGCCCCCCCTCACATAGATGATAGTGATCCAGAGTGGAGAGAGGCAGCATCTTCAGATGGTTTTAATATTCACTTAGTATTTCAACCTCCTTGTAGTCCAGATACTAATGTGAATGATCTAGGATGGTTTAGGGCTTTGGAATCATTGCAAGTGAAAACTGCAGCCACAACAGTTGATGAACTGTTGCAAGCTGTCCACAATTCATTTGAAGAATTGTGTCACAAGAAACTCAATGCGGTATTTTTAAGCCTACAAGCATGTTTGAAGAATGTTTTGGCTTGCAAAGGATCAAATAACTATAAGATCCCTCACTTGGGAAAGAATGCATTATTAAGGGAAGGGACTCTTCCTACAAATTTGGAAGTGGAACTTGAGCTAGTGCAATCAAGCATTGATTATCTAATTGGTGCAGAAGATGGTTTGGAAGAACTCATAGAGAGTGTGGAAGGAATGGTTTGAGACATTGTGTGGTGTTTTGGAGGGGTAGAAATCATGGAATATATTTTGCATGCTGGAAATAGATGACATTCCAGCTTTAGGAGTGGTTATTTTGCAAGTGGGGAGGGTTTTTTGCATATATAAATATGGAAAGGGGTAGAATTTTGTGAATGAAAAAGTGACTATTTACTGCTATAAAACAAACTGATTTAGTGGTTTGTTTAAGCATTAAACAGCCTGCCCCATGATGTAAGTATGTTTATACTATGTTATTCCGCTCTTAGATTATGAAATCATCATGCATCATGCAGTATGTGTTGTGCATAGAAAATTAGAACAAATTTGCAACAGTTCAATTGATAAATAAGTACACAAACACATAAAATTTCCCACATATACCAGCATATATTACAGTCTTAGATTATAAAATCATCATAGAGTGTGTGTGTGTGACACCTATAAAATCATGTGATGACAAATGTAACTTTTGAGTAAAAACGATCATTATTGTTTTACACATTCAATCTTACACGGGCTGAGACTTTAGGATGGAGTTTAGCTTGGCAATATATTCTCCTTGCAAGCTGCATTGACTCTTCTTTCACCTAAAAACCAAATTGCAAAAGTGAATGTATAGCTAAAACTAACATAGTTGCACTCATGAATTCAGGTGGGAGAAACAACAAAGTTTGTGCACAGATAATAGGTAAAGAAGCTCAAATTATATGTACTCTTACTAGAAAATTAGTGTGTAATTTACACACATGTAATGGTTGTAAAATCATTTATATCCACTCAAATATAAAAAGCCATAAAAAGTTTAACAGTAAAATAAGGCTTCTGCAAAAATAACACTATTTTTTCTACTATTCAATAGCAAACCATTAGTACTATTTTATCTTCTTCATATCATTAGAATAATTTAGCTAGATATCAAGATAACCACGTCTTATTCTTTTAACACCCTGTTTGATTTTTTTATCAACCAATTCATAACCTTAAACATACAAAACTCCTTACCCTCTTCTTCTTAGCCTCTATTCTCTCATCTTCCATCTTTGTTTCCCTGTAAAAGAATGAGAATATCATATTAAAAGAGTTATTAAATCAATTGTCATACTATCAATATTATCACTTACTTAAATGGGGAATGATAAAAATTATTGTAAGTGTCTACAATATGCTCTTATTTTCTCATGAAATAAAATCATTCACAAGTCATACAAATACAAATTCAATAAAATTAAGGCAGTGATGATCAATTTTAATCCCAAAAGCTTACTTATGAAGAGTGGGTGTCACAATCTGTACAAATACACATTCAATAAAATTAAGGCAGTGATGATCAATTTTAATCCCAAAAGCTTACTTATGAAGAGTGGGTGTCACAATCTGCGCCTTGCCAATCGGAAGCAAATAATTCCCATGATTATCAGCCTTTTCAATTACTTGCCCATTTTTCCCCAAATATGCAGCATCCTTCTTCAATATAACCTAAAATTAGAAACAGAGAGAAAGAGAATCAAAAGTAAGAACCCAACGCGAGAATATAACAAGGAGAATAGCTATAGATTGCGTGTGTGAAACCTAAATGATCATGTGATGACAAAGGAAAGATGTTAGTCTGAAAACCCCTAAAACCAAATGCACAATGAAGAGTAAAAGAACAACTATTATACCCCATCAGCATATTCAGGGAGCTTCGTATATGTCAATCGATTCGGGAATCACAGAACCAAAGGAATAAAAAATGTGAAGAAAATACGGAGTTAAATCGGTGGTAGTCGCATCCCACGGTGAATCGACCTCTGCCGACATCGTACAAACAGATTCCTCCACTCGATTAGGGTTCATAGTAGAGAGCCCAAGTTATGAGAGTTGTAGGTGATTCTTAGAAGGATAGGGTTTCTTACGAACAGCGGTAGATTTTCGAAGAACAGCGGTGGATTTTCGAAGAACAACGGTGGATTTTCGAATAATAGCCGGCGATCTGATTTCAAGGTTCACGGCGGCGTAAGGGAAATGAGGATTTCAGACAAGAGAGATGAGGCGTAGATCTTTCTACATAGCGATGAGATCGAGGCCAGGTTAAGCATACTGATGTTTGTTTAAGTTTTAATCAACTCCAATAATTCTACTTTTAATGTAATAATAACGGAGTTTAATTTAATTAGTGTATTTAAATTAAGAGTGGCATATGAGTAATATATTAAAAATTATAGGGTTTTTAGTTGGTATTAGTGGGACCCCCATATTCCATTAATGGAAATGTGACCCTTTGAACGGGACGACGAAAATGGCAAAAATGAACCCTTGCTCCGGGACGGCCGCCGCCCGCCCGAATTCCAGATTCTACTCAAGCATTGATTATCTAATTGAGGAGTGTCTGCGCTGCCGAGACCAGCTGGAAGACCGGCAGCTCCATTCCCACAATCAGATCGGAACCCATGACAAGCGAGGCGGCACCGTCGCCGAACAGATGGCCCACCAGGCTGTCGAGGTGGGTGTCCCTAGTGCCGGCGTTGTTCTCGGTCATGTGGATGATGGTGCCACCGACATAGCAGCCCTTCTGGTATATCATGAAATGGTTGAGGGACGGAGGTCGTGGAACTTTGTAAGCTGGTAGTCAGCGCCGGGCATGTCCACTGGTGGTGCAGAAGGGACGTGGGTGATCTTGGATTTGAAATTAAATAAGTTTTCTGTGTTTTATTGCCACGTCATCAGACCATTTCACAAGTTAAAAAAAATTGGAAAAATAAAATCCACATCATCATTACCGATGAGTTACCTGTTGTGGCAGGTATATGGACCAAAAAGTTGAATTTCATGAACTTAATGGATTGAATTCAAAATCAAGATAACGATGGACCAATTTCAAAATAGATGTAAGTTAAAGGACGAATAAATTTATTTTCCCAAAAGAATAATACAAGGGTTCCTTTTTGCCATTTTGGTCGTCTCATCCAAAAGGTTCCCTTTCCTTTTTACACACATGAAACTCACACACCCCCTCTAATACAATTAAAATATGGGACTCATACTCCCACTAATACAACTACCCACTACACATTAAGTAATAATACTCATTAATTCACGTGCCAAAAAGCAAAAATAACCCTTTGGGCGGGACGGAGGGAGTACATAAAATTAAGAGTCCAACTAGAGTGTACTGGGTGTACCAGTGCACTTGGATAATTTTAACCGTTAGATTAATTTACAATTCAATCTCCACCATTAAATAAATAAAATAATTAATTTTTTTAAAGCTACCCATTACCATTTTAACCTATAAATTTGGCACCCCACAATCACCCTAAAATTAATAGTAAATTCTATTATATTTTGTTTTGAGTTTTTGTGTGATTTTAAGTTTATATTGTCAAATCAATACTCCATCCGTCCCATTTCAATCTTTACATTTTCCTTTTTAATAAATGAAACCCACACAAATTAATTATTTCTCTCTCCATGGGCCCACACACCACACTAATACACCTACTCACTTTATATTAAACTATTATTTCTCTCACCTCACTACACATTAAAATACTATATTCCTTAATCTATGTGCAAAAAGCAAACATAAAGTTTGAAATGTGACGGAGGGAGTATGTAAGAAGTGTCTGGTGATATGTGTAGAATGATTTAATTGATACGCCCTTCGTCTCCTTGATAAGTGTCCGTTTACTTTTTGTACTTGGATTAAGGAGTATAATATTTTAAAATATAATGAGGTGAGAGAAATAATATTTTAATGTGTAGTGGGTAGTTGTATTATTGTTGAGTGTGTGCCTCATCTGTTGTAGTGGGTTGAGTATAATAATATTATTATGTGTTTGAAAATGGATATTTTGTATTGGGACGGATCAAAATAGTAAAATTGACACTTATCAAGTAGACACGGAGGGAGAATGAGAAAAGAATTGAAAGATGAAAATGAAAAGAGAAAGGGTATTAATTAAAAAAGAAGGGTTATAAAATGTGAGTGAGATAGAGATTAAATAGGATTGGTAGGTGATTGCATATATGAGAGCTTATAAAAACATAGAATATGAATTTTGAAAACCAAAACATGATTTTATTAACCGAAACAAAACGCAAGGGTAATAAAATTTAGAGGCAAAATAGACTATTTACCACAAGAGTTAATATTATATGAATACGATGTTGAAATTACAATTATATTTTAATTATAATTAACAATAAACTCTAAAGATATATATTACTCTATAGGTAAAAATTATAAACTACAAGGGTGAATTACAATTATACTTTTAAAATTTAATTTTAAACTCTAATAATAAATGTTAAACGCAAGTAGATCATAAACCATAAGAGTAAAATTACAATTATATATTAAAAGTAATACTAAACTCTAAGTAAATTTTATAAAAAAATATATCATAAATCACAATATTTCATAATTAATCGAGAGATAAAATATATTATGAACTAGTATATGAAAATATAACATACTCCCTCCTGTCCCATTTCAATATTTATACTTCTCTTTTTGGTAAATGAGATCCACATAAATTAACTTTTTCTCTCTCCATAACTCCACACATCACACTAATACACCTACTCACTTTATATTAAAATATTATTTCTCTCACCTTAGTACACATTAAAATACTATATTCCTTAATCTACGTGTAAAAAACAAACGTAAAGTTTGAAACGAGACGGAGGGAGTATATTATTAAAGTTATAATTAATATAATTAATATAAAATATTAAAAACAAACAGCTAAAATGGGGAGAGTTTAATTAGCAATTGAAGTGAAGGAATCAGGTTCCATGTCATGAACCGATTCTATGCAATAATTTGCTTTGGAAAATTATTAACTTGTATGCATGTATACCGAATTTTAATTTTTAGCACATAAAAATTATTTTTTTAAATAATAAATTATTATTTTTCTAAATAAAAAATATTACTTCTAGTCAAATTATATTACGTGGTAATTTTCACTTTTCTGAAAAATGAAAAATATAATTTCTATTCATTTAATATGTGCACCAACCAAATACGTTACAGTGAGGGAGTGAAAAAAGAGAATTACAAGAAAATACAAAAATAAAAAAAGAGTAGAAATAGAGGATCTTTTAACACCTTTTGCAGAGTCTTCAATCTTTAAGAAAGGAGAAATCGAGTTGAGTAGAACTCTTCCGTAAAAAAAATAAACGTCCCGATTGTGCTGTTATTTAGGTGGACATTCTTCTATAAAGGTGAAACGACTTCTCGTTTCCAGCGAAAGCAGCACCTTTATCGAATGAACTCCGACAAACTAAACGAGAATATTGGAAAACTGAATTCTTACTAAGATGCAAATGCTTTGTGTATACAAATGCTCGTTCATTTGTGGTGTTGGAATGCATGTTGAATGATCCTATTTATAAGCAATCATCTCACCTAGCCATAATGCATTTATCTTTTTGTAGGGGATTCCATATTAAAAAAACTAATAACCCCATAAATTTTATAATATTACACAATTTGTCATTAATTTAAGTTAAATTTAGGGGTAAAAAGGTGAAATCATATCTAATACTTACTCACTACCCATTGAAGTACATATTTTTTAATCTTTGGCAAGACTAATTTTGCGAAAAGTGGAATACAGAGAAAACTCCAACCTTTATATTGAAAATACAAGTTTTAAACTAAAGAGTCCTGTTTGCAACATATTACTCCTTGTTATAGTTGTCAAGTTAGTGATAAGTCATAATTTAGCATAATTATTTGGTTGAAATTCATGTTTATTTGATTAACTTATATGCTTATTAGGGTGCTAAATTGACTTATCTTGTCTATGGTTATTTGAGGCCTATATATTGTAAAATTGATGAGAAACGGGCTGTTTTGTGCAGGAAATTCGTGCTGCCAGATTGACTGACACTGACCCCCTCAGTGTCAGAAGGGACCTGCGAAAATTCAGGATAATTAAGGAAAGTCCAGCTGGAAAATTCTCAAATATTTTCTCATGTTCCTGCGATTAAGTCAGCTAAAATCAGGCCCGTATCATGTGGAAAAGTCACGATGGATTAGTCAACAAGATAAGAAGAGATCTCAAATATTTTCGGAAGAAACAGATAAGGAAAGAGATCAAGCAGATTACTTAGGGATCAAGACACATATATTTATGGAAGATATTTTATTTATTTTGGGGACATCATACACATCCGGAGAACACATCCGGGAGAGGAGGAGAACGCAGATTGAAGGAGTTCCACCATGAAGAACACGATTTTATGTTCTAATTTATTTTGAATTTAATTTTGATTATGTAATTTCGTTTCTAGTCCGAGGGTTGTGAACTCCTATGAATTATTTACTTTAATTGTTTTGAATTTTATATTGCCAACTTTTATATAAATTTATTCTATTACATGCTTTGATGTTCTTAATAGCACTTTGATAATTATTTTAGTCTGGCCATGTAATTTAATTATTTAATTGTTTAACGCTATTTCATGATCCACAATCTGTAACTGTTGTGAGAAGTGAATTAAGTAGCAAATAGAGATAATTCCCTCTAGGTGTAATAGGATCTAGGTTGTATGATTCCTAGCCGGTTTTCGTAGCCTAGTAATTCTATGTTTGGAGTCTTAATGCATTTGCGAGTTCGAATCCATAGAGTCACTCGTAAATAGTTCAATTTAGTGGTCGTACCCTAATTGATGATCTTAAGAACATTCGGGTTAATTTGGTCGTACCATTAGCCTAGGGATTTGAGTTTGTATAATTATTTGCATGTTTAATTCTTGCGATTTTATGAATTAGGATATGGGAGGGGATCAAATCCTTGGACTAGGTTGTTATTTTATTTGTTCTATTATTTAATTTTATGTTTGTTATTTTAATTAATTATTTTCATGTTTATTAGTTGTTAATTCAATCCAAACCCTCCCCTCTCCGGTTACTAATTTGAAAACACATAAATTCAATTTAAATTCAATTACTCCCTTGGGTTCGACCCGTACTCATCCTACTATATTTTAGTGGATTTGTTCGGAAATTTTATAAATATTATTTTTGGGTGCCGGCGACAGCACATCAAATTTTGGCGCCGTTGCCGGGGAGTAATCCCGAATTTGGTTGAATTTTTTTGTGTTTTTATTTTTAAATTTTGAATTTTCCTGCAGTGCACTGACACTGAACTTTTCAGTGTCAGGTCTGCCCTGTTTTTATTTTTCTATTTTTTCGAGTTTAATCACTTTCTCCCCTTGTAGGTTTGCTTCTAATGGATCAATATCATGGTTATTATGGTCGGAATGTTCAACCATGTAGAGTTTGTGCAACCACACTCCATACCACTCATGATTGCCCATCCTTGATTGATAGATTAGCGGTGAGACAAAGACATGAATATTGGAGTGCTAATCAACAAAGGCATTGTAATGATCAACCATATGCCAACACTTACAATCAAGGGTGGCATAATCCTCATCATTCCCGATATGTGGACCACTATCATAATCAACCTTACGAATATCAAAGGTGTGACTACTATGAGTATAGACCTCAATCCTTCAATGATAGTGAATGCTATTATGAAGATGATGGATTTAATGGAGATGAACAAAGTTCGAATGCTTCATTAGAGTCCTTGTTGAACCGGATGGAAATTAGTAATTTGTTATTTCAACAAAAAACTCAATTGAGTCTTTGGAGTTTGGAGCGCCAATATAGCAAATTAATGACCGAGGTTGAACGTATGGTGGCACAACAAAGTGTAAACCAAGTGGAATATCATGAGGAGGCCACCAAAGACAAGAACTTTGAGATGGAGACCGAAATTGAGGAGGATAAATATGCTGAAAATTCTACAGATTTTGTGCAGGAAACTGACACTGATGCCTTCAGTGTCAGTTCTGATGAAAACGAAAACGAGGTAATATCATCCGAATTAATGTCCATCAGTTTTGATACTTTTTCTTCTCATTTCAGGTTAGAAAAAGTTGTTGATATCCCTCATGAAAATGAGACGGTTGAAGTGTTTCGCATTGATGAGATCAAAGATCCTTTTCTTGAGGCGATCAAACAATTTTCTGTAGAGCTTGACATGTTAAGGCTGACCAAGAACCATATAATTTTGAAGAGAGAGAACACTTCTCGCAAACCAATAAGATCATTATATTGGTTTGAACATTTTACTCCTATCACGTGAAAGGGAAGTGAACGTCGAGCCAACGACGTTAAGAAAAGGCGTTTGTTGGGAGGCAATCCAACGTAGGTTCTTATTTTTTTTTTTAATTTTATTTTCTTAATAAATAATCTTGTTCTTTTGGTGTGTGCTAATTTTCAGGTTATGTTGATGACATTTTTGGAGAAAAGAGAAAAATTCCTACTTGTGGTCAATAAAATGAAGGTTAACCCGGTGACTTCTTTCCACTCTTGCACTTGATTTACCTTTGAATTTTATTGTGTTTGTTTGCTTGAGGGCAAGCAAACGATTAGGTGTGGGTAGGTTTGGTGTATTGAGTGGTATTTGAAGTTGCAATTTTATTTTAATTAGATGTGCATATAGTATTTCATTTGAAATCATATTTTTACATTTGTGCACATGAGAAGTTGGTATTGGATTTATGGTGAAATTGTGCTTTGATATGTGAAATTTTTGGCATGACAAGAGAGTTGGATTTGATGTACCTTTGCTTGTAAGTTGTTGGATTTGTCTTGATATTTTTGTGACGAATGTGAAATAATTTTTTGTTTGAGAATTCATGGAAAAATTACCCTATTCTTGTGAGCTTTGAGTCTTGAAGAGCTATCATCTATATAAGCTCTATATTTTTCTTGATTGAGTGCAAATTGGACTTGATATGTACATTCTAGAACTTGCTCTTTGAATACATTTTGAGATCTTACATTTGAGCATGTGTAATTAAATGATAAAGGCACCTAGGCAAGCCGTATTTTGGCCTTCTTTTTACCTACCTAATCATATAAATCTTTTAGGAGAGCCACTTTGAGCCTAATCTTTTCTTTGATGAATGAACATATAAAATAGCCATATTCCATTTTTTTTCTTGAACTCTTTCGATTGAACCCCTTACTATTTGCAAATTGAGGAATTTATTGAAAAATATTTTTGGTTGTTGAATTTATGATGAAGGGGAGATGATGGTTGAGAAAAAGAATAAAAAAAATTGGAGAAGGCAAAAAAAAAAAAAAGGAGAAAGGAAAGAAAAAAAGGGAAAAGAAAAGGAAGAATGGAAGATTGAAAAAAAAATGATTGTCATTAAGAATTTTGTGCAGAATTTTCTGTAAAGACACTGAACCCTTCAGTGTTACCTCTGTTTTTACAAATTTGAAAGAAACAGATGTGGATAGTTGGATGTGATGATAAAAATCAGAAATTTATCAAAAGAAAATGAAGGAGTGGATGTGGAAGAAATTGAGAATGACATGATGCATCATTTTGATGTTCTTTCTTGATGTACACATTTGCAAAGTGGTAAATTTAGCCTTTCTAATCCTTTTCATCCTACCTTATCCCAAGCCCCATTACAACCATTTAAAAGTCCTTTTGATATTTGCGCAATGCTTATTGAACTTGGTGGAGATTTGATTTGTGAGCAAGCTTATGGTAATGTCTTGTCTTGTTTAATTTTGAGTGTTTTGCTACCCACTTATATACTTGAGTGTTATTGAGTGAAACCATTGTGAGGCCATGAATTCTTAACTTCTTTATCTTACATAAGTTGCAAATATTTGTGAGACATTCTACCACTCATTTGTATTTGGTGTATCTTGTTTGATCTCTCTTGGAAGTGTCATTGTTTTGCTATCACTTGCAAATGATTGTCATTTTTCTTATGCTTTGTCTTAGTCTTGTTTTGCTTGAGGACAAGCAAAGGTTTGGGTGTGGGGAGATTTGATAAGTCATAATTTAGCATAATTATTTGGTTGAAATTCATGTTTATTTGATTAACTTATATGCTTATTAGGGTGCTAAATTGACTTATCTTGTCTATGGTTATTTGAGGCCTTTATGTTGTAAAATTGATGAGAAACGGGCTGTTTTGTGCAGGAAATTCATGCTGCCAGATTGACTGACACTGACCCCCTCAATGTCAGAAGGGACCTGCGAAAATTCAGGATAATTAAGGAAAGTCCAGCTGGAAAATTCTCAAATATTTTCTCATGTTCCTGCGATTAAGTCAGCTAAAATCAGGCCCGTATCATGTGAAAAAGTCACGATGGATTAGTCAACAAGATAAGAAGAGATCTCAGATATTTTTGGAAGAAACAGATAAGGAAAGAGATCAAGCAGATTACTTAGGGATCAAGACACATATATTTATGGAAGATATTTTATTTATTTTGGGGACATCATACACATCCGGAGAACACATCCGGGAGAGGAGGAGAACGCAGATTGAAGGAGTTCTACCATGAAGAACATGGTTTTATGTTCTAATTTATTTTGAATTTAATTTTGATTATGTAATTTCGTTTCTAGTCCGAGGGTTGTGAACCTCCCATGAATTATTTACTTTAATCGTTTTGAATTTTATATTGCCAACTTTTATATAAATTTATTCTATTAAATGCTTTGATGTTCTTAATAGCACTTTGATAATTATTTTAGTCTGGCCATCTAATTTAATTATTTAATTGTTTAACGCTATTTCGTGATCCACAATCCGTAATTGTTGTGAGGAGTGAATTAAGTAGCAAATAGAGATAATTCCCTCTAGGTGTAATAGGATCTAGGTTGTATGATTCCTAGCAGGTTTTCGTAGCCTAGTAATTCTATGTTTGGAGTCTTAATGCATTTGCGAGTTCGAATCCATAGGGTCACTCGTAAATAGTTCAATTTAGTGGTCGTACCCTAATTGATGATCTTAAGAACATTCGGGTTAATTTGGTCGTACCATTAGCCTAGGGATTTGAGTTTGTATAATTATTTGCATGTTTAATTCTTGCGATTTTATGAATTAGGATATGGGAGGGGATCAAATCCTTGGACTAGGTTGTTATTTTATTTGTTCTATTATTTAATTTTATGTTTGTTATTTTAATTAATTATTTTCATGTTTATTAGTTGTTAATTCAATCCAAACCCTCCCCTCTCCGGTTACTCATTTGAAAATACATAAATTCAATTTAAATTCAATTACTCCCTTGGGTTCGACCCGCACTCATCCTACTATATTTTAGTGGATTTGTTCGGAAATTTTATAAGTATTATTTTTGGGTGCCGGCGACAGCACATCAGTTAGTCACAATAACTATTAGGGTTATCACATCATTCCAAAAAATGTAATCTCTTGATATACTCCCTTCGTCCCAACTTCATTTTCACACTTTGCGTTTTGATCTGTCTCAATTTCAACTTCAAACTTTCATAAAAAGAAAAAACAACTAACTAATATCCCTCTAACATACTTTAATTTCAAATTTGTTATCACTTTTTTAACACACATAACATACTTTATCATTTATTTATTAACCAAAAATACCATACTACCCTCAAAAGTAAGTCAAAAAGTGATTTTTCTTAAACTTCGTATCTATAATAAACGTGAAGATGAATTTGAGACGGAGGGAGTATTATTTATTAGTTATCCACTCCCAAATTTTGGCTTTGAATTTTCTAATTAATTTACTAATGTTGCGTGTCTCCTCATAAATTGTCAATTTATTTATGCAATTCCAAAAATCCTAATTTGTACAAATCGAAATAGCTGATGCTACATTTACCCAATCTTATATCCTAAATTTAGTCATGCTGTAAAAAATTTATGATTGGACTTGGATGTGCAACAATTGATATTCCTAGCCATTCATATATCAAGTTCCACACACGTAAAAAAAATTCATAACTTCCAAACAAGTGAATTGATGTTTCCATTAATTTCTACACTGCAAAGGGTGCATCTTGTATTATCTGAATATGTTAAAATGTTCGATCTTTGAAATTTATCCTTAGTAGGCATTCTATCGTGTAATAATTTCAAAATGATAGGCGCATATCTCCTGGTGCATATCTCTTCCATAATTTATGGAAGCCAACACTTTCTCT
This sequence comes from Pogostemon cablin, assembly GCA_023678885.1. Classification (NCBI taxonomy): domain Eukaryota; kingdom Viridiplantae; phylum Streptophyta; class Magnoliopsida; order Lamiales; family Lamiaceae; genus Pogostemon; species Pogostemon cablin. The sequence continues at coordinate 15,157,562 of CM042965.1, read as the reverse complement.
GAACTCCTCATCGCTATTGCAATCCACGGTAATAGCTAATTTTTTTTTTTTTTTTTGTTGAGTATAGCCCTGTATTAGATAGTCTCCATTTCCAATGATCTTCCTTCTACTGTTGTATTTGAATCCTTCACCTCCATTTGGCTATTGGTTTTGAAAAGTCTAGAAAATTTCTCACTAAGTTTTTTATTATTAGCCTGTGCTTCCTTCCAAAAAATATGTGTTTAAATCATTTCTCACCATTCTAGATATATCATGACACATATCAATCCCTCCATTTCCAAAGTAAATACAAATTTCTCTTCACAACCCTCTATGTCTCCCTACCTCTTTAATCAACCATCCTCTCAACCAATCCATCCAAACTTCCTTATCTAGACCTATGACCCTCGCCCATAACATCGTTAGGTCTTCTAAGAAACGTCATACATATTTACTCAATAATGCCACACTCCGTATCTCGAATACCTAAATCCCCTTTATTTTTTCCTTGCGAATTGTGTTCCAATAAATCCATGATATTTTAATGGTAAAAAGAAAGACAACAAATCAATATTGGAGAGATTTTATAATTTTAAAGATTCTTTTTTATGTACTAAAGACTAAAGTCCGGGTGTACAAATACAAGACAAGCTCAAACATTTTTTTACTACCTTGTATGAGATTGTTTCACTTTTCTTGATCATATATTATTTTATTATTTAAAGATATTATTATTTATTTATCTATGCTACAAATTGTTTATAAAATATTTCAATTTAATAGTAATTACTTTTCGTATATAAAACATCACTTTTCATTAAAAATGTTCTCATCTCTTATTCGTCTCATATAAATTTTTACAAATCAATAAAAATATTTTTTATTATGAGCAAAGACATAACTAGCCCCTTGGCATCCTGCGTTTGAATTTTAGTTTCATTTTCTATTTGGATAATAACACGTACGAAAGAACAAAACCTACAATTCAAGTTCTTGTTTCACAATTGTGTTTCCCTACATATTTTATAAGATGAAATGAAATGGATAATTATTAAATTTTTTAACACTCGCCATTAGATTATGAATAATTATATAACTCATGATAATTATCATGCATTTTATGAACGTAATAGTAGATGAACAAAAAAAGAAAAGAAATGCTCGTAGATATAGACGCAAAAATTAATTTATAAGTGAGAAAATTGTAGTTCAATAATTATATAAGTATTTCAAATTTACGTTTATTTTCCTTATTCTAACTGCTAATATAAAATACTCCATTCGTCCGCTCAAAAGATAGTCTTTTTTTTTACTTTGGTCGTTCACTCCGCACACCCACTAATAAAATTAAAATATGGGACTCACACTCCCACTAATATAATTATCCACTACACATTAAATAATAATACTCCTTAATCAACGTGCACAAAAGTAAAAGACCCTCCTTTTAGTGGACGAAGGGAGTATAGTAACTCGATAATCAATTTGAGACCAGCTTATGATTAGATTTAGCCCTCAACTACTTGCAGATGCATGGCGTTCACCTAATTAAGGACATGTTGTGTCAATGTACGCCTACATATATAGGTCAATCCAAATTAAAGCCCATCCGTAGGGATACAATCAAATCGAGTCGAGCATTACTAGACTTGAGTATCATTTGTTAAGGAATAATTGAATTCGAGCTTGAGCTCGAACTCGTCGAGAAAAAAATATATCGAACTCGAACTCGAACTGAGATTGTTTGTTAAAGCTCGCTGCTTGTTCCTTTGGATTTGAGATGGAAACTTACCTTGTTGCTCTAAGCTTCCAACTGCAGCATGCAACTGTCCAAGAGCAATATCAGTTTCTTTCTGTTTTTTCTCAGTCTCTTTATGTCTGATTTCAGATTGCTCATTAGTAGTCATCATTAGCTTGACCATCAAGTTCAATTGGTCCCCTTGCTGCTTCATCTGGTCCCCTTGCTGTTTCATAAACAATTTTATCTCATCATCCATGGGTGCTTTTCCTTCAACTGGCTTATTGGCTGGATCAATTCGTGGAGGAGACCCAACTGCATTACTCGGGTTAGGATACGACAGATTATCATTCCTTTTCTGATTGTTGAAGTTGAAATTTCCTTGATTACCACCTTGTTGATTTTGTCGGTTGTTTCCCTGATCATTCCTTCCACACTGCTGATTACCAGGCCTGAAATTCTATCTATTTTTGTAATCACCTTACAAGCTCTGACCCATAACATAATTTGCATCATCCATCTGATCTTCATCTCCATCCATAACAACTTTCTCTCATCTATTTCCTAGTGTGAGGCGATCCATCTTCTTATGCAGCTCACTGAGTTGACTCTTTAGTTCTGACATCTCACTGTTGTTGACCTGAACTTCTACTTTAGCCACTTTGTCAAAAGTGACTCCTCATTCTGATCTCTCCACTGGCTAATCATATGTGTTAGCTGCCATCTCCTCAAAGATCTCTTCTGCTTCATCTTCTAACTTTTTGAAGACCGATCCACCTACTGTTGCGTCCACCAACACTCTTGAATAACCTATTAGGCCTTGATAGAAGAAGTCTAAGTAGGTGTCTTTTGTAAACTCATGTTTTGGACTACAACGTAACAACTCCTTTAACATTTCTCACGCCTCATAGAAACTCTCCAAGCCTCCTTATTTAAACTGTGTAATCTTTTTCTTCACCAAGAAGCTCTTGGAGGGAGGGAAGTACTTGTTCAAAAACTTGTTTGCCAACTGCTCCCATATAGTACAATATCCTGCAGGAAGGTTATTGTACCACTCTTTGGCTTTCCCCATTAGTGAGAATGATAATAGCTGCATTCTGATATCATCCTCCGGAACATTCCTATGCTTCTGTGTCCTTGCGTACTCATCAAATAGCTAGAAATGAGCAGTATGATTTTCCAGAGGTGTTCCACTGACTGTTATCTCTCTACTATCCGGATCAGTTCGAAAGGCAACTCAATGCTCTCCGCAGTGATTGCGGGTCCATTCAATCATGCGTTCATGGTGTGCTTCAACTTGTACTGGTCCCGCATAGGGGTCGGGGCCCTTTGATCTTCATCCATCTCTACAATCTCAGTTTTTTCAACTAAATCAACTTCCTCTTCTTCTGACGAATAGAAAGTATCCGATTTTGGACTGGGAATAGGTGTGTATGGCTTCTTTCTCTTACTTTTTTTCAGTCTGACAAGTACTTCAAGTTCTAAGTTGGTTCAACAGGGAGTCCACTTGACCTATTGATCATACACATGTTCTCACGCAGTAGATTAGAATAGTTTGTATCTAAATAAAATAAAAATTAAAGCAATTTAAAATTTAACGTCCTAAATTAAAATAAATCATAAAAGAATTAAATAAAAATCTAAAAACTATCCCCGACCAATGACGCCATTTGCTTATTCATCGATTTGTGTGCACGTAAAAGTGTATCCCCAAGTATAAGGAATCAATTGTAGCTCAACGTGTGACCAAGTGAAATATCGTACCCAAAGAATAATTCTAGACTCACTATTTAATTTAATTATGACTACTCTAATTTAAGATAAATTTGGGTATTTTAAGAGAATTAATTAAACTAAAGATGCAGAAAATAAGAACTAAAAATAATAAAATAGCAAATAAAAATAAATATGGAAGTGTTCAAGAGAGAAGACAAGATATCTCTAGAAAATCCAGTTCAAATTAGTCAACAATCGGTTAGAATACCTACAGATTTTATGAAAGCAATCACATAATTATGTTAAATCCCTTTTTAAGAGTAAATTTAACACATGAACCTGGTGTAAACCCTCAAATGCAAAAGAATAATTTATAATTCCTTTCTAGATACTTCATGCAAAATTTCATTAAAGGCTAGCTTACATTTAAAGGTACTTAGGAAATAAACTCCATTTCCCACCTAACAATCTAAGAAACTAAATCCTCTAAAATAGTAATTAATAGATATATTAAGTGTCCAATATTAATTATTTTAATGAGTATAGGTTAATACATAGACAAATATAATTCCTTTATAATATAAGTAATAATCGTAAGCATGCATAAGACAATGACATAACCATGAATGAAGATAGACTATATAAGGCAAAAATATAAGTTTTAATTCAAAGCATTAATAAAGGAATAAGAATACTGCAGAAATACTTAACCTAGGTCATCAATTCAAAAAATTTAAACCTTTAGAACTATTCTAAGAAGTACTAGCCCATGGTGTTACAAGCAACACCCATGGTTAGATATGAAAATAATCCCATAGGTCTATCATTCAAAAGTAAGAAAGATAGAAAAAGAAAAACCCTAGATGTGGCGTGATTCTCTTTTCTCTCCTCCGTGATTCTGAACTTTCTCGTTCTCCTTCTAAAGTCAACACTGATGAACTCTCCAATGACGGGATGTCTAGATGGGATGGTGAATCTTGATTTTGGTATTGTGGCAGGGAAAGGATATATGAAAAGTGCTGAAGAGTTACGTATAAAATTCTTAAAGTGTCTCTTTTATAGCTGATGACTGATAAATCCCGAATTCTAACTCAAAAGTGGGCTTTTTCACGTCAAAACATAAACGAACCGAGAAAATGTCGAAAATAACGACTAGGCCTAGTCAGGACATCAACACTAGTCATGCCGATAGCTTGCGCGCGGATTCTTTCGGCGCCCACAACTTGCCTTCTTTGCCGGCATGAGTCGTGTCGTTTCTCTTCTTCCCGACTTCACTCCCGACTTTCGTTTTTGCTCTTTTACCTCGTTTTCTACCTAAAATAAGAAATAACACCTCATATGCATCTGTAACACAATTATATGTAATTCAACCATAAGATGCTCACATACGAATATAAATACTACAAAACGGTACTAAATCGAACCCTAAAACACACAGATTTTCACATTAATCACTCGCAAACTTATTCTGGAACGTATAATGTAACTTTTTCATGCATGTTTATTCGTGAACATACTAATATTTTTTTGGTAGATATTAAAAGAGCATTTAGTTGATGAACATATAATGTTGCTCATAAATGTTAATAATAAATAACCAACAAAAGATAATACTCCATAAAAGTTTTTAAAAAAAATCATATTTTAATATTTAAATAATCTCTTAAACTATTATATATTTGTGTTTTTCAATATAAATATTTAATTATTAAATACCATTAATACATAAATAATAATATATACTACTAAAACACAATAATAAAATATATGAACGCTTTCACAAGCCATTAACGAGCCCGTTAACGAATATGCTTGCGAGCTTTTGAGTCGAATACCCTTAAGCTTGAGTTTGATTTGATAAACTATTCAAGCTCAAATTTTGAGCTTGATTTGTCTCATTAAGAATTTAAGATTAGCAAACGAGTTCGAATGAATATTTTATTAAATCAAGACTCGAGTAGTTTACGAACAGTTTGATTCGCTTACATCGTTGTTCGAACACATATACTAAGTTACTATTTTTTTTTATTTAAATTGAGAGGTATTATTATTGTATATAAGTTGAATAGATATGTTATTAGTATGTGTTTATGCTATCTGAATAAATAATTTTAATAGATTAACATATTAAAGTATAATTTTCTTTGTTAAATATATAAATTATAAAATTATTCCAATGTATTGTGCTATAAAAGTTTCCTTAAATTTAAATTTTATTATTATAATTAAAATTTATTATAATAATGTATGATTGCGCACAATTTTTGAATCAATTAAATTAATATAACTTATTTGGATGATATTCATATATGAAGAAAAATGACAAAATATTTTAGCTTAATAGTTCAGCCAACTCATATACCTTCCGTCTCAACTAACTATCCTCATTTTATTATATTGGGTGTTTTGTTTAAAGGTCTTAATTTTTTCTTTTTAGCAAATGAGTCTTATATATTGCCCACCACTCACTATTTTAATACAACAGCTCACTATATATAAAATAATAATACTCATTTATCTACGTGCAAAAAATAAATGAGAACTTATGAGTGAGACGAGTAATTACATATTAATTTTTAGGAATCATTCCTCGTGAATGTTTTTATGAGTACAACAATTCATGTGATTAAGACTTATTCTAGTATTAATTTGGCGCATAATTTATTGATTTAAATTAATTTCATGTGTACAATGTTTATTCCGATTCGATTCCATATAAATAAAAACATAGTTTGGATTCTTTTGAGAAGTTTCCAATAAAAACAAAAAACCTTTTAACTTTCAAGTTCCAACCACTGAAGTAATGGCGTGTTCACATCTAAGCAAATGTGATTCGACAGGTTTAAAAGGCGAATGGTTGAAAACACGTTCTCCCTCCGTCTCGTTCAAAATGTTGCTTTTGCTTTTTGACATGTAAATTAAGAATTATTATTATTTAATGTGTAGTGGATATTTGTATCAATTGGAGTGTGAATCTCATATTTTAATTGTATTAGAGAAAATGTATGAATCTTATATGTATAATAAAGTAAAGGATATCCTTTAGGTGAGATGACAAAAAATGCAAAAATAAACTCTTTGGATATCACGAAAGAGATTAGGTAAAGTTATTTCACGCAACAATTAAAATTAGAGTTTGTGGGTACGAAAAGGACATGCCCCATCTATTTCACATATTATAAATTCACTTAAATGTGTAGTTTAAAAGTATATTCATCATAGATTCCCTATATAATTTCATATTCCATCTTGTATTCTAATAGGAAGCTCCACTTAAATGTTACACTTAAAAGTAGTTTAATAACATATTACCTATTCCACTTCATACTTCATCCAGTATTCAAATCGGAATGTGAAATGGAATAGAGAATTCCCTCTCCAATTCGTTTTATTTATTTATTTAATTTTAAAATTATAATTTTAATTTCATTCTTGTAGTTAAGGGTATACTTTATCCTAATGATTTATGACATATTTTAGTCTTTGAATTTATGGTTAATTCTAGGAGTATAATTATAATATCAGTTTAGGGTATATTTTACCTTTATAATTTAAAATTAAGAATATAATTATAATTTCACTATTGTGGTTTAGGGTATATTATACTTATAGAATTTAGGATTTGAAATATAATTATAATTTCAACATTGTAGTTAAGGATATATTTCACTACTAGAGCATAAGATTTAGAATATAATTCATTTCACCCTTATTATTTATGGTATATTTCACTTAGAATTAGAATATATTAGTTATTTAAATATAATAGATTGAAAAAAAATTAATTAAGAAAGGAATAAATAAATTAATTAAAAGGTATCACATATTAATTAATTAAAGAAAATGACTACTAAAGATTCCACCAATTCATTTGGAGTGGGCTTGCGTGCGTCCGGTTGCACGGAAACACATTCCGTATGTCTTTAGAAATTTAGTATTATGGGTAAAAATACATTACTTTAGTCTAAAAAGTGTACATTTTAATTAATAGAATGTACACTATTTTGTTCTAAAGGATATACACTTTTCTTTAATATTTATTTTTCTTTAGAAAATAAAGGATACACATTTTTATATTAAAGGGTATACAATTTAACACAAAATTCTAAAGGCAGACGGAGTGTTGTCCATGCGCTCAGATACACACAATAATTTTTTTTAGAAAATAAGGGGTATATATCTGTATACTAAAGAGTATACAATTTAACACAAATTTTTAAAGACGCACGGAATATGCATACGGATGCAGAGGAGTTTTTGCCATTCATTTGATATAAGAGGTCTCGAATTAATTATACTCCACAACAACCACGTTTAGATAATTAAATCATAATTATACTTTCATACTAACCAAGTTTATCTCGTGTAACGAGTACATCCTTGTCTCGCTAGACAAGTGTGAATGCAAGTTTGACCAACATACCCTCGTGTATCATACCTCTGTGACAGGTTCTTAATCTCATTAATGTCAAGTCTTTTCAAGATTATTACTAGTTTAATTTAGAAATGGAGAAAAAAAAAATATTATACGGTGTCCGTTAGATTTTTTTTTTAATTATTTTTCTTTTATAAAACTATCCTTATTTTAAGAAAATATTTTTTTTATGTACGAATTGAAAAAAAATCTCTTTACTCGATTTCATTCGAATAATATATTTGAATTAAACAGTTATAAAGTGAAAAAAATTTGAATTTCAAATCAATGTATTCGAGCTATTGTTTTTCGAGTAAATATTTGAGTAAACGCAATTTCAAATAGACAAAGTCTCTTATGAGACGGGTTATTTGTGAAATGGGTCGACCCATTACTAAAGTATGCTTATTGTATAAATAAAGTATGTTTAATGGTTATTAAAATATATTTTCTAAAATATGTTGGATTATGCGTTAATGATTTTAGCGTGTTATAATATGATGATTTATTATTAACATACTTTAACTACAAATAAGCATACTTTATGTATACAATAAACATACTTTAGTGATGAATCAACTCGTCTCACACCCATCTTACAAATAACCCGTCTAACAAGAGAGTGTCTCTTTTATAAGGACATAATTAGTTTATGAGAATATATGTTTATTCACACATTTACAGTGGCGTGCTATAAGAATTACAAATGAATGCCCGACGCTAATTAAGGGATACCGTAAATGAATACACGACACATTACAAGAAAGAATATTAATATACAACATATTGCAAGGCATATGTACAGCTCATGATATTCAATCATTCTCCCGCAAGATGGAGCTCTCCGAAGAGAACCAATCTTGGATAGTAGAGAGAGAAAATGAGATCGGGTGAGTGATTTTGTGAGAGCATGAGCTAATTGATCAACAGAAGAGACATGGGTTACATTGAGATCACCTGTGATGGGAATATATTAAGAATAATTAATTTAATAATGTTTTGATTTGCGTTCTTTAATATTTAGCATAATTAACCTATTAATGTTTTGATTTGTTTCCTTTATATAGGTTTATCATTAATGTAATAGATTTTATTATCATCTATAAATAGGTGCCCATATTATTGTAATATGGGAGTTGAATTTTATTAATGAAAAGTTTGAGTTTATTCCCTTTTGTAGTGTTTTATTTGTGTTATTCCGATATTTCTTTTGAATCAATAGATTAATACTCTTAATTGTGTTTGCGTCTACTCCTACGATATTCTTGTGAGAACTAACGTTTGAGTAGACATCTATCTCGCTATTTCGGTATTCTTTGTAGAATCAATGAATTATAGAGTCCGTTCTCATATTATCATTATTTAATATGCTCTCGTTGCATCAGTTGATAATCAGAGCTAATTTACGATTCTCGATGTTGGATTCGAGATTTCAAGTTGTTCATGATACCTTTTTTGATAATCAGTCATCGTATGAAGATGATGTTACCCAGATCTACCAACAAAACTACTTATTGGTGTCCGATCCTGTATACGATGGACCATCAATTTTCGATGGATACTCTGATGAAAATTTGTGGTATGGACATCCCATTTTCAATGAGTATAATGATTTGGTGGATATTATCAATTGTGATTGTAATGATACACAATTTTACAAAGAGATTGAGCATCATTCGTGGGAAGTGGGTGGTGTTGATGTTTTTGAAGTTGAATATCAAAATCAAAATTATAATTTAATTTTTGGTCAAAACTTGGAGATTGATTATTAAATGTCTTTTATTATTTAATCTCATGGTATTTTATGAGATGGATTCACATATGTTGCAACTATTTGGCTACAAGAGTTTAAGTATGTTCCTACATGTCTTCGAACCTTTAGGCGTGGTATAGCACTAAAGAGGATTCGAGGGCGAATTCTTTTCGAGAAGAGGAGAATGATGGGAATATATTTAGAATAATTAATTTAATAATATTTTGATTTGTTTTCTTTCATATTTATCATAATTAACGTATTAATATTTCGATTTGTTCCTTTTATGTAGGTTTATCATTAATGTAATAGATTTTATTATCACCTATAAATAGGTGCTCATATTATTGTAATAGGAGAGTTGAATTTGTTTAATGAAAATGAGAGTTGTCTCATAACTTTTTTTACGACATTCATATGAATCGACGTATTTGAGAAGTCTATTTTTCGGTATTTTTTAGGAATCAACGAATTATAGAGTTTGGTCTCGTATTATCATCCTTTAATATGCTCTCGCTGTATCAACATGTTTGAACTAGTTGGCAGATGAAATGATAATCAAGGGCAACATGCTTCATGCGTGAGTGGAAAATGGGAGGATTATCTTGAGTTCCTTTAGTAGTGAGCATATCCATAAACCTCAGCAGCAGTTGTGGTGATTGAACGATACTCAGCCTAGGTGGAAGAACGTGCAACTATTGATTATTTATTTGAACTCCATGAGATAAGATTGCGACCAAGATAGACAATGTAAACCCCAGTGAAGGTGTAATCATCTTTATTTCCTGCCCAGTCAGCATCGGAATAGGCATGTAACACCAGCGGTGATTGGCGGTGAAGAAGAACACCTTGATTAATTATTCCTAACAGATAACGCAATAATCGTTTCACAGCAGTCCAACGGTTAGAAGTGAATCGGTGCATGAACTGTGATAACTTATTTCCGTGTAGGAAATATCAGGTCGAGTAAGGGAGAGATATTGAAGGCTGCCAACCACCATACGATATTCAGACGGATCTATGAGAACTGTTCCAGATAGAAAAGTGAGAGTAGGAGAGGTAGCAATTAGTGTAGAGACAGGACTAGAATCAGTCATTCTAGTGTGAGCAAGAAGGTCTGCATGCGCAATATACCGTCTCTGTGATAATAGAATGCCCGTAGAGCATGGTATAACTTCAACACCAAGAAAATAGTGAAGAGGACCAAGGCCTTTGCTTGAGAATCGATGACCTAGTGCATCAGTGAAATTTTAAACTTGCTTCTCATCACTTCCTATCACAATAATATCATATACGTAAATTAGGACATAGATAGTGACATTACCCTTACTACAGGTATACAATGAAGTATCAGCCACAGAGTTACAGAAGCCAGATATGGTAAGAAAATTGCGAAGCTCAATATACCATGCATGGGGTGCTTGTTTAAGGCCATAGATTGCTTGTCGATGCTTACAAATATAATTGGGTTGATCACTGTTGGAAAATTATATTTGATACTCCATACGTCCCGGAGAAGTTGGTATAATTTTTTTGGGCACGGGAATTAAGTTGTATAATAATTTAATGTAAAGTGAAGTGAGAGAAATTATATTTAATGTGTAGTGGGTAGTTGTATTAGTGGTGATATGTGGAGCCCATGAGAATAGATTAATTGTTTTTGTATGGGTCTCATGTATTAAAAAGGAAATGTGTCAACTTTAGTGGGACAAACCAAAAAGGAAAGTGTGTCAACTTCTATAGGACGGAGGGAGTATATTTTAGTTTGATATATTTTCCTAAATTGGCATTTAATCAAATAATTTATATTTGGATAAGTTTAAATTAACTACTGACTGAAGAGAATATTAGGGGATGATATCTACAAGATTTGGAGATATTCTTGGAAATATTAATTCACGGTGTGTAAAATCTGATTGGGCTTCTTGGAGTAGATTACGCATTAATGCCGCATTCACGTTCACGCGTTCTGAGATTGCGGTCTTCTGTTCTTCTTCTTCACACGTTCTATAAGTACCGATTATAGCAGATTAAAGAACGCATCTCTTCTGTCCATCTCTTCCCACATATATTATATTGTATTTTCTCTCCAATTTTATTCATGTAACAATTATATTTGGAGAGTTAGAATTAGGTTTGGTTATGTTATTCTGATTCCTTCTTGTGAAGACACAATTATTCATGTGATACAGATTCTGGGAGGGAGTTCATCTATTGAGTTTGGGAGATCTCATAGCAGCAGCGTTGAAGGGAGTCCACTATAAGTTGTCAATTTCACATGGTGGCCAGATAAGTATTTAAAAGTTGTAGGTATTGTCGATTAGCATAGAACGAAGTTCATAGATGCTAGATCGAAGTATTTGTACAATTCTAATGAAAGAGATCAAAGGAATGAGGCGAAGCCTATCCCGTATTTGTTTAGATCATGTGTTTTAATGTCTTCTACTAATATTTTGTTTATGCTTTATTAAAATGCACTTCTGAGTTCTTAGATCAGTAAGAACATTACTTTCGAGTTCTTACATCAGTAAGAACATCAGCACACACGAGCCTATTTTTCATGCAACTGGTATCAGAGCCAGTACCCATTTTTAACAGGTTAAATCTGGAAAATACACTTCTTCCATAATCATATACTCTAGTGGATCCATATATCAACCACCCTTATTAGATTGTTCGAACTACCCCTATTGGAGGTCCATGATGATGGTGTTCTTACAGTCACTAGGTGATGAAGTCTGGAAGGCAATTGAAGAAGGTTAGAAACATCCAACTATCACAGGGGAAGATGGAGTTCTTACGTCTAAATACAAAGTGGAATGGACTGTTAAAGAAACAAGCCAGCCGTGCAAACTACAAGACTTTGTACTCTATCATGACTGTAGTTGATATGTACAAGCACAATCTGATTGTCATGTGCACTGAAGCTAAGGAAGCATGGAATATCCTTCAACTTCAATTTGAAGGAACTGATTCAGTTCGAGATTCAAAACTACAAAGGTTGATAAGTGAGTATGATAAGTTGTGCATGAGAGATGATGAAAATATTGATGCATATTACACTCATTTTTCTACTATTATTAATCAGTCTCATATGCCTTATGAGATTATTTCTGAGCAAAAATAAATTCAGAAGATCTTAAAAACTCTTTGAAAAAGATTCAAAGAGAATGTGATGGAAATTGAGACCTTCATAAAAATCCAACCGATTGGTTTGGATGAACTTGTGGGAGATCTTCGTACATTTGAGATGAATATGGGGTATGAGGTCGAATACAAGGGTGTTGCCTTTTTTTGCTGAAGAATCTCATCAATCTAGTGAAGATGATAATGATGACGAAGTGATGAACATATTTAAACTGGAAAGACAGATGTTTCTTCTCAATAAAAGATTTGAGAAATTGTTGAAACAATTGGAAAGTCAGTCTGATTCAGATTTTGAAGTGAAGAAGAACCAGTGTTACGAGTGTGAGGATTTTAGACACTTTCGATCTGAATGTCCAAACTTTTTACGTAAGAACATCTCTCAGAAAGGCTGAAACAAACCTGAATCCGATATCCGAGAACAAAGTGGTAATAAAAATCATCTTGCAGGAAGTTCATTTACTAAAAATGTTCTTTATCTTGCAGCGAGTGCTACATCAGAAATGCTAGAACCATCCTGAACATTCAGATTCAGATGTTTCTGATGATGATTCAGAAATTACTATGCAGGACATGGAGAATGTCTACAAACAGATGATCTCAAAATGTGCCCAAGCTACTAAATTGATAAAGAATAGTGAAGGTCAGGTAACCGAACTCAAATTTAGTTGAGATGAGGAATTATCCAAAAACTTTTAACTTTCTATTTTCATTGATGATCTTAAAAAGGGAAACTCAAACTTAAAATTAAGAATTATTTCTCTTATTGAAGCGATTCAACAAGGAGAAGTCAAAATGGTTTAGTTCGAGTCCAAGATGGCATTAGCTCCTCATCGTTCCAAACTGATCGAACAACATAATAAGTATCATTTGGAAGTTATTAAGAATTTTAAATCTGAGTTGTTTTCAGTTAGACACGAAAAAGATGAAAAGATCAAGTTTCTGAATGAACATTTAAGTACACTGCAGAAGAAACATGGAGTTTTTATAGAAGCCATAAAAAGAAAGGACATCTAAAGTGAGAAGGACATGTTGGAATTGGAAACATTGAACCAATCTATTCGTCGTCTTAATACTGGAAAAGCCAAGCTAAATGAGATTCTCACTGGAAGTGATGGATATGGCAAAGTTGGTTTGGGGTACAATGGTGAACAGTGTAAGAACTCAAAAACTACTTTTGTGAAAGCAACTCATAAGGTGTATTTACCCAAAGAGAATAAGGTGGACATTTCAAAAGCACCATCTAAAACTCAGAAAAGAACATCTATTCAATCTTAAACTGTGATGAAGAAACATCCTCTGGAATCAGCAGGAGTTAAGATACGCATTTATGGGATAAAAGGACACATCAAACCATATTGCTACAGAATGAAAGAACATGCAGGTGTCTCCTCACACGTTGGAGTCCAAGGTAAGTCTTCTCAACCTTTAAGTGGATTTAGTTCTGTCAAATTATTGCATATTGATTCATCACCAAAATTTGTTGCTTTTAAAGTTGTACATTGAAGAAATCGTGAGGTTGCATAGAATACCAGTATCAATAGTATCCGATTGAGATACGCATTTCACTTTAAAATTTTGTAGAAGTTTGCAGAAGGAAATGGGGACGGAACTCACGTTCAGTACTGCCTATCACCCACAAACAGATGGTCAATCCGAGAGGACAATCCAAACGTTAGAAGACATGCTCCGAGCTTGTGCCTTAGACTTTGAGGAAGACTGGGAAACTTACCTTTCATTAGTAGAGTTCGCTTACAACAACAGCTGCCAGGCTACTATTCGAATGACACATTTTGAAGCACTATACAGGAAAAGATGTCGCTCACCAATTATATGGGACGAAGTTGGAGTTCAAAAAATTTTTGATCCTGAATTGGTAGAGAAATTAGTAAAAGTGATCAGTACAGTGCGAGAAAGAATCAAAACAACACAAGACCGACAAAAATCTTACGCCGATATACGGAGAAAGGATTTACAGTTTGAAGTTGGAGAAAAAGTATTTTTTAGAATTGCACCAATTAAAGGGTTGATAAGATTCAGAAAAGAGAAAATTGAAACCAAGGTATATTGGACCATTCGAAATACTGGAGAAAGTTGGAAGTGTGGCTTATAGATTGGCCTTGTCACCTGAACTATCTTCAGTCCATAATGTGTTACATGTATCAATGCTTCTGAAGTATATTGCAGATCCTAGCCACGTGATTGATTTTAAAGATCTGGAAGTTAATGAAAACTTGACTTACGAAGAAGTACCGATGAGTATTTTAGGAAGAAAGACTCAGAAACATAGAAATCGAGAGATGCCTTTAATATTAGTACAATGGAGTAGGCACGATAGAGAAGAAGCAACATGGGAAGTGAGGACGAGATTTTAGCCAAATATTCAGACTTTTACAGGGAATCGAGTAAGTAATTTCGGGGACGAAATTTTATTTAGTGAGGGGAGATGTAATACCCTAAATATTTATAATTATTTTTACACTATTTTCATAATGTTACTAATATACTCCCTCCGTCCCTTACTAAGAGGGTCTTTTGCTTTTTGGGACGTGGATTAAGGAGTATTATTATTTAATATGTAGTGAGTAGTTATATTAGTGTGAATGTAGGTCCCAAATTTTAATTGTAGTGGGTGTGTGTGGGTCACATGGTGTAAAAAAAGAA
Source organism: Pogostemon cablin (assembly GCA_023678885.1). Classification (NCBI taxonomy): domain Eukaryota; kingdom Viridiplantae; phylum Streptophyta; class Magnoliopsida; order Lamiales; family Lamiaceae; genus Pogostemon; species Pogostemon cablin. The sequence goes on along the minus strand of CM042965.1, from coordinate 15,142,154 downwards.
AGGAGACTCTTTGGGTGGGACGCCTAAAATGGAAAATACCCTCTTTAAAGGGGACGGAGGGAGTAATTTGTTTTGCTTCTAAAAATTTACAGGAAGAAGTGACGAAGACATCCAAGTTCAACCGCACTCCTAGCACCAATAGAAAAAAATACTATTTTAAATTTAAATAGAGAATAAAGTGACTTACTGTGGTGAGTCGATCGACAATTATCCAAATAGCATCATGATTTTTGCTGAATTTTGGCAATCCAGTTACAAAATCCATTGTAATATGTTCCCATTTCCACTCAGGGGTCTCGAGTGGTTGGAGTAATCCAGAAGGTTGTTGGTGCTCAACTTTAACTTGCTGACATGTTAGGCATTATCTTACAAACTGTGCAATACTCATTTTCATCCGTTTCCACCAAAATTTTTTCTTCAAGTCTTTGTACATCTTGGTTTCTCTTGGATGTACAGTGTATGGTGTGTTATGAACTTCAGTGAGGATCGCCTTCTGTAATTCTTAATTATTGGGTACGCACACTCTTCCTTCGTACACTAAAACTTCATCACTAGTTATAGAAAATCCTTGAACACCTTCTACCGCAACTTTCTCTTTTATTTTGTTCAGAAAAGCATCATCCCTTTGTGTTTCTTTTATGCGATCTCTCAAGGCAGGCTGTATTGTCAAAGTTGTAACTATAATCGAGGTACAACATGGTCTAACGAATTGCAAATTTAATTTCGAGAATTCCTGAACCAATGATCTTTGTTTTGTAGGTATTATAGTTAGTTGTCCTTCATGTTTCCGAATGAGAGCATCTGCTACAACATATGTTGGCCTTATACTTACCCAACCAATCTATTCCCAAAATGATATCAAAATTTTTATTTCAAGGATATAGAGGTCATCATCAAGTATGTGCTCATTCACTTCTAATTTAACAGCTTTCAACATATTGTTTACTCTTATATTTTCCCCAGAAGCAACACCCACATCCATTGTTACTTCCACGTTTCCTTTAATCCCTAGTTTTCTTATAAATCTTTCAGATATAAAGGAGTGGTACTTATTCACCTTTTTGCGTGTCCCCAAGTGTAGGGAATCAATTGCAGATAAGCGTGTGACCAAGTCTATTATCGAACCTAAATGATAATTTTAGACTAATTATTTAATCTAATTATGACTATTCTAATTAAAGACAAATTTGGGTATTTTAAGAGAATTATCTAAATTAAAGATGCAAAATATAATTACTAAAAATATAAAATAGCAAATAAACTAAATATGGTAAGTGTTCAAGAGAAAAGATAGATAGCTCTAGGCAATCCAGTTAAATTGGTCAACTTAAATCACTAAACAATCGGTTAGAATTTCTACAGTTCTTATGAAAGCAATCACTTAATTATGTTAAATCCCTTTGGTGAAGTAAACTTAACACATAAATCTGGTTCAAACCTCTCAGATGCAGAAGAATAATTCCTACTTCCATCCTAGGTACTTCATGCAAAATTCCATTACAGTCTAAAGCATTAGACTTCTCTTTATAGGTACCTACGAATTAACCTTAAATTTCCACCTAACAATCTAAGAAACCAAATCCTCTAAAATGATAATTATTAGATATATTAAATGTCCAATATTTATTATTCTAACGAATAAAAGTTATATGGTTAGATCCCCTTTACTCATAACAGATAGACAAATATAATTCCTTTTATGACACAAGCAAAAATCATAAACATGCATAAGACAATGACATACTTATGAATAAGGACAGATCATATACGATAAAAATATAATACTCAAATCAAAGCATTAATGAAGGAATAAGTATACTGCAGAAATCCATAACCTAGTCTAGGTCATCAAGTCAAATCCACTTAATCCTTCAAAACTTAGAACTATCCAAAAAGTACTAGCTCATAGTGTTACAAGCAACACCCATGGTTAGATATAAAAGCAAACCCATAGGTCTATTATTCAAAATAAAGAAAGATAGAATAAGAAAAACCCTAGATATGGCGTGATTCTCCATTCTCTCCTCCGTAATTCTAAACCTTCTTTTTCTCTTTCTCAAGTAAGCAACACCGATGAACTCTTCGGGATGGGTGAATGGATGGCGAATCTTATAGCAGAGAAAGGGTATGGAAAAGTTTGCAGGGTTGTGAAGAGTTATGGAGACTTAGGGTTTGGAACACTCCAAGGGCTACTGTTATAGTTGCAGGCTGATAAATTAGTATTCTACCTCAAAATAGGCTTTTTCTCGTCAAAAACATGTACGAACCAAAAATTGGACCACCGGGTCGCGCCACTCGTTAGCAGATTGCGTGACTTCACGATTTTGCTCATAACTTCTTCTTTCGAACACCGATTGAGGTGATTTTTGCGTTCACACGATCCTCTCTTCCTCTAACTTCTTCTTTCGGACACCGATTGAGGTGATTTTTGCGTTCACACGATTCTCTCTTCCTCAGCTTTCTATCCAAATAAAGAACTAAAAAAACTCCAATATTAGTAGGGTACGAGTCGTGCAAAAGTGGCACGAGTCATGCTGGTCGGCACAGCTTGTGCGTCTTCATCATTTTAATCATAACTCCCTCATCTGACCTCCAATTGAGGTGTTCCTTGAGCCAAAATGACCTTATCTTCTGTAACTTTCCAATCATATATCACATGATCAATTTGGACTTCTATATAAATATAGAAAAATTATGCAAGTTGGACATGTGTTTTTAGCATTCTTTTACGATTTCACTCTTCATTCCAACTTTGCACTTTTAATCCGTTTTCCACCTAAAAACAAGAAGTAATACCTCAAATGCACTAATATCTTAAATATATGAAAATTAATAATTGAGTGCTAAAATACAAACATAAATTCCATAAAACGGTGCTAAATCGGACCCTAAAATATGCAGATTTTTACACTAATCAAACCCCCAAACTTAAGATGTTGTTTGTCCCGAACAACGAAATCGAACAAAGAAGAAAAATAGTGTGTAAATCAAATAGAAAACAAAAGATATGAATACTAAGCCATTCAACATACAATTGTCAGTAACTCCGATCATGCAACTCTCATTACATGCAATATTTCATTCATAACATACAAGTTAAGACAATCACCACCAATTAAAATGCTCTATTAACTTATTCTCATGGGAAGTATATCACTCGTACTCAAGTGCATAAGATGTACACTTATGGGTATGGTGTTCACGCTCAAAGTCAATTCAAGTGCATGCGTAACCATAAGCTTGTCAAATATCTCAAACTCTCCACCACTAAAGTATGATTCAATAATGGGATCAAGAAGGACTTTTATTTGGATGTAATGTTGGCTCTTTGGTAAAGGTAGGAAATATATGGATAAGTGACTCAAACTTGGATCAATCAAGTCGCGATCCATCATGATCTTCATTCTTCTTACTCACTTCAATTAGGCACATCATCCTCCTCAACTCTTTATTTTTCTTTTTCTTCCATGCATAACATATACATTTTTTTCTTCCTTCTTCTTTTCTTCCTTCTCTTGAGGTACCAGTTTTTGGGCACTACCTCATGCATCCTCCATAAGGTACCAGTTTCGGGCACTACCCTAGAGTGTTTGTTTCAATGGAGTACTAGATTTAAGCACTACTCCATGATTTTCCTTAGATGCATATTCAAGTTTAATCACTGTTTCAATACAAATTTCATTCCTTCCCAAGCTGTTATCAAGCTCCATTTACACACTTTAAAAAGCCATTAATTATCTTCTAGAAAGACAATCAAGATTAAAAAAAATTATTAAGATACTCAAAGTGGTTATTTTTCTCGTAAGCTGCCAAAGAATGAGGTTTTTAAGCTTAATGGGGCTAACTACGGAAAAACAATCATATGGTATGGAATTATTTGGCTAAGTGACTCATCAAGGATGGCCTTAAATCATCTCCCAACATTTAACATAACATGTAGTCTCAAGTAAGACAAAATACAAGTTCTAGAATACACACAGAAGAACGATACTCACCAGAAAAGGGATATTATGTGATTATGTACACGATCTATAGTCTCAAAATCTCACATGATTTTTAACAAGTAACAGAGCACTTTTCATGGTAAGCAATATCTCACAAGTACACATAGAATTTCATACTACAATATAACTTAAGTATACTATCTTCATCAATTTCAAGAGCATATGAATTTTTGGCAGAAATCTAACAATTAATCCATACTAATCACACAACCAGAAACTCAAACTATAACACCTCAACTACTCAAGAATCAACACAATATACCATAGAAAACTAAATAAGGAAACGAAGACAACTGATTTATAATCTCCTCCACATCTTGCAAGCTTCTCGAGTTATTCAACTCGATCAGGCGTAGGACTCAGATAGAACTCACTTTTCTTTCATCACCACTCAAACACAAATCATCAGTAAAATCATAGGAGAACTCAAAATTCAACCCAAAAATAAAATCACCCCAAATCTAAGAAACACACAAGACACTAGGAAAATAGCAAAAAAATTTAAAAGATCAAAATAAATTTTGAAAATTCTAAAAAAATCGACCTCCAAGAATCACACACAAGCTTACCTCGGTGCTTCAAGATATTAGGATGCACGTCCACCCCCAAACTTAGTTCAAACTAAGTAAGAAACTAAGTTTGTAAAGAAGTAAATACCATAGACGAAGAGACATCTAATAAAATTTTCAACACCTAACAAACATATAAAGAAATAAAAAGGGAGGGTAAGCCCCTAACAGACACTCATGTTTAACATTGGAGAGTCACGACGAAATGCAGAATCAATGGACTTTATGCTCGTGTATCAACACTTCCTCTTCATCATTCATCTTCACTTTGAACTGTTGTTTTGCCATCTTTCGATCCATCCATAGTATCTCTCCATTCTTGATCACAAGGATCAACTCATCCGAATCTGCTTCTTCGTATGCATCCTTCCTATCAAAATCAAGAAAATAAGAAAGTTAAGAGTTAATATCATGATAGGCATAAATATGAGAATTAAAGATACCCGGAAGGGCAGGTTGAATTTTCATATAAGGATCATCTCTCTTTCCTTTACCGAATTTGAATGCAATAACTTTTCCCTCAGAGCTCAATGAGATTGTTCCTTCTTGCAAGTCAATTTTGGCTCTTCCCGTCGCTAGGAATGAACTTCCTAAAATTACCGGAACTACAGGATCTACTACTTTTTTACACACCATAAAATTAGTCGGGAAAGCCATCTTCTCAACTTCCACCACAATATCTTCAACAACCCCTAAGGGTTTTATTACATTACCACTAGCACCATGAAACTTCCTAGATGTTGGTTTCAACTCTCCTCCTTCAAGTTCGTTAAACCCAGCATGAGGCATGATATTCACAGTACATCCCAAATCACATAGTGCATTCATTTCCTTCTTCTCTTCAATCTCACAAGGGATTATGAATTCCCCGGATCATCCAGCTTTTCAGAAGGCTTTTCAGGCACTGTCTTATTCTTCATCACCTTATACTTTGATCTTAGAAATTGAACGTACTGCTTGAATTCTTCTTTCTTCTCCTCCTTCACAAAATTTTATGGAAATGGAAGATGATAAGGAGTGATAGGAATACCCAATAATCACATTCAAATTCTTTCTCCTTCGCACTTTTCTCTCTTTCCTTTTTTCTCTTTGCCACTTCTTTTTAGTCACATGAAGCTTTTTTTATCTCTTTTTTGGAATCCACAATGTCACTTTGTGGAGGAACAGAACTCGTCGGAAAACCTGAGTGACGCTTGCCAGCAAATGCTAGTGCTCACCATCAATTTTTTGTTCACTTGCCGGAATCTTCAGTCCTTCATACTGTGTTCCACTCTTTACACTGATAGCTATGCTACTCTCTTTTGGATTAATCTCCGGTTGTGAAGGGAATTTCTCATGCTGTTATAGCTTCTCAATTGCATCACTCAAATGTCCAAGAGCAATTTCAGTTTCCTTCTGTTTCGTCTTAGTTTGCTCTTGGTTTGCCAATATCAACTTAACCATCATGATAATTTGATCACCTTGCTATTTCATATGATCATCCTGCTGTCTAATATGATCACCCTGCAGTTTTATTAGCTCACCTTGTTGCTTCATATGATCTTCTTGCTGCTTTATCCATGGCTTCAACTCATTATCAAAGGATGTTCTCTCTTCAATAGGTTTATGGGTTAGATCAAAACTTGGAGGGTACCCGACTGCAGTGTTTGGGTCAAAGTACGATAGATTATCATTCCTCCTCTGATTGTTGAAGTTCGCACCACCTTAGAAATTGATAAGTTTGAAATTCTATCTATTTTTGTACACCCCCTGAAAATTCTGACTCATAGCATAATCGGCATCCTCTATCTGCTCTTCTTCATTCACCATCATTACATTCTCTCCGGATTTGTTTCCTTATGTTAGAAGATCAAGTTTCTTGTGCAACTCCATGAGTTGGCTCTTCAATTCTGACATCTCATCTTTATGAACCTGATGTTCTAGTTTAGCAATCTGATCAAAAGTTGCTCCTTCCTCATCAGTTGTTTCAGATGACCAATCATAAGTATTTGATGCCATCTCCTCAAAGATCTCTTCAACTTCATCCACAAACTTCTTAAAAATTGATCCACCTGCTATTGCATCCACCAACACTCGTGAGTCACCTCTTAAACCTTCATAGAAGAAGCTTAAGTAGGTGTCTTTTAAAAATCCATGTTGGGGACTGCAACGCAACAACTCTTTGAATCTCTCCCATGCCTCATAGAAACTAGGGTCTTTGTTTTAACTGAGTGATCATCTTCTTCACATAGAAGCTCTTAGTTAGAGGGAAATATTTGTTGAGAAACTTATTTGCTAAGTCCTCCCAAGTAGCACAACAACATGTGGGTAAGTTCTTATAGCACTCCTTAGCTTTTCATGTAAGTGAGAATGGAAAAAGCCTCATCCTAACAGCATCTTCAGGAACTCCTTGATGCTTCTATGTTCTAGCATACTCATCAAACAACTGCAGCTGTTCAGGAGGATTTTCTAGTGGTCCCCCACTGAACTGTTGTCTCTCCACCATCCGGATCAGTACGAATGACAACTCAAAATTCTCTGCAGTAATTGCAGGTCCATACAATCCAGTATTAGTGATATGCTTCAACTTGTACTGGTGCCGCATAGTCTGCGGGACTTGCTGTTCTGTCTCTCCATAATCAACCATCTTAGTTGATTTTTCCTGTGCTCAAGTAGAATGTCAATAATGCTCACAAACACAATTAAATCAAATAATATAAATTTAATGTCCTAGAATAAAATAAATCACAAAAGAATTAAATAGTAAAACCTAGAGAATTATTCCCGACAATGGCGCCATTTTCTTGTTCACCTTTTTGCATGTTTCCAAGTGTAGGGAATCAATTGCAGATAAGCGTGTGACCAAGTCTATTATCGAACCCAAATAATAATTCTAGACTAATTATTTAATCTAATTATGACTATTCTAATTTAAGACAAATCTGGGTATTTTAAGAGAATCACCTAAATTAAAGATGCAGAAAATTATTACTAAAAATATAAAATAGCAAATAAACTAAATATGAAAAGTGTTCAAGAGAGAAGATAGATAGCTCTAGGCAATCCAGTTAAATTGGCCAACCTAAATCACTAGACAATCGGTTAGAATTTCTACAGTTCTTATGAAAGCAATCACTTAATTATGTTAGATCTCTTTAGTGAAGAAAACTTAACACATAAATCTGGTTCAAACCCTCAGATGCAGAAGAATAATTCCTACTTCATTTCTAGGTACTTCATGCAAAATTCCATTAAAGGCTAGAGTACTAGACTTCCCTTTATAGGTACTTAAGTATTAACCTTCAATTTCCACCTAACAATCTAAGAAACCAAATCCTCTAGAATGGTAATTAATAGATATATTAAGTGTCCAATATTAATTATTCTAATGAATAAATATTATATGGTTAGATCTTTTTTACCCATAACAGATAGACAAATATAATTCCTTCTATGGCCCAAGCAATAATCATAAACAGGTATAAGACAATGACATACTCATGAATAATGACAGATCATATAAGACAAAAATATAAGTCTCAAATGAAAGCATTAATAAAGGAATAAGTATACTGCAGAAATCCATAACCATGCCTAGGTCATCAAGTCAAATCCAATTAAACCATCAAAACCTAGAACTATCCAAAAAGTACTAGCCCATAGTGTTACAAGCAACAATCATGGTTAGATATAAAAGCAAGCCCATAGGTCTATTATTCAAAATAAAGAAAGATAGAATAAGAAAAACCCTAGATATGGCGTGATTCTCCGTTCTCTCCTCCGTGATTCTGAACCTTCTTTGTCTCCTTCTCAAGTAAGCAACACCGATGAACTCTTCAGGATGGGTGGATGGGATGGCGAATCTTGTAGTATGGAAAGTGTATGGAAAAGTATGTAGGGTTGTGAAGAGTTGCGAAGACTTAGGGTTTGGAACACCCAAGGGCTCCTTTTATATTTGAAGGCTGATAAAATTTGTATTCTACCTCAAAATAGGGCTTTTTCGCATCAAAAACACGTACGGGACGAAAATTGCCGCCGGATTGAGCCTCTCATCAGCAGATTGCGCGACCTCATGGTTTTCCTCATAACTTCTTCATTCGAATACCGATTGAGGTGATTTTTGCGTTCACGCAATTCTCTCTTCCTCAAATTTTTATCCATATAAAGAACTCATAAAAAATCCAACATTTGAATGGCACGAGTCATGCAAAAGTGGCATGAGTCGTGCTGGTCGGTACAGCTTGCGCGTCTTCACTGTTTTGATCATAACTCCCTCATCTGACCTCCAATTGAGTGTTTCTTAAGCCAAAATGACATTTTCTTATGTAGCTTTTCAAACATATATCATATGATCAATTTGGAATTCTATATAAATACAGAAAAATTATGCAAATTGGACATGTATTTTCAGCATTCTTTCACGATTTCACTCTTCATTCCAACTTTGCACTTTTAATCCGTTTTCTACCTAAAACACAAAATAACACCTCAAATGCACCAATATCTTAAATATATGAAAATTAACCATATAGTGCTAAAATACAAACATAAAATCTAAAAAACGGTGCTAAATCAGACCCTAAAACATGCAGATTTTCACACTAATCAAGTGGGATGCACCCGTATCGAATAAAACACATGCAGGCATGTTAGATATCATTAACATACCTGACATTGTTTTGTGCCCCTCTGAATTTTCTTCTTCAACGACTGCATTCAATTGTGTATTTCCCTTCAAATTTTGAGTACGATCATTCCCTTTTTGTAGTCTTGGTATCACATCATTCATCTTCGGCGGTTGCCATGCTTGTATAGGCATCGGCGCTTGACTGGTTCCTCCAATTGGTCCACCGTTGTTGATCCTTATGCATTCATGAGCTCTATGCCCTCTTTGGTTACATATGTAACATACATCCTTCCACGCCAAGCATTCTCCTTGATGCATACGTTTACAAGTAGAGCATGGCGGTATCCTAGCAAGATTGAGCCTTGATAATCATGCTTGATCATGATTATTTTATTCTTGAGAGGATCATTCATATGAACGTATTCTAGAACTTGGCTTGGAGTCTTGTGTGAGACTTATGATTGATTAATTGCTAGGACATGATATTAGGCCATTATTTTGTGATTAAGTTACTTAGCCAAATTTTATCCTTCCTAATGATTTTATTAACCTTTGGATGCCCTGTTGAGCCGTTAAAGCTTTTTCTTTGGTAGCCAAAGTAAATAACCTTATAAACCTTTACGTGAGCTTTGATTAACCTATTCATTGGTAGAGAGAGTTGAGGTGAGTAAGTGTTGCAAGAAGAAAAAGGAAGATAGAATATGGTTGGATGAAAAGAATATGGTTAAATCTTGTTTAGGGGTTGTGCCCGAAACTGGTACCCCAATTGTTTTTATACATGGTGCGTGAAGCTTAGCAGCTGACAGCCTATACATGAGAAGAAGGGTAGTGCCTGAAACCGGTACCCGAGCTGTCCAACAAAGAGATGATGTTGATGCCATGAAATGAAGAAAAATTCAGGAATTTTACAAGTTCAAGAGACGACATTGGAGGAGAACTTGCTGTAAGAAGAAGAAATCGAGAACCGCCAAGGTAACTCTCTACTAGTGTCTTAAGTCACTAAGTCTAAATTTTCCTACCTTTTCTAAAGAGCCAATATTACAACCCGAAAACAAGTCCTTTATGATCCTAGTGAAGAGTTGATTATAAGTTGATTTTAGAGACCTTTGCCAAGCTTATGGTTACGCGTGAATATGGATTGATATGAGTGTTTATATTAGCCTATATAGTGCCTCACGCACTTGAGTGAAAGAGAATAAATACTTATCTTGTGAGCGAGATTACTTAGTACTCCGAATGGTATGTGATTGGATTGGTTTTGCATGAGTGATATATATGAAGCAAATAATACTTATTTGATTTAATGAAGTTGCATGTGTGATATGTGTTGTACTTGAATCTTGGTGAATTATACACGACTCCTGTGGTTTGATTTGGTTGTCTCGGGACGAGCAACATGTAAGTTTGGGGGTTTGATGAGTGTGTAAATTCAAAAGTTTGGCATCATGTTTTGTGCTAGTTTTGGAGAGTTTTGAGGTGGAAATAGGTGGAAAACCTATATATATTGTGAATTAGCATGAATCAGGTGTTAGTGGAGCTATTTAAGTGGTTTTCATAGCAAAATCGGAGTGGAAGTGCCAAGAATCGAAGAGACAAAGTTGAGACCACAGGAACCGCCAAGAAGAGGGGTGGGTTCGACCTGTTAGAGTAGAGTTCAACCTCTCCTACAGGTCGAACCAGCATTGCAAAGTGTGCAGGAGGAAGGTTCGACCACGACTCAAGGGGTTCGACCTGTTCATCAGGTCGAACCATGGTCGAACCAGTTCGCGAGAAGATGGGTTCGATCACGATGTTGGTGTTCGACCTGACAGTTAGTCAAACCAGGAGCAGAAATTGTCCAGTGTTGGGGTTCGACCTATGGTTCGACCAAGACCCGAGGGGTTTGAACTGTACAAGAGGTCGAACCAATTGCAGAGTACTTCCAGTAGGTAGGTTCGACCTGTGGTTTGACCTGCGGCCAGTGGTTCGACTTATTTGACGAGGTCGAACCGACATGCGGGAACTTACCTTATCCGGATTTTCGAGGTCAAAACGCGTGAGATCACTTGAAAAGCCCATTCCAAGCCCTAGAGACGTGATTACAACTATAAAAGAAGGCTCATGCAGTCAAGGAAGACATCCATCATATATCACCAATCACCAACAACACAATACAAGAGAGTTTTAGAGAGCCTGTGACAGGGGTTCGGCTGGAGATTCAAGTAAGATTGGTTCATCTAACCATGATTGCTCCTAGATCAATCATGGGCTAGAGCCACTTTGGTAGTTCTAGGGTTATGAAGGTTTCATGAGTTGATTTGTATTTCGTATGTATACTCCGTACAACACTACTTGTGGATTATTTTATATAAGATTGCACATTTTTAATCCATACTCATAGTCGTTTTGTGCATCAATAATCGTTGTGTAGAGTCTGAATGCATGACATGGTTATTGGTTGAGTGCGTTCACTAATGAGCAGGGTTTATTGTTATAATTCTAAGTGAAGGGATTCCAAGGTTTTATTAGAACCGTCTTATATGAATGTTAATTGAATTGAATTCGGGTTACCAAGTAGGATTAAGAGTATAACTTTATAGTACCTAAAAATGGAGATCAAATCGGGTTAGAGTACTAAGTGCACGGGAAATAAGTGATTATGATAGTACCTAGAAAGGGAGGTAAAGTATACGTCTTGTTCTGAGGATACTCACACGTGTCAAAAGCTTATCTATTTGTGTCTATAGAATATATTTGCATGGTCTAGCGATGCGTCCATAAACCACAAGGCAGAGTCGGACATCGACACACGAAAGTATGAATTAACGAATAAAACTGGATGGCTTGACAAACTACCTATTATCTTATTTGATCACAACTACTATTTTCTTGTTCTTGTTATTTATTTGCTATTTTTATTATTACTTAGTTTACAAACCTACAATTATAATTCTCAACATAGTCATAATTGCTAGAAAATAACTAAAGTGATATTTATCCATCCCGTGGATTCGATATTTAACTTGGTCACCTTCGAAACTACAATTGATATCCTTCATACTTGGGGATTAAAGTTGTGTGTTAAGAAAACACCCATCAAGTTTTTTGCGCCATTGCCGGGTACGGCTTAAAATATCTTTTTGTTATTTCTAGTTTATTAGGGCTATTTTTCTTATTTGCTGTTTTAATTCTAGTTCTTTTTAGGTGCATGTTCACGAGATCAAAGAAAGGTGAACCTGAACCCTATAATCCTGAAATCGGAGCATCGTCAAGAAAGAAGAAGAAAAAGAAGAGCAAGGCAAAGAATATTGATCCAACTGAAGCTCTGAATTTTGGAGTTGAAGTTGACGAGCAGAATTCGCAGACGATTGAAGCTAATCCGGATAATCTAGCTATCCGAGAGGTTTTCAGAAATAATGGGACTGGAAATATTGGGCTTCTAGGAGCGAGGGGAACTAATTCAGCTTTCGATCTTCATCCTGCTCTTATTAGCATGATAGAAAGGAACTCCTTTTCAGGAGGGTCTTTTGAGGATCCGCAGCAGCATCTGAACAAGTTCTTGGGCTATGCAAGTACTCAAAAAGACGCAGGAGAACATGAAGATGCTAGGAAGATCCTTCTGTTCAAATTCTCGCTTACTGAAAAGGCAAGAGATTGGCACGACACTATCAACGCAGCTGAGTGCACCACTTGGAAGCAACTACAGTTAAGGTTCTTGGAGAGGTACATGCCAGCTTCAAAGGTGTTTAAGATGAAGCAAGACAGTAACCAATTTGCTATGGGTGGAGGTGAAAAATTTCATGAAGCATGGGATAGATTCAAGGACATGCTTAGGAAGTATCCTCAACATGGGCTATCTAAAGCTCAATATATCAATATATTCTACAATGGATTGGACTGTGATTCACGAGTGTTATTGGATGCTTCTTCTAATGGAGCATTGCTTACAAAGTCATCCGTAGAGGCCGAAAAGTTATTTGAAGATATTTCGATGAATTCGAGGGATTGGCCAACTGATAGAATTAGAGGTACTTATGTCCTTGGGAAGGTAGCTCAGGTTGAACAAGCAAAGGTGAAAACAAGTAGAGAGGAAGAGATCGTCTCTAGCTTGTCCAATATCAACAAGCTACTTGAATCCCAACAGAAGCAAATCAGCGAATTATCTCAGCGCGTACCAATCATGCAGCAGGATTTGAAGAATGATAGATCAATCCAAGAGGAGTTGGAAGAGGCACACTATGCCATGGGTCAAAGTATTCAAGGGACTAGGTATCCAGATCAAGGAAACCGGAACTACCAAGGGAACTATCGAGGAAACTTTAATAATTATGGTCCCCCGGGTGGTATCAATAGCCTAGGAGGCCAGAGTTCTCATGGAGCAATCCGAATAATGCGATTCAACCTCCGATGGGTGTTGATCCGGGTGCTAAGGTGGAAGAAAGGAAACCGGATTTTGAGGATACTGTGAACAGGTATATGGCCATGAATGATGAAAGAGTGAACCACCTTGAGGCCAAACTTGAAAAGAAAATCGATGCAAACCATGAGGTTATATCTAAGCAGGTGAAGGACCTTATATTGTTGATGGGGGAGATGGCAGGAAGTGTTAACAAGCTTACTCAAACTCTTGAGAAAGGAAAGTTCCCGTCTCAAAGTATTGAGAATCCATGGTCCTGCAACGCCATCACATTGAGGTCGGGAACGCAGTACAAGGGATCGATGAGGCCGGGATCAAATATGGACATGACTAATCCTCGGTTCGACCAACACCCAGAAGGTTCGACCTGGCATTCAGGTCGAACCATGGTCGAACCTCATTATGCAGAGCACTCTATTTTTAAAAATCCTCGGTTCAACCAACACCCAGAAGGTTCGACCTGGCATACAGGTCGAACCATGGTCGAACCTCTTCATTCGGAACACTGTGTTTTTCCAGAACACCGATTTGACCAAATCAATCATGGTTCGACCTGTCCAACAGGTCGAACCCAGGTCGAACCGCACCACTTGGAGCACTCTGTTTTATCGCAGCAACGATTCGACCACGATAATCATGGTTCGATCTGTCCAACAGGTCGAACCTTGGTCGAACCGGATGGCGGAAGGAGTATAGTAAGTCAGTTCGACCTAGGTACCCATGGTTCGACCTACTTAACAGGTCAAACCCAGGTCGAACCTCAATTTCAAAAAGAGAGCCGTTGTCCAGATGGTAGGTTCGACCAGTACGTGTCTGGTTTGACTTGTTCCACAGGTCGAACCCCACCAGAAATTGCCTGTTGCTACTCCGAACACTCTCAATGATGTTGATGCTACTCCAGTGGTTCGGAATTAGTAAAGTACAGAGATAATAGCTGAAAAAATGGGAGAGAGCCAAGCGATTGAGAGCCGAAAAGGAGAAAGCGGAGAAGGTTGATCGTGATGAATGGGGGATTCCCAAAACAAAGATACCTCCGCTGTTTCCTTACTGGTTTATGAAGAAGGGATTGGAAGAGAAGTTCAAGAAGTTTTCAGAAATAATGAACAAAATAAGCTTGAGCATTCCTTTCTCAGAGGCAATCATGGAGATGTCGTACTATGCCTGATTTCTTAAAGACATATTGTTGAAGAAGCGGAGCTTAACCGGAATTAAAATGGTGAATTTATCTAAGAATTGCAGCTCAATCATTCAAAGGAAGCTGCCGCAAAAGGTGAAGGATCCGGGGAGCTTCACTATTCTATGTGAGATCGAAAAGGGCCGGCAAGGCAAGCTTTGTGCGATCTAGGGGCAAGTATCAATTTGATGCCTTTGTCCATCTTTCAGAGGCTTGGTTTGGGGGAGTTGACCCCTACAACAGTGGTTCTCCAATTGGCGGACAGGTCGATGACGTTTCCAAAAGGTATAATTGAAGACGTTCTCGTCAAAGTGGAGAAGCTAGTCTTTCCTGTGGATTTTCTTGTGCTAGAGATGGAAGAAGACAAGGATAATATCCCTTGAATCTTGGGGAGACCTTTCCTTGCTACTGCTGGAGCTATGATTGATGTACAGAAAGGAGAGCTTAGATTGCGAATGGACAAAGAAGAAGTTCTTTTCAACTTGGACAAAGCAATGAAGATGCCGATGGAGTCGCAGTGTCATAGTATTGACGTGGTGGAGGAGATTGTGAAGGAGGATATGTCTCTGATCCTGTCAAAGGATCCTCTTGAGACATGTTTGATGGAGTCTCTTACTTATCCCACTACGGAGCTTGACGGACTCTCCAACGAGGTATGTATTGAATATCTTGAGAACTTACATGCTTTGGGTGATGCTAGGTATGCATTGGAGAAAGCTAAGGTTGAAGAAGCGAAAAGGTCTAGGAAGTACTTGCCGTTGGAGCGAGAGTGCGCTCCGATGGAAGTAAAGAAAGAGGAGCTGAAACCGTTATCGGAACACTTGACGTATGCTTATCTTGGTGACAATGAAAAAGATCCATCAGGTGATTCAGAATTCAAGAGGAAGATTGACCCGGAGGAGTCTACACGGCCATGGGATGAAGCTAATTCTAATGATCATATTTTTGTGAGCGAGAAAGGTGCCATGCTGACTGTAGACAAAGGAAGAAAAGATGATGCCTACTTGAAGCCTCCTAACTTACCACCAGATACCAACAAATTTGAAAGTCCTTGTTCTCGTTCTTATCCTGATTTTGATCTTGATGGAGATAGGAGTTATTCCAAAATTGAGTGGAAGATTGACAGGAATGAGAAGAGAAAGTTTGAGAAAGGAGATTCTTCTGATCGTATGGTGCATAAGGATGGTAAGGTGGTAAGTGTGGAAAATAAGAGGGGGAGAAAGTATTGGAAGGTGAGGATGCGATATGATCATCCTCTGATCAAGTAGTCTTCTGAGTTGGTAATCCGTCGTGACTCTCCGACGTTAAACATGAGCTCCTGTTGGGGGCTTTCCCTCCCGTTTTATTATTTTATTTCTTTCATGTGAGTAAGAAATTTTTATATTTGAAGTGCTTACTTATCGGCAATTACATCTCTTTTCAAACTTAGTTTCACCTATGGTTTCTACTAAGTTTGGGGGGTGTGATGTACTTACCTCAATAAGCACCGATAGTATAATCTTTTCTTTGTGATGTTTGTTAGGGGAGTTGGTTTTTACGCCATATTTAAAATTTTTAATCGATTTTGATGTGATGATTTTTTTACAACTTGCCTAATATTTAGTGGGTTTTGGTTGTGTTTTTTTTATGGAGTTATTCATGAATAATATTTTGTGGAATAATTTTTGATGAAGTTGTGCTCTAGTTGGTACCTAATGATTCGTATTGAAGTTTGAAGTGTGTAGGGATTGAAGAACACTTAGTTTGGAAGCTTAGAAGGGTGGTTCGAACAAAGCCAGGGTAGGTTCGACCAGTGCCAGGAGGTCGAACCCAGCTGAAGAAGTCGAACCGTGGTGCAAAAGTTGTCCAGAGAGGTGGTTTGACCTCATGCAAGATGGTTCGACTAGTTCAACAGGTCGAACCATGGTCGAACCAGTGATAGCAGAATTTCAGAAGTGCATTTCGACCACGACGTTCTTAGTTCGACCTGTTCAACAAGTCAAACCTAGGTCGAACCGGTGATCTGAAACATACAGAAGGGTGGTTCGACCTGATGCGTTTTGGTTCGACCTGTTCCAGCAGGTCGAACCCAAGTCGAACCTAAAGAAAAATTCATCCACAGGTCGAATCAAGGCCGAACCAAGCCAGGAAAGTGTGTTCTTAATTCCATCTTTCTATAATGCATGAGTTGGGCTGTTGATTTTGTGCATTCATATGTTCATGTGTTAATTTCTATTGATGAAAAGCATGTATAATTTGATAAGTATATTGAGTTCTTGTGAAATTTATCTTAATTATGTGCTATGAGGAGTACTTAGGATTTACCTATGTGAGGATTTGAGCCTTGATAATCATGCTTGATCATGATTATTTTATTCTTGAGAGGATCATTCATATGAACGTATTCTAGAACTTGGCTTTGAGTCTTGTGTGAGACTTATGATTGATTAATTGCTAGGACATGATCTTAGGCCATTATTTTGTGATTAAGTTACTTAGCCAAATTTTATCCTTCCTAATGATTTTATTAACCTTTGGATGCCCTGTTGAGCCGTTAAAGCTTTTTCTTTGGTAGCCAAAGTAAATAACCTTATAAACCTTTATGTGAGCTTTGATTAACCTATTCATTGGTAGAGAGAGTTGAGGTGAGTAAGTGTTGCAAGAAGAAAAAGGAAGATAGAATATGGTTGGATGAAAAGAATATGGTTAAATCTTGTTTAGGAGTAGTGCCCGAAACTGGTACCCCGATTATTTTTATATATGGTGCGTGAAGCTTAGCAGCTGACGGCCTATACATGAGAAGAAGGGTAGTGCCTAAAACCAGTACCCGAGCTATACTACGAAGAGATGATGTTGATGCCATGAAATGAAGGAAAATTCAGGAATTTTACAAGTTCCAGAGACGACATTGGAGGAGAACTTGCTGTAAGAAGAAGAAATCAAGAACCGCCAAGGTAACTCTCTACTAGTGTCTTAAGTCACTAAGTCTAAATTTTCCTACCTTTTCCAAAGAGCCAACATTACAACCCGAAAACAAGTCCTTTGTGATCCTAGTGAAGAGTTGATTATAAGTTGATTTTAGAGACTTTTGTCAAGCTTATGGTTACGCGTGAATATGGATTGATATGAGTGTTTATATTAACCTATATAGTGCCTCACGCACTTGAGTGAAAGAGAATAAATACTTGTCTTGTGAGCGAGATTACTTAGTACTCCGAATGGTATGTGATTGGATTGGTTTTGCATGAGTGATATATATGAAGCAATTAATACTTGTTTGATTTAATGAAGTTGCATGTGTGATATGTGTTGTACTTGAATCTTGGTGAATTATACACGACTCCTGTAGTTTGATTTGGTTGTCTTGGGACGAGCAACATGTAAGTTTGGGGGTTTGATGAGTGTGTAAATTCACAAGTTTGGCATCATGTTTTGTGCTAGTTTTGGAGAGTTTTGAGGTGGAAATAGGTGGAAAACCTACATATATTGTGAATTAGCATGAATCAGGTGTTAGTGGAGCTATTTAAGTGGTTTTCATAGCAAAATCAGAGTGGAAGTGCCAAGAATCGAAGAGACAAAGTCGAGACCACGCGAACCGCCAAGAAGAGGGATGGGTTCGACCTGTTGGAGTAGGGTTCGACCTCTCCTACAGGTTGAACCAGCATTGCAAAGTGTGCAGGAGGAAGGTTCGACCACGACTCAAGGGGTTCGACCTGTTCATCAGGTCGAACCATGGTCGAACCAGTTCGCGAGAAGATGGATTCGACTACGACATTGGGGTTTGACCTGACAGTTGGTCGAACCAGGAGCAGAAATTATCCAGTGTTGGGGTTCGACCTGTGGTTCGACCAAGACCCGAGGGGTTCGACCTGTACAAGAGGTCGAACCAAGTGCAGAGTACTTCCAGTAGGTAGGTTCGACCTGTGGTTCGACCTGCGGCCAAGTGGTTCGACTTGTTTGACGAGGTCGAATTAACGTGCGAGAACTTACCTTATCCGGATTTCGAGGTCAAAACACGTGGGATCACTTGAAAAGCCCATTCCAAGCCCTAGAAACGTGATTACAAGTATAAAAGAAGGCTCATGCAGTCAAGGAAGACATCCATCATATATCACCAATCACCAACAATACAATACAAGAGAGTTTTAGAGAGCCTGTGACAGGGGTTCGGCTGGAGATTCAAGTAAGATTGGTCCATCTAACCATGATTGCTCCTAGATCAATCATGGGCTAGAGCCACTTCGGTAGTTCTAGGGTTATGAAGGTTTCATGAGTTGATTTGTATTTCGTGTGTATACTCCGCACAACACTACTTGTGGATTATTTTATATAAGATTGCACGTTTTTATTCCATACTCATAGTCGTTTTGTGCATCAATAATCATTGTGTAGAGTCTGAATGCATGACATGGTTATTGGTTGAGTGCGTTCACTAATGAGCAGGGTTTATTGTTATAATTCTAAGTGAAGGGATTCCAAGGTTTTATTAGAACCGTCTTATATGAATGTTTGTTAATTGAATTGAATTCGGGTTAACAAGTAGGATTAAGAGTATAACTTTATAGTACCTAAAAAGGAAGATCAAATCGGGTTAGAGTACTAAGTGCATGGGAAATAATTGATTATGATAGTACCCAAGGCAGAGTCGGACATCGACACACGAAAGTATGAATTAACGAATGAAACTGGATGGCTTGACGAACTACCTATTATCTTATTTGATCACAACTACTATTTTCTTGTTCTTGTTATTTATTTGCTATTTTTATTATTACTTAGTTTACAAACCTACAATTATAATTCTCAACATAGTCATAATTGCTAGAAAATAACTAAAGTGATATTTATCCGTCCCATGAATTCGATATTTAACTTGGTCACCTTCGAAACTACAATTGATATCCTTCATACTTGGGGATTAAAGTTGTGTGTTGAGAAAATGCCCATCAGTAGTCCCCTTTCAAATCTTCTTGTCTTTTTCTCATCTGTGTCCACGAGTTGTGGAGCATACTTTGATAAGTTGTTGAATCTGCGTTCATACTTAGTTACGGAAGCAGTTCCTTGACCCAAGTTGATGGATTCAATTTCCTTTAGATCACAAAGAGCTTGTGAAAAGTATCGGTTCATCATAATCCCTTTGAAATCATTACAAGTTAAAACTTGTCTCACCTCCTCACTCATAGTGCGCTCATGTGAGTTCCACCATTGGCCAGCGTCTTCACCTAGTTGGAAGACAGCGCAAGAAAGCTTTTGTATTTCAGTTAGCTCTATGTGTTTGAATATTTAATCCATCTCTGCGATCCATTCTTCGGTGGCTAACGGTCCATCCTTTCCTCGAAATCGAGGTGGTTGAAATTGACAGAATTATTCCATGACATCATTCATTATTGGTCTTGTTTCATTCGTTTGTGGTGGTGTTTGTGCTTGTTGAATATAGTTTTGAAGGGAGGTGAAAAATTCTCGAGCCTTATCGGCTCCCGAATTAGTGTTGGTGCGTTCCTGTTGATCATGTCTCATGGAATCCTCAGTGATCCCCTGTTCCTTCTAGTCGTTCTTGTTGGCGCTTGGATCGTTTGGTTAACGTGACCCGTTAGAATATCATGCGTTTCTATCATATCACAGCGAAAGCAATAAATCATAGAAACGATTACCGTTCACCAGGGTATGTTGATGAAGATTGATTCTTGCAGGCAGCCTGCGCAGTTCTACGAGAATAGCGATAACTTCCTCGTCTGATGTCAGAATTGAGTGATCTTTTCGTTCAGACGATCCTCTCTTCGACGGCTTTCCTTTAGTATATTGATTATCAAATTCTGAGCAATTTACAATTTATATCAATTTCGCAAGGTGGCGGACAGCAGCAGCAAACTACCTTCTGATCTTTTGCCGTATGTCCCAAGTCCGATCTCGACGTCGTGTGGGCGACGATCTACGAGACCTCCTCAATCTGCTCTCAACCCTCATCATACGTGAATAATCAGTTAGATTAGATTAGATTTCCAGATAAGCTGAGGTGGCTTATATACATGGGCTACAGCAGGGACCAGGAGGAGAAATTAGGTTGGGCCTCCATTGGGCTTAAGTATCCAAGCTTAGCCCAAAGCTTATACTTAAGTCCAATAATAATAATATATTCCACTAAAATATTATTATTGCACTACCGTACCAATTCCAAAATTACGTTTTGGGCTCCTTCTTATTATGAGCCCGTTAGTCTCCCCATGTTTAAGATATACAATGTCCATTAATTAATTTAAGTTACTGACAACTCAATTAATTAATATCTCATCCAAGAGTAGTACCACTCAACCTCATTATCATGTCGGAATAAATTCCACCTGCAGGGTTTACATGATAATCCTTATGAGCTCCTCAAGGGGACATCATCAACCTATGACGGACAAGGATTCCTTCTACAATCAACAGCACACCATAGAGACAGCACTATTTCCCAACTCATCGAGTTTGTTGATTTAATTACATGTAAATCTCACCCATTGATGAATCAAAGAAATACATACTGCCCCTACGTGTCGAGGTTATTGTATAGGGATTAAGAGCACGAACTTCCATAATAACTGAGATCAAGTTCTCCTATAAGTCAGTATAAGTCGAACGATCTCAAGCGGTCCTGCTCAATACACACAAATGCACTAATGTGATTCTATAGCCAAGATAAGCTAATACCAAACCACACTACAACCATCCCGATAGAGAGTCCCTGTGTATCTCGGTTGTGAGCATCTGTTTGTACTTTATAAGGAAACCGATAATATGATCTTCCGCGTGTTGTCGCACAACATATTATCTACAGTATAAAGTAAGTGGACTATTGCATCGAACATATGAATAAATTATAAGATGCAATCATTTGATCATATGATTCTCATTTCAAATTAATTGTTATAACATTGTTCATACAAAAAGCTAGACTTTTAGTATACAATCCAACAGTTCTTTGGTTTCTAGTTGATGGCGCTATTTGTCAAAAGCTGAAAAGGATCAAGAAAGTTGTGTATTTTATTGGTGCTATATTTATAAACAAGTCTTTATCGTATTTCAACTTATTGCAGTATACGAGGTAAGATAAAATATCTAAGGAATAAACTTGTTAAAAAGACTTAAAAACATCCTTTTATTATAAGTCATAGTCACACCACATTGATTTCACATTATTACCTTACCATTCTTTCACCAAACCATACTCTCATTAGACATTTTAGAATTATAAATAGGCATC
The DNA here is from genome assembly GCA_023678885.1 of Pogostemon cablin. NCBI lineage: Eukaryota > Viridiplantae > Streptophyta > Magnoliopsida > Lamiales > Lamiaceae > Pogostemon > Pogostemon cablin. Next base: position 15,120,186 of record CM042965.1, on the reverse strand, counting down.
TATAGTCTGGTTTCTCATGATTCTCAATTAGTCTTAAAAGTATAAATCACGAGTACTGGGTCCCACTTCATCCCCAAACCACGGAATGCGAGTACCGGGTCCTGCTTCGTCCTCATATCCTGGAAAAAGAGAGATATTATCATTCATATAGAAGTTTTCTTCGTATTGTGTTGTAACTGCTGCAGTCATTCCTAAATTTCCTGGGTCGTTGTAGGGATTGAATAGTGGCATCAAGTTGTAGATTAATTCCCCCCAGTCTCTGACTCTTCGTTTACAGTCCAAAACACCGGCAACACTGTGGGATCTGAAATTACTCCTCCATTTACCAGCTCCTCCTGGTACCTTATGGATTTTTCTCTAGCTTCGATTGATTTCTGACTTTGTTCAATAGCCATGGTCCTATAATCGTTCACCCATCTCTCATACTCCATAGCCTTTTGTTTTCACTGATATGCCTCGGCATCTCTCTTTCGTTCTTTCGTCTCCTACTTTGTTGCCAACTTTTCTGCCTCTGTCCTCCCTCCTGCAGCTTTAATCAGTGTCCTTGTATATTTCGCATAGTCAATCCTTGATTCTCCAGCTGAATTCGTTGTGCTAGGTTATCGAATAGTGTCTGTGCCACTGCCCTGTAATTGGTGGAGACAGTTTCCTTCAGGCGCTCAATGTCGAAGTCTCCTTCCATAAATCCTTGTTTCCATGCAGCGATGCTAAGATCTAGGACTCGGTCAACATAGTTTCTTAAAGTTTTCATCCTGTATTGGGCACAAGTCTAGTATAGTTCTACAGTCGAGTTTCCGTGGGGTTCCATTCCTAAAGGGATAAAATTTCATTTATTTATTTTAGAAACACTTTATAGATTTTCCTTCTCTTAGAAAAAGTTTTACGAGCACTGTCTGCTGATATGACATGATTCTCCGTGAATCTTTTAAAGTGTTTTAGTTATTAATTAAATATATTTTATAAGTATACTCGTATATACTTTCAAAGATGTTATAAACTATAGCTCTGATACCACTCTGTAGCACCCCGAGCCTAATTTTTTTAAAATCGAATTACTACTAATGAATCGAAAATATCATCACAGACTTACATAATAGTTTAATACAATATATTTTTTTTAAGGAGGAAAATATAATCTATAACTTTTGAAAAATAATTTTATAATAGCTTAATAATATAATGCTAATAATAAAATTTAATGTATACGTACATACATATATTAAAAATTACATTAAGAAACTATTATTTGAAAATTCATAGTCTTTGAATTTTTATAAATATATATGTAGAATTATAGTGGGAACCACGGAGAATATCTTGATGCAGTCCATATGTCCCAATCATTGACCTGAAAATTTGGTATTTGAAAATGTGAGATTAAAATCTCAGTGGGTAATTTGGCAGAATGTTAATCAGTAAATACATAATGATATGATTACTCTTTTTCATGACAATCCGAAAGTTAGTCACTACCATTTCATAGCTCATCGACTACTACCATTGTCATGACTCGTCAATCGCAACCATAAAATTCATGACCCATATGGCCACTACCATAAGAGAAGAAATAAGCATACTTCATATACAAACCAACAATAACATCCAACCATTTTCAAACATTTCACCCACCTTTGGTTTACTTAAAATATCGTGTTACAGCTTGAGTGGAAGAGTGATTGGACGTCACGTTCACCAGCACTTCACCTAGCACAAATGATTTATTTAAAAAAACTTTAATCCATATATTTATATATATATGTATATAAGTAGGAATGAACATTATCATTTTATGATAAGATCAGAGGCGCAACCTTCCTTTTATATCATAAAATAATAACATTATTCTTAGTAATAGAGTGATAATAATAATAATAATAATAATAGTATAAATTGGTACCATCATCTTATGATTAGGTCAGAGGCTTAGTCCATCTAAATGTACAGCCTAGGTTACTAGCTTTGGAATTTTTATTTTATCATATTTATTATTTTTTTAAGTTACTTATCCATCTTATTTATTAATATATATACACTTATAATTATTATTTACTTATTCATTATGATCATTATTATATATTATTATTATTATCATTATTATTATTATTATATTTATATCTATATAGTTAGTAAAAAATATATTTGTGTATTCTCTATTTAAATTTAAAATAGTTTTCTTTTTATTCTATTGGTGCTAGGAGTGCGGTTGAACTTGGATGTCTTCGTCACTTCTTCCTGTAAATTTTTAGAAGCAATACAAATTATATTAGTAACATTATAAAAATAGTGTAGAAATAATTATAAATGTTTGGGGTATTACAGAATAGATGACTTGTTCGTCCATTTTCAGAAGAAGAGGTCAAAGAGGCAATATGGAGTTGTGATTGCTCGAAAAGTCCAGGCCTTGATGGCTTCACTTTTAGCTTTGTGAGGAATAGCTGGAGATTATCAAAAGTGATGTCATAAGAATGGTGGAGGAATTTCATAAACATGAAAAATTAGTTAGAGGCAGTAATGCCTTGTTTATCGTCCTAATCCCAAAGAAAGAAAGTGCATCTTCTCTAAATGATTACCGGCCGATCTCTTTAATTGGTTGTACTTACAAATCCTGGCTAAGCTGTTAGGCAGCAAAATCAAAAAAATTATGGGAGGGATTATTTTCAATAATCAGAGTGCCTTTATCTCGGGGAGATACATTCTAGATAGCGTAGTTATCCTGAATGAAGCAGTTGAAGAAGCTAAGAGAAAGAAGTTGGAAATAATTTTCTTCAAATCGATTTTGCAAAGACTTATGATTCTGTGGAATTAGATTTCTTGAACGAAATGATAAAACATATGAACTTCCACCAGACATGGAGAAAATGGATAATGGCATGTGTAACGACAGCTTCTACCTCTGTTTTGGTGAACGATAGCCCATCAGGTGAATCCAGACTAGAGAAGGGACTCTGACAAGGAGATTCATTGTCGCCATTTTTATTTCTTATTGTGGCTAAAGGGTTAAGTATGCTAGTTAAAAGGGCTATTCGTGAGGGTTGCTTGAACCATCCCAGATTGACAATAATAGAATTAAAGTTTCTTACCTTTAATACGCCGATGACACTATTTTTGTTGGAAGTGGAAAGCATAATAATGCAAGGGTTATGAAATGCGTCCTTAAAAATATTGAGTTACTCTCGGGTCTCAAGGTCAACTTCGAGAAATGTTGTATTTTAAGCTATAACATGGAAGGTAATGAACTCGCTGATATGACTGAACTTCTTGGGTGTTCTGTGGGTGAATTCCCATTCTCATATCCAGGCATTAAGGTAGGTATGGTTATGCACAGAGTTTCATCTTGGAATCATTTGATTGATAAAATAAAAAAGAGATTGAATGCATGGGATGTCGGTAACTTTTCATTTGGCGGGAGAATTACATTGGTGAAGTCAGCCCTGTTATCTATTCCTATCTACCATCTTTCATATACTACTATACCGAAATAAATTTTGAAAGAGATTGTTAGACTGCAAAGCAACTTTCTATGGGAGGTAGGGAAAGGGGTTCACAAAATTGCATGGCTTAAATGGGATAACATTTGCAAAGAATTGGGAAAAGGGGGCCTATGGGTGAGGAGAGTAGATTGGTTCAATAAGGCGCTAATGGGGAAGTGGCTATGGAAGTTCTTGAGAAATGGTGAGGAATTATGGGTGAAAACTATTAAGTCACTTCACGGGGGGCTTGTGTTAGGGGATGGGAGATTTAAGCTAGCTAATGGGAATTGAGTATCATCTTGGTGGTGGAAAAAGGTATTGGAGATAGGTAAGGGAAGGGAGGGAAAGTAGTTATGGAGAAACTTTTATCCGGAGATTGGGGATACGTCAGAATTAAGTTTTTGGGGGGAGAGGTGGGCTGGGGATACGTCTCTGAAGTCTCAGTTCCCGAGACTGTATCAAATTAGTGTTCATAAAGAAGCTAAGATCAAGGAGTCAGGAGCTTGGGTGGGAGATGTTTGGAAATGGGACATAGAATGGAGAAGAACGATGTTTGATAGAAAGATGGGGTCTTTTAATGATTTTAATTCTATCTTGAATAGGTTCATTCCAAAAAAAGCATCCGAAGACGTCTAGAGATGGAGGAACTCAAAATCAAACATTTACGTCACTAGAGACGCCTACAAGTGTTTCAAGGAAATATTTCAACCAGTTGATCAAGAAACCCTCAAAGGTAGACTGTTCGTGGACATGTGGAAAACATGCGCTCCGCTCAAAGCTACAGCATGTGTGTGGCACCTACTCCATGACAAATGATGAGAGTGAAAATAAGCGTATTTTAATATCCAATTTAACACCTTTTTGATTGATATTGTAGTCTTATATGAGCACAAGTATCTTATATTCGATATATGTGAGAATCATGTGCACTTGAGGTGTTTTATTGTGTTTTAGGTGAAAAAGGGATGAAAAGTGCAAAGTTGGAGAAAAGGTGCAATTTGTGTAAGAATGCTGAAAACGCACATCCAAATTTCATAATTATTCTGTATTGTTGTGGAGCTCGAAACTATGAGTGTGATATATGGTTGGAAAGCCACTGAAGAGAGGGTCGTTTTGGCGTAAATAACACTATCATTGAAGTCCGAACGAGGAAGTTATGAGCAAAGTGGTGACGCCGCACGAGTTGTGCCGAATAGAATTGCAGTGCTACTTTCCATGGCCTGTTACATATACAATTCTTGGTGTTTTTGTGATTTCTTTAGAAGGATAGAAAGCTCAGGAAGAGAGGATCGCGTGAGCACAAAAATCACTTAATTCGAAGGTCGGATGTGAAAGTTATACGCGAAACGGAGAGACTGCGCAAATCGGTTCGACCTGCTTGAGGTCGAACCGAGGTCGAACCCAATGGAAAAAATGCTGGTTCGACCACGACATGCTGGTTCGACCTGTTGGCTGGTCGAATCATGCACCTGGGACATCCAGAAGGGTGGTTCGACCATGGTTCGACCTGTTGGGGTTGGTTCGACCTGTTTGGGAGGTCGAACCGCGCTTCGGGAACTTACTAAATCCGTATTTTCGAGGCCTAAACGCGTGTGATCACTTGAAAAGCACATTCCAAGCCTAGGAGACGTGATTACAAGTATAAAAAGAGATCTATACAGTCCCAAAAAGAGGAGGAACACAACACAATACAAGAGAGGAGAAGAGAGGCCACAACATACAACACCCCACAAGGGGGATCACCCCCCAACCATCATCCTTTTCTCCATCCATCCATCACTTTGAAGATTCATTTGTGGAATCAAGGGGAGAACTAAGAGTAGAATTCAAGAGCGAGAAGGACGCGATGACGCCACATCATGGTTTATTCGTTTCCTAATTTATCTTGTATTTTCTGGACATCCGGGTAAGATCTATCCAACACCCATGATTGTTCTTCGCAACATCATGGGCTAGAGCCTTTTTGGTAGAACTAGGGTTGTGAAGGTTTTATCTAGTTAATTGAACTTTCATGTGTACACTCCGTACAACACTACTTGTGGTTTATTTTATATAAGATTGTGCCTTTTTAATTCATACTCACGGTCGTTTTGTGCATCATTAACTATTATATAGAGTCTGAATACATATATTGGTTATTGATTGAGTGCGTTCACTGCTGAGCAGGATTCCATGTTATGATTCTAAGTGAGGGGACTCCGAAACTTCATTAGAACTATCATATATGAATACTTATTAATTGAATTGAATTCGGGTTAATAAGTAGGATAAAGAAGATAATTTCATAGTACCTATAAAGGGAGATCATATCGGGTTAGAGTACCAATCCTAGGGGGAAATAATTGATACTGATAGTACCTAGAAAGGGGGGTGAATTATATCTCTTGCTCCGAGGGTATTCACACGTGTTACACGCATATTTACTTGTGTCTATAGAGTAGATATGCATAGTTTAGTGATGCGTCCATATTCCACAAGGCAGAGTCGGACATTGACACATGGAAGGGAAGTTAATTAGTGAAACTGGATTATCCTAGAGCTACCTATTCTCCTGCTTGATCCACTTTCGTATCCTTCGAGTGATAGTTTATTTTATTTGTTATTTAATTTCCAGCATATTAGTTGTTAGATAACCATTAAAATGTAATTGCATTGTCTTAATTAATTTAGATAATAATTAAATTGATAATACGCCGTCCCTTGGGTTCGATATTCACTTGGTCACCTTTCGATACTACAATTGATATCCTTCATACTTGGGGATTAATTGTGTGTTGAGAAAACGCGCATCAAGTTCTTGGCGCCGTTGCCGGGGACGGCTGTTATTATTGATTTTATTATTTCTAGTTGATTAAGATTTTTTTTCTTTTATTTGTGATTATTTATTTCTATCTAACCTTGAATTTTTCCGAGTTACTTGTGCGCTTGTAAAAGGAGAGGAAGGAAAAGAAGGAATAACACATTGATCTAAACATGGCCGGAGCAAGGCAGAATCCGGATAATGTTGCCATACGTGAAATTTTTACGAACTTTGGGAATGTCAACATGGGGTTGATAGGAGCAAGGAGGAAAGATGATGATTTTGAGATACATCCCGCTCTTATTAACATGGTAGAGAATAATCCCTTTTCTGAAGGTTGTTTTGAAGATCCATATCAGCATCTCCGAAGATTTCTTGGTTATGCTAACACTCAAAAGGGCAGTGGAGCGAATGATAATGCTAGGCGGATCGCCTTATTCAAGTTCTCTTTAATTAATAAGGCGGAAGCTTGGTATGAGACCCTTGATCCAGCCGATTGCAATACATGGGACCAACTGCAGCAGAAGTTCTTGGAGAGATACATGCCACCCTCAAGGATCTTAAGAATGAAGCAAGAGATCACTCGATTTGTTATGAATCAGGGTGAGAAATTTTATGAGGCGTGGGACAGGTTTAAAGACATGCTCAGGAGGTGTCCACAGTATGGAATGCCGAAGGCTGAATACATAAGCATCTTCTACTATGGATTGGATTGTGAGTCGCGTATTTTTATTGATGCATCATCAGGAGGAGCGCTGTTATCAAAGACAGCACTTGAAGCGGAAAAGTTGTTTGAAGACATCTCTATGAATTCACGTGACTGGCCAATAGAGAGAGATAGAGGATCATATGTACTTGGCAAGGTAGCGCAGGTTGAACATCAAGTGGTGAAGCCGAATAGGGATGATGCGATCATCTCTAGTCTAGCTAACATCAACAAGCTACTAGAGTTCCAGCAGAGGCAGATCACAGAGTTGACACAAAGGGGGCCTAATATGAAGCAGCAAGAAGTGAAGAGTGATGAAGATACCTTCAATCGATACATGGCTGAGAACGATGCAAGGATTGACCACATCGAAGCTAGAATGAATGTTGATCATGCAGATTTATCTAAGCAGATGAAGGAGCTTACTTTGATTATGGGGCAGATGACCACGAACGTGAATCAATTAACACAAAAATTGGAGAATAAAGCCATCACGTTAAGGTTTGGAACGCAGTACGAGAGACCAATGAAGCTGGAGTCAAAGTTTGAGGCGAAAGGAAGCGGATTCGACCAAAAAAACTATGATTCGACCTATCCCACAGGTCGAAGCGTGCAGGGGAGGTCGAATCTAGCTACGAGAAGACATTCGGCAGAAGCTACGCCTCGATTTGACCAACAGCCAGTCAATTCGACATGGCCCTCATGTCGAATCCAGGTCGAATCACCCCATCTGGAGCACTCTGTTTTCACAAATTCTCGATTTGACCACGATGCTACCGGTTCGACCAGTCCATCAGGTCGAACCCAGGTCGAATCGACAACCATAAATCTTATAAAAGGTCAGTTCGACCTGGGGCATTCCAGTTCGACCAGCACAACAGGTCGAACCACACTCTGCGAAGCACCCTGTTTCATCGCAAACTCGATTCGACCATGACATAATCGATTTGACCAGTACCCCTGGTCGAACCAAGGTCGAACCGGAGGGCAGAAATCTTCCAGAGAGCCGATTTGACCTGGGGGGAGTTGGTTCGACCAGTACCCCTGGTCGAACCCAGGTCGAACCCAACATGCAAGGTGAGAATGGACTTACAGGTGCTCGATTCGACCACGACGTAGCCAATTTGACCCGTACCCCTGGTCAAATCCAGGTCGAATCTAACATGCAAGGTGAGAATGGACTTCCAGGTGCTCGATTCGACCACGACGTACCTGGTTCGACCAGTATCCCTGGTCGAACCAAGGTCGAACCCTGCCAAATTGTACCATTTTCCTCGCCAAATGCTTTACATTATGTTAATGCTACTCCCTTACCATCCCAAGGACGGAATACTGAGCTTACAATGGAGAAGAAGTGGGAAAGAGCAAGTAGGTTGAGAGCCGAGAAGCTTAGACTGCGAATGGATAATGTAGATGTGGTTTTCTCTCTTGATCATGCAATGAAGATGCCCATGGAGACTCAATCATGCAAGAGCATTGATATGGTTTCTAACTTGTTTACTCTTGATTTTTCTAAGACAGGTGATTCTGAATTTAAGTGGAAGATTGACAAGGGGGTGTCTAGACAGCTATGGGAGGAAGAAAATTTCAATGATCATATACTTGTGACCAAGAAAGGTGAGGTGTTGAGTGTAGACAAGAAGAAGGAAAGAAAGTATTTGAAGGTGAGGATGCGACAAGACGGTCCTCCGATCAAGTAGTCTACAAAGCGGTAATCTGTTGCGACTCTCCGACGTTAAACATGAGCGCCTGTTTGGGGCTTGCCTTTCCATTTTATTGCTTTATTTCTTTCATGTGAGTAAGAAATTTTTATATTTAAGGTGCTTACTAATTGACAATTACATCTCTTTTCAAACTTAGTTTCGACTTATGTTTTTACTAAGTTTGGGGGGGTGTGATGTTATTACCTCATTGAAGCACCAGGAGTATAATCTTTTCTTTGTAATGTTTGCTAGGGGAGTTGATTTTTTGTGGTATGTTGAAACTTTAATCGGTTTTGATGTGTCAATTTTTTGCAATTTGCTTAGTGTTCAGTGGTGTTTCTAGTGTGTGGGAGTCGATTAGATAGTCAATTGAGTCTTTCGTATAGTTCTCCTATTTTATTATTGATGAATCCTGTGATGATGAGTATGCTTGAGCTTTGATGATAGAAAAGGGTAACTAGGTGGCAAGACGAGTTCTACATTGAGGTTTTGACTCGAGGAGCTCGTGCATTCATTGAAGGAGAAATCAGGTGCCCTCGTTTTCTTTTTCTAATTTTTATATGTGCTTTTAATTCATAGGAGTAGAAGGATTGTGTTTATGTTGGTGATCCATGTGAGCTTATTTTTAAATTGTCTTGGAATTCATATGCTCTTGAAATTGATGAAGGAAGTGTACTTGAGTTATATTGTGGTATGAAGTTCTATGTGTACTTGTGGGATATTGCTTACCATGAAAAGTGCTCTGTTACTTGTTAAAAATCCATGTGAGATTTTGAGCCTCATTGATCATGATACATAATCACATGATATTTTCTTTTCTGGTGAGTATCGTTCTTGTGTGTGTATTCTAGAACCTGCCTCTTGTCTTACTTGAAACTACATGTGTGTTAGATGATGGGAGATGATTTTAGGCCATCCTTGAATTTATGAGTCACTTAGCCAAATAATTCCCTACCAAATAATTATATATCCGTAGTTAGCCCCGTTAAGCCTAAAAGCCTTATTTCTTTGGCAACCTACGAATATAGCCACTTTGATATCCTATTTGAGCCTTAAATTCCTATATTTAGTGGAGAATTAAATACTGTCAAAGTGTGTTAATGGTGCTTGATAACAATTTGGGAAGGAATGAAATTGGTGTTGAAATTAATAGTGATGGATTATGATAATGCATCTAAGGAGAAGCATGGAGTAGTGCTTAAATCTAGTACTCCATGGAATCAAAAACCCTAGGATAGTGCTTAAATCTAGTACCCTATGGAGGATGTGTGAGGTAGTACCTGAAACTGATACCTCGAGAGAAAAAGGATGTGCTTGAGACAAGAAAAAGTATGTTGAGCTTGAAGGAAAGGAGAGAAAAGAAAATTAGAAGAGCATGAAGTTGGATAGCCTTGAAGTGTAAAAATCTGCATTACATAAGATCTCCGATTTTAATTCTCTACTAATTGAGTCACTTTATCCATATGTTTCCTACCCTTACCAAAGAGCCAACATTACATCCAAAAGAAAAGTCCTTTTTGATCCCATTGTCGAATCATACTTTTAGTGGTGAAAAGCTTGAGACGTTTGGCAAGCTTATGGTTACGCATGCACTTGAATTGAGTATGAGCGTAAACACCTTAACCCATAAGTGTACATCTTTTACACTTGAGTGCGAGTGATATATACTTTCCGTGAGAACATGTCAATGGAGCATTTGAATTGGTGGTGATTGTCTTAACTTGTATGCTTTGAATTGAGTATTACACGTGATAAGAGTTGCAGGACCTAAGTTGATGACAATTGTATTTTGAATGGGGTATTGGTCATACTCCTTGTTTTCCCACTAATTTTCTTACTCTTTCTCTTTATCTTTATTTTGTTTCCTCGGGACGAGTAACGGGTAAGTTTGGGGATTGATGAAAGTGAAAATAAGTGTGTTTTAATATCCAATTTAACACCTTTTTGATTGATATTGTAGTCTTATATGAGCACAAGTGTCTTATATTTGATATATGTGAGAATCATGTGCACTTGAGGTGTTTTATTGTGTTTTAGGTGGAAAAAGGATGAAAAGTGCAAAGTTGGAGAAAAGGTGCAATTTGTGCAAGAATGCTGAAAACACACATCCAACTTTTATAATTATTCTATATTTTTGTTGAGCTCGAAACTATTGGTGTGATATATGGTTAGAAATTCACTGAAGAGAGGGTCGATTTGGCGTAAAGAACACCATCATTGAAGTCCAAACGAAGAAGTTATGAGCAAAGTGGTGACGCCGCACGAGCTGTGCCGAATAGAATTGTAGTGCTACTTTCCATGGCCTGTTACATATACAATTCTTGGAGTTTTTATGATTTCTTTATAAGGATAAAAGCTCAGAAAGAGAGGATCGCGTGAGTGTAAAAATCACTCAATTCAGAGGTCGAATGTGAGAGTTATACGCGAAACGGAGAGACTACGCAAATCGGTTCGACCTGCTTGAGGTCGAACCGAGGTCGAACCCAACGGAAAAAATGATGGTTCGACCACAACATGCTGGTTTGACCTATTGGCTGGTCGAACCATGCACCTGGGATGTCCAGAAGGGTGGTTCGACCATGGTTCGACCTGTAAGGGTTGGTTCGACTTGTTTGGGAGGTCGAACCGCGCTTCGAGAACTTACCAAATCCGTATTTTCGAGGCCTAAACGCGTGTGATCACTTGAAAAGCCCATTCCAAGCCTAGGAGACGTGATTACAAGTGTAAAAGGAGGTCTATACAGCCCCAAAAAGAGGAGGAACACAACAAAATACAAGAGAGGAGAAGAGAGGCCACAACATACAACACCTCACAAGGGGGGATCACCCCCCAACCATCATCCTTTTCTCCATCCATCCATCACTTTGAAGATTCGTTTGTGGAATTAAGGGGAGAACTAAGAGGAGAATTCAAGAGCGAGAAGGATGCGATGACGCCTCATCTAGGGTTTATTCGTTTCCTAATTTATCTTGTATTTTTCGGACATCCGGGTAAGATCTATCCAACACCCATGATTGTTCTTCGCAACATCATGGGCTAGAGCCTTTTTGGTAGAACTAGGGTTGTGAAGGTTTTATCTAGTTAATTGAACTTCCATGTGTACACTCCGTACAACACTACTTGTGGTTTATTTTATATAAGATTGTGCCTTTTTAATTCATACTCACAGTCGTTTTGTGCATCATTAACTATTATGTAGAGTCTGAATACATATCTTGGTTAGATTGAGTGCGTTCACTGCTGAGCAGGATTCCATGTTATGATTCTAAGTGAGGGGACTCCGAAGCTTCATTAGAACTATCATATATGAATACTTATTAATTGAATTGAATTCGGGTTAATAAGTAGGATAAAGAAGATAATTTCATAGTACCTATAAAGGGAGATCATATCGGGTTAGAGTACCAATCCTAGGGGAAAATAATTGATACTGATAGTACCTAGAAAAGGGGGTGAATTATATCTCTTGCTCCGAGGTTATTCACACATGTTACACGCATATTTACTTGTGTCTATAGAGTAGATATGCATGGTTTAGTGATGCGTCCATATTCCACAAGGCAGAGTCAGACATTGACACATGGAAGGGAAGTTAATTAGTGAAACTGGATTATCCTAGAGCTACCTATTCTCCTACTTTATCCACTTTCGTATCCTTCGAGTGATAGTTTATTTTATTTTTTATTTAATTTCCAGCATATTAGTTGTTAGATAACCATTAAAACATAATTGTATTGTCTTAATTAATTTAGATAATAATTAAATTGATAATACGTCGTCCCTTGGGTTTGATATTCACTTGGTCACTTTTCGAGACTACAATTGATATCCTTCATACTTGGGGATTAATTGTGTGTTGACAAAACGCGCATCAACAAACTACAAACAAAGTCCAATTTGAGAAAGAGGCAGGTTACCACGTTGAAAGACAATACATGCAGTTTGAATGACGAAGGGAGTGAAGAGTGTTGGCATCCGATCATTTGATTAACGTGAACCATTAGGGTTGCATATGATTCTATATCAGTAGAAGCAAGAACATAAAATTATATTACCTTTACCAGGGTATGTTGAAGAAGAGAATGAATTCTCACCGACGGCATGCACAGTCTCACCGTTTTAGACATAACTCTCTCATCAGATCTCTGATTTCGGTGATCTATATGCCAAAATGATCCTCTCTTCCGTGGCTTTCCAATGATATATCAACAAAATAGTTTGGACTTATTTACAATTTTAGAAAAATCGTGGAAGTTGACAAACAGTAGCAGCAAACAACCTCTTGATCTTCTGTTGTATTCCCAAGTCCAATCTTAACGTCGTGTGAGCGACGATCATCAAGATCCTTTTAATATGCTGTTCCCTTTCTCTTCTCACAGTGTTAGGCATGAATAATTAGGGTTTATGGACAATTGAGACGACTTATATATGGGCTACAGCAGGGACCAGGAGGAGAAATTAGAGTTGGGCCTCCATTGGGCTTAAGTATCCAAGTTTAGCCCAAAACTTATACTTAAATCCAATAATAATAATATATACTACTAAAAAATATTATTACTGCACTACAGCTCTAATCCCATAATTATGTTATGGGCCCCTTCTTATTACGAGCCCGTTAGTCTCCCCGCGTTTAAGATATACAATGCCCATTAATTAATTAAATTACTGACAACTCCATTAATTAATATCTCATCCGAGAGTAGTACCATTCAACTTTATTATCATGCCGGAATAAATCCACCAGCTAGATTTACAAGACAATCCTTATGAACTCCTCAAGGGGACATCATCATCCTATTTTATCGGACACAGATTCCTTCTACAATCAACAGCACACCATGAAGACAACACTATTTCCCAACTCACCTAGTTTGTTGATTTAATTACATGTAAATCTCACATATTGATGAATCAAAGAAATATATACTGCCTTACGTGTCAAGGTTAGTGTATAGGGATTAAGAGCACGAACATCAATAATAACTGATATCAAGTTCTCCTCTATAGTCAGTATAAATCGAACGATCTCAAGCAGTCCTGCTCAATACACACAAAGTGCACTAATGTTATTCAAGACAAACTAATACTAAATCACACTACAACCATCCCGATAGAGAGTCCCCGTCTATCTCAGTTGTTAGCATATGTTTGTACTTTATAAGAAAACCGATAATATGATCTTCCGCGTATTGTCGCACAACATATTATCTACAGTATAAAGTAAAAGGACTATTGCATTGGACATATAAATAAATTATAAGATGTAATCATTTGATCTTATGATTCTCATTTCAAATAAATTTTTATAACATTGTTCATACAAAAAGCTAGGCTTTTAGTATACAATCCAACAATCTCTCACTCATACTAAAAGACTATGCTGTCATGTCTTCTGCCATACATCCGATTCCCACTCCCACTACACGACCATCAAAAGCTTTCGCTTTAAAGTCTTTGTAAAAGAATTTACTAGGTTATCATCTGATGCAATCTAGGCGACAACAACCTTCTCCTCATCATATGATTACTCGTAACAGGTAGTACATGCTCTCCACGTGTTTAATTGCTTATGGGCTCGTGATTCATTCAAGTTTGCAACTGCACCATTATTATCACAATAAATTGTGATACCTTAGGCAAACATAGAAACCACATCCAAGTCCATCACGATGCTACTAGAGTCCTACAGATACTTTGGCTACCTCAGAGGTTCCAATTTATCATCTTTTCATGACGGAGTCCGAAATATATTTCTATATGATACTCTTCCATATTATGGCTCTACTTCCTAAAATTAAACACATAACCTTGAGATGGATTTACTGACGTCCTTCCTGACTTGAAAAATCTGAATCTACGTAATCCACAAGAAGCAGTGAATCTGTCTGGTAAGCTTGCATATAATTTCCAGTCCTTCTCAGGCACTTCAAATACGTCTTACCACAGTTCATCATTCTTGTTCCGGGTTACGTTGATACCCACTATAAATTCCATTGGCAAAATAGATATCCATTCTCGTGCATAGCATTCCTTAGATTAAGCTTCCTTATTTGCCGAATCATAAGGAACCACTTTCATCACCTTTATCTTCTTTTGTATCATAAGAAATATTTTCTTAGATAAAGTCACATGCTAAAATGAATAAGGATTGTATAATTTCATGAAGCTTGAGATAAGCACAACATTCTTTCTTGTGATCAGAATCACCGTGATTACAAGAATATATTTTGCTTCCCTTAAGTCCTTCATTTCATACTGCTTTATGAATCAAAGTCATACGCCCGACAATACTCTTTCATTGTCTCCAATGAGCAAGATACTATCTACGTATAGCATAAAAAATACTACCACATTTTCGTCACTCTATTCAATACACAAGACACATCCGCGCATTGAATAAATCCATATCAGTGGATTACCTCATCAAAATAGATGTCTTTGAGATCTTGAAGCTGGCTTTAGTCCATCGATGGACAATTTTAAGCTTACACTAAAAAATGCTCTTAGCCCTTTGCAATGAATCATTCTGGTTGCTCCACATAGATGTTTTTCTCAAGACTTCCAATCACGGAAGTTGTCTTGACATCTATTTGCTATATCTCATAATTCAATATGAGCAGAAACAAAATAAAAGAATATGGATAAACTTAAACTTAGCTACTGGCGAAAAAGGTTTCCTCATACTCGAACTCATACATTTTTCTGAATGTACCTTAACGCAACAAGCCTCGTTTCAAAGTATCACCTTACCGCCTGATCCTCTTTTATTTTGTAGTACCACTTTCAATGGATTTCACATCATTTCGTGGTTCTACAAGCACCCAGATCTAATTTAGAATCCATAGATTTTATTTCAGATAATCATTGCAAGTTGCTAAGATATCGCATTTTTATCTTGTAGTGTTTCGTCATACCCATGGGCCGATTTCATGTTTACTAGGGACCAAGTCTCACGACTCTCCAAAATATAAATCTATCGGGTTGTAGAACAACCCTCCCACTATGATAAAGTACTACACTCAATTGTGTATCAGACGTATCACGCGATACAGTTTCCTTGTGGTATATCCTCTTGTACAATTGGTACTATACTTTGTGCTTTCCCTCTCACATCCTTTAGAAAAATTTATACATGGATTTGTGATTTATTACATAGTCCTTTTCCAAAAATCTAGTGTTCGTATTAACAATCACTCTCTTGATCTTTTCGACTAAATAAATCACCCTTTATTTTTCTAGGATATCCCACAAACGAATAAACATCTTACGACATGCTGGTTTTAGGGCATACCCATAAAATGAATTTAATAATTTCAAATAACTCATCATCTGTCTAACATTTTCCATAAGAGTCCTATTTCTTCTTTTTGCCACACCAGCCGGCTGGGGTTTTCCCCGTGTTAACAACTTGAAATTCAATCCCAACCTCTGATAAATAGCTCCTAAACTATCCTAAGAGGTACTCGCCACCACGATTAAATCTTGATGACTTGATATATTTTCGATGATCCTTCACCGCAACAGCCATGCACTTTTGAATCAATCATAGGTCTAAGACTTGCGGTGCATCAAAATATATCTAACCACCTCTCGCTTGGATAGTCTTAGGACCGCATAAATCAGAATGAACCAATTCCAATATATTTTTGGCTCTACACCCCTTTGCCTTGAAAAGGCAATCATGACCTAGTTTCAGATGCCAAAAGGTATGTTTGGTTCATATCTGAAAGTTCCTTTCTCTTATTTGATTAGAAGACGCATTATCAATTCTATTTGTTGCATCCGTAGAATAAACATGATTTAAGAGTGTACAAATTGTTACCAACGTACTACAACACATTATAGCTCCATCCTTCATTATAATGACTATGTCATTCAAATGAAATAGAGTATTCATCCGTAGATGCATAGAAACTGAAATTAAATTCTTTCTATGAAAATGTAAGTAAAGATAATTTATCATAATCAAACGTTTATTACTATCAGAAGATAAATAAACAACTCCCACTATAATAGCCACTACTTTCATAGTATTACCCATATACTTAATAATCTCATCATCACTTAGTTGCATGATTTTAGTGATTCTGGTATCTACACACAACGTGTCAGTAGATGTCATCACTAATCATGCTTCAATAACTAGTGAATGAGATACAAACTTTGTTCATATCTGGATAAAAATTAATTTCCTTCGCCACTTGTTTTGTCAGAAGTTTTCCACCGAATACAACCTCTTGTAATTCAGGCGGAACTTGCTCAAAGAATCTAGACAAATTGTGAAGAATAAAATTGACCTAGGTTTCCCCTTCAACTTCTACTCCACGTATTTCCAATTCATTCATCAAGTTAACGATAACCTCTTGCCTTTTTAACTTACTCAAGTATCCGAAAGTCGCATGAGATTAACCATCATATTTTTATGAACCTCTCATCTCTTCACTAGAGACTTAAATAGACACTAGAGGATGTCTTTAGTGAGAACACACATGTATTTTTCCCTAAGCAGTAATTATCGAAACCAAGATTCTTTTCTAATCATCTAATTTTTTACCAGTAAATATAATTTCTTTTAGTAAACAATAAGCGAGATAAAACCATTTGAAAATACAGTGAATCACGTAAATAAATACACCGATCAAATCTTCGAATTTAACTATTTATATTGGTTTCCTCAAATAATATAAAATAAAATTCACCGACATCTCAAGCATTGTGAGTCTGCATGTCACGATACAAATCCGAACATTTACAAGAGAAGGTTTTACCTATTAATTTCATTTGTCAACATAACCTCATAACAAAATAGTTAATAGTCGGTTCCTCTTTAGCCATGCAAATAACAATAGTGACTCCGATGGGAAGGGTACTTATTATTTACACCTAAGTGTACACCATTATTTGATCCCAAGTCCGCGGCCCAAGCTTATGTGCCTTACAGATGGAGAAGTACACACGTGCTCGGATAACTTTCTACAATCATCATAAAGAAGTTTTTACTAGTGATCCATGAATAAACTCATCCAATGTGGAGGAAGGCCCTATTTCCAACTCGCAAGTTTACTCACATCACTTACAAATCAATAGTTGAGGCGCAGGAATTAATTACTAATCCCCTCTCCCACTTAGTTATTTAACACCGAGGATTTATACATGCATATAATATTCCATAATAAAATACACAGCTTAGCATGCTCCTATTACACCAAATAAAGCAGTAAATCACAGAGAATCATGCATACATATATAACAATAATCAGATAATTAAATCAATTATAAACAGTTATATATCAACGAATTCGATTGTTTGCCCCCAAACACAAATATCGGCAAAGACTTCCAGATTATCAAATTTTTGAAAATTTTCAGATTTTCAAAATTTTAAAACCATCGATATCGACTGTCGATATCGTCCAAATTATAGAAATCATCGATATCGACCAAATTATCAAATTTTCAAAAAAAAATCAGATTATCAAAATTTTTAAACTATCAATATCAACCGTCGATATCGTCCAGATTATCGAAATCATCGATATCGACAAGATTATCAAAATTGTCGACCTCATCCAGATCATCAAAATTATCGATATCGACATGCAATCATATATAACAATAATAGATAATTAAATCAATTATGGCAGTTATATATCATGAATTAAATCGCCACTAAATTAAAAAGTCTTGTCCGACACTCCAGCATCCTGAATTCTTGTCTGGCAATTCGGCACGATTCATTTCGTGCATAAGCATGACTCGTACCGTGTACCATGCATTCGTCGCGCACTACGGAGACATCATGCCTACGCTGCAAACTTGCCGGCACGACTTGCGCAGGCATCTTGTGTCACTCGTGCCGCAAGCCACAGCTGCTCGTGTCGTATATCCAGTGCGCCCGACCTGTACGTCGAAAGAAATGAAACTACCAGCTCACGCTACACGCCGACACGACTCGTGTCTACCGACATTGGCGCTCATGCCGATCAATGCTGTCATGCTCATTTGTGCCAGTCACTGAACTCTCGTTGTTTGCCTATTTTTAGCACTCACGAGCAAGAATACTCGGTCGTTGTAGTATTATATCCCAAGAAAAATTATCAATCCAATAAGGAGTTATATTCGTACTAGCAAAATACGTGAGCTCATGTTCATTGTTGTTTTTGTAAAGATGATCGGGGGTTTTGATATTGATTAACAACTAAAACAAGTAACAAGTAAATAACAATATCAAATAAGTAGAATGACAAGAATAGAAAATGGGTGCTTAAGTTCAAGTATGGAAAAACATGGGATTAGAAACATCCAAGCACACTCAATTCATATTATCATGCAAACGGAATTCAACTCAATTGATGTAGACTAAGGGTGATCACGATTGTATCCTAAGCTCCCTTTCGGGTTACAAAGGTTGTTGATCCATTTTGGACTCCCAAAAGCACTTAAGATCAAAGCCCAACATTAACCCCTTCCATCTAGGTACTAGTTAGACTAAACTCTCCCTTTTTGTGTACTAAGGCCAACGAATGGATTGGTTCCCCTCATTGAATTCAAATATCCTTTCGGTCAAACCCAAACTCAATGTCTATTCATGCCTTCCTAATACTATAGAGGGTCGTTTCCGTCTCACTCCAAGCAATACATACATGAAGATCATGATAGCATTTAATTACCACAAATAATCCATTGAACAACAATCCATTAAACCAATAAACATTCATGAATAACAAACCATGCCATCACAACATCAAGACAATTAAACTCCATGAATAGAAATCAACATCAATTAAATCAAAAACCAATTTAATCCACATGATAATATAAATCTAATATGCTCTTCATGTTCCTAATCCCACTAGAGGGATTAGCCTATCATAGTAAAAGTAACAAAACAATTAAATGATTCATTACAATTACCCATAGTCTAAGATCTAAAGAAATACAAAATAAATGGATTCTTCCCTATCAATTTCTTGAAGAGAATCTTCTATTCTTCTTGATCTCCACCTCTAGCTCTTGATTCCTTGAGATCTCTCACACCCAATGGAAGGGATGAAGTTTTGATGGAGAATTAATGGAGATGATGAAGATGGATCAAAATGGATGAAGGTGGATGAAGATGATGATGGAAAATGGAATAAATGGTGTGTGATGTGTGTGTAGATGATGGGAATTTCGGATCTCCTGCCAATTGTTGAATAAAGGGGTATTTATACCCCTATGGAGGCTTCTAGAAGGATCTGGAAATTTCTGCAGGAGAATACCCGGCACGAGTCGTGCTCTACAACACGGCCACGAGGTGGCCGTGTTGTGTCTTCTGATGCTTCCGCACGGCCTCGCCTTACAGGGCCGTGTTACGCAACACGGCTCGTGTGCTGCAACACGAGTCGTGTGTTGTAACACGGGCACAGGTGTGGTCGTGTTGGCTCTTCTGATGTCGCCACACGGCCACCTTCTTACAGGGCCGTGTTGGCGACACGGCTCGTGCTCCCGACTCGACTCGTGCAACTGGACACGACCTGAAGTTGCCCGTGTTGAGTGACTAGATGTCGCCACACGGCCAACTCTTACAGGGCCGTGTTGGCTACACGGCTCGTGTGCTGGCTCCTGCATTTCTTCACTGTTTTGGCTCGTTCTCCCTCGTTTCAACTCCGAATTGAGATCCGCTTTTTCCTACATCTTCCTTATCATGTTTAACATCCAATAAAAAGTGAAAATCTTACGTTTAAGCTCATTCACACATATTTCAATAAAAATACAAAACACAACCAAATAACATATAAAATACGGATAAAATAATACGAAAACACATATAAAAAGACACTAAAATCTAGGTGAAAATAGCTCTAATCAACCCCCCAAACTTAAGGTGTTGCTCGTCCCCGAGCAACGAAAATGACAAATCAAAAGGAGAAATTTTCACCTAGAAAAGACTAAACGAATATAAGCAATAACACATCGTTAGCAATAATAACAACAAACTATGCTAAGTCATCCTACAACATTAAAATCATGACATGAGAAATTAACAAGTTCAATCAAAAGAGAATACAGTGTAATATAGTTCCTTTTAAGTCCAAGCCTCACAATGGATATTAATGTCTCTCAACACTCTTTTGAAATAGGGTAAATCATACTCATTAATCGATTGGTTCGACTCACTATAAGCTTGCTCGCGGACTATATTCACAAACCACCAAAGTTTCAATTAATGATCAAAAAGGTTTTTAATTAGGATGTAATGATAGGCTCTTTGGTAGGGTAGGAAGTATATGGATAAGAGTGACTCAATAAGTGTAAGTAATCAAAGAGATGGCCAATTTCCTCAACTTCTCCACTTTTCTTTCTTCCTTTCTTATCTTTACAATCTAAAGCACTATTCATTAACTTTCCTTGGATTGAGCTTCTTTTGATGCATGCTTCCTATCTTTGAATTTTGTTTACTTGAGCATTTTGATGTTGTTTTACTCTTTCTCTTGCTTTGAGGTTGCATGTCCATTTCTTAATTTTGCTCTTTTCATCCTTTTTCTTGCTTGTTTACCATGTCCTTTTCTTCTTTTGGTAATCAATCAATCCTTTCTAGCTACCATCTCCTCAATCACCCACACAAAGGTATATATAAGCTTTGAATAGGTCATTAAGGCTTGTAATGTGCTAAATTCACAAGAAATAGGCTTATAGGCTCAAAATGGTTAACTAAGGATGATGTTCATGGTAGGGAACATATATGGCAATGACTATAATAACAAGGATGGCCTTAGATCATTTCACCATTCTCCACTAATCGGGCTCGTTCCTATAGTCCTTGAGCAAGTTCTAACTTATCAAACACAACCGATCCACTCATGAAGAAATACCATGTATGCATGGTTGAGGCTCAAATGCTCACAAGCTTGTGCTCGGACCCTAAGGAACTTATTACACCACATTCATCTCAAAATTGAACAAGTTAAGTAAAACATGTCACAATTTGAAAGTGTAGAGATTCTTAATCATAATTTGTCATCACTTATCACCACAACATATCATCACTCACGTTCAAAAATGACTCACGACACCCCTAAACAAACCACCAAACATCCCAAGACAAGAATGAAAATACACACAACATACAAATAAGGACTCAACAAACAAGACACAACAAAAATACAAAACATGCAAAAACACAAAATACCATCATCCATAAGAAACTTAAGCACACATTCATCCCAACCTTTATTGAAAAGGAAATCCTAATTTACGAAAGTAAACCTCCCATAAACATAACAAATGAAGTAGCATGCTAGTCACAACAATCCAAATCAAACTCAATTCATTTCAAGTAGTAAAATGATAAGGTGTAGAGTACTCCCTCAATAGGCATTTGGTAAGGAAAGCGTTAGCTCCAAGCTCCATCATGCTTCCAATACCTCTCATTCATGCTCAAACACTCAACAAACACCATTATTTCAACAATTTCATTATAAATATGGACTATCATGCACTTCAACACCACCAATAATGCCAAAATCAACCCAAACTCATGAGAAAATTTTTAAAATTTGTCCAATTTTACAAGAATCATACTCAAGTGGTGAGTCACACCACACACTCTCCCCCCAAACTTAAATCGAAACAAGAGTTGAGACTTAAGTTTGCAAAAAGTGGTGAGACTTACCCTTGTAGTTTCCATTGATGATCTTCTTGTAGAGAAGTAACCGCATCCACACGACTCAAGCTATGTCCACCACGCACTAGCACCCCCCAAACTTAACTCGAGACAAGAGTCATGAATTAAGTTTGCAACAAGTTGTAGAACATGTCAACTTGAATCCATGAAGCATTTCTCTTTTCTTCAATGTGCATTTTTCTCCATGAGCACAATCAACCTAAAAGGCCAAAATAAACAAGCAACAAAAATAAAGCAATAAAGATAGTGATGGGGTGCCTCCCATCGAGCGCTAAGTTTAACGTCTTCAAGCTAGACGAATGTGTAGCTCATCTTTCACATAAAGTATCCACAAAGAGGGTCTCCCTTTGTGATGGATCCACATAGTGCTTTACACGATGACCATTAACCAAGAACTCTCCCCCGTTCTCATCTATAACCTTTAGAGCTCCCCCATCAAGTACTTCCTTTACCACATAAGGTCCTCTCCATTTGGACTTCAACTTGCCCGGGAAAAGTCTTAGTCGAGAATTGAATACCAACACCTTCTCACCCTTTTCAAAGCTCTTCTTCCTCAAACGAGCATCATGCCACCTCTTGGTTTTCTCCTTAAAAATTCTTGAATTTTCATAAGCATTTTCTCTAAATTCCTCAAGCTCATTCAATTGTAAGAATCTTACCTTCTTCGAAGCTTTCATGTCAAAATTCAACTTCTTAATGGCCCAATAAGCTTTATGCTCTAACTCCACCGGAAGATGGCAAGACTTACCATAGACAATTTGAAAAGGAGACATACCAAGAGTGGTCTTGAATGCGGTTCGAAAGGCCCACAATGCATCATCAAGTTTATTTGACCAATCCTTTTGACTCACACTCACTGTTTTCTCCAAGACTTGTTTGATTTGTCGATTGGAAATTTCAGCTTGACCATTCGTTTGAGGGTGATACGGAGTAGACACTCGATGCTTCACTCCATAAGTCTTGAGAATGTTCTCCATGAGCTTATTTATGAAGTGACTACCCCCATCACTTACCAACACTCTAGGTACTCCAAATCTTGTGAAGATATGCTTCTTTAGAAACCCCATGACCACTCTAGCATCACTTGTTCTTGAAGGTATGGCCTCAACCCATTTCGATACATAGTCGACCGCCAATAGGATGTATAGGAATCCATTAGATTGGGGAAATGGTCCCATGAAATCGATGCCCCACACATCAAATATCTCCACCTCTTGAAAGCTCTTAAGGGGCATCTCATCCCACTTGGAGATTCCTCCCATCCTTTGACATCGATCACAACCCTCTACGAATTTCTTACAACTCTTGAACAAAAATGGCCAATACAACCCCGATTGTAAGACTTTTGCAGCGGTCTTTTGAGCTCCAAAATGGCCTCCACTAGGTGAAGAGTGGCAAAACTCCAACACACTATTCCATTCTTCCTCGGGCACACATCTTCGCACAAGAGAATCATTGCACATCTTGTACAAGAATGGATCATCCCACAAGTAACTTTTAACATCATGAAAGAACTTCTTCGATTGATACTTATTAAGCTCATAAGGCCTCCTTCCACTAGCCAAGTAATTCACATAGTCCGCATACCACGGGCTTCCTTCTTCCTCCACTAAAGCCTCAATTTGATAGCAATCACACTCCAAGATTTCTTCATCGGGAAAAACCTCATTGATTAACTCATAAGTACTTTCACAATGCTCCCTCGACTCTAACCTTGAAAGATGGTCGGCTATCACATTCTCCGTGCCCTTCTTATCTCTCACTTCAATATCAAATTCTTGAAGAAGTAGTACCCATCTTATCACCCTTGGCTTTGCATCCTTCTTTGCCATGAGATACTTGATAGCGGCATGGTCGGTGTATACAATAGTTTTCGTTCCTACCAAATAAGGACGAAACTTATCAAATGCATATACTACCGCCAAGAACTCTTTTTCAGTAGTAGTGTAGTTCCTTTGAGCCGCATCAAATGTCTTGCTTGCATAGTAAATAGCTCGGAATTTTTTCTCTCTTAGTTGCCCCAAAACCACTCCAAGAGCTACGTCACTTGCATCACACATCAATATAAATGGCTCCTTCCAATCGGGGGTGATCAAGATGGGTGATGAAATTAAAGCTTCCTTTAGCACCTGAAAAGCATTTAAACAATTATCATCAAACTTAAACGGCACATCTTTTTCAAGGAGATGAGATAGAGGTTTAGAAAATGAAGAAAAATCCTTTATGAATCTACGATAGAACCCGGCATGGCCAAGGAACGATCGTACTCCCTTCTCATTTGTTGGTGGTGGAAGCTTCTCTATAGCAACAACTTTGGCTCGGTCAACTTGCAATCCCTTTGAAGAGATGTGATGTCCAAGTACAATGCCATCATTTACCATGAAATGGCACTTCTCCCAATTCAACACTAAATTAGTGTCTTGACATCGCTTCAAAACAATAGCAAGGTTAGACAAACAATTATCAAAAGAAGAACCAAACACCGAAAATTCATCCATGAAAACTTCCATTATATTCTCAATTAATCCTTCAAAGATTGCCATCATACACCTTTGAAAGGTGGCCGGTGCATTGCAAAGTCCAAATGGCAATCTTCGAAAAGCAAATATTCCATAAGGACAAGTGAAAGCGGTCTTTTCTTGGTCTTCGGGTGCTATGAGAATTTGGTTATACCCGGAATACCCATCAAGAAAGCAATAAAACTCATACCCGTCCAACCTATCCAACATTTGATCCAAGAAAGGTAAGGGGAAGTGATCTTTACGTGTGTTTTCATTAAGCTTCCTATAATCAACACACACACGCCACCCCGTCACCGTTCTAGTGGCTATGGTCTCATCTTTATCGGTCTTCACTATAGTCATACCCCCTTTTTTAGATACTACATGCAACGGGCTCACATAAGGGCTATCACTAATAGGAAAAATCATATCGGAGTCTAACCACTTAAGAACCTCTTTTTTTACCACTTCTTGCATGATAGGATTAAGCCTTCTTTGGTTTTGAACACAAGCTTTCCCTTCATCCTCAAGTCTTATCTTATGCATGCAAATTGTTGGACTAATTCCCTTCAAATCATCAATACACCAACCAATAGCCGACTTATGCTCTTTAAGGACATTAAGCAATTTATCAAGTTGACTAGAAGTTAGAGATGATGATACAATTACCGGATAAGTCTCATTTTCACCAAGGTAGGCATAAGTAAGATGATCGGGTAGAGGCTTCAACTCCACCTTCTTTTCCTTTTTCTCTTCTTGCTCGAGTGAATCTCTAAGTGTTAAGAACTTTTCATTTCCTCTTGAGATGGCGGCTGCAACCTCTTGAGCTTCACTACAATCACCTAGATCAAGCAAACAATTAATCAATTCTTCATTTAAATCAAGAGAAGTAGTAGAAATATTAGAAAGAGATAGAGAATTGCTCAAGCATCGTTCAAGTGGATCCTTGGTTACAATGGACGGCCAACTCTCCTCGACACTTCCCTTTACAACATCCACACTTTTACATTCTTCATCATTCATTGGATATTGCATGGCCTTGTGTAGAGAGAATACCACTTCCTCATCATTAACCCTCAACTTCAATTCTCCTTTGTAGACATCAATAAGAGCTCTCCCGGTAGCAAGAAACGGTCTCCCAAAATCAATGGCACATTTTCATCCTCCTCCATATCTAGAACAACAAAATCCACCGGAAAGACAAACTTATCAACTTTTACCAACACATCTTCAACTACTCCTTTTGGATGTGTCATAGATCGATCCGCCAATTGAAGTGTGATGGAAGTTGGTTTTACTTCACCTAATCCAAGCTTCTTGAATATGGAGAGAGGCATGAGATTAATGCTTGCACCGAGGTCACAAAGAGCCTTGTTCTTCTTGTTCTTTCCAATTTCACATGGTATAATGAAACTACCCGGATCCTTCAATTTTTGTGGAAGTTTCTGTTGTAGAATGGCACTACACTCTTCGGTTAGATTAACCGTTTCATTGTCCACAAGACTTCTTTTCTTTCCCATGATGTCCTTCAAGAAACGAGCATAATGAGGCATTTGATCCAAAGCATCGGCAAAAGGGATATTGATTTGAATCTTCTTGAAGATTTCAAGAAACTTTTTGAACCTCTCATCCAAACCCTTCTTCAAAAACCTTTGAGGAAAAGGAACCGGTACTTGAGTCTTGGGTATTCCCCAACTATCTCTTTCAACATCAACTTCCTTTTCCCTTAACTCCTTTGCCTTTTTCCACTTTGGAATTCTCTCTATCTTCTCTTCATCTTTCTTTTGCTCAACAATTTCTTTTTTCTTGCTTACTTCCTCAATTTCAATCTCTTCTTGCACCAACCCTTCTTCAACCTTGCTTTCCACTTCCCTTTCAATGGCAATACTATCTTCTTTAGGCATAGGAGGTTCCTCATACTCTTTTCCACTTCTAAGAGTGATAGCTTTGCAATCTTCTTTAGGATTAGTTACCGTGGTAGATGGAAACTTTCCTTGTTGGTGTTGAGATCCCACGGAAGAAGCAATTTGACCCATTTGATACTCAAAAGCTCTCATCCTATTGTCGGATTTCTTCTCATTTTCCTCCATTCTAGCCTCCATCTTTTTCATGAATGTTAGCAATGTCTCTTCCACCGATGCTTTCCCCTCTCCATTTGGTGGTTTAGCACTCGGATCGAATCCCGGAGGATATGACACGGCGGCTTGAGGATTAGAGTAAGAAAGATTCTCATGCTTCCTCGGAGCTTGATAATTTCCACTTGATTGATTGAAATTGCTTCCCCGAGCTTGTCCTTGATATCCTCTTTGAAAATTACCTTGATTAGAAGGATAATTACCTTGAAAATTCCCTTGGTAATTTCTCCTATCTAAGTAGGCAACATCCTCTATACTTTGCATAACATGGCTCTCATCATTCACAATAGCACTTGTGCTTCCCCCTTGACTTACTCCTTGAGTAATCAAATTCAATTGCTTTGTTAAAGCTTGAATGCTCTCATTAAATTCCTTCATGCCTTCACTTTGGAACACATCACTCTTCACTTTGTTCACACTCTCCACTTGAGCTACTTTTCCAAAGGCATAACCTCCCATTACTCGCTCGGAAGGCCATTGATAGGCATTCATCGCAATGTCTTCAAAAATATCCATGGCTTTCATAGCATCCACTCCAAATATAGACCCTCCGGATGAGGCATCTACATGCATCCGATTTTGTTGATTTAACCCTTGGTAAAAGAAAGCCACTTGTTGATTCTCATGAAAATCGTGTTGAGGACACTTTCGGAGCATCTCTTTGTAGCGTTCCCATGCTTCATAAAAATTTTCATCCGGAAGTTGCCTAAATTGAGTAATAAGGCTTTTCAATTGGAGCGTCTTTGAAGGAGGAAAGTACTTGTTTAGGAACCTTTGCTCAAGATCTTCCCATGTATTACAACTTCCCAAAGGAATTGTATTGTACCATGCTTTAGCCTTGTCTCTTAAAGAGAAAGAGAACAACCTCATTCGAATAGCATCCTCCGACACTCCCTTCATCTTGACGGTATTTGCAACCTCCAAGAAAGTAGATAGATGAGTGTTCGGGTCTTCAAGAGGACCTCCCCCAAACTGATTTGCTTTAACCATGTTGATCAATCCGGTCTTGATTTCATAATCATTGGCTTGAACCGGAGGAACCATATTGTGTACGGCTCTCGGTTGGAAGTAATCCCGAATTGCTCTAGGCCTTGGCAACTCTTGTTGTTGAAATATCCTTTGAGCTTCTTGATTGGCAAGCAATTGCATATACTCTTGATTTTGCGCAAAGACATTCCTCATTATCTCCGCTTGATTCTCTTGTACTCCTTCTTGTACCCCCCTTTGATCTTGTAAAGGATCTTGGGGTGGGTCATAATTAACATTGTCTCCCCGTTGATTCTCCATATTTTTTTCTTTTCTAGCTTTACGCCTCTCTCGTTTCCTTTGTCGTGCGGTCCTTTCAATCTTCAAATTCAAAGGAATGATCGATTGATTTCCCTTTGATCTTGTGATCATAAAACACCTACGAAAAGGCCAAGAGTGAGACCACAAACACAAATAATAAATAAAAGAAAATAAAAAGAATCCTTATCAAGAACAACTAAAACAATAACACAGTACTCGACTAGTCCGTCAAACTCCCCTTTGGCAACGGCGCCATTTTCTTGTTTGCCTATTTTTAGCACTCACGAGCAAGAATACTCGGTCGTTGTAGTATTATATCCCAAGAAAAATTATCAATCCAATAAGGAGTTATATTCGTACTAGCAAAATACGTGAGCTCATGTTCATTGTTGTTTTTGTAAAGATGATCGGGGGTTTTGAGATTGATTAACAACTAAAACAAGTAACAAGTAAATAACAATATCAAATAAGTAGAATGACAAGAATAGAAAATGGGTGCTTAAGTTCAAGTATGGAAAAACATGGGATTAGAAACATCCAAGCACACTTAATTCATATTATCATGCAAACGGAATTCAACTCAATTGATGTAGACTAAGGGTGATCACGATTGTATCCTAAGCTCCCTTTCGGGTTACAAAGGTTGTTGATCCATTTTGGACTCCCAAAAGCACTTAAGATCAAAGCCCAACATTAACCCCTTCCATCTAGGTACTAGTTAGACTAAACTCTCCCTTTTTGTGTACTAAGGCCAACGAATGGATTGGTTCCCCTCATTGAATTCAAATATCCTTTCGGTCAAACCCAAACTCAATGTCTATTCATGCCTTCCTAATACTATAGAGGGTCGTTTCCGTCTCACTCCAAGCAATACATACATGAAGATCATGATAGCATTTAATTACCACAAATAATCCATTGATCAACAATCCATTATACCAATAAACATTCATGAATAACAAACCATGTCATCACAACATCAAGACAATTAAACTCCATGAATAGAAATCAACATCAATTAAATCAAAAACCAATTTAATCCACATGATAATATAAATCTAATATGCTCTTCATGTTCCTAATCCCACTAGAGGGATTAGCCTATCATAGTAAAAGTAACAAAACAATTAAATGATTCATTACAATTACCCATAGTCTAAGATCTAAAGAAATACAAAATGAATGGATTCTTCCCTATCAATTTCTTGAAGAGAATCTTCTATTCTTCTTGATCTCCACCTCTAGCTCTTGATTCCTTGAGATCTCTCACACCCAATGGAAGGGATGAAGTTTTGATGGAGAATTAATGGAGATGATGAAGATGGATCAAAATGGATGAAGGTGGATGAAGGTGGATGAAGATGATGGTGGAAAATGGAATAAATGGTGTGTGATGTGTGTGTAGATGATGGGAATTTCGGATCTCCTGCCAATTGTTGAATAAAGGGGTATTTATACCCCTATGGAGGCTTCTAGAAGGATCTGGAAATTTCTGCAGGAGAATACCCGGCACGAGTCGTGCTCTGCAACACGGCCACGAGGTGGCCGTGTTGTGTCTTCTGATGCTTCCGCACGGCCTCGCCTTACAGGGCCGTGTTATGCAACACGGCTCGTGTGCTGCAACACGAGTCGTGTGTTGTAACACGGGCACAGGTGTGGTCGTGTTGGCTCTTCTGATGTCGCCACACGGCCACCTTCTTACAGGGCCGTGTTGGCGACACGGCTCGTGCTCCCGACTCGAATCGTGCAACTGGACACGACCTGAAGTTGCCCGTGTTGAGTGACTAGATGTCGCCACACGGCCAACTCTTACAGGGCCGTGTTGGCTACACGGCTCGTGTGCTGGCTCCTGCATTTCTTCACTGTTTTGGCTCGTTCTCCCTCGTTTCAACTCCGAATTGAGATCCGCTTTTTCCTACATCTTCCTTATCATGTTTAACATCCAATAAAAGTGAAAATCTTACGTTTAAGCTCATTCACACATATTTCAATAAAAATACAAAACACAACCAAATAACATATAAAATACGGATAAAATAATACGAAAACACATATAAAAAGACACTAAAATCTAGGTGAAAATAGCTCTAATCAACCCCCCAAACTTAAGGTGTTGCTCGTCCCCGAGCAACGAAAATGACAAATCAAAAGGAGAAATTTTCACCTAGAAAAGACTAAACGAATATAAGCAATAACACATCGTTAGCAATAATAACAACAAACTATGCTAAGTCATCCTACAACATTAAAATCATGACATGAGAAATTAACAAGTTCAATCAAAAGAGAATACAGTGTAATATAGTTCCTTTTAAGTCCAAGCCTCACAATGGATATTAATGTCTCTCAACACTCTTTTGAAATAGGGTAAATCATACTCATTAATCGATTGGCTCGACTCACTATAAGCTTGCTCGCGGACTATATTCACAAACCACCAAAGTTTCAATTAATGATCAAAAAGGTTTTTAATTAGGATGTAATGATAGGCTCTTTGGTAGGGTAGGAAGTATATGGATAAGAGTGACTCAATAAGTGTAAGTAATCAAAGAGATGGCCAATTTCCTCAACTTCTCCACTTTTCTTTCTTCCTTTCTTATCTTTACAATCTAAAGCACTATTCATTAACTTTCCTTGGATTGAGCTTCTTTTGATGCATGCTTCCTATCTTTGAATTTTGTTTACTTGAGCATTTTGATGTTGTTTTACTCTCTCTTGCTTTGAGGTTGCATGTCCATTTCTTAATTTTGCTCTTTTCATCCTTTTTCTTGCTTGTTTACCATGTCCTTTTCTTCTTTTGGTAATCAATCAATCCTCCATGTCGCATCAGAAGTGAAAAACGATACGTGGTACGTAGATAGTGGGTGCAGCAACCACATGACTGGAGATGAGAAGATCTTTCAAAATGTTGACAAAAATATAAAATCTCAAGTGAAGATGGGCAACGGAAACCTGGTGGAAGTTAAAGGAAAAGGCACGATAGCTGTCAACACAAGGAGAGGTACGCGGTACATCCATGATGTGCTATTGGTACCAAAACTACGCACTAATCTGCTAAGCGTGGGTCAAATGATAGAGAAAGGATACTCTCTAGTATTCAAAGGTGACTTATGCACCATTTATGACAAGACGAACAAAAATCAAGTGATCGCTGAAGTCAAAATGCAGCATCAAAGGAACTTTCCAATCCAATGGAGCTATGTGGAGACAGCACTAAATGCCCAAGAAGATCAATCTTGGTTATGGCACCAGAGGTTCGGGCACTTCAACTTCTACGGGCTAAAACTACTTCAACAAAAGAATATGATGAGAGATCTTCCACAAATCCAACAAAAGAAGGATATATGCAAAAAATGCATGGAAGGCAAGCAGCACAGGAAGCCGTTTCCATCAGGATAAGCATGGCGAGCCAAACAAGCTTTGGAGCTGGTTCATACAGACATATGCAGGTCAATGAGGACGCCAACATTCGAGAAGAACAGGTACTTCATTCTCTTCATTGACGACTACACAAGAATAACTTGGGTGTACTTTATGAAAGAAAGATCAGAAGTCTTCTCTATCTTCAAGAAGTTCAAAAATCTAGTGGAGAACCAAAGCGGCCAGAAAATCAAGGTTCTACGCAGCGATAGAGGGACATAGTACACATCCAAGGAGTTCAACAAATTCTGTGAAGAAGGAGTCAACCATCAGCTAACTATTGGCTACGCTCCAGAACAAAAGGAGTCTCAGAAAGAAAGAACAGGACTGTAATGGAGATGGCAAGAACAATGCTAGCAGAGAAAGGCATGCCTAAGGTATTCTGGGCAGAGGCTGTCTACACTGCAGTCTACTTGTTGAACAGGTGTCCAACAAAGGCAGTACAAAATAAAACACCAGTTGAAGCCTGGAGTGGACGGAAGCCATCAGCAAAACATCTAAGAGTTTTTGGGAGTATTTGCTACGCGCACATTCCAAAAGAGAAGAGACATAAATTGGAGGAGGAGACCGAGAAGTGCATATTTATCGGATACAACACTCAGTTTAAAGGTTATCGACTCTACAGTCACAAGACAAAGACGCTAATCATCAGTCGAGATGTCGAGTTCGATGAAAATACCTCGTGGAACTGGGATGAAAAAATAATTGAGAAGAAAAATATCATGATGCCACAAATACGACGACCTAGTGAGCATCAAGAAGTTGAAGAAGAAGAATAAAAAACTTCAGAAGAGTCTCCACCTCCAAGTCCAGAGGCTTCAACACCTCAAGTTCCAGAAGGACCTGCCCCAGATGAAACACCAAGAAAGGTGAAGTCACTAAGAGAACTTTATGAGACGTGTAACTTTGCAGCTATCGAGCCAGCAAGCTTTGAAGAAGCCGTCAAAGAAAAAGAATGGGTCAAAGTGATGGAAGAAGAGATCAAGATGATCGAAAAGAACAACACATGGGAGTTGGCGGATCTACCAAGCAACAAAGAAGTCATTGGAGTTAAGTGGGTCTATAAGACTAAACTTAATCCAGATGGCTCAATCCAGAAACACAAGGCAAGACTGGTAGCCAAAGGTTACTCACAACTACCAGGGATCGACTACAACGAGACATTTGCTCCATTAGCTCGCCTGGACACTATAAGGGCTCTCATCGCACTAGCAGCTCAGAAGAAATAGAAGATATACCAACTGGATGTCATGTCAGCATTTCTGAATGGATACCTTGAAGAGAAGATCTATGTCAAACAACCTCAAGGTTTCATGGTAGTAGGACAGGAAGACAAGGTGCTAAGACTACGAAAGGCACTGTACGGGTTAAAACAAGCTCCACGGGCCTGGTACAGTTGCATAGATGATTTCTTCATCAACAAGGGATTCAAGAGAAGTGAAAGCGAGCCAACTCTCTACATCAAGACCCAATGAAACAATAAAAGACTAATCATTTCCTTATATGTTGATGATCTTATCTACACAGGGAACGATGAAGATATGATCAAAGAGTTCAAAGCAGTCATGTTGAAGACATTTGAAATGACAGACCTCGGACTGATGAACTACTTTCTCGGTATCGAGGTAAGCCAAAAATAAAATGGGATATTTATCTCGCAGAGAAAATATACAAATAATCTGCTACAGAAGTTTAAGATGGAAAGATGCAATCCTGTAGCAACTCCCTTTATCACAAATGAGAAGTTCTGTAAAGAAGATGGCGCTCCAAAGGCAGATGAATCAACATACAGAAGCCTCATTGGAATCCTGCTATATCTAACAGCTACAAGGATGGATATCATGTATGCGACGAGTCTACTATCAAGATTCATGCAGAGTCCAAGCCAAGTCTACTATAGAGCTGCAAAGAGGATACTGAGATATCTACAAGGAACTAAAGACTATGGCATTTGGTATGAGCCACAAGAAAACTCAACGCTAGTTGGCTACACTGACAGCGACTGGGCCGGATCAACAGATGATATGAAGAGTACTTCAGGCTATACATTCTCACTCGGCTCAGGAGTATTCTCGTGGGCATTTAAAAAGTAAGACTGTATCGCACAATCTTCAGCAGAAGCAGAGTACATAGCTACCGCATTAACAGTAAGCCAAGCTATTTGGATACGACGGATTCTCGACTATATGGGAGAACATCAGGAGAATCCTACAGAGATCTACTGCGACAACAAGTCAGCAATAGCAATGGCGAAAAATCCCATACAACATAGCAGGACAAAACACATCTCCATCAAATATCACTTCCTACGAGAAGCAGCTAATAATGGAGAAGTCAAGCTCAAACACATTGGCACAGAAGAGCAACTAGCAGATATATTCACAAAGGCGCTACCGAAATTAAAGTTCGAACTATTACGAGAAAAGCTCAGAATCACCCGAATAAGCATCAAGGGGGAGTGATGAAAGTTGATGCTCATCCAGGAAAATACAATTCTAGAGCTTTCTTGAAATTATCTATCAAAAGGTAAAAATAAATAAATAATATAGAGAATTCTAGACACAACCGAGAAGACTAGAAAATGTTAGAGAAATGTTAGATTATGGATAATGATGAGAATTGTCTAGATTAGGCAGGAATGTCGGTGAATCTCACAATTGACTTACTCTCTCCTATATATATCCAATGTACATGCAGAATGAATATATCAAAAAAAAAGAAACCAACTTTTTAAATCTTCTCTCCATTCGCTATGTCATTCTAATCACCATTAACATCAACAACTTGTCCCACTATCAAACACAACATCTCTCCACCCTCTAATTAAACTAACACCACCCTTATACCTTTACCCATACAAATACCATCAATAAGACCTGTTGACACAAATCTGCCATAGCTGCTCTGCTGTTTCTTCAATCAACTTCTCATGTTCTTTCTCAACTGGGTCTGGATCTTCTGTGCCACTTTAGTGTGATATTTCTTGTGTCACTCCATTAAATGAGTGACACGTAGGAGAGATGATAGATATTATACCCTAACCAATAAACCCTTAGGGGTAATGATTTATTCAATATGCCACGTGTCATTGTATTAAGAATGTTACATGAGATGTCACACCAAAATATCACAGGACATCCCGTGTCCTCTCAACTGGCACCCCGCCTGAGCCTTTCTCTGGTGGCCTCCACAACCACATGGTTTATGGCCTTGGATATATTCTCTACTTTAAACACTCCTCCCTCTCTTACAATCATCACACAAGCACCAGCATCTGCAAATATTCCTACAATCTATGACCATAGGAATACGCCAATACTAGGATGTCTTAAGATGTCAGGTTACAATTCCCCTGTATTTCAGTTTCATCGAAAAGATTATCACCACCGGACTCAACATCGTCGGATTCAATTGGTTGTCCTCGTCGTTGCCACCAAGCTCGAGAGAATCGTTATGGACTGGCTTGGCAAGATGCCTAAGCTCCCATCCGAGTTCCTCTTCTCCGGTGGAGGCAGCGACGTTTTGCAAGGGACCACCCGCGAGGCCATTCATGGACGGAGTGGAGAAAGCCCATTCTTTCTGCTCGGTGGTTGGATTATTATTAATTAATTTGTATTAAGTGATTTAAAATGAAAGGGTAAAAAGGAATTAAATGGGGTGTATTTAATAATTTTTATATTTATTATTTAATTATATTGAGGTATGTTTAGAAATGGGGTGTGTTTAGTATTTTCGAGGATGCAAATAGTTGTCCCTTTATTATTATATGTAAAGTGGGTAGTTGCATTAGAGGGAAGTGATGGGGCATATTGTGTATTTTTTTACTAAATAGGGGAATAAATACCTTTGAAACGGACGCCAGAAATAGTAAAATGGATACCTTAGAAGCGGACAGGGGGAGTATCAGTTTACAGTGACGTGATATAAAAATTACAAATGAATGCCTAGCGCAAATTAAAGGATACCGTAAATAAATACACGACACATTACAAAGAAGAAAATTAATATACAACAATATTGCAAAGGCATAAGTACAACCTATGATATTCTATCATTTTTCAAATAAATTATTTGGATTTACTCAAATTTTAACTCGAAAAACATAATTACAAATTTAAAATTATTGACTCAAATCCTTTAACTCGCATTACTCACTCGAAGAACATATACTCAAAATTGCATTTACTCTAATCATTTACTTGAAAAAATCCTTTATTCGAAAGTTATGTTTATTCACTCGAATAACATCTACTTGAAATTGCATTTACTCTAGTCATTTACTTGAAAAGACCTTTTACTAAAAAAATTGCGTTTACTCACCTGAAGAACATTACTAGAAATTTTCATTTACTCGAAAATTATGTTTACATACTCGAAAACCATTTACTCTATTTAGTTACATGAAAAAAAAATCCTTTAACTCAAAGAGTTACATTTACTCATTCAAAGAACTTTTACTCAAATTAAATTGCATTTACTTTAATCATTAACTTAAATAACATTAAATAAATAAAACACTTAAGCATTACTAAAAATTGTGATATTAGAATTAGTAACTCGAATAATATTTACACCAAATTGCATTTATTCAAATCAATTCTCCTAAAAACATTACTCGAAAATTTCATTAACTCAAATTTTAAAATTTATTTTTCACTTTATTATTATTTAACT
Organism: Pogostemon cablin; assembly: GCA_023678885.1. NCBI lineage: Eukaryota > Viridiplantae > Streptophyta > Magnoliopsida > Lamiales > Lamiaceae > Pogostemon > Pogostemon cablin. Next base: position 15,083,824 of record CM042965.1, on the reverse strand, counting down.
TGAATATATATATATATATATATATATATATATATATATATATATATATATATATATATATATATATATATATATATATATTATCGTAATTTTTTCTTTCAATCCAATATACAAAGATATTTTCTTAAAATTAAGATAAAAGATTTTTTTTCCTAAAAAAAACTGCGTGGCACTACTAACAAATTCCTCTTTAGAATAACACTTGTATAACGAAGAGACAGCTTAAGTCTTACCCTAAAATTGTTTTCTTTGTTCTAATTTCCAGAAAATATAACTCCCGTTGTTCATAAACTGAAGTTCACATTTTGAGTATGTGGATATTAAGAAAATTAATGGGTTACATTTAAGGGTAATTTATTTTTTTATAATATCATTTGTTAAATAAATATATAGGTTAATTGCTCAAAAAATCACGAAATTTGCATTAATGGCAAATTAGTCTAAACTTTTACAATTTTTTTAAAATAATTAAACCACTTTAATTAAGTACTGCAATTTGAACTACTGGTCAATTATCCTTGATCGAATGATACTCTTACATAATCAATACACACCATCGTCTGAGGCAACAAAGTATTCCTAATTTAAATAACCTTAAGGCATTAACGTGTGGACGATGAAGAAATCCGACGGAAATAGTCTTCCATTCTCAAGAATTTGATTGCTCAGCTCTTCCGACGATAGTTCTAATTATGCCACTTTTCGTATTTATCATGTTGCAGCCTGCAAAGATTAAGCATGGGGTTTTTTATTACGGCCAGATTAATTGTATAGACTTTTAAGGGTTTAATTATTCAATGTATAAAATAAAAAATTGTATATAAAATTTGTCGAAACAACTTTATAAAAATAAATATAAAATATTATTTATAATAAAAGAATTATATAAAAAATTCTATTTTTTAATTCGTAATTTACATTTATTTAGGCCTGTTAAACGAGTCGAACGAGTTCGAGTATCGCTTACTCGAGCTCGACTCGATTAGGAAACTAGCTTGTATACGAGCTCGAGCAAGAACGAGTAATTCTGGAGCCAAGCTCGACTCGGTTCGGCTCGTTAAGTAAAACGAGTCAATTTTTTCAAGCCTTTTCGAGCTTATCAAGCCTTATTGAACCCTTATTAATTAATTTAATAATTAATGATTATTATTATTAATAAATTATTATTATTATTATCGTTGAGCTTTATCGAGCCGAGCTCGACTCGACTCGATTCGTTAACGAAACGAGTATAAAGTGAGCTCAAATTTAAGTTTGAGTAGTCTCGAGCCGAGCTCTCGAGCTGGTTTGATTTAACAGCACTAGATTCACTATACGAAAATAATTTTATAATTGTTGAATGCATAATAACTTTATTTACTTGAAAAATAAGTATAATATATCCCGTTACACACGGCAAGGTACACATTTTAATTCATACATACTCCCTCCGCCCCAAGAAAAATGACACACTTTCTATTTTGGGTTGTCCTACAAAAGTTTGCACATTCCTAAAAAAACAAAAAGTCAAATACAATCACCTTTCTCCATACGCTTTATTTACAAAAAAAATCACCCCTACCTAACACACATAACATATTTTATCATTTATATATTACCAAAAAAATATCATAATACCCATAAAAGTTACCACTTTATTAATCTCCGTGCCAGGAAAGGAGTGCAATATTTCCTGAGACGGAGGGAGTATATCTTTATTTCACTTCTAACGGGTATAATAATATTATGGGTGAGTTTGGTGGGTGAGTGTGATGTCAACTGATTCATCGTACATTAATCTATTTATGCAAAATAATTTTTCAGTACACAAAATATAATTTTATTGGTGAGTTGGTGTGAAGCCAATTTATCATACATCTTATTTATACAAAATTATTTTTAAGTACATGAATAAATATTTTGTAAGAAATTAATTAAGGCAAAAACTTGTGTGCACCCACCTTTAGAATTTTGTGTTAAATTATATACCCTTTAGTATAAATATGTGTACCTTTTATTTTCTGAAGAAAAATAAAAAATATTAATAAAAAGTGTATACCCTTTAGAACAAAATGGTGTATTTTTATTAATTAAAGTATATACCATTTAGAACAAAACAATGTACCCCTACCCATAATACTAAATTATAAAGGCGCACAGTGTGTCCCGTGGGCACAAGAGCCGCACTCATTAATTAATAATCTTTTGAATAAAAATATTACTCCTTAAATACTACTTAATAAGAATTTTAAAAAAAATATCACAACATATCAAAATTTATAAAATAATAATTTTCATTCAAGTATTTCTTCATTTTTTTAAAAGTAATTTTTCTTGTGCTAAAGATAAATTGTTCATTAGAGTGCAAGAATTTGATAAAAAATAATAGGGATTATTACTGATAGGTACGCGTATATATAACCTAATTACTAATAAATACATTAAACTAATATAATTACTGATGAATCCATAACGTCTTTTTTTTTTAACTTTACCCTTATTTACAACATTGAATATTCAACGTTTTCACTTAACACTAATTTCATTGAACACTAATGTACAGATAAAAACAATGGGTGAGAGATTTACGAATAATTATAACAACTATTTTTTAATTTAATTAATCATGTATTTTCTGTTTCTCTCTCAAGGATCGATGCACACTAATAATGTACATAGTACATTCGTATGGTTCTTCAATTTAATTGTGTATTTTCTGTTTCTCTCTAAGAATGCACATTAATGTACTTAATAATAGTTTCAATCGTGTATTTTCTATTTCTCTTTCAAAGATGCACACTGACATACATTCGTAGGGTTTTTTTTCAATTTAATCACGTATTTTCTGTGTCTCTCTCAAGAATGCACACTAATGTATATTAGTAGGGTTCTTCAATTTAAGCGCGTATTTTCATTTTCTTTCTCAATATAATGTACATTAATGTACATTCATATTAATAACGTGTTTTTGTTACATCTTAACAATGCACACTAATGTATGGATAGGTGTATTATGAGAAAAACAAAATATAATTTTGTATTTATCAGTAATTATTTTAAGCGAATGTATCGCTTAGTAATTCTTAAATATGTTTTGTGTATCGACTATTTATTGACCCATAATCTTCAGAAAAGTAATAGTTTATTGGTCTAAAAGGTAATTTTTTCATATAAAAAAAAATCAGTAAATAAGGGTGCATGACTCTATTCACACAAATATTTGCTTAATTTTGTACAAAATTTAAAATTATATTCTTTTCTCATGATCACGAAAGGGAAAAAATATAAGTTTGAAGTCCGGCCATAAGTTAGTTTTAATGAAACAAAGTATAATTAATTGTCCGATAAGACAAGAGTAATAAGAAGAAGGAATATAAACAAAGAGGGTGAAGAATCCAAGAACATCCATTGCACACCTCTTAATTTATATATATATATATGGTCATTATAAGTAATATTTATTCTGGAAGATAAAAATGTTAAAGGAGGGCCGGGGCTGGGCCGGGCCGAGTTAGAGTTGATACGATGGTACAGAAAACGGTGTTGAAGGTTGACATCAAATGCCAGAAATGCAGGAAGAAGCTTCTCAAGGCTGTAACGGGGATACCAGGTGCTAACTCTATCGGAAAATATCTTTGAATTTCATGTGATTGTTTTAATTTTCAATTTGGCAAAGTATTTTACAGTCAAAGGGTAATGTATGTGCAGCGGTGCACCTAAATAATCTAAGTTATTAGATCATATTTCATATTTAATCTAATCATGAGGTGAGCGACCCACCTTCTAATTAAAAATAAAAATAATAACCACATACATCCTACCCCATTTACCCTATAAATTTTTTATTGCACTAGTGCAATAGGTGCACCACGGAATAATCCAGTATTTTATGGTACAGTTTGTGTGGATTTTTTATTTTTTTTCTTTTCCTAAATTTATTTTATTTTTTATTTATGACTTCATACCTCAGGTTTAATTTTTACTATTTGAATATAGTACTATTTCCGTCCCACCGAAAGGTCATCATTTTACTATATTAGACGTCCTATTCAAATGTCCCCATTTTTCATTTTTAGTAAAAAGGTATCAGATGTGGCCTACCACTCACTACTAATACAACTACCCATTACACATAAAATAATAATACTCCTTAATCTACGCACAAAAAATAATCATTGATGTTTGGGCGGGACGGAGGGAGTATTAATTTTGAAGGTATAATTATAAGAGTGAACCTTGTGTGAATCAGGTTCATACGTGAACCCTGTTTTTACAAAATTACTCTTTAATATATAAAAAATTACTATTATTTTTTTTATTCTTAAGTATAATAGTTTATCTCTCTAAAGAATAATTTTTCATGTATAAAAGCGTAATTGATAAATTACGATTTACAATAATTTGACGAGTAATAATTTATGTCTCTAAAGAAATTTTTTTTCATAAATTAAAGAGTAATACTCCCTCGGTCCCATAAAACCTTTCATACTTTCTTCATTTGTTTGTCCCACAAAACATTTCACATCCTAAAAAAAGAAACATCACTTTATCTAACAATCTCAAAAGTTACTTTAATTTTAAATTTACTAATACTTTTTTCACCCACATATAATTACTTTATATTTTTTTATTACCTAAAAATACTACAATACTCTCCAAAATTAATAAAGTTGATCAAAAAGTACAACTTTTTTAAACAACGTGGAACAGTAAACATGAATAGTATTACGAGAAAAAGAGAACAATTGAAAATAGAGTTTACATGTAAATCAAGTCAAATAAGTGTTTCTCTTATTATAATTAGTGAGACCACAAATGTTCCACATGAAACTGATTGTATGCAATACACACTCTTACAATTTTAGTTATTTTTATTTAATTTTGATTATTTTAATGAAAATTTGTAGAGACTATTATATCAAACAATTTTGATATATATAATCTCTCATTATTATCAACTACTCCCTCTGTAGTCTGTCCTCTTTAAAAACTCTTTCTTTTTTTTTTCATTTTCGTAGTCCTGCTCAAGGGGTCTTAATTTTTTTTATACACATAAAATTCATACAAACACACTAATACAACTAAGTTCATATAAATTAAGTTTATTGTGTAAACTTTTTTGTTCCCTTAATTTTAAACTCCTAGTAATACATATGGTATAACATGATTGGAAGGGGAGACCACCGAGTTTAGGACGGAAAAAAGACCCAAGTTCATATATAAAATTATGTAAATCGGGTTTATAAAAGTGTTTGGTTAATAATCTGTCCTAAATTTTGAGAATTGAATATTAGATTCAGGCATATTTCTACGAAATGAGATATTTTCCTATGCTTTTATCTCATCTAATCTTGTTAATTAATTTACAATCGATACCATTCTTATCTACATTACCTTTTTATTCTTTAATTTAATTTAAATTATCTTGTAAAAATGTTAAAAAGGGGTTGATAAAGTGGAAGTGGATGGGGAAAAGGGCACACTTAGTGTGACAGGTGATGCAGATCCATATGAAATCATTGTGAGGTCCAGAAAAGCTGGAAAATTTGCTGAAGTGGTGAGTGTTGGGCCGCCACCTGCACCTCCCAAACAAGACAACAAGAAAAAGCCTGATGATAAAAAGCCCGATGAGAACAAGCCCAAGGCCCAATTAGAATTTGCACCCTTCGTCTGCCCAATCTGTGAACGCCCTCCATCCATTACCATGACTCGTTGGGAAGAACCAAGTGCGCAATGTTACATTTTATGAATGTTTATTTTGGGCACCCTCTTGGGAGTCGGAATATGTGAGATAGGTTGTAAAAACCTATCAATTCATTATTAAAATATACTTACTATAAATATAAAATATGTTTATTGATAGTTAAAGTATTTTTATGATGATTCATATTATAACACTATATCGTCATACTATCAGGGCCGATCTTTCTTTGAGGCCATCGAGTCGATCGATTCATGCCCAAAATATTAATGATTCTCAGGCTCATAATTTTTTTATATATATCATCTACAAAATATAACTAGAAAATCGACGTTCAAATGAAATTAATAAGGCCAAATATATTTTTACGACTAAGGTTTGAATCAACCTCGTTTTAAAGTCTTTAAGTTTTTTTTTTAATATCTTCCTATATCTTTCTATATTCATTTCCTCTTCCTTATTTATTTTATTTAATTATTCTTTCTTACCTATTTTTTAATTATTTATTAATATTATTACTTATACATAGGGATGGCAACGGGTAGGGTACCCGCTTATTTTGGGGTACCCGTATCCGTATCCGATTAAAAAACAACTACCTGTATCCGTATCCATCCCGTTTAAAAAATTTATTATAGTACCCGTACCCATCCCATTACTGTTTATCAATATCTGCGGGTACCCATACCCATTTAATATTCATTTATTTTATATATATTTATATTTTTTATTATCTAAATAAGTATAATAATAAAAATTACATTATTATTAATTTATTATAAAATAAATATAATATAAATTGTGTTATTTTAAATAAATATTTAATAAATATGATTAAATAAAACTTATAACTATTAATTAAATATATAAAATATCTTATCTTATATAAATTATATGATATATATTAAATTTTATAAAAAAAAATATATAATCGGATTACCTACGGGTATTTAAGGCATTACCCGTACCCGTCCCAAACCCATTTACAACTACCCGTACCCTACCCATTAGGGTTCGGGTAGACCGGGTACCCGAAAATACCCGTCTCATTGTCATCCCTACTTATACAAAGATACTTTCAATCTCCTCGTAACATAAATCCTTTTCATTTTATTTTTCTTTTAAGTGTCCTCCTATCCCAAATTTAGAACACGACTCAAGCTAGTATGAAAATTTTTGAGATCGACCCTGCATACCATGATGCAATATGGGCTGAGGTTTAAGACATTGGCTCCATTAGTGTCCTTATTTCTCTTTTCTAATGTTATTTACCAAGACGTCATCTTGAAGGATCTGAGGAACCCGATCTTAATCGATCAATATTATTGTTCGCATGATTAGTTGTCAGCATTGTAACGTTATTTACCAAGACATCATCCTGAAGACGTGAGGAATCCGGTCTTGATCAATAATATATTAAGAGTAGTATGTATTATTTGTACATATATCCCACATCAATTGGTTGTAATAGATTGATTAGAAAACTACTGTATTTATTTGTAAGTGAAAATATCAATATAAATCTTTCTTTCATTATTCTCTATATGATATCAGAGCCTTATTTGGCTAACACCCTTCCTTTGTGATCCTCCAACCCAAATCCCGCTGTCCTCCCCTCTTTTCCAAACCCTCCCTTGTGCCGCCTGCAAATCATGTCCATCGATAGTATCGTCTCTTCTGCCAGTCAGACCTTTGGCACCTCTCCACCAGCCCTTGATGCCTTCAACACATCAACCCAAATCCCTCTCAAACTTACGCCCAACAATTTTGTTGCATGGAGTTTCCAAGTCAAGACTCTCCTCAGTGGCTATGATCTCTTCAAGTTCCTGGATGGGTCATATCCGAAACTGTCTGCCACCATTACCAGTGGCGATTCAACCCTTGTCGATCCAATGCATACATACTGGACTTGACAAGATCAACTCTTGCTCAGCACCTTGATTAGATCTATCTCGCCTAATCTAATATCCCTCATTGCAGCGGCCAAAACCTCTCGTGATGCTTGGGACACTCTATCCACCATCTACGGCAAATCATCTCGTGGGCGTATTCTTGCCCTCAAGAACAAAATCATCACCCCCGTCAAATGCGATAAATCTGTTATTGATTTTATGCTTGAAATCAAGAGCTTTGTTGATGAATTATCTCTGCTTGGCGTCACCACTAATCAGGAAGACTTGGTCATTAAAGTCTTACATGGACTTGACGATTCCTACAAAGAACTCAATCACACTATTATGGCGCGAGAGTCCACCATCTTCTTCGAGGAATTGCATGAGAAACTATTGAGTTTGGATTCTCAGACAGCTTCTCGCTCACCTGCAGCAGCAGTTCCAGCCACTGCTTTTCCACCATCAACTCTTTCCACCGTCAACAATCTTCGGCGGCCAAGGTTAGCAACCAGCGATTTAACACTTCTCGTCCTCCTGCACCGACGTTTGCTTGGTCATCTTCTCAATCAAGTCCTATCACTCGGACTGGATACTAGGGTCGGTGCCGATATTGTGGTATCATATGCCACTCGGCACGGTGGTGCCCAGACATTTATGCTCTTACCAGCCAAAATACACCTCAAACAACTCCAGCGGAACATGCTATCTCTGCTGTCCCTCCACAGACTGAATGGATTCTCGATTCTGTTGCAACTCATCATATCATAATCGACCTAGCCAATCTCTCTTTTCATGCTCCATTTGAAGTCTCGGACAATGTGGTGATCGGTGATGGTAACCTTTTGAACATAACTCATACTGGGAGCCTGCAATTCCCAAACTTTCCTAATCTCACTTTTTTTAATGCTCTCTTTGTTCCCATAATGTCCAAAAACCTTCTCTCTGTCTCTCAGTTATGCCTCCAAAATAATATTTGTGTTCTATTTTCTTTTTTATTTTCAGGTACAGGACTGTCGCACGGGGGTCATCCTTCTCCGCGAACCTCGGGTTAATGGGTTGTATGTGTGGCCAAGTCAGCTCCACCCTCAACCTGCTAGTCTTATTGCTTGTCGTCAGCCACCTCCAATTTAGCATGCTCGTCTTGGTCTCCCGTTAGATAAAAATTTACAGTATATTCTCTCAAGCTCTAGTTTGTCTTCTAATAAGTCTGTTGTTATTAGTTGTGATTCATGCAAGTGTAGTAAAAGTCATAAATAGCCGTTCGCTGATTCTTCATTATACTCTACTGCTCCACTTCAAATAAAATTTTTGGATGTTTGGTCATCTCCGATTTTGTCGTGTGATGACTTTCGTTACTATATTATTTTTGTGGACCATTTTTCTAAATATATTTGGCTTTATCATTTTAAAATAAAGTTTGATGTGTTGCCTATATTTATTGCATTTAAAGCGCTAGTTGAGAATTATTTGAAATCTAAAATAATCACCCTCTACTTTGACAATGGTGGAGAACACTTAGCGCTGTGTCCTTTTCTTGCTAGTCATGGCATCACTCATCTTTCCACTCCTCCCCACACTCCTGAACATAATGGTTTCTTAGAAGACGTCATAGATATAATATTGATACTAGTTTAGCCCTTCTTCATCATGCCTCTGTTCCTCTCTCTTTTTGGTCATATGCTATATCTACTGGCGTCTATTTGATCAATCATCAACCTAAGAAAAATCTTGGTCGATTATCTTCATATGAGAAACTCTTTTGCACAGCTCTTAATCTCACCAAGCTTCGAGTATTTGGGTGCCAGTTTTTTCCTTGGTTACGCCTTATACTACCCACAAACTCTCTCCATGGTCCATACCTTATGTCTTTCTTGGCTATTCCCTCACTCAGAGTGCAAATCTGTATCTCGACCCCACAAATAAAAAAAATATACACCTCTCGTCATGTTGAATTTTTTGAACATATATTTTCCTTCGCCAACTCTTCCTCACCTCCACCGTCCCCATGATATCTGTGTCTACACCTCACACAACCCAGATTGATGATTTGATCCCTACTCCACTATCGGTCACACTTACTATGCCTCTAGACCTGACGTCGGATCCGCCTATTGCTCCATTGCCCCCTGTTACTACTCATGCGCCAGATTCCATGCCTCCTCTTCGTCAGCCCATGACTACTAACCATTACCAACAAAGAAACTTAGCCCATGGAATTATGAGGGCAAATCACAAAGATGTACTAAATCCTAACCATTGTTCTAAAATAATAAAGATAAAATAACTGAAAAATTAAGAACTCTTTTTGAGGACTCCGATTCTTCAATTACGATCTCCGTCGGAATCTCCGTCTCCGATCCAAGTAGCAACTCCGAACGTCTCTCCGGTGGAAGGATAGAAGGTGGTGGTGAAGGCAGGTTCTGCCTCTATGAAGGTCGTAGGCGTGTTGTGTGGTGGTGTGAATTCTGCTTCTGTATCTGTTCTTTTATACTGGCGAGCTGGGCCAACTTAACGCACACAGTATTGGATATGGGCCGCTCGATTACACGCTAAAAATTGAGCGCAGGGCCCTGTTTCCTTCCCATAACTAAGCGAGCCATGAGAGCACACCACCGAGCGCACTGCCCGGCTAGGTGCTCGATTTGGCGCTCGGTTTCCAAGAGTTGGTGCCCGGTTTGCACAACAAGCCGCCCAATTGAAGATTTCCATCGCACGGTAGGATGCTCGGTTGAGAATATACGCGTCCGGTATGAAGGTACAAGTGCTCGGCAAGTCGCTCGTTGAAAACACGCTGAAAACTGCCCTCTCATCACCATGCCCGTTTAGAAATAAGGTTGCTCAGTTTTGTGGCCAATGTGCTTGATTTTGAGGCTAGGGCGCTCGATTTGGAGCTCGGCAGCTGCGCGACTCCACGGTTTTGAGCATAACTTCTTCATTTTGATTTGAATTTGAGTGATTTTTATGCTCACGTAATTCTCTATTCATCGGATTTCTATTCATATAAAGATCTCATAGAAACTCTAATATTTGAATATAGAAAAAGTAATGCAAAGTGACACTAACGTGCTCAGCAGGAACATCTTGCGCGACGTCACCGTTTTGATCATAACTTTCTCGTTTGAAATCCGATCAAGGTGTTTCTTGAGCCAAAATGATCATCTCTTCCTTAATTTGGAATATATCAAATGACAAATTTGGACAACCACACAGATACAAAAAAATTATGGAAGTTGGACGTCTGTTTGATTGCAAGGAGCACAAATTCATCCTTCATTCCAACTTCGCGTTCTTGATCCTTTCTCCTATCAAAACACAACAAAATAGCTCTCATGCACCTTTTAGTCAATAATACTTAGATGTAATAATATTTGTATAAATAATATCAATTATACACTCAAAGAGGTATCAAATCGGACTTAACAGTACATGAATTTCCACTCTCATCAAAAACCATTGTACAAAAATCAATTTTGCACAATTTTCTATGTAGAGTTGAGATATTTATAAAAGACGGCTTATGTTAAGAAATGTGCAAAATAAATTGTGCAAGATAATTTGTGCAAAACACACCGCCGGCCGTCGGGCCGCCGCCTGACCTCCGCCGGAACTTAAAATGTGCAAAAATAAAATTTTGCAAATCAAATTTGTGCAAATAAATTGTGCAAACACATATGGATATTTATGGTATCACAATCATAATTGTGTAGTTATGATTAATAGTGATTTGAGTCATGAAGTTTATAGTAATTATGCATAATTTTATGTATCCAATAGTAAGTGACACATAAAATAAATATATATTATTAAGAAAATCATTATAAATAAATTTGAAGAAATAAGAAAAGAAAAAATCATAACAAAATTAATTATAAATTTTTTTTAAACCTGGAAAAAATAATTAATAGCATAAAATTAATTAAAAAATTACATACTAATAATAAAAAACAGAATTAAAACCAAAAAAAATATAATCAAAAGTGAAACCATGCATATCAAAATTAATTAATTTTTTTTAAAAAATTAAACATTATAAAAAGTTAATTACATAAAAAATCAAAATATTAAAAAATTACATACTAAAACAATAAATAAAACTAATAAAAACAAAAATAATCAAAAGAGAATATATAAAAAAAAAGAAACGGTGGGAAAAATATAATCCTAGGTCAAATTATAAAAGAATTAACTAAAAAATTTGTAGAATTAATCATGAAAAAAATTTAATTACATAAAACACTCAAAATATAATAAAATCACATACTAAAAAAACAGAACTAAACCAAAAAAAATTAAATAAAAACAAAAAAATTTAAACATAAAAAAGAAAAACAGCAAATACTCCATTAATTAATAATAATAAACAGATACCTTTCTTTACAATTTGAAGAACACTTTTGTTCGTCGTGATAAAGAAACTATGTGTGTAAAATTAATGAATAGAGAGTTTTATTTATAGGTGGAGAAGAGGATAAATTTTCTAAATCTTAAAGTTAATATATGTATTTATCTATATATTTTTTTAATTATAGTAATTAATTTTTATTTGATAATATCATAATCAAATCTTAAAATAATATATGTATTTTTTTTATAATAAATTATAATAAAATTCTCAATTAAAAATTAAAATAATTGAGATTAATTCTGGTGACGACACCTCATCAAAATGAAACCCTCCTTTAGTATATTAAAGATATATATATAATAGTAAATATCAAAATTGGTCCTTTAGTATATTGTATTTCTCAATTTTGGTCCTTCGGGATCCATTTTTTGTCATTTTGATCCAAATTTAGTCATTTTTCGCCAAAAATTTAAAAAACTCGCTGGAAAATTATGCGTGAGTTACACACGCTCAAAGTTAGTCCTGTAAGTATGGACTGTTCCAACTTCAGTTCTTTTTTTTTTTTGCAATTTTCACTTTTGATCCTCCCTTGTCCATTTTAGTCATTTTTGTCCAAATTTAATTATTTTTCGCCAAAAATTTAAAAACCTTTCTAGAAATCATGCGTAAATTACACGTGCCAAGAAAGAAGACATTAATAATAATAATAAAAAAAAGAGCAGGGGTAACCATATGTAATAAGCAGCGAAGAAAAAAAACTAAAAAAAATTACAGGGTGAGAGTAGCGCGGGCCCGCGTGAGAGACATGCGCTCTGCTGTTCCACTGTGATTTCCGCCCTCTCTTCTTCCATTCTCTGTAATTTTATAAAACTTGGATGGTGAGCAGAAAACTCATTAAAAAATCATTTACATCTTCCAATGCAAAAAACCTATTATTTATACTTTTTGCTTTCGTCAATGATTCATATTATCCATTTATTTAACTAAATATATTTAAAATTAAATTTAAAATAAATTAGGAAGAAACAAGGGCTCCGTTTTTCTTATGACTCAAAACACTAACCAATTAACGTGGTGAAAGCCCATGATTAATTAACCATTTCATTTTTTAAATTTTATTATAAATTTATTATCATATTAATTTCTTTTAATAAAAAATTCATTATAATGATAATAATAATTATTATTATTTATACTAATCGTTTATTAGATAATTCAATTGTTCTATTATCAATTTATCTTAATCAAGCATTATTTTACATTAAAAATGTTATCACTTTTTATTCTTAATAAGGTATTACTTTACATTAAAAATATTATCACTTTTTATTCAATCTACGAATGGTTCATAAAATAATTTAATTAAATAGCTATCACTTTTTCCTTTATCATGTTGCATTTTTTTATTAAAAATGTTATCACTTTTTATTATTCTAGTGAATTATTCGTGAAATAATTCAAATAGATGAATATATTTTTTTATTATTAGGGATAATTTATTACTCCATTATCACATTTTATCCATTCGATACAATAATAGCGCGTACAACTTACGCATGATTTCTGGAGAGTTTTTTAAAATTTTGGCGAAAAATAATTAAATTTGGACAAAAAGGAGTAAAATTAACAATGGAGGACCAAAAGTGAAAATTGCAATAAAAAAGGACTGAAGTTGGAACAGTCCATACTTACAGGACCAATTTTGAGCGCGTGCAACTCACGCATAATTTTCTGGTGAGTTTTTTAAATTTCCGACGAAAAATGACTAAATTTGGACCAAAATGACCAAAAATGAACCCCGGAAGACCAAAAATGAGAAATGCAATAAAAAAGGACTAATGTTAGAAAATGTCATACTTACATGACCGATTTTGATATTTACTCTATATATAATTTAAAAATATAATTTTATATTGAACGAAAATCATAAAACAATTTATATCTGTAACATTTTGAGTGATTCTAAGGGAAAGTAGCCAGTATAACTGGCGAATCTACTCATTAATAAACCATAAAATCACTATACTTCACTCCCTCTTTCTCACATTTATGTTCACACTTTTCATTTTCATCCGTTCCACACTTATATTGACCACCCAAAAAAGGAAACTTTACATAACATTAACCAACAACCTAAAAAGTTATCTTAATTTCAAAAATACCACTCTCACCTAACACACATAACATACTTTATAATTTATTTATTACCTAAAAATACCACAATACCCCTAAAAAGTCAATAAAGTTGGTCAAAAAGTAACTTTTCTTAAATTCCGTATATACAGTGTCGGTGAATATAAGTCCGGGATGGAGGGGAGGGAGTATTAAACAAAAATTAAAATTCAATATTTCCCATGACATGCATGCACATGGCTATATTATACTAGTATTCTTCCTATTTCTATATTCAATTATAACTAACAGTATTTAGCTTAATTAATAACATTTATGATTATAGGCAGTTACGGACCCAGGATTTACGGCCAGGGGGGCCCAAATTTACTACAGGGAACAATTGTGTGAGATCGTTCTTACATTTTCTTAGATAGTTATCACTTTTTATATAAGACATTAATAATTTTTATTAAAATTATTATTACCTTTTATTTATAGTACAAATTGTTCATGAAATCATACATTGAACTATTATCACTTATCTTTTTTATTAAAATGTTATCAATTTGTTATCCATTTCATAGAATTAGAGAACAAGAGAGAGAGAAAAAATATAAAGAAATATAAAAGAGTAAGAAGAAAATAAAAAAATTTATAAATATAAATATAAGAAACATAAAATAAACTATAAAGAAAAAATAAATATAAGTAAAGGAAATAATAAACTAAAGAAAAAAAGAAAATAGCCTTGTTATTGCAAGGGATTGAACACGTGACATCCAAACTCATTGTGGAGACGCAAGCCACTTGGCTATTAACAAAATTAGATATTTATACTATATATATAGTAAATATTTTGGAATTCTCAGGGGGCCCAGTGCCCCCCTATCCCTACACTATGTCCGTCCCTGATTATAGGTACGGACGACTATAACTATGCCACCATACACACAGCGTCCTACATATTTCTTCATTTTTAGCATACCCAAAACACGCATTTACTTGGTGGATTCATCTCACTTGGTGATCAATCAACTAATTTCTTGCCAAGAATAGGGATAAAAATAATCTTGATTGAGAATGGCTTTATGGGTTTCAACATCAAGAACTCTCTCTCATGTGTTGAAGAGAGAGATTATCATGAAGTGGTGTATTGATCATTCTTTGTTTCATGTAAATTCTTCATACAAAACATTGGCCAACCGCAGAAGTCCATGTGGCTTGTGGGAAGAGTCAGCCTCCATGCTGTCGTTCCGGCGGTCGGAATCTGCCAGAGCCGGAGAACACGCGGCAGCAGTGGCACATAATATTGATGATATTGATGAAGAAAATCAGGTATATTCTTTATGTGTTGTTATGGATTGTGAAGTAAAACAACATGATGTAACATTGTGTTGGAATATTAGTGTAAATTAATGTGATTAAATGAATGATTGAATTGGTGAAATATTGTGAATGGTGATCAAACATGCAGGGCTGGATTAATTAGAAAATTTTATGCACATTTAAGATATGTGCAGCTACGTACGTCGATTCTTTTCAAATTGTGGACTTTATTATAAAAGAAAAAGTATCATACAATACACGAGTTTAAAAATCACGTTTATTTCGTGGAAAGAGTCTTTCATTAAAAATCACATTTAAAATTTTGTGTTGTATGAAAAATTATTATTGGGAAAAACGCATTTTAAATATCGTATGAATTGTTCCATTAAAAGAAAATCTCATAGTTCCAAAATAATTATCACAAAAGTTGCAACGAAACACTTTTTAGGAAATAGTATATATATATAATTTTCTTTTTTTTCTCTATCTTATAATAAACTTTACATTTTTTATATATTTTTTTGTCTGTCACACAGTAAACTTCGACATCCAAAATTGGAACATCATATCCATCTTATAACCCTCAAAATACCGTTCGAATTATTTGTGTCATTTTGATAAATCATCTTCTGGATCATATTGTGGATGGATGAGATGTGGGAAAAAGAGGGAAACTATACCCTAAAAATGAAATCTTAAACCTTAGGGGCAATAGTTGAATTTCCTTCCACTTTTACGTTTCAATCATATAACATACTTCCTCTGGCCCACAATAATAGTTAGACATTTCCATTTTCGGCTTCCCACTTTAATAGTTACGTTTTCATTTTTTGTAAAATGAATCAACACAAATTAATTACTTCTCTTTCCATGGGCCCACAACACAAATTAATTACTTCTCTTTCCATGGGCCCACACATCACACGAATACACATACCATCTTTATATTAAAGTATTATTTCTCTCACTTCACTACATATTAAAATATTAGACTCCTTCCGTCCCATTTCAATGTTTACATTTGCTTTTTGCACGTTGATTAAGGACTATAGTATTTTAATAGATAGTGGGTGGAAAGATATAATATTTAATGTAAAGTTGATAGATGTATTAGTGTTGGATGTGGGGACCATAGTGATATATTAATTGTTTTAGGTGAGTCCCATATTCCAAAAAAGAAAACGTAAATATTGAAATGAGACGTCCAAAATAGAAATATGTAAACATTGAAGAGAGTACTTCTTAATCTCCGTGCAAAAAACAAACGTAATCATTACTCCCGGAATTGAGGAGTATCATAGAAGATGATGTACGAAAATGACGAAGAAGATTTAGTGTGCTCAAATTATATCTCAATTTTAAAAATACTATATTACCTAGTGATTCGAAAATCGGACAGGACCGGCCGGTTCAACTGGTCGAACCGGGAACCAGAGCTAGATCTAGTCCAAAATAAATTTTGAAACCATTTTAGGAATTAAACTGGAAAAAAAAGGTTCAGACCGGTCAAAATTGGAAAACCGGTGAACCGAAAAGACCGAAGAACCGTCATTTCGTTTGTATATTCGCAGAAAGAATTAGGGAGAAAAATAGAAAAAGAGAAAAAATTAAAAAGCCCTCTCTTCCAAGAAGAGTTAAACACCAAGCCACACCATTAAATCTCCACTGCCACACCACAATCGATATTTAATCATTACCAGATTACAATTTGATATGCATATTGAAGAAAATATCACGAAAATTAAGGAAAAGAAAAGAATGGCGGCAGATGTTTGATGGAGAGAGAGCAGCGGGAAGTTTGTTGAGAGAAAGAGAGAGGAGTGGAGGCCAGAGGGGGGAGAGAGCAGCAGATGTTCTGACTTTGAGATCCTGAGAGAAAGAGAGAGGAGTGGAGGCCGAAGGGGGAGAGAGAAGCAGATGTTCTGACTTTGAGGAGAGTGGGAGCGATTGCGTTCGCTGGATGAATATAACTAACCCTACCAATCCTTTACATTAAATAAATTCTAACCCAACAATTAAAGTGTTGACTTACTAATTAAAGTGGGCTAAAGTGGAGTGAACTTTCCCTTCAAGGTGTGGGCTTACTAATTAAAGTGGGCTAAAGTGGAGTGGGCTTACTAATTAAATAATTATAAAATGTAATTAAAAAAGGAATAAATTTAATTTTTCCGATTGAACCACCCGATCCGACTGGTTCGACCGGTTGAACCTCGAATCGGTGGATACAACGGTTCAATCTCCGATCCGGTTTTCAAAACACTGATTTTACCCCTAAAAAATATAAAAGGTTACTAAAAATGTAATTTGTAATGATGTTTATTTAATTTTTGGGGTGGAATTTGATATATATATATATATATATATATATATATATATATATATATATATACACTAGGTATTTCGCACCTCATTGCTGAGGTGCTAGCCCAGGGCTGTTGATAATTATAACCATAAATAGGAGGACTGTTCATAATCAATAACAATAAGTAGAATAAGTAGAAGTTGAAGGGTTAATTATATGTACATTATATAAGCAAAATGCTTGAGGGTATCAATTTAATTAACACCCAAATAAATTTTTTTCCAAGCCTCGAGGGTAACAGCTTAAATAATGGATCAACAGGCAAGTGGTTCAACACGAATTCTCTTTGGCATGTATATCTTGGATCCATCTTACGAAGGACACTATGTCCAAATCCTGAAACAAGCTGCAGTATCCCTTAAGGTTAATCAAATCAAAACATATATAATAGCTCAAAGCAAGGAAAAGGATTGAAGAATTCCCATACATTAGCTGTAACCACATACCCCTAAGCCTTGAAGAGTTTCACCAAAATTCTTAGGCTCCAAGTCATAATTAATTCTATCATTTTTTCAATAGAGTTGCATCATATTTAGAATCACCAACTTCAAATAGAGATCTAGTATTGGTAATTTGGCAACCATAACCATTCAACTTACTATATATAACAAGAAAGAAACAATTAACAAAAGCCAAGTAGGCTTATTTATTCACCTATGAACACTATTGACATTACGAAGGTTGGAGAACATAACAACATATTGTGCATGGTTTCATGAATTGCCTCTTCTATTTTGATAGTAGTAAACTGGAATTCCAGAGAACTTGGATACTGCTCTATACTTGTAATGTACTAAATTATAAGATTACTTATATAATTTAATCAGCATCTCATTAATGACAAGCAACAACAGACACAACAATGAGTTCATAGCCACTGTAATGATGAAAAGGATAAATACGTACATAAAGCAGAAGTACCGAATAGACTGTAATGTTGTATATGCGTGTGTGTGTCTGTGCCTGGCTGTCTGCAGAAGCCAAGTTCATAGCCATCCTTCTCCAGGAGTGGCAACTGCAATGAGTGTCAATTGCAGCAGATTCAAATGCCTAAATTCCAACAAATCCTTTCAACTTTCAGCAAAAAATTGTAAGGGAAAGAAAGAATATAAAGTGGTGGTGAAATTCCACTCCTAAACTTCATATTCCAAACAAGTAGTTATTTTCCCTGTTTAAAACTTTTAACGATCTTTAGTCAACCATAAGTTATAGAATGATATAATAAGAATTACACACAGAAATAATAGCTCATCTATTTCTTTTAGTTGGATTGAGTGTTTGTGAAAGAAAGGTAGGAGCAAACCCAAGTTGGGTAGATATAATTCCTTGCCCAACTGTGAGAAAGTAGTTAATACATTTTCCCTAGAAAAATACAAGCATGATCAAGTAACTTATGCAGGAGGTTTATGTAGTAACTTTTGGCCATTCTTTCAAAACAGTCAACAAACAAAATAGGGTTCTCGTACTCTACAAGTGACTGCAAGATCACCACAAAGGTACATACTAATAATTAGAAAAGGGAAACCAAGTATCAGAGTAAGCGAAGAACGAAATGTACCAACCGCTTTAAGTGTAATTATAATTCCTCTCCTTTTCTCATTGCGGGGCTTTATCAATTCTATCAAAAGCAACAGCTTAAATGTTCCTAACATCTTTCAGCCCATGATGCTCCAGTTGAGGCAACGTTTCCTACAATTATAAAAGAGGGGCAAATAATACATAATGCTAACTGACAGAAATTCTGATACATCAAATAATTTTTTATAGTAGTTGAAATGAACAAAGCAAGTGAAAACTAAACCTGCTAACCAATAACCTTAATGCCCCAGAAGAGCATTTCTTCATCACTATTTATTTGATTTATCTAAAAAAAGCAAAAATCCCTTCAGTAGAAGTAATATTTATTATTCAGCAAGAAGGAACCCTGTCGAATAAAGAAACAACAGATCGTGGCACTTGTCAACATGTACTGATAGTCGTGCTTATGTAGCATCAACAACCTCATCATCTATGAATACAGAATACATGCTTTGCAGAATAAATTATTTATTTATTATATTTTTATCATCTTAGTCCAAGATTGCATATGTCATGGAACAAAATGATAGTTTGAATGATCACGTAGTCTGAGTTTGGAGATGACTGTTGTGTTATTTTTTCTATTCCTTAAGACTACCTTGAATTTCTTCTACGTTTTGAATCATCTATAGTCATGTTTTAAATTTAATTGATATTTTTTTCCAAAATAAGGTTAATATGACACTTAGAAAGCTCTGACCATAGTTTATATGTGCATAATTTTACATGTGTTGTTAAGTGGGTTAACTTAATTAATACTCAACTTGTGGTTGAGGCAATTTGACAAACAACTTGTACATTTATATATGCACAAACATAAAATTCGAAACATATCGAAGAACAAGCAGGGGAAATAATAAGACACGATAACTAAAAAAAAAAAAAAAGCGGGGTCTGAAAAGGGTTCATAGCAGTGGATTTACAGCCTTCATAAGCAATCAGAATAGAAGATTACTATGTTGTTGCCACTACATAAAGAAGTACCTGTCTCTAAAGAAGTCGATTCTCCATCTCCCTTGAAGGTGCATTACCTCCATGCTTCCCGTTACCATAAAGATGATACTGCAGTGGAGAGCTTATATCAATAGAAGAAGCCTCAATTATTGTGTCATTCTCTTATTTGTACCTTAATAAGAAAACCAAAGTACTAAAAAAGATCAAAGAGTTGGTCAGGCAGAACCACATTAAATATGAATATATGCATCTATATTTGTCATTAGGTTACTTTGATGCAAACATGGGTTTAGAATCTACGTGTTTCCTTTCAGATATTCCACATCATTTAGCTTCTTCTCTTCACCGATCATATGAATAATAATCTTCCTCCATGCTCACCTTCTCCATCTCGCATTCACCTCTACCTATCTCACTGTTTCTCTAAAGTCTAAATACAAGTTCCATCAGAACCCAAAAAAACCAAAATGTTATTGCATTTTACCTTTCTGACATTAAATTATCTATCAAACTCAGACTCTCCTGGTTAGATATGTGAATTTCAGGCCTGTCTAATTGAAACCCATATAGCAGGATCTCTCAACCTCATTTCAATTATTTTTATTCAGACTAAGCCATCTTTGCTACCCGTATATAAAGATTAGAGTTATACCAAGCTATCAAAGATATAGAATGAGAGTAAGATAAAACACAGTTCCATCCTCCCTTAAAGAAGCTTTAATGAAAGGTAGCAATTGTATATCTATGTTACTTCAAACTTTTTTATAATTAAACATTTCTCCTTAAGCCATGCATTGGGATATTTACTTAGTGAACAAGGTAATTAAACTGGAGATAATCAATCATTACTCAATGGGTTCTAATAATTCTACATCAAAGACAAAGAGGCTTACCATTCTGTTGGACATTCTATGTGACCTTTTGAGATCAGGACAACCAAAGTAAGAGCAGTCTGCAACATAACCACATTAATAGAAAATAGGATCATAAAGAAACTAAGATGGAAATAACAGCATCACATACAAAAGCACCAAAAGTAAATATGATGCAGAACGTAGTGAGGCGGGAAATCACAGTTGAATAAATCAACTAAACTGAATTGCAGAGAGAGATGATGCCAAGTATAAACAGGGATGGCAGTTTCGCGGGTTTCCCGGGTACCCGACCCGACCAAACCCTAATGGGACGGGTTCGGGTACCTATAATTGGGTTTGGGAAAAAATAAGGGTCGGATTCATCCCCTCGGATACCCGCTACCCGAATAAATAATCGGATAAGTGTAGCGGGTACCCGCATATACCCGTCCCATATACTTGTATGTATGTGTTTTTTAGAGGGTTCGAACACTTAACCTCATATTAAAAAAATTCCGTTCACCGTTTAGACACAAGTAATTTTCGTTATATGTTTCAATATTTAAATAAATTTACAAATCATTAATTTAACCTATCATTTTATTTTATTTGTATGTTATTTAAAGTTTGAATTGAAAATCTTTAAACTTGTGTGGTGATTTTATGTCATGTTTTAATTATTATTGTTTAATGTTGTAACCAAGAATGTTTAATGTTGGAGACACATTTATTTAAATGTTTGGGGCTTGAAATTTAATATTTTAACTTAAAAAAAATTTGACGGGTTCGGGTACCCACGGGTAGGAACAATCGGGTTCAGGACAGATACGGGTATTGCAAATAATATTTTAAACGGATAATGGGACGGATACGGGTAGTGATATTTTTAACGAATACGGGTTCGGGTACCCAAAAAAATGCGGTTACCCTACCCGCTGCCAACCCTACGTATAAAGAGGCGGTAACCGGGAATCGGCTGTAAACTGGCCATCCTGAAATTATCCGTTCTTTATATTCCCTCCGTCCGCCCGAAAGGTGGACATTTTGCCATTTTGGCGCGTCCGCACCAAAGGTCCACATTTTTTTTTAAACACATGAGACCCACACACATCACTAATACAATAAATTTATGGGATTCATACACCCCACTAATATAACTACCAACTACACATTAAATAATAATACTCCTTAATCCACGTGAAAAAAGCAAATGTCCATCTTTGGGCGGACGGAGGGAGTAAATAGGTAAGGATATTAGGACACTAAGCTGGGGAATTACAATTTTTTTCATAAAACAATGTAACACGTGAGACAAAAATGCAAACTTTTAGAACTGAATTGGAATTACACATTTTTTTAAATGAATATTTCGGAAGAACCAAAAGTATTTTAAAAAGGTTAAAACTTGCCTGCCCCAAATCCTGCATCTTTTAAAATGTATATTCTTTAGTATTAAATGATATACCTTTAGTATAAGAATGCGTGTCCTTTATTTTAATTTTTTTAATTAACATTTATAATATTCATATTTCAACCGATTTTTTCATTAAAAAATTGATACCCTTATTAATTAAAGTGTACCCTTACCCACTTTGTACACCTGGGTATACAAGAGACCAACTCTATTAAATGATATACATTTAGTATAAGAACTTGTAATATATACCCTTTCGTTCCATATTAATGTTTACGTTTACATTTTGCACGTAGATTAAGAGATATAATATTTAATGTGAGGTGAATAATTGTATTAGTGTTGTGTGTGAGCCCTATATGAAATAATTAATTGTTTTGTGTGAACCCAACTTGACAAAAAAAATTTGTAAACCTTAACTTGGGATAATCTAAAATGAAAAATATAAACAAGGGAGTATATATTACAAGTCGCTAATGTTTTTAACTTTTTTTAGGCAGTTTAATTGATTTACAGAGCGCAAAATAATTTTGTACATTGAAATGAAAATTCTAATGAAATTATCTATATTAAAATTATTTAACAAAGACAAAAAAAAAATAGAGGAGAAATGCTTTGGTAAAAAAAGTCAAATATATATGGGCTATGAGCTTGAATCCTTAGACCTTAGTTACTCCATCAAACCTCTATAAATTTCCTAATAAAGCAAAATTATCATTTAAAACTGAATCAAGTCAATTTCTAAAAAAATAAAAAATAAATAAAAAACAATAATTTCATAGTTATCGAATTATATTTAGTAGCATTTGATTTGAATTCTTCATGAGTATCATTAAGGAGTTTAATAATGGAAAGTAAATTAAAGGATGGGGAAATAGTTATTGAATTAATGGGAGCGATCGAGGAATTTTGATTCCCCCTATATCAAACAAGTGTCAATATACCTTCATTTCCATTAACCCCACCCAATCTCCCAACCAAGTATCCCCTTAATGTTTAAACTTTTTAAATAAAAAAAATACTTCCGATCTCATTTTCTATATTAAGTGTCTCATTCAAATATTCCCATTTTCTCTTTTTAGTAAAAATGCCCACATGTAGCCCACCACTCACTAGAAAAAGCAAACAGTGACTTTAGACCAGGACAAGAGAGTAGCTAATTAACATAATAAAAAAAATGCCAATTTAAAAAGACAAACATTTCAACGTGTTGCTCATGTGTCCTCATTCCAATCCTATTATTCACATCGAGACTAACTCTTTCAAAAATTGTGTATCCAGTTATAGCCTAAATGTTATTAAAATTTCAGCAGATTATTGAGTTTCCTGGTGGAGGGGTCTCATTTACACCTAAAATGGAATTCATTTCTGAATCCCCTGAGAAAAGAACACCTTGCTATCGTGTTCTTGATGAACAAGGTTATCCACTTGAAGGCAGCACATACGACCAGGTAACCACATCTTGGCGTGGATCAAAATATCGATACCTTAATTTACAGATACAGAGCACACTAAAATGCATGCAGGTTGACAAAGAAACTGCAGTGAAGATGTACAGAAGCATGGTGACCCTTCAAATAATGGACACTCTGTTTTACGAAGCTCAAAGGCAGAGGAGGATATCATTCTACATGACCACCACTGGTGAAGAGGCCATCAACATTGCAACTGCTGCTGCACTTTCACTTGAAGACGTCGTACTGCCTCAGGTTTGTGCATCCATGTGTTAGTCTGTCAGAGATTTGCTTTAATTGGATGCTGCTTTACATTCTTTGGTTGAGTTGTTTAGTAACGAGATCCAGGAATCTTGTTGTGGCGCGGCTATACAATACAAGGATTCGCTGACCAGTGCTTAGGAACAAGCAAGGATTATGGAAAAGGGAGGCAAATGCCGGTACATTACGGCTCAAAACAACATAATTTCATCACAACTTCTTCGCCTATCGCGTAAGTTGTTCGGTCTTTGTCCGACCATTGTCCTTGTGGGGTCGACTGAGATTGCGTTTCGTGTCAGAACACAGCTGCCTCAAGCTGTAGGTGTTGCTTATTCACTTAAGATGGATAATAAGGAAGCATGTGTGGCTGCCTTCATTGGAGATGGTGGCACAAGTGAGGTATCAATATCATGTTTTTTTTTTCTTTTTTTTTTTCCAAAATTTGATTGTGATAAGATATATTGAGAAATTCTAACAATGTGATGTGATTGGCAGGGTGATTTTCATGCTGCTATGAATTTTGCAGCAGTTATGGAAGCACCCGTTATGTTCGTATGTCGTAACAACGGATGGGCCATTAGCACTCACATACCAGAGCAGTTCAAAAGTTTGTTTCTTGATATGAGCTAAAACTATGTTAATTCTTGCATTCGTTGATCAGATCTCTGATCATTTTATATGCATGTAGGCGACGGAGTGGTTGTCAAGGGCCAAGCATATGGAATCCGTAGCATTCGTGTGGATGGAAACGATACTCTTGCTATTTATAGCGCAATCCGTGCAGCTCGTAAAATGGCCATTGAAGAACAGAAGCCAGTACTAGTGGAGGTTTCTTCTTAAACTAAGACAAAAAAATAAAATAAAAAATAAAAAATTGACCAATGGACATCACAAGAAGGACTAACTTGTCCATTTTCATGGCAGGCTCTTGCATACCGAGTAGGCCACCACTCGACATCAGATGATTCCACCAAATACCGAGCACTGAACGAGATCCAACATTGGAAAACTACCAGAAACCCAACTACCAGATTCAGGAAATGGGTTGAGAGAAATGGTTGGTGGAACGATGAACACGAAAATGAGCTTCGTACGAGCATTAGAAAGAAGGTTGCCGTGGAAATTTCCATATACATTAACTTTATTAAATGATCATCTCGTCTGAAAACTTAAACTTATAGAGAGGAGTATCATTTAATATTTATTGATTGTGGTGGTCATTTAACAACCTTGTTGCCAAATCTACATACATCTAATTGAAATGCTCTACAGGTGTTGAATGCAATTCAAGTGGCAGAAAAAATGGACAAACCTCCTCTTGAAGATTTATTCAATGATGTGTACGATAGAGCGCCATCAGTTCTTCAAGAACAAGAGATATCTCTCAGGGAAACCATCAAGAAACATCGCCACGATTTCCCTGCTGATGTTCCCATGAATGCTCTGAATTCGTAATATTCACTGTTGTTAGGTTTTTATGATGAAAAGATGAACTAGATATTTTGGAAGAATTTAAAATCTCTCTATTGATATTCAAGTTCACTCTCATACATCAAATGACAAATCATGGTCCTATTTATAGGATACATTCTTGATGATTAAAGAGACACTTTTGACTAGAAATGAATGAAGATACATGAACCTTAGTAAATGAGAGAATTGACCACCCATGAAGATTGAATATGACTTTTGGATACAACTTATCCATTTTATCACCCCTTCTTAATTTGTAATCCGAAAGTGATCTCGAAAGTTTGCAAGTGACTCGAAACTCACTGCTTTGGTAAAGCTATCTACAAGCTGCTCCTTAGTTCCAACAAACATCAGCTGAATTTCTTGTTTGCCAACAAGCTCTCTAATATATTGATGACGAATTTCAATATGCTTTGACCTTGCATGAAAAAATTGATTCTTTGCCATTGCAATGGATGATATGTTATCACAGAAAATTGTAGTTTCACTCTTGGGCTTCTTGAGAACATCAGCAAGTATCTATCTCAACCACATGGCTTCGCATGCGGCTTCATTCGCTGAAATGTACTCCATTCTGGTAGACGAAAGTGGGACAGTTTGCTACTTCTTTGAGGACCAAGAAATTATGTTTGTTCCCAAAGAAAATACATATCCAGATGTGCTTCTACGATCATCAAGTGATCCAGCCCAATCGCTATCGGTGTAACCGACAAGCTCAATTCTTTCCTCTTTGATATACTTGATCCCGAACTTCCTCATTCCTTGCAAGTAGCGCAAGATTCTTTTTGCTGCTGTAAAATGTGACTTGCTTGGATTGTGCATGAACCTCGAAACCAAACTCACGGCATAAAAAATGTCAGGTCTTGTATTTGTCAAATAAATCAATGAACCAACCAAACTTCTATAAATATTTGCATCAACTTTCTCTTCACCATCATTCAAGCTCAATTTTTCATTTGCTACAAGTGGAGTGGAAATTGATTTGCAATTATCCATGTGATATTTCTTCAACAATTCTCCAAGAAATTTCTCTTGAGAAATAAATATTTCTCCTTTTGATTGACGAACTTGTATTCCAAGAAAGAACTTTATGAATCCCAAGTCAGTTATTTCAAATTCTTTCATCATGTCTTGTTTGAATTCTTGCATCATAGCAGCATTAGTTCCCATGTAGATTAAGTCATCAATATAAAGACATACAATGAGAAAATTATGCGCAACTTTCTTTATGTACAATGACGCCTCACTTGGACTTTGATGAAAGCTAATTTTTTTGAAATAGCTGTCAATTTTGTTGTTCCAAGCATGAGGTGCTTGCTTAAGCCCATATAATGCTTTCTTGAGACGATAGACCTTGTCTTCTTCTCCTTCAACAATAAATCCATCAGGTTGTTGGATATACACCTCTTCTTGCAAATCTCCATTGAAAAATGCCGATTTCACATCTAATTGATACACGGGCAACTCGAATTGTGCGGCAAAAGTAAGAACAATTCGAACGGTTTCCATCCGAACAACCGGTGCAAAAGTCTCGTTGAAATCCACTCCGGGATGTTGCGAGTACCCCTTTGCAACTAACTGAGCTTTATGTTTTTGGATCATTCCATCTTCATTCAACTTGGTCTTGAAGACCCATTTAAGTCCAATTTTATGTTTCCCTCTCGAAAGATCAACAAGCTCCAAAGTATTGTTCTTCTCGATACTTGTAATTTTTTCTTGCATTGCCTTTTGCCAAATAA
Organism: Pogostemon cablin; assembly: GCA_023678885.1. Taxonomy (NCBI): domain Eukaryota; kingdom Viridiplantae; phylum Streptophyta; class Magnoliopsida; order Lamiales; family Lamiaceae; genus Pogostemon; species Pogostemon cablin. Next base: position 15,056,377 of record CM042965.1, on the reverse strand, counting down.
CCTCTTTGAATGCTTCTTCAAAAGTTTCAGGTTCACCTACTTAAAGTGCCACATTTGTCGTGGCATAAATATCCACCAAGCTTCTGAATCTTCTTACAGGACTTTGAGATGCATCACCAATAATTTCCACCAAATTTGGATCATGAGTAGAAGTTTCTCCCGTGCTTGATTGATTAACTGAATTCGGAGTCAACAATGGCACAACCTTAGAATTCACATAATGATGATCAACTTCTTCAAAATTTCAAGATTGCTGCTCATCAAAAATCACATCTCGTGAGATAACCAAGCTGTTGTTTTTTGGATTTACCAAACGATATCCTTTCGACTTGTCGCTATAACCAACAAAAATGAGCTTCTCATTTTTATCATCAAAATTTTCTCTCTTTTGGGACGAAATATGAGAATAAGAAATAGAACCAAAAACTTTCATATGAAGAACCTGTGGTTTTCTTTGATGCCATGCCTCATATGGAGTTCTATCCAAAACTGCTTTCGATGGACATCGATTCAAGATGTACACCGCTGTCAAAACAGCTTCAGCCCAGAAACTTTTTGGAAGTCCTTTTCCTGCCATCATACTCCGAGTCATCTCCACAATAATTCAATTCTTGCGTTCGGCTACTCCATTTTGTTATGGAGTGTAGTGCTGAGAGTGGAATTTTACGTGTTTTAGGTCTCACATTACACCATTTTTGATAGAATGTGGTTATGATTTTGTGTAGAATGGCTTGCTTTTCATATATTTCATAATTAAGATGCTACTAAGGTGTTTTGTTGAGTTTTGAAGGGTAAAACATGATCAAAAGTTCAAAGTTGGAATGAAGAGTGAAAGTGTGAAGGAATGCTAAAAAATACACGTTCATATTGCATAATTTTTCTGTGTTCATGTAGAAGTATAAATTGATCATGTCATATATGGTTGAAAAGCCACGGAAGAGAGAATCATTTTGGCATAAAAATTACTCAAATCGGAATCCGTATGAGGATGTTATGCTCGAAACGGTGAGATCGCGCAGTGCAGTCTCTACAGCTCGGCAGACAGCTCGGCTCGAGCTGTACCCAACTTGTGCAAGTTTTTAGCCGAGTTGGGGTCCCACAGAGCATACACGACATCCTCGTTTCACCCATATACAGCTCGGCAACTTCCAATCACAGCTCAGCTCGAGCTGGGTGCCGAGCGGGGTCTGTTTCTGCCCAATTGCGGCCTGTTCGATCCAGTAACATATTTTTGACTTTCAAAACGTGTTTTGGCTTAATTTCGATGCAAAAAAGCCCTGAAAACAGCTCAAGACATTAAAAGAGGGATAACAACATACACAAAGGGGAACTCACTCACATCCACACTACGCCCATCGTGAATTACCACACACATCAGATTCACATCTGTTTTCATCTTCCATCCATCTTCAAAGGGGTTCCAAGTGCTAATTGAGGGAGAACGGACGATCGAAGAGACGGAGAAGGAACATGGGACTATGCTTACTCTAGGGTTTCGTGTTTTTTATCTTTTCCTTTCTTTTGTCTTGATTTGTGATATGAATTGCACAGCCATGAGTGTTGATTATAACCTCATGGGCTAATTTCTTATACAGTTCTAGGGTTTGATTTGATTGATTTGGGAACTTAGACCAAAGATTGGGATTTTATGCAGTTGATATTCTGATTTTACTTAATTTAATCAGACTTGCTTATCTACTTCGTAACGTCTTCATAATAATTTCATGATATCCAATATAATGCTTGATTTATTATGTTAGCTTGTGTGCGTTCATGATTGATATTGTCCATCTGTTAGGGATTGAAGTAGTTCCGCTATAAACACTTTAATTCCATGAACTGGTAAATTAGATACTTGAATTGTTTAGTGGAACAATTGATTGACTATTTTGTAGTAGGGTTGACCAATTAAAATAATTTATCGAACCACAGGGAGGTCGGCGCTAGAGATTAAGCGAGATCACGTTTATCACAATTTTATAGAGACGAATCATCAATGAGTAGTTTGATCAAACAAGAAATTAAATCAATCAAAGCAAGCAAGCAAGCAATGATTAGCAAACAAAATAGATGGATGAAAAGTGGTTTACCAAATTGATTAAAAGTAAGATTAACAACAATTAAGAAGTGAAAATCCTAGGATAAATGCATCAAATTCATATGATCATGAGTTTAGACTAAGGGTTAACACTAAGTTTACATAAACTCCCTCTCAAGATAGATAGGATATGGTTCTAAACATAGCTCAATGAGTTGGTTCTCACTCAAACAATTCCAACTAGGTACTAAGCTTGAGGTGAGAGTCCCTTCACACGATTAGTCAACCTCTCGATCAAACCAATCACATATTCTATCAAGGGGTTCTAAACTCTAAAGGATTTCTCAATCTCTTTACAATTTATAATGCACATGAAGTGTTTGATGAAATGAATCACTCAATTATCCAAAACACATAATTGATTTCTCAATCTAATCACATATTTAGAACAACTAAGCACACAAATCATCAATACAAATCAAGCAAATAATTATCAATGATAGAAAACCATAGATCTAATCAACATATGAACTCAAATACAAAAATCCTAAAATTATCCAGTAACTCTCATGTTGCTAATCTCACAAGGGAGATTAGCCTACCATATTCATAAAGAAATCAACATAGACATTAAGATCCTTACAAAACATGATGGAACTATGAGGTTTAACTACAAAGTAATGATGAAAACTCCCTTGAAGTGCTTCAATGGTGATCTCCTTCCTTCACTTGCAATTCTCCTCTCTTTCTTGCTTCTTTTCTTCAATTAGATGAAGGTTTTGATGGTGGGATGATGGTAGATCTAATGGATGGTGAATGGATGAAGATGATGGTGTGAAATGGAGAGAATGGTGTGTTATGTGTGTTTGCAGGGCCAAAGAACCGAATCTCTCTTCAAATGTTGAATAAATGGGTATTTATACCCCTTGGAAAGCTTTTAAGAGTTTCTGGAAATTTTCTGATCCCAACACCTACCCGGCTCATGCTGCAATACACGGCCTTGATAGTGGCTGTACTACATTTTCTGATGTAAGTACACAGCTTCTTCTTACAGGACCGTGCTCCGCATACGGGGCGTGCAGCAACGCATGGCCCGTGCACAGTGCACGACCATCATCCTGGGCGAGCAGCGAGTTCTGATGACATTACACGGCCATTGGTTACAGGGTCGTATTCTGCACACAGCCCGTGTACCAACATACCATGTCTTTTCGACTCTGTTTCGCTCTCGACTCCATTTTTGTCCATTTCTTGACCTGTTTTACACATATTTATGCTCATTGGCACACATTTCTATAAAAATACAAAACACAACTAAATAACATATAAATAAGGATAAAATAATACAAAAACAGATATTAAAAGGCACTAAAATCTAAGTGAAAATATCACTCATCATACCTCCAAACTTAAAGTGTTGTACGTCCCCGAACAACGAATATGATAAATCAAGGGGTGAGATTTTCACCTAGGAAAAGACTAAACGAACATAAGTAATAACACATCGATAGCAATAAGAATTACAATTTATATCCTACAACATTAAACTCATAACATGAAAAATTAACAAGTTCAATCTAAAGAGAATAAAAGTGTAATATAGTCCCTTTTTAGTCCAAGCCTCACATAGGTTATTAATTTCGCTCAACACTCTTTTAAGTAAGGTAACAACACTCATCAATCGATTGGCTCGACTCGCTATAAGCTTGCTCATAGACTACATTCACAAACCACCAAAATTTTCATTAGTGATAAAAAATGTCTTTAATTAAGGATGTAATGATAAGCTCTTTGATATGGTAGGAAGAATATGGATACAAGTGACTAATCAAGTGTAAGTAATCGAAGAGGTAGCTACTTTCTTCCATTCTTTAACTTATCTTTCTTCCTTTCTCAACTTTGGTAATTACTAGCACTAATCATCAACTTTCCTTAGATTGAGCTTCTTTTGATTCATGCTTCCTTCTTTGGACTTTTAAGTACTTAAGCATATTGTTGGTACTTTGCTCTTTTTCTTATTTTATGGTTGCATGTCCATTCTTTGCTTGTACTTTTTTCATCCTTTTTCTTGCTTGGTATCATTTTCTTTTCTTCTCTTGTTATTCAATCTATCTTTTCTAGCTATCACCTCCTCAATCACCCACACAAAGGGTTTATATATAAGGCTTTCAGTGGGTAATCATGGCTTGTAATATGCTAAATTCACAAGAAAAAGGCTTAAAGGCTCAAAGTGGTTGACTAGAGATGATGTTCATGGCAGGGAAATATATGGCAATGACTATAATAACAAGGATGGCCTTAGATCATTTCACTAATCTCCACTAATCGGACTCGTTCCTATAGTTCTTGAGCAAGTTCTAGCTTATCAAACACAATCAATCCACTCATGAAAAAATACCATGTATGCACGGTTGAGGCTCAAACGCTCACAAGCTTGTGCTCGGACCTTAAGGACTTATTACTCCACATCCATCTCAAAATTGAACAAGTTAAGTAAAACATGTCATAATTCGAAAGTGTAGAGATTCTTAATCATAACTTTTCATCACTTATTACCATAACATATCATCACTCATATTCAAAAATGATTCACAACCTCCCAAAACAAATCACCAATACCATCCCTAAACAAGAATAAAAATACACACAAAACACATAACAAAAATAAAGACTCAACAAACAAGAAACAATACGAGAACACATAACAAGCAAGAATAAAAATCACCATCACTAACAATAAAGCACACATTCTATATCATCCATGACAATTAAGCTCACAATCATCCCAACCTTGATTAAAAATGAAATCCTAAATTACGAAAAGCAAACCTCCCACAAACATAACAAATGAAGTAACATGGTAACCACATCAATCCAAATTAAATCAAATTATGCTAAACACATAGAAGTGGTAGGGTGTAGAATGAACTCCCTCAATAGGCATTTGGTAGTAGAAGTTGTTAGCTCCGAGCTCAATTCGTGCTTCTAATACCCTTCATACATGCTCAACAAGACCATTAGCTCAACAATTTCATTAAAAATATGGATTATCATGCACTTCAATCACCACCAATCGGACCAAAATCAAACCAAACTCATGAGAAAAATTTTAAAATTGACCCAATTTTACAAGAATCACACTCAAGTAGTGAGCCACACCACACACTCTCCCCTCAAACTTAAATCGAAACAAGTTGAGACTTAAGTTTGCAAAAAAGTGGTGGGACTTACCCTTGTAGTTTCCATTGATGATTTTCTTGTGGAGAAATAAACGCATCCAATGACTTGAGCTATGTCCACCATGCACTAGCCCCCCAAACTTAACTTGAGACAAGAGTCAAGAATTAAGTTTGCAACAAGTGGTGAACATGTCTATTCTAATCCATGAAGCACTTCTCTTTTCGTCAATGTGCATTTTCTCACAAGCACAATCCACCTACAAGACCAAAATACAAACAACAAAACAATCAAATATAAAAAGAATGAGTTGCCTCCCATTTAGCGCTAAGTTTAACGTCTTCAAGCCGGACAGAATTTTCACGCTCATTGGACCAAATGTTGGTCCACCACACTTTCTCCTCGCATCTTCACTTTAAACATTTGTTTCGCCCTCTTCTTGTCAACAAGCTCCACTTCACCATTCTTGCTCACAAGCATCAAGTCATCTTCAAGGAGCGATTCTAGTGGACTTCCTCTTTCTCCTTTGTCAAGCTTCCAATCAAGGTCCGAAGCTTTCTTCCTATCAACATCACAAGAAGACATGTTAGAATTTGACATTTTCATATAATCATGAAGAAATGAGTTTAAGTTGTCAAAGAGAAGGGAATCATGATCCATTAGATCATCCGGAGGCTTTAAATGAGACTTGGTTCCTTTTTCTTTGTTACATAAGAATGTGACACTTCTTCCATTTGAGCTCAAAGAAAGCTCTTCTCTTCCAACATCAATCCTTGCACTTCCCGTAGTTAGAAATGACCTTCCCAAAATGAGTGAAACTTGAGGGTCCGCCTTCACTTCTAACACCATGAAGTCGACCAGGAAAGCTAGCCATTTCACTTTCACCTCTACGTCTTCAACAATCCCTAGTGGCTTAACAACTTCTCCATTTACTACTTCAAGGCGGATAGTAGTAGGCTTTAACTCTCCAACTTCAAGGTCTTTGAACGTGGCATGAGACATCACGTTGACGCTTGCCCCCAAGTCACACAATGCATCAAGGGTACCATTCTCTTCAAAATCACAAGGAATTATGAACTTTCCCAGATCACCAACTTTTGTAGGTCCCCCTTTTTGCATTGATCCACTTGCTTCAGGTTGCTCTTCTTTCCTTTTCTCCTCATACTTTTTTTTTGAGATTTTTCACATGCTCTTCAAATTCATTTTTCTTCTCCTCCTTTACAAACATTTGTGGATAAGAAATAGGAAATGGAGTGATCGGAATACCCCAATAATCACGCTTGTACTCCTCTTCTTTCACATTCTCCTCCAATTTCTTTTCCTCTTGCACCCTCTTCCACTTAGGAATCCATTTAGGCCTTTGCTCTTCTTTCATTTCTCCAACAACCTTGCTTTCCACCAACCCTTCTTCAACCTTTCGTTCCTCATCCGTATCAACAAATAAACATTGAGCTTTTGGATTCACCTCGGTTGTGGCCAGAAACTTTTCTTTTTGTTGAGTGCTTAAGGAACTTGCAATTTGTCCAACATTATACTCCAAAGCTTTGAACCTCTTTTCATTTACTTCTTCGGCTTTTTTCAATGCTTCATCTCGAGCTTGGTCCAATGCTTCTCGAGCTTTGTTTGATGCCAACAATTGTTCAAGTAGCTCATCAATTGATGTTCTTCCCTTGTTGTTCGGTGCCTTTGCCCCCGGTTGATATCCGGAGGATAAGCAACCGCATTGCTCGGATTAGAGTAGGAAAAGTTACCTTGCCTTTGTTGTTGTGGATATGAGCTTCCACTACCTTGACTATTAAAGCCTCCTTGCCTTGGTGGATAGTTTCCTTGACTTCGGTTGAAATTACCTTGGTAATTGTTTTGATAATTCCCTTGGTAATTTCTTCCTTGCATGTATTGCACATCTTCTACTCGTAGCATTGAGTTAACCCATTTTTCTCCACTCACAACATTCGGAGGTAGCACTCCTTGATCTACTTGCCCTTCAACCATATTGACTCCTTGGCTCACACTTTGATTTAAACTCATTTGCCTCAACATTTCCGCCGCTATCACCTACACACTTGGCGTTTGTGGCTCAACATTCACACTTTTGACATTAAACTGCTGCCCTTGATCAAAATTCTCAAAATCATAGCATTCACTTACTCGCTCCGATGGCCATTGGTACACATTTGTAGCAATCTCATCAAATATCCTTATGGCCCTCTCCGGAGTTACACCAAGTACGGATTCACCCGCCGAAGCATCAACAAGCACTCTTTGCCCATTCACAAGTCCTTGATAGAAAAATCCAACTTGTTGATTCTCCGAGAATTCATATTGTGGACACTTGTGTAGCATATCCTTGAACCTTTCCCATGCTTCATAACAACTCTCTTGAGGCATTTGCTTGAATTGAGTGATCAAGCTCTTCATTTGAAGCGTCTTAGAAGGTGAAAATACTTATTCAAAAATATTTGTGCAAGTTCATCCCATGTGTTGCACATACCGGGAGTAATGTTGATAGCCATGTTTGAGCTCTTTCTCTCAACGAAAATAGAAACAACCTCATCTTGATACAATCTTCACTCACCCCATTCATCTTCATGGTGTTGGCAATCTCCACAAATTGAGCTAGATGAGCATTAGGATCTCCATTCGGGGTTCCACTAAACTGTTGCTCTCTCACCATAGAAATCAAGCCCGCTTTAATTTCAAAGTTGTTGGCATTGATTGGTGGAGCCATCATGTGTGGCATCGCCCTTGGCATAAAGAAATCTCGAATCACCCTTTGATCATCTTGCATTTCATGTTGCACCGGAGGTGGTGGTGGTGGCGCATAAGCTTGTTGTGGAGGAGCATAAGCTTGTTGAAAGCCTTATTGCCTAAGAACTTGTTGCACCATTTGTTGAAGCAAAGCTTGGTTATTGAAAGCTCCATGATTTTGATAGGCTTGTTGAGGAGGATTTTCATTGAATTGAAGTGCGTTGTCTTGCACGTTCACATTTTGTCCTCCTTCCCCATCATGCTCTATCTCCACACGATTATCTCCTTGAAAATTCTCCATTAACTTACTATTTTTGATTTTGTTCTCCTTTTTCTTTCTCCTCAAAGTGTTTTCAAGCTCTAGATAAATTGGTTCAACTTGTTTCCCTTTTGACCTTGTTTGCATACACATTCAAAATAAGAGAAGTTAGAACAAAATTTTCACAAGCAAATACAAGTAAATAAATAAAATAAAAATGTCTCTTGTAAGATCACTCAAAACGATCCTTTTCAAGCTACTAGCAACCGTTGCCTCCCCGGCAACGACGCCATTTGATTGGCCATTTTGTAGTAGGGATGACCAATTAAAATAATTTATCGAACCACAGGGAAGTCGGCGCTAGAGCTTAAGCGAGATCACGTTTATCGTAATTTTATAGAGACGAATCATCAATGGGTAGTTTGATCAAACAAGAAATTAAATCAATCAAAGCAAGCAAGCAAGCAATGATTAGCAAACAAAATAGATGGATGAAAAGTGGTTTACCAAATTGATTAAAAGTGAGATTAATAACAATTAAGAAGTGGAAATCCTAGGATAAATGCATCAAATTCATATGATCATGGGTTTAGACTAAGGGTTAACACTAACTTTACCTAAACTCCCTCTCAAGATAGATATGATATGGTTCTAAACATAGCTCAATGAGTTGGTTCTCACTCAAACAATTCCAACTAGGTACTAAACTTGAGGTGAGAGTCCCTTCACATGATTAATCAACCTCTCGATCAAACCAATCACATGTTCTATCAAGGGGTTCTAAACTCTAAAGGATTTCTCAATCTCTTTACAATTTATAATGCACATGAAGTGTTTGATGAAATGATTCACTCAACTATCCTAAGCACATAATTGATTTCTCAATCTAATCACATATTTAAAACAACTAAACACACAAATCATCAATACAAATCAAGCAAATAATAATCAATGATAGAAAACCATAGATCTAATTAACATATGAATTCAAATACAAAAATCCTAAAATTATCCAGTAACTCTCATGTTGCTAATCTCACAAGGGAGATTAGCCTACCATATTCATAAAGAAATCAACAAAGACATTAAGATCCTTACAAAATAAGATGGAACTATGAGGTTTAACTACAAAGTAATGATGGAAACTCCCTTGAAGTACTTCAATGATGATCTCCTTCCTTCCCTTGCAATTTTCCTCTCTTCCCTGCTTCTTTTCTTCAATTGGATAAAGTTTTTGATGGTGGGATGATGGTAGATCTAATAGATGGTGAATGGATAAAGATGATGGTGTGAAATGGAGAGAATGGTGTGTGATGTGTGTGTGTAGGGCCAAAGAACCGAATCTCTCTTCAAATGTTAAATAAATGGGTATTTATACCCCTTGGAAAACTTCTAGAAGTTTCTGGAAATTTTCTGATTCTAACACCTACACGGCTCGTGCTGCAATACACGGCCTTGGTCGTGGCCGTGCAACGTTTTCTGATGTAAGTACACGACTTTTTCTCACAGGGCCATGCTCCGCACAAGGGGCGTGCAGCAACGCACGGCCGTGTTCTGATGACATTACACGGCCATTGGTTACAGGGCCGTGTTCTGCACGGCCATTGGACGAGCAGCGAGTTCTGATGACATTACACGGCCATTGGTTACAGGGCCGTGTTCTGCACACTGTCCGTTTACCAACATACCATGTCTTTCCGATTTTGTTTCGCTCTCGACTCCGTTTTTATCCATTTCTTGACCTGTTTTACACATATTTAAGCCCATTCACACACATTTCAATAAAAATACAAAACACAATCAAATAACACATAAATGCAGATAAAATAATATAAAAAACGGATATAAAAAGGCACTAAAATCTAGGTGAAAATATCACTTATCAGCAATGCAATTAGGCATTCAAGTAGGAAGTGCATAAAACCTTGTAGTAATTCCAGAGAATATCTTGTTAGTCGAACTTACCATCTGGAGGTATTGTTGTTTGCTTTGATTAGTATCTAGGAATAATGCTAGGTAATATTCGCGCACCTTAGGGAATAAATCAGAATATACTGTTAGCTTAAAATCAGGTCATATCCTGTGGGTTAACAAGATTAAATGGTGTATTTTCATTGACGCTGCATGGATGAACAATTGGAAGTCTAGAAACCCAAATTAATTGGTCTATACCTGATATCTTAGAACTGTTGTTTATCTCTTGATTAAAACTTGATTTAATTTTATCGCTTTTAATTATTCAGTAATTTATTATTTAAGTAATTTAGTTAATTAATTCACAACAATCTTGAAAAATTTGTTACACAATTCTTATTAAATAGTAATCTAGAATAAATAAATAATTAACTGTCTCAGTGGGATCGATAATTTAACTTGGGTACTTGTCGCTGCAATTGACATCCTTATACTTGAGGATTAAATTGGAGTGCGCAAAATACTCTATCATGTAGCGAATAGTGAGCTGCATTTGAACTCCATTTTCTTTACAATATTCCATGAAGGATTTTCCAATGAATTCTCCTCCACGATCAGTGCGAAGAGTTTTGATACTCTTGCCACTTTGATTCTCCACCATTTTCTTAAACTCAAGAAATTTGCTGAATGCATCAGACTTTTGCTTTAAAATATACACCCACATCATCCTTGTATAATCGTCAAAAAATAGAAGAAAATATATATTGTCGCTTGGAGAAGAGTTTGCGTAGGCCCACAGATATCAGCATGCACAAGTTCAAGTGGAGCCTTTCCACGATACGAGTGATAGCATAAATTTGCAACACAAATTTAAATAGTCACTAATATGCAAATGACACTATATTCCTCAATTATATGGGACATATGTGGCAAGCAGATAGGTAAGGTATCGAATCCACAGGGAATGAATTAATATCTAATTAATTAAACACTTGTCCAAGAATAAGGAAAATATCAGGATGTTTGAGAATTAAATAAATAATAAAATAAAATAATAAATATGCAAATACTAGACTTAACAGATGCAGACTATGAATTGAATGAAAATAAGAATAGTAAAAATAATTCTAGGTATTACACTTTCACTTGGTTCATCATGTAGTGGGTGGAACGTCTTAATTCAATTCTAGCATAATTTCCTAAAGCAATCTGGAATTTATGTAATTAATTTTTTCTAATCTAATCACAAGTAGATCAATTAATGAATATAACAGTAACGTAAATATCACATCAATTAACTCCCAACAGATTTGTCGGATTGAATTCTTTCACACCTTTTGTCACACAGTAACAATACGACTACTAGATGTGTTATATGTGTGAAGTGATCAATATTAACCCTCAACTTTCGTTTCATGGTTTAATAAACAGATATGAGTAATTGATCGCGAAACAATTAATCATGTAGAGAAATCACACATATAAAAGAAATAAAATGCTTGAATTAAATAAAGGGTTCACATACCAAAACAATCCAAAATCAAACTACTCGTGCAACCCTAGAATTTGGAAGTTTAAGCTTCCATAAAGAAATTAAAGAAATAAAATAGATTGAATTCAACATGAAATTAAATAAACTGATGAAATCTGGATGAAGGAATAAGCGTCGTCTCATCCCTAGACTTTCATCTTCGTAACTCCACGACGTTTTCCCAAATGCAGATTGATCCTCAATGAATATAAGAACTTATCTAAGACACGCTGCCCCCTCTTTTCTGATTTAATTGGGTATTTATAGGAATAGAGATCTTATGGAAGAATGGATTAATGAGCCTGGGCTTGGGCTTGGAGAGAAAGTTTGATGAAGAATGGAATTCACGTATAAAAAGAACCCATGACCCGACTAAACCAATGCTTTGATTTGGTCCAACGAAGTGATGATTTGGTCAAGTTGATGAGCAACTTGACCTGACGATCGGCGTCAATTTTCAAGGCCTTTTGACTCGGTCCAACGAAGTGGTGCGCCCAAACGAGCCATCAACTTCGTCTAACACATGCAACTGGCCACGACAACACCTACTGCATGTCATGTGGGTCCATTGCTTCATTTATTCATTATCTCCATGGCTTCCTATCTTCTCAATCCTTCTTCTTCAACTAAAATCCTTCTTTTATTCTTCAATTAGACTTAAAATCTGTAATAACTCCAAAATACCCGTGAAGTTCTTTTTTTTATCAGACAAAATTAGTTGTTAGTATAGTTAGTAGTTAGTTCACCAAGTCTCCATACACCCTTATTCTCCCAAGCCTCCTATTCGTTCCCAATGGGAATCGAACTCAGGTCACTCACTTGTGTGAGAAGCCTGGTGGCCAAGTGGGCTAGCCCACTTGGTTTACCCGTGAAGTTCTAATATTTAAAAATTAAGCATATAACTCCACACAATAAATAAAATCATGTAATAATCAACTATGAAACGGCCTATATAAACACGCAAAATCCGTGTTTATCAACGAGGTTTTCGAAAATGGTAAGCGATGCATTTTTCCAAAAATACATCCTTCACATGGGCTATCCTGCTCATTAATATGTGGAAGACTAAAAACCATAATTTTCTTTTTAAGCAAAATCAAACCTTTGTAGTTTAGATGTCCATACCTCAAATGCCAAATTTCTTGTTTAGTTCGAGTTGCACTTTGGAGAGCACATTCCTTCGTTGATGGCAAACTAAGAGGAAAAATCTTGTTTGGAGTCATCTTGATCTTTGCCATCATGAGGTTCTTTTCTTTATTAACAATGGTACAATGACCATCATTAAACTCCACTTTGTAATCTTTCTAAAGCAACTGCCCAACACTCAAAAAATTTTGAGCGAGATTCGGAACGTAGAAAACGTCTTTGATAATACTGATTTTGCCCTACTTTGTCTTCACTGCAATTTCTCCTTTTCCGGTGATTTTATGTCATTTGTCATCGCCAAATCTTACTTCGGATGAATAAGACTCGTTAAGATCAACAAACATCTTCTTATTTCCTGTCATGTGATTACTGCAACCACTATCCACAAACCAAGTATTTATGTTGGTTTTTTATGATGAAAAGATGAACTAGATATTTTGGAGGAATTTAAAATCTCTTTATTGATATTCAAGTTCACTCTCATACATCATGGCAATACATTGTCCTATTTATAGGATACATTCTTGATGATTAAAGAGACACTTTTGACTAGAAATAAATGAAGATACATGAACCTTAGTAAATGAGAGAATTGACCACCCATGAAGATTGAACATCACTTTTGAATACAACTTATCCATTTCATCAATTGTGAAGCGGTGTCGTTTTTGTTGGCATTGCGTTACCCAGTTAGTTTGTTCGATCATTTTCTTTGTTCGCATTTTCAATTTTAGTACTTCTTTTGTCTGATTTTAGTGCATAGTGTTCAATTTTAGTGCTTTATTTATATACTTGATCAATTTTTGTTCTTATTTTGTCAACTTTCGGTCCATCTTTTCAAATAAAAAGGACTATAATTCATAAAGTAAATAAATAAATGACTAAAATTAAACAAGATTGACTAAAATTGGAAAGAAAAAAAAATCAAACAAAATATGATCAAATTTAGAATCCTACTTAAGTTAATATGACCAAGTCTTAGATGCCAAAGATATGTTTGGTTCATTTTTGAAGGTTCTTTTCTCTTATTAGTAGATGTATCATTCGTTTCAATTTGTTGCACCGTGGGAGAAATTGGATTAAGAGTGTACAAATTATCTATCAATGCACCATTACAGATACCAATTCTATTTTTCCTTATAACAACCTTGTCATTAAAAGAAACAGAATATCCATCCATAAACAATTTAGAAACTGAAATTAAATTCTTTCTAAAATGAGGTACATAAAGACAATTCCTCAAAACAAGAGTTTTATTCTTATTGAAAAATAAATGCACGTCTCCCACTGCGACAGCTGCTACTCTTGTAGCATTCCCCATGAGTATGGTAATCTCCCCATCACTAAGCTGCCGAGTTTGGTGGAACCCCTGCATAGAATTGCAGACATGATCAGTGGCTCCCGTATCTACACACCAAGTGTCAGCAGATACAGCCGCTAAACACGATTCAACAACTAGTATGTAAGACTTACCATTCCTGTTCCCCTTCAGAAGAGGGCAGTCAACCTTGTAGTGTCCCGGCTGCTTACATTTGAAGCACTTGCCTCTAGGTTTCTTGACCGCACCCGTCTTTGCCTTCACTTGGTTCACCGGTGCTGGATTCCCTTGCTTCTTCTTCTTCCTACCGCCTTTCGGCCTAGGATGAGAAGCATGTTCAGCAACATGAACCTGAGGTGGTCTACGAAACAGTTCTTCCGCCGCCACGAGTTCTGTCATCAGTTCCGCCAACGAGTACAAATGTTTGTTCATACCATAGTTCAGGCGAAACTGCTCAAAACTCCTAGGCAAGCTTTGGAGTATAATATCAACCTGGGTTTCCCCATCGATTTCTGCTCCAAGAACTTCCAACTCATTGAGTTGGCCCATCATCCTAAGGACATGCTCCCTTACGGAAGTGCCCTCAGCCATTTTGGTGTTCATCAAGACCGACATGCCCTTCGACCTAGCAGGACGACTCTGATGACCGAAGAGTTCCCTAAGATTAAGCATCATATCATAGGCGGTGTCCATAGCTTGATGCTGAGTCTGAAGCACATTTGACATTGAAGCCAAAATATAGCACTTAGCCATCTTATCAGCTTTGACCCACCTATTATAAGCATTTCTTTGCTCTTCGGTAGAGGCATCAGTAGGTGCCGGAGGGCATTCCTCAGAAAGTACAAAGATGTAATCTTCAGCAGTTAAAACAATATCCATGTTACGCTTCCAGTCGACATAATTAGTGCCAGTAAGTTTGTGTTCTTTAAGTATGACAGAAAGTGAGTTCAAAGCCATTTGAAAAACCTGAGAATCATAAATAATAAACAGATCAAACACTTCGAATTTACCAATTTATATTGAATCCCTCAAAACAATATAAAACAAAATTCACCAACATCTCAAGCACCGTGGATTTGCATGCCACGTTAGTGTGGACGTATACAAACCCGAACATTTACAAGAGAAGGTTTTACCCATTAATTTCATTTATCAACCTAACTTTATGATAAAATAATTAATAGTCGGTTTCTTTTTAGCCATGCAAATATCAGCAGTGACTCCGTTGGGGAGGATACTGATTATTCACATCTAAGTGTGTACCATTATTTGATCCCAAGTCCATTGCACAAGCTTGTGTGCCTTACAGTTGGAGAAGTACACACGCGCTTGGGTAACTTCCTACGATCATCATAAAGAAGTTTGTACTAGTGATCCGTGAATAAAACCCATCCGTTGTGGAGGAAGGCCTGTTGCCAACACGCAGGTTTACTCACATCACTTACAAACCAATAATGGAGGCCATGGGAATTTATTTACCAATCCCCTCTCCCACTTAGTTATTTAATACCGAGGGTTTTTGTCATGCATATAATATTAACAAATAAAATATACAATAAAGCATGCTTTAAATCCAAGTAATTTAAAATTAAATAAATCACATAAAACATGCTTTACACATATATAACAATTAATCGACATGTTAAACAATTAAATCAATTATATAATTCAATTAATTGCAAAATTAAAGTTGGATCAAAAATTGGGCCTACCTATTCCAAATAAAATTAGCAATTAATGAGCAGCCATAATTATATAAAAAAAAAATTAAAGCCCATTAAGTCAGCCAATTTTATTTCTTTGGAACAAGCCCAATACATCTCAAGGCCCAACACCACAAACAATTAATAAATAAACACATACAGGCCCAGCTGCTCTAAATAATTAATAACAACCCAGTAAGCCCATTACATAAAAAAAACAGGCCCAACAGCAATTAATTAAAAAAAAAAACAAGCCCAGCCCATTCTAGAGAAAACCCTAGCCCACGTCCAGCCGCCACTACCGTCAGCCTCCAGAAAGCCACCGGCGCCACCAGCTGCCGCTGCCGCCGGCAGTGCCGCCAACAGTCCACCGGATATCCGCTGTTAGCCCATCGCCGACCAGTTTCCAGCCGTGAATCGCCGCCGACAGCGCGACAAACTCCGCCAGCAGGCAATCACCGTTGCCGCCGCAGCCGACGGTCCGTCCACAGCCAACCGCAATAGCGCCAACAACTGCCTCCACCGAGCCGACGCCGTCGTGGTCGATGCCCGCAGCAGTGCCGCCGCCTCCGATCTGAACACCGCCGAGCAGCTCCCAGCGGTTCGTCTCCGGCAAACGCCTCTGACAATCCACCGCCACCCGCAGCTTGCCTTTCCGCCAACGGCTTCACAGCCTCACCGGTCTGCCGTGTGCCACCACCAGCGCCGCAAGATCTACCGTCGACGTGCCTCGATTCTTGAGGATCTATCTCGGCCTGTCCCGATCCGCCCAGTCGGAGCTCTCCATCGCATTCGAAGTCGAAGCTGCTCGACTATCCAGTGCCACCGCGACGGATTTGGTCCGACCGAAGCCACCAACCGACGATTGACTCTCCGGTCAGACACCACGTGCCGCCACGCCAACATCCACGCTCCGTCGCCGGTCCGATTGGGACAGTCTCCCTGTCACCCCACCTTCTTCGATTTTCCCTCTGCCGCCGGTTTGCCTCGAATCGCCGAGAAACCCAGCCGTCGTGCCATTGCCGGCGACTGTCTAATGGCCGTCCGCCTCGGTCGCCGCCGCCAGCCGCCGTCAGAAGCAGTCGCCGCCCCCAGACGTAACGAGAGAGAGAGAGAGAGGAAAGGGAGGGGGGAAAGGGTGTGGTTCGTGTGTGTGGAAGAGCAGGACTGTCTGTCTCGAAGTGTGTGCCACATAATTAACAATTAATCAATTAATATTACACACCATACAAACAAACATGCCTGTCTATCTTCTCCATGTGAAAAATTCAGATTAAAACAAATAATCAATTAATCAGATAATTCTTTACAAATCAGTTTCACCAAGAAACCATGGCTCTGATACCAATTGTAGGCAATTGGATCTTATGGTGAACACGATTCGAAAAGAAAACAAGTAATTATACAGCGGAAGCATAAATCAATACTTGTCTTCTGGATTGGAGTAGAGGATGAATATTTGAGAAGAACTACCTCTTGTTCTTCTACTGTATTACCCTAGTCAATCCTACTGTTGTGTGGTCAACAGTCTGTAGGATCACTCAATCTGCTCCTAACCACTTTTTAGACAAAAGAACGGCGTTCTCAATTCTTAGGGCATCCAGGAGCTGAGCAGACTATTATAAAGGGCTACAGTAGGGACCAGGAGGAGAAATTGGGCTGGGCCTCAATCAGATTTAATTAACCAAGCTTAGCCCAAAGCTTTTAATTAAATCCAATAATAATAATATAGTCCACTAAAATATTATTACTGCACTACCCATCCAATCCCAAATTATGTTCTGGGCTCCTTCTTATTATGAGCCCAATAATCTCCCCATGTTTAAGATATTCAATGCCCATTAATTAATTAAGTTACTGACAACTCAAATTAATTAATATCTCATCCGAGAGTAGTACCACTCAACCTTTTTATCATGCCGGAAATTAATCCACTTGCAAGATTTACATGATAAACCTTATGAGCTCCTCAAGGGGACATCATCAACCTAAATCGGACATGGATTCCTTCTACAATCAACAGCACACCATAGAGACAGCACTACTTCCCAACTCACCGAGTTTGTTGATTTAATTAATTTAAATCTCACTCATTGATGAATCAAAGAAATACATACTGCCCTACGTGTCGAAGTTATTGTATAGGGATTAAGAGCATGAACATCCATAATAACAGAGATCAAGTACTTCTATATAGACAGTACAAGTCGAACGATCTCAAGCGGTCCTACTCAATACACGCTAAGTGCACTAATGTGATTCTATAGTCAAGACAAACTAATTCCAAATCACACTACAACCATACCGATAGATAGTCCCCGTCTATCTCGGTTGTGAGCATCTGTTTATACTTTATAAGGAAACCGATAATATGATCTTCCGCGTGTTGTCGCACAACATATTATCTACAGTATAAAGTAAATGGACTTTTGCACAAACATATAAATAAACAATTTATAAAATGCAAAAACGTTTGATCATATGATTCTCATTTCAAATAAAATTGTTATTACATTGTTCAATACAAAAGCGAGGCTTTTAGTATACAAATCTAACAATCTCCCACTTATACTAAAAGACTACGCTGCCATATCTGCTGACACGCATCTAATCACCATTCCTTCTACATGCCCATCGAACGCTTTCGCTGGAAGGCTCTTAGTAAAAGGATCAGCAAGGTTATCCTCAGATGCAATCTTAGCGACAACGACTTCCCCTCTTTTAACGATGTCTCGTATCAGGTGGTACTTGCGCTCAATGTGTTTACTCGCCTTATGGGCTCGTGGTTCCTTCGAGTTTGCTACTGCACCACTATTATCACAATAAATTGTGATCGCTTTGGGCAAACCAGGAATCACATCCAAGTTCATTAAGAAGTTCCTGAGCCATACTGCTTCTTTAGCTGCCTCAGAGGCTGCTACATATTCAGCTTCCATGGTGGAGTCCGCAATGCATTTCTGCTTTACACTCCTCCATATTATGGCTCCTCCTCCAAGAGTATACACATAACCCGAGGTGGATTTACTAGCATCCCTATCTGACTGGAAATCCGAATCAGTATAACCCAAAGGTAACAAAGTATCTGCCCGGTAAACCAGCACATAATTCTTAGTCCTTTTCAGGTACTTTAAAATGTGCTTTACCGCAGTCCAATGCCCTTGTCCTGGATTACTTTGATACCTACTGACCATGCCCACGGCATAATAGATATCCGGTCTCGTACATAGCATAGCATACATGAGGCTTCCCACTGCCGAAGCATAAGGGACCAGCTTCATTGCCTCTATTTCATGTGGTGTCTTAGGAGACATTTCCTTAGACAGAGGTATTCCATGTCTGAAAGGTAGAAAACCTTTCTTGGAATCTTGCATGCTAAAACGAGCCAGGATTGTATCAATGTATGAAGCTTGGGATAAGCACAACATTCTTTTCTTGCGATCCCTTATTAATTTGATCCCAAGAATGTGTCCAGCTTCTCCTAAGTCCTTCATTTCAAACTGCTTGGACAGCCATACCCTTACGCCCGATAATACCTTTACATTGTTTTCAATGAGCAGAATATCATCCACGTAGAGTATAAGAAATACCACTACGTTTCCGTCACACTTCTTGTACACACATGATTCATCCGGACATTGAATAAATCCATATGACTGAATTACATCATCAAAACGGATGTTCCATGATCTAGAAGCTTGTTTCAATCCATAAATGGACTTTTTAAGCTTGCAGACAAGATGCTCTTCGCCCTTTGCAATGAATCCTTCTGGTTGCTTCATATAGATGTTTTCCTCAAGACTTCCATTAAGGAAAGCTGTCTTGACATCCATTTGCCATACCTCATAATCCATATGAGCAGCAATAGACAAAAGAATCCGGATTGACTTAAGCATGGCCACAGGGGAGAAGGTTTCCTCATAATCGATTCCTTCTTTCTGAGTATATCCTTTAGCCACAAGCCTTGCTTTAAAGGTTTCCACCTTACCGTCAGATCCTCTTTTTTTTTTATAGATCCACTTGCATCCAATAGCTTTTACACCATTGGGTGGATCTACAAGCGCCCAGACTTGATTAGAATACATGGATTCTATTTCAGATTTCATTGCATTTTGCCATAATTGAGCATCTTTATCTTGCAGTGCCTCGTTGTAATTCCATGGGTCAATTTCATGTTCACCAGGGACCAAGTCAGAAGACTCTCCCAATCCCATGAATCTATCCGATTGTTTCACAACCCTCCCACTACGACGAGGCTCTGCAGTCAATTGTGTATCAGGTGTGACACGCGGTGCAACGTCTTGTGGTATATCTTCTTGTACAGTTGGTATTATGTTTGGTGTTTCCCCTCTTACTTCTTCTAGAACAATTTTACTCATGGGTTTGTGATTCATTATATAATCTTCTTCCAAAAATCTAGCATTCGTGCTAACGATCACCTTTTGGTCCTTTGGATTATAGAATAAACCACCCTTCGTTCCTTTTGGATATCCTACAAACAGACAAACTTCCGTACGTGACTCTAACTTATCAGTATCCGTCTTTAACACATGTGCCGGAGCACCCCAAATCCGAAAGTGTTTCAAACTAGGCTTTCGCCCAGTCCACAATTCAATGGGTGTGGAAGCTACTGATTTAGAGGGTACTAAGTTTAGAATGTAAGCCGCTGTTTCTAAGGCATATCCCCAAAACGAATTTGGTAGTTCCGAATAACTCATCATTAATCTTACCATTTCCATAAGAGTCCTATTCTTTCTTTCCGCTACACCATTCTGCTGGGGTGTGATTAGAGCTATTTTCACCTAGATTTTAGTGTCTTTTTATATATATTTTCGTATTATTTTATTCGTATTTTATATGTTATTTGGTTGTGTTTTGTATTTTTATTGAAATATGTGTGAATGAGCTTAAACATAAGATTTTCACTTTTTATTGGATGCTAAACATGATAAGGAAGATGTAGGAAAAAGCGGATCTCAATTCGGAGTTGAAACGAGGGAGAACGAGCCAAAACAGTGAAGAAATGCAGGAGCCAGCACACGAGCCGTGTAGCCAACACGGCCCTGTAAGAGTTAGCCGTGTGGAGACATCTAGTCACTCAACACGGGCAACTTCAGGTCGTGTCCAGTTGCACGAGTCGAGTCGGGAGCACGAGCCGTGTCGCCAACACGGCCCTGTAAGAAGGTGGCCGTGTGGCGACATCAGAAGAGCCAACACGACCACACCTTTGCCCGTGTTACAACACACGACTCGTGTTGCAGCACACGAGCCGTGTTGCGTAACACGGCCCTGTAAGGCGAGGCCGTGCGGCAGCATCAGAAGACACAACACGGCCACCCCGTGGCCGTGTTACAGAGCACGACTCGTTTTGGGTATTTTCCTGCAGAAATTTCCAGATCCTTCTAGAAGCCTCCAAAGGGGTATAAATACCCCTTTATTCAACAATTGGCAGGAAGATCCGAAATCCTATCATCTACACACACCTCACACACCATTTCTTCCATTTTCCACCATCATCTTCATCCATCTTCATCCACCCATCATATCTTCCATTTTTGGTGCTAAAGACTTCAAAATCAAGAGCTAGAGGTGGAGATCAAGAAGAATAGAAGATTCTCTTCAAGAAATTGATAGGGAAGAATCCATTCATTTTGTATTTCTTTAGATCTTAGACTATGGGTATTTGTAATGAATCATTTATTTGTTTTATTACTTTTATCATGTTAGGCTAATCCCTCTAGTGGGATTAGGAATATGAAGAGCATATTAGATTTATATTATCATGTGGATTAAATTGGTTTTTGATTTAATTGATGTTGATTTCTATTCATGGAATTTAATTGTCTTGATGTTGTGATGGCATGGTTTGTTATTCATGAATGTTTATTGATTTAATGGATTGTTGATCAATGGATTATTTGTGGTAATTAAATGCTATCATGATGTTCATGTATGTATTGCTTGGAGTGAGACGGAAATGACCCTCTATAGTATTAGGAAGGCATGATTAGACATTGAGTTTGAGTTTGACCGAAAGGATATTTGAATTCAATGAGGGGAACCAATTCATTCGTTGGCCTTAGTACACAAAAAGGGAGAGTTTAATCTAACTAGTACCTATATGGAAGGGGTTAATGTTGGGCTTTGATCTTAAGTGCTTTTGGGAGTCTAAAATGGATCAACAACCTTTGTAAACCGAAAGGGAGCTTAGGATATAATCGTGATCACCCTTAGTCTACATCAATTGAGTTGAATTCCGTTTGCATGATAATATGAATTGAGTATGCTTGAATGTTTCTAATCCCATGTTTTTCTATACTTGAACTTTAGCACCCATTTTCTTTACTTGTCATTTATCTTATTTGCTATCTTATTTACTTGCTACTTGTTTTAGTTGTTAATCAATCTCAAAACCCCCGATCATCTTTACAAAAACAACATGAACATGAGCTCACGTATTTTGTTAGTCCGAACATAACTCCTTATTGGATTGATAATTTTTCTTGGGATATACTACTACAACGATCGAGTATTCTTGCTCGTGAGTGCTATAAAAATAGGCAAACAGGGTGTGCCTGGTGCAGACAATTGGGATTCAATCCCATTTTCCGATAAATAATTCCTAAACTCTCCCAAGAGGTATTCGCCACCACGATCAGATCGTAGTGTCTTGATATATTTTCCAAGATGCTTTTCCACATCAGCCTTGTACTCTTTGAATTTATCAAAGCACTCAGACTTGCGGCGCATCAAATAAATATATCCATATCTCGAATAATCGTCAACGAAAGTGACGAAATATTCAAAACCCCCTCTTGCCTGGACAGACATAGGACCACATAAATCGGAATGAACCAATTCCAACAAATCCTTGGCTCTATACCCCTTTGCCTTGAAAGGCCTTTTGGTCATTTTTCCTTCCAACCAGGATTCGCAAGTTGGATAATTTTCCACTACTAATGAACTCAGAGGTCCATCAGCTATCAACCTTTGAATCCTACTTAAGTTAATATGACCAAGTCTTAGATGCCAAAGATATGTTTGGTTCATTTTTGAAGGTTCTTTTCTCTTATTAGTAGATGTATCATTCGTTTCAATTTGTTGCACCGTGGGAGAAATTAGATTAAGAGTGTACAAATTATCTATCAATGCACCATTACAGATAACAATTCTATTTTTCCTTATAACAACCTTGTCATTAAAAGTAACAGAATATCCATCCATAAACAATTTAGAAACTGAAATTAAATTCTTTCTAAAATGAGGTACATAAAGACAATTCCTCAAAACAAGAGTTTTATTCTTATTGAAAAATAAATGCACGTCTCCCACTGCAACAGCTGCTACTCTTGTAGCATTCCCCATGAGTATGGTAATCTCCCCATCACTAAGCTGCCGAGTTTGGTGGAACCCCTGCATAGAATTGCAGACATGATCAGTGGCTCCCGTATCTACACACCAAGTGTCAGCAGATACAGCCGCTAAACACGATTCAACAACTAGTATGTAAGACTTACCATTCCTGTTCCCCTTCAGAAGAGGGCAGTCAACCTTGTAGTGTCCCGGCTGCTTACATTTGAAGCACTTGCCTCTAGGTTTCTTGACCGCACCCGTCTTTGCCTTCACTTGGTTCACCGGTGCTGGATTCCCTTGCTTCTTCTTCTTCCTACCGCCTTTCGGCCTAGGATGAGAAGCATGTTCAGCAACATGAACCTGAGGTGGTCTACGAAACAGTTCTTCCGCCGCCACGAGTTCTGTCATCAGTTCCGCCAAAGAGTACAAATGTTTGTTCATACCATAGTTCAGGCGAAACTGCTCAAAACTCCTAGGCAAGCTTTGGAGTATAATATCAACCTGGGTTTCCCCATCGATTTCTGCTCCAAGAACTTCCAACTCATTGAGTTGGCCCATCATCCTAAGGACATGCTCCCTTACGGAAGTGCCCTCAGCCATTTTGGTGTTCATCAAGACCGACATGCCCTTCGACCTAGCAGGACGACTCTGATGACCGAAGAGTTCCCTAAGATTAAGCATCATATCATAGGCGGTGTCCATAGCTTGATGCTGAGTCTGAAGCACATTTGACATTGAAGCCAAAATATAGCACTTAGCCATCTTATCAGCTTTGACCCACCTATTATAAGCATTTCTTTGCTCTTCGGTAGAGGCATCAGTAGGTGCCGGAGGGCATTCCTCAGAAAGTACAAAGATGTAATCTTCAGCAGTTAAAACAATATCCATGTTACGCTTCCAGTCGACATAATTAGTGCCAGTAAGTTTGTGTTCTTTAAGTATGACAGAAAGTGAGTTCAAAGCCATTTGAAAAACCTGAGAATCATAAATAATAAACAGATCAAACACTTCGAATTTACCAATTTATATTGAATCCCTCAAAACAATATAAAACAAAATTCACCAACATCTCAAGCACCGTGGATTTGCATGCCACGTTAGTGTGGACGTATACAAACCCGAACATTTACAAGAGAAGGTTTTACCCATTAATTTCATTTATCAACCTAACTTTATGATAAAATAATTAATAGTCGGTTTCTTTTTAGCCATGCAAATATCAGCAGTGACTCCGTTGGGGAGGATACTGATTATTCACATCTAAGTGTGTACCATTATTTGATCCCAAGTCCATTGCACAAGCTTGTGTGCCTTACAGTTGGAGAAGTACACACGCGCTTGGGTAACTTCCTACGATCATCATAAAGAAGTTTGTACTAGTGATCCGTGAATAAAACCCATCCGTTGTGGAGGAAGGCCTGTTGCCAACACGCAGGTTTACTCACATCACTTACAAACCAATAATGGAGGCCATGGGAATTTATTTACCAATCCCCTCTCCCACTTAGTTATTTAATACCGAGGGTTTTTGTCATGCATATAATATTAACAAATAAAATATACAATAAAGCATGCTTTAAATCCAAGTAATTTAAAATTAAATAAATCACATAAAACATGCTTTACACATATATAACAATTAATCGACATGTTAAACAATTAAATCAATTATATAATTCAATTAATTGCAAAATTAAAGTTGGATCAAAAATTGGGCCTACCTATTCCAAATAAAATTAGCAATTAATGAGCAGCCATAATTATATAAAAAAAAAATTAAAGCCCATTAAGTCAGCCAATTTTATTTCTTTGGAACAAGCCCAATACATCTCAAGGCCCAACACCACAAACAATTAATAAATAAACACATACAGGCCCAGCTGCTCTAAATAATTAATAACAACCCAGTAAGCCCATTACATAAAAAAAACAGGCCCAACAGCAATTAATTAAAAAAAAAAACAAGCCCAGCCCATTCTAGAGAAAACCCTAGCCCACGTCCAGCCGCCACTACCGTCAGCCTCCAGAAAGCCACCGGCGCCACCAGCTGCCGCTGCCGCCGGCAGTGCCGCCAACAGTCCACCGGATATCCGCTGTTAGCCCATCGCCGACCAGTTTCCAGCCGTGAATCGCCGCCGACAGCGTGACAAACTCCACCAGCAGGCAATCACCGTTGCCGCCGCAGCCGACGGTCCGTCCACAGCCAACCGCAATAGCGCCAACAACTGCCTCCACCGAGCCGACGCCGTCGTGGTCGATGCCCGCAGCAGTGCCGCCGCCTCCGATCTGAACACCGCCGAGTAGCTCCCAGCGGTTCGTCTCCGGCAAACGCCTCTGACAATCCGCCGCCACCCGCAGCTTGCCTTTCCGCCATCGGCTTCACAGCCTCACCGGTCTGCCGTGTGCCACCACCAGCGCCGCAAGATCTACCGTCGACGTGCCTCGATTCTTGAGGATCTATCTCGGCCTGTCCCGATCCGCCCAGTCGGAGCTCTCCGTCGCATTCGAAGTCGAAGCTGCTCGACTATCCAGTGCCACCGCGATGGATTTGGTCCGACCGAAGCCACCAACCGACGATTGACTCTCCGGTCAGACACCACGCGCCGCCACGCCAACATCCACGCTCCGTCGCCGGTCCGATTGCGACAGTCTCCCTGTCACCCCACCTTCTTCGATTTTCCCTCTGCCGCCGGTTTTCCTCAAATCGCCGAGAAACCCAGCCGTCGTGCCATTGCCGGCGACTGTCTAATGGTCGTCCGCCTCGGTCGCCGCCGCCAGCCGCCGTCAGAAGCAGTCGCCGCCCCCAGACGTAACGAGAGAGAGAGAGAGAGGAAAGGGGGGGGAAGGGTGTGGTTCGTGTGTGTGGAAGAGCAGGACTGTCTGTCTCGAAGTGTGTGCCACATAATTAACAATTAATCAATTAATATTACACACCATACAAACAAACATGCCTGTCTATCTTCTCCATGTGAAAAATTCAGATTAAAACAAATAATCAATTAATCACATAATTCTTTACAAATCAGTTTCACCAAGAAACCATGGCTCTGATACCAATTGTAGGCAATTGGATCTTATGGTGAACACGATTCGAAAAGAAAACAAGTAATTATACAGCGGAAGCATAAATCAATACCTGTCTTCTGGATTGGAGTAGAGGATGAATATTTGAGAAGAACTACCTCTTGTTCTTCTACTGTATTACCCTAGTCAATCCTACTGTTGTGTGGTCAACAGTCTGTAGGATCACTCAATCTGCTCCTAACCACTTTTTAGACAAAAGAACGGCGTTCTCAATTCTTAGGGCATCCAGGAGCTGAGCAGACTATTATAAAGGGCTACAGTAGGGACCAGGAGGAGAAATTGGGCTGGGCCTCAATCAGATTTAATTAACCAAGCTTAGCCCAAAGCTTTTAATTAAATCCAATAATAATAATATAGTCCACTAAAATATTATTACTGCACTACCCATCCAATCCCAAATTATGTTCTGGGCTCCTTCTTATTATGAGCCCAATAATCTCCCCATGTTTAAGATATTCAATGCCCATTAATTAATTAAGTTACTGACAACTCAAATTAATTAATATCTCATCCGAGAGTAGTACCACTCAACCTTTTATCATGCCGGAAATTAATCCACTTGCAAGATTTACATGATAAACCTTATGAGCTCCTCAAGGGGACATCATCAACCTAAATCGGACATGGATTCCTTCTACAATCAACAGCACACCATAGAGACAGCACTACTTCCCAACTCACCGAGTTTGTTGATTTAATTAATTTAAATCTCACCCATTGATGAATCAAAGAAATACATACTGCCCTACGTGTCGAAGTTATTGTATAGGGATTAAGAGCATGGACATCCATAATAACAGAGATCAAGTTCTTCTATATAGACAGTACAAGTCGAACGATCTCAAGCGGTCCTACTCAATACACGCTAAGTGCACTAATGTGATTCTATAGTCAAGACAAACTAATTCCAAATCACACTACAACCATACCGATAGATAGTCCCCGTCTATCTCAGTTGTGAGCATCTGTTTATACTTTATAAGGAAACCGATAATATGATCTTCCGCGTGTTGTCGCACAACATATTATCTACAGTATAAAGTAAATGGACTTTTGCACAAACATATAAATAAACAATTTATAAAATGCAAAAACGTTTGATCATATGATTCTCATTTCAAATAAAATTGTTATTACATTGTTCAATACAAAAGCGAGGCTTTTAGTATACAAATCTAACAAACTAAACCTTAACACATAAATCACTATCTAAAATCTGTGTGAATGTATTTCACAGATGAAAATTAATCATCTTTCTCACTCACTCTCAGCACAGAAAATTCATCATATAACATTCTAAATTAAGCTTAAAAAATCTTCCAGAATCCATAGAGATATAGTGATTCAACATCAGATCAGATAATAGAAAAGTATGTATCCTTTTCTAGTAGCAAAGACATGCAATTAAAGCAGTTCATAATAAAAGAAGCTGATGCACCGCCGATCAGCTGACTTAACGACCGTTCAATCCACTGCACGTCTCTACGCGGGCCAAAAATTAAATTCGAAGACGAAGATAGAAACCTTGTAAGAGACCTAGTCGACGCCATTGGCGTAAGCAGCCTCAGGGTGGTAATGTAGGATCTCTCTCAACATCATCTCCCTAATAACCTCCTCTTCCACATTCTCATCTATGTCAACACTAATCCTGTATGCAGCAGGAGGGTCGCAACTCAGATCATATAAACCGGACATATAAGGATGACAGAGAGCCTCTGTAACTGTTATTCTCTTTGAAGGATCAAACACCAGCATCCTCTCTAACAAGTCGATTGCCAAAGGATCCGCATGTGGATACAATGAAGAGAAGTGCGTTCGTCTTGGAAACGCAAGTGACCGGATGAATCTTCTGGCTTTTTCATTGTCTATAAAGTGCAGATCAGACTCTGGTTAGCTTCCAAGAACACTTATGATGAGTCTGAGTTGGGAGAGGGTGTCGGTTCCGGGGAAGATAGGTTTTCTGCCAAGAATCTCGGCTAAGATGCATCCAACTGACCAGACATCGATAGAAGTTCCGTAGTTGTCACAGGACAGGAGGAGCTCTGGTGCGCGATACCATCTCGTGACAACATACTCTGTCATCAACTGCCCGTTGTCTCTGCTCGTTCGTGCCAGCCCGAAATTACAAATCTTGAGGTGGCAATTGGCGTTGATGAGGAGATTTCCAGGCTTTAAGTCCCGGTGAAGTATGTTTGCAGAATGTAGATACTTCAGTCCTCTTAGAAGCTGCAGAGAATCATGTTATTGTCATGTAATGCAAGAATAGTACTTGTCCAATCTCTTCTATATAAATACAAAAAACATGTGTATAAGTATACTCTGTGGAGCTAGCTATATTGGGTCTTATTTGAATTTCATTTCCTCCTAAATGACATGCTGGAGGTGTAATTAACAACCCTTATTGCATCCTTGTACCATTCACCCAATACAAGCTTCTAAATAGAGCACCCATATATTCCAATATAGTATTTTATCTTATTTTTCACCTTTTAAATGATTGATTATGTCATAATTGATGCCCAAATTAATGCTACGTGCATAGAGGGTTTAATTGTCAGGATATAATTTTCTTATGTTAACGCCAATAAAATACCAATGTGAAATAGATAATTCAATCGCTTAACACTAAACCAAACACCAATTGAAACTCTAAATTTTGGATTAAGCCCCTTGGGCCAATCTACACCATAAAAACTCGCTTAAATCTGCCCAATTAATAACCGGTCTCATAATTGACTTATAATTATAATTCGCAATTGATCCGCCTCATTGTAGAGGGCATCGCAATGACACGTCTTATCAATAGCTCACCATATTTAATTTCGTTTAAAAGTGATTTTTTTTGTGAATTGTGGGTCAATCAATTCATTTGATCAACCTATTTACATAATTTCACTTTCTATTAATACCATGCTAAAATTCACATAGATTTACCTGAAAAATAAAGAATCTGCAGTGGTGATTAGACAGAGGGTGAGAGGAAGTAATAATCCAATGGAGATCAGTATCCATCAACTCGTACACCATATACACATCCTTAAAACCCCTCCAATCACCGGGCACCATCACATCCTTAAATCCAATCACGTTGTCGTGTTTGATGCACCGCAGCAGCATCAGCTCCCGCAGTGTTCTCACAGCATCCACTCTGTTTCCGAACACATTGATAATCTTCTTGATGGCAACCTTTTCATTAGTTTCCGTGTTCACCGACGAACAAACCACCCCGTACGCTCCTCTACCGATCCCCTTCACCGGAATATACTTCCGGTCGATCTCAAACACGGTCTGCCACATCCGGTAGTAATGCTTCCCCTTCTCCGCCACACCCTCCACCGCCATCTCTCTATTAAAACACAACCGTTTGAAATGTTTAATGATGTCTTAATTAATTTCACAAACATTAATACTTACATTTCGAATCTTCACTTTGCTTTCTCTTCAATCTTCCAATCGGTGTAAAGCCAAAAACACAATCATCAATCAAAACCATTCAAATTCTTCCTTGCATCTTTTTTCATTATTGGAGAAAAGACTTTGGATAAGTATGAGTATATACGTATAGATTTGTGAATGGGGAAGGGACAAAGAAGAGGATATAGTCGAGTCTTCTCTAAAACCCATAAACATGACACCTCTTTCTTCTCTCTCTCTCGATTGGCCTGACAATAAACTTGTATAAGTACAATGTAAGAGGTCCAAACAACTTGTTTTTCCTTTTTTCGTTAAATTAATAGTTTGATTTAGGCACAAAGTTTTCTTGAAAATGATATCCCTCGACAAAATTCGTATTTTGGTGAAGTTGCAGGTGTCCAAATTTGGTGGAAAATGCGTGCAATTATTGAAGTTATTGCGTGAGTTGTTCAAATTTGAAATATGTGTGAAGAGAGATGCAAATGCACCAAATTCCACGTGGAAACATATGAAATGCACGTCGGCGCCTCTTTTACTCCCTCCATATTTTATTCCTTTTCTTTTATATTTTGATTGGATATAAGAATAGTATTTTTAAAATAAAATGCATAGAGAAAGAGTAATTTTTATGATTTTTTTATTTTTTAAGAAAAAGGAAATGTTTATGAAGCGATCAAAATAAAAAAGGCTGAAAATAAATGAAATAAATTTTTTTCTTTTTATTTGAAATTAAATATACTACCTTCATTCCACGTGTAAATTCAGTGGCACGGGCTGCACAACAGATATATAGTTTAAGATAAATTAATTTTGACCAATTTTTTTGAATTTATGGGTATTGTGCTATTAAATAATAAATAAAATAAGAAAAATTCTTTTCGTCACAACTTTAATTTTACACTTTCTCTTTTATTTATTATAAAAAATATTATACTACTTCCAAAAGTAAGTCAAAAATTAATTTTTCTTAAATTCTGTATTTACAGTAAACGTGAAGAATTTGAGACGGAGATATATTTGGTGTAAGTGATATTTTTAAAGTAGGATGACTTTTGAGATTAATGATTGATGTGATGTTTTCTCTTCAAGGTGGTGAAAATAAGTGTGAGATGAAAAAAAATTAAATTTGTAAAAATAAGCGGAGACGAAATATATATATATATATATATATATACTCCCGCCATCTCTTCTTTTTTTACACATATGGAACCCACACACACTCACTAATACAATTAAAATATAAAATCACACGTTTACTAATACAATCACTCACTATACAATTAAATAATAACACTCCTTAATCCACGTGCAAAAAATTAAATCACCTTTCACATGACATGGGACGGAGGTAGTATATATATATATATATATTATTAAAATAAAATAATAAATATAATAGTAATAATAATTAATAGGAGTAATTATTATTATTACTATTATGATAATAAGTTGTTAAACTTTAAAGCAAGTACATGAACAAAGATTAGTTGGGTGTCGGTGTATCTCATCATCACATGCTAACTGTTAGCCTATAACTCAACTAAAATTTTCAATGCGTGTTAGTCAACAACTATTACGTATATTGTATAAAATTATTGACTAAAATTAAGTGCAATTTAATTGAAAACACTAAGTTAAATGGGATGGCCTATCAATTCAATAATAGTCCTAACTCCAAACGTGATTTGAGTTTGAGGTTCTATTTTCAAATTTGGATAATATTCGATTTAAGTAATGATCAGTACTTACAAAATACTCTACATATTAGAGCTGTCAAAATAAATTGATAGGTTGGGTTAACCTACAATCCATCATTTTGAGGGTTAGAATGAAACAAATTGTTTGGGTCATTAGTGTGAAGAACCTATATGGATTGGATCATTGGTAAGGTGGGACGGGTTCTGATTAGCCATAACTTGTAGTCGGGTTGATCAATTCAAGAATTTATCGA
This sequence comes from Pogostemon cablin, assembly GCA_023678885.1. Classification (NCBI taxonomy): domain Eukaryota; kingdom Viridiplantae; phylum Streptophyta; class Magnoliopsida; order Lamiales; family Lamiaceae; genus Pogostemon; species Pogostemon cablin. Next base: position 15,024,744 of record CM042965.1, on the reverse strand, counting down.
ACCACAGGGAGGTAGGTACTAGTGCTTAAGCGATCTCACGTTTCTTGTAATTTTATAGAGACAAATCATCACAGTTTGGTTGTAAAATAGGTAAATTAGATTTAATAAACTAAACAAGTTAACAAAGATCAACAAACAAGACGAATGAATAGAAAGTGGTTTGCCAAATTGAATAAAAGTGAGATCAACGACAATCAAGAAGTGGTAATTCTAGGAATTATATATCAAATGCATGTGTTTCATGGATATATGACTAAGGACCAACACTAGTTTCTTCTAAACTTTCTCTCGAAATGAATAGAATGTGAATCCAAATAAGAATTCCAAAATAGCTCAATGGATTGGTTCTCACTCAAACAATTTCAACTAGGTACTAAGTTTAAATGAGAGCCTCTTCACACAATCAATCAATCTATCGATCAAACCAATCGAATGTCCTATCAAAGGGTTCTAAATCCTAAAGGATATCTTTATCTCTTTAAGACTTATAATGCACCTGAGGTGTATGATGAATTGATTCAATGAACTATCCTAAACATATAATTGATTTCTCAATCTAACCACATACCTATGACAATAAATCACACAATTCAATAATACAGATCAAGCAATTAACAATCAAAATAAGAAAATCATAAATCCAATCAACACATGAATTAAAATACATAGATCCCCAAAATTAACCAACAACTCTCATGTTGCTAATCTCACAAGGGAGATTAGCTACCATAATCATAAGATCATTAATATAGACATTAAAAATCTTACAAGTCATGATAAATAATTAGGTTTACTACAAAAATTAGATGAAAACTCCCTTGGATTGACTCTAATGGTTATCTCATTCATTTCCTTGTAATTTTCCCTTCTTCCTTACTTCTTCTTTTCACTTGGATGGAGAATTTGTGGTAAGATGATGATGGAGTTAATAGATTGATGAAAGTGATGAAGGATATGGTGTAAAATGAAGGAATTGGTGTGTGAGGTGTGTGGGCAGCTGAATTTCGGATCCAATCTCTCAAAATATTGAATGAATTGGTATTTATACCCCTTGGAGACCTTTTAGAAGATGTATGAAAAGTTTTCTATTTTGGCACCGACACGACTCGTGTGTTGTAGCACCAGTCGAGTTGTGTTAGGATTTCTCGGTCAAACTTTACTCAAGACGACACACGAGTCGTGTGCTGACGCACGGCCAACGGGTGACCGTGTTGGATGAATTGATACTGCTACACGGCTCCTCCTTACAGGCCCGTGTTGGTGACATGGAGCGTGTGCTGCAACATGGCTCGTGCACCCTACACGGGCAGTCGTGTTGCTGCTGCCCTGTTTCTTCTTCCTTGTTTCATCTTCCATCTCCGTTTTTGCTCCGTTTTCACCTGTTTTACATATGATTAAGTTCATTCACACACAATTTTATAAAAACACATAACACCATCAAAATACACATATATACGGATAAAATAACTCTAAAATGGACCTAAAAAGACACTAAAATCTAGGTGAAAATATCACTCATCACACCCCCAAATTTAAAGTGTTGTTCGTCCCCGAACAAAGAAAATGATAAAACAAGAGGAGAGAGATTTTTACCTAGGAAAAGACTAAACGAACATAAATAATAACACATCAATAGCAACAAGAACTACAACTCATGCTAAGTTATCCTACAACATTAGATTCATGACATAAGAAATTAATAAGTTCAATCTAAAGAGAATAAGGTGTGATATGTCCCTTTTAGTCCAAGCCTGACATAGATTATCAATTTCACTCATCACTCTTTTAAGTAGGGTAAATCAACACTCATCAATCGATTGGTTCGACTCACTATAGACTTGCTCGTGGACTACATTCACAAACGACCAAAGTTTCAATCAATAATCAAAAAGGTCTTTCATTAAGGATGTAATGATAGGCTCTTTGGTAGGGTAGGAAATATTTAGATAGAAGTGACTAACATGTGTAAGTAATCGAAGAGGTAGCTACTTTCTTCCATTCCTCCACTTTCTTTCTTCTCTTCTTGTCTTTTGCATCATTCAAGCACTAATCATTTCTTCACTTTTACATTTTCAACTATTTTTGAATTTATGCTCCCTTCTTTTGATTTTTAGTTTCTTGAGCGTCTTTGTTGATTCGCTCTTCTTCTTATTTTAAAGGTTGCATATGCATCTTTTATTCATACTCTTTTCATTCTTTTTCTCACTTGTTACCCTTTCCTTTTTTTTCTCTTTATTTTTCCTTCCTAGCTATCATCTCCTCAATTACTCACACAAAAGGATATATATATATATATATATATATATATATATATATATATAAAGCTTATATAGGCAATCAAAGCTTGTAATGTGCTAAATTCACAAGAAATAGGCTTAAAGGCTCAAAGTGGTTTGACTAGGGATGATGTTCATGGTATGAAAATTTTTGGCAATGACTTTTCATGACAAGGATGGCCTTAAATCATATCATCAATATCTACTAATCGGATTTGGTCCTATAGTCCTTGAGCAAGTATTTAGTTTATCAAAATACAATCGATCCACTCATGAAAATATATACCATGTATGCACAGTTGAGGCTCAAATTCTCATCAGTTTATGCTCAGACCTTAAAGAACTTATTACACCACATTCATCTCAAAATTGAACAAGTTAAATAAAACATGTCACAATTCGAAATTATAGAGATTCTTAATCATAACTCGTCATCGCTTATCACCACAATGTGTCATCACTCACATTCAAAATGACTCACGACATCCCAAAAACAAACCACCAAAACGATCCTTAACAAGAATAAAAAATACACACACAACATAAAAGAAAAGACTCACTAAACAAGAAACAAAACAAAACACAAAACATTCAAGAACAAAAATCACCACATAAAGAAATGAAACACAAAATCCACCCATCCATGATTAATGAAAGTCACATCTCATCTCATCCTTAATTGAAAAGAAATCCTAAATTACGAAATTAAAACATCCCAAAATAAAATAAATAAAGTATCAAATTCATCACAATCCAAATTAATAAGAAATGAGCTAAAGAAGTGTCGAGCACTAAAAGTACTCCCTTCAATTCTCCGGTGGGGAGGTGGTGTCCTCTGGTAATCTGCCCAAGGATTGTAGGCACGAGGTGACCCCGGGAACTGGAAGTTGAACATCATAGTGAGCATCTCCTCCATGTTGTTTGAGTGGGCACGAGTTTGCTCATCATTATAATCCCTCCTACGCTGCCCTGCATGGATCTTCCTCATCATCACACCCTGTCTCTACTGCTCCTCTCAGAACTCTCTCATCTGATCCCTGTATGACTGCTGAGTCTGCCTAATATCCCTGACTTCATCTTCTAAAAAGTTCCACCTTGCATTCCCCACTCCGTGTCCCATAAACTGTTGTTGTTGCTGAAACTCCGCCCCTTGGACTTCATCTTCTTCTTGCTCAATACTGGAGGCTCTGGTGCTTGCTCTTCAAATACCACACGATGAGGTTGCTCCTCTTCATCTCCTATCTCCATGTTCACTGACTCAGCTCTCAGATTTCTTAGCTCCGGATTCTTTTTTACTCTCATCTGTTGGAGCACTGCTTCTACTCCTTCTCTATTATGTCTGTAGAAGGCTCTCACAACTGCAGAGTGGTTTTGACTCGTCATTGCTAGATTTTGCTGCTTTCTTTGTCCGTGCACTGTAGTGAGCTCAGGAGCAGGTAGAGGAAATGGAGCTCCTTTATCTTGCCTCAAGCAATACATGTTTCCTTAGAATGCTAAGAACTCCATCCTTATGAGTTGTGTGTAAGTGAGCTCCTCACTAACCATCATGTAAGGCATACCTCTAAGGTCGATGCCTAAACCTTGAGCAATCATGGTCACCATTCCTCCAATCATAATTCCTCGAGTATTTTCTCTTTTTGCCACTCTCTCAACATGCTGAATGAAGTGAGTTGCGATGTTCGCTCTAAACTCCTGATATAAACTGTACATGATGTACAACAGTTTCTCGCCAACAGTTCTGCTCTCAAATCTCCCCAGAATGGTATTCGATACAATCTTTTCAAGATATCTCATGACTGGGTTTCTTATACCTGTCCCCTTTAAAGAGCATGAAATGTACTCATCAGGTTCTGTCCCATCATCAACCAACTTTCTCCACCAGTTTTGTTGATTGAATTCCCATCTTGGTAGAAAGCTCTGATGACATTTCATAATCGGACATCAAAAGAACCTATTTATGTCATTCACATGAATCTTCTCCCATAACTCATTGTTCAGTTGAAATATGATCGAGATAGGAAACTTGTTCCTATCCTTCTGAACCTCTAAGGTGCTCATAAACTTGGCTCTAAGATAGAGGTAAGTGGGAGGTCTCTTGTCGAAGAATTCTTCCATATCCACCCAACGGAACAAGGTCCTCAAATCACCCTCTATCCTAAGACCAGCCATAGTGGCTTGATCTTGAAATTGAGTTGGCCTAATTTTGGGTATAATATATTCCCATCTCAATGCATACTTCTCCCATTCTGTGAACTCAACTTCAAAATTCACAGGGTGTATTTCTGAAATTCACATGGTGCATTTCCTTCATCATCAACTTTGCATCAAGGTTGGATAGTTCCATATCTGTCTCAACAATAATGAAGTCCTCATTACGTTTCCTCACTCTTCTTTCAACCATCTGCAATATTCGACATATTTCAAATTATATTCAACTTCAACTCAAGGCAAAATATCTCATATTGCTTAGAATCCTTACTAGTTATTCAACTAAGTGTTAATTCTAGCACATATTCAAGCGCAACAATAATATTTTCCAAGGATTTTCACATTTTAATCCAAGCAACTTTAGCAATAATTTATTCAATCAAGTTCAACACCTCAATCTTTCTATTCTTTCATGAATTCATCGTCTTTCAATGGGTACAACTTATATCAACAAAGCTTCATGCACAAGTTTTTTAATTCTATTCAAACCTTCACTTAGGCATTTCATCAAACACTTGGCATTCACATTTTTCAAAATGATTTCAACAAGAATCTACAATTCCCTTATGCTTAAATCCTCAACCTCTAAGCTATTTCACAACAATACAATCATCATGGAAGCATTATTAATCAATTTGCAACATCATATGCAGTTAATTCAATCACCATCAAAAATCCCCAAATTCAATTTCCTCATGAACCCTAATTCTTGCACAATTTCAATCAATCCAATAATTAAACTTACAATTTTCATGTTTCAAAATCCTAAATATGCTTCAAACATACTATCATCCTAAACCCATACATGAATTTCAAATTTTACTCCTTCAAATGAAAACTAGGGCACAAGAGATCATACCTTGAGTGTTCTTGAATCAAATGAAAGAAATTGATGTTTAAGCCTTGAGATTCACACTTAAATCACACAACCTTACCGCTCTTTTGATGTTGGTTGATAATTTGTGGAGTTTGGAGACAAAAATTCCCGACTGAAATTGTTTGTGCATGAAGGGAATGAATGGTTGTGTTCTAACAGCCGGCTTTATAAAAACTGACTCTTGACACGACACAAGTCGTGTGCCGTAACACGACCAAAGGGTGCCCATGTTGCGTGAATTGATGTTGCCACATGGCTCCTCCTTACAAGCCCGTGTTGGCGACACGGCTCGAGTCTCGGCACAGGACACGACTCGTGCGACGTGAAACGACAAAAAGATGGCCGTGTTGGATGAATTGATATCGCCAAACAGCCACATGTTACAGGGCCGTGTTGGCGACATGGGTCGTGTACCTGCAATCTTGATTTCTCTAATTTTCAACTTCAAGCCTTGTCTTCCCCTGTTTTTATGCTTCCAATACTCCATATTCATGCTCACAACTCATAAACATCATTAGCTCAACATTAGTTATCAAAACACGGATTATCTTCTACTTCAACACCACTAAAATGGACCAAAAGCAAACCGAACTCATGAGAGAAATTTTTAAATTTGCCCAAAAATACAAGAATATATGCAAACATAAAGTATAACATATCGTACCACACCATATCCCCCCAAACTTAAATTGAAACAAGAGTTTCAAGTTAAGTTTGCAAAAAAATGGTAAGATATACTGTTACACATCCATGAAGCACTCCTTGTCTCTTCAATACCTCTTCTTCTCATGAGCACCATCCACCTACAAGGCCAAAAAAATGTAAAACAAGAAAAAGAAATATTTACAAACCTAAACTACTAAAAGGATACGAGCTTTCAAGAAGAGAAGGTGTCAACATATACCAACTCCATTTGAGAGGAAGAATAGTAATGTTTCACCCTATGACCATTAACCACAAAAGCATTTCCATCCAATCCTTCAAGCTTTATCGAGCCATCATCTCTCACTTCAATCAACAAGTATGGACCGGTCCACTTGGAATGAAGTTTTCCGGGGAACAACTTAAGTCTTGAATTAAACAATAGAACTTTATCCCCCGTAATAAACTCTCTTGTTTTGATCCTTTCATCGTGCCATCTTTTGAGCTTCTCTTTCAAAATCCTTGAGCTTGAATAAGCTTCTTCTCTAAACTCTTCCAATTCAACCAATTGGAGACACCTTTTCTTTTCGGATTCTTTCTCATCAAAGTTCAACTTCCGAAGGGCCCATAGTGCCTTATGCTCCAACTCCACGGATAAATGGCATGCCTTCCCATAACAAGCTTGTACGGAGAAAAACCTAGGGCAGTTTTGTAGGCCATTTGATAGGCCCAAAGGGCATCATCAAGCTTAGAAGGCCAATCTTTTCGATTTCCATTGACCGTCTTCTCAAGTACAAGCTTCACTTGCCTATTTGACACCTCCGCCAAGCCATTTGTTTGAGGATGGTAAGGTGTTGAAACCTTATGCTTCACTCTGTAGCCATTCAAGAGGTTCTCAATAAGCTTGTTGATGAAGTGAGATCCCCCATCACTAATCATGGCCTTTGGCACCCCAAATCTAGCAAATATGTTATTCTTTAAGAAAGCCTTGACCACTAGAGCATCATTTGTCCTTGTCGGGATTGCTTCCACCCATTTAGAGACATAATCCACTACAAGCAATATGTAAAGGTAACCATTAGAAGGCGGAAATGGGCCCATAAAGTCCATCCCCCATACATCGAACACCTCAACTTAAAAAATATTTCTCATGGGCATTTCATCACGTTGGCCCATACTTCCAATCCTTTGGTACCTATCATATCTCTTGATGTACTCTTTACAATCCTTGAACAAAGTTGGCCAAAACAACCCCGATTGTAGGATCTTTGCTCCAGTCTTTTGAAATCCAAAATGTCCTCCACATGGTGAACTATGGCACATCTTCATGACACTTAACTTCTCCTCCTCCGGGATATACCTTCTTATGATCCTATCCGGAAAATTCTTGAATAAAAGAGGATCACATCATGATAGAACTTCTTCCTTTAAGATTCGGTGAGATGATCCTGCTTGAGGCCACAATCTAAATAATTCATGAAATCCGCATACCACGGCCTCCCGATCTCACACAAGGTGTACATCCTTTTAAAATTAATTTGAAGGATCTCTTCATCCGAAAATACATCCTTAATGAACTCCATAGTTTCCTCTTTATCAACATTTTCCAAACGTGACAAGTGGTCGGCTATGATATTTTTAACTCCTTTCTTGTCACGTATCTCTACATCGAACTCCTGCAACAAAAGAACCCAATGAATTAGTCTAGGTTTAGCATCTTTCTTACTCATCAAATACCTAATGGTGGCATGATCCGTATAAACAATGGTTTTCGTGCCAACTAGGTATGGACAAAATTTTTCAAAAGCATAAACTACTGATAAGAACTCTTTTTCCGTTGTAGTGTAATTTTTTTGATTTGCATTGAACGTCTTTGATGAATAGTAGATCGCTCAAAACTTCTTCTCCCTCACTTGGCCAAACACCACTCCCAATCATTGTCACTTGCATCACAATGGAGCTCAAAAGGCTTACTCCAATAAGGAGAGACGAGGATTGGAGATGAAATTTCCTTAAGCACCCTAAAAGCATCAAGACATTCATCATTAAATTCAAACGGAGCATTTTTTTCAAGCAATTTACACAAAAGTTTGGCTATGTTAAAAAATCTTTTATAAAACGTCGATAGAACCCGGCGTGGCCAAGCAACGATCTAGCCTCTTTTTTATTTTTTGGTGGGGAAAGATGTTCAATGGCGACAACCTTCGCCCTATTAACTCTCAAACCTTTCTCCGATATATCATGTCCAAGTACGATACACTCTTGAACCATAAAATGATATTTTTCCCAATTCAAGACTAAGTTCGTACCTTGACATCACTGCAAAATCATGGAAAGATTAGCTAAGCATTTATCAAATGAAGATCCAAATACAGAAAAATCATCCATAAAAATCTTCATAAGATTTTCAATCAATCCCCCAAATATGGCCATCATGCAACGTTGAAAGATAGCGGAGGCATTGCACAACCCAAAAGGCAACTTATAAAAAGCAAACGTATCATACGGACAAGTAAAAGTTATTTTCTCTTGATCCTCGGGGGCTATCATGATTTGGTTGTACCCCGAGTAACCATCTAGAAAACAATAATACTTGTATCCCGCCAACCTATCAAGCATTTGATCAATAAAAGGCAAAGGAAAATGATCTTTATGAGTGTTTTCATTAAGTTTCCTATAATTACAAAACACTCTCCAACCCGTTTTCACCCTTGTGGCAAGCTTTTCATCAAATTCCATTTTAACAATGGTTAATCCCCCTTTCTTAGCCATAACATGCAAATGACTTACATGCGGACTATCACTTATGGCATAAACAATATTAGCATCCAACCATTTTAAAACTTCTTTCCTAACAACCTCTTGCATAATGGGGTTCAAACGACATTGGGGTTGTATACATGATTTACTCTCATCAATCAACCTAATGTGATGCATACAAATAGTGGGACTTGTGCCTTTCAAATCATCAAGACTCCACCCTAAAGCACTTTTATGATCTCTAAGTACCCTTAATAATTTATCAAGCTCTAGAGGTGAAAAGGATGATGATACAATTACCAAAAAGGTTTTGTCGTCCCCCAAGTATGCATACATAAGGTAATCGGTTAATGGCTTCAATTCCTCTTTTCCCTTATCAACCTTGGGCTCTTCATTCTCTATGTCCAATGGAAGGTACTCCCTCTTTCCATAGTACATCATCTTGGCTTCATCTTCTTGCATTCCCTACAAGCATTCAAGTCATGTAAGCAATCATTAATATCATCATCATCTAGACAATAAAAAGAAGAGTTAGAGTTAAGAGATAACGTAAGAGAATTGCTTATGTTTGTTTCAAGAGGATCTTTAGATATGAAGAATGGCAAGTTCTTTTGAACAATCTCATCAATCAATTCAATCCTTCTACACTCCTCTTTCTCATCCGGATGCCTCATCACATTTCTTAATGAAAACACTACCTCTTCTTCATTTACTCTCAATGCCAATTCCCCCTTGTGCACATCAATTAAAGCTCTTCCCGTGGCCAAAAATGGGCGCCCCAAAGTCAATGGAATATTTGCATCCTCGTCCATATCAAGCACCACAAAATCCACCGGAAATATGAACTTTCCAACTTTAACTAACACATCCTCGACTACTCCTTTAAGGTAAGTTAAAGACCTATCCTCAAGTTGCAATGTAACGGACGTAGGCTTTACTTCATCTATACCAAGTTTCTTAAAGATGGACATAGGCATCAAATTAATACTCGCCCCAAGATCACAAAGAGCTTTGTGCACTTCACTCTTACCCATCTCACATAGTATAACAAAACTCCCCGGATCTTTGAGCTTTGGGTGCAACTTCTTTTGAATTATTGCACTACACTCCTCCGTCAAGTTGATGGTCTCATTCTTCACTAAGCTCCTTTTTCTTGCCATGATGTCTTTCAAAAACTTAGCATAGTGAGGCATTTGTCTCAAAGCATCCGCAAAGGGTATATTGATGTGGGTTTTCTTGAAGATCTCCAAAAACTTTGCAAACTTTTCATAAAGCCCCTTCTTCAAAAATCTATGTGGAAAAGGAATAGGCACTTGAGTTTTTGGTAAGCCCCAACTATCCCTTTCCAACTCCACTTCTTCCTCTTTCTTTTTCATTGCTTTTGTTCTTTTCCATTTCTTTTCAACAACTTCCGACTCAATTGCATCCGTTTCATCATTCTCTTTAGCTTCAACTTCTCCTTCTTCCACAATCTCTTCCTCAACCAAGTTTTCCTCATCTCCCTTCTATTCCACCTCATTATTTTCCAAAGGCATTGAAGGTCCTTCATAATTAGTTCCTGATGTGCTGTCGCCGGCACCCAAAAATAGGATTTAAAATTTTCCAAACAAACCCACTAAGAATGTAGTAGGGTAAGTAAGGGTCGAACCCATAGGGAGTAATCGAATTTCAATTGAACTTAACGTATTTCTAAAGTAACAATGGGGGATGGATTGGATTCTAACAACTACTAACATAAAAATAAATAATTAAAATAGTAAACATAAAATTAAATAATAGAACAAATAAAATAACAACTTAGTCCAAGGATTTGATCCCCTCCCATATCCTAATTCATATAATCGCAAGAATTAAACATGCAAACAATTATACAAACTCAAATTCCTAGGCTAATGGTACGACCAAATTAACCCAAATGTTCTTAAGATCATCAATTAGGGTACGACCACTAAATTGAACTATTTACAAGTGACCGTATGGATTCGAACTCACAAATGCATTAAGACTTCAAATATAGAATTACTAGGCTACGAAAACCGGCTAGGAATCATACAACCTAGATCCTATTACACCTAGAGGGAATTATCTCTATTTGCTACTTAATTCACTCCTCACAATAATTACGGATTGTGGATCACGAAATAGCGTTAAGTAATTAAATAATTAAATTAGATGGCCAGACTAAAATAATTATCAAAGTGCTATTAAGAACATCAAAGTATGTAATAGAATAAATTTATATAAAATTTTGCAATATAAAATTCAAAACAATAAAATAAATAATTCATGGGAGGTTCATAATCCTAGGAATAGAAATAAAATTACATAATCAAAATTAAATTAAAAAGACAAAACCGATAACACCGATGTTCTTCGTGGTGGAACCTCCTCCTCCAATGGCTGCCTTCTAACGTCCCGCCGTGATGAACGTGTGTAGCGTAGAGAATATATCCTCCTTATTTATCTTCTTGTCTCCCAAGAAACTTAATTGATTTATTTCCTTTTTGAAGAGTGTCCAGATTTATTGCATCTCATCTTTGGTAAGTTTTTATTTATTGTTGATCACCAAATCCTTCTTTTCCTTAATTATCTTGGTCAACTCTTTAATTTTCCTGCAATTAAAATTATTGTATCAGTCACAAAAATAAATTATTATGACTGTACAATTTATCTCAATTTTGGCCTGTTTCAATAAGAAATAAAATAATAAAAGCTCAAGTGTATAAAATAGAAATAAGTCGTAATTAACATTAAATAATTCACAACTCACGCGTAAAGAAGTGAATTTCATCTAAAATAATCATGTAAAATTACGATTTATCAGTTTCGCTCCTCAAGGTAATTGTCTTGCATTGTTCTTTTGGATTCACAATGGTGGTGGAAGGAAATTTTTCTTTCTCATTTGCGCTCAACGCATTAGCAATTTGCTCCACTTGGTACTCCAAGGCTTTGAACCTCTTATCATTAGCTTCAATGGCCTTTCTTCTCAATTCATCTTGAGCTCGTCTTGTCTCATCTTGAATTTTATTAGATGCAATCAACTTCTCAATCAACTCTTCGGTTGTTGCTTTCCCTTCATTGTTTGGTGGTTTAGCTCTCGGATGATACCCCGGAGGATAAGCAACCGCATTGCTCGGGTTTGAATAAGAGAAATTATCTTGTCTCCTTTGTTGTTGTGGGTATGAGCTTCCACTTCCTTGACTATTGAAGCCTCCTTGCCTTGGTGGATAGTGTCCTTGGTTGTGGTTGAAATTATCTTGGTAATTGTTGTGATAATTACCTTGGTAATTCCTTCCTTGCATGTATTGCACATCCTCCACACGTGGTATTGTCATAGCCCATTGTTCCCCATTTACAACATTCGGAGGTAGCACCCCTTGATCAATTTGGCCTTCAACCATATTAACTCCTTGATTATTCACACTTTGATTCAAGCTCATTTGCCTCATTACCTCCATCGCTATTATCTCAACACTCGGCATGCTTGGCTCCACACTAGCACTCTTCACACTAAACGGTTGCCCTTGATTGAAGCTCTCAAATTCAGATCATCCACTAACTCTTTCCAATCTCATCAAAAATCCTTATAGCCCTTTTCGGAGTCACCCCAAGTACGGATCCACCCGCCGAATGATCAACAAGCACTCTTTGACCATTTACCAAATCTTGGTAGAAAAATCTCACTTGTTGATTTACCGAAAAACCATGTTGTGAACACTTGCATAGCATATCCTTAAACCGTTCCCACACTTCATAAAAGCTCTCTTGAGACATTTGCTTAAATTGAGTAATCAAGCTCTTCATTTGAAGCGTCTTAGAAGGCAAAAAATACTTGTTCAAGAACATTTGTGCAAGCTCATCCCATGTGTTGCACGTACCCGGAGTAATAGTATATAACTATGTTCGAGCATAATCTCTCAATGAAAATGAAAAATAACCTCATCTTAATACAATCCTCGCTCACCCCATTCATCTTCAATGTGTTGGCAATCTCAATAAATTGAGCAAGATGAGCATTGGGATCTTCATTCGGGGTTCCACTAAATTGTTGTTCTCGCACCATAGAAATCAAGCCCGCTTTAAATTCAAAGTTGTTGGCATTGATTGGTGGACCCATCTTTTGTGGCAGTGCCCTTGGCATGAAGAAATCTCAGATCACCCTTGGATCTACTTGAGGCCCTTAATGTACCGAAGGTGGTTGTGGAGGTGCATAAGCAAGTTGAAAATCTTGTTGAAGCATGGCATGTTGTACCATTTGTTGAAGCAAAGCTTGATTGTTAAGCCCTCCAAAATTTTGATGAGCTTATTGAGGAAGATTGGCATTGACTTGGGGTGCTTGTGCGTTGTCTTGCACGTTCACATGTTGTCTGCATTCCCCATCATGCTCTATCTCTGCACGATTATCACCTTGAAAATTCTCAATTATATCACTATTTTTGGTTTTGTTCTCCTTTCTCCTTCTCCGAAAAGTGTGTTCAATCTCTAAATCAATAGGTTCAACTTGTTTCCCTTTTGACCTTGTTTGTATACACCTTCAAAGACGAGAGAAGTTAGAACAAGATTTTCAAAGCAAATACAAGTAAACAAATAAAAAAATATCTCTAGTAAGATTACTCAAAATGATCCTTCTTCAAACTACTAGCAACCATTGCCTCCTTGGCAACGGCGCCATTTGATTAACCATAACTTGTAGTCGAGTTGACCAATTCAAGAATTTATCGAACCACAGGGAGATAGGCACTAGTGCTTAAGCGATCTCACGTTTCTTGTAATTTTATAGAGATGAATCATCACAGTTTGGTTGTAAAATAGGTAAATTGGATTTAATAAACTAAACAAGTTAACAAAGATCAACAAACAAGACGAATGAATAGAAAGCGGTTTGTCAAATTGAATAAAAGTGAGATCAATAACAATCAAGAAGTGGTAATTCTAGGAATTATATATCAAATGCATGTGTTTCATGGATATATGACTTAGGACCAACACTAGTTTCTTCTAAACTTTCTCTCGAAATGAATAGAATGTGAATCAAAATAAGAATTCCAAAATAGCTCAATGGATTGGTTCTCGCTCAAATAATTCCAACTAGGTACTAAGTTTAAATGAGAGCCCCTTCACACAATCAATCAACCTCTCGATCAAACCAATCGGATGTCCTATCAAAGGGTTCTAAATCCTAAATGATATCTCTATCTCTTTAAGACTTATAATGCATATGAGGTGTATGATGAATTGATTCAATGAACTATCCTAAACATATAATTGATTTCTCAATCTAACCACATGCCTATGACAATAAATCACACAATTCAACAACACAAATCAGCAATTAACAATCAATGATAGAAAATCATAAATCCAATCAACACATGAATTAAAATACATAGATCCCCAAAATTAACCAACAACTCTCATGTTGCTAATCTCACAAGGGAGATTAGCCTACCATAATCATAAGATCATTAATATAGACATTAAAAACCTTACAAGTCATGATAAACAATTTAGGTTTACTATAAAAATTGGATGAAAACTCCCTTGGATTTGCTCCAATGGTTATCTCCTTCCTTTCCTTGCAATTTTCCCTTCTTCCTTGCTTCTTCACTTCACTTGGATAGAGAATTTGTGGTGAGATAATGATGGAGTGAATAGATGGATGAAAGTGATGAAGAATGTGGTGTAAAATGAAGAAATTGATGTGTGAGGTGTGTGGGCAGCTAAATTTCGGATTCAATCTCTCAAAATGTTGAATGAATTGGTATTTATACCCCTTGGAGACCTTCTAGAAGATGTATGAAAATTTTTCTATTTTGGCATCGACACGACTCGTGTGCTGCAGCACGAGTCGAGTTGTGTCAGGATTTCTCATTCAAACTTTACTCAAGACGGCACACGAGTCATGTGCTGATGCATGGCCAATGAGTGACCGTGTTGGATGAATTAATGCTGCTACACGGCTCCTCCTTACATGCCCTTGTTGGTGACACGGGACGTGTGCTGCAACATAGCTCGTGCACCCTACACGGGCAGTCGTGTTGCTGCTGTCCTATTTTTTCTTCCTTGTTTCATCTTCCATCTTCGTTTTTGCTCTATTTTCACCTGTTTTACATATGATTAAGTTCATTCACATACAATTTCATAAAAACACATAACACAACCAAAATACACATAAATATGGATAAAATAACACGAAATTGGACCTAAAAAGATACTAAAATTTAGGTGAAAATATCATTCATCAGGTTCGTTCAAGTGGACCGAATCTCCTTTTCATGTTTATATATATATATATATATAAATTTATAAAATAAACATATAAAAATAATATATTTAAATAAACTAATTGATTAACATTATCAAAATATTCATAAAAATTAATTACTTTTCGAAACTAAATGCGATTGGTTATTGGTATGATAGGCCATATGCGGGGTGGATCATATATGAGGTGGATTTGAACGGCGCGTCATTTGTAAGTTAAAGTTTATGGTGGGATGGGTTTTATGCGGATTTGGTAGGGCGAGACGAGTTGTCCTGTGTGGGCCGAACCCATTTTTCTCTACTCATTAATGACTCAATATTGAACATAAATATATAATTCAATTATAAGTTACGAATGATTAAAGTTGAGTCAACAATATAATTTTGTAGATGTTTCAATAAATATAGATCGATTATACATTTTAAATCAAGTAAAAAATCGAGTCAATAACATTTTTGTCTTTTTTAATATTTAAAAATATATTACTGATCTTAAGCCATTAAAAGAAAAAAATTTATTAAACTTTTTTTTCTCTAATTGAAAATTCACCTTAAATAATTATAATGGCGTCAAAATGTAAAAAAAAAAGAAAAATAAAAACTAAATAAAAAAAATTACCCAAATGATTTTAGGATTTGATTGACATACATCCCATAAAAACACACAAATGATGACTCAACGAAAATTCTCTCTCTACACTTGTCCTAAAGATCTCTCTAGTGGGATTATCTTTTAGAGTTTTGTCCTACTTAGGGTTCATGTTCTCTTCATCCACCGCACACTCTGTTTCTTTTTCTTTTTCTTTTCATTTCTTTTAGTTTGTTTCTTTGATTGTTTTTCAGGATCTTGTAGCAAAGTGGAATAGTCGATAGCTAGGAATGCATCGTCTGTGGAGCTCAGTTTGGATTTTTCTATCCTTCTCCTTCTCATGGCTAATTCCTTATAAGATATCTACGCAACTCTTTCTCTAGATACTGAAGAATAGACCCCCAGCCCAGAAATTTCCATCAAAGTTCATGAATCCCATAGCTTAATCAGTAAAGTCTTTGCATCACGAGTTCTGGCAGGCAGGAATATAGAAAACATGTTCCTTGATCTTTGGAAACCAAAAAAATCTCTCACTTGCAAGCTGTTAGATGATAACATCATGCTCTTCTCCTTTGATTTTGAAATGGATTTGCTCAAAGTTCAGAAAGGTGCCACATGGTCTTTTGATAAACATCTCCTCATTCTACAAAAGCCTATTAGTGAATCCATTGCTGCCAAAATGAAGTTCCATCTTTCTTCTTTTTTGATACAAATCTCCTGCCTTCCATTGGGCCTCATGTCTACCAATTTCGCAAGATCAGCTGGGAATTTGATTGGTTCTTTCATTGAAACTAATAGTGGTCCTGATAATGTCTTGATTGGAAAGTATCTCAGAGTTCGAGTTCTCATTGATGTTACTAAATCCCTTCGAAGGGTTCTATGCATCACATATAAGAATAGCATGATTTGTTGTTCCTTGAAATATGAGAGGCTGCCAGTCTTCTGTAACTTTTGTGGAAGAATAGACCATACCAATCGTGATTGTGACACCAAACTCCACTCTTCTAACCTTAACCCCAACCTATTATCATATGGTACTTGGCTACGGGGCTCTCTTACTCCCCCATTCATCCCAAAAATCTCTCAGAAACAGCAACCAACTCATTCTTATCCATCCTCCTGAAACACCACATTCGCAGATTCTTCCACTCGCTTTATCCCCCAAAATCCATATGATCTTTTACCTCCGCTCTTACTCATCACAGGCCCATCTTCCCATTCACCCACAAGCACACCACACTCACTTCATTATGATAATCAACCTTTGGCTATTGATGTTACCCACTCCCCGTCCATCCACTTACATTTGTAACTATCCTAGCCCCCCCCACTCTATCCCTTCAACATCTCTTCCCTCTTATAATACTGCTATCATTTATCCATAAAATCCTAAACCTTTCTTTACCTCTCCAAACACCACACCTCTTCCAGCTGATGTTCCACTCTCTTCCAACCTTACTTTACCACCCAATACTATTAATACATCCACTCCATCCATTGAACCATCTGCACCCACCACTCTCTTTACCTCCACGGATTTCAATGATCCTTTTCCCTACTCTGTTCCAATCCACCAAGATCCCTCTTCTAAAGCCATAACAAAAAAGTTCACCCGTATCCGCAATCGCTCTCTCAACTCTCCATCTCCTAATCATACCACTATTCACTCCTCTAAACGAAAAAAATGATAATGAGCAATACACTTCTACTACAAATCATCCTACCAAAAAGGCAAAAGCTTCCACTGATCAACTCTCTCAAATGAAGGTGACTGGGACCTCTCCACAGTCCTGCCAAGCCCAATAAGTATCATTAGCTGGAACTGTAGAGAGCTTGGGAACCCTGGTACAGTTCAAGAGTGCAGATTTGATCGCCTCAAGTCTCCCAACTTAGTTTTCTTATGTGAAACTAAGTGTAATATCCCTACTATTGATCACCTCACGTGTAAACTCGGAGTTTTGGTGTTCCGGACCCTGCTCGAGGTCATAGTGGTGGTTTGGCTCTTTTTTGGAAGGAAAGCATATATGTTACTCTTCGTGATTTCTCTAATAGAATTATCTATTTGGATGTCTATTTACTAGATAAATTGATCTGAGTCATTGGTGTTTATGGTGAGCCTAATGTCTCCTTACGAAGAGATACTTGGAAAACTTTTAAAACTCTTTCCAGTCAGTCTACTCCATGGTTACGTTTTGGGGACTTTAATGAGGTCCTCTTTCAATTTGAATTTGAAGGCATTGGGGCTCGAAAAAATTGGCAAATCTAATACTTCTGCCAAGCTCTTAACTCATGCTTTCTCTTTGATATAGGCTTTGTTGGTGATTTTTTCACTTGGCAGCGATTACTAGCCTTTCCTTTCACCCAAAGAGCCCGTTTGGATCGCTATACCAGTAATCCAACTTTCTCCTCTGTTTTCCAATGGCATAAGAATACACACATCCTTACTTTCCACTCAGATCACTGCATCATCCATCTTCAGTTCGGTGTTGAACCACCAAATACAAACTACATGAAACACCGTAAGCATTTCAAGTTTGAAGCTCTCTGGATTAAGTCGAAAGAGTGCAGAATGTCATTAAAACTGTTGGAGATCAGACTAAAAATCCTTTCAATCTAAGTTGGAAAACTACGCTACTGGTCTTCTTTCATGGGGTGGCACAAACGGAAAAGAGTTGAAGAAAAAAATTGAAACTCTTAAGAAGAACATCACCCGCCTCAGAATTGGCCATATCTCACATGAAATCAAACAAAAGCTTGCTGAGATGCAAGATAAGCTTCACTTTCTAGAAGATCAGGAGGGGATTCTTTGGAAACAAATAGCGAAACAACATTGGCACAAGAAAGGAGATCGAAATATGCAAAATTTTCACGCTTATTCAAATGCTCGATGGGAGTTTAATCAAATCAAGGCTTTACAAGACAAGAATGGCATTCTTCAAAAAGATAAAAGGGAAATTCAATCCATTATTCATGAATATTTCAGAAACATCTTCTCTACCACTCAATGTAATCCCCATGATCTCCAGTTGGCTCTAAGTAGGATCCGAACTAAGGCTACCACAGACATGCGCTACGAGCTGGATCAACCTTTCACTAGCAGCGAGGTTTGAAAATCTCATAAAGACATGCATCCATTCAAGTGCCCTGGCCCCCGATAGTATGAGTCCTATCTTTTTTAAAAAATTTGGCATACTGTCGGAGATGATATTAATAATTTTACTCTTAATTTTCAGAATGATTTGCTCTTCTTTGATTCTATTAACCATACCTACATTGTTCTCATTCCAAAAGTTAAGAATGCATGCATGGTTACCCAATTCCGTCCTATCAGCTTATGTAACATTGCTTATAAGCTTGCTTCTAAATGTGTTGCCAATAGGATAACAAAACTATCTGCCTAGCCTTATCTCAGAGTCTCAATCTCTTTTATCCCTGGTAAACTCATCACCGTTAATGTCCTCATTGCCTACAAAATCCACCATTTCATGAAAATCAGAGAATCTTTCTCTCATCCTATTATATATGTCCATCAAGCTTGACATGAGCAATGCTTTTGATCGAATTGAATAGAATTTTGTGATCCAAGTTCTTAGAAACTTAGATTTTTCCGATAGAATCATCCAAATTATCCATAAGTGTATCTCTTCCGTGTCTTTCTCATTCATGTTCAACAGCCAGAACTTTGGTCATCTTACCCTGAGAGAGGCATTAGACAGGGAGACCCCCTTAACTCTTACCTCCTCATCATTTGCTCTGAAATATTTTCATGCATTTTGCAAGATCTCCAGCTTGCAATTAAATTCATGGCATTAAAGTCTCCAGATATGCTCCTTATATTTCTCACCTCTTTTTTTTTGCAGTTGAATCTTTGATTTTTAGAAAGGCAACCACCGAATAAGCTTGTCATCTTAAAACAACAATCAGCCTCTATGAAAAAGTTTCAGGCCAGCGAATTAACTTTGATAAATCAAATATCGTATTCAGTTCTGGCACGTCATAGCTTGATATTGATTCTATATCCCAAATTCTAGAGATGCAACATAAAGATTCCCATGGAAAATATCTCGGTTTGCCATCAATCATGGGTAGGAAAAAATCGGAAATTTTCAACTCTATCAAGGATAAAATATGGCGCTGAATTTCTGGATGGATGGAAAAATCTCTTTCAAAGGCGGGAAAAGAAGCCCTCATCAAATCAGTTCTTCAAGCCATTCCATCTTATGCTATGACCTGTTTTAAACTTCATGGTGGTTTGATAAGTGAGATTACTTCTATGATCTCCAAATTTTGGTGGGGAATGAATGGGGAAAAAGAAAATTTTCATGGGTATCTTAGAGGAATATGTCTATTGGTAAAGGTGACGAAAAACTTAGTTTTCGGGACTTAAAGGCTTTCAACCTTGCTCTCTTGAGCAAGCAAGGATGGTGCATCCTCACTCAACCACTCTTTACTATCTAGACTACTCAAAGACATATATTTTCCCTCTAAATCTTTTCTACAAGCTATCATAGGTCACGCCCTCATTGTCATGGTGTATCATCATTGAAGGAAGAAAGACAATAAACTTGGGATGTAGATGTCAAATCTTCTTTGGAGCAAATTCCAGCATTATCAATGATCGTTGGCTACCTCGTCAAACTAGTTTTACAGTTCGCCGAACCCATCTTCCTTACATGAACTTTACCCAATTTGCCACTCTGTTTGATAATACTGTGAACTCAAGGGAACATTGATCTCGTGAGGCGAATGTTCAACCCAGATGAAGCTGATCTAATCTTCTCCATTCTACTTATCAACAGATTCTCCTCGAACTATTGGGTGTGGCATTTCTCTCACAATGGAAAATTCTCTGCTTATCACAAAATTATAAAAATAAGTATTGCATCTCATATCATCCGATTACTTCTTCTAGTTCTGGTGCACACCCTATATGGAAATATTTATGGAATCTCAAACTACCACAAAACATTACTCATTTCTTATGGAGATGTTGTACCAACAGCCTCCCATTTGGAGATAACTTGTGTAGGCGTGGGATAGTCTCTGATCTCACTTGCAAATTTTATTCTTCTTCAAATGGGACAGCATCGCACATTTTCTTTCATTGTGGATTTGCTACAATATACATTGTGGTCTACTCAACTTTGTGCTACACCCAATAGCCGGAAGATACTCTTTGGTTTAAAGACATCATTTTAGAAGGAGAATCCCATCAGGTGGAACGTTTTGCTATAACTGTCTATTTAAATTTGGTTTGCAAGGAACAAGCTCCTGTTTGAAGATATCAAAACTGAACCCCCTTGATATTGCTATTGCAGCCTCACGTACTCTTTCTGATTATCACTTTGCAATGAATTTGCCTAAAATACCATCTTCCTCTCTATCTTCTTTACAACTTCAACCTCCTAAAAAAGGCTTGTTCATTTAGTTTAATGGAGCTATCTCGCATAGGGCATCTTGTGCTGGGATCGGCATTTTTGTTCAGAATTTGGATGACTCCTTTTGCTATGGTTAGGTCAAAAGTTTGAGGGTATTGCCGATCCTGAAGTGGTAGAATATCTTAATCTCCAACAAGCTATAGAAGTGGCTATCTCCTGTAAGTTCTCCGCAGTTTCCTTCATTGGTGATGCTTCTAGAGTCATCCTCAGCATTTTGATCGAAGCAGATTGTCCAGTTACTACAATCCCCATCTTATATGACATTAGGTGTCTTTTGTCCTCCTTGCAATCCATCTTTTTTTGTTGGGTTTGTCGAGCATTTAATCTTGTAAATCATGAGGTTGCTTTTTTCGCTAAACACAATGTAATTACAGAATCCTTATGGAACTCTCCTCCAGAGTTCATCTTGTCCTCATCCAGTGCTGGCTGTTTCCAGCATCCTTAATGATATTTATTTTTCTCATCAAAAAGAAAATTTGGATTCTATTTTGATGTTACGTGAGGATCCATGTTGTTAATAAGAAAAGATTGAGTTGGGTCATTGCAGCAAGCTTTTAATGAAATGGTAGAATCAACTCAGTAGACATAAGTTCCTAAAAACCATTTTGATAAATATGTATTGTAATATTGTATAATACGAATCTCAAACGTCAAATTAAGTGAGTTATCATTGTGAACTACTTCACCAGTTATAAAAGTTTCACAGTTATATGGAACTTTATATGGTAGGTTATTAGTTACACGAGTTTCTTTTAGTGATCATAATCTATTAAACATTTTAAATGTACAGACTAGCTAGTTGAGGGGTGGATTACTTAAGATTGAATTTATTCAAAGAAGAATTAGTGGTTTTTTGTGAGCAGAATGAGTTCACAAAGTTTATGGCTAGGTTGTGGATGTGTGTCATGTGGCTTATCGGGAAAAAAATGATCTAGTGTTCAATGATGGTAAATGGGAAGCAGGTCATGAAGTAGATGAAGTAAAAGCTCAATTATGGTCTTGGTTTGCTTGAAAGTTAAAGAAGGTCAGTCATTAATCAAGCTATTGAGATAGATTAGTTTACCCTCTTAATTTTATTATATACTCTCTTAGTTGATTGATTTGAATTTCTTGGAAAACAAAAATAGTTTAGGCCTGTTGTTTTTATTATTAGATAGAATTGTTGGATTTTGCTTTAGGCGAGACTATTGCCACCCAAAGTTTTACCGAGGTCCCCCGATAATTAAAAAATATATGATGTGAAGACAATTATAACCCTATCCTTAAATTCAAATAAAATTAATAAATTCAAAATAATTTTTTGTGCACGTTCACGACACACCCAACCCACCCACTAAGACGAACTCGCCGTAGCGGGCGATCTCTCGCCGAAGAAAAGGGTCCATGGGTTTAACTAGGTTTTTCCAATTGTTCAGACCATAAATCTTATGAATCTCTCTCCAAACACCAGCAAGCTTGGACGCCATAGATTGCAGATAACTGAATTTGTAAGAGGGAGATGGAATTACAACATTAATTTGAGAAAGGGGAAATGTTACTTATAAGAAGGAGTTTCTCTAGTGAATGTAGTAGAATTTATGCTGGGATTTGGCATGATGTAGATCAGTGAGAAAGTCATAGATGGATATCGAGAGATTCTTGAAGTAGTACTAAAACCATGGATGTAATGGGTTCTGTCCCTTTCCCTTCATCTCTTTCTTTTTTTTGTGTGTGATTGTCGAAATGGGTTCTACCCATTCTCTTTCATCTTCTTTCTTTTATCTCTAAACCATGTCTTCGCTGATAGTAGTCTCTTCTCTGCGATATATATTTCCGACGCATTCCCGAGCACCACAATATTGGGCGATCTCCGATCAAAAGCCGTCGTTTTGCTCTCCTTACTCGCAGGTTACATTGGGTGGGCAAAGTAATTTTATGTAAAGTGTAGTATTGACTTAAAGTGAATTCAAGTATGTGGTTACAATGGTCTTTTCACTTTATTCTTTTTAAATTATTGGGTGCCCTCAGCTGTTTGTATTTTAATTTATAATTGGGTACTTCTAATATTTTTGGAATGAAATTTCATTTTTCTAAAAAAAAAAAAAACAGGTCTCACTAATTTTAACATTGGATTTGAAACCATTGATATTATTAAAATATTGATGCATATTAATAAACTAGAAAAATTTAGAGACATTTGCTTACTTATCAAATAAGCAACCTCAGGTAGAAAAGTCTTATAGAATTAGGTAGAAAAATAGCTGGCATTGGTGGTCAACAATTCTAAAATGTACATGATAACATTCTCCACCTCCAACAATTCTAAAATGTACATGATAACATTCTCCACCTCCAACTATAAATAGAAGTGACAACTCAATGTAATAGGCAGTAGAAAGAATAATAATCGATTCTTTCTCTCACTGACAATAACTTCCACTTTGTCTTTTTAAATACCTCTCTCTCCTCCATGATCTAGCTCACGCCACTTGCCCAATTTCACCCAACTATTACCTTCTAAAAATCCAACATGGTATCAGAGCCCGGTTAGTTCATTAACTGGGTTAAAATAAGTTTCCACAATTTACTATCTAAAACTTTCACTACACTACCCAAACCATTTTTAAACCTAAAAAATATCATCTCTACCTAATACCCACCAAATCCCTATTCCAACCTTCTTAGGTGGAGGTTACAACTATTGGGCTATAAAAATAAAGACATATTTTATGTCTCAAGGCCTCTGGGAGATCGTTGATAAAAGATACGATGTCCCAACGGACACAACATCTTTTTCTAATACAGACAAAGAAAATAAAAGCATGTCCAAACGGACACAACATCTTTGTCTAAAACAGACAAAGAAAACTAGACAAAAGCATATCCAAATGGACACAACATCTTTGTCTAATACAGACAAAGAAAATTAGATAGAAGCATGGAGAAGGACAACTTGGCGATCTACATACTACAGTTGGTTGTGGAAGAATCACTATTTCCAAGATCTGGAGCTAAGACATCCAAAGAAGCTTGGATATACTAAAATAAGGAGTATCAAGGGAGAGACAAGTGGGTGCAACAACTATACACGGGAGACAAGATGATCTTCTAAAAAGTTTACAAAACAGTCAGCGAAACTGGGCAACAGAGACCTGGTGAAAGTTGAAGGAAAAGGCACAAATAGCCGTCAACACAAAAGGAATAGATACAAATAAAAAGAGCTCGGGATCATCCAAATACGCATCAAGGGGGAGTATTAAAATATTGATGCACATTAATATACTAGAAAAATCTAGAGACGTTTGCTTACTTATCAAATAAGCAATCTCAGGCAGAAAAGTCTTATAGAATTAGGTAGAAAAATAGCTGGCAGAGGTGGTCAACAATTCTAGAATGTACATGATAACATTCTCCACCTCCACCTTAGCAAATTCCACCGACTCACTACACTATAAATAGAAGTGACAACTCAATGTAATAAGCAATAGAAAGAATAATAATCGATTCTTTCTCTCACTGACAATGACTCTCACTTTGACTTTTTAAACACCTCTCTCTCCTCCATGATCTAGCTCACGCCACTTCCCCAATTTCACCCTACTATTACCTTCTAAAAATCCAACATATAATAATAACTATGAAAGTTGAATGACACTTTGGGACGTTTTCATATTTCGTTTGTAATTTATAAAAGAAATATGAACTGTTTTGGGTACAGGGGTATTTAGCTTAGACACTGAACAAAATCTATTTAATTTATTTTCTCACACATATTTGAGAATCTTCAAATTTCCAATATTAGCATTTCAAGTGAAAGTGTTCTAGTTTGTTGCGATAAAAAAGGATGAATCATGTCAATTTAAAATCTTAATCAAACTTAATTAGTTAGAAAGAATATAGTAGATAACTTAGTGGGCTAGCTCACTTGGTTATTGGGCTCCTCACTAATGTGTGTGATTAGGTTCAATTCCTATTTATTATACTAACAACTAACATTTACCGATTAAAAAAAAAGTAGAGGTCTTATCTCGAATACAAGAGGGAACATTTATATAAAACTTGACCCACTAGGGTTTGATACTTTCCTTGCATAATACAATTTCATCTTCTCTCTCGTGTCATTTCCGGAACGAGTACTCGTCCCTAGAATTCCAAAGGGAACCCGGACTGAATACTCTTGGCTAGAATTCCTAATGCATTTTACACCTAAACTCAAGTCAAGTTCCTCTCAATTTTTGGCCACCTCATTTCCTTTTCTTTAAAATCAAATACAATAAATTTACACACATTACACCTACTAATTCTCTCTATCTCATTTTCTTCTCTAATCACTTTCCCCAATCAAATTTCCATTTCCTCCATAAATATTCCATACAATACAATCTTCCATTTGTGTCAGAGTGAAATAGATTTTTGAAGATCACAAGGAAGATTATGTTGAAGAAATTCCAGGAAATTACACAGCTTCTAATTTTATAATTTTCTTTAATTTGGTCAAATTATTTATAACAGATTTGCTATTGTTCTCATTAATTAAATTTATATTAGGCTAATCTTTTGTGCAATTTGGATAATATTTTAATCATGTTATTTATTCTAAATATAGAATGAGTCGTGAGTAATTTCCAGCTTGTAAATAAAAAAATTCTGACGCTAAAAAGCCCGAAAAAATTGGCTAAAATAGCCCTAAGCTCAATAGACTTGTGCTAAGTAGTCCAGAGTAGATAGGCCCAAATCAATTTGGGTTTTCATTTATTAAGCCCAACATAGCCTAAGAACTACGTTAGCTAGCTGAACTAGCCCATCGAGTCGGGCTAATTTTGCAAGCACTAATTTTCATAGGAATAAAATGAACAATACATCGCTCATGTGGTCATCATATATGCTCCTCATTCTAATCTAATTACCCGTGAATGGATAAATAAATCTTGGTTGAACGTGGTTGAATTGAGTAGAATAAACTTGCTATTAATTGTGCATAAGGAAATTAGCAAAAATAAATAAATAAATAAAAATAATATTTTGGTTTCGTTATCAAGTAAATGACAAAGTCTGTTGTGAGACGTTGTTTATATGAGATGGTTTGTAAGACTTGTTAAAGTATGCTTATTATATAGATAAAATATGCTTAATGGTTGTTAAAATATATTTTTCTAAAGTTTGATGAATGATGTATTAAAGTACGATTTTATTGAATTATAATATGATTCATTATTAATATACATTAACTACAAATAAGTATAGTTTACCTATATAATTAGACATGCACAAAATAACTAGAACCAGGGGTTTCAAAATCGTCCAAAACGAACCGAAATCGGATATATTTCGGTTCGATTTAGATTCCTCATTATGTGGAACCAAAACTGACGGTTCTAGTTAAAACAACAGTTTTCATGTTCAAACCAGCCGTTCCACTATTTTTTTAAAATTTTTTTAACGTTTTGAGGCTTGAAAAAAAAAAGAGAAAAAAGAAACTGGTAGCGGTGGTTTCAAAATCAAATCGAAACAGTCCTAAGACCGGTTCGGTTCCGGTTCCTAATTTCCAGAAATTAACTGGAACCAGCGTGCATGTCTACATATAATAAGCATACTTTAATAATGAATCGACTAGTTTTATAACCTATCTAAAAAAACCGTCTCACAAAAAAGTTTCTCCAATCAAATTAGAATGAAATTTGAAAGAATAATTTTTTATTTTAATAAGAATACCTTTATTTTGTTGCATTCTATTTTTGGTTTTGAGAGTTTTTGTTCCACTTTTTTCTTTTTTCTTTTTATTGGTGCAAGCAAGCTAGGTCAAGATCAGGCACACTGAACTTCTTGATTTAAAGCTTGAATCCACTTTTAGAAGGAGAAAGACCGAACAAAGAGTTAGAAATGGAGAATAATCAAATTTCCTCTACCAAATGGTGATGTACTAAGGGAGGCCTTGCTTGCTCAAGTGCAAGTAATGATGTACAAAATAATTATGGAGGTGCTTACAATTAATAAATGAGCAAAAGAAATATAATTAACTAGACTTAGGAGGAGTGCAACAAATTTTGAACATGAATGATCAAAAAGGGTATGGAAATTATATATGTTGTCCTCAACAAGTGCCTCCAAAAATGATAAAAACAACATGTGGGATTATTTTCAACTTAGAGTGATGCAAAGAGTGGTTCATGTCTCCACCAATTAGAGCTTACAACTTTGAGAATTAAATCAACAAATTTAAAAATAAATAAAAAAATATTAATAAAGAAGAAGAAATTAATTAAGAAGGATGAGACCAAAGATCCCACCAATTCATTTGGTGAAATCGATTCCACCCAAGTTCCTCTCTTTAAAGGTATAAGGCGAGAACATGGTTAGGGACGATAATTCAGGGCACATACAAGTGTGGAAAGACCTTCCTCAACCGTTCCTCAATAAGTATTTTTCGTCATCTAAAACATTACAATTGAAAAGCCTTAATCACTTAGGATTTTGCATAACGAAAGCTTTAAATAGGCATGACAAACATTTAAGAAATATTGAGAAGATGCCAACAACACGACTTCCCGAAAAATCAATAATTTATTTATTCATTCATTCATTTATTTATTTATTTATTTATTTATTATTATTATTATTATTATTATTATTATTATTATTATTATTACCAATTTTAAGACAAAATGTTAAAATTCTAGTTGATTTGTCATTTGAGGATTAATTTAGGGATTGACCCCAAAATTGCCGAACATACAAAAAAATAAATAAATAAATAAAATTAAAACATCTATCTTTAATTAATATATGACTTTAAACACATTTATAATGAATTAAATTACTATATATGCATACTCCAAAGAAATTCCTAACTCACAATTCAATTATGTTGCCTTAGAATATGTTATTCTTATGCAACACAAGGTATGATGTAGTTTTTCATGCAATAAATTAAAGATAACATAAAATCTAATGTAGGAAAGATCAATGTCACGTTAGTGATCGGAAGGTGTTTAATGCTCGATGGGCGCTATTTACAACATACTTTAAAGATCATTGTCTTTTTGCACTAAATTTCATAGGTTGGGACTAAATTTCAATTAAATTATAGATTAACCTTAAAAAATAAGGCAAACATAATTAAAAATATACTCCCTCTGTCCCACCGAAAGGTCACCATTTTACTGTTGGGGAATTTAATTGGTTAGTAAGGATTAATTTATTAAATTAATCACCAATTAAATAATAATTAAAGTGAGTGAAATTAATCTCACGTGTGAAATTAATCATATATGGTAAATTTGATCAAATATGGTAATTGATCAAATATGGTAGTGATCACGATCACTACTTAAAATAATAATTGATCAAATATGGTAAATTTAATCAAATATGGTAATTGGTCAAATATGGTGGTGATCACGATCACTACTTAATATAACAATCCTACCATATGAGAGTCGTCTCTGGAACCTATAAATAGGATCATTGTGCATACATACGTAACACATGAAAAATACTTTTGACATCCAAAAACACAAAGCATCAGCATACACTTGTATAGTGCATATTCCAGACGATCTAGTCCTCCATTCTCTCTTAGTTCACCAGAGTTCATGCGATAGCGGTGCTGCTTCGCCGAAAACGAGAAGTCGTTTCACCTTTGGAGAAGATCCGCCAAGACCGGAGCACTACTGGGGCGTATTTCTTCTTGCGGGAAGAGTTCTACTTGACTCAACTTCGCCCATCATCCCGAGACGTTCAAGATCCTAGATCCGAGATCCAGATCTATAAGAAAGGTTAGTAATTCTCTACTTTATTTTAATATTCATTGTAATAATGATTGATTGGTGTACATATAAACCAACAATTGCAAGAAGAAATATATATAGTCTCCACACCCTACAATCACTATGACTAATCCAATGGATATTGACGGGATTGAAACATCCAATGCTAATAACTCCAAGAGAGTCGATGCTGAGATTCCTGTTGGGACTGATTCTCAAAGGATGTATACTCCAATGGGGATGGCGAGACCATTCATGATTTCGGCTCCAGCTGAGAAGCCCGAGAAGTTTGGGGGTGCAAACTTCAAGAGATGGCAGAAAAAGATATTGTTCTACCTCACTACGCTGAATCTGGTAAACTTTTTAAAGGACTTTGCACTAGTGGTGGATGAGAATGAAACTGATATGAAAAAGCATATAGCTCTTGATCAGTGGACCTCCGCTGATTACTTGTGCAAAAACTATGTCCTTAGTGGACTTAGTAATGCGCTGTACAACATGTATCTAAACACGAAGACATCCAAAGAATGGTGGGACTCTTTGGAGAAGAAGTACAAAGTGAAAAGCCAAATTAGGCACGATACTTTGATGTTATCTTGCCCTAGAAGTCATTGAGGGAAGATAGAAAGAAAAAAAATTCACATTTTTTTATAATCCTGCGCAGTAATATTGCAGAGGAAATAACCAGAGTTTCAATCGTCGGATCGAGCTGAATTTTGGTCAGCACATTTGAAACATGTTGAAATATGTTCTGAAAGGTGCAGATTTGTGTTGATGGGAATAGGCCAAAAACAGAAGTCAGGTTTTTGTGCGATTCTATTCTGCACAGTCGAGGAAAAAGTGTCGTTTCTCACAAACTAATCGTTAGATCAAGCTGTAGTTTGGACAGCACGTTCAGGACTGATAGGGGTAGATTCTGGTCGGTGGAGATCGAATTCCGAGGTTCCTAGAGTTGCAAACACGGAATGGAAGTTGGTGTTGCTATGACAAAACAACCCTTTCCAACAACGGAAAAGAGCACTAAACCTCTAGAGTTGATCCACACTTATATATGTGATTTAAAACTTGTCCAAACTAGAGGGGGAAAAAGTATTTTATTATTTTTATTGATGACTGTACAAGATTCTGTTATGTGTATCTCTTAAGAAGTAAAGATGAAGCTTTAGAAGCATTCAAACGCTACAAGAATGAAGTTGAAAATCAACTTAACTCTCGAATTAAAGTAATTCGGAGTGATAGAGGTGGCAAATACGTAGCACCGTTTGAATAAATATATGTTGAATCTGTCATCATACATTAAACAACGACTCCTTATTCATCTCAATCAAATAGTGTTGATGAGCGCAAGAATAGAATTCTAAAGGAAATGATGAACGCAATGTTAATCAGTTCAGGGTTACCTCAAAACTTGTGGAGGGAAGCTATCCTGTCAGCTAACCTCATTCTGAATAAGATTCCACAGAAATCTAAGGATCAAACTCCTTATGAAATGTGGAAGGGATGTAAACCGTCATACAAATATCTCAAAGTGTGGGGGTGTTTGGCCAAGGTTGAAGTGCCTCTACCTAAACAAGTTAGAATCGGACATAAAACGGTTGATTGTATATTTGTAGGGTACGCACTTAACAGCAGTGCTTACAGATTTCTGATTCATAAATCAGAAGTGCCTGACATGACTGAAGGCACTATGATAGAATCAAGGAATGCAATATTCTTTGAAGACATATTTCCTAGAAAAGGAAATACACAAGTGACATCTTCTAAGAGATCACTTGTAGATACTACTGCGATCCAATCTACACAAGAGAGTGTAGAACCAAGACGTAGTAAGAGAGCTAGAGTAGAAAAGGACTTTGGTCAAGACTTCTTCACCTACGCGGTTGAAGATGAGCCCAAATCCGTATCTGAAACTCTATCTCGTCCAGATGCACTATTCTGGAAAGAAATTATAGATAGCGAGATTGATTCCATTATGCAAAATCATACATGAGAATTGGTAGATTTACCAAAGGGTTGCAAGACCTTAGGATGCAAATGGATCCTTAAAATAAAATATAAGGCTGATGGGTCAATAGACAAATATAAGGCTCGGTTGGTGGCTAAAGGCTTTAGATAAAAGGAAGGGTATGATTTCTTTGATACCTACTCACCAGTGACACGAATTACATCTATTCGTGTACTTATAGCGATTGCTGCATTGCACAATCTAGAGATCCATCAAATGGATGTGAAGACAACCTTCTTAAATGGTGAGTTGGAAGAAGAAATATACATGGACCAACCAGAAGGCTTTATAATACCTGGTAATGAGATAAAGGTATGTAAACTAGTGCGATCATTGTATGGACTTAAAGAAGCTCCAAAACAATGGCATGTGAAGTTTGACAACACAATGATGTCAAATGGTTTTCGAATCAATGAGTGTAACAAATGCGTGCATGTGAGAAATATACCAAAATTATTTGTCATGGTCTGCCTCTATGTAGATGATATGCTTATCATGGGAAGCAGTAATGACATAATCGTTGACACTAAACGAATATTGAATCGGAACTTTGACATGAAGGACATGGGTACAGTGAATGTGATACTTGGAATTAAGATTCAAAGAACATCTGATGGAATTGCTTTGTCACAATCTCATTACATTGAGAAAGTATTGAAGAAATTCAAAGCATTCGATGATTCACCGGCTAAAACACCCATGGATCCAACTGTACACCTTAGTAAGAATAAAGGTGAATCAGTGGCTCAATCTGAGTATGCAAGGGTTATAAGGAGCATAATATACATAACCAATTGTACAGTCCTGACATAGCGTGTTCAGTTAACAAACTGAGTAGATACATGAGTAACCCAAGCAATGAGCACTGGAAAGCATTAAGAAGAGTGTTGAGATATTTGAAATACACTCTTGATGTGGGGATACACTACTCAAAGTATCCAGCAGTACTCGAAGGGTACAGTGATGCAAACTAGATATCTGACACAAAAGACTCGTTCTTCACGAGTGGATACGTATTCACTATTGGAGGTGGAGCAGTCTTTTGGAGGTCAACAAAACAGACATGTATAGCCTTTCCACAATGGAATCTGAGTTTATAGCTCTAGATAAAGCCGGGTAAGAAGCAGAATGACTTCGTAATTTTCTTGAGGACATTCCATGTTGGAACAAACCGGTCCCTACGGTGATGGTACATTGTGACAGTCAAGCCACAATTGGCAGAGCTCTTAATGATATGTACAACGGAAAGTCTAGACATATCCGTAGGCGACACAACACGGTGAGACAATTAATCTCGAGTGGTGTAATGTCAATTAATTACATGAAGTCAAAAGACAACATAGCGGATCCACTTTCAAAAGCAGTTAATCGAGATCAAATGAATAAATTGCTAGAAGGAATGGGGCTAAAATTCACAAAGTAATGGGCCAAAACAGTAGAAACCCAACCATGATGACTGGAGATCCTAAGAACTTGGTTCAAAGGGACAACAAAATTGTAGAGGTTCAAGTAAAACTTGGTACATACCATTCCTTAGTAGAGCAATTCTACCAAGTATAGACCCGTATTGTGGTGAGGTTAAGTCAATGACTTTTAATGATTCCTAAAAGGTCAAGTAATGGCTGGTTGAGTATAACGGGGTACTCAAGATAGTGGCCACTTCAAAGTAAACACTTATGAATCCAAAGTGGGTCCATGGCCGAAACGGACCAAAATGTAAAAAAAAGGAGAATGCGAGATATTAATACGTTCGCACTGTTGTCTCAGTATACGCTAAGGAGGAGTAGTTCAAAGACATCATATCTACTAAGCCACCGGTATACTCGATAGTGTTGGACTAAGGAAGGTTCAAAGTTTCAAGCTACCTATCCGGATACATTAATGTTTCACGAGGACTAGATTGTGTGTCTACATTTTATAGGCGCCGAATTCCACTCATGTGGGGATTGTTGGAGAATTTAATTCGTTAGTAAGAGTTAATTTATTAAATTAATCACTAATTAAATAATAATTAAAGTGAATGAAATTAGTCTCACATGTGGAATTGATCATATATGGTAAATTTGATCAAATATGGTAATTGATCAAATATGGTAGTGATCACGATCACTACTTAAAATAATAATTGATCAAATATGGTAAATTTGATCAAATATGGTAATTGGTCAAATATGGTGGTGATCATGATCACTACTTAATATAACAATCATACCATATGAGAGTGGTCTCTGGAACCTATAAATAGGATCATTGTGCATACATACAAAACACATGAAAAATACTTTTGACATCCAAAAACACAAAGCATCTGCATACACTTGCATAGTGCATAGTCTAGACGATCTAGTCCTCCATTCTCTCTTAGTTCGCCAGAGTTCCTGCGATAGCGGTACTGCTTCGCCTGAAATGAGAAGTCGTTTCACCTTTGGGGAAGATCCGCCAAGACCGGAGCACTACCGATGCGTGTTTCTTCTTGGGGGAAGAGTTCTACTCGACTCGACTTTTCCCATCATCCCGAGACGTTCAAGATCCTAGATCCGAGATCCAGATCTATAAGAAAGGTTAGTAATTATCTGCTTTATTTCAATATTCATTGTAATAGTGATTGATTGGTGTACATATAAACCAACATTTACTATGTTAAGCGTCTCATTCAAATGTCACCATTTCCCACTTTAAGTAAAAAGGTACAATATGTGGTCCATCACTCACTACTAATAGAACTACCCACTATATATATTATAAAATAATAATGCTTCGTAATCTACGCAAAAAAATAATTGGTGACGTTTGGGCGGGACGGGGTAATATCTACTAGCTATTATTGCAAATTTACTCTTAATCTTTCTATTTTATTTTTGTGATAAAAAAGATTTAATGTTAAATGACTTGAGAACTTATTAAATAAAGTTCTACATACAGGCAATCAATTTTATACAAATTACACTTAATTGACGATTTAATATATAAAAAAGAAAATATCTTCTCTCTCTCTCCCTCTACATATATATATATATATATATATATATATATATATATATAACAGGATGAAAAAAGAATAACCAGATTTATTTTTTCCTTTTAAGGATGGAGGAAATAATATGTGTGAAACGAAATAAGGTAGCATTTATTTAATCAGCATGATCGCTTAGGAAGCAATAGTTTATATATAGTGTTTTCTACGTATGTATTCCAATCCCATTCATTTTCTCTTATAGATCTATTAATTTGTTCATCTGTCCATTTTAACAGGTGGGTTAAGAAAATGACAAGTACAGTACTCAAGATAAGGTAAAGTCTTAAAGATACATAATATAGCACACCAAATATGTAGCTCTCGGGTGAAATTCACTAAAACGTACCAAATAGTTAATGGTGGATTCTGACTATAGCTTAATATATTAGTCAATCGGATACGCTGCTAGATGATGGTTCTGACCTTCCCAAATTAGTTCGCGTATAACAGTTAATGAAAAATGGGTTTTGACCTCCCTAAATTTAATCGATCTGTGAATTAAATATATGTGTGCACCAAAAAAAAACTAACTCACACTTAACATCTATGTGGTGGCAAAATGAAAGTTTTATTGTAGAATAAATTACTACTCCACATATTAGTAGTTGGTTTAGTAGAACACCCGGATCTCTGTACTGTTTTTGTTCATAATCTTTTGTGTCACTAATAATATGATGGTAAGGGGAAGAGAATTCAATCATGCTTCTTACATGGTACAGTTAATTTTCTTTCTCTTATATATCTCAATCTAATAATATAGCACGTAAGATGTTACCCCAAAATTTTAAACAGAATTCGAACCATAACAACTTTAATAGAGCACATAATTGAGCATAGAAGAAAAAATAAATAAAAAAAGAGTAGCCACTTTATTACTGGAGTCTGAGATCTCTATTAAATTATTATATTGGTGATAACTGATAAGATACAATACTTATTTAACAATTTTACACTGACAAACATGCGTATATAATTATGATCTCATGGTTCTTCAATCACCCCTCTCTGAACTGAAACCCCATTGTTTTATTATTACATTCAATATTTTCATTGCATGGATTTTACAACACAATGATTCCTTCCCTACTTAATGATATCCTCCTTCAATCCTTTTCAATCGTCCACTGGTTCTACATTTTTTCATGATCAAAAACTCCCTTTACTTTCTTGATACAGCAAAAGTACTGATAACTGCAGTTTGTTTGATAGAATTAAAACTAATTTTGTTGGATGAACATGGCTGGTTATAACTCAAAGCTGCAGCACATTGTAATGGATCATCGGAGATGGAGGAGGATGCTGTCCAATCGGCAGTCGGCCCGAAGATCCCGACTCAGGAAACAGAAGCATCTGGATGAACTGGTGGCTCAGGTGACTCAACTCGGAGCTCAGAACAATCGTATTCTTACCAACATTAACGCTGTCACCCAGCTTTACCTGTGCACCGAGTTTCACAACTCGGTTCTCAGGGCTCAGATAACTGAGTTGATGCACTGGGCGAAAGCGCTCAATCACATTGTCAACCAGGGATTAGATAACTATGTGGATAAACATCATTAAATCTATGCTAATTATTTTCTAATTACATTTTGTCTTGTTTGTAATAGGTTAGATTAGGTTCATTAATTTATTTTGATTTCTCTTGAGTTTACTTGTATTATTTGATTCTATGAAACCATGATATAAATTAAAAATATGACACAACAATTCAATGTGTTGCATGTATGGGCTATTGTGTTGGTCTCGTTTCGTTTGCGATCAATTTTATTTTTGATACTAACATATTACTCCCTCGGTCCCAAAATCATCTATGTCGCGACGATAGATAAGAAGTTATAAAATATACTCCATATGTTACTTTTTTTTATCAACTTTATTAATTTTTTTGGGGTATTGTAATATCTTTAAGTAATAAATAAATTATAAAATATGTTATATGTGTAAAAGTTTCATAAAGTAGTATTTTCTCAGGTCCGTGGTTTTTTTTTCGGTTTGGAGTTTCCATGTAAAATTCCTTGTGTTGTTCTCATTCTTTTTCTTTCTCGTTAATATTTTGTCTTTTTTCCTTTAAGAATGAATGGCTATTCCCAACAAAGTGGTATCAGAGTCCGGTTCGGACACTTTTAAAAATTCTTAGTATGCTCTGTGGTTGCAGCGTAGTCTGACCTTCTACATTAGAAAATAATTT
Organism: Pogostemon cablin; assembly: GCA_023678885.1. Lineage (NCBI taxonomy): Eukaryota > Viridiplantae > Streptophyta > Magnoliopsida > Lamiales > Lamiaceae > Pogostemon > Pogostemon cablin. The sequence goes on along the minus strand of CM042965.1, from coordinate 14,988,736 downwards.
TTAAGAGACGGTTATTCATTATGCTAGGGTAGATAAAATAGGTCTTTAATTAAGTTTGATGTCGAGAAATTTGATGGTAGAATTAATTTTGGGTTGTGGCAAGTACAAGTGAAGGATGTAATGATACAATCTAAGTTACATAAGGCTCTGAAAGGAAAGCCAAGTTCAACTGATAGCACAGGAAGTTCTAGCAAAGACTCTGGAAAGAGTGATGTAAATAGTGATGAAGATTGGGAGGATCTGGATTTGCGAGCTGCAAGCACAATACGCTTATCTTTGGCTAAGAATATCCTTGCTGATGTGCATGAAATTTCAAATGCCAAAGAGCTATGGAAAAACCTTGAGGAACTGTACCAGGCAAAGGATATCTCAAATCGATTGTACCTGAAAGAGCAATTTCACATGCTTCGAATGGAAGAAGGTACACAAATCTCAAATCATATAAGTACTCTTAATGGCATCATCTCTGAACTATAAGCAATTGGAGTGAAGATTGAAGATGAGGATAAGGCATTGAGGCTTATCTTGTCTCTTATACGTTCCTATGAGTACATGAAGCCAATTCTGATATATGGTAAGGAAACTTTAAATTTTACTGAAGTCACAAGTAAACTTCTTTTTGAGGAAAGGAGGTTGATGAGTGAAGGACGTACTTCAGAAAATTCAGTAATGTTGGCAAGTGGCAATGGAGGAAGGAAGAAGGATTCCAAGAATGTGGTTTGTTGAAAGTGCCGAGAACCTGGGCATACAAAGCAAAATTGTCCACGTGGAGGTGGAGCTGGTCGAGGTGGAATTGTTACGGCAAATAACTTCGAGTCTAAAGCTAATGTTGTGGAGGATTTTCTCTGCTGAGAAAATGAACACCCATATGACATACCCAGTTATCATGAAAAAAAGGGTGTAGTAATGTTAGCTGGGCCACAGGTTTGCAAACATTGACTTGGCATGAACGTGTGTTGTGGAAAAATATATCGATGGCTGATGGACTTCCAAGGAGGCCATGCACCATAAAATTTCAGCAGGTATTTTTTCGATATGTTGCCGCAAGGAAATTCTTAGAATGGATTATTCTAAGTGGGTCTACTCATATGGTGGAGTAGGATGATTATCAGGAGATTGAGAATTGATTGTCGGTAAAGACAATGGGTCTTATTTTATTTTTGGCAAGGTGGAGATTATTGGATTTGTCAAATATAAAATAGAGATTATTATTCCTGTCCCACATCGGATGAGAGATCAGAAGGGAGGATTCTTAATTGCTATTTAATGAGGCCTTTAGTTCTGATGTTAGACGCACCAATAAGATACACTTTAAACTTTGTATTTGATTCTGTCGATCCTTTCTTGTATTCTCTATTTGAGAGTTGGGAGAAATGTGGGAATTAGTTAAATATTTGTAATATTGTGGTAGTATTGGGGTCGGGTGAGAGAGAAATTACTGTGTGATTGTAAAAATTTCATATAGTAGTATTTTCTCAGGTCCGTGATTTTCTCTCCGATTTGGAGTTTTCACGTAAAATTCCTTGTGTTGTTCTTATTCTTTTCCTTTCTCGTTATTATTTTGTCTTTTTCCTTTTAAGAATGAATGACTTTTCCCAACAATGTGTATTAAATGGGGGTTAAAATTAAGATATTTTTTTAGGTTGTTAGTTGGTGTGAAATTTTCTTTTTCGGGTGGTTAAGATAAGTATCTAATAGAGAAAACAAAAAATGTGAAGATAAGTGTGGGACAGAGGGAATAATTTATGCACTCTTCGTCCCAAATTCAGTTTCACGTTTACTGTAACTATAGAGTTTAAGAAAAGTCACTTTTTGATTTACTTTTGAAGGTAATATGATATATTTGGGAAATAATTTAATGATAAAATATGTTATAACAAATTTGAAATTAAAGTACGTTGAAGGGATATTAGTTAATTACTTTTTTCTTTTATAAAGTAATATAAGTTAAATTAGTACGGACTAAAATAGAAAATGTAAAGTTAAAGTTGGTAACAAACCAATAATTTATATACACGCTACGTTTGATGTTGATTGGGGGATAAAAAATACATGCATTGTAAAGATCCCATGTTTACTGTCCAAAATAATAAGTGAAATCGAGGTACCCTCCATCACTCGATGTAAAGATTTCCGTGTGGAGTTTAATAAAAAATCATTTTATATATCAAGTAGAAAAAAGAAAAAATATTTTAATGAATTTAATAAAAAATATGTTTAAAGTTATTGAGACGTGTAAAAAAGTGGATATTATTTTGAAATGCTTGTATAAAGTAGGTTTTATAATAAACTCCATCTTTTACCACTTTAAGTAAATTATAATAAAGTGTAAAATATTTTGAGGAATAAATAAAAAAAGAAAGTGTATAATAGGGAGTAGTTTGGAGATGACATTTGATATCTTATTGTATTTTAGTGTTACATACTCCCTCCGTCTGTCAATAAGGTATAAATTTTTTCATTTTGGATGTTTGCACCATAGATACACTCTTTTTTTAAACATATAAGACCACGCACATCATTAATACAATTAATATATGAGAAGCACACACTCCACTAATACAACTACTCACTACACATTAAATAATACTTTCTCCGTCCTAAATTCATCTTCACGTTTAGTTTGGATACGGAGTTTAAGAAAATTTACTTTTTAACTTACTTTTGGAGGTAGTATAATATTTTTGGGTAGTAAATAAATGATAAAGTATGTTATGTGTGTTAAAAAGGTGATGTCAAATTTAAAATTAAAGTATATTAGATGAATAATAGTTAGTTATTTTTTCTTTTATTGAAATGTGAAATTGAATTTAGAAAGGATCAAAACAGAAAGTGTAAAGTTGAAGTTGAGATTGAAGGGATAATATTCCTTAATCCAGATAAAAAAACAAATGTATACATATAAAAGCGAACAGAAGGAGTACATTTTATATATCACATGTTAGATAATAATACATTGAAGGAAAATAAGATGAACATTTAAAGTGTTTATGCTTTTTTTAATACTCCCTTCGGCCACTTACAAGGTATTCGTTTGCTTTTTGCGCGTGGATTAAGGAGTATTATTATTATATGTAAAGTGGGTAGTTGTATTAGAGGGAAGTGGTGGGCCACAGGATGTACTTTTTTACTAAAAAAGAAAAATGGATACATTTGAAGTGGACGCCCAAAATAGTAAAATGGATACCTTGTAAGTAGCCGGAGAGAGTATAAAATTCTACTCCTTTAGTTCCTAAAGATTGTTTATTATTTCCTCATTTATTCGTCCCACATAATTATTCACCTCCAAAAAAGGAAATATAATTCTAATCTAACACTTTAAAAGTACAAATTAATTTTTAAAGTGACATCTCTTCTTTCTACACATAAAATACTTATATCTTATTTATTACGTAAAAGTACCACATTATCCCTAAAAGTCAATAAAATTAATAAAAAAGTAATTTTTTTATTATCACTTCTGATTCATCTCACTAAAATCATTCCATTAAACGATGTCACATAAGTTTTAACCTTAATTTATACTCCCTCCGTCTTTTCAAGGGTATCATTTTTTTATTTTGGGCGCCCGCCCCCAAATGTCTCATTTATTTTTTTATATATATGGGACCCACACAGACTAATACAACTAGATAAATGGGACTCACACCTCCACTAATACAACTATCTATTACACATTAAATAATAATACTCCTTAATGCAGGTGCACAAAGCAAATGCCACTATTAAAGGGTGACGGAGGAAGGGAGTACAATATATATACCTCCACTACAAAAATATCAATTTCGCTATTTATTGTGGGTAATAATTTCCTTTATTTTTTTTAAATTAGGAATCTACATATATATAATTAATATTTTAAAAATTCTTATAATATTATAAAAGTATACAATACAATTCTTCTATGCATAAAATTATAATTTTCTTTAATTCTCTTACAAAAATATTATCGAAATTATGGAGGGAGTATTAATTTTAGGGTGACACTATTTAATATTATTGATCTTAACCTCCTAACCAAAGAATGGATGATGGATGTTTGCCACCCAAATTTTTACTGAATGCAACCAACTTTTAAAATAAATAGTAGTAAAATTACCACTATATCTCACCTTATAAATATTTTACTCAATACACTAAACCATTAATCTCTTCCACTTAAAAAAACAACATAATCAATACATTAATTATCAAGCACCGCCATTTATTGTCGGCCGCCATAGGTTCTCCGGCATCTTCTCAGTTCTGAATCCATCGGTCGCCCTCAATACCCCAGTTTTTGCATTGATTCACAATAAACTATTGTTAGTTATTCCACAAGAGTATAATCAGGAAAATATAATTAAGATTGAAATAAAGCACTAAGAGGGAGTGTAACAATAAATTTTATATTTATGATAAAATAAATACAAATTGGAGTACAAGGATGATTTCAGATGTATTTAATTTGAAATATATGTAAATGGGTTACAATATCAATCAATCCTCTGATTCTTCTCTCGAATTAATTTGGCCTTGACTTTGACTTATTGGCTTGTACTGACTTGACTTGACTTTAACTGTTGTATGTTGACTATGTTGACAGCGTGTGTGTTGAGTCGGATCTTCGAATGAAGCTTATTCGAGCTCGAACGTGTAGTCTTGACGTTGACCCAGAGGCGTCGAGCCTTTGTTCGGATTGAACGTTGACTTGAAGACTTCCTATGAAGAACATCGTTCAATTTGGTAGAACACCGTTAATTTCACAAAGACTGGTAGATGAGTTTGACTGGAAGAAATGTCGAATCTGAGGGGTTTAGCACCTTGATCTCAGGTCGAGTGTTGTTTCTGACCAATGCTGGATCGAAGGGGTTTGGCACCTTTATCTCTGATCGGAGGTGGTTGGGTGGAAGAATGCCGGATCGGAGGGGCTAGTCACCTTAATCTCTGATCGAAGGTGGATGGTTGGAAGAACGCCGGATCAGAGGGACTTAGCACCCTGATATCTAATCAGAGGTTGTTCTTGACTAGAAGATGCTTTAAGATTTCAAGGGATCACTGCTCGTATTCTTGATCTCTTCAGAAGCGTCTGTATCTTCAGATATTTTAGTATGTGTGTATGTCTGGAATGAATGAAGGAGGTCTCCTTATATAGGTGAAGGGTGAGGAAGATTTGATTACTCAATGGCTGATTTGACCTGATTCTGCAAGCTTGGGCCTTTCCATGTATAACGCAGTTTCATTGTTGATCCTTGATTTGACCTAATTCTGCAGGCTTGGGCTTATTTGATTGGATTTGTCCTAATTATCAATTATTCACTAATTTATTTAAGGAATTTATTTATTTAAATCACTTAATAAATAAATAATTAATTGATAATTATTGCATTAGTTTGTCACATATTTTCCTTTAATAGGGAATAAAATTCAAGTGTCTACAAATTTCCCCTCGCATTTTTTCACGGACGCCTTTGTATTGCAGTGAACAAATTGCGATAATCCATTCTTGATCAACATGATTGAATTTTATTGCTTGCCCCACCAACTTGATATGAATAGCATGAATTATGACTGAACTTAGTAGAGTACTAAGCTGCCTACGTACCTCTTTGAAGAGGATCAAGTCATAACGTAGTTCAAAGGGACATGATTTGATTTTGAATGGGGGGTGATGTACACATTTTATAATCATGCGGGCTAGGAGTAACATGTAGTTTAGACTCGTGCGTCAAGGAGTATTGGACTTGAATTTGCTGACATTTTATACTTTTGTCAATGAGTCTTGAATTTGAACTTGTAGACAATTTATACTAGTGTCAAGGAGCTTTGTGTGGATAATTTTTGCTCGTATCGAGGAGCTGAGAGTTTGATTTGTAGACAATTTTAGCTCATGTCAAGGAGCGTAATGTGTAGGCAGTTTTGGCTCATATCAAGGAGCTTTGTATTTGATTTGTGTTAGATAGTTTAGACTCGTATCAAGAAGCATCATGTGTAGAGAATTTAGTCTTTTCTCAATGAGATTTGATTTGATGTGTAGATAGTTTAAACTCGTATCAAGGAGTATTGTGTGGATATTTTTCACTCGTGTCGAGGAGCATTGACTTGAGAGATTTTAGATAGTTTAAACTCGTATCAAGGAGCCTTGTGTGTAGATAGTTTTAGCTCATATCAAGGGGCGTAATGCAGATAATTTTAGCTCTTGTCGAGGAGCTTCATGTGAACAGTTTTTGCACATGTCGAGGAGCATTGTGTGTAGACAGTTTAAGCTCGTATCAAGGAGCATGACTTGAGGATTTTAGATAGTTTAAGCTCATATCAAGGAGCATAGCTTGCAGATAGTTTTAGCTCATATCGAGGAGCGTAACTTGAGAAATTTTAGATAGTTTAAGCTCGTATCAAGGTGTGTAATGCGGATAATTTTATGCTCGTATCGAGGAGCTTTGCTTGATTAATCAATAGTTCATTTCCCCAATCTTGGGATGCATTATTTTCCCTTGTTTCAACTTCCTTTCTATGGATCTTTATAGACACTGCAGTCTTTATTTGCGATTCCTCTTCCATGAGCTCATCAAAAGGCATGCCTTCAAACTCGTAAGAGTCTTGATTAGAGGGTCATTCGATGTCATTTGATGTCATACTCAACTCCATGTCGTGAGCTCTTGTAGCCAATTCTTCAAAAGTTTTAAGCCGAATTCCTTGAAGTATGTAGCTAAGATTTCATTGTATCCCTTGAATGCACATTTCAATTGCTGAAGTTTCTGATAGCTTTTTTTTGCAATTGAGGCTTAGGCTCCTCCATCTGTTGATATAGACTATGACGTATTCTTCATCACTTTGACAAGTATTTGTTAGCTCTATCATGCTAACAGTTCTTCGTGTGCTATTGAACGGTTAAAGAATTCTTTTTCCATTTGCCCCCAATTGTCAATGGAGTTAGCTTCTAAATTGATGTACCAATCAAACGCATTTCTTTGAGAGAGCGTATGAACTGTCTCACCACGTGATCTCCGTAGGTCCCAGCATCATTGCATGTCTCGACGAAGTGCGCCACATGTTGTCTTGGATTGCCTTTGTCATCGAATTATTAAAACTTGGGAGGTTGGTAGTCAGCTGGCATCCACAAGTTGTCAATCCTCTTTGTATATAGCTTGACGTAGGTTGAAAGAAGATTTGGAGCTCCCTTCGAACTTATCTTTTATCGTCTCCAACACGATGTTCTTTAGTTGGATGATAGGAAATGTTCTGCAAGTTGAAACGTGTATCTTATTCTCAGTTGGCTTTTCTTCAAATAGATGATGCTTTGTTGAGTCGTCCTCCCCGTGCTCATCCTCAATTTGTTTCTTATTTGCATGACTTGACTCCACATTATCCATTTTCTTCATAAGTACGGAGATCTTTAGGTCTTGAGCTCCCATATGTTTGGCGAGTCCTTCAATGGCTCTCATTATACTTGCAAGTTGATCCTCAATGATCATAACACTTGTCGTCATCACCGCAGCTTCAGTTGAGGCAGGTGGTGAGCTTGGCGTGGAGCGAGGAGTTGAGCAGACAGAGTCATCATCACCATCTTTATCGCCCTGCAATGGCTTATTGAGAGTAATCCCCAACACATGGTTTGTCTTTGAGGAAACTTCGGACATACTTCTTGTAAAGTCTTCAACTTTGTCAGTTTGCAACTCTGGAGGTTTTGATGCAATAGGCCTTCTTATCGCAATCTTTAATGGAGTCATCATTTGAGTCTTCACAGCTTGTAGCTCTGAAGGCTTTGAGGTAGATGGCCTTTTGATCGCGATCCTAAGAGAAATCATTATTTGTGCTTGTAGAGAGAAGAGATGAGAAGTAGAGACGGTCTCACTAGGCATGTCAAAATTTGTAACAACAAATTTTGTATTTATGATAAAATAAATACAAATTGGAGTACAAGGATAATTTCAGATGGATTTAATTTGAAATATATGTAAACGGGTTATAATCTCAATCAATCCTCTGATTCTTCTTTCGAACCAATTTGGCATTGACTTTGACTTGTTGGCTTGTTTTGTCTTGACTTGAATTTGACTGTTGTATGTTGACTGTGTTGACAGCGTGTGTGTTGAGCCGGACTTTGGATGAAGCTTGTCCAACCTCGAATGTTTAGTCTTGATGTTGACTCGGAGGCGTCGAGCCTTTATTCGAATTGAACGTTAACTTGAAGACTTCTTATGTAGAACACCGTTCAATTTGGTAGAACACTGTTGACTTCACAAAGACTGCTGGATGAGTTTGACTGGAAGAAACGTCGAATCTGAGGGGCTTAGCACCTTGATCTCAACTCGAGTGTTGTTTCTGACCAATGTTGGATCGGAGGGGCTTGGCACCTTTATCTCTGATCGGAGGCGGTTGGATAGAAGAACGCCGGATCGAAGGGGCTTGGCACCTTAATCTCTGATCGGAGGCGGATGGCTGGAAGAACGCCGGATTGGAGGGGCTTAGCACCTTGATCTCTAATCAAAGGTTGTTCTTGACTTGAAAATGCTTGAAGATCTCAAGGGAGCACTGCTCGTATTCTTGATCTCTTCAGAATCGTCTACGTCTTTAGATATTTTAGTGTGTGTGTGTCTGGAATGAATGGAGGAGGGCTCCTTATATAGGTGAAGGGTGAGAAAGCCCCATAAATAACTCACAATTTGATTGGTCAATGGCTGATTTGACCTGATTCTGCAGGCTTGGGCCTTTCCATGTATAACGCAGTTTCATTGGTTGATCCTTGATTTGACCTAATTCTGCGGCTTGGGCTTATTTGACTGGATCTGTCCTAATTATCAATTATTCACTAATTTATTTTAGGAATTTATTTATTTAAATCCCTTAATAAATAAATAATTAATTCATAATTATTGCATTAATTTGCCACACATTTTCCTTTAATATACAATAAAATTCAAGTGCCTACAGGGAGGATGACTGGTATGTGAAGAGGGTGGGAGAGGTAATATAGTGAAATAATGACGCTTTTCTTGACGAGATGGAAAAGCTCCGGAGGAATATCAGCTCTAGAAATCATATGTCGGAATATTAAAGTCTGAAGTTCTTCATTTTTGAGAAATTAAGAATGCACAAGTATAGAATTAACTAGACTTTGAAGCTAAAAATTCAAAAACTTCTCAAAACTTTCTGAAACACTATTGCTACTGCCTACGGTGTCCAACAACAATTAGGGAGAGAGAAGGGCCTTGAAGTTGGTAGCAGAGGACAAGGTTGAGTGATCAGAAAAGAATAATGACAGATGGCTTTTTGGGTTCAAAGGAGAACAAATGGAGTGTATAATGGTAGTGCCGTAGTGGTGGTGGTTTGGGGGGGGGGGGTGGAATTTAGGAGGAGTCATGGTTTGTTTATGGGGAAGCAATGGTGTGGTGCAGTGCGGCTAGAATGGGTGGGAGGGTTAAGTAAAAAGGATTACGGGCTTAAGTTTTGGGATAGGGGTATTATAGTAAGGAAAAAAACTCGAGTGCCCTTAGAAATAGTGCGGGTGGCAATAGCGCCGCTCTTAATTTTATCTAACAATAATTTAAAATATTTAAAACAAGTAAATTGTTATAAACTTAAAATGGAAATGGGACGTCTAGGCCGCCACAACCTTAAAAATTCATTACTTCTCAGTATCAAGAATTTTTTTTTGATGTCTCATTCAAAGAATCTTATTTCAAGTTTTAGACACAAGAAATATATACGTGCACCCACTAATACAATAAAATATAAAATCTATATACCTACTAATATAACTATTCACTATACATTTTAATTCGCGAAAAAAACAAAAGTCTCCCGAGAACACGAGGTAGTATATGACAACTTACAAGTTCGAGGGTGGTGGTTTAATAGGGGATGCCCAGTCATGAAGAGTCAATAATTTTGTAATTTGTTATTGCGTGTAATTTTAGACGCACATAATTTGTAAGTTTTACACATAGTTTACCTTGCGTGTAAAAATTGATGAAATTATTTTACATTTTTTAAATTAATTTTTATTTTATATTAAAAAATATATTAAAAAATATTATTATTTTCTTAATATTTTTTATTTTTTATTTATAATACAAATTATTTATAAAATAATTTAATATTGTACTATTATCACTTTTATTAATTAAATATAAATTTTTATTAAAATATTATCACTTTTCATCTCCATACAAATTATGTGGGAGGATTTCAAACATGTTTGCTTTAGACAAATGGTATTAATTGATCCTTTTGACACACTATTAAAATTAATATTTTACTCTCTAACTTATAAAAATTTCTAACTTTAATTCTGTATGTAAAGTAAGAAAAGTGTAATTTATTGGGACAATTTGAGTTTTTTAAGTAATGAATAAACAATAATGAGGTTTAGGATGAGCCGTGTCAAACATTGCTATGTTTGGGTATCATTTGATAAGCAATAATCGAACTTGAGCTTAATCAATATATGTAATTAGAGCTTGAACTAAAACTATTTCTAAATACTCATTAATACTCATGAATGTGTTCATGAACACGTATAATAGCTTAAACATGAACGTTTGTTTGTGCACATATAAACATTTTGGTCATAAACAATGAAAGAACATTTCATTCATAAAAATCTAATGTTATTCATGGATATTAAATAAATAAACCAATAAAAGATAATATTCTCTCCTTTCCAGTATACTCCTCACTGTTATTATAAATACAGAGTTTAATAAAAATTGCATATTTTACTAACTTTATTGTTTTTTTATCGTAAATAGGTATTTTTTAAGTAATAAATACTCCTTCCGTCCCGACCATAGATTTTTATTTACTTTTTGCACGTGGATTAAGAAATATTGTTATTTTATTTGGGTAGTTGTATTAATAGTGAGTGGTGAGCCATATGTGAGGCCTTTTTACTAAAATGGAAAAATAAGGACTTTTAACTGGGACGCCCAATATAGAAAAATAAGAATCTTTCGATGGGACGGAGGAAGTATATAAAGTCAATTATGTGTGTACGGTGAGAGTGTCATTTTTTTGAAAGAGTGAAGAGCGTAATAAATATATAATGTATTAAGAAGTTATTTGTTTTAGAAAATGAAAAGCGGACAGAGAGAATAATAAAAGTTAAAATCACGGAGTTTTAAATATCCCTACATATGTAGTTAATTTTATGTGTTATATACAAGAATATTCATGAATTTTTGTGAGCTTATACTTCCTTAGTTTCATTTTAATACTTTTTTTTATTAACAAATATAGTATTTTATTCATATGTAGTAGATTGAAGGACTTAATATTTAATGTAAAATGGATAATTTTATTAGTGTTGTGTGTGGATCCATGAAGATATATTAATTGTTTCGTATGTCCAATCTATCAAAAAGAGAAATGTAAAGATTTAAATACAATGCCAAATTAAAAATATGTAAAATTTAAAATGGGACTGAGGAAATATATACTAGATTTATAAGAAGTGTGATGCACGTCATATGCATGTTTCGTAAAGCTTTTTCCTTTTTTTTTCTTCGGTAAATGATAAGTCATAAGTTTACCTCATTATTTTAGATGAATTCATATATATTGTTATGTGAGTTGTGAATTATTTAGTGTAACTACGACTTATTTATATTTTTCACACTTGAACTTTAATTATTTTATTTCTTATTGAAACAAGCCAAAATAGAGATAAATTGTACTGTCACATTAATTTATTTTTGTGTGACTGTTACAATAGTATTTATTGCAGGAAATAAAGATTTGACCAAGGCAAATTAAGGAGGGATTTGATTTGAAGAGCATAATGAAAGCTACCAAAAAGATTGGAGATGCAATGAACCTGGACACTCTTCAAGAAGAAAAGAAATCAATTAGGTTTCTTGGGGGACAAGAAGATAAATAAGGAGGATATATACATCATATCACATCCGCGATCTGACGTAGGGACTCAGCACGGATAGAGGAGAAGGCAGATGGGGAGAGCATGAGACGCACCACTCACGGAGAACAGTATCAGTTCTTTTGTTTTATACTTTTAATTTAATTTTTATTATGTAATTTCATTTCTAGTCCGAGGGTTGTGAACCTCCCATGAATTATTTATTTGATTGTAAGGAATTTTATGTCGCAAACTTTTATATGAATTTATCTTATTGCATGCACTGAATCAATTTTATAATAATTTGATAATTATTTTAGACTGGCCATCTAGATTAATTGTTAAATTGTTTATTGTTATTTCTTGATTCATGATCCGTAATTGTTGTGAGGATTGAATTGAGTAGCGAAATAGAGGAAAGCCCTCTAGGTGCAATAAGATCTAGGTTGTATGATTCCTAGTCGGTGTTCATAGCTTAGTAATTCTAATATTTGGTGTCTTAATGTATTTGCGAGTTCGAATCCATAGGGTCACTCGTAAATAGTGTAATTTAGTGGTCGTACCCTGAATTGCTAAACATAAGAACATTTCGGGTTAATTTGGTCGTACCATTAGACTAGGGATTTGAGTTTGTATAATTGTTGGGATGTTTAATTTGTGCAGTTTTATGAATTAGGATATGGGAGGGGATCAAATCCTTGGACTAGGTTGTTATTTTATTTGTTGTCTTACTTTTATTTTTACTCAATTATTTATATTTTCATGTTTATTAGTTGTTAGAATTCAATCCAAACCCCCTTGTTACTTTCTTAAAAACACGATTAATTCAATTTAAATTCGATTACTCCTTGTGGATTCGACCCGTACTTATCCTAGTACACTCTAGTGTGGATTTATTCGGAAAATTACAATCTTATTTTTGAGTGTCGGCGACAGCACACCAAATTTTGGCGCCGTTGCCGGGAGTAATCCTGAATTTTATTGAATTTTTTGTGTTTTAATTTATTTTTTCGAATTTTGCCCAGCAGAGTACTGACATTGAACCCTTCAGTGTCAGTTCTGCTCTGTTTTGATTTTTCTGATTTTTCTCTTTTAATCACTTTCTCCCCTTGTAGGCTTGCTTCTAATGGATCGATATCATGATTTTTATGGTCAGAATATTCAGCCATGTAGAGTTTGTGCAACCACACTCCATTCCACTCATGATTGCCCATCCTTGATTGATAGATTAGCGGTGAGACGAATGGATGAATATTGGAGTGCTAATCAACAGAGGCATTGGAATGATCAACTATATGTCAACACTTGCAATCAAGGGAACATAACCCTCATAATTCTCGATATGTGGACAACTCATATGATCAACCATACAGTTTTCAAAGGCATGGCTATTATGAGCAAAGACCACAATCCTTCAATAATAGTGAATGCTATTATGAGGATGATGGGTATAATGGAGATGAACATAGTTTGAAGGCTTCATTGGAGTCCTTGGTGAAACGGATGGAAATTAGTAATTTGATATTTCAACAAGGAATCCAATTGAGTATTTGGAGTTTGGAGTACCAATGTAGCTAATTAAGGACCAAAGTTAAACTTTTGGTGGCACAACAAAGTGTAAATCATGAGGAATGTACCATGGAGTCCACCAATGATGTGAATTTTGAGATGGAGGCAGAAATTGAAGAGGATGAAGAGGCTTAAAATTCTGCAAATTTGGTGCAGAAAAATCTGTCGGCAGAAATTGACACTGAAGCCATCAGTGTTGTGCCTGCTAAAATTCAAAAAAATAAGGTAAAATCATCCGAATTAGTTTCCATTAATTTTGATTTGTTTTCATCTCAATACAGGTTGGAAAAGATGGTTGATATCCCTAAAGAAAAGGAGACAATTGATGTATTTCGGATTGATGAGATTCATGACCCTTTTCTTGAGGCGATCAAACAATCTTCCATGGAGCTTTACATGTTAGGATTGACCAAGAACCATGCAATTTTTCTGGAGGAGAGTACTTCTTTCAAACCAAAGAAGCATGAATATTGGTTTGAATATTTCACTCCTATCACGTGAAAAGAGAAGTGAAAGTCGAGCCAACGACGTTAAGAAAAGGCGCTTGTTGGGAGGCAACTCAATTTAAATTTTATTTTTATTTGAATTTTATTTTCTTAATAAATAATCTTATTCTATTGGTGTGTGATAATTTTTAGGATGTGCTATGCAGTGAAGTTGTAATGGTGTTGATGATGATCTTGAAAGAGAAAAATCTTGAATGTGGTCAATCACATGGAGCTTAATTCAGTGACTTCTTTCCACTCTTACACTTGATTTTCCCTTGAATTTTATTGTGTTTTGGTTGCTTGAGGGCAAGCAAAATGTTAGGTGTGGGTAGGTTTGGTGTATTAAGTGGTATTTGAAGTTGCAAATTTTATTCATGACATGTGCATATAGTATTTTATTTTATAATCATATTCTTATACATGTGAATATGTGAAGTTGGTGTTAGATTTATGATGAGATTGTACCTTTGATATGTGAAATTTTTGCATGACAAGAGGGTTGAATTTGATGCATCTATACTTATGAGTTTTTGGACTTGTTTTGTTGTTTTTATGACAAATGTGGAATAATTTTTGTTTGAGAATTCATGGCAAAATTACCTTCTTGTGAGCTTTAAGCCTTAAAGAGCTATCATCTATAAAAGCTCTATTTAGTTTTTGGTTGTGTGCAAATTGAACTTGATATGTACATTCTAGAACTTGCTTCTTGAATGCATTTTGAGATCATACATTTGAGAATGTGTAATTAAATGATAAAGGCACCTAGGTAACCCATCGTTTGACCTTCTTTTTACCTACCCAAATATGTGCTAAACCTTTAGGAGAGCCACTTTGAGCTTAGTCTTTTCTTTGTTGAATGAGCATATCAAAATAGCCATATCCATTTCTTTCTTGAACCCCTCCAATTGAACCTCCTACTATTTTGCATATTGTGGAAATCATTGAAAATATGATGGTGGTTGAATTGAAGATGAAGGGGAGTTGATGTGAAAAAAAATGGAGAAAAAAAAGAGGAAAATAAAAGAAAGGATGACAGATTGAAAAAAAAAATGGTTGAAAAAAATAAGAGAAAAATATTGGAGCTGAAAAAAAAAGAAGCTGAAATTTATTGCAGAATTTTTCTGAAAGTAACACTGAACCCTTCAGTGTTATCCCTGTTTTTTGAAAATATGCAAAAAAACAGGTGTGGGTATGGAGATGTATTGATAAAAAAAGAATTTTCATACAAAAAAATGAAGAAGGGATGTGGAAAACTAAGAATGGCATGATGTGTTGCTTTGTTGTACGTTTCACATGATTAACATAATTTGCAAAGTGGTATATTTAGCCTTTCTATTCCTTTTTATCCCACCTTATCCCAATCCCCATTATAACCTTTTTAAAGTCCTTTTGATATTTGCACAATACTCATTGAACTTGGTGGAGATTTAATTTGGGAGCAAGCTTATGGTAATGTCTTATCTTGTTTAATTTTGAGTATTTTGCTACTCATTACATATACTTGAGCGTTATTGAGCGAAACCATTGTGAGGCCATGAATTCTTGAATTCTTGTATTCTACGTAAGTTGCAAATTTTTGTGAGGCATTCTATCACTCATTTGTTTTTGGTGCACCTTATTTAATCTCACTTGAAAGTGTCATTGTTTTGCTATCACTTACATATGATTGTCATTTTTCCTATACTTTGTTTTTAGTCTTGTTTTGCTTGAGAACAAGCAAAGGTTTAGCTGTGGGTAGTTTGATAAGTCGTAATTTTACCTCATTATTTTAGATGAATTTATATATATTGTTTTTGTGAGTTGTGAATTATTTAGTACAATTACGACTTATTTATATTTTTCACACTTGAACTTTAATTATTTTATTTCTTATTGAAATAGGCCAAAATAGAGATAAATTGTACCGTCACATTAATTTATTTTTGTGTGACTGTTACAATAGTCTTTGTTGCAGGAAATAAAGATTTGACCAAGGCAAATTAAGGAGGGATTTGATTTGAAGAGCATAAGGAAACTTACCAAAAAGATTGGAAATGCAATGAACCTGGACACTCTTCAAGAAGGAAAGAAATCAATTAGGTTTCTTGGGGCAAGAAGATAAACAAGGAAGATATATGCATCATATCACATCCGCGATCTGACGTAGGGACTCAGCACGGATAGAAGAGAATGCAGATTGGGAGAGCAGGAGATGCACCACTCACGGAGAACAGTATCGATTCTTTTGTTTTATATTTTTAATTTAATTTTTATTATGCAATTTTGTTTCTAGTGCGAGGGTTGTGAACCTCCCATGAATTATTTATTTGATTGTTAAGAATTTTATGTTGCAAATTTTTATATGAATTTATCTTATTGCATGCACTGAATCGATTTTATAATAATTTGATAATTATTTTAGACTGGCCATCTAGATTAATTGTTAAATTGTATATTACTATTTCATGATCCATGATCCGTAGTTGTTGTGAGGATTGAATTGAGTAGCGAAATAGAGGAAGACCCTCTAGGTGTAACAAGATCTAGGTTGTATGATTTCTAGTCGGTTTTCATAGCTTAGTAATTCTAATGTTTGGTGTCTTAATGTATTTGCGAGTTCGAATCCATAGGGACACTAGTAAATAGTGTAATTTAGTGGTCGTACCCTGAATTGCTGAACAGAAGAATATTTTGGGTTAATTTGGTCGTACCATTAGCCTAGGGATTTGAGTTTGTATAATTGTTGGCATGTTTAATTCGTGCAGTTTTATGAATTAGGATATGGGAGGGGATCAAATCCTTTGACTAGGTTGTTATTTTATTTGTTGTCTTACTTTTATTTTTACTCAATTATTCATATTTTCATGTTTAATAGTTGTTAGAATTCAATCCAAACCCCCCTTGTTACTTTCTTAAAAACACGATTAATTCAATTTAAATTCGATTACTCCCTGTGGGTTCGACCCGTACTTATCCTACTACACTCTAGTGTGGATTTGTTTGCAAAATTACAAATCTTATTTTTGGGTGTAGGCGACAGCACACCAGTAAATCATTGTGTCATGGCACTTACACAATTCTTTTTTATCTTACAATGATTATCCGAATTAACCAAATATTTCATATTTTGCATGGATATACCTCTTAAAAGTATTACGTACTATTGCCTATGAGAATACATGTTGTGGTAGATACAACCCAACATTTTGGGTTGTTTGTTTTTTAGCCTTATTTATTATCATTTCAAAATATAGTTTGATGAAAAATTACTTCCTGATAAACTTGAATGGGTATCCTTCATAATTTGCTGGGCTCAATGGTATGCGCGTGATTAATACTCTCTTTCCAATATGTTCTCTAGAAAAACTTTTGTAAATTAATTGACTTTTGCAAATCAATCGATTTCCATTGCATAGTTCATTTTCCAGATCCAAGTTCCTCAACAACATAATGGACAATTTTTTTTAACAAATGATGAGGTGGGATTCCATTTGGTTATAAAATGTTTAGAAATTCTTCTTAGTACTGATTCTTTGTATTATCAGCTGCATTATCATAATTAATCAACTTCGTGATGATTTTTCTTAGAAACTTTTCTATCATTATCTCATTTAGTTCATAACGACCTCTAAGCTCTTTGAAATCCTTCAAGGCAGCTGTTCTCCAGTCATGTGCCTGGCACATCCTCTATCGTTATACCACAATTCGCTAATAGCAGACAACTTACCTTAGATTAGAAGATCAAATTTTATTTACCCATTTAGATTTGGGACTTTCATTGGTAGAATTTTTTTAAATCTAAAATTTCTTATATTTAATCATCTTATCCATTTTATTATCAATTCAAAATTCTCCTTTCTCCATGTTTTGTATGCCTGTGGAGGGGTGCGATAAAATCTCATAGGAGGAATTCTTTTTCTTGCAGCACTATAAATCTAATTAAGAAGTGTATATATGATTTTTTGATTCCAAAAATTCTTAGCATGATAACCTCTACTTAATTAGTAATATCTTTTTATTGGTATATCACACCATTAGGGTCCCATTGCCTTTGGGGATTTGATATGACCAGAATTTCACACTATATTTAGAATTTATTATATGATCTTCTAATTATTTATTTTATTCATGTTTACTTATTTATATTAGGAGTCCTTTAAATATGTGATTAGGGATTAATATTTGACATATTGAAAATAAGATATTCTTTGCATCTTTGTCATTCTTATCATCGTCGTTTCTACTCCCTCTTCTTTCTCGCTATCATTCTCTCTTTCAATCTCTCTCTTAATCTCTCGCTATCTCTCCACTACAAGAAAATTGCCGAATTCCAACGGCGAAAAATTATTGAAAAATGCAAAAATACCGTTGGAATTCATGATTCCAACAGATATTCCAATAAATTTTTTCTGTTGGAAAAGTGGCCGTTGGAATATCATTTTTCCAACGGTTTCAAAAATCCAATTGTGAATCCAATGACATTTTTTGTTGGAATTTTTTTTATCTAAAAGTTATTCAAACATTGTTTCAACAGAATTTTCTTTTGGAATTACCGTTGGAATAAATTCTAACGATCTTCGAACTCCGTTGGAATATTTCAACGATAAAAAAAATTATTCAGATTCGAACCCTTAACCTCTTGCGTATATCACCTTATCATTTACCAACTTAACTAATATATATTTTATGCTATAAATTGATAATTAAATTTAATAAAGTCTCTTTTTTCGATGGAATTTTCATAGAAATTTTCCAACAGCTTAAGTTTTATTTGGAATTTTTATTGAAAATTTCCAATGATTTATCAAGCTATTGGAATTAGTATTGGAATTTTCCAACGATTTAAATTTATATGGAAATTTTTATTGGAACTTTCCAACAATTTTAGGTTTTATAGGAATTTTCGTTGGAAATTTTCAATAATTTATCAGACTATTGGAATTATCATTGGAAATTTCCAACGGTTTAAATTTCCATAGGAATTTTTGCTAGAATTTTCCAATGGTTTAAAGTTTCATTGGAAAATTTATTGGAACTCTAAAATTTCCAATGGATTTGCTTTTCGTTAGAATTTTTATGTTGGAATTTGGCAGTTTTCTTGTAGTGCTCTCTCAATCTTCTTCTTAATTCTGATTACGGAGTTTGCGCTCACTCGAAGAGTGATTGTCGATACCTACAAACTTAGGGTGTATCATTGGTGCTCTTGTTGAGATATCTCAACATGGATGATCAATCAGAAAAGCAGGAGTGGGAAATAGCCTTTTAGCAATTGCAATATCAATTTGATAGACAAACCATCAACCATAACTAATCACAACAACAATTATTTAACATGATGGAAGAGATCAAGTCTACCATTCGAACCATGCAAAACCAGGGAGCCCAAGTTTGTCTGCTGGGGTTTTAGGACGATTGCCTATTAAGCCACTTAATATGGCCCGACATGGGAAAACGATTGGAGAAGCCCCCAAATTTAATACCATGAAATTGGATCTACCAAAATTTGATGGAACTGATCCACACGGGTGGGTATTTCGCATACAGGAATATTTTAATTTTCATGGAACCCCAGATGATCAATGCCTACGCATCGCGGCTTTTGCGTTAGAAGGAAAAGCCTCGGACTGGTACCAATACATGAAAATTAATAATTTTTTTATAGGTTTGCCAGATTTTATTGTGAAAGTGAAGCTTCGCTTTGGCCCATCACAGTTCGAAGATTACCAAGGAAGTTGTCAAAGTTAACTCAACGGGCTACAGTAGCCGACTATCAGTCTGAGTTTGAGAGATTAATGAACAAGGTGTCGGGCATTTCTGAAACTCTTTTAATCTCAATGTTTGTGGCTGGTTTGGAATCGGTAATTCAGAGTGAGATGCTTATTGCCCAACCAACATCTTTGGTGGAAACGTTTGCTCTTGTGAGGGTATTCGAAGCTCGAGCCGATGACTCTCACTCCGAGTCACGATTCTCTTCTCAAGGAGGATTAGATGCCAATATTGAGAACCAACCCCCTAAGCCGACTGAAACTACGGCAAAAATAATCCAACTAGCTATAAGTACTGTTACAATAGGAAACTTGCTTGGGCCAAAACACCCTAATTTACCCATACGACCCTCTAATCTACCCATACGACGTTTGTCAGTTGAGGAGATTAAGGTGAAGCGTGAAAAAAGGCCTTTGCTATAATTGTGACCAAAAGTGGTCAGTGAATCATCGTTGTCAAAGTCGATTCTTACTGCTTATGGGATCCAATGAACTCAAAGAAGAGAATAATGATGGAGAACCAAGAATTAGAAATTCCAGGTTCTGTTCTACATCAGTTTAGATATATATGATCCACCTTAAGGACAAGGTGGTTTCTCAAGTCGGAGGGAATGATACGACCAGAATTTCAGACTATATTTAGAATTTATTTATATGATCTTCTAATTAGTTATTTTATTCATGTTTCTTTATTTATATTAGGAGTCCTTTAAATATGTTATTAGGGATTAATATTTGACATATTAGAAATAAGATATTCTCTGCATCTTTGTCATTCTTATCATCGTCTTTTCTATTCCCTCTTCTCTCTCGCTATCATTCTCTCTATCAATCTCTCTCTTAATCTCTTGCTATCTCTCTATCAATCTTCTTCTTAATTCTGGTTACGGAGTTTGTGCTCACTCGCAGAGTGCTTGTCGATACCCTACAGATTTAGGATGTATCAGGATTCGTGGAGAATGTAAATCACAAGATGTTCCTCAAGTGGCTTATAGAGATGAATCACTATTTTATTGCGCTTGCAGGGGGCTAAATTCATTCCAAAGCCAGCAGGATTCGAACCCTCACCTTACGGCTGCCAGTTCAGTAGAAAAGTTTTTCCACCCTCCCTTTTACCACTTGAGTTATACCTTGGGTTAATATCTTTTTATTGACTTAGTTCCTAGGCAGGATCTCTTGGGTAATTGTGCTAATGCCTCTCCCCTCAACTTTGAGGTCAATTTCCACTCTTGGGGAGTGACCATTGGTTCACAATATTGAGGTAATAATACTTCATGGGCCTTAAAAATTTATTAAAAAAAGGAGGTTAACATATTAATTGCACTTAAACAGACTTAATTTTCTTCTAAACCTGTCAGTTAAAAGCAAGGGGTTCGATGAATTAAAACATAAGGAGAAAATGTGTTACAATATCCTATGAAACTAATAAAGAATTAGGGTAATTCTCATGTTCATTTCTTATTTATAGCATTTTTAAATTTTATTTACCTATCTAATAATTTTAATGAACCAAATACTCACAAATTTTAAACTTTAATTTTTGGACCGTCAACCCTCCACCGGGTAGTTTTTTGGATAGCATAGTTATGATATGTCAACCCTCCACCGAGTAGTCTTGTGGATAGCATACTTATGATACCTAAGTTTTATATATATAATTTTCCCTGAAAATGTCCATCACTTTGTTTCCCTAAGGCAACACCAATTTGAGTTTGAGGGTTAAAGAATAAGATTTGATAAAAAGTGAACAAACATAATAAAAATGGAAAAAAAGAAAAGAAAAGAAAACCTTATTAAAGTTGAGAACGTAAATATATTTTAGAAAAGATCAATGTAGGAATAAGATACACTTATAAGACTAAATGTGAAATTTTCCTAAAAGAATATTATAATAATATAATATAATATATATATATATATATATATATATATATATATATATATATATATATATATATATATATATATATATATATATATATATATATATATATATATATATATATATATATATATATATAATTCAAAGTCTTATTCTAACTATATCCGACCTAATTAATATGGATGAGACTCATAATTGTTTGTTTAAAAAATTGTATGTACATGCATAAGATTTCATATATATTTTATCTTCCTAAATATAAATGTCAAATTAAATTAATCTTGGGTTCGTATCAAATTTTGATTTAAAAAGGAAATATACTAGTGGAGTCCATTTCAAGATGACATTTATAAATATATGCAACAGCTGCATGTTAATATGATACTAGTATACAATAACTTTTCCAAAGTGTTTGCACTTTGCATATTCAACTTGGAATCGACATAAGCTTATCCAAAAACTCGTATTAGGGCTAGAGAATCAAGATGATAAGAGAGTGTATGTCTTGTATAAAGTTAATCTTTATAGAAATGAATACTTTTTTAATTTTAAAAAAATTATTTATTTTAATAAAAATACATAGAATCACAATATATCACAATTTGAGGAGTAATATTTTTTATTCAAAAATATAATAGTTCATCATTCTAAAGAGTTTTTTTTTTATACTAAAGATAATTTTAGTAAAATTAGGATATAAGGTGAACCCAGTTCATTTCAGTGCTAGTGTTTGTGTTAGGAAAAAGGTTGTGTGAAATTGTATATGAAATGAATTTCGTGAGACGAATAAGAAATAATAACATTTTTAATTAAAAAAATTATCGATGAAAGTGAAATTCATCCAATTATATTATTTTATGAATAGTTCATATGATAGATGAATAATGATAGCTAATAAAATAGAAGTGAAACGATATTGTTGACCCTTTGGGCCTTATTATGTGGTCCAATTACTTGTCTTCTTTCTCATTGTTTAACCGCTTTTAATTAAATATGGTCCAACCCTCTTTCCCTTATATCCTATTAGAATCCTAATTCTTTCTAGTCTCCTTCCTCACTCATGTCATCTCTCACCATGGAAAGAAAGGTTGGCCTTTCTTTTTGGTGGTGGTCCGGTATAAAAATACCTCTCATTTTCAATTACCAGTGTGACGAAACAGAAAGTTTATGAGAGTGTTTGAGTGATAAGTTTTTTCGGTGGATTGTTGGTTTCTTATCACTATATTACATCCGCTTTTTCCATGAGCCAAATTTAGGAAATTTGTGCACCCTTCGTCTCCACCAATATCTCGATGGCCGCGATACCCAACAGATATCACACAAGACTTATTTTTATATTAGCTGCCTGATTCAATTTGAAAAATTAATAATGACAATGAGTAATTCGTTTAAGAAGGTCGATTACCATGAAAACTTAAATGATAATGTAGGATGGAGACTAGTTTTAAACAATGAGAATAATTAAATTAAAAAAAACTATTAACACCACTTCACACCGGCCAACATTAACAAAGAAAATGTAATAAAAGTTAATATTCTGTGCATTTAAATGCAATGTAATAAAAGTTAATATTCTGTGCATTTAAATGCATCGTGCGCATTTATATATGTATTAATTTTTATTTAATATAATTTACATGTGTTTCTTAATAAATATATAATTTTTAATATTAAAATTTTAACTAAAAAACTAATAAAATTTTTCTTAACAAAGTGTATAAATTTTTATTTATATTATATATTATTTATTTGTGTATAAATTTTGAATGTGAGTGCACGATGCACCAGAATGTACTGAAAGAATCTGCCATTAAATATTAAAACTGCGATTTAATTCCTTTCATGATTTTCAAACAGCGATGATAAACTAAGGGTGAGGTGAACCATTAAAAAAAATAAGTGCTCCATTAAGTATATATTTTTATTAATTAGTTTATAAATTATGAATGTGAATTTAATGTATGTAAGAATTTGCCATTTTAATATCACTACTGTGATTTAATTCCTTTCATGATGGTGAGTCTAATGCTTTCCTTATCATTAGTCATTAACCCACTCATAATACCCAATCGAGCACCCGCCCTCAGCCACTTAGGACTAGAGTTGTTAATAAGCCCGTAAACCGTGGGTCCGAACCGATTAACCCGAAAAAAATTAGAGTTAGGGCCAAGAAATTTGAGCCCGTTTAACATCCGGGCTTTTTGGCCCGAACCGATTAACCCGTGGGCTAATAGGGTTGGCCCGTGGGCTAACCGGGCCGGCCCGTAGGGTTGAAAATTATTATTATTATGTTTAATTAATTTTAACACCCATAATCTATACATCGACCACCCAATCCCACCCTACTCCCAACCCATCGTTGGACAAACTCTCACCATCTTTTAATTTTCATCTCTTTCACATCTTCTTTCTTACTCTAACCCAAAATTTTCTCTAATAAATAAAATAATACTTGAATAAATATATTAAGATTAATTTAATTATCACAAATTCTTTTAATTTATATCTTTTAACAATATTTTGCATGTATTAATCTTAATTCTCTCAAATTTTAAATAATGTATTAGTTAATTTTGAATTTTTTATATTATTTATAATAAATTATAATTTATAATTTTTTAAATATTTTTTATCGTACAACCCGCGAGCCCGGCCCGTTTAACCCGTAGCCCGTTAGGGTTAGGGTTAGGTTCACCTTTTCATAGCCCGTTTAAACAGACTCGATTTAGCCCGAAGCCCGATTAGCCCGAAACTCGTTAGGACCAGCCCTAATGGGTTAGGGCTGGCCCGTTTAACATCTCTGCTTAGGACACCTTTTTTCAAGCATAAATTAAGATTAGTGTGTGTATGCCACAAGTCGGCCGTTCTAAATTGATTTAAAAAAATAAAAAGTAATTAAACAAGAAGATGCATTTAATAGTTAATTAGGTCATGATAGGGATGCTCATTTATTCAATTATATAACCAATATTTTATTTGTCGAGTGTGTCAGACACAAGCCAACCCACTTAAATCAATTTAAAATGTTGGATAAAATTTTATTAAGCAATCTTTGGGTGAAATATTAAACTACATAAAGGTAATTTTACTTTAAAAAAATGCTTTTACGTTTAAAATATATATTATCACATTTATTTATATCATAATTATTCATAAAATAAAATGATTTAATTAAAATTAAATTAGAGTTAGTATCTAACTTAATCGAACACTTTTACAATAGAATTCAATCAATGGATAATTATCAAATGGATTGCCAATTGATAATTATCAAATGAATTTCCAATAAAAATTACGTTAATATTTTAGCAATTGAATGTTAATGAAGTTATAATATTTTTTTTTATTAACCATCACTTATCAACAGAAAATTATCAATAAAATTTGTTATTATAGTGCACATATTGTTTAAAAATATTATACTATTTTATTAAAAAGATATCAAGTTTAATTAATAAGGATGTTTTGTTTTTGTTTTTTTTATTGTTTAACAAGATTTTTTAATCCCAAAAAATAAAGATATATATTCAATAAATAATACTCTCATTTGTCCTACAAAAATTTTGACACGGAGATTAAGGATTATAATATATTCCCTCCGTCCCACGTTAAGATTTACTTTTTCCATTTTGAGTTGTTCCACATTAAGGTTTACATTTCTTTTTTTGTCAATTTGGGCCTACACAAAATAATTAATTATTCAATATAGGACCCACACACAACACTAATACAACTACTCACTTTAAATTAAATATTATTTCTCTCACCTCACTACACATTAAATTATTATATCTCTTAATTTTCGTGCAAAAAACAAACATTAATGTTAACACGGGACGGATGGAGTATAATTTAAGGGGTAGTAGGTTGATAATATAATATTTAATATATAGTTTGTATGTGTATTAATAGTGTTTGTGGCCTATGTAAATATATTAATTATTTTGTATGGATCTCATATATTAAAAAAGAAAATGTATTAGAAAAAAAAATGGAGGAGGAGGAGAAAGGGAGTAGTGTCACGACTTTTACATTAAATTTCATTATTATTTTTTCCCTAAAAAATTAATTTTTTATATCAAATGTTTAATACTCCCTCTGTCCACTGTCAATCTATTCATTTTAGCATTTTGGGCCGTCCATCCTTAATCTATCAATTTCTCTTTTTGGATTATGGGACCCACATCCTTCACTAATACAAATAAAATATGGGACACATATCCTCCACTAATATAACTACATACTACACATAAAATAATAATACTCATTAATCCACGTGCAAAAGCAAATGGATACATTGAGGATGGACGGAGGGAGTATTAAATTTTAAAAATTATTAAATTTTAAGATTAAATAGATCTTGTTAAATAACTACCTCATTTAAAAGTTTTACCTAATAGAGAGGTAAATCGTTAATAATTAATCGAGTCACTCTGACACGTCCCATCACTCTCTCTTAAATAGATGGCGGTGAAGTTTGAACCCTGTACTTTTGCTAGGCCATTACTCTAATATCATGTTAAATAACCACCTCATCTAAAATTTTAAACTAATAGAGAGGTAAATTGTTTAATACTTAGTCGAGTTACTCTGACACTTCTTTTATTTAGAATTTTTATTGGGAGGATTACTACTAGGTACACAAAAAATCCTCAATTGCTATGAGATACAAACATATAAAAATATTATTATTAACTATAAAAATATATTGTGATATTTCAATATTACCTCTACAATGTACTGCACATAAATGATGTGTGCAGCAAAAGTTCGTGTGCAGCAAAGTGTGTGCAATAACAAAAGTGTGTACAGTAAAAAAAAAGTGTGTGCAGCAAAAAAGTGTGGTGGTCCGGTGGTGGCGGTTTTCGGCGGCCGGCGACAGTTTTTCGGCGACCGGCCGCCGCCTGTCCGGTAATTTTCGGTGGCCGGCCGGCGGTCCGGTGGTGGTTCGGCGGTGGTTCGGCGGTTTAGGGTTTGTGGTTTAAAAGTATAGGGTTTAGGGTTATATTTGGTATTTTACTTTAATATTTTGTATGTGATAGAATTTATTTTAAATCAATATATCTAATAGTAATTATGGATACAAAGTGTGTATCTAATAGTAATTTTTCTATTTTTATTTTTTCATTTATATTTAAATTTTAAATTTTAAGATTTACACGTAATATTAATTTTTGGGCAATAATTCTCATTTTACATTTATATGTTTCAATTAAATTTGAATGTGAGCTGAGTGCGTACATATAAGCACAAAATTTTATTAAGTAATTAAGAAAATAGATTTTGATAGGTAATTAGGTCATGATGGGAAGATAATGGTTCACGTAGTAAATATGGAAAGAATTGTTGAGACCGTCTCACATAATAATTTTTATAATAAAAATTATATTTATTTAATAAAAAGTGATAATCCTGTTTTATAAAAAAATTAGAGAGTAACTGGGTACAATCAGGGGTACCAATTGAATTGGTATCCCTTTTGTTCCCCACTCTTATTAATTAATTCCTACTCCTTCATTAATGTTGTTTTTTATTATATTTTAAATTTATTATATTTAAATGACTATCATACCCTAAACCTTAAATCCTAGGGATAAATTATATCCTAAACCACCAGGGTAAAATTACAATTATATCCTAAACCCTATGGATAAATTATACCCTAAACCACAAGGGTAAAATTACAATTATACCCTAAACCCTAAATCCTAGGGATAAATTATACCCTAAACCACATGGGTAAAATTGTAATTATATCCTAAACCCTAAACTCTAGGGGTAAATTATACCCTAAACCAAAAGGGTAAAATTGCAATTATACTCTGAAAATTAAATTAAAAAAAAGAATAAAATGAAAAAAAGAAAAAAAAGAAAATAGACCGCAATTGGAGAGAAAGGTGGGGTCACACGCGTGGTTGCCGGTTGCATCGATTTTAAAAAAAATGACAGGGCCACAGCAGTCATTGTCAACAAATTATATTATAAATAAAAAGTGATAATATTTTATAACTAAGTAAAAACTAATTACGAAACAAAAAAAATCTCACTTAATGATTAGAAAATCGGATTAGACCGGCCAGTTCAACCGGGAAATCGGCCGAGAAATCAGTCCGAATGCACCCTAAAAATCGGATTCTATGTCCAATCAGGAAAAACCAGATTGAATCGGTTCAAACCGAAATAATCGAATTGAACCGATTCAAACCGGAATAACCAGCTGAACCGGTTAAACCGGAAACCACATGTTTTTTTTTGAAATTTTTTCATATTTGAGATTCGAGTCGTCGACTAATTTTTGAGCTAACATCTAAAAAATTGAAAGGATGCAAAGAAAAGGGAGTAATGATCATTATATATAGAATCAAGAAAAGGGAGTAATGATCATAATATATAGAATCACAATGCCCCCTTCTCTTTAATATAAGTTTCCAATGGGAGATCTTGAAGTTGTGGGAAAAAAGGGAAAAATTTGGTCTTTATATATAGATGTCCAAAAGATATTTCTCTCTTGTAATTAACCAATGTGGGATCTTATCCGTTCTTATAAACATATACTCCTACATTTAACTACATGTAATTCACTCAATAATTATTTAATTTTGAAATAAATAAAATTATTTGTTTAATTTTATTCAAATAATTATAAATTTTTTTTTATGAATATTAATCCAAATTAGAGTAAAAAAATAAAAAGAATTAAAATTTTTCTTTTCATTTTTATTCCGATTCTAATATTCTTAATTAGTTTTCTTTCAATTAATTCAAAGTAAATTTGAATTATATAAGATATTAATATAAATTAAATTTCAAAAATCATTTTATTTTCACATTTAACTTTACTTTTTCAATCCATTATTTTTCATTACACTAAGTATATTAATAAAAAATTATATGTAAAATAATAAGATATTATTAAAATTTAAAAATATGTAATTTTAGTTTTTTTGTTTGAATCACCCGATTCGACCTTTAACCTTTAGGGTCATCGATTTGACCTCCGGTTCAATTTTCAAATCCCTGATCTCACTATAAGATGTCTCATCCAAGACAGTTGCGTAGCCAGTTGACAACTGTGGTATTAACTTATTTATATTATTATAATTATTATACAACTGGATAAAATATTCTATGAATCAAGGTGAACGGACACTAATCCGTGTTGTAAGCAAATAAAAATCGAAGTTTTAATCAAGTGGTGACATATGAATTTTCATGATTAAAATATTAATTCTAATTTACTACTATTTTATTTAAAATTTTAAATAAGTTTATGACAAAAATAAGTTGGTTAATAATTGAAAAATAATTTAAATCAAATAAATTAAAAGAGGACCTAACCCAAGTAAAAAAAATCCAAATTAAATGTGGTTTGATTAAAGTCAAACAAGTTCAAGTCAAATGTATTTTGATCAAAGTCAAGTAAGCAAATACAAATTACTCCCTTCGTTCCACAATGTATTTTCATTTTTTGGATGTCCTATCATAAGGTTTTTATAGTAGATAAAACTCATACAAAATAATTAATATATCTCGTTCATACACATTATTAATACTGTAACACCCCAATATTTCATAATCTATATTTTTGTAAATTTTACTTTTAAATAAAATTATATTATTTATATCTTTAATAGATAATATATATAATAATAATAAGGGTTAATTGCGTAAAAACCCATAGTTTTTTTGCAATTTAAATTGCGAATTGCACAAATATGAAAGGTCGTGGTTTTTTTTGTAATTTTATAAAAGTCAGGATTAATTTGCAATCCGTTGAAAGTTCGTGGTTTTTTAAGCAATTAACCCTAATAATAATAATCACATTTTTATATAATTATATAATAAGATGTATAGATATGATTATCAATAGTAATAATGACTAGATAAGGTTGATGATGTGGGTTTTGGATAACTTTTAAAAAAAATAGTAATGATGTGTGCAAGTTGGAAGTGTTTTGATAAGGATGAGAGAAACGTGTGGGTGTGGGTTGTGTGACCAACTTGGGTACCAAGTTGCCAAGTTTTCAAGTAATATAAATATAAATTACCCCTCTTTTCATCACACACATTATATATATATATATATATATATATATATATATATATATATATAAACACATGTACATATATATACTTTCTCACACACTGCCCCTTTTTATTTCATTCATTTTGTTGTCAAACCTTATTATGCTATATACGAAAATGTTCGTCTCGAAGCGTAGATTCCAAATATATAATTCTTTTATAAAATAGATGTCATTTTGAGCTAGAAAAGCTCCGTCAAAGTTTTAATCCCTTTAATGGCAGATTTTATTTCGGCGTGATTTAGCTTTGATATTATAGTCCGTTTTGAAGCTCTCCTCACGAGGATCACAAAGGTATGATTAGTTTTGAGTTTTGACGTAAAACGAAGGATTTACAAAGAAACTCACTTCACGGTATAATTTCATATTTTCTAAACTTCAATATTTTGATACAAAATTGGTACTGATTTGATCCTCATCTCATGAGGATTCTAACGGTGTTTCATATTTTCAAACGGAGTTGTATAACTCAAGTTTGGTCATTTTGTAATAAGTTTAAAGTTTAGGGTAAGTTTAATCGAGAATTTAATATAATGCAGGGACTTGATTGCAATTTATAAATTATTAATAATATTAAATAAATAGAACTCTCTATTTAAACACCACATGGTCGACTGCAGTAGCTATGCCCATGTTCTTATTTTTTTATTATTTTATTTATTTTATATTAATTTAAAGTTTAATATTTTTATATTAAGTGTTATTATAATTATTATTTTAAGTGAAAAATCTTTATTTTATATTTGTAATAAAATTAGTAAATCATTTTCAAGAATTTCTTAGATCGAAGAGCAAGCCTTGTCCACTCTATAATTTCCAATAAAGTTTAAGGTGGGGTAACTTTCACTCTTTACCGAGTGCTACATTTTTATGTCATGATTGCTATGTTAAGATGTGATATGTGTTACTGATATGTCATGTTATGTGTCATGTGTGCTTTTAGTTCGATGACAAATATTTTTCTACTAATACTTGTACGGGGTGACAACTCGGTGCACATATACCAACTAACACAAGTTACTGCTACGTCGGTTCAGTACTAAAATGTATTTCAAGTATGCTAACATCGTACTGGGGTGACGGCCCGGTGCGCACAAACCAACTAACATAAGTTATCGGATGACGATTCGGTCTAAAATATTTTCATTGAGTTATCGAACGACAATGTGCAAATTATTTTATTAAATGGCATATATTATATTTTATGGTATATTTGGCATGCATATTTATTTTTAATTATGCAATCATTTAAGTTAACCCACTGAGTGTATTTCACACGCTCACCCCTTCCACTCCAAACCCTTTTCAGGTTGAGGCTGCGACGGTGTACCTGGACGGATGCGTTGCGTGAAAGCCCTTTTTATTAATGCACTGCGCCAAAATCTTTTTATATAAATTCTTATGGTATACTTTTCTATAATTTTCACTATTTATGATATTTTATTAACTTTATTGTATGGTTCACGCCCACTTTGAAGGTTAATATTATCAAAGAATTGCGAATAAATCTCCCTTTCTATTTATTGAAAAATTGGGGCGTGACAAATACAATTATCCGCCATAAATTATTATAGATTCAATTGCAAAAGAAAAAAAAAATTGACCTTTACTTCAATTGCAATTTAATTCCAACTTTTGAGATTTGACAAAAAAAATCACAACATTTGAAATTTGCTGCAAATTGCACCCATCGAGCGGCCAGGTGTTGCCCTATCGCTGACGAGTCTTGACCTAAGCCACGTCAACTTCCGAATTATTTTTTGTTAATTGCACAAAAAACCATTATCTTTATTTTAATTGCAAATTAGTCTCAACCTTTAAGATTTTGACAAAAAGGAACATCGGATTATATATTATTTTTACAAATTTCACCCGCATAATAAAATTTGAATATTTATATTTAAATTTTAAAAATATTTGTATAAAATAATAAATTTCTAATTTAATATCTATATTTAATTTACCTATAATAATAATAATAATAAATAAATAAATAAATAAATAAAAGTAGTTTTCCTAACCAATCAAAAAATATGATTAAAGGTGATATTTAATTTGAAGATATACATGAATAATAATAATAATAATAATAATAATAATAATAATAAGTTGGATATATTTTATTGATTATCTATTCCTACCTAATAAAAAAATATGATTAAATATGGTATTTAATTTATAGATATACATGATTTAAAGATATATACATGAATAATAATAATAATAATAATAATAATAATAATAATAATAATAATAATAATAATAATAACAATACTAATAATAATAATAATAAATAAATAAATAAAAGTAGAATGATTATATATGTGATATTAAAATAAAATAAAAAATATACGACAATTAGCCATGTCGCGACACCTCATACTTCTAAAAAGTTATTTATAGCAGTGTATTCGTAATTAGTATATTATAAGATATAAACTTTTCTTGTTGATGTGTCGTCTCCAGAGCGCTTCAAAGTGACTTGTAATTTTCTCAATTGTTTTTTTTTCAATACTTTTTTTAATATTTTCCGTATTTATTTTTAATTAATTTCCCTATTTAATATTTTATTTTTAAAATAATGTGTTTCTTATTTTTAATTATAATTAAATTTTCAATATTTTATTTATTTATTTTGGTATCATTGATTAATTACTAAATCTTTTAATTCAATAAATAATCAGTATCAAATTAAATCATATACTCCCTCCATCCCATACTTATATTCACACTTTTTGTTTTCGTCCGTCCCACACTTATCTTAACCACCAAAAAAAGAAAACTACACATTAACCAATAACCTCAAAAGTTATCTTAATTTCAAAAATATCACCCCCACCTAACACACATAACCTACTTTATAATTTATTTATTATCTAAAAATCCCAAAATACCCCAAAAAAATTAATAAAATTGGTCAAAAAGTAACTTTTCTTAAACTTCAAATCTACAGTATCGGAGAACATAAGTCTGGGATGGAGGGAGTATAAGGAAAAAAGAATATTCCATATACTCCCTCCGTCCACTTGATAAGTGTCTGTTTGCTTTTTGCACGTGGATTAAGGAGTATAATATTTAAAAGTGTAATGAGGTGAGAGAAATAATATTTTAATGTATAATGGGTAGTTATATTAGTGTTGAGTTTGGGCCCCATGTTTAGTGAGTTGAGTATGATAATATTATTGTGTGTATCACATCAACCAAAAAGATACTTTGTATTGGGACGGTCCAAAATGTCAAAATGAACACTTATCAAAGGGACAAAGAGAGTAATATTTAAGCTAAAAAATAAAGATTATAAATTAATTATAATTTTATGAATATTTAAAAGAATATTATGTATATATTAATTTTATTTATATTTTATATATATTTTTTACATTAGTTTCTCAAAATAAATAATTAACAGAAATAAAATTACAATTATGTAGTTAATTAAGAAATACTTAATCATAATAATGAGTAAAATATAATACTCCACCTAAATATTATTTATGATATTATGTATATTTTATGATATTATTTATACTTAAGATATATATACCCTCTCTGTCATGCTTAAACACTTAAAGAGTTACACTTTCTCTTTAAACTTACAAAGGAAGTGTAACTCTTTAAGCGGAATGGAGGGAGTATATATTTTATATAATAATTTTTTAAAAATTTAAATTTTAATATAAATATTTAAATTTTATTATGTGGGTGCCATTTCAAAAAAATTATAATCTGATGTTATTTTTGCCAAAATCCCAAACAACTAAATCGCAATTAAAGTAAATGTGGTAATTTTCGTGCAATTAATCAAAAATAAAGTAGAAACTGACGTGGCATAGATCAACCAACATATGGCTACCTGATGAGTGTGATTTGCAACAAACTTCAAAGATTTGAGTTATTTTTTCCAAATCTTAAAAGTTGGGATTAAATTGCAATAGAAGTAAAGGTAGTGGTTTTTTTTCTCAATTAACCCTATATTAAGATATTATATCTCTTATATTACTACACTTCAAAATACTACATTTCGTAATTTTCATACAAAAAAGAATTTTATGCGCTTTTTCTTTGCACGCAAAATTAATCCCCAAGTATTAAGGATATCAATTGCAGCTTAGGCAAGCGACCAGTGAATATCGAACCCAAATAACTGTGTATTATCAATTTAATTATTATCCAAATTAATTAAGATGAAAGACAATAACAGTTGAGTATTGGATTATTAAACTACTAAATAATTAATTAAAATAACAAATAAAAATAAAATATCACTCGAAGAATACGAAAATGGATCAAGTAGGAGAATAAGTAGCTCTAGGATAATCTAGTTTCATGCATTAATTTCCCTTCCATGTGTTGATGTCCGACTCTGCCTTGTGGAATATGGACGCATCACTAAACCATGCATATCTACTCTATAGATACAAGTAAACATATGTGTAACACGTGTGAATAACCTCGGAGCAAGAGATATAATTCCACCCCCCTTTCTAGGTACTATCATTATCAATTATTTTCCTGGCCAATTGGTACTCTAACCCGATATGATCTCCCTTTATCGGTACTATAAAATTATCCTCTTTATCTTACTTAGTAACCCGAATTCAATTCAATTAATAAGTATTCATATATGATAGTTCTAATGAAGCTTTGGAGTCCCCTCACTTAGAATCATAATATGGAATCATGTGCAGCGGTGAATGCACTCAATCTACAACCAAGATATATATTCAGACTCTATATACCAATTGAAGATGTACAAAACGACCGTGAATATAGATTAAGAAAGCACAATCATATATAAAATAAATTTACAAGTAGTGTTGTACGGAGCTTACACACAAAAATTCAATTAATTCGTAAAAACTTTCACAACCCTAGTTCTACCAAAAAGGCTCTAGCCCATGATGTTACAAAGAACAATCACGGGTGTTGAATAAATCTTACCCGGATGTCTGGAAAATTACAAGATAAATTAAGAAATGAAATAAATCCTAGATATGGCGTCATCGCGTCCTTCTCCATCTTGAATTCTCCTCTTAGTTCTCCTCTTGATTCCACAGATGAATCTTCAAAGTGATGGATGAATGGATGAAAGGATGTGGATAATGGTTGGGGGTGATCCCCCCTTGTAGGGTGTAGTATTGTTGTAGCCTCTCTCCAATCCAATATCAAATATGATGAATAATTATGTGATCTACATCCCCTTTTATACTTGTAAGCTCTCCTCTTGGGCCTTGGATGGGCTTTTACTTGAGACATACGTCAAATTTGGCAAAAGAAATCCGGAATAACAAAAATAGCATCAGCGCAATTCTGTTCGACCAAACCAATTTTGGTCGAACAAGTCCCCCCTGGTCGAACGCTGGTCGAACAACCTTTCTGTAAGAATGTGGACATTTTGTTCGACCAGACCTTTCTTGTTCGACCTGCTTTCTGCTGGCCGAATGGATCTCCTTTGGTCGAGCAAGATTGTGCAGTCTCACCGTTTCGCACATAACTTCCACATCCGACCTCCGATTTGAGTAATTCTTGCGCTCACACGATCCTCTCTTCCTTGCCTTTCTATCCATATAAGGATCTCACAGAAACTCTAACATTTGTATATAGAACAAGTCATGCAAAGTGTCACATCCGTTCTGTTCGGCACAGCTTGCGCGACGTCACCACTTTGATTATAACTCTCACTTTTGGAATCCGATTGGGGTGTTCTTTATGTCAAAACGAATTCTCTTCTATGGCTTTCCAATCATGTATCGCACTTCTAATTCAGAGCTCTACATGAACACAGAAAAATTACACAAGTTGGGCGTGCATTTTTCAGCATCCTTGCACAAATTGCATCTTTTCTCCAACATTGCACTTTTAATCCTTTTTCCACCTAAAATACAAAAAAATACCTCAAGTACATATTTTTCTAAAATATATTGAATATAAGATACTCGTGCTAATATATGACAATCATTCTCATCAAAAAGGTATTAAATTGAACACTAAAACACGCTTATTTACACTCTCATCAATCCCCCAAGCTTACCCATTATTTATCCCGAGGCAATAAAATAAAAATAAAGAGAGAGAGGGTATGAAAATTAGCGGAGAAACAAGGACTATGACTCATACCATATTCAAAATACAATTGTCCTCAACTTAGGTCATGTTACTCTTATTACATGTAATAATCTATTCATAACATACAAGTTAAGACAATCACCACCAATTCAAATGCTCCATTGACATGTTCTCACGGGAAGTATATATGATCACTCGCACTCAAGTGTAAAAGATGTACAGTCATGGATTATGGTGTTTACGCTCAGATTCAATTCAAGTGCATGCATAACCATAAGCTTGCCTATTGTCTCAAATCTCCTTTTACTTGTAGCTAGCAAATCATGGATCAAAAAAGTCTTTTATTTGGTTGTAGTGTAGGCTTTTTGGAAAAGGTGGAAAATATATGGATAAGTAACTCGAAACTCAGATCAATCAAGCTGCAGTCTCTCTCGATCTTTCATTCTTCCTCATCACTTCAATCAAGTGCAACATTCTCTTCAAATTCTCCCATCTTTCTCTTTCAAGCACAACATATTTTTCTTTTTCAACCTTTTTAACTTTTCAACTCCATCATTCTCCTTTTCTTCACCCTTTTTTAATTTTCTTCTCTCGAGGTATCAGTTTCGGGCACTACCTCTCACATTCTCCATAGGATACTAGATTTAAGCACTACCCTACGGTATTTGTTTCCATGGAGTACTAGATTTGAGCGCTACTCCAAGAATTTTTCTTTTAATCCTTAAGACTCTTCTTTCATCATCTCTCAAATCACCACTCTCTCAATTAAGCTTTATTGGCTATCAAAAGAGTGGATTTAAAAAGGCTCAAATGGGCTGACAAGGGATTTAATGAATTCAGGTAAAGTATATGGGAAAAGATGGGCTATTCATCAAAGATGGCCTAGTATCATTTTCATAATCCACTAGACTAATCTTGAATATTCAAGGAGACTCAAGGCAAGTTCTAGAATATACGCACAAGAACGATACTCACCAGAAAAGAAATATCATTCGATTATGTAACATGAACAACAAGGCTCAAAATCTCACATGGGTTTTTTGAACAAGTAACAGAGCACCTTTCATGGTAAGTTATATCCCACAAGTACACATATAATTTCATACCATAATATAACTCAAGTATACTTCCTTCATCAATTTCAAGAGCATATGAATTTCAGGCACAATTTAAACATATAAGCTCACATGGATCACAACCATAAACTCAATCCTTCCACTCATACTAATTAAAAGCACATATAAAAATTAGAATAAGGAAACGAGGGCACCTGATTTTTTTTCAACGTATGCACGAGCTCCTCGAGTTGTTCAACTCAGTCAGGTCAAAGTCACAGTGTAGAATTCGTCTTGCCACTCTTTTACCTTTTTCTATCATCAAAGCTCAAGCACACCTCATCATCACGATTCATCAATAATAAAATATGAGAACTATGAGAAAGACTCAATTGACTATCTAATCGACTCCACAAACTAGGAACACCACTGAACACAAGGCAAATTATAAAAAATCAACACATCAAAATCGATTAAAGTTTCAACATACCGCAAAAAATCAACTCCCGTAGCAAACATTACAAAGAAAAGATTATACTCTTGGTGCTCCAATGAGGTAATAACATCACACCCCCCAAACTTAGTAAAAACGTAAGTTGAAACTAAGTTTGCAAAGAGATGTAATTGCCGATTAGTAAGCACCTTAAATATAAAAATTTCTTACTCACACGAAAGAAATAAAGCAATAAAATGGAAGGACAAGCCCCCAACAGGAACTCTTGTTTAACGTCGGAGAGTCACGATGGATGTAACCTTTGAACTACTGGATCAGAGGATGATTTTCCCGCATCCTCACCTTCAAATACTTTCTTTCCCTCTTCTTGTCTACACTAAATACCTCACCTTTCTTGGTCACAAAAATATGATCCTGAATTTTCTTCCTCCCATGGCTATCTAGACACCTCCTTGCCAATCTTCCAGTTAAATTCAGAATCATCTGTCTTAGAAAAATCAAGATTAAATAAGTTAGAAATCACATCTATGCTCTTGCATGATTGAGTCTCCATAGGCATCTTCATTGCTTGATCAAGAGAGAAAACCACATCTTCATTATCCATCTGCAGTCTAAGCTTCTCTGCTCTCAACCTCGTTGCTCTTTCCAACTTTTTCTCCGCTATAAGTTCAGTATTATGCTCATGTAATGGTACTGGAGTACTCTGAACAACAGGTATAGCATCCGGTATCGAAACGGAAGGTTCTTGAAGTTGTTCGACCACTGTTCGACCAAAGTGGTCTAGTCGAACAGAAGGTGCTTAGTCGAACAAAATCTCTGATTGCGAGTTCAAATTTGCTTGTTGTTATTCGATCAGCGTTCGACCAAGATGGTCTGATCGAATGGATGTGCTTTGGTCGAATGGTGGGATAGAAAATAGAGCATCGAAACTCTATTTTTCCGAGAGCTGTTCGACCTCTGTTCGACCATTAGTTCTGGTCGAACAATTCTCCTATTTTCATCATTTTTGCTCACCGACTTCATCGGACCTTCGTGCTGCGTCCCGGACCTCAATGTGATGGCATTATTCTCTAATGTTTGTATCAATTTATTCACATTCGCGGCCATCTGACCTATAATCAAAGTAAGGTCCTTCAACTGCTTAGATAAATCTGCATGATCAACATTCATGGAAGCCTCAATACGGTCAACTCTTGCATCATTCTCAGCCATGTATCGATTGAAGGTATCTTCAATACTCTTCACTTCCTGTTGCTGCATACTAGGCCCCCTTAGTGTCAACTCTGTAATCTGCTTCTGCAAGGACTCTAGTAGCTTGTTGATGTTAGCTAGACTATAGACGATCTAATCATCCCTACTCGGCTTCACCACTTGATGTTCAACTTGTGCTATCTTGCCAAGTACATGTGATCATCTTACTCTTTTCGTAGGCCAGTAACGTGAATTCATAGAGATATTTTTAAATAACTTTTCTGCTTCAAGTGCTGTCTTAGATAACAATGTTCCTCCTGATGATGCATCAATAAGAATACGCGACTCATAATCCAATCCATAGTAGAAGATACTTATGTACTGAGCTTTAGACATTCCATGCTGTGGACATCGCCTGAGCATATTTTTAAACCTGTCCCACACCTCATGAAATTTCTCACCCTGATTCATAACAAATTGGGTGATCTCTTGCCTCATTCTTAATATCCTTGAGGGTGGCATATATCTCTCCAAGAACTTCTGTTGCAGTTGGTCTCATGTAGTTAAATCTGTGACATCAAGAGTCTCATACCAAGCTTCTGCCTTATCAATTAATGAAAACTTGAATAGGGCAATCCGCCTAGCATTATCAATAGCTCCAGCTCCCTTTTGAGTGTTTGCATAACCAATAAATCTTTTGAGGTATTGATATGAATCTTCAAAGTAACCTCCAGAAAAGGGATTCTTCTCACCATGTTAATAAGAGTGAGATGTATCTCAAAATCATCATCTTCCCCCCTTGCTCCTATCACCCCATCTCGCCAATCCCATAGTTCGTGAAAATTTCACGTATGACAACATTGTCTGAATTCTGCCTTGCTCCGGCCATATTTAGCACAATGTGTTATTCCTTTCTTTCCTTCTTATCCTTTTCCTAGTGCACAAGTACCTCAGAAAAATTCAAGGTTAGATAGAATTTAATAATCACAAATAAAAGTCTTAATCAAACTAGAAATAATAAACTAATAATAACAGTTGTCACCAGCATGGCGCCAAAAACTTGATATTATTTTTTTTGCACGCAAAATTAATCCCCATGTATTAAGGATATCAATTGCAGCTTAGGCAAGCGACCAAGTGAATATCGAACCCAAAGGACGGCGTATTATCAATTTAATTATTATCTAAATTAATTAAGATGAAAGATAATAACAGTTGAGTATTGGATTATTAAACTAATAAAAAATTAATTAAAATAACAAATAAAATAAAATATCACTCGAAGAATACGAAAGTGGATCAAGTAGGAGAATATGTAGCTCTAGGATAATCTAGTTTTACGCATTAATTTCTCTTCCGTGTGTTGATGTCCGACTCTGCCTTGTGGAATATGGACGCATCACTAAACCATGCATATTTACTCTATAGACACAAGTAAACATGCATGTAACGCGTGTAAATAACCTCGGAGCAAGAGATATAATTCCACCCCTGATGAGTGTGTAAATTCACAAGTTTGGCGCTATGTTTTGTGCTAGTTTTGGAGAGTTTTGATGTGAAAATAGGTGGAAAACCTATATATATTGTGAATTAGCATGAATCAGGTGTTAGTGGAGCTATTTGAGTATTTTCTTAGCAAAAACGGAGTGAAAGAGCCAAGAATCGAAGAGACAGAGTCGAAGCCGCGCGAACCGCCCAAGAAGTAGGTGGGTTCGACCTGGCTGGAGGAGGGTTCGACCTCTCCAGCAGGTCGAACCAATGTTGCTGGACGTACAGAGATTGATTCGACCACGACTTGGCTGGTTCGACCTGGCCATCAGGTCGAACCATGGTCGAACCAATTTGTAAGAAGGAGGATTCGACCATGACGTTTGGGTTCGACTTGCCAGTTGGTCGAATCGGGAGCGGGAGTTGTCCAGTACTGAGGTTCGACCTGGGGTTCGACCAAGGCCTAAGTGGTTCGACCTGTCTAGAAGGTCGAACCTGTGCAGAATTCTTCCAGTAGCGGGGTTCGACCTGGGGTTCGACCTGTGGCTAGGGGTTCGACCTGCTTGACGTGGTCGAACCTGTGTGTGAGAACTTACCTTATCCGGATTTTCGAGGCCGAAACGCGTGAGATCACTTAGAAAGCCCATTCCAAGCCCTAGAGACGTGATTACAAGTATAAAAGGAGACTCATACAGAGAGAAAATGGAGCTTTTTGATCGTCAATCGTAGGAGAGACAAGAGTAGAGGTGGTGATCCATCCGGAGGGCTGTAACAGAGGTTCGCTGAAGGTTCAAGTAAGAATGATCAATCTAACCATGATTGTTCCTAGATCAATCATGGGCTAGAACCACCTTGGTAGTTCTAGGGTTATGAAAGTTTCATGATGTAATTCGTGTTTCGTGTGTAAAACTCCGTACAACACTACCTGTGGTTTGTTTTATATAAGATTGCATATTTAATCCATACTCATAGTCGTTTTGTGCATCAATGATCGTTGTGTAGAGTCTGAATACATAACATGATTATTGATTGAGTGCGTTCACTACTGAGCAGGGTTTATTGTTATAATTCTAAGTGAAGGGATTCCGAAGTATTATTAGAACTGTCTTATATGAATATTCATGAATTGAATTGAATTCGGGTTGATGAATAGGATGAAGAGTATAACTTTATAGTACCTAAAAAGGGAGATCAAATCGGGTTAGATTCTAGACGTAGAAGATAATTGATTAGGGGGGTGAAGCATATCTCTTGCTCCGATGTTATTCACACGTGTCAAGCGCATATTTACTTGTGTCTATAGAGTAAACTTGCATGGTCTAGTGATGCGTCCACAAACCACAGGGCAGAGTCGGACACCATCACATGAAAATACGAATTGCTAGTGAAACTGGATGACCCGACGAACTACCTATCATTCTTATTGATCACAACTCACTTTTCTCTACTCTTGCTATTTCTTTTGTTATTTCGATTAGAAGTTATTATCCATTAAACCTTTACAATTACCAACATAGTCTAAAATATACTAGAAGATAACAAAATTGATATTTATCCGTCCCGTGGGTTCGATATTGTAACTTGGTCATCTTCGCGACTACAATTGATATCCTTATACTTGAGGATTAATTTGTGTGTCGAGAAAACCCCTATCAAGTTCTTGGCGCCGCTGCCGGGGACGGCGTAAACTATCTTTTTTGTATTATTTCTAGTTTATTAGGACTATTTACCTTGTTTTGTTGTTTTCTTTCTTATTCGTTTTAGGTGTATGCTCACAAGATCAAAGAAAGGTAATCTTGAACCATATAATCCTGAGATTGGAGCATCATCAAGAAAGAAGAAGAAGAAGAAGAGTAAGGCAAAGACAATAGACCCAACTGAAGCTCTGAATTTTGGAGTTGAGGTTGACGAGCAGATTTCGCAAGCGATTGAGGCTACAACTGAAGTTAATTTGGAGGTAGAAACAGTCAACATGGCAGCGAATCCGGATAATCTAGCCATCCGAGAGGTTTTCAGAAATAATGGGGCTGGAAATTATGAGCTTTTAGGAGCAAGGGGAACTAACACAGCGTTCGATCTTCATCCCGCTCTTATTAGCATGATAGAAAGAAACTCCTTTTCAGGAGGGTCTTTCAAGGATCCGCAGCAGCATCTGAACAAGTTCTTGGGCTATGCAAGTACTCAAAAAGACGTAGGAGAACATGAAGATGCTAGGAAGATCCTTTTGTTCAAATTCTCGCTTACTGAAAAGGCGAGGGATTGGTACGATACTATTAATGCAGCTGAGTGCACCACGTGGGAGCAATTGAAGTTAAGGTTCTTGGAGAGGTATATGCCACCTTCGAAGGTGTTTAAGATGAAGCAAGATATTAACCAATTTGCTATCAGTGGAGGTGAGAAATTTCATGAAGCGTGGGATAGATTCAAGGACATGCTCAGGAAGTGTCCTCAACATAGGTTATCTAAAGCCCAATATATCAGTATATTCTATAACGGATTGGACTGTGAATCAAGAGTGCTACTTGATGCTTCTTCTAATGGAGCATTGCTTACAAAGTCATCTGTTGAGGCCGAGAGATTATTTGAAGACATATCGATGAATTCGAGGGATTGGCCTACTGATAGAGTTAGAGGTACGTATGTTCTTGGAAAGGTAGCTCAGGTTGAACAAGCAATGGTGAAAACTAAGAGAGAGGATGAAATCGTTTCGAGCTTGTCCAATATCAACAAGCTACTTGAGTCTCAACAGAAGCAGATCAGCGAGATATCCCAACGAGTGCCAATCATGAAGCAAGAAATCACCCGATTTGTTATGAATCAAGGTGAGAAATTTTATGAGGCGTGGGATAGGTTTAAAGACATGCTCAGGAGGTGCCCACAGCATGGAATGTCTAAGGCTGACTACATAAGTATCTTCTATTATGGATTGGATTGTGAGTCGCGTGTTTTTATTGATGTATCATCAGGAGGAGCGTTGTTATCTAAGACATCACTTGAACCGGAAAAGTTGTTCGAAGACATCTCTATGAATACACGTGACTGGCCAGTAGAGAGAGATAGAGGATCATATGTACTTGGCAAGGTGGCGCAGGTTGAACATCAAATGGTGAAGCCGAATAGGGATGATGAGATCGTCTCTAGTCTAGCTAACATCAACAAGCTACTAGAGTCCCAGCAAAAGCAGATTACAGAGTTGACACTAAGGGGGCCTAGTATGAAGCAGCAAGAAGTGAAGAGTGTTGAAGATACCTTCAATCGATACATGGCTGAGAATGATGCAAGGATTGATTGTCTTGAGGATACCATGAATGTTGATCATGCAGATTTATCTAAGCAGATGAAGGAGCTTACTTTGATTATGGGGCAGATGACCGCGAACGTGAATCAATTGACACAAAAATTGGAAGATAAAGCCATCACGTTAAGGTCTGGAACGCAGTACGAGGGACCAATGAGGCCGAGATCAAATTTGGACATAGCTAATCCTCGGTTCGACCAACACCCAGAAGGTTCGACCTGGCACTCAGGTCGAACCATGGTTGAACCTCATCATGCAGTGCACTCTGTTTTTAAAAATCCTCGGTTCGACCAAAACTCAGAGGGTTCGACCTGGCATACAGGTCGAACCATGGTCGAACCTCTTCATTCGGAGTGCTCTATTTTGTCACAGCAATGGTTCGACCATGACCGTAATGGTTCGACCAACCCAGCAGGTCGAATCCAGGTCGAACCGGAGGATATAAACTATACAGTGAGGCAGTTCGACCTAGGGGGCAGTGGTTCGACCTCTAACACTGGTCGAACCCAGGTCGAACCTCAAATTAAAAAAAAGAGCCGTTGTCCAGAAGGTAGGTTCGACCAGTACGTGTCTGGTTCGACCTGTTTCACAGGTCGAACCCTGGTCGAACCCATCCAGAAGTTGCCCGTTTCTGTGCCGAATGCTCCGCATGATGTTGATGTTACTCCAGTACCATTACATGAGCAGAATACTGAGCTTACAATGGAGAAGAAGTGGGAAGAAGCAAAGAGATTGCGAGCCAAGAAGGATAAAGCGAAGGAGGTTGAACGTGATGAATGGAGAAGACCAAAGACCAAGATACCTCCTCCGTTTCCTTCGAGATTGGCCGAGAAGGGATTGGAAGAAAAGTTCAAGAGGTTTCACGATATCATGAGCAAAGTAAGCTTGAACATTCCTTTCTCTGAAGCAATTATGGAGATGCCATACTATGCCCGATTCCTCAAGAATATTATATCAAAGAAGAGAAGCTTGAATGGAGTGGAGACGGTGAACCTATCAGAGAATTGCAGCTCGATCCTTCAAAGGAAGCTGCCTGCAAAGTTAAAGGATCCGGGAAGCTTCACCATTCTTTGTGACATTGGAAAAGGGTCGGCACATAAAGCCTTGTGTGATTTGGGGGCAATCGTTAACTTGATGCCTTTGTCCATATTTAAAAGGCTTGGTTTGGGGGAGTTAACTCCCACGAATATTGCTCTTCAATTGGCGGATAGATCCATGACTTGTCCGAAGGGTTTAATTGAAGATGTTTTAGTGAGAGTGGATAAGTTAGTTTTTCCCGTGGATTTT
Organism: Pogostemon cablin; assembly: GCA_023678885.1. Classification (NCBI taxonomy): domain Eukaryota; kingdom Viridiplantae; phylum Streptophyta; class Magnoliopsida; order Lamiales; family Lamiaceae; genus Pogostemon; species Pogostemon cablin. The sequence goes on along the minus strand of CM042965.1, from coordinate 14,944,294 downwards.
CTTGTACTTGACATGGAAGATGATAAGGGTGACATTCCCCTTATTTTGGGACAACCATTCCTTGCCACAGCTGGAGCTATGATAGATGTTAAGGAAGGAAAGCTTAGACTGCGAATGGATAATGAAGATGTGGTTTTCTCTCTTGATCATGCAATGAAGATGCCCATGGAGACTCAATCGTGCAAGAGCATTGATATGGTTTCTAACTTGTTTAATCTTGATTTTTCTAAGACAGGTGATTCTGAATTTAAGTGGAAGGTTGACAAGGAGAAGTCTAGACAGCCATGGGAGCAAGGTAATTTCAATGATCATATTTTTGTGACCAAGAAAGGTGAGGTGTTGAGTGTAGACAAGAAGAGGGAAAGAAAATACTTGAAGGTGAGGATGCGACAAGACCGTCCTGTGATCCAGTAGTTCAAAGTGGTAATCCGTCGTGACTCTCCGACGTTAAACATGAGCGCCTGTTGGGGGCTTGCCCTTCCGTTTTAGTGCTTTATTATTTCTTTCGTGTGAGTAAGAAATTTTTATATTTGAGGTGCTTATTATTCGGCAATTACATCTCTTTTCAAACTTAGTTTTAACTTACGTTTTTACTAAGTTTGGGGGGTGTGATGTACTTACCTCATTAAAGCACCAAGAATATAATCTTTTCTTTGTAATGTTTGATAGGGGAGTTGATTTTTTGCGGTATGTTGAAACTTTAATCGGTTTTAACGTGTCGATTTTTTTGCAATTTGCCTAGTGTTCAGTGGAGTTTCTAGTGTGTGGAGTCGATTATATAGTCAATTGAGTCTTTCGTATAGTTCTCCTATTTTATTATTGATGAATCATGTGATGATGAGTTTGTTTGAGCTTTGATAATAGAAAAAGGTAAAAAAGTGGCAAGACGAGTTCTACATTGAGGCTTCAACTCGAGGAGCTCGTACGTTGAAGAAAAATCAGGTGCCCTCGTTCCCTTATTCTAATTTTTATATGTGCTTTTAATTCATGGAGTGGAAGAATTAAGTTTAAGGTGGTGATCCATGTGAGCTTATATGTTTAAAATTGTCTTTGAAATTCATATGCCTTTGAAATTGATGAAGGAAGTGTACTTGAGTTATATTGTGATATGAAGTTCTATGTGTACTTGTGGGATATTGCTTACCATGAAAAGTGCTCTGTTACTTGTTAAAAACCCAGATGAGATTTTGAGCCTCGTTGATCATGTACATAATCACATGATATTTCTTTTCTGGTGAGTATCGTTCTTGTGTGTGTATTCTAGAACTTGCCTCTTGTCTTACTTGAAACTACATGTGTGATAGATAATGGGAGATGATTTTAGGCCATCTTTGAATTTATAAGTCACTTAGCCAAATAATTTCCTATACCATATGATTGTTTATCCGTAGTTAGCCCCGTTGAGCCTAAAAACCTCATTCTTTGGCAGCCTACGTGAAATAACTACTTTGAGCATCTTAATTTTTTGAGCCTTGATTGTCTTATTAGTGGAGAATTAATGGCTTTTCAAAGTGTGTTGATAGACCTTGATAACGAACAACTTGTGAAGGAATGAAATTGGTATTGAATTAGTGATGGATTTTGATAATGCATTTAAGGAGAAGCATGGAGTAATGCTTAAATCTAGTACTCCATTGAATCAAATACCCTAGGGTAGTGCTTAAATCTAGTACCCTATGGAGGATGCGTGAGGTAGTGCCCGAAACTGGTACCTCAAGAGAAAAAGCAGAAAAAGAGAAGGAAAAAACGGATGAGCTTGAGAAAAGAAAAATAATTGTGCTTGAAGGTGAAGAACGAATGAAAATCGTCTGCATTAAAAAGGAAGAGAGGATGAAAGTTGAAGTGATCAATCAGCTTTAGTTCTCCACTATTTGAGTCACATTGTCCATATATTTCCTACCTTAACCAAAGAGCCAACATTACATCCAAAAGAAAAGTCCTTTTTGATCCCATTGTCAAATCGTACTTTTAGTAGTGAAGAGCTTGAGACGTTTGGCAAGCTTATGGTAACGCATGCACTTGAATTGAATCTGAGCGTAAACACCTTAACCCATAAGTGTACATCTTTTACACTTGAGTGTGAGTGATATATACTTCCCATGAGGACATGTTGATGGAGCATTTGAAGTGGTGGTGATTGTCTTAACTTGTATGCTATGAATTGATTATTACATATAATGAGAGTTGCATGACCTAAGTTGAGGACAATTGTATTTTGAATGGGGTATTATTCATAGTCCTTGTTTCCCTGCTAATTTTCTTACTCTCTCTCTCTTTTTATTTTTATTTTGTTGCCTCGGGACGAGCAACGGGTAAGTTTGGGGGATTGATGAGAGTGAAAATAAGCGTGTTTTAGTGTCCAATTTAACACCTTTTTGATTGATATTGTAGTCTTATATTAGCACAAATGTCTTATATTCGATATATGTGAGAATTATGTGCACTTGAGGTGTTTTATTGTGTTTTAGGTGGAAAAAGGATCAAAAGAGCCAAGTTTGAGAAAAGGTGCAATTTGTGCAAAAATATTGATAAACGCACATCCAACTTGTGTAATTATTCTGTATTGATATGGAGCTCTGAACGGGAAGTGTGATACATGGTTGGAAAGCCACTGAAGAGAGGGTCGCTTTGGCATAAAGAATATCCCATTCGGAGTCCGAACGAGAAATTTATGAGCAAAGTGGTGATGCCGCGCGAGCTGTGCGAACAGAATTGCAGTGCTACTTTCCATGGCCTGTTACATATTCAACTCTTGGATTTCTTGTGATTTCTTTATATGGATAGAAAGCCAAGGAAGAGAGGATCGCGTGAGCGCAAAAATCACTCAATTCGGAGGTCGGATGTGAAAGTTATACGCGAAACGGAGAGACTGCGCAAATCCAGTAGCAGGGTTCGACCTGTGGTTCGACCTGTGGCAAGTGGTTCGACCTGTTTGACGAGGTCGAACCTGCGCATCGGGAACTTACCAAATCCGTATTTTCAAGGTCAAAACGCGTGGGATCACTTGAAAAGCCCATTCCAAGCCCTAGAGACGTGATTACAAGTATAAAAGGAGGCTCATGCAGTCAAGAAAAACGTCACCAATCACCGAGGAGAGGCCACAACCATACAACACCCCACAAGGGGGGATCACCCCCCATCCATCATCCACTTCCTTTCCTCCATCCATCCATCACTTTGAAGATTCGTTTGTGGAATCAAGAGGAGAACCAAGAGGAGGATTCAAGATAGAGAAGGGCATGAAGACGCCATATCAAGGGTTTATTCGTTTCCTAATTTATCTTGTATTTTCCGGACATCCGGGTAAGATCTATCCAACACCCATGATTGTTCTTCGAAACATCATGGGCTAGAGCCTTTTTGGTAGATCTAGGAGTTTTGATGGTTTTATGAATTAATTGATCTTCTATGTGTATACTCTGTACAACACTACTTGTGGATTTATTTTATATATGATTGTGTTTTCTTAATCCATATTCACGGTTGTTTTGTGCATCTTCAATTGGTATATAGAGTCTGAATATATATCTTGGTTGTAGATTGAGTGCGTTCATCTCTGAACAGGATTCCATGTTATGATTCTAAGTGAGGGGACTCCGAAGCTTCATTAGAACTATCATATATGAATACTTATTAATTGAATTGAATTCGGGTTAATAAGTAGGATAAAGAGGATAATTTCATAGTACCTATGAAGGGAGATCATATCGGGTTAGAGTACCAATCCTAGGGGGAAATAATTGATACTGATAGTACCTAGAAAGGGGGGTGAAATTATATCTCTTGCTCCGAGGTTATTCACACGCGTTACACGCATGTTTACTTGTGTCTATAGAGTAGATATGCATGGTTTAGTGATGCGTCCATATTCCACAAGGCAGAGTCGGACATTGACACATGGAAGGGAAGTTAATGAGTAAAACTGGATTATCCTAGAGCTACCTATTCTCCTACTTGATCCACCTACGTATTCTTCGAGTGATAGTTTATTTTATTTGTTATTTAATTTATTATTTTAGTTATAATCAAACATCAAACTCTTATTGCTTTGTCTTAATTAATTTAGATAATAATTTAATTGATAATACGCCGTCCCTTGGGTTCGATATTCACTTGGTCACCTTTCGAAACTACAATTGATATCCTTCATACTTGGGGATTAATTGTGTGTTGAGAAAACGCTCATCAACCCCCCCTTTCTAGGTACTATCAATATCAATTATTTTCCTGGCCAATTGGTACTCTAACCCTATATGATCTCCCTTTATAGATACTATAAAATTATCCTCTTTATCCTACTTAATAACCTGAATTCAATTCAATTAATAAGTATTCATATATGATAGTTTTAATGAAGCTTCGGAGTCCCCTGACTTAGAATCATAACATGGAATCCTATTCAGCGGTGAACGCACTCAATCTATAACCAAGATATATATTCAGACTCTATATACCAATTGAAGATGCACAAAATGACTGTGAATATGGATTAAGAAAGCACAATCATATATAAAATAAATCCACAAGTAGTATTGTACGGAGTTTACACATGAAAGTTTAATTAATTCGTAAAAATTTTCACAACCCTAGTTCTACCAAAAAGGCTCTAGCCCATGATGTTAGGAAGAACAATCATGGGTGTTGGATAGATCTTACCCGGATGTCTGGAAAATTACAAGATAAATTAGAAAACAAAATAAACCCTAGATGTGGCATCGTCACGTCCTTCTCCATCTTGAATTCTCCTCTTAGTTCTCCTCTTGATTCCACAGACGAATCTTCAAAGTGATGGATGGATGGATGAAAGGATGTGGATGATGGTTGGGGGTTGATCCCCTCTTGTGGGGTTTAGTATTGTTGTGGCCTCTCTCCAATCCAATATCAAATATGATGAATAATGATGTGATCTGCACCCCCTTTTATACTTGTAAGCTCTCCTCTTGGGCCTTGGATGGGCTTTTACTTGAGACATACATCAAATTTGGCAAAAGAAACCCAGAATTACCAAAAATAACATCAGCACAATTTTGTTCGACCAAACCAATTTTGGTCGAACAAGTCCCCCCTGGTCGAATGCTGGTCGAACAACCTTTCTGTAAGAATTTGGATATTTTTTTTTACCAGACCTTCCTTGTTCGACCTGATTTCTGCTAGTCAAACGGATCTTCGTTGGTCGAGCAAGCTTGCGCAGTCTCACCGTTTCGCACATAACTTCCACATCCGACCTCCGATTTATGTAATTCTTGCGCTCACGCGATCCTCTCTTCCTTTTCTTTCTATTCATATAAGGAATTAATAGAAAATCCAATATTTGTATATATAACAAGTTATGCAAAGTGGCACCGCCGTTCTGTTTGGCACAGCTTGCGCAACGTCATCACTTTGATCATAACTCTCTCGTTTAGAATCCGATTGGGTGTTCTTTACTCTAAAACGACCCTCTCTTTTGTGGCTTTCTAACCATGTATCGCAATTCCAATTAAGATCTCTACAAGAACACAGAAAAATTACACAAGTTGGACGTGCATTTTTCAGCATCCTTGCACAAATTGCATCTTTTCTCCAACATTGCATTTTTATTCTTTTTTCACCTAAAACATAACAAAATACCTCAAGTGCATCTTTTTCTCAAATATATTGAATATAAGATACTCGTGCTAATATATAACAATCATTCTCATCAAAAAGGTGTTAAATTGGACACTAAAACACGCTTATTTTCACTCTCATCAAAGTCTAATCAAACTTTTGAACGGGATGGATGGGGTAAATCAAATCTAAATTAAACAAGTCTAATTAAAATCCAATTAAATTGAAGGCTCAAGCTACGAAATTGATTAAATAAAACCTTGACAAATAAGATCTGAGTAATAGATAAAAGGTTTCTTATCTATGATCACCTATAAAAATACCCATTCTCCATACAGTCAAAAACACCTAAGCATCCGACATCTGAAGATGCTGAAAATATGAGTAATGACAAAATGCAAGACTCCTTCAAGATCCCTTTTAACTTGATAATGAGATTTCTTTTTATCGCATCTGTTTTCCGTATGTCCCCATTTTCTAATTCTCGACATGTTAGGTAAAAGTTCCACAAAAGGGTCGGTTAGGTGATCGGGTTGTGACTCTAAAGTCTACCTACCCACATATCATTGACCGTTCACATGTAACTTGATAATGAGATTACTTTTATCGCGTCTATATTCCGAAGGTCCCCATTTGATATTTCTCGATCAGTCGGGTAGGAGTTCTCAAGTAGGGTCGGTTGGTTGGTCGGTTTAGTGGTCGATTAATGGTTCAATGTCTATTGACCCGCATATCATCAATCGATCGCCCTGTAAACTTGATAATAAGATTAATTTTTATCGTGTCTATTTTCCAAAGGTCCCCCTTTATTATTTCTAGATCAGTTGGGTAGGAGTTCTATAAATACAAAATTTAGCATGTCTGGTGGGACACTCTCTACCTCTACCTCTTCTCTCAACAAGCTCAAAGATATGAAGAATGGCCCCTCACAAGATCAAAGTGGGAAGGATTGCTGCCTAAAATCCTTCAGATTCATTTAATTATATATTATGTTTGTTACAAGGAGCATGTCAAAGAAGTCACTATCTGAAGTTTCATCTAAATCCAACCCTTCAGTTGAAATGGCCTCGAGAAAATAATCATATATTTAAGGAGACATTGATCAAGGTTCCACCAGCTCAACCTCTCACTCAACTTCAAGCTCTCCGTCTACCTCAATTGGAGCTCCAATGATGATGTGCTACAACCATTTGACAATTAGCAAATATGATGAGAGTTATCAAAGGGCTAACCAAACACATAAAAGAATATGATTCAAAGATTTCTAAGTTAATAGGAAAGATGGATAGTTGGGAGATAAATTGTGCGAACGTAAAAGAAATTGAGAATGAAGGTGTTGAGAGTGAAATTTTACGTATTTTAGGTCTCACATTACACCTTTTTTGATATAATGTGGCTATGATTTGAGTAGAATTGCTTGGTTTTCATATCATGCATAATTAAGATCCTACTAAGGTGTTTTGTTGAGTTTTGAAGGGTAAAACATGATCAAAAGTTCAAAGTTGGAATGAAGAGTGAAAGTGTGAAGGAATGCAGAAAAACACACGTCCGCATAATTTCTTTGTATTTGTGTAGAAGTCCAAATTGATCATATGATATATGGTTGGAAAGGCACGGAAGAGAGGATCATTTTGGCACAAGAATCACTCAAATTGGAGTTTGGATGAGGAAGTTATGCTCAAAATCGTGAGGTCGCGCAGGTGTCGATGGAAATTTTCAAAAAAAATTCAAAAATTAGCCCATCTTTTCTATTTCTTGGAGCACAATTAATTTCCTTATCTCATTCCCTTCTTATACCTATATATATTTCACATCATTATTCATGAGAGACATCACCTCCACAAGGGGATCATTCCCCATCCGTCATCCACATTCATCCTATCATCCATCCACACCGAAGGAGATTCAAGAGCCATTGAAGAGGGAGATCAGTCAATCGGAGAGACGGAGAAGAAATTTGAGACAACGTCAACACTAGGATTTTTCTATTCCTTTCTTATCTTTTCGTTTGTCAAAACTTTTGGTATGATGTTGATAGCCATGTGAGTTGATTGTAACCTCATGGGCTAATTTTGCTTATAGTTTTAAGGTTTGAAGGATAGATTTAATTGGTTTGGATACCTAGACCAATTTTTGTGATTTTATGCAGTGATATTCTGATTTTACTTGGTTTATTAAGACTTTGCTTTTCTACTTCGTAACGTCTTCATAGTAAATTCATGACATCCGCTATAATGCTTGATTTATTATGTTAGCTTGTGTGCGTTCATGAACTGTATTGTCTATCTGTTAGGGATTAATGTAGTTCCGCTATAAACACTTTAATTCCAAGAACTGGTAAATTAGATACTTGAATTGTTTAGTGGAACAATGCAATTAGACATTCAAGTAGAAAGTGAATAAAGCCTTGTAGTACTTTCAGAAAATATCTTGTTAGTCAAACTTGCCATGCGGAGGTATTGTTATTTGCGTTGATTAGCAACTAGGAAGGGGGTTTGGTAATATTCACGCACCTTAGGATTTAAAGCAGATTATACTGTTAGCTTTGAATCGGATCATATCCGGTGAGAAAATAGGGTTATGTGGTGTATTTTCATAAAATCTGCATGAATGAATAATTGGAAGTCTAGGAATTCAAATTAATTGGTCTATACCGAATTACCTTAGAACTGTTGATCTTTCTTGAATTAATATTAAATCTTTCTTTTGTGATTTTTATTTTATTAGTTATTTAATTTTCAGTATATAATCCCTCCGTCCCTCTGTCCTTTTGGGATCGATAATTTAACTTGATTGCTTGCCACTACAATTGATATCCTTACACTTGAGGATTTTAATTGAAGTGCGTAAAAACGCTCATCAGAAGGCGAGGTGGAAAAGTACTTCACAATACGCCAGCCAGTTGAATATGAGCAAATTGAAGGGGGATTACAAGTTTCAGCCAATGGAATACTCCAAGTTGATTAATTGAGACATTCAATGATGATGGGACCAATAGGTATCACACATGATTAAAAGATATGAAAATTTAAACACACATATATTTGACTGTCCTTTTTGAAACCCATATATTCTCTACATTCAAATTTATTGGCTCAAATTTCTTCATTCAATCAAATACATTCCCAGAGAAAGTCTTCCTTAAAAATATACTACATCCGTCTGTCTTAAAGGGTGTCATTTGCTTTTTCACGTGGATTAAGAAGTATTATTATTTAATGTGTAGTGGGTAGTTGTATTAGTGGAGGTGTGAGTCCCTTTTTTTAGTTGTATTAGTGGGTGTGTGGGTCCCATATGTATAAAAAATAAAATGAGACCCTTGGGGACGGCCGCCCAAAATAAAAAATGTTACCCTTGAAAGTGGACGGATGGAGTATTTCCTTTCCTTTAATACACTTGATAGGGAAGATTCCTTATTTATTTAAAAAACCATAATATTCTAGGGTTTACCATGTTAAGTATAAATACACACATTCTGTCTTTCTCCCCTCATCTAAAATCACTCCCTGCAGCCGCTGAAATAAACCAGAAAGGGAAGACATGTAACTTTCATCTTGTCATCTCGTTTATCAAATATTATTAAAAAGTTATTCTTTGTTACCACTCATCAGCATCATTCAATTTTCACGTGAGTCCACACATCAACCGTCCACTACTACATCTATCTCATTCCATGAATTCTATTAATTTATTTAATAATTTATCATTTACTTTAATGAATTTATTTGGTATTAAATATTATAAGTGGCTTTATCTAAGCCTCGTTTTCCACGGGATTAAATTATAGGCTTTGAAGGAGATTTGGATTGAGACGCGTAGAGTTCGATTCTTATCGCAAGTGTTTGAGGTGGGAATTTATGTACTTATTTATTAAACTTTTGCATTACGTGTTAATTTATGTCATGATATGAATGAGATTATGAGATATGATTTATGAATGAGATAATAAGATATGATTTATATGCAATGCGGGTATTGTACCGTAATAGTGCCCTACCAATGTTACGGATAACGAATCGCGATGTCTTGTCATATATGTGTTATGGGTAATGGACCGTAAGGTGCCTTACTATCATGTTAATATTCAATATATGTCATATGGAATATATGTTATGGGTAATGAGTCGAAAGGTGTATTATTATCATGTTAAGATTCAATATGTAAGTACATTTAAATTTTCATGTATGAGATTATTTAGTTTGTGACAGAGGCGTGATTTCCACTGAGCTGTGGTTGCTCACTCCCTATTTTAATTCCTCTTTCAGATTAGCGTGGCGGTGTACGAGCGGGGATGTGGTGGCAAGAGGAAGTGAATAAGATTTAATCTTATGGAAAACCTGGAATTTCATATTTATTTTCAGTCATTAATTAAGCCTTAGGAATTTAATTTGAATTATACTTGAGCTTATACTTTGGACGGATATATATATTATTTTTTTCTGTGGTTGAGCATGTTAAATGGTGGGTTATAAATAGTCTGTTAGTTGTTAGTTAAATTATTGGAGTTGTTGAGTTGCCATTAGAAGTCAGTGGGTTGGTAGACAATTAAATGTATATAATTTATATTATTAGAAAGGGAGGATTACTACTAGGTACACAAAAAAATTCTTAATTACTATAAGATACAAATATATAAAAATATTACTACTAACTACAAAAATATATAGTGATATTCCAATATTACCCCTACAATATGCTGAACATAAATGTTGTGTGCAGCAAAAGTTCGTTTGCAGCAAAGTGTGTGCAGTAAAAAAAAGTGTGTGCAGCAAAAAAGTGTGGTGGTCCGGCATAGTTCCGGCGGAGGCGGTTGCGGTCCGGCAACTTTTCCGGCGGCCGGCCGGCGGTTCGGCAGTGCTCCAGCGACTGGCCGGTGGTGCTCCGGCAAGTCAGATTTCCGGCGACCGTCCACCGGCGGTCCGGCAGTTTCCGGCGATCGTCCGGCGGTGGTCCGGTGGTGGGTGGGGGTTTAAGGTTTGTGATTTAAAAGTGTATGGATTTAGGGTTATATTTGGTATTTTACTTTAATATTTTATATGTGATAATAATTATTTTAAATCAATATATATAATAGTAATTAGGGGTACAAAATGTGTATTTTATAGTAATTTTTCCTATTAGAAACCAACTTCTGTTAATTGCTTATTTGGTTGTTGTCTTGGTTGCTTGTTCTCAATCTATCGGCTGGCATAGGAGTACCTTAGGGTACCACTCATAGTTCTAAAATTTCTTAACAGTTGGCCAATTTAAATCTCGATTTGATTTGTTTCCTGCCTTTGCAACTTGTTTTGTTTTTATGATGGGGTTAAGTTCAAAATCTTGTCTTTATTTTATTTAAAAATTTAAGTGTAAATTTTCATTACAATTAATTATTATTATGGCACCTTAAACTTTTCTTGGTAACTTGTCTTTTAAATGAGTTATTATGTATTAAAGAAATTATTTTTCATACCCTTTTAGAAAATATTTATTGATAAATTGCGTATAAATTCTATTTATTAAAATTGAGGTGTGACAGATGCCAAAATGATCGAGGTGAGTTAAAGAAAACCCTCGATGCCGCGTCCTGCCAGCACCTCCCGATAGATGGACATGGCCACTTCCATGACCTTACCTTCTGCAAGTAGTTTAGCTCTCTTCTTTTCAAATGGATGAGTAGCCAGATAATATTGCGAGCAAGAATCACCAGCAAGTCTACCCAACTTCTTGTGCACTTGGGGAGCTACTCGAGGATCGTACCCAGCTGAAGCCATCAAAAGCACTCCAATGTAATCTGCTTCCATCTCCATCCTGTTCACTCCAACAAAATACACTAAATCATCACATGATCATCAAAAAGGAACCATCAATTTTAAAAGGAAGCAACAAAGATTTAACCACATCCAGGCAATAGTCCATGTAGATGTAGTCATCTTCAATTTTATCAGTGCCGTAAAAGAAGAATTCTTTCAAGAGAATTGGATTTATATATACTGGTATATTAATATTGGTTCATTTAATTTCTTTATTCTTTGGCACAATTTCTTGTAGTACTGCTTATAACTTAAAATACTAAAATCCTAAATTTATAGTAGCATTATCATTTTTTCTTTTTCTTGTCTTCTGAATCTAATTCATTCTCAATCCCCTTTAACCATTGCAATCTACAACTCATTCTTGTTCTCTTTGCTAGGCCAGTGGCCCAGTACAAGTGTAATAACTTGATTTGAACTTCTACCTTTACTCCCTCAGTTGTAATAGGCATTTTAATGTTACCATAAACATCGATTAAGAAAATGTTGTTTTCTACTGATTTTTGGGGACTTCTTTTAGTAATAAATAAATGATAAAGCAAGTTAGGTGTGTATACGAAATGTGAAATATGTATTGGGATGTGAAATGTGAATTAGTACATTTTAATAGATACATTATACTATTATAAAATTTATTCAAGTACATACTAATCATGTTCTCTATTTATGTCTTATCGTATCTAGTTCTTAATTTCGGCCATTTCCAAGCTCACTCTTTAGAAATAAGCCAAAAATTAATTGCGATTACAAGATACCCCTCAATTAGAATCCCAAGCAATTTGAGAGTAGATGTAATCCCCTCAATTAGAATCCCAAGCAATTTGAGAGTAGAAACTCTCACTTATTGGTTCTTCCAACACCAATTCACCATTCTACAATCATACCCACTAGCAAACAAATCAATTACCAACTTCATCCTATTATATTTTGCTTATGAAAAACTGTAAGAGATGAGAGATTGGGACAAAAAATTTGAAAGCAACTATGCATGGATCACCACCATATTAGCAACAACATCATCCTCAACCAAACATCAAACAATATTGGCCAATGGGGGGGGGGGGGAGTAGCCACCAACATCAGCAAATTGTAAGTTTCATAAAAGAGTGAGATGGGCAGCAACCAGTGTGAAGGCCCGTCATTCTTCATGATACAGATAAAAATATAAAACAAGTAAAGGATGCTACATGCCCCATGGAATATATATCAACTTTCAAATATGACATCACAATGAGGACTATTACATTTAGTGCAAAATACTCAAGAGTTCTAGCACACTAATGTTTGGGATAGAAAGAAAAAAGAAACAGAGATTAAAACTTTAAAAATAGGTACCCAAAATATTGAAATCTTGATATGTAAAGTCGTATAGCTGGTGTATATATCCAGAAGTGTACAAAATATAATACTATATTTTTGCTAAAAACTAAATTAATGGGTGAGAAATCTAAATTATTGAAAACAAACTTTCTCTAGTAGAAAAGACGCATTGCACTAATATTTAATTGCTTGATCTAAAACATTAGAAAAATATATAGATAAAAAAAAGGGGGAAATTTTGGTACATGAAAGGAAATGGATAAATAGAAACGAGAAAATCCTAAGAAAGGCAACACAGCTAACTCATTATCACATATAAAGCAACGGAACTTAGTGAAAATGGTAAATGTTATTTCACTGGAAACAGTTACAAAGTACTTACATACAGTGCGAATACAAGTCCTATCCAACCTACCTAAGTTGGAGACTTAGGGTGAATATATCAAAAGTTCAAATACAAAGACGCTATCTGCAGTACTCCCTCTGTCCCGGTCAAACTGCATCGTTTAACTGCATAAACCTCTCACAAAAGTTACAGTAAACGTAGCAATATGGGCGGGACGGAGGGAGTATATATCAGAATATGTTCCACAACAAATATCAGATAGTATTACCTCCTCCGTAAAGGAAACCTTAGGTAATAATTTGAGTTGGTGTAGACAAAATCAGGCGTGTAAAAGTGAAAGAATTCTATATAGCCTGGCCAAGCAGAAGTCCTTATGCCATCTCCAATAGTTTACTTTATTTTAGCGCAGGGTTCACACTAATTTAGCGCAAAATTACAATACAGCTGCAGCAGTTTGCTCTATATTTTCGCACTAAATTAATATTCCATTTTATATTAAATTTTAAATTAATATTTATATAGTATTTTTAGTTAATAAATGATAATTAAATTAATTTAGGATTTAATAAATCCAATAAATTATATATTTATTGATATTAATTAATTAATTTAATAAATATAATATATTATTATTAAAATTTTAGATTACATATTCTATAATTTACAAATTATTTAAAATAAAAAAATAAGTTATAATTTAAATATAGTTATAATATAATATAAATAAATTATTATAAATCCATCCAACAGAAGTAAAATTTAAAATTTAAAATAATAAACTAAAATAATATTAAAAATATATGGATAAATAATAACAGTAGATAATAATAATATGGATAAATACACGTAATGAAAAAAAATTGAATAGCGCAAAATATTTCTGCCCCAGATGTGGCGCATTCCTGTAGCCTTCTTCAGAATAGCGCGTCGTCAAGCGCAGTGCTGGAGATCGTTTTTGCGCTAGAATGGTGTTTTGAAGCATTGTTGGAGATGCTCTTAGAGACCTGTTCTGCAAAGTGCCTTGCCACAACATGAGCTACCTAGCAATCAAAGAAGCACTGTGCTTCAAGCACATTACATTACATCAGTTAATACAAGTCATAACAAATGTGAGTAAAATAATCCAAATTCCCAAGTGTACCTCATGCCCAATAAATGTTGCAATTTCAGCATCAGTTCTAAAATATTGAAGCAATCCAGTGGAAACAACAATCTTTCCACCAGGCAAACAGAAGGCATGGATCTCAGGCACATTAACCATAATAAACTCTCAATTCAAACCCTCCAAATGAGCAGTCTCAGATTTCTTACCCTCCTCTTCATCCTTGTGAGTGGATTCATTCAAATTCAGATCACTTTCTTGGGAGTAACTAATTGTTCCTATTCCTTCATCACTCCCTTCTGTAAAGCCTCCATTATATTTTGGGATATTCTTTGAACCCTAATACTCTGTGGGTGAAGAGGGGGTAGTATTTCCCCTTCATACAGTAACTTAATTTCCTCAAATATGATGTCTCCCAACTCTTTTTCTGGAGCAGTCGAACTAACCACATAATGGGTTCGTTTTGTGTAAGGCACTGTCTCCAAATTCTCAGAGTACACTTTTATAAAAATTCCAAATCCTATTACGACCACAATCAATAAAATTCTTACAGTCTTATATCCCCTAGCCTTAAGAGTGAATCTTCACTCCATCATTTCTATCCACAAAGTAATACCTCTTCGCCCCATCAAGAAAAGAGCGATCCCACTGGCTCTGTTTGAGCCCATTCTGCAAGACTGTGTTCCTTAGAAATTTTCCACTGAAATTAGGTATAGAAGAAGAAGAGGTGAGTGGATTGGTTCTTGAAATACATCCCCGAATGGGGTTTCCGGCTACAATAATCTTTGAATTATTGCGACGAAAGACATCAAAAATAAATTGGGATGATGCTCTGTACCACCCCATGAAGTCGATCAATCAATTACTCAACCAAAATCAGAAAGAAGAAGAAATGTCAGACGGTATATGTTTGTGATGTTATGATGCTATTTGTTGATTGCTGGTTTAATAGAGTGATGTGTTGTGTTGAATTTTAATTAGTTAGTTTGTTATATTTTTACCTATTCATATGGGTTAATTTCAGTTGATTAGTTTTTGACAAAAAATTGTGTGCGCACGGGCACACGAAGCACATTCTGTGTATCTTTAGAATTTTGTGTTAAATTGATATGTACTCTTTATTTTATAAGGCAAAAACTTGTGTGCGCCCGGGCGCACGGAAACACACTTCGTGTGCCTTTAGAACTTTGTGTTAAATTGTATATTCTTTAGTACACACTTCTTGTGCCTTTAGAACTTTGTGTTAAATTGTATATTCTTTAGTATAAGATGTGTACCTTTTTTTCTGAAGAAAAATAAAAAATATTAATGAAAAGTGTGTACCCTTTAGAACAAAATGATGTACCCTTATTAATTAAAGTGTATACCATTTAGAACAAAATAATGTACCCGTATCCATAACACTAAATTCTAAAGGAGCACGGCGTGCGCCCGGGCGCACGCAAGCCTCACTCTATTCCTTTAGATATTTTTTTCGTTTGACTTCCTACTTTATTTGTAGTGATACTGTCGAATCGAGACGAGTCGAATACTACTAAGTTTAAGTATCATTTGATAAGAAATAGTAATAGAATTCGAACTTAATCTCGAACTCGTAAAAAAGAAAAATATATTGAATTCGAATTCGAATTGAAACTCTTTGTTAAGGCTCACGAATATGTTCACAAGCACGTAAAATGACTTTTTGTGAATATTTGTTCATGAACATATAAATATTTTTGTTCATAAATAAATACTCCCTCCGTCCCGGCGTAAGAGGATCATTTGCTTTTTTGCACGTAGATGAAGAAATATTATTATTTAATGTGTAGTGGGTAGTTGTATTAGTGGGTAGCTCTCTTAACCTGGGACGGAGGGAGTATTAAAAAAAATTTCGTTGATAACATTTAATGTTATTCATAAATGTTAATAAACGAACCAACAAAATATAATAATAAAAGCAAAAAGGAGATATTTATTTCATTGCCCAACTGTTAAATAAAAGTTAAAACATTTCATACTCTCTCCGTCCTATTGAAATGTAGGCGCTTCGTATGTTTCAATGGGACGGAAAAAGTACATTTCTTGCTCATCACCTTCTTCCATTAACTCCTCATAATTTAACAATAAGTTTTTAAACTGTTTATTACAATGTGTATATTTTTAATTAATTATAAGTAATTATAATTTTAATAATATATAAACAAATATTTTATGATATTATTTCATTTCCTATTTTATGTCACAATTTATGGAACTGTGTAGTTTAACGTCTATTTTGCCAATAGAATTTAATATTTATCCTTAAAGTTTAAGGTTAATTTAAATAGTATAATTATAATTTACCCTTATGATTTACGATTTATTTTAACCTAGGGTTTAATATTTATTTTTAGGATTTAGTGTTAATTTTAAGGGTATAATTGTAATTTCATTCTTGTGGTTTATGATTTATTTTGCTTTTAAAATTTAATATTTATACTTTGGATTTAATATGAATTTTAAGAAAATAATTATAAATAACAATGATTAATTAATAACAATTTTAAAAAAATTCATTATTAAAAATATAAATGGAGAGGATACGTATCCATTAGAGAATATAAATAAATGTATTCTTTAACGGAGGTATTCACTATTTTCTTTAGGAAATATGAATCACACCCTTAAATATAAAGAATTAATTGTAGCATTACGTGTGACCAAGTAAAATTATCGAACAATTCTGGTAATCTTTCAACCCATCTAGGATAGTTATAGATCTACAATTTAATTCAATTTATAATATAAGACAAATTATGGGGTTATTGGAAAGTGACTTTTTAAACTATTGAACATGAAAATTAAATTAATGCTAAGAAAATAAAATATTGAAATGAAACTTGCCAAGAATTCAAGGATGAAGACCAGTAATGTTATAACAATTCAATTTAACTATATGACAGATTATTTAAACTTAAGATTAACTACATGCAAATTTTTTATAAGAGAAACACTAAGTCAAGTTAGGCCACTATACTCAAGGTAGATCTTGCATAGGGGTGTAAACGGGTAGGGTATGGTACGGATACGCCCAATCCATATGCTACCAATATCTTATTTTTATTACACCCTACCCTATTACCCTTAAATGTATCATCGAATAGGGTACGGATAATATCCATCGGGTAATGGATAATCCGCGGATATCCAAAATTTTAAAATGATTACCATTGTCAACCAAATAATATATCACTCTAAAATACACAATGATGTAAGAAAATCAAAGTATATGTAAAAGAATAAAAAAAAAGATTGAGATGTGAGTAGCCTACCTCAATCCCCCAATAATTCAAATAAAAATTGATATAAAATATTAGAGGGTATCATTTTATTAGTCATACTCTTGAAGCCTTTTTGCTTTCTTAAATCAAATAAGTAATATGATGTACACTAGTATGTGCGTTATAAAGTGGAACTATTTTTCAGATTATACAAAAACATATACTCATATATGTCTATGTATAAATATAAAATATAATAAAATATTATATATATATATATATATATATATATATATATATATATATATATATAAAGTAAACGGGTAATCGGATATTTTATAAATACTATATCCTACCCCTACCCTCAACATTTTCAAGCAGGTACGGGTACTACCCTACCCGATACCCGAATATGCTCTACCATTTTCTTACCCGATAGGGTATTACCCGCAGGGTATCCGAACCCACGGATAAAATTTACAGCCCAAATATAGCACTTATAATGAGCTGCAATTCATAAAATAAATTAGAAATTAATTCTCCCTCCCCTATTAATACTAATGCTCAAGTGTTTCCTTAAAAAAGTACTCCTTACTAATTAATTTATTCTCTATTTTTTGGGTATTAGATTATTAATCCTATATCTCCTTACTAATTACCTAATAATGATATTTTATCAAGTAATTGGTATTCCAAATTGATTGTCTAGCTGGATATATGGATTAATCCCATAAGACTGGAACATAAAACAACTATTATCATGCAAAAAAAGTGAATTCTAATAATTATTCAATTCGAGCTAACTTCATGAACAATCAAAGGAATCAAAACTCAAAACACAATAACTAGAAATCTCAAAATCTCTTCTTCAATAAGGAAATAAACATTCTGTAGTGTAAGAAAATTCAAGTTTAGGGCAATCAAATTACATAATCAAAATTGTCTAGAGCCCTAACATTATCAATAAAAGACTTAACCCATGGAATTATTAGGGCAAATTACTAAGAAATTAACCCTAAACCATGAGTCTAATAGTGTGCAAAGATATAATTGAAAAGTAAAGAACCCTAGAATTGGACTCTGTCTCTTTGATTGCGTTAATTCACTAAAAAATTGGATCAATTTTATGGTTTTATTTGAATAATTAAGTATGGTTTTACTTGTTAAATCTATTAATTGTTTGATTATTTGGAAAAAGATGTTTTTGTTGATTTTTGCAGAAAATATGGTGATTTTGATAAAAATGGATTATACAAGTGAAGAGGATAATGTGGGAGAAAATGACGCTCGATTTGGAGTTGAAACGAGTGAGAACGGGCCAAAATAAGAATTAATTTCATAAATTCCATTTTTGTCACATGAGCCAAACTATCAAACATTGAATACTACTACAAATTCCTCTCATCCTACTACTATATGAACTAAACTATTTCACATTGAAAAACCCATTCCAAAATATATCACCCTACTACTATAAATATCTCTTTCACGAAAGCCACCATTAACCATTCAAGTTTAATACTCCCCCTGTCCATCCTCGATGTATTCATTTGCTTGTTTAATATTCCCTCTGTACATCCTCAATGTATTCATTTGTTTTTTGCACGTGGATTAAAAAGTATTATTATTTTATGTGTAGCAGGTAGTTATATTAGTGGAAGATGTGAGTCCTATATTTTATTTGTATTAGTGGAGGGTATGGGTCCTAGAGTCTAAAAAGAAAAATAAATAAATTAAGAATAAACGACTCAAAATAGTAAAATAGATAGATTAAGAATGTGCGAAGGGAATACTTTACATTTCAAATTCTAGAGAGAAAAAAAAGTAAGAGGCGGGTCCATGCTAGTATCCAATATGGAAGCGGTGGGATCCAAAGAGGTGGAGTCGGTGCGAGGAGGAGAGAAGGACACGTGTATATTTAATATTCTATCCCGTGAAGTGAACACAATGCTATTTGACAAACGACACCAACCTCTTCCTCTATTTATTTCACTCACAAACTAACCACACACCGCTTCCCTCAATCCCCTCTCCATTTCCGGCAGCCAAAAAAATGGAAAAGAATTTGGGAATTGAGAAGAAAAGAGAGAAAATTACCTCGAGTTCTTCGTCAGTGGTCGATTGATTCTTGCCCAAATTATTTAATTTAATTTAATTTAATTATTTAATTTAATATCAATAATAATAATAATATAAATAGAGCAGACGGATGGGCTTTCTTTTCTATTTTATTCTAATTATACAATTTTATTTTCTCATATTTTAAAGCTAAAATCTTAATTCATGAATAAAATCATAGAAAAATAATATAGGCATGACGACACAAAGTCAATTATTCCATCTTCATATTTCATTTTGTATTTCTTATGAAAACTTAAGCAAGAACTTGTGAAATCTCTCAAGCTCTCACACTCTTAACCGATTGATCACTCACGTTTCACTCACGAATTGATTATCAAACGAAGAATGAAATGAAAACGATAAACACGAAGATGTATAGTGGTGCGGCGTAAGCCTACATCCACTTCCTAAGAGAAGAATTCACTATGATGATAATGAAGGTTACAAACTTACAAGCACACTTATCAAACCCTAATGCTTGAAACTGATATGTGAAGAAGATGATGATGAAGATGATCTAAATACTTCTTAACTAACAGATTGATCTCTCTTATACGGATGTGTGTGACCATGCTTTGGATACTCTCTCAACCAATCAGAAGCAAGCACACTGAATCAGTTATAACCAACTGATTCACTAACTGATTGATGCTTCCAGCTGCTCCCTTTCCAACTGATTCCATTGCCATGTCACCAATCCGATCCCTTACTTACCAACCAATCATAATGGTCTATTTTTACTTCTGCATGCATTCAATTTTATCACTTATCACTTGATCCTTCAAGCAATCTGATAGATTCAACCAAAACATGTTTGGTTCGACCTGTTCCAGGAAGTCGAACCCAAGTCGAATCCTAGTTAATCTGTTGTGGTTCGATCACGCTGCCTTTGGTTCGATCTGTTCAACATGTCGAACCAACCTCGAACCCACCTGCGGTTCGACCACGCCGTATTTGGTTCGACCTATTCAAACATGTCGAATCCTAAGTCGAACCTACATATGCATGGTCTATATCTTCACAAATCTCCACCTTAGACCTTGCATCATCATACTAGCTTTATCTTCTCCACCTTGCAGCTATTATAGGTTGCAGCCACCTTTCTTCATCTTGTTTTATTGGAGACCAATAAGACTCTTACACAGCTCAAACTTCTGAACTGGTAGAGCTTTAGTAAAAGCATCAGCAGGGTTCTCTGATGTCTTAATCTTCTTGACAGTCACCAACTTTTCTTCAACCATGTCTCTTATATAGTAAAGCCTTACATCAATATGTTTAGTCCTCTCATGATACCCCTGATGTTTTGAGAGATGTACAGCACTTTGGTTATCACAAAACACTTCAATAGTGTCTTGCTGAACACCAAACTCTCCCAAAATTCCAACTAACCAAACACCCTCCTTGATTGCTTCTGTGAGAGCAACAAATTCTGCCTCTGTGGTTAAAAGTGCTACAATGTGTTGATGTGTAGCCTTCCAACTTATTGATGTGCCAAATAAGTTGAACACATAACCTGTCATGGACTTTCTTGTATCATGGTTAGCTGCATAATATGCATCCACATAACCAACAACATCCTCATCCCAAACATCTTGCTTCTGGAACTTCAATCCAAATGACATAGTTCATTTAACATACCTCAGTGCCCACTTCACTGCATCCCAATGAACCAGACCAGGATCACTCATAAACCTACTGATCACACTCATCACATAAGCTAAGTCTGATCTACAGCATACCATAGCATACATCAGACTGCCCACTGCACTTGCATATGGTATTTTACTCATTTCAAACCTTTCTTTATCTGTTTGAGGCCCTTGAAGAGATGACAGACTCAATCCTTGCTTAACTGGTACCGATGCACTCTTACAAAGATTCATATTATATCTCTTTAGCACTTTATCCAAGTATGACTCTTGAAACAACCTCAATAGTCCAGCTGACCTGTTTCTTTCTATCTGCATTCCAAGTATCATCCTTGCCTCACCAAGATCTTTCATGTCAAACTCCTTCCTCAAAGTATCCTTTACTGAATTGATTCCTATCATATCTCTGCAAGCTATCAGTATATCATATATATAGAGTAGTAGATAAGTGTAGCTTCCTTCATCACATCTTATGTACACACAGCTATCATACATGCTTCTGACAAAACCATTAGAAGTAATGTACTCATCAAACCTGAGATACCATTGTCTTGGACTTTGCTCCAGACCATATAGTGACTTAAGTAATAAACAAGCCTTTGAGTCTGCTCCTTGTAGACTAACACCTTCAGAAATCTTCATGTAAATCTTCTCATCTAAATTTTCATGCAAGAAAGCTGTTGTTACATCCATCTGATGTAATTCCAAATCCAACTGAGTAACTAATAACAGCAATATCCTTATTGAGCAGTGTTTAACCACTGGTGAAAAGATTTCATTATAATCCACACCTTCTTGCTGTGAAAACCCTCTTGCTACAAGCCTTGCTTTATATCTTATTCCTCCTTCCTTGCTTGTAACTGGTTTCTTCTTATATATCCATTTACAACCTACAAGTTTCTGGTTAGCAGGCCTGTCAACAATCATCCAAGTATTATTCCTTTTTAAAGATTGCAACTCTTCTTCCATAGCATCCAACCAATGCACACTCTCCTTACTTGAAACTGCTTCTGAGTATGTCCTAGGTTCATAGACATCAACATATGATGCTACATATAATGCATATGATACAGTGTCTGCCTCTATGTATCTTATAGGTGTTTTGATCTGCCTTCTCAATTTGTCCCTAACCAATTGATAGCTACTTAGAGTTCTTCTTTCATTTGAACCAGATGACTCAGACCTCTCTTCCGCAGCTATTTCTTCAGGTACATTATCCTCTCTTTGATCTTGACCATGCTGTACAATTATCTTGTCATCATGCTCCACCTCAAACTCACACTTATCAGCAGTTATCACCTTATCAGACCCTCTCTCCAACAAAGGCATCATTTCTTCATTGAATGTAACATCTCTACTAACTATGAACTTGTTATTCTCATAACACCATAGTCTATACCCTTTTACCTCTTTAGGATAGCCAACTAGCACACACTTAACTGCTCTAGGATCCAACTTATCTTGTTTCTGATGTGAATACACCAGACAACCAATAATCCTCAGATGACTGTAATCTGGTACCCTTCCAGACCATACTTCTTCAGGTGGTTTAAACTTGAGTGTTGTGCATGGTGACAAATTGATCAAGTAAGCTGCAGTAGATACTAGCTCACCCAGAAACCTTTTGAGAAACCTCCACTACTCATCATACACCTAACTCTTGCAAGAAGTGTCTGATTCATTCTCTCAGCCACTCCATTTTGCTGTGGAGTACCTGGTACTGTCCTGTGCCTCTTTATACCCTTCTCTTGACAAAACTTATTGAATTCATGTGACACAAATTCAAGACCATTGTCTGTTCTTAAACACTTGACTTTGTTTCCAGTCTGTAGTTCTACCTCTGTCAACCATACTTTAAAAACTGACAGTGCTTCATCCTTGGTTTTCAGAATTTTAATCCATACCTTTCTTGAATAATCATCAATGAATGAAATGAAGTATTTCCCACCTCCTATTGTTGAAGTTTTGGAAGGCCCCCAAAGATCTGAGTGAACATATTCTAACCTAGCTTTGGTATTATGTTCAGCTGCACCGAACTGCAATCTCTTTGCCTTTCCTAATATACAAGATTCACATTGATCCAACTTATAGGTTGAGCTGATCTCAAGAAGCTTCTGCCTTGCAAATTCTTGTAAACCTCTTTCACTTATATGACCAAGTCTCCCATGCCAAACCTTAACACTACTATCATCATTAGTTGTATTAATTTGTCCAGTTACTACAGAACCATCCAAGAAGTACAGATCAGACCTCTTGAATCCTTTAACAACTACTAACTTTCCTTTCAAGACAGCAAGTGTATTTTCTTTCAAATGGCACTCATATCCTTGAGAAACTAACATTCCAAGAGATATTAGATTTCTCCTTAAGCTTGGTACATATCTAATATTATTTAACATTCTGACTTTTCCATCAAACATTCTAAGTTTGACAGAACCAATTCCAACAATCTTGCAAGTATGATCATCACCTAGCATTACTAATCCTTCATCTTGTGACCTTAATTCAGTAAACCAATCTTTCCTAGAAGTCATATGAAAAGTACATCCAGAATCCATAACCCATTCTTCTGAAACTGAACTAGAACACACATACATTGCTTCAATGAAATCAGAATCTGTAGCAACTTGATTTGTTGTTACCTGATTTGCATGAGGCCTCTTATCTCCTCCCTTTTCAGCTATCTTCTTTGCTACCATTGCTTTCCATTTGAAATATTGCTTCTTGTAATGTCCAGGCTTATTGCAGTGGAAGCAATTCTTGTTTTCTTCTTCATCTGCTGGTGCATTATAGTTCTTTTCTGGCTTCCTCTTATCAACTTTACTCTTATTATTCTTGTTGTTCTTGCTCCACTGGTTCTGTTTCTTCACTGTCAATCCTTCTGCACTTGCTTGTTGTTTTGGATTCTTGTGAAGTACCTTTGCCTTAACTGCCAACAACACTTGCTCTAGGGAGATTGATTCAGCATTAGCAAACAACAAAGTGTCTCTCAAACCTTCAAAGGATTTTGGAAGTGCTGACATGAGAATGACAGCCTTGTCTTCAGTTGACAGAGCCACATCAATATTTTCTAAGTCATCAATGATCTTGTTAAACTCATCTAACTGACCAATTATAGACTTATCTTCTGATACTTTGAAGGAGTACAACTTCTGCTTCATGTACAAATGGTTGGCCAAACTTTTAACCATGTACAGCTCCTCCAGTTTCTTCCAAACTCCTCTTGCAGTAACTTCTTTTGAAATCTCCCTTAGGGCCTTATCTCCAAGACACAAGATGAGAGCACTTCTGGCCTTGGTTTTTTGTTCTTGATCTGCTACAATAGCAGCTGCATCAACTCCTGCAATCTGACCTTCAGGCAATGGTTTAATGGCTTCTGATAAGCCTTGTTGAACCAAAATGGCCTCCATCTTCATCCTCCACAGGCTGAAGTCTGCCTTCTCTGTGAATTTTTTAATATCAAACTTTGTGGTAACCATTTGATCTTCTTCTTCTCCACTGAGTCTTCTTCTTCTTCTTCTTCTGGTTTTGGCTTCCCACAGACGGCGCCAATTCTTATGAAAAGTTAAGCAAGAACTTGTGAAATCTCTCAAGCTCTCACACTCTTAACCGATTGATCACTCACGTTTCACTCACGAATTGATTATCAAACGAAGAATGAAATGAAAATGATAAACACGAAGATGTATAGTGGTTCGGTGTAAGCCTACATCCACTTCCTAAGAGAAGAATTCACTATGATGATAATGAAGGTTACAAACTTACAAGCACACTTATCAAACCCTAATGCTTGAAACTGATATGTGAAGAAGATGATGATGAAGATGATCTGAATACTTCTTAACTAACAGACTGATCTCTCTTATACGGATGTGTGTGACCATGCTTTGGATACTCTCTCAACCAATCAGAAGCAAGCACACTGAATCAGTTATAACCAACTGATTCACTAACTGATTGATGCTTCCAGCTGCTCCCTTTCCAACTGATTCCATTGCCATGCCACCAATCCGATCCCTTACTTACCAACCAATCATAATGGTCTATTTTTACTTCTGCATGCAATCAATCTTATCACTTATCACTTGATCCTTCAAGCAACCTGATAGATTCGACCAAAACATGTTTTGTTCGACCTGTTCCAGGAAGTCGAACCCAAGTCGAATCCTAGTTAATCTGTTGTGGTTCGATCACGCTGCTTTTGGTTCGATCTGTTCAACATGTTGAACCAACCTCGAACCCACCTCAATCTTCTGCGGTTCGACCACGCCGTATTTGGTTCGACCTGTTCAAACATGTCGAACCCTAAGTCGAACCTACGTATGCATGGTCTATATCTTCACAGTATTCTCCTTTTTAAATGAATGAATGATTATTAAATATTAAATAATAATACTCTTTAATTAAAAAGAACACTTTTTAGAATAAACTGAGTATAAAAATCAGTGTACATTTTTTGTGTATTTTGGTCATATTGGGGACGCAATAGAAAAAGTTTGCCTATCTCGCATGGAAGTGGGAGGGGGGACCCTCCCCCCAAACTAGACACATCACACATGCACCCATTTCCCTTCTATCCGTTGCCAGGCGTTTCTCCCTTTCATCATATTAAATGTCTTCTATTTTACCACAAATTAATTATTCCCTTTCTTCCGATGCAATATGCAAAGTTTTGGAAAATACAATTTAATTTTTTTAACCAAATTTGTTAACTCTCAAATGAATAATTGAGTCATTTTGAGGTATAAATAAATAAATACTGTAGAAGCATGTTATGTGTTTAAGCAGTATATATATACCTTTTTGAGTTTATGATTTTTTTAAATAATTATCACTTTTATTAAAGATACTATATATTCACCCTATCCCATCGAAATATTCTCATTTTATTATTGGACATATCATTCAAATGTTCCAATTTTTCCCTTTTAGTAAAAAAGGTCCACCACTACCCATTATATCTCTATAATACAACTATTCAATATACATAAAATAATAATACTCCTTAATTCACGTGCAACCTTTGCCCGGGAAGGAGAGAGTATCACTTTTCATTAGAAATGTTGTCACTTTTATTTATACTATGAATTGTTTATAAAATAATTCACTATATAACTATTATTTTACATTAATTCGAGTATTACTTTTTATTAAAATATCATACATTTCTAATTCGTTTCACGAAAGTTTCCGTAAAACGGTCTCATACAATTGTTTGCCTATGTATTTTAAAAAAGAATAATTAAATTATTTAAAGGTATAAAATAAAATATAAAATATGTTAGACGTTGAAGCTGAGAAATTTGAAAATAGGATTTACTAGCATGTAACCCACGTGATACGCGGGATTATTGAGTTTTTTTATTAGCTAAAAAATATTTTTTCCCCTTAATTACTGTTATGAATTGTTAAATACTTTTAGATTATAATTTTTTTTAATAATAACATCACTATTCGTCACTATTAATCTAGAGAAACTCTTTCTAATTCATCTATTACCAATATCACCTACTTAAAATTACTATCACTTCTTATCTATCTCACAAAATCCATAACAAATATTATTAGGAATATTGTCTCTTTTAATTCGGAATCGCTTTATAAAACTCATTACTTGCAATGATCTTCACATTTTTTTCCGTATTTGGAATGTAATTATTTTAAAATACAATTGTTATACTAATAAAAGATTGTGAGCAACCATGAATAATTATATTTTAAAATAGTGAGATCCACTTAATACATATAATATACTTTATTTTATATTTATAAATTAAAGATATCAATTTAGCCCAAAAGTGAATAAAGCAAATTATAAGGTGAGTTCATATCTAAAAATAGTAAACTTATACATATTTTATTTTTCGGGAAGATTTGTAGACACATACCTTATTTATAGATTAAAATTTTGAATTTAGTCCCCAAGATCATTAAAGTAAATAATGTCTTCATGTCTAAAAATTCCATTGCTTTAGGCATTGAGCTAATATATTTTTAATTGGTTAAATAATTAGTAAAAAAATTAATAATTTATATTTAAATTCTATCTTTTATTTAAATTAAATTTTCTATTTAAATCATAAAATGTAACATATTTAATTAATAAAAAGAAAAGTTTGTGATAAAATAGGTAAATGAAATAAGATCATGTATTTAATGGCTAAAAAGAAAGTTCGTGATTAAATTGAGAAAAAAGAAAAAGGTAGTGTATTTTTTATAAAAAAATAATTCGTGATTAAATTGATATAAGAGAGAAAGATCTTATATTTTATGTCAATTAATTACATAATTACTTATAATTCTGAGTGTGAATGAAAAAATTCATTCCATTAATTAAGAAGTAAAATTAATTTACTTAAACAATGAAGTATAAGTTTTTGTAAACTGTCAAAATAATAATGAAAAACTTGAATAGATTAAAATAAATAATAATGAAACGTGATTACGTGATTACGTGATTGCCTAAATTCATAGAGTGAGGCTTGGCGCACGGGAGCACGTTCCGTACGCCTTTAGAAATTTAGTATTATGGGTAAGGGCGCATTACTTTGGTTTAAACTTTAAAGGGTATACATTTTAATTAATAAAAGGTTGAATATTTTGTTCTAAAGGGTATACACTTTTCATTAATTTTTTTTTTCTTTAGAAAATAAAGGGTACACATTTTTATACTAAAGATATACAATTTAACACAAAATTCTAAAGGCGCACGGAGTGTTGTTCATGCACCCAGATACACACAATAATTTTCTTTAGAAAATAAAGGGTACACATTTGTATACTAAAGGATATACAATTTAACACAAAATTCTAAAGGCTCATGGAATGTATTCTGTGTGTGCGGGTGCACAAGAGTTTTTGCCAATTCATATGGGATGAAAATTATAATTTTGTCCACCACTAATACATTATTTATTATTTACCATATATATAAATAATCAAATAAATATATTTTTAATTAAAATTTTGTTTTTAACTTTTTAATGTAAAAATTAATATATTGGTAATAATCCATTTTAACATCTACATCATGAAATCAACTACGTAAAAGAGGAATTAAAACCACATAAATTGAAATGTCAGAAAAATCACATAAATTGGTATAAATAATAAAGAACTCAGAATTTGACTTACCCCAACTCCAAATCCAAAGTATTCACTTTTTCTCAATCTTCACACCATGGATGTCAAATATATAGATAGAATACAACACACACAATCAACAAATACAATCATTCTTTAAAAGAAATTGTCAACTTGTAGCAATGGAAGATTCAAAATAGGATATTCGTGTATTTTAAGTTTAACAATACAACTATCCAACAGAAGAATCATAATAGAGATTACAGTTCAAATATGACCAGAAGCTTATTTTCTTTTCTTCATGTGAATACCATAAAGCAGTTAATTATGAGGTATTCAAGTATAATAGATATTGAGTAGATACAGAATCTCAATTTCCCCCTAAAAAAATATGAACAAAAGTAGCTCCTTGGGGCAAGCTTGTTTGGTACCGAATTTCTCCAAATTAATTAAGAAACACACCTGTCAAAGCAGAACTTGATTCACGCAAAAAACGTAGCATTGGAACAAATAACATAAAAATTTAACTGGAAGAAATGTTACGATCAAGCAATAGAACAAAAAACGTAGGTAAAATTGAAGGAAAAGAAAATGGTAAAAAATTCTCGATAGAGCGAGAAATTGCAAGGGAAATCGAGACAAAACTGGAAGAAGAAGCAGAAAAGGCAAACCTCTTTTCCCATCCAAACAATAATGCAAGGATAGTTGTTATAAGCATATTTCTTACCAAGGTGTATCCTCTCATGATTTTAATCCTCAGCAAACTCATCACATGTCTCCACTGCGTTTTATTTCCACCACATTGAACGAATAACTAAAAATTGAGGCGGGTCAAAAAGTAACTTAAAACTTAAAAATCAGACAATATTACATTTCATGGAGTATGTTCTACTATTCATGAATGTGTAGAGCTGTTAGTTATCCTTTCAAATAACCTTTTACTTTCAACTTTAAAAAACTCAATGTGTCAACTCGACAAACCGAATCCGAACTACTTACAGTCTGACATTTTCAATGTATCAGTGAGAGAAATCTTGAAGATGATAGAGCATAGTTACCTGAAGACAGGAAAATCTAGGGATGAAAGTGGAAAGACTAATAAATATAAAGATGATGGAGAGAATTTGAGTAAGCAGAGAATATTATAATTATGTTCCGAAGTGGTAGTCATGATTGACATAGGGAATGCAAAAATTAAAAGGGGGAAAAAATAAATGACAACGTGCCACATCAGCCATAAATGAAATAGAAGATCACACGTGGATAGCAAAACTTTTCAAATTTCAGGACAAAAGAGTCGGCACATTATCTAAACACTTTATTCCTAAGTCATCCAAACTTTTCTACTTTTAGATATAGCATTTTTTTTAAAACACAAATGTATTTGAAATAGATAACAACCAATAAAGGAAAGGTGCATCATTGAGTATTTTCGTTGCTGGTTCATGAGTAGAAACACAATTAAAATTGAGTACATCAAGGGATGAGTAGTTGCTAAAGAAACTGGCTAAATAAGTAAACATATATTATTATTGTTACCTTCAAGACATGTGGGGCAGATGTCCTCATATTCAACATGTAATGGCAGGTTATCAGTTATCTGGTTGCCTTCACACCAAATATCCAAGCTCAAGAACACTATAAATTTTGCCCAAACATTCCTTCCTAGATTTATTCGGCCAGATAGATATAAAAGACGTGTGTGATTTCATTACTTACATTCTGAAGAACCTCTGTGGCATCTCCAATTTTGCCAATATATAAATACTCACGTACCAGCAATCATATATTGATTCAATTAGAGAAAATGAATTATCTGCCGAGGAAAAGCAAAAAATTCAGAGGACGGAGATTGTCACATATGCAGATTTGCTTAATTTTGAAAAGATAAATATTAAAGAGAAAGAAAGAATGCCTACAGTAGATGGAGATTAAGTAGACAGGGACATTATGCTAAAAAACAACAGGAAAAAAATAAAGATAATTTAGGCAACAAATGAACTTTACAGTGAATCAACTAACCTTTGAATCGATAAAATCCTTGAAATCACTTCCAGAAGCAAAAAAGTAGACCGTTTCTCTGCAGAAAACAAAAACAAAGCTGAGACAATGGCTCAAAGAATTGTGATAATGAAAACACATGCACAATGGCCATGGCAAGATGTTGGCTGACAATCTGGATATGAATACACATAGGATATCTATACAAATTCTCTACATTTTGTTGCAGTATATGTTACAAATGTAGATTAAACACTACGAATTTCATGAAACAGAAGGAATAACTTGATTCATTTCACAAAATTTCTTCCTATAAAATGCAATAAATTTCATTCGGATTATTCATCAAGCAATAGTTGCATGAATTAGAATCGCATTTCACATATAATTAATTCCTAATAAAAAGAAAAAAATAGTGGATTAATAGAAGAAGAAAGAGGATCAATAGAACCTCAACTTTTCTGGTGGCACAGACGAAATAGAGGACACAATTGGAGCTGCATATCCATATATTCTTATCCACATTAACTCATGAATGTGCATATCTTATTTCATTTCACTATATGACCAGATACACATTGTTTACACCTTACTACCTTAGTAGCAGGCCAGAGTCCCAAACTTAATCAAATCCCATAAATGTTTGTAAAAGGGCTGATTTTTATTTCTATTTGGAATTTTCTTCTTTACATGATTAAACGAAAGCTCTTATGCATTTACTCATAATCACTTGATAATTGAGAATCCCACATACCTTACTCATCAAGGTATTCAAACATATAGGTTCCTAAATTGATGTCATCAAACAACATATTACCGTTCAAAATTCTTACTTAAAAGACAACTATGAAAACCACCTCACTCTCTCCTGTCACTACTTCCAGGCAATAAATTAAAACCCTAAAAGGACATGCATAGTTACAATTCGTCACCTCTCAAAATAAACTATATACTACAATCAAACATATATAATTCTTCAGTGTTCCCCATCATTAACTACCTGCATAGTAAGGCTGAGGCCAAGACGGAAATCGAAAAGTCGTCGCTTGTAAATCCTCTATATTCCGCAACCATATCAAATTCTCCACCGATTTCGAAACCTCCAGAATCCGAAATGCTTTATTAGCCCATCACAATCCTCTGTTGAAACCCGATTTCAGAAAGTTGAAAGAAGACGTTGGGAAGACACTACGAATTCCACAGTAAGTAGCATTGAAAGGAATTCCAAGAACGTGTAATTAAGATAGTGGATTTTGCGTTAAGAAAAAGTTAATGAGAAATTATTTAAAATAAATATGGCAGAAAACTGATTTGGGTTGAAAAACATTTAAAATTAAAAATATTGAAAAAATGGAGAATTTGACACGTGAGACTCAAATTCACAAGAATTTGCCACCTCAGGCAGAATAAACCCAAGAATTCGCCACCTCATACAGAAGAAATCCTTGTTTAGTATATTAAAGATAGTTAAGGTTAAATGTTTAATACTTTCTTTACCATATATTAGAGTCTTAGAATGTGCATGTTGTATTTGAAGAGATGAAAAATAATTTGTGCATGTTATGTTTAATACTTTCTTTACCATGTAGTATTAGAGTCTTAGAATGTGCATGTTGTATTTGGAGAGATGAAAAATAATTTGTGCATGTTGTATCTGGATAGATGAAAAAAAAACTGTGCATGTTGTATTGAGATTGATAGAATATTATTTTCACTTGAAGTTAGAATTTTAATCATTTATTATTTTAAAGAATAATTTTCTATGTATTAAATAGTAAAATTTGAGTGTATCCTACCATGGAATTCTACAAGATAAAGCTTAGAAAAAAGTTTTATGAAACGAAAGACTACTCTCTATTCTCCAACTCTTGTAGCGTAAAGCAACTTCTCAATTTGGGGGCTCCTTTGTGCAGTGTGTAATGGTCTAATCTTTGTGGATCAGTTGAGTCGTCCTTTTACTTTACTCCACTACTCTGTCGGACCAGGATATTAAGCGATCCCACCTCTTGCCCAAATACTACTATCTATTTTGTGTATCCTGTGTTCTTTGAACTTTTTTAGGTGTGAAAGAATACTATCTAGTCTCTACTCTGTTTTAGAGAAGATTATAATATACACAACTTTACGATTAAAAATGATAAGGAGAGGATACAATTTATATTAAAGAATAGAAGGGTAAAGTTAGTAAACAATTTGGAAATTTGAAATGGCTGAATTCCGTTAGTTTGCTTAATTGCCAATTACGTAACGGAAAATAATAATGAAATTTAACCTAAATTAGGGAGTGTAGGCTAATTTAAGTGGTAATTAACGAACCAATTAATAGTGTCCCCTTAAATCCAGGAAAGGTACACTATAGTCCTGAAAAATTCACACTAATCAAGATTAAATCTCACTTATGACTAGGATTACTATTTTGATTAAAGTTGGTGGATTAAACCGGATTATTTTGTCACTTTCTTTTCCAACATTATTATTGTTGGAAAACTCATCGATCATGCATAGAGAGAATCCATACCTCTCACCGAAGAGTTTTCGTTACAGCGAAAGAATTAACTAGAACGTCTTTAAGAACCGATTGGTACTCACGCTTGATAAACTGTGATCTCATGGATCAAACCATACAACACGGGGTTGTAGATTGTGTTTCACGAATGTGTATTAATCTGCAGTATATGATGACTTGATTTGTGTTGTGATTTCTGGGAGAAAACAAGAGAGGAAACGCACTCTTGCGTTTTTCGTTCTGTCGTGCGCATGAATGTTTCAGCGTTCTGTAACACATGCGCCTCGCTTGATTCAGCGTATATCTGACAACTGCATGGCGCAGTGTTTATAATCCCAGAACATGGGAGTTGAGAACTTCCGTTAATTAACTCCCTCTCTCTTTCCTTATCCACACATCATATGTGGAAAAATAAAATAATAAATAAATTATTATTTACATCTCCCACTCACATATGAAGTCAAAAAATCACCTGACTCATTTTCTTCATGAATCATATTCTCGCACAGATTAATACATCGTGTGACCCACGAGATATGAGTTTTAATCGCTATACACTTGTTAGAGATATATAGCAACTCAACCAGTTTATCAATGAAACTCAACAAGCTCGCTATACCCCAGAACTCTTGAACATTTAACATAAGTTGACATATCTCTTTTTCAATCCCTGAATTTGTCAGAGTATATTCAACCCTTTTTGCAAAATAACTATGTATTCATAATCAAGACCCTGCTTGATTGACTAGTCAATGAATCATAATAGTATATGTTAAATTAAGACGTTCTTCCCATCTTACTAAGTATCTACAGTCTCCCACTATAGCTGCTTTCCTAGACATGTACCGCATCGCCGTTATTAACCATAGCTCTTTTGGTAGCATGCTAAAGTAGCAACACCAAAGTGAAGACTTAGAATATAGTAGAAAGTCATAAGGGTAACCACTAGATAAGGACTCATACTTTTTGAGAAAATAGGAATTATTTTCTCAATCCTATTGGGGTCAACTTGGCACATGTCGTTTTCCTAAAACACATGTCACAATGTCTTTAACTTCCTTCCAAGAAAGTGTATGTCGTATTTCATTTAATTTAGAAATCGTGTAAATCAGAGTTCAAGTGTGTCCCATACACTTAACTCGGGTATCCTCCCTCCAAGGTATAGGATCTCCATCGATTTAGCTATACAACAAGTTGGATTAGATTCGTGGCAAAATCTATCCCGATTACATTAATTATCGTAATCTCATCTCTGCGCTCCCACTGAGCCAGAGACGATTGCTCGTATGAGAGAGCCAATCATAACTTGCCGACATACTATTATATATGAACCATCACATATATTATATAAAACATGTATATAGTTAAACCATTAACTATTCCATTAACATACATAAACATATTCAATTCATCGTTTTAAATCCTTTGCAAACCCAATCCTTTACATGTACTATGTATACATCTCTAGGAATTGGTTTAATAAAAGGATCTGCTAACATCAAACGAGTAGAAATATAAGTAAGAATCACTTTCTTCTTATTTATAATATCTCTAACAAAATTGAACTTCATGTCAATGTGTTTAGTCTCTTCATGATATTTGGGGTCTTTTGTGTAAGCAATAACCGCCTGATTATCACAATTAATTAAAACAGCTCCCACTGGAGTGTTTGAGACCTTCAAATGTTTCATGAATCTTCTCAACCAAATAGTCTTTTGAACTGCAGATGAAGTCTGTTTCTTGTTACACCATGAGATTGCTCCATCATTGAGCAAGAAGACATAACCGAGAGTTGATTTACGTTTATCTAAATCACCACTCCAGTCAACGTCTGTATACCCATTCAGTGATAACAGAAAGAATAATATGCAGTCAATCACATTGGCATATGGTACTCTGGCCATTTTATTCTTCTCATCTAGAGCCTTGGGACACATTTGCTGACTCAATGATTCGTCTTTCACAATAGAAGTATCATTAGGTTTGCAGGTGTCCATCTTGAATCGTTATAAAAGTTCTTGATGTAAGTCTTTTAAGACAAACTCAATAACTTCTTTGAACGATCCCTATGGATCTTCACACCAAGTATGTACTCTGCTTCACCCATATCTTTCATTTCGAATTTTGAAGATAACCACCTTTTAATGGTTTCAAGATACTCTTTTCTATTTCAAGCTAGAAATATGTCATCCATATACAAGGATAGAATCACAAAACAACTGTTGGATCGTTTAACGTAAACACAGTGGTCTTATGAGATGATCGTAGTGTGAAATCTCAAATACCACTGTCTGGAGGATTGTTTGAGTCTATAGAACAACTTCTATAATCTACAAATTTTATCCTCTCGACCTCAAAGAATAAATCCTACAGGCTGTTACATGTAGATCTCTTCTTCTAATTCTCCATTGAGAAATGTGGTCTTTAACATCCATGTTGGTGTAATTCTAATTCCATACTAGCCACTATAGCCAACAGTAGATGAATCAAGGCAAATCTCACTACAGGTGAAAAGGTTTCTACGTAGTCTATGCCCTTTTTAAGTATAACCTTTTTGCCACCAAGCGAGCTTTCTACCTCTCTATTGAGCCATCAACATTTCTTTTGATTTTGAAAATCCATTTATTCTCAATTTCCTTTCGTCCCTATGGAAGATCTACAAGTCCCCAGACTTGATTTGACTTCATAGACTCCATCTCCCCTTTTATCCATTTCTTCTTTTTCAAACAAGTTAAAGCTTCTTTAACGATTCTGGGCTCTTCCTCATCATCAGGAAAAACATCTCAACTTTCTGGTGAAACCAAGAAGGCATGTCCTTCAATGTCATAATGCCTTTTGTGCACATATTTCCTAGAACTTTTCGAGATGAGATAACTTATGATGGTCTTCAGTAGACAAAATGCTCTCATTGAGAATCACCTGATTCTCAATCGGCAAATATCTATCAAGATCCACACCATCAACTATCAAGATCCACATCATCAGCTTATTACTCCCACTTGGATCTTGTAGGTATTGGTTTCTACCATCTCGAAAATAGGTCTGGCATCCCTGATGCCCTTTCTACTAGGAAATTTAGTTTCCAGAAAATGAGCATTACGCGATTCTGTCTCAGTTAAGTTCTCATCCTCATCCCCTATGAACACGTAACCCTTAGAATGTTTGCCTCTAGGACCCAACTTTTCATACTGACTCGATGAATCATGTACTAAGCTGCTGATCCCCAAGCTCTAAGGTTACTCGAGTCAGGTTTCTACCCGTCCAAAATTCATATAGAGTCGAAGCAACTGACTTTGAAGGCACGCGATTAAGCACATAAGCTGCCGTAAGCAACGTATCTCGTTAGATTAGCTTGTGCCATCATGGATCTAACCATCTCCAACAAAATCCTATTCCTTCTTCCAGTAACACCATTTTATTGAGGTGTATAAGGAAAAGTTGATTGTCAGATTATATCCTTTTCATTACAAAATTCCTTGAATTGTTCTGATAGATATTCATGTCTTCTACTTCACTCAAGTATCGTCTAAAACAATCCAATGCTTCAGACACGTAAGATATCGTATAGACTGAATAATCATCAATGAACGTAATGAAATAGTGAGCTCCATGTCATGCTCTCACATTTACAGAACCACATATATCAGAATGGATTACTACTAATGGAGATTAAGACACAATGGCATTACCAAAAGATTTTCTAGTCATTTTGCCAGCAAGATAATGTTCGCATTTGGATAATTCGACCTTAGAAGAAATATTCAACAATCCTTCCACAAGTCTATCATCCATCTTGCTCAACATGACTTAATCTAGCATGCCAAACATCATTCACATTTGCATTGCTAGAAGAACAAGTGTTTAGCGAATATGAATGATCATCATAACTACTAAACATCATTCTTTACAATATAAAAACCTTAAAGCCATCAGTTATATGTCCAGATGCACGACAAGTATCATTAACGCTAATTACCACAGTTTTTAGTGAACAATACATCATAACCCAAATTACGTATAACTGAAACAGAAATAAAATTTCGCGTGATCTCCTGAGCATATAGAACATCATGTAGGATAAAGTTCGGACCATCGTTAAGGACCAATTTGCAAGTCCAAAGTCCTTTGACTTCGACTCATGCATTGTTTCCTACATATTTCTACCTAGTCCCCTTCGGAACATGGCGAAAATCTACAAAAGCTCCTCTGTCTCTCGTCACATGGTCCGTTGCTCCCGAGTCTATAATCCTCAAAGGATAAGAATCAGACAGAAAGACAGTACTCGAGACATTAATTTCACACAAAATAGAATAAGATGAATTCACCTTTTCCCTCCCGGGATTAGGGCATTCACGAGCATAATGACCAAACTTACTTTAATTGTAAAATGGCATCATGCTTTTATCTTTCTTATTCTTTTTATCACGCTTATTTCCTTTTTCTGTTCATCAATTTTGTAGTTGGATTATCGTCAGGCTTACCACCATCACCATCAGATCGTCTTCCCTTCTTTCTCTTCTTCCAATTCCTTTTTCTTTTGAAGCATGAAGCTCATTTAGAAGTAAAACTGGCATAGAAGGCCCCAGAATAAGGCTTTGAGGCTCAGAGCCTCTCATCTTCCAGCTCAACATGACGAGAAACATCATTGAAAGTTTTAATGCTTTCATTATGTGTCAAGTTGACTTTAAGATGTTCCTTATGATCAGATAAAGAGCGTATTAAGGCTTGGACTTACTGATCCTTAGAGAGCATATGACCGGTAGTCTTAAGTTCGATTATCATATTAGACATCTCCCTGAGATGTTGTCTAATGTTATGATCAGGTTTCTTTTTATAAGTGTCGAACTTAATAGTCAACTGCATAAGCCTTGTAATCGATGTACCTCCATACTTCTCACGTAGATACAACCAGATATCATATGCAGTGGGATTCATGAATCATCGCATCGATTACTGAGCTTACAAGAATACCTCGTGCAAATGGAATTTTCCCTTTCCATGCCTGGTATGCTCCTTGGTCACACCTCCTTTGGTTTCCAATACCCACGCCTGGATAAGCCATCACTTGGTTTATAGCATCCAATGCATCTTGTTCATACAATATGTACCAAATTTTATGACGTCTGTGTCATAATTGTCACTATTGAGTTTCTCACCTTTGTGCAACTCAATGACAATAGATTTCGATGTTCATTTCTTTGTTAAAGATTATAGTGATTCAGTATGTTATTTATGTTTTATTAAGTTTTACGTTAAGCCAAACACAGACATCTCAATAAATAACACAAGACTTGATCTCGAAAAATAGCTCGGAGACTACTAATCATCAATCTCATCAAGTGTCACAATACTAGATTCTTGCTTCAAAACATAAAAGACATTGTTCAAGTAATCAACAATAACATTGAACAGCCACTTATAAACAGAACTTAAACAACCATCCACAATAGCAAAAATACCAAGTCAGTCAAGTCATGAACATAAAATTCTAATGAACTCCCTGAGTTTCCAATTAGAAATACAATGGAAAAGAATTAAGGAAATCTATGGATTAATCTCCCTAATTTATCATTACTAGATTTCCATCGATGCTCATAATCAAATTTCTTAGTCCCCACACTATAGATAGCTTGCCCCAAAGGATCCATATGAGGATTCTTTATCTGACGTTTCTCTCGACCACTTAGTCTCAAAGAATCAGAACGTCGAATCCTTCCCATCCTTAAGCAGGCTGATCTTAGTGCCTGTGTCCTATCTCTTGCTACAGAAACATCAACCAAATCTTCCATAATTTGTCGACCATTAGGCTTCACTTCATAAGTCTCCCACTGAACCCAAAAATCCTTTTGTAGGTAATGAGACAAAGTGTTCGCCCAGGTCTCAGGACAGGAAACTTCGAAATACTTATCACGTGGAATCGCATTGCTATAAATCAAAGGTAACAATCGGTTGTATAGTTCGATCAAATCAATTGCGTGGTCCCTTGTGTTGTGTGTAGGCTTCATTTTATAATTCAAGAATTCATGGAGGATTTTATTTTTAGCGCTAATGTCTTCCTCTGAAATTGTTCCCGGTCCTGATATGCCTCTGAGAAAACGAGCAACCAAAAGCAAACATACCAGTGTTAGTCAACTATATCACATGAATTTCCTCTTCATTTAATGCATATGGAAACAACTTTCCAAGATGCAATAGGTATATTCACAAGTGAATCAGTCCAACTCATTTTAGCTCCCACTTTTATAGGCTACAGGAGTTTGAACAATTCAAACATCACCAAAACACCATGAATATAGTATTAAATGACATATAAAGGTACATATTATTCAAAAATTGCAACCAAATAGCCACCCCGTAAGTTCGTATTCAATAAATATGTCATTAAATGAAGCAAAAACACACATACACACTAAAGATGACGTCAAACATTCTCGAAAACATCACCATTGGACTCAATGCATCGAAAACACGTCGGAAACATCAAACAGTGGCTGGAAAACGATTGCATGCGCCTGCACGCGCCAGCAGAACACATCCACGCGCCAGCACGCGCTCCCACGCGCCGGCAGCAGCCGCCACTGGCCGCCACGCGCTCGCACGCGCCGCCACGCGCGGCTGGAAGCAGCGTGAGTTCCGGCGCGTGTAACACACGCGCCTCAAACGGGAGACGGTAGTTGCCGACGCGTGTACCACACGCGCCTCTGCCATTTACCGGCGCGTGGGTGTCACGCGCCACCGCAGTTATGCCGTCCCGGAATGTGAAGGTCACGCGCCTCCGTATGCCACCGTGTTTTCCGGTGGATCCGATCACGGGTTGACCCATTGGACCGACCCGGTTCTGCTGGGTCTGACCCGGATCCGTCTGATTGACCCAGTCCGCTTCAGGTTTTTTGAAATTACGATCAAGTCCCTAAACTTTATCGAATTTTCAAAAGTCAACCCCTGAAGTTTCTGAACTTTTGCAGTTTAGCCCCAATTTCGAAAAAAACTTCAAAAATTCATAACTTGAGTTATACAAGGCCAAAAAATGCAAAAAAAATACTGACGAACTCCTCTCGACGAGCCCTATCCAGTGGTATAATCAAAACATGCTTTTGCTTGCACGAAAAAATGACGAAAAAATCACACTTTCAACCATTCATGGTGATTCACAAGTCATATACACATATTCCCACCGGAAACAAAGTAAATCTGCCTCATACTCACATAAATAACTCATCAAAGTCTCACAATTCACCAATCATATAACTTCAAACAAAATAATGTGAGAATGTTTCAAAAATTAAAAGTAGAAAACTTTTAACGCAAGAAATCCAGAGAAGGAAAACGAAGTACCAATCATTGGCTCTGATACCAATGTTGGAAAACTCATCGATCATGCATAGAGAGAATCCATACCTCTCACCGAAGAGTTTTCGTTACAGCGGAAGAATTAACTAGAACGTCTTTAAGAACCGATTGGTACTCACGCTTGATAAACTGTGATCTCATGGATCAAACCATACAACACGGGGTTGTAGATTGTGTTTCACGAATGTGTATTAATCTGCAGCATATGATGACTGGATTTGTGTTGTGATTTCTGGGAGAAAACAAGAGAGGAAACACACTCTTGCGTTTTTCGTTCTGTCGCGCGCATGAATGTTTCAGCGTTCTGTAACACATGTGCCTCGCTTGATTCAGCGTATATCTGACAACTGCATGGCGCAGTGTTTATAATCCCAGAACATGGGAGTTGAGAACTTCCGTTAATTAACTCCCTCTCTCTTTCCTTATCCACACATCATATGTGGAAAAATAAAATAATAAATAAATTATTATTTACAATTATATTCCATAAAATACTTTGCTCCACTTCGCTTTTGTGCTTTTTTACTTTTTTTTTTAGCATTGAACCAAACACTAACAGGGCCTAAAGAGCTGTACACACACAACACAGAAGGAGTGTGTGTATATAATAACCGCTTGCCCTCTTCTCAGTCCACATTATAATGCACAGTATTTCAGTATTCCCGCACTCCAATTAGCCCTACGGCTACACCCACCCACATTCTTCCTTGGATTTGGCTTCGTAATCTCCACTGGTGTTAGTATGAGAGCAAATTGCACATAGTCTGAGGAGAAGAAGCGATTCGAGAGAGAGAAGAGTGTTGTTAATTAGAGAAACGATGGAATTTAGCAGTGTTTCGAAGTGGGTTTTGTGGGCGTGCATGGTGCTGTTTCTTGGAGGTGCGGTGGTGCAATGCAGTGTGACGTATGATAGGAAGGCTATCGTCATTAATGGCGAAAGAAGAATTCTCATCTCAGGTTCCATTCATTACCCCAGGAGCACCCCCGAGGTACGACACCCCAAATCTTTCTTTTTTACTTGATAACATTAAGGCATTAAAGTGTCCATTCGGTTATTAAATGCAATTTTCGTGTTTAGATGTGCGAAGATCTGATTAGCAAGGCTAAAGAAGGAGGTGTGGATGTGATTGAGAGTTACATATTTTGGAATGTTCACGAACCTTCTGCTGGCAATGTACTTCCCTTTCGCTTAATTTTTTTCGAATTAATTATTTTTTGTGCTTCGTTTTGCTTGATTTTGGTCTGAAGTTTGCATATATGCGAATGGCGTGTGTCTCTACAGTATAATTTTGAAGGGAGATATGATTTGGTGAGGTTTGTGAAGACCATTCAGAAAGCAGGGCTGTATGCTCATCTCCGAATTGGGCCTTATGTTTGTGCTGAATGGAACTTCGGGTAATTATTTCTCTTAGATCTGAACTGCAAATCTTTACACCTCCACACTCATAGAGAGAAAGAGAGAGAGAGCCCCCCCCACACACACACAGGGTCCAGCATTTGGACTTGTGTGCTTAATTGCGTCAAATTTTGTGTTTTCTTGAGCTCTTTTCTATTCATGTCTGTGTCCAGGGGTTTTCCAGTATGGTTGAAGTATGTTCCAGGAATTAGCTTCAGGACAGATAACGAGCCTTTCAAGGTTAGTTGTTTCTGAATTAATGTGTTCACCTTTTCAATTGATGGCATACATCTTCAGTAGTGCTAAATAACATTTATATGATTTCATGGTGGCAGAGGCTTATGAAGGGGTTCACTGAGAAAATTGTCAATCTCATGAAGAGTGAAAAACTTTATGAATCTCAGGGCGGACCAATTATCCTCTCTCAGGTGGGATTTTTGTACGTCAATATTTCCGTCTTCCTCATTCAACCTTTACCTGATTACGCTATCTGATATTTGTCTTTCGGTTGTGTTCTTACCACAGATTGAGAATGAGTATGGACCACAAGCCAAAGCACTTGGTGCTCCTGGCCACGAATATGCCACATGGGCTGCAAACATGGCCGTTGCTATGGACACTGGAGTTCCCTGGGTGATGTGCAAGGAAGAAGATGCCCCAGATCCTGTGGTAAGAAATCAGTAAAATAAAAAAACCAGCTTTTTCTTCCCTACTTGATCGCCCTATTTGCTTCTGTTAGAATTTGATTGATAGGCTTGAGTAAGTTGTGTTAGAGAGCACTTGTCTTATGCTTGAAATGGAAAAGTAGTTGTACAGGCTTGTGTCTTGAAGACTTGGAAATCTGAGTAAATACATTAGTTCTATAGAAATGCTTGGTGACGTTTATGTTCTCACTGCTATTTTTGGCAGATTAACACATGCAACGGTTTCTATTGTGATTCTTTCTCCCCTAACAAACCTTACAAGCCTACGATATGGACCGAGGCTTGGAGTGGCTGGTAAGCAACTTTTTATTGTTTATCCTTGATAGAGTGAGAACTTCGAAGTGGATCATTACAATTTTTTTTTTGATATAAACTAGGTTCACGGAATTTGGTGGTACAATTCACGAGAGGCCAGTTCAGGATTTGGCATTTGCCGTAGCTAGATTCATACAAAAGGGAGGCTCTTTTGTGAACTATTACATGATTAGTTATATAACTAACCGATATAATCAATTCAGAATTTTTGAATATTCACTTACCTCTGGTTGAATAACATGACGATGATGCACATTCCTTTTTGAAACTAAGTATAT
Source organism: Pogostemon cablin (assembly GCA_023678885.1). NCBI lineage: Eukaryota > Viridiplantae > Streptophyta > Magnoliopsida > Lamiales > Lamiaceae > Pogostemon > Pogostemon cablin. The sequence continues at coordinate 14,901,499 of CM042965.1, read as the reverse complement.
TGTGTTGTGAACAGTATCATGGGGGCACAAATTTTGGACGCTCTGCTGGAGGTCCTTTCATCACTACAAGCTACGATTATGATGCTCCACTTGATGAATATGGTAAAGAAATTTCTGTTATGCTCAACTATGTGAGTGTGGTTGGAGTATTTCTATCATGAGTTGCTCTTGCCATCTATGCTGTATTGTTCGAGGTTACCTAAAGACATGTATCTCATTTGGCCTACAAAACCTTTTTCACACACACTTCTCTCTATAAATTTGCTTCTCTACTTACTTGGGAGAGAAACCAAATCATATGTGTGCTTAATTATACTGTTTGCTGTGTAGGCATTTGGCCTACAAAAACCTTTTTCACACACACTTCTCTCTATAAATTTGCTTCTCTACTTACTTAGGAGAGAAACCAAATCATATGTGTGCTGAATTATACTGTTTGCTGTATAGGCATGAGGTATTGTATGATGATTATTAGCAGATGATTGCTGTGCTTTCTGTTTAACTAGAAACCATTTCCGTGTACGCTGGTTTGACTTGACAGGTTTGATCCGGCAGCCTAAATATGGTCATCTGAAAGAACTGCATAAAGCTATAAAACTATGTGAGAAAACTCTAGTTTCAACCGATCCTATTGTCACTTCTTTAGGAAACCTTCAACAGGTTCTACCTCTAATCTTGGAGTTTGCTTATTTAGTTAAGAATTTTGACATTGATCCTCTTAACATGCGATGCTTTTTCAGGCTCATGTATACTCATCATAATCAGGAGGATGTGCAGCCTTTCTTTCAAATTATGACACCAAGTCTGCAGCAAGAGTTATGTTCAATAACATGCACTATAACCTGCCTCCTTGGTCCATTAGCATTCTTCCTGACTGCAGAAATGTAGTTTTCAACACCGCCAAAGTGCGTAATGTTCTATATCAGTGATTATATCACATTGTTCAAATCAATTTATTATGTGCAATCTCTCCTAGAAAGTAGAAACTTAATTGCTATATTCACCTATCCACAGGTCGGAGTTCAAACATCACAGCTGGAGATGTTACCCACTAAAACAGGAATATTCCCCTGGGAAACATTTAATGAAGATTTAACTTCTTTGGGTGACAGCTTGACATTCTCTGCTGTTGGTCTCTTGGAGCAGTTAAATGTCACCAGAGATGCTAGTGATTATCTTTGGTATACAACTAAGTAAGTCGGAAGTTCCAGACTGATGAGTCCTTATTACACATGTATTCAGTGCTTACAATGTTTCTAGTTTTGCCAGTTTTATCAGAATTTTTAATAGGAGGTTTTAGAAATGCACGCACACATAATTAGTATTTCTGCTTTAAGCAGGGAACAAAGAAATTATTTGTTGCATGCTAGCGGTACTTACTGTTGTGAAAACATTACTTTATCTAGAAATGCATTTAATTATGAAACTTCCTTTCATATGCAAGATCTTATACCATATGCTAGAGTTACAGTTTCAGTATCTTTTCTGTGTTTGCAGCGTTGATATTGATTCGCAGAGTCCTTCCTGCAAGGTGGAAAGCTCCCAACTCTTGTTGTCCAGTCAACTGGCCATGCTCTACATGTTTTTGTGAATGGGCAGCTTTCTGGTAGACAGTCATTTCTGTTCTTTTCAAATCTTTACATATTATCACATTTGATTTCATTGTGTCTTTGGAAAACTAGATTTCAAGTAATTTTAATTGGGTTATCCAGGTTCTGCTTCTGGGACGAGGCAAAACAGGAGATTCACATTTAAAGAGAAAGTAAACTTGCGTGCGGGATCAAATAAGATTAGTCTCCTCAGTGTGGCCGTCGGATTGCCAGTTAGTATTTCATCATTTCATTTTGACTACATAGCGCCCATTCTGTGTTATGAGAAGTACTTTTTACTGAAACTTATGATGGGACTGCATAAAAAGATGATTTAAATTTCTGACAAAATTATGGATTCCTGAGCTCCCCCAAATTAGATTTCTATCTTATAAAAATCTTCCTGACGCCATGTTTTGTTAATTGGAGAATGTTGGTGGACATTATGAAACATGGAGCACTGGAGTCTTGGGTCCAGTTGCATTGCTAGGACTTAACCAGGGAAAAAGGGATTTGTCTTGGGCAAAATGGACCTACCAGGTATTTGTATATGGATTTCCTAATTTCCCATTAATTATTTTTAGTTTAGAAAAATGCTCTCAGGAGTCATGATCACCTTGTGCTCAGGTTAGGCTCAAGGGAGAAGTCATGAATCTCGTCTCTCCAAATAGTGTTTCTACAATTGACTGGATGCAGGGTTCACTAATTGCCCAGAAGCAGCAGCCTTTGACTTGGCATAAGGTACGCCGTAAAGTTTTTAAGAAAAGAATCTAGCTGCTAGTTGGGAAGGACACATGCATTATTAATTCAGTCTTTAAATTCCTCCAGGCTTATTTTGATGCGCCTGATGGAGATGAACCATTGGCTTTGGATATGAGTAGCATGGGAAAAGGCCAATTGTGGGTTAATGGACAGAGTCTCGGAAGATACTGGACTGCTTATGCCACAGGGGATTGCAATGGATGTAGTTATGCCGGAAGTTTCCGGCCACCCAAGAGTCAACTCGGGTGCGGTCAACCAACTCAAAGATGGTAGGTCTCAATGAGTTTGTTCTACTGAGTAAAAGAAAAACAAGTTATGGCTTGCGAACTTTTATTTCTTGTTTTCAGGTGTCATTTACCTCGTACTAGGTCTCAATGATTTTGTTCTACTGAGTAAAAGAATAACAAATCATGTCTAATGAATTTTCATTTCTTATTTTCAGGTATCATTTACCTCGTTCATGGCTGAAGCCAACCCAAAATCTGCTGGTTCTTTTTGAGGAACTCGGAGGAGATCCAACGAGAATCACTCTTGCTAAGAGATCAGTAACAAGCGTTTGTGCAGATGTAGCTGAGTATCACCCAAACATTAAGAACTGGCAAATAGAGAGCTATGGAAAACCTCAGGAGTTTCGCAAACCTAAGGTTCACCTTCGTTGCAGCCCTGGACAATCGATTTCTTCCATCAAATTTGCAAGCTTTGGAACTCCTCTTGGAACCTGTGGCAGCTTCCAGCAAGGAGTTTGCCATGCATCTACTTCGTATGCCATCTTAGAGAAGGTATTTTCACCTACATTTCATGCATCAAATATCTTCGTAGTTAAATTATGTCTCTCATCTAAAATATTCGTTCCATCCAATCTTGCAGAGATGCATTGGGCAGGAGAGATGCACAGTCACGATTTCAAACAGCAACTTCGGGCAAGATCCATGTCCCAATGTCCTAAAGCGGTTATCAGTCGAAGCAGTATGTGCTCCTTTGAACTAAACTGCATACCTGAAGCAAAGAAAGGTACAATGAAGTGGGAGATTAAACATAATATCATTGGAAAATGAGTTATACACATTTATGATTGTGAACTGATGTCGTAAATTCTTGCAAGCATTGGTCATGCGAGCTAGATAGTTTTAACTCATACGGGCACCTAACGTGACCCTGTATGGTAGGAAATCATTGTTAGATATGTTAGTTCATAGAATCCTCGACTTGATAAGTGCAAGTCGTGCAAGAATCTCAAGCCCAGGTCAATGCTTCCCTTTTTAACAGGAAATTCGGATCGGGAACGATCCGCATAGTGTTTAAAGTTATCCGAGTGTTTTTCAGTGTCCCTGGTGACTTAAATCTTGGTCCAGGACAGACTAAGTATTAGGAAAGCGTCTAGTGTGTGGACCTTGAACCCGTTGTTATTATTATTATTTTAATTTATAATTAAATATCTTTGTGCAGTTATTTGTGAGTGAGACGACCTGAAATGAATATGTATATTGTCTATGTACTTGCATTTTATTCTCCTTGCCAACTTTCTGGCGATTCAGCATGCCAAATTAGTACGATTTAATGTGTGTAGTGGTAATCACACTTAATCAGATGTGAAGTTATAATATTTAAAAATATAACTTATATTGAGGAGTAATGCTTCATTTTACGAAATATATAAATCTGAGGACATTTAATATATGCAAGGGTAAGAGGACATTTAATATATGTAAGGGTAAGAGGTGATAATATTTTTTTTAAAAAAAGTAATATTTAATTGGTAAAAAGTGATAATGGCGGGATGGAGGTAGTAAATGAAAAGTAATAACATTTTTAAAACGTAATAAGTGTAAAATGGATGGAGGGAGTAATATATGAAAAGTAACAAAATTTATAAAGAGAAGTAATAAGTGTAAAATAATCTTACGAACACATACAAGCTAGGAAACCCTAACTTTACTCAAAATCATGGCTAAAAGAGAAGGGATGACCCTTACTTATATGTCATTTCATACTTGCACGTAGAATCGACGTGTGATATCGTAACAATCCATACCCCTACGAACCGATGTGGGATATCGTAACAATCAATTCCCCTTCGAAACACATTGATGTGGGATATGGTAACAATCCATCCCCCTTCGAACCAGATGTCCACAAACAGCATATTGCCAAGGCCGACAACTCTTGGTGGCATCTTGGGTGGTAACCATAGTTGTTAAAGGCGCGCCTCAGGCGCTCAGGCTCAGGGGTCTGCGCCTAGATTGTTGATTTTTTGCTATTCCAGGCTTATGTATCAAAGACGCGCGTCTTGAGGCGCGCCTCTTCAACATCCTATTTTTTTTTTTTTTAAAGTTTTTTGAAATTGCTACTAAAATATTAAAGGGTTTACACTTTTTTTAAGACAGAAATGGACAGCCCACTTATAAAATGATATAAATAGAGAATTAGGGTTAGTGTTTTAGTACTTGAACTTTCAAAACAAAGACAAAAAGGTGGGCTACCTTCACCTCCACCACCTACCTCCACCATCTGCCACCTACTTGAACTTTATTTATGTGTATGTTTTATGTGTTATAATGCTATTATGAGTTATTATGTATCATTATGTGATGTTATGTGATTTTTATCTTAATTTAGTTAGGTAATATGATTGTAAGTAGGATATATTTGTGTATATACATTATAAATTCAGTTTTGGGTAAAATGTAGCTCAGGCACGCGCCTAGGGGTCTGTGCGCCAGATGCGCCTCTCGCTTTTAACAACTATGGTGGCAACCCCACGTTGCCCACAATTTCAGGTGGCAACCCCCCTTGGGCCCACCATCGAGTAGTCCCTTCCCGTGGCCTGTCTGGACCCGACAAGTTGGACCAAATTGTTAAGCATATAAGTTAGGGAGCCCTACTATATCGAAAATCTTGGCTAAAGGTCCTTCTATACTTGCATGTGTAACCGATATGGGATATCATAATAATTTCTCCCTTTGAATCAGACGTTCACGGACGTCACACTCTTGAGCACATATATGGGATGGCAACCCTTGAACCCACCTTCAAGTAGCCTCTTCCATGTAGCTGTCGGGTCTAATTTAGACTATCCGTAAAATTTATGCCCCAAGTAATTAAATACAAGAGTAACTCAATACCTAAAATTACAACTTACCTAACCAGCGCTCAATTGAATAGTAGGTAAGCCCATCTTTGTTGGGCCCAATAGGACCCAATGCGGCCTGTGGGCTTGATGTGAGTGAAGCAAATTGAATATTACCCTAACATGCATGCATGGATGTGGAATGGTATGGACTAATATACACATACGTTTCTATTGCTACCTTCCCACCCTCACATTTATGCATTTTAATTTTGGGTGTTTTATAGTAAATTTTATATTTCTCTTTATAGTCAATGTGACCCATACAAAAAAAATTAATATTCCCTCCGTTCCAAGTTAAATTTTATACTTTTCATTTTCGTCTGTCCTACATTAAATTTCATCACCCAAAAAAGAAAATATCACATTAACCCTCAACCCTAAAAGTATATCTTAATTACAAATTTACCATTCTCACCTAACACACATAAAATACTTTATAATTTATTTATTACCTAAAAATACTACATTACCCTCCAAAAGTCAATAAAATTGATCAAAAATCAACTTTTCTTAAACTATATATATCTACATTAACGATGAAGTTTAAGTTGGGACGGAGAGAGTGTATCTTTACGAGGCCCACACACAACGCTAATACAACTACTCATTATACTATATTATACTCCTTCCGTACTAAAGAGAAATTCATAGTTACTGTTGATACGGAGTTTAAGAAAAAGTTTACTTTTAGGGATAGTTTGATATTTTTAGGTAATAAATAAATTATAAAGTATGTTATGTGAGTTGTAAAGCGGTGACAATTTTTTTGAAATTAAAATGTGTTATAAGGTTATTGATTTGTGTGTATTTCCTTATTTGGGGATGTGAACTTGTTTATGAGACGGACAAAAATAGAAAGTGTGAATTTATTTATGGGATAGAGAGAGTATCTTTACTTCATTACACATTAAAATATTACTAATATTCTTTAATCTTCATTTAATAAGCAACCATCAACGTTTGGGTAGGACGGAGATAATATTTTTTTTTAAATTTAGATTTATGATTTATTAAGAACTAATGTTTTATCTGTTATTATAGATTTGTTTTTTAATTGATGTATAATTAAAAGGGTAAATAATTTTTTTTGTCCATTAAATTTTTCAAAATTTAAAATTAGTTCATACGCTTTTGAGTTTTTGAAATTGGATCATTAACTTTTCAAAATTCGACATTTTAGTTTATTTATCAGTGGAACATCTCACCTAACAGGTAATGTCGCGTAAAATTTCTGGTGAGAAAAATGAATTTTTAGTTCATTTAGTTTTTCGATTTTTTAAATTAATTAATCACATTCCAAAATTTTGAAATTAATTCATCAACTTTTAAAATTCAACAAAATAATACAACTAAATATATCAAAAATAACCATAATATCGTGAATTAACTCACACAATTAAGGATGACAACGGTAGGATATCCCCTAATTTTAGAGTACCCACACCCATATATGTATTCTTTCAATAGTTAGTGCCCTCAGGGAATAACTCAAGTGGTAGAGGGGAAGGGTGGAAATACCTTCCAACTGAGATTGTAGCTGAAGGGTGGGGGTTCGAATCCTGCCTTTGGCATGGATTTGACCCGTTGTAAGTACAAGTTAAATAGTAAACCCTCTCTATAAGCATTAAAGATTTAGCCCTTTACAAGTACAAGGTAAATAATAAGCCCTCTCTATAAGCTATAAGTACAAGTTAAATAGTAAGCCATCTCTATAAGCCACTTAAGGCACATCTTGCGATTTACCTCCTCTACAATCTCCAGGGCAGGGGCCGTGAGAGTACAAGTATCTTTTCTGAAGTTTAAAACTCACTGCGGCCAGTCCAAAAGTATTCACTTTACTATTTTATGCGCCAATCTAAAGGTATCTATATTGTCTTTTTAGTAAAAGAACCCCTCACATATAACATACCATCAATACTAATATAATAACTCACTACACATGTAATAATAATACTCCTTAATTTACCCATAAAAACCAAATAAAAACATTTTCCATGGCGGGAGGTAGTACATGTGTATCGATGTCAGCACAATCTTGTTGAGCCCATTGTCTATGATGGGGAGTGTAATTGTTAGAGTAGGAGACATTAATGACGCTTGTGATGTGATAAATGAGTTAATTAGCCGTACCAATCATATGCATGCATCCCAAACAATGCTCATAAAATTCAGGCATGCCCAATCACTTTTATTTATTATTCTAACCCTAACCACAAATACTTTACTTTATTCTCCCCAATGCCAAAAGACAGAAAAGCACAAAGATAAAGCCCAACATTTTTACACATTAAATTAATTTAATACGCAGATGATGGATGATTGGAATACGGAGATAATTGGATAATGGTTTCTTGGATTCCAGCCAAAAGAATACGAGGTGTGCGGCTTTAATATAATACTATACTAAATTTTTTGAAGCTCGATGCAACAAATACAAAAGTGGTTAGTATTTGTTGCTGAAATATGAGTGAGATCTAGAGAGAGAGAGAGATTATTAATGTTGTAGCCTTGTAGGAGAATTTTATATTTTTACAGCAAATCTCTGGCAAAGGTAGTGAGCCGTACGACTCGAAAGAGATGCATTGGGAAACCAATCCATTTTAATCACATCATACCTAACTTTCGGCTACGTCTTACCTTACCACCATCAATGGGGGCCCGGCCATTCATCCGGGCCGGGCCGACCGTACTAGAATAGATGACACAGGAAGAACACAACAAATCTTCACTTCGGACACAATCCCTCTCAATTTGTTTGTTACTTTGTTCAATATATCCTCTAATTCATAGCTCGAGCCCTAGTAAAAATCTTTGTGAAATCTTTTCATCACTCTTTCATGCCCTTACTTCCATTTTGCATTTTCTGGTCCATTTCTCTATGTTTTTATCAAAACCATTTAATACTTCATTCATTTCATTTTAATTTGCACTAATAGTATACATATATATATATATATATATGAAGAAAAGCTTTTGTAATAAGTAAAGTACTCCCTCCGTTCCCGTAAATAATCCATAAGTAAAGTTATTTTTTAGATATAAATATATGTAAAGTTATTAGAATATGTATAAAAAGTAAATGTTTTAGATAATTTAATGAAAAATATGTGTAAAGTTGTTGAAATATATGTAAAAGTTCAGTATCATATAGATGCATTTTTTTTATTTAAAAAATCGTGCATAAATATGGGGACGAATCTAAAGAAAGCGTGAAGTGATTAGCAGGATGGGAGAGTTCCTTTAACATAATAAATAATAAGTAAAATATCGTAGTATTTGTTATCTGTGTTAGTGAGAAGATAATTTTAAAATTAGTGTAGTTTTTTTTTTTAATTTAAAGACTGAAAAAATTGGTTAACTATTAATGGGGTGGGGGGGGGGGGGGGGGGGGGGTTGTTTGAAATTTCTTCATATTAATTAGAGATTTCAAAAATAAAAAAACGATCAATTTAGGGTTTTAAATCATAAACATTAAAAAAAAACTCGGTTTGTTCGCTGATAAATAGTCAATTTTGTTATTTTGAGTATCTTCTCTAAAGATACCTATTTTTCTTTATAAAAAAAATACCACACATTGTCTATAAAACCTACCATTAATGCAATTACCCACTTTATATAAAAATAATACTATTCTTGAATTCATGTGAAAAAAAAAATAAATGAATAAATTGGTAATTGATGGAGGAAATATAAATTACAATTACATTAAATTTCATATATTCCTATGTCTTTCAAGATTTCCTTAAATAACTTATCAGTTCAACTATGTGACAAATTTTAATTATTATAAAAATATTTTAGATAATTTTATGATTTAAAATTCTGAATTGATTATTTTATAGAGTATATATTTTAGGCTTTTAATTAATATGAAAAATATACGTCAGATCCTAAATTAATAATGTAGGATATTTTCAAAGTTTTTGATTGAAAATATATTTTGAAAGTATTTGATTGATATAGTTTGCTCTATTTTTTATGGTAAAATTTATTGTTGTTTAAAAAAAAGTATAGATAGTTAAGTTTATGAGAAATACTTGTGTGAGACCGTTTCACATAAGGGCTTAAATGAGACGGTCATAAAGTGATAACTTTTATATAAAAAAGTGATAATAAATTAATGAAAAATGATAATGTTATTTCCTGAATAATTTATAGTATAAATAAAAGTGATAATATTTTATAGCGAAAGTGATAATGATTTATAGCGAAAGTGATAATTATTTTTAAAAATGAAAAATGATCTCACATGAAACGGTCTCATGCAAGACCTACCTAAGTTTATTAGGGGTACAAGGAGTTTTTTTTTTTCTTTTCCTTTAAACAATTTTTTATTTAATTATGTATTCCATGCTTTTTAAAAGTATATTCTTTCCATCATAATATAATTGTTACACTTCCTTTTTGTGTGTTTTACCTTTTCGCCTTAACTTTAGCTTAAATTGATAAAAAATAAATCTTGGCCGTCTCACGTAAGCCCATACGTGAGACGATCTCACACAAGTCTTTGCCAAGTTTTTAAGGATATTAATTTTGGCAAAGATTTAGGTTAGGTGAGATCGTCTCATGGATCCTCTTATGTGAGATGGATCATTCATTAACCCAATTAACTAATATTAAGGGGCCATATTATTTTTATGGACAAAGTTAATTGTTAGTATAGTTAGTAGTTAGTTCACCAAGCACCCTTATTACTCATCTCCTATTCGTTCCCAAAGGGAATCGAACTTGGGTCACTCATCTTAGTGAATAAAATTAAAAAATTGAATAATTAATTTTAAAGTTAAACTAATGGGGCCTTGTTGGGTTGATATCAAATTATAAAATTATGAAATAAAAATTAATTAGCCTTACATGTATATATATATATATATTTTCTTTACGCCTTTGTATTTAATTTATATTTTTTATTATTTAAAAATATAATAATTTAAAATTTATTATTTATTTAATTTAAATATTACTATAAATTTATAAAATGTGATAACCTTTAATAATTAAAAGTGATACTCAATTGTTAAAAAGTGATAATGGTGTTGTGAATTATTTCATAAAAACTTATAGTATAAAAAAGGTGATAACATTTTAAAAGAAAAGTGATAATATCTTTAAATAAGAGTGATGACTAATTACGAAAGTACATTTCATGAATAATTTATAGAATGCATTAAATGTGATAATATTTTTAATAAGAACTGATTACTAATAAAAAAAAAGTGATATCCGTCTAATTGAATTATTACTTTATAAATAATTTCCCCGAATAATAAAAGTGATAACCTTTTAATAAAAAATAATACTCCCTTCGTCCCATAAAACCTTTCATACTCTCAATATTTGTTTGTCCTACAAAACCTTTCACACCAAAAAAAGGAAACATCACTTTATATAATAACCTCAAAAGTTACTTTAATTTCAAACTTGCCACTCCTTTTTCATACATATCATTATTTTATACCTTTTTATTACTTAAAAATACTACAATACCTTCCAAAGTCAATAAAATTGGTCAAAAAGTGCACATTTTCTTAAACAACATGAAAAATATTATGGGACGGAGGGAGTACATGATAAAGAAAAAGTGATAATCGTTTAATTAAATTATTTTATAAATAATTCGTAAAATAAATAAAAAGTGATAAAATTTTTAATATAAAATGATATTCGATCAAGATAAAGTGATAATCGAATAATTGAACTATCTAATAGTAATTGATTAGTAATAACAAAAATAATTGATAATATTTTTTCGATAATGAAAATTATAATATACTAAAAATTTATTTAAATTTAATGGTCGGTCATTTTTTTTAAAAGAAAAGTAATATTAATATCGTCGAAATTCAGCCAGCACTGATTGACAAATGAAATTGAGCATTACATTCCAAGTGATATCACTAGCAACATTATGTTTAGCAAAGTAGCAAAATTATATGCTATAAAATTGTGGGAGTGAGGCTGCAAAGAAAAACTTTACATGTGTCAAACAAAACACATCTTGTAGAATAAGAGCATAAGTAGAAGGACATTCAATAGTTTTGTTTACAGCATGAATAACAGTGGCAGCATCTCCAATAAATGAGAAATCAGGAAGATTCAGGGAGGATGTAATAGAGGTTGCTTCCCTTAGAGCTAGGAATTTTGTTGTTTGGGGGTAATTTATCCCATAAAAAATCTTCGCATAATCACGAAGAAAAAATCGTCCGATCCTTGAACAAAAATACCCACAACAACTTTTGAGTTGCTAAAGGAAATGACACCATCAAAATGAATTTTGCATCCCATATGAGGGGGCATGAAGACATGAGAGGAGAGCATTGAAGAAGGCTTCTCTGGCCATCGATTAGCATGCTGGAACTCGCAAAGAAAAGTAGAAGATTGTATGATAATGGACTGAGAATTGAGAGGTTTACCTTCAAAGATCTTTTTGTTTTGGTGCCACCAAATAGAGTATGCAATAACTACAAAAACATCCTATTTTTCCTTGTCTCCGAGAATAATGATGTCTCGAAACCAAATATGATAAAGAGGCTGCATGAATTTACTGACAAATGGGAAAAGACCAGCTGCATTCCAAATCTGAGAAGAGATCAAACATGTAAAGGATAAGTGTGTCAAAGTAGTGACATTTTCATTTCAAAAAGGACAGACTTGATAGCTAGTTATCCCTCTCCGTATGAGATTTTCTGTAGATGGGAGAGTATTCGTGCAACAACACCATAAGAAGTGAAGAATTTTTTAGAGGATGCGAAGTTTCCACAGATGCTTCCATACTAGGTCAGGACCTCTACTAGACGAGGTACAAGAGTTGGAGAATTTAAAGGCAAGGTTCCAGACAAGGTGATAAGCAGAGCGAACAGAGTGTTTACCATTTTTTTAGGGATGCCAAATTCAAGAATCCAAAGCAGAAGAGTGGCAGAGTGGAAGAGATAGAATAGCATCTGCTTCTTCAAGATATTACGTATCAAGTCAACTTTCCAAGAGTATGTGATTGGATCAATTAAGGCACTAACAGGGGAATCAGGTTCTAACAATAAGTATGGACTCGTAACTTGAAAGTTGTAGGAGTTCAGAAGACAACTGTCCCCCCAAAATTTTGTATTCACAACACTATTTATCTATCTTCTACTCCCATAGTCTAGCACCTTCCTACCAAAGAGAATACTGCCAAGTCCAAGAAGGGTTCGAGCCAAGGCCCGCATCCAAGAAGTAAGAGCATGGATGATATTTTGCTATAAGATTCCGAGCTAGTAATCAGGAGGGTTGAGTGTACAAGCGCCAAGCTTGTTTGCTAAGAAGTGCCAGATTAAAAGGATGAAGATTGCGAAGTCCGATTTCTCCTTGAGCTTTGCTTTTGCATAATGTATCCTAAGTAGACTAATGGATTTTCTGTTTGCCATTTCCACTATCCCACCAGAAGTCTCGGATCAGAACTTCAAGATCTGATAAGAAGTTTTGCGAGAGTTTGAATCATGTCATAGCATAAGTAGGTATAAACTTGAATGATTGACTTGATGAGCACTTCTTTCCCAACCCGACTAAGTTGTTTCTCTTTCCATCTAGTAAGCCATTGTTTCACATGATCAAAGATAGAGGAAAAAATCTCCTTTTTGCTTCTGCCAATAATGGAGGGAAGTCCCTAAGTATTTCTGGTGGCTTGTGACTCGAGGAAAACCAAAGATTTCAGAAATTCTATCCGCCATGGAAGTTGGGGTGTTCAAGCAGAGCAGAATTCTTGATTTTTCAAGATTAATACGCTGCCCAGAAATCCGCTCAAATAATCTGATTTCATAAAAAAGATACTTTGCTTCTTCAACTGTCGCATGCCTAAATAAGAGAGTATCATCTGCAAAAAACAAGTGAGATATGCAAGGGGCTGATCTTGAGATTTTGATACCATTTATTTTCAAATCGTTGTAAGTCCTGCAAAATACAAGAGAGGATTTTTGAACAAAGAATGAAGAGATAAGGAGAGAGAGGGTCTCTTTGTCCCAACCCTCGCTGTGGTGTAAGGTTCCCAAAAGAAGCTCCATTAAGCATGAAGGAGAGAAAAGTTGTCGAGATACAAGTATGGATCATGCTCACAAATGATTCAGGAAAACTAATAGCAGCCAATGTCGCACAGATAAAAGACCATTCAACTATGTCGAAGGCTTTACTCATATCCAATTTTATCGACATCAATCCTGTAGGACCTTTAAATTTATTCTTAAGAGCATGGTGAGTTTCATTAGCAATAAGAATGTTATCAGAAATTAATCTACCAGGAACAAAAGCTGACTTTGACTCTGAGATTATGTGAGGAAAATGAGAACGAAGACGATTAGAAAACACTTTGGAGACTAATTTGTAGATGACATTACAGAGGCTAATAGGACAAAACTGAGAGATAGACATTGGATGCTTGACTTTCGGGATCAGAACCACAAACATATTATTAACTCTAGGGGTGAGAGATTGAGAATTAAGGAATATGAGGACAAATTTAGTGACATCAAAACCAACAATATGCCAAAATTTACGATAAAAGACATGGCTCATACCGTCAGGGCCAGGAGACTTGAAAGGATGCATCTGTTTGAGAGCTTTAAGAACCTCATCACTGGAGTATGGATGCTGAAGAAGTGTAATCATATCACTGTTCAAATGACTCTGAATTCTCTCGAGAGCAAAGGACATATCAGAAGGGTTGGGTTGAGAAAAAAGTGAAAATGTCGCCAAAATAGTCTAAGATCAAGCCTTCAAGTTCTGCCTTCTCAAACCGATCAACTCCATTTCCATCTCGAAGAGGAGAGATATGATTGGTCTCTCTTCTTTGTCTAGCAAGAGAGTAGAAAAATAAGGAATTACGATTGCCCTCATGGTACCAATGTTTCTTAGCTCTCTGTTTCCAATACAAGTTCTCTTACTCCAGCAGAATTCCCAATTGGTGTTGGAGAGTAGCAAGTTTTTTGCGGATAGAATCTGAAATAATCCCATGTCAAAGCTCATCAATTTCTTTTTTTTTGTGGATGAGATTTTTTTCTTGAGCTCTTTCCTGTCATTTTACCCCTAATGCATAAGGCCTACTGAGTAGTTGTCAATGATCTCAGAAATGGAATCGAGAGAGCTGTCCCAGTACCTCTTGATGGTGTTTACACAATCTTTCAATTCAATCCACAATGCTTCAAACCTGAAAATTTTTTATCTTCTAATGGGAGTCCTAAGAATGGTAAGTGGGAAGATGGTCAATTTTATGCCAACCATAAATGTTTCTCCAAGCTGGGTTGCATACTGATCTATCAAGGTGGGCCCTTTGAGTTCGAGGCGAGACTAAGAGCATATTCCAAGTGTATATAGATCCCGAATAAACCATATCAGTGAGGAAGCAATGATTGAGTGCTTCACGAAAGGTATTCATCTGCTAGTCAGCTCAAAAATTTGTCCCAACAAATTCACTTTGTAGTAGGACTTCATTGAAGTCTCCAAAGCACATCCAAGATGTATTATGGTTCGAGTTCAGAGAGTTAAAGCATTCCCAAGCGTTTTTTCATTTTTCCATATAAAGTTTGCCATAAAAACCTGTTAAACGGAGTTGATTCTCTCTATGGAAAAGTCAACATCAATATAATGATCATAAAAACTCCTGAGGTTAACTGTGATGGACTTGGCCCAAAATATAGCTAGGCCACCAGAATGCCCTTTAGATGGAATTGAGAGCCCAAAAAGGTTGAAGCGGTTTTTTAGAGATTCAATAACAGAAGTGCTACACTTTGTTTCACAGAGAAAGATAACTTTGGGGGACTTTGATTTGATATGATCATGTGATTCTCGAACTGTAGCTGGGTTGCCAAGGCCCCTACAGTTCCAGCTAAGGAGGTTCATGGTGAGAGGTGGGGTTGGGGCGACGTGCCATCCTCCGTCGCTAAAGGAGAAGATTGCTTCAGAATACCCTTTGCTATCACCAGGAATTGAGTTTCTTGAAAGGACTTGATTCATTTTGGAGAAGAAGGGGAATCCAGGAGAACATCTTCAAAGTCCTGTAATTTCCTTTTAGGGGTGGCACAATCCATATCAGTGGGTGGAGAGGTGCGTAAGACTCTGTTTTTATTTTTAAAGAGTTTTGAAGAAAGTTTTTTTGAGGAAGAATGGAGGTTTATTGGTATAGAAACAAGGAAAGGATTGGGGAGAGTTTGGTCAGAATCTGAATTGATGAGAGAAAGTGTATAAGGGAAAGGATAGAGAGGTGAAGAATCCGAAGGGTGCTTTGTGAAGGAAGAGGTGTTGGTGTTGGTATTGGAGGGATTAGTGGTTGTTATCTTAGTTTGATTAGTAGGTTTGGAAGGAGAACTGGGACTGCATGTTACAAGGTGGATGTTTGATGGGCTTGGAGTAAGGTTGGAGGATTGAAGAGATGGGGTGGAAGGTGCTCTTGATGTGGAGTGAGCAGGGGGTCTTATGGGGTGGTTAAG
This sequence comes from Pogostemon cablin, assembly GCA_023678885.1. Classification (NCBI taxonomy): domain Eukaryota; kingdom Viridiplantae; phylum Streptophyta; class Magnoliopsida; order Lamiales; family Lamiaceae; genus Pogostemon; species Pogostemon cablin. Next base: position 14,885,567 of record CM042965.1, on the reverse strand, counting down.
AGTAGAGAAGTATCATTAGTATGAGTGGTGAAATTAAACTCCGATAGTGAAAGAGTGTTTGAGGTTTCTGGAGTAACAAATGATGGGGATGGATTTGATCGATTAGGATGAGGGGTGTTGGAATCATGAGAGGTGGGAGTGCGAGTGTTAACGAAAGGGCTTATGGGGATGGGGGCTCGCATCCATAAACCAAATTGGGCATTGGTAGGAGTAAGATGACCTTGCAGGATGCGTGGATCACAATCCTTATCAATGTGACCAATTCTTCCACAGTAAAAACAGAAGTAAGGCAACCTTTCATATCTGAGCATGCAATTATAAGTGGAATCAAGATGAGAAATGCGAAGGTCTCTGCGAAGGGTGTTACTTATATTCACATTAACTCGGATTCGGAGGAATTTTCCAAGAAGAGAGTCCCGTTTATCACGATCAACAGAAAGGAAGGTTCCTATTTGGTTGTCTGCTGCTTCAGCAAAAGCTTGTGTCATGAGACCAAGAGAGAGGCCAAGAATATGGATCCAAAAAGGTGAAAATGAGAAGATGAAAGATAAAGCAACAACCTCCCGACTGGCTTCCGTTAAGATCAATAAATATCGATTAAAGAGCCAAGAAGCCCTTCAAGCACTTTTCTCATGCTAGGCACTGAGGGAAAGGTGAAGAGCATAACATTATCAACAGAGACCTGAAGGTGATATCTTTGGAGCTGCCTGACCAAAGGGTCTTGAATAATTTCTCCATTTGGTCTGGCGGAAAGACTCGAGGAGTAAGAATTTTTCCAATAAGAGAGGTTGATAGATCCAGATCTTTAGTGTTTTGGATCAGATTATCAGTATTGAGGGGGGGGAGGGGATTGTTCCGATTCATTCAAATAAAGTTTGGAGTAGAGGGTTTCCAAAGGATCAGCCATGGAATAGGTGAGGAGATAACATAGAAGGCTTAAACAATGATATGATTACACTCCAAAAGCTTCCACCTGCCTGCAAGAGGTCCTGCAAGTAAAGAAGGAACAAAAGACAAAGAAGAAAGGGGACCAGCAAGCAAATAAGAATAAAAACAGAAAGGAAAAAATAGGGTTGAATTAGATTAGAGAAGAGAGAGGAATTTAAAACCAAATATAACAACAAAACCCTAGAAGATAACTCTAGACAACGACCGCTAAGAGCTGACTCCTAATGGAGAGAAACTCTAGACGACTCGTTGATCAAGTTAATTAGACGGCAGGATAAGTTCAGCGAAAATTGAATATTGGTGCCTTAATTAATCCTCCAAACACAACCCTTTTTTCATTTTTAATTTAATTTAAAATATATTTTATTTAGTTAATGGATACCCCGTCTCACGAATTAGGATCGTGAGAGGGTCTCACCCAAGATCTACCCATTATTTTTTAAGTGTAGAACTCACACTTAAAAAATAAAATATAACCATTATTCATTGGAATTGTTGGTTGGGTGTCAACCAAAGTCCTACATCTATTAGAAGTGGGGAAGACTATGAGTTTATAAGTGCGGACAAGACTTTCCCTAGCATGAGACCTTTTAGAGCAAAACTGTGTGGGTCTGTGGGTGGCTCAAGGTAAACAATATCATACTATTGGATTGATATTAGTTATTTTTTTTCCTTTGATGGATGTATAAAGTTAAAGTTGATACGAATCAAAAGAAAAAGTATGAAATTAAATATGAGATGGAAGAAATAATATGTAACAATTGAAGCGGGAAGAAGAGAGTAAAAATTGGTGTGCCTGGACAAGGCCGATGAGAGCGACCTACCATGTGCTTGCCTAGTTTTATATGCTTTAAATTATTCCTCGCACCCTTGAGTGTACTCCCTTCGTCCCATCCAAAGAGTTGCATTTGCTTTTTGCACGTGAATTAAGGAGTATTATTATTATTTAATGTGTAGTGGGTAGTTATATTAATGGGAGTATAAGCCCCATATTTTAATTATATTCGTGGGTATGTGTGGGTTTCATGTATGTAAAAATAGAAAAAAACTCTTTGGGTGTGTTAGAAAAATAGGCTCGTGTGTACTGATATTCTTACTGATGTAAGAACTTAAAAGTAATATTCTTACCGATGTAAGAACTCAGAAGTGTGTTTTAATTAGAGCATAAATAAAATATCAGCAGAAGATATTAAAACACACGACCTAAATAAATACAGGATAGGTTTCGACTCATCCATCAGATCTCTTTCATTAGAGTTGTACAAATACTTCGATCTAGCATCTATGAACTCCGTTCTATACTAATTGACAATACCTACAACTTCTAAATACTTATCTAGCCACCATATGGACTTGACAACGTATAGTGGACTCCCTCCAACGCTGTTGCTATGAGATCTCCCGATCCTGATAGACGAACTCCCTCCCGGAATCCGTATCACATGAATGATCGTATCTTTACAAGAAGTAATCAGAATAACAAAACCAAACCAAATTCTAACTCTCCAAATATAATTAACACATAAAGAATAATGGAGAGATAATATAAAATAATATATATAGGGAGACTTGCACAAAGGAGATGCGTTCTTCAATTCACCGTGATCGTCACTTATAGATTAATGAAGAAGCAGAACAGATACGTAATCTCAGAACGTGTGAATGAGTGCGTGATCTTCTTTTAGAAAAGCCCAGTGAAATACGTGATCTTAGCCAAATCAGATTTCATGCACCGTTGAAACATAGAAATTAATTTAAATCAGATTAAATCTTAATTATGAAAATATAATCTTGATCATCTCCTTGATATTTTCTTCAATTAGTAACTAATTTAAACTTATTCAAATATAAACTATTTGATTAAATCCCAATTGTGGAAAATATATAATACTAAACTATATCATATATAATTTTTCAACAAACTCCCCCTTGGCATTTGAATTAAAATTTTATAATTGGATGAAGAATAAAATAATTAAATCCTGCAGAAACAACACAAAACCAATTTGCCATATTTTTGAAAACTGGTCAGACGTTAGAACTCAAAGACATGAATAATATTGATGATATGTAAGAACTCCAGACAGAACAGGACATTTGATAATTAAGGAATAAAGCTTCAAAGATCATCAATCTCATAATAGAAACGAGTTCCTAAATCAAATGCAATGCAGAACCATTCACCAAGCCATCAAGCCAAAATAGAAAAAATCTCCCCTATAGTCTGAGAACTCCCCCATGAAAAAATAATCAATGATATGAATGAAGAACACAAGTCATCCAACTATATTATCTCCCCATTTTTGATTCAAAAGCACAAGTAAATAAAATAACTTCCAATTACCATAAAATTTAGAATATACCGAAGTTAATCCATAAGTCTAAAAAGAGATCCAACTGTATCATCCAAGACTTTCAAAATCAACCAAATCAACCAGATATTCAATAGTTCATTCTCATAAGGAAAAAATGCAGCATGCCTAAAAAACATAGAAAAGATGAGAATATATAAATCTCCATAGTTTATCATTGTTACTCTTAGAGTATTTTGTCTTTTGATCACCATAATTTATTTCTCCCCATTTCTTTTATATTGTTTTAACATAAGAACTCTTGAATTTTTTCCAAGTGCAAGAACACCAAACTTCTGGACAAGTGTAATACCAAATCCTTTTGCTCATTTGACTTACAGCTAATCTGCCTTGGCACTACTAGGATTTGGCCATTGTCAATTATGATTTATAAAAACTTGCACCGAAAGAGTCAATTAATTTTGTTTTTTTAAAAACATATCCATCCTTATAACTCTTTTTTACTCAAAATAATAGAACCTCTTTTCTTTAAAGTCAGTGAATTTCTCCTCACGTTTCACTTTCTGTATACGTAGCCCTTTTCCAAAATAATGGTGGCCTTCACAGTACATCATTTCATCGTAAGTAGCCCTATACTGACTGAGGTACGAATACGAGGGGTAAGAATATAGGAGCTTACTCAACTCACTTCAAAATATTTTTCTGGAGATGAAAGAAACGCACAAGCAGTAATGATAGACAAAGATGTCAAATGCAAATCCTACCATGACATGCAAACATGCAGAGATCAATTCACAAGAAGAAATATTCTTCGCATGAACAACGAGCAAGCATTAATAAAGATAAAAATACTATAATCCCTTAGAGAAATAAACTGAATGAACACTAAGAGTTATGGAAGAAATTGCAGCCAACAGTTTTAAGCAAGAACTCATTCCAACACAAATAAATCAACTCTCATTAAATCCCTAATCTTAGTGGATTGCCACCTTTTATTCCGAACCCAAATTTTTTCAATTTTATGATTTTTCAAATCAATCTTTTATTTAGGAGATTTAGTAGGAATTCCTTTATGATTCCATTCATTCACATGTCCACAATAAATATCATTATGCATCCTATGACACTTAGGCCTAATATGACATTAACACCATAATAATGACATGTAGGAATAAAATTGGCAGTTTTATGAAAATTCATATTTTGACGTAAGAACCTGACATGACAACTTTCAAAAGCAGCAAATTTTGGTGATAAATCAACATGCAGAGATTTGACAGAACTAAATCCTTTTAAAGGTTGAGAACACTTACCTTGGACTCCAAAGCGTGAGGAAACACCTGCATGTTCTTGCATTCTGTAGCAATATGGTTTGATGTGTCCTTTTATCTCACAACTATGGTATGTTGGGACAACTCCTGCTGATTCCAGAGGATGTTTCTTTATTACAGTTTCAGATTGAACATATGTTCTTTACTTAATTTTAGATGGTGCTTTTGAAACGTCCATCTTATCCTCCTTGGGTACGGACACTTTTTGAGTTGCTTTCACAAAAGTAATTTCTGAGTTCTTACACTGTTCACAGTGTACCCCAAACCAACTTTCCCATATCCATCACTTGCAGCGAGAATCTCATTTAGCTTGGCTTTTTCAGTGTTAAGATGATGAATAGAATAATTCAATCTTTTCAATTCCAACATGTCCTTCTCACTTGGATGTCTTTCTTTTTTATATCTTCTATAAAAACTCCATGTTCCTTCTGCACTTTACTTAGATGTTCTTTCAGAAACCTGATCTTTTTCATCTTTTTCCTGTCGAACAAAAAACAACCCAAATTTAAGATTTTTAATAACTTCTAAATGATACTTATTCTCTTGTTCGATCAGTTTGGAGCGATGAGGAGCTAATGCCATCTTTGACTCAAACTCAACCATTTTGACTTTTCCCTGTTGAATCGCTTCAGTAAGAGAAAGAATTATTATTTTTAAGTCTGAGTTTTCCTTTTTAAGATCATCAATAAAAATAGAAAGTTCAGAATTTTTGGATAATACCTCATCTCGACTCAATTTGAGTTCGGTTACCTGACCATCACTCTTCTTTATCAATTCATCATCTTGGGCACATTTTGAGATCATCTGTTTGTAGACGTTCTCCGTCATTTATAGCAATTTCTGAATCATCATCAGAAATATCTAAATCCGAACATTCAACATGTTCTAACACGACATGTTCTGACATGGTATATTCTGAAATTTCTAATGTAGCATTCGCTGCAAGACAAAGAAATTTTAGTAGATGAATTCACTGCAAAATAATTTTTATTACCAATTCGTTCTCGAACATCGGATTCAGGTTTGTTCCAGCCTTTCTGAGAGATGTTCTTACGTAAAAAGTTTGGACATTCAGATCGAAAGTGTCTGAAACCCTCACACTCGTAACACTGGATCTTCTTCACTTTAAAATTTGAATCAGACTGACTTTATAATTGTTTCAACAATTTCTTGAAACTTTTGTTGAGAAGAAACATCTTTTCCAATTTAGATATGCCCATCAATTCATCATCATTATCATCATCAGTAGATTGACGAGATTCTACAATAAGAAAGACAACTCTCTTGTATTCGACATCATACCCTATGTTCATCTCAAATGTACGAAGATCTCCCACAAGTTCTTCCAAACCAATTGGTTGGATTTTTCTGAAGGTCTCAATTGCCGTCACCTTCTCTCTGAATCTTTTTGGGAGAGTTCTCAAGATCTTCTGAACCTGTTTCTGCTCAGAAATAATCTCACTAATCATATGAGACTGATTTATGATAGTAGAAAAACTAGTGTAATATGCATCAATATTTTCATCATCTCTCATACACAACTTATCATACTCACTCATCAACTTTTGTAGTTTTGAATCATGAACTGAATCAGTTCCTTCAAAATGAAGTTGAAGGATTTTCCATGCTTCCTTAGCTTTAGTGTACATGACAATTAGATGCGTTTGTACATATCAACTGCAGTCATGATAGAGTACAAAGCCTTGTAGTTTGCACGGCTGGATTGTCGCTCTTTAATAGTCAATTCCTCTTTGTCTTTAGACGTAAGAACTCCATCTTCCCCTGGGATTGTTGGATATTTCCATCCTTCTTCAATTGCCTTCTAGACTTCATCACCTAGTGACTGTAGGAACACTATCATCATGGACTTCAAATAGGGGTAGTTCGAACCATCTAGTAAGGGTGGTTGATATATGAATCCACTTGAGTACATGATTACAGAAGACGTGTCTTTCTCAGATCTAACCTATTAAAAAAGGATACTGGCTCTTGATGCTAATTATTAGAAAAATAGAATCGTGTGTACTGATGTTCTTACTGATGTAAGAACTCAAAAGTAATGTTCTTATTGATGTAGAACTCAGAAGTGCATTTTAATTAGAGCATAAACAAAATATCAGCGTAAGACATTAAAACACACGATCTAAATAAATATAGGATAGGCTTCGCCTCATCCATTAGATCTCTTTCATTAGAATTGTACAAATACTTCGATCTAGCATCTATGTACTCCGTTCTATACTAATTGACAATACCTACAACTTCTAAATACTTATTTGGCCACCATGTGGACTTGACAATGTACAGTGAACTCGCTCCAATGTTGGTGCTATGAGATCTCCCGATCTTGATAGACGAACTCCCTCCCGGAATCCATATCACATGAATGATCGTATCTTTACAAGAAGCAATCAGAATAACAAAGCTAAACCTAATTCTAACTCTCCAAATATAATTAATATATAAAGAATAATGGAGAGAGAAAATAAAATAATATATGTGGGGAGACTTGCACAAAGGAGATGCATTCTTTAATTCACCATGATCGCCACTTATAGATTAATGAAAAAGCAAAACTGATGAGAGTGAAAATAAGCGTGTTATAGTGTCCAATTTAGCACCTTCTTGATTGGAATTATTGTTATATTTTAGCACAAGTGTCTTATATTCGATATATGCGATAAAAATGTGCACTTGAGGTATTTTATTGTGTTTTGGGTGAAAAAATAATAAAAAATGCAAAGTTGGAGAAAAGGTGCAACTCGTGCAATGAATGCTGAAAAACACACGTCCAACTTGTGCAATTTTTCTGTATTTTTACAGAGATTAAAATTGGTGTTGTGATACACGGTTGGAAATCCACTAAATACAGGGTTGTTTTGGTATAAAGAACACCCCAATCAGATTCCAAACGAGAAAGTTATGATCAAAGAAGTGACGTTGAGCAAGCTGTGCCGAATAGAACGGCTGTTCCAAATTTCATGACTTGTTTCACGTACAAATGTTAGAATTTTTATGTGTTCTTTATATAGATAGAAAGCCAAGGAAGAGAGGATCACGTGAGCAAAAGAATTACTCAAATCGGAGGTCAGATGTGGAAGTTATGCGCGAAACGGTGAGACTGCGCAAGCTTGCTTGACCAAAGGAGATCCGCTCGACCTGCATCGTCTTGATAGAATGGAAGAGGTCAAGTCGAGCAAAATGACCAAATTCTTATAGAAGAATTGCTCGACCATTGCTCGACCAAGGGGGACTTGTTCGATCAAGAAGGTTTGGTCTAACAAAATGTCGCTGGGTTCTATTTTTGGTAGTTTCGGGTTTCTTTTACTATATTTGGCGTATGTCTCAAGTAAAAGCCCATCCAAGGTCCGTAAGGAGCACTTTACAAGTATAAAAAGGGATGTAGAGCATATCATAATGAAGAGAGGGGATATAATTAGATTGAATTGGAGAGATTCCACAACAATACTACACCCCACAAGGGGGATCACCCCTCAACCATCATCCACATCCTTTCCTCCATCCATCCATCACTTTGAAGATTCGTTTGGAGAATCAAGAGGAGAATCAAGAGGAGGATTCAAGATGGAGAAGGACGCGACGATGCCCACATCTAGGGTTTGTTCATTTTCTAATTTATCTTGTATTTTCCAGACATCCGAATAAGATCTATCCAACACTCATGATTGTTCTTCGTAACATCATGTGTTAGAGCTTTTCAGGTAGAACTAGGGTTGTGAAGCTTTTTATGAATTAATTGAACTTTTGTGTGTAAACTCCGCACAACACTACTTATGGATTTATTTTATACATGATTGTACTTTCTTAATCCATATTCACGATCATTTTGTGCATTTTCAATTGGTATATAGAGTCTGAATATATATCTTGGTTATAGATTGAGTGCATTCACCGCTGAACAGGATTCCATATTATGATTCTAAGTGAGGGGACTCCGAAGCTTCATTAGAACTATCATATATGAATACTTATTAATTGAATTAAATTCGGGTTATTAAGTAGGATAAAGAGGATAATTTTATAGTACCTATAAAGGGAGATCATATCGGGTTAGAGTACCAATTGGCTAGGAAAATAATTGATACTGATAGTACCTAAAAAGAGGGATGGAATTATATCTCTTGCTCCGAGGTTATTCACACGTGTTACACGCATGTTTACTTGTGTCTATAGAGTAGATATGCATAGTTTAGTGATGTGTCCATATTCCACAAGGTAGAGTCGGACATCAGCACACGGAAGGGAAATTAATGCGTGAAACTGGATTATCCTAGGGCTACCTATTTTCCTACTTGATCCACTTTCATATTCTTTGAGTGATATTTTATTTTTATTTGTTATTTTAATTAATTGTTTATTAGTTTAATAATTAAATCCTGAAACTTTATTGCCTTCATCTTAATTAATTTAGTTAATAATTAAATTGATAATACGCCATCCTTTGGGTTCGATAATTCACTTGGTCGCTTGCTTAAGCTGCAGTTGATATCCTTCATACTTGAGGATTAATTTTGCGTACAAAGAAAATGCGCATCAAGTTCTTGGCGCCGTTGCTGGGGACGACTATTATTATTAGTTTATTATTTCTAATTTGATTAAGATTTTTATTCGTGATTATTTAATTATATCTAACCCTGAATTTTTCTGAGGTACTTGTGCACTAGGAAAAGGAAAGGAAGGAAAGGAAGAAATAACACACAGTACTGAACATGGCCGGAGTAAGGCAGAATCCAGATAATGTTGCAATCCGTGAAATTTTCATGTATAATGGGATTGGCAACATGTGTTTGATAGGAGCAAGGGGGGAAGCTGATGATTTTGAGATACATCCCGCTCTTATTAACATGGTGGAAAAGAATCTCTTTTCTGGAGGTTGCTTTGAAGATACATATCAGCATCTCCAAAAATTTCTTGGTTATGCAAATACTCAGAAAGGTGCTGGAGCTAATGATAATGCTAGAAGAATCGCCCTATTCAAGTTCTCTTTGATTGATAAGGCGGAAGCTTGGTATGAGACTCTTGGTGTCACAAATTGCACTACATGGGCCCAACTGCAGCAGAAGTTCTTGGAGAGACATATGCCACCCTCAAGGATCTTAAGAATGAGGCAAGAGATCACCCAATTTATTATGAATCAGGGTGAGAAATTTTATGAGGCGTGGGACAGGTTTAAAGACATTCTCAGGAGGTGCCCACAGCAGGAATGTTTAAGGCGCAGTACATAAGTATCTTCTACGATGGATTGGATTGTGAGTCGCGTATTCTTATTGATGCATCATCAGGAGGAGCATTGATATCTAAGACAACACTTGAAACAGAAAAGATGTTTGAAGACATCTCTATGAATTCACGTGACTGGCCTATGGAGAGAGACAGAGGATCATATGTACTTGGTAAGGTAGCACAGGTTGAACATCAAACAGTGATGCTGAATAGGAATGATGAGATCATCTTTAGTTTCGCTAACATCAGCAAGCTACTAGAGTCCCAGCAGAAGCAGATTACAGAGTTGACACAAAGGGGGCCTAGTAGGCAGCATCAAGAAGTGAAGAGTGTTGAAGATACCTTCAATCGATACATGGCTAAGAATGATGCAAGGGTTGACTGTATCGAAGCGAGAATGAATGTTGATCATGCAGATTTATCTAAGAAGTTGAAGGATCTTACCTTGATTATGGGGCAAATGGCCGCGAATGTGAATCAATTTACATAAACGTTGGAGAATAATGCCATCACATTGAGGTTTGGAATGCAATACGAAGGTCTGATGAGCACAATGGGCGAAAATGAAGGAAGCAAGGGAGTTGTTCGGCCATCCCTCATAAGCTCGACCAGACCTAATGGTCGATCTAAGGTCGAACAAACTTCAAAAAAACAGAATTTCAATGCTCTATTTTCTGTTCCGCTATTTGACCAAAACACATCTGTTCGACCAGATCAACTAGGTCGAACACTGGTCGAGCAATAGGGAGAGAACGTGAACTCGCAATTAGAGAAGTTGTTCGACCAAACGCCTTCTGTTCGACCAGACCATTATGGTCAAACAGTTTCGTTTAGTGTCCGTTTCTGTACCGAATACTACACCTATTATTCAGAACACTCTAGAGCCATCCCAAGACCAGAATACTATGTTTATAGTTGAGAAGAAGTGGGAAAGAGCAACGAAGTTGAGAGCCGAGAAGCTTAGACTGCAGATGGATAATGAAGATGTGGTTTTCTCTCTTGATCAAGCAATGAAGATGCCCATAGAGACTCAATCGTGCAAGAGCATATATATGATTTCTAACTTATTTAATCTTGATTTTAATAGGACAGATGATTCTGAATTTGTGTGAAAGATTAACAAGAAGGTGTCTAGACTGCCATGAGAGGAAGGTAATTCCAAGAATCATATTTTTGTGACCAAGAAAGGTGAGGTGTTGAGTGTAGATAAGAAGAGGGAAAGAAAGCATTTGAAAGTGAGGATGCGAGAAGACCATCCTCTGATCCAGTAGCCTACAAAGGTTACATTCGTCGTGACTCTCCGACGTTAAACATTAGCGCCTGTTGGGGGCTTGCCCTTCCATTTTATTACTTTATTTATTTCGTGTGAGTAAGAAATTTTTATATTTAAGGTGCTTACTATTCGTCAATTATATCTCTTTGCAAACTTAGTTTTGACTTACGTTTTTACTAAGTTTGGGGAGGGGGGTTGTTGAGAGTGAAAATAAGCATTTTTAGTGTCCAATCTAATACCTTTATGATGGGAATTGATATTTTATATTAGTACAAGTGTCTTATATTCAATATAAGTGAGAAAGAGGTGCACTTGAGGTGTTTTATTGTATTTTAGGTGGAAAAATGATCAAAAGTACAAAGTTGGAGAAAAGGTGCAACTTGTGCAATGAATGCTGAAAAATACACGTCCAACTTGTGCAATTTTTCTGTGTTTTCATAGAGATCGAAACTGGTGTTGAGATACATAGTTAGAAAGCCACTGAAGAGAGCGTCGTTTTGGCATAAAGAACAGCTCAATCGGAATCGAAACGAGGAATTTATGAGCAAAATGGTGACGTCGCGCGAGCTGTGTCGAACAGAACGGCCGTGTCACTTTCATGGCTTGTTACACCTTCAAATCTTAGAGTTTTTCTGATATCTTTATATGGATAGAAAGCCAAGGAAGATAGGATCGCGTGAGCGCAAGGATCACTTAAATTGGAGCTCGGATGTAGAAGTTATACACGAAACAGTGAGACGGCGCAAGTGTGATTCGACCACGACAGTCCAGTTTGACCAGACCCCTTGGTCGAACTAAAGCCATTTTGATCGAATCAAAATCCTGAAGTGCGAATTATCACTGATTTCGATTCGACGAGGGTTCAACCAAGTCCTAGGTCGAACTCCATGCCTGGGATGCGTCCGGATCCAATTTTTACACCCTAAGTGCATGTTTCTGCATGTTTTTCAAGAAAAAGCCTATCCTAGGTCCATAAGGAGAGCTTACAAGTATAAAAGGGGATGTTAATCACACCAAGAAGGGACAATACAATAGAATACGGATTGGATACAACACAACACAACCATCCTACACCCCACAAGTGAACCCCCCAGCCATCATCCATATCCTTTCCTCCATCCATCCATCACTTTGAAGATTCATCTGTGGAATCAAGAGGAGAAACAAGAGGATGATTCAAGATGGAGAAGGACGCGACGACTCCCACATCTAGGTTTTCCTTCGTTTCCTAATTTATCTTGTATTTTTCGGACATATGGGTAAGATCTATCCAACACCCATGATTGTTCTTCGTAACATCATGGGTTAGAGCCTCTTTGGTAGAACTAGGGTTGTGAAGGTTTTTACGAATTAATTGAATTTCGTGTGTAAACTTCATACAACACTACTTGTGAATTTATTTTATATATGAATGTGCTTTCTTAATCCATATTCACGGTCGTTTTGTGCATCTTCAATTGGTATATAGAGTCTGAATATATCTTGGTTGTAGATTGAGTGCATTCACCACTGAACAGGATTTCATGTTATGATTCTAAGTGAGGGGATTCCAAAGCTTCATTAGAACTTTCATATATGAATGTTAATTAATTGAATTGAATTCGGGTTAGTAAGTAAGATAAAGAGGATAATTTTATAGTACCTATAAAGGTAGATCATATCGGATTAGAGTACCATTCAGTCAAGGAAACAATTGATACTGATAGTACCTAGAAAGGGGGGTGGAATTATATTTCTTGCTCCGAGGTTATTCACATGTGTTACACGCATGTTTACTTGTGTTTATAGAGTAGATATGCATGGTTTAGTGATGCGTCCATATTCCACAAGGCAGAGTCAGACATCAATACACGGAAGGAAAATTAATGCATGAAACTGGATTATCCTAGAGCTACCTATTCTCCTACTTGATCCACTTTCGTATTCTTCAAGTGATATTTTATTTTATTTGTTATTTTAACAAAAGAGAATAACATGTATACAAAATAGAATAAAAAGTTATACAAATATGGGTGCAAGAGTGCACCCGGGTGCACCTAATATACACTCATTTTCTTTAATTACTTTTCTATTAATTTTATTGAGCAAAATTTTTGAATTTTTATTAAGAAGCATTTAATTTTATTTATTTATTTGATGAGTTAATTAATCATATTTAATTTATTATTATTATTAGTATTATTATACATCTCATTTTATGTATTTAAAAAGTATAATTATATTTATATTTCAAGTTTATTTATTTTATGTCTTTTAAAAAATTAAAAAGTCTCAAAAAAATTTCGCACATGGCCCTCGTAATTAAATGACCGGCCTGTTGGAGGTTGTAAATAAAGATCAACCCATAATCTAACCCAGACCTGGGTTCAATTCAATTATTCAAAGCTCATAAAAACAAAAACAAAAAAATCAATATTCATTACAATAGTGGAATAAAATAAAGTAACATTTTAAAATTTTTACAATAATTTATTCATAAAACTCAAAGAATAGTCCGTTGAGCTCGATTCAAATAATTTCATAATCTCCATATATATTCATGCAGAATCATCACAAAAACAACCAAGGAGTAGTAATATTAATTGTCATTTATTCCAACTGACAGTGAATGCATTCATTTCTTATCCCAATTATCAATTTCCCAACGTTAAAGTCTAGAAATAATCTAAGTAAAAAATGGATGATCGACAGTACTGTTGATAATATACACTTAAAACCCTATATTATAATTAATTCATTTACAAATTTGAAATATGAATTGAATAAAACTTCATCTAGCTGGCTGCATGCATGTACATTTCATCAATAATCTACTTGAGTTTTAAATTTGAATATGTATAATTCAAGAGTAGTTTAAAAAGAAAATTAAAGAAAGAATTAAAAAGAGAGTAAAGTACTTGTTCATATAATTGTAATAATTGTATTTCCAACGTCTCTTTTCCATATTAACTTGCTCTCAAGACCAGTAATTCTCAGATATGAATATGTGTACATGGCTGGATAAATTATTCAATCTATTCTTGTAAGTAATAATAAATGATCCATGTAATTAATTAACATGCTACGTACTTGTAATAATATATAAATATATATACATTTGAAATCGAAATTATTAGACACTCACGCCCATTGAATCTAAACAGTACTACTATTGTAATTTGTATCCATGCTTAAAGCCAGCTGTAGGTTTCATTTATAATTTTATATGAGGCATCTGAATTTCCGTTTTAGCATAGTCATTCTCTCTTCTCTACGTATTACTCATCCAACGGTGCAGCATTAGAGAGTAATACGCCTAACGGCATAGAAAATTCAGACCGATTTCGTTGCTATATCTGACATCATCATCAACATGCATGCTTAGTGAATTAGTTGATGAAAGCATAGTTCAAAATTAGCAATGTGGTTGAGATTTGATGTTCCTAAGTTAGTTCTTGACTATTTGTAGATGAGCTGAATTTAGGAGATGGCACCTAATACAGCTACAGCTATAGAAGAGGTGCCTAACAAAGGAATGAGCTTCCATATTAATTCAACTAGCATCTTAATTTAGACCTACCACCATGCCCAATCTTCAACTCCTAATGCATCATTCTAGCTATTCAACCATGTTAATTGATCTACAATCACGTTGTTTGAATGAGTACATATGCTATATATTATTTACAGAAACGTAACATATAATATTCGTACGTCTCAATCTCATACTGCAAGAAGACGAACGTGCATGCCCAGATCGTGAGCGAAAAGATTTGTATGCTTATATAAGAGTAATGATTCATGCGATTGAGTTCAATGGATCTGAAGCATCATGTACACATATGTATGGTCTATAAATATCTCTTGAATCACATGATATTAATCCAACAAACCTATTTAACCACAAAATCTTCAAAAAGAACAATAAATTCAAAGCAATGAATCTAGCTATTAATTAAACATAGGGTCATTACACATAATTTCTGCCTCTGTATTTAGAGTGACTAAAAAGTTATTAAGATATATTAATGGGTATAATATCGTCTCACACGCTACGGCATGTGTGAAAGAGATCAAAATCTAATTGACCCAGACACAGCTCAAGTGGTAGAGGGGAATGTAAAAAAGCCTTCCAACTTAGCTGACAGCTACAGTGTGGGGGGTTCAAATCCTGCATTAGGCATGAAATTGGTTTCTTGCAAGCGCAATCAAACAATGAACTCTCTCTATAAACCACTTGAGACACATTTACGATTTACCTCCTCCACCAATCTTCAAGACATGAGCGGTGGGGGCCTCTAACAGTGGTTTATGTGACTTATCTCTTCCACCAATTTTCAGAGTAGGAAAGGTGAGGCCTCTAATAATGGAATACACCATCGAAATTAAAATCTAAACATTGTCCTTGGGGTTTCGAGTTTATACTTTCTTTTTAGAGCATATACAAGATCAAATTATACATTAAAATGACACAGGGAAATCAAGACTATATGTGAGTACATGAAACGATGAGACTTGCTACCTACTTTGTTTTATATGACTTCATCAATTACAATGAATTAATACACAATGCATTAGAGACAATTATATCACAAGATCCAGAATCAAAGTGGATTAGAGAATATAATTAAGTGTATGTGGAAAAAATGCAATCTGCAAAAATGCTTTTATTTCACGTAAAGTTATCACTTTTATGCATATTTAGAACATGCTACATAATTAATTTGATTGATGTTAGCATAAAACATTTTTCTTGAAAACTCTAATTCTATAAATGCACCTTGTTAAGTACTCCATATACCAAATAATATGATTAGATGCAAAGAAGATTTTCTATCATTCTTTTGAAAGACTGATGGAAAGTAAGAGTTTACAAAACCCCAATGAAGTAACATGAATTTCAAGAGAGGGAGAGAGAGAGAGAGTTTCCTGCAGCATTGTCAATGGGAATAATATTAAAAAGAAATGAAATAGTTGCATGAGTGGATTGAAAGAAGGAAAAGATGTTTTATTCCATATATAATTGAACTTGTTCAAACCAAGAAGCAATATCGTATCACCTCATTAATTCAAACACCCAATCTTGCGGGAGAAAAATCTTAGAAAAAGGAAAAACAACAACCCATGTTTACAGCCAAAAATTCAAACTTTCTTTTTTATTTTAAATAAATCAAATGGTTATGAAATTCAAATTGGAACAAGAATAATTGCATCGAGACATGAAGTAAAAATCAAACATAATCCCCTCATTTCCTGTTTTTCTGTAGGCCTCCCTAAATCCTCAAGTACAAATTTATCCAACAGTGATTAATCATACATAAATTAAGTCAAGAAATTGAATATTAGCATCACTACAGCTACGTGAATCCTCAAGATCTTGGAGGTGGGAAGAATTGCGTACCGGCGGCGAACGTGTTAATTTGAGGTGGGTAGAGAGCGGGGTCGAGGAAGGCGGATGTGGCGGTGGCTGACGGTGGTCCGGTTATTAGGTTGAGGTGTCCGCCGGCGCTGACGCTTCCGCCGCCGGAGGAGGTCTCTCCGGGCATGTAGTGGGATTGTAGGCCTTGGTCGTAGAGAATGCCCTTGAAGACGTGGCCGGAGATGTTGACGGCGGTTTGGTATGCGAATTGATCCTCTGCATCGTCGATTGAGCTCACTCTCACGCACCGGAAAACCACCGATGAACTCACTTCTGAAGGGAAATCACCCACCTCCAACCCTAACAAACATTAACATGTAGTTACTTGAGAAAGGTGTCTTGGGAGGGGAGAGAGAGAGGTGGGGAGTAACATGGAATTTCTTGTCAACCTTTTGTCATGAATACCCAAAAACAGTGTTCAAAGGCAAAAAGTAAAGGGATTTTTCTACACGCAATCGTTTCTCTTTCATGTGATGTTTTGGTACTGGGAAACAGTAGATTATGGAATGCTAAGTGACAATCTTTTTCATATTCTTGTGCCTAATGTTATTACCTGAGGTGGTGGTGGGAATGCGAGTGCACACCAGAGGACTGGAGGAAGGAGTGGGATTCTCTCTCTCTCTCTTGCTGGCAGTGGCATTCTCTCTCTCTCTCTGCTGTCTGTTTTCTTGCAGCTGATTATTCTGCTGTTGTTGTCTCTCTCTCCTCTTCGCCGCCGGAACCCAAGTGCTCTTCACATGAGTCCGACACTGAAACCCTCGACTCTTGCAGCAAGTTCTACATCTCATGTGTGAACAATCCTTCTTCGCCTGATTCCCACAATCTTGGCAGCTGATCCCTCCTCCGCCGCTGCTCCTCATCATCAGGAACCCCGATCTCGGTGACTGATCGTCCGAGATGCTGAAGCCGCTGCCGCGGCTGGGACCCACTGCAAGACCTCCCGCGGAAGCGTACAGATCTTGCAGTGGGTTCACGCCTACGCCGCGCTGCAGGAAATTCTCTGCCTGCTGCTGATGCTGATGCTGATGTGGGTGGGGCTGCCATAGCTCGAAACCCTTGTAAGCGATTTCCTCGTTTCTGAAGAGGAACCAGCTCTCCGGATTGATTTCGGAGGGCGGGTGGTTGTTGTGGCTGGTGCTTTCTTGATCTTGGTTGGTGGTGGTTCCTCCGGCGCCGGCGGCGGAGGCTCTGCCGAGGCCACCACCTAGTGAGAAGAAGCCAGCCATTTGTGCAGGGGTTTTGTACTCCAAGTTAATTGTGGATGGCAATCCATAGCAGGGGGAGAAAGAGGTTTGATAATGAGTGGAGAATTAATTCTTGAGATGCTTGAAATGGGGGTTTTGTGGCAGACAGCTTCTGAATTTGGAATGGTTGATCCGTACGATAATTGGTGTTGTGATTAGAAACAAGTGGTTTTATTGCCTGCATGTGGGCAGAGGAGAGGGGAAGAAGATTTCATGAAATTGAATGCCAAAAATATGGTTTTTATTTCAAACGAAGGTAGGTGTGTGTGTTTGGGGGGGTGAGAGAAAGGGCAGCTTTTTTTTTGGTATGAAGAGAGAGAGAGAGGGGTGTTTGGGGACAAGAGCAGCGATTAATCGGCTCCTTCAATTCTGTGGCTCTGTTGTTGGCATTAAAGACGCAGAATTACAGCTCTGCCACGCCGCCATGGCCTCCCAAAAAGCAACTGCTTCTCTTTCCTTTTCTTCACTATTCTCTCTCTCTCTCTAAAATTCCTCACTCTTTTATTTTGTTTTATTTTATTTATTTTATAGTAATAGTAATTGCATACACTGCCTCGCGGCTACTGGTCACATATGGACAGCTCTTTCTCTCTCACACACAAACACAACAAAACACGGAGTGGTCTATTCTATTTGACTCTCGCCTCTCTGCTATTCTATCTTGATCATCATCAACTAAGAGTGATCTAACACATCTGCATGAGAATCTACGGCTACCCGTGCGGCCACGTGTCAACCGCGTAGCTTTTCCAACCTCGTTCTTTTTGTACCGGAAAACCCGCTGCTTTATGTCTGTATCCCTCTTTTCAGTTATTTACCACTCTTCTTTTTTATTTTCTAAAAAAAATTTCCCTTCTTAAATTAAGATGCAATTATGCAAACACTGTTAATAATTTTAAACCTATTTTATTCCCAATTTAGATTTAACCCAATCTACATCTTATCTTCCCTTCTCTAATTTCATACCCTTTATTTATTAATTTGATGCGAAAATCATAAAAATATTCACTCCATTCTACAGAGATAAAGTCCTTCAAAATTTCCTAATTTATTTGTCTCACATCCCATTCCACAAAATTCTTCAAAATTTTCTAATTTATTTATCCCACAAAATTGTTCACAACCCAAATAATTAAAAAAATCACTTTATCCAACAACCTAAAAAATTACTATAATTTCAAAGTTGCCACTCATTTTTTATACTTATACCATTATTTTATATTTTTTATTATCTAAAAATATTACTCCCTCCGTCCCACGTATTTTTACCTACTTTTCATTTTGGGGTGTCCCACATTTTTTATTCATTCCATTTTTGGCAAAAAATACATAATATTTTATTAAATATTTTTTACAATCTCAACAACTTTAATTATTTTTTTACACTTTATTCATCATTTTCAATAACTTTATTCACTTTTTCTTTTTAAATTACTAATTTATCCCTACTTTCTCTTACATTATATATTAAAAAAATAAAACGTCTTAATCTTCGTGCCCGTACAAACGGGTAAAAATACCTGGGACGGAGGGAGTATAATATTTCACCGTTTTTGAATTGGTCTATAATTTTAAGTGTAAATGAAAAGTGATACAAGTTTTACAAAAATGAAATTGTTATCTTTAATAAAACATTATAACTATTTTAAAAAACGAAAAAATAATTTTATATGAAACGGTCTTACACAAGACTTGTTAAAGATAATAAAAGTTTTTAAAATAGTTATCACTTTTTATTAGAGGTAATACCATTTTTCATAAAAATCGTATCACATTTCATTTATACTTAAAATTATGAGCCAATTCAAAAAATAAGAATTTATTTAACTAAATTGACAATAACAACAACAAATAACTTTTATAACAAAACTAACCAATATTCACTTTTCGGACTTTAATGTCACTTCTATTCAATATTCAACTAATAATATCAATGTATCCCATGTTGGAATAGATGTCGGTATGGGTACCGGTGAGTGTCTCATGTCGGTATGAATATCGGTGATGGTATCGGTGAGTGTCGGTATTGATGTCTGTGAATATCTCATGTTGGTATGGATGTCGATGACCATACGGCGACCGACGGCAGTGGCCGACCGACGATGTTGGGCGGTGGCAGGATTGGGAGGTGAGAGGGGTGGAGATTGTTTGGGATAGGGGGTATTTTGAACCTTTTAGGGTACGATTGGTTAGAATGGTTATAAAAGTTGCTTGATGTTGGTATTATTATTGCTTGAGTGTATTTTGGACATAAATGACCATTGACACTAAATTTATTCATGAAATAATTCACTGCACCGCTATACTCCCTCCGTCCGCTTTCAAGGGTATCATTTTTCTATTGGACGCCCCCAAGGGTCTCATTTTTTTTATCCACGCACACCCACTAATACAACTAAAAAATGGGACTCACACCTCCACTAATACAATTATCCACTACACATTAAATAATAATACACTTTAATTTTCGTGCCCAAAAGCAAATGGCACCCTTAAATCCTGACAGAGGGAGTATATCACTAATACAACTACCCACTAATACATTAAATAATAATATTCCTTAATTCACTTGCAAACAGCAAAGACCATCTTTGAGTGGGATAAAGTGAATAGTTTTTTTATACTAGAATTTCACGACGTGCGTTGCACGTAACATGGACGTTATACTCTATAATTTATTCTAAATGAATTATAATTTTAACTTTCACATGAAATTCTTTCTCTGTGCTATGTTGAATATCTCTTCACATACTCCCTTCGTCCCGCCCATATTGTACCGTTTACTGTAGCTTTTGTGAGAGTTTTTTGTAGTCAAACGGTGCAGTTTGACTGGGACGGAGGGAGTATACGAATGCATGAAGATTAAAAAAAAGGCAGTACTTTTTAAATATAAATAAATTGTGTAAATAAATTAAGCCTATTTTTATAATTCAAATAACAAAGTGAATAATCTTGGTGAGTTAACTTTCTTGTCTTTTTTATTTCCTTTGTTTTAAGGTGAAAATCAAATGTAATGGAAAAAATGTAAATAAAAGTTATGACAAATGAGATTGAATGAAAAAGAACTTAACGGAACATGTTGAACCAAATCCAATTTACTTGATGAAAAAAAGGTTGTATCCTACAGTTCATTTTAAATATTTTCTCCTTGTAAGATTTATAGTTCGAGCTACTCCCTCCCATCTTTTTTTCTTTTGGTCTACATGTTTATAGACGCATGCATGAGACTTCCATATCCAGAGGTCATTGTCCTATACTTTGACCTATCACATTATATCAAAATATCCTACAAGTGAAAAATAAAGTGCCAAAAGTGGTGACTTTCACGCTAAAATGGCATTGTTTTAAAATATTATAATGAGCTTCTTCTAGTTTCAGTGGTCTATATAGTAGATCATCCAAACAACTACAGTGCTCCGTCCATAGTTGTAATTATCATTGTCCATCATACTATATCATTCATCTTCATATGATACAACTATCTTTCTACAACACTTTATGAAACTACATTTAGCATATAAGTTGATTAATTGACTTATTATCTATGGTTGCTTCCAAATGTTGCCTAAACGCGTACACAACTAAAAATTTACGCATACACGCAGATACATATTCATTTGTACGAATAAGTTTTCAGTCATCCCTCTTTCCTCAATACATACGTTCGTTTCCACTCAAGATCCCAAACAAAAATGTAATTAGGAGATCTAAGATTAACACAATCTACCTGCAACATTTAAAGAGTAATTAACAAAATATTTCTAAAAGTAACTATCAAGATTGTGTAGAGCATAATAACTACATAAGATCGGCTATTCATATGATGTTTTTTAAATAAGAGAAGAATGCAATTGTCATCCTTTATCCTTAGATGTGTTTATTTCCTACTCAAATGTAATGCCATCACCTTGCTCGGTGAAACGCTCTCGTCCATAAAGATTATCTTGGTAAAATAATTATACATGCATACAATTCAAATTCCATCTATAGTTAATTCAAGAATAAAAGATATTTTGTTTTAGTATGGAAAACGCATCATATTCGAAAATTCATGCAGCAGACATTTCAAAGTTCCATTTTTTTATGGAAAACACATACAATGATCAATGCAATTGAATGCTAAAGCCATTCATACATATATACACCTACTTCTTTCATCTTTCACTTCAAAATGAGGGATCATGGAATCTTAAATAACTGTCTATAATTGAATTTCAAGATTCACATTGCTGTTATTGTAAAATACACACTCACAGCAATGTAGAAAAATCCCTGCTTTGTCCTCTTCCTAATGTATTCTATATAGTGTCCAACTGCTTCCTAACAATCTCATCAAATGACTTGAACAAACTGTTCTCCACAGTCAAATCCTCCACATCAACCTTGTTAATCTTCTCACCTCTTTTAGACATGCATCCATCACTACGATTACTATTTTTTAATTGCAATCATGTTAGGTGACATTGGAAAATTCTTGATTTATATAGCCTACTGAGGCTGAGCCAAGTTTGACTACACATCAATCTACTAAGTAAAAATACCACACTCAAAGAAGAAAAAAAAAAGACAACAGTCAATTAGAAAACCACCTATGTTCCCAATAAAATTCAAAGGTAGAATGAAAATGAATGTAATTCTAACCATTTGTGCCATTTGGGAGCACTTACGAACTTCACGGTGCATGTGCCTCCTTCTTACGTTTGCGCTCACAGTAGTCTTTGCGATAGCCATAGCTCTTTCTGTGCTCCTCAATATAATCTTCGTGCAGCTGTTAAATTCAATTATTCTTAGCTACATCAACAAAGCTATAGAATATAGGAAATAAAAATTATAAATCTTTGCCATGTAACTAAAGAGCAGTAACATTCGATAGAGAATTAGGCAAATAGATCATTGGCCTCTGAAATTTTGGGAGCACCAACGATGTTATCGCCGATGAAGTGAGAGGGAATAGAGATTTGAAGTGGCCTTTACATATCCATTGAACTCCTTTAGCTATTCTGGAGAATCAGGGAAGAACTGGCCAACGCACAGCGACGCATTGAAAGGCCCTGCCACTTATTCACCTAAAAATTGAAGATAATTGAAACAAACTGAAATCCAGCATTTAATAAATTTTTTTCAAATTGAGTGCTTGTCCTAGTTTCCAAAATTAGCAACTAAGAGACAACCACGACAATATGCTTTATAAATCATTATGAAACAGAAGCTTGTCAATATTACTTTGAAGCCATAAAATTGGCTAGTTAGAGCTAACTATTCTATCAGCTAACAGCCCCAGAAATTTGGTGCCACAAGCTTTACAAAATGAAAAATCAGTTTATAAATAAGTAATTTTCTAGGTTCATTTTATAAATTCATAAAAATTAAATAAAAACGAATAGGGAATATATAATAATGTGTAACCTTTTTGAGCAGCTCAATGTGTTAGATATGATTTGCTTCTTCTTGCTTCTGCAAAATTATACCTTAGACAACAACAAAATCAATCAAACCACCAATCAATTATTACGCGATTGAAAACACAAATACACTAAAAAATGGTAGATTTTCTTCGGAAGCTGTATACTTTTGGAGCAAAGTGGCAAAAGTAATAGGAAGAGAATTTTAAATAAAAAATCCTGATCATGCAATCATACAGTTGCAGCTTATAGAAGATTGAAAAGAAATTAAAAAAAGTGCAGGACATAACAATTGTAACAACGCAAATTACCTCCGGATACAGTTTGTTTGTTGTGAAAGATGTCGTGAACGGTGGCAGGAATCTTCTAGTGGAGTGGTTGTCCGACATAGAAGAATATGAGAACCGTCGCCGCTAGCAGTGTTAGGCGGAAGGTGAGTTTTGCAGTGGGAGATGACATTGTTGCTCGCTCTTTGGTTTCAGTACGCGAATGTGAGAAAGAGGAGAAGATGCCCCCAGGGCATAGCTCAAGTGGTAGAGGGGAGGGTGGAAAGGCCTTCCAACTGAGCTTGGTTGCTGCAGGGTGAGGGTTCGAATCCTGCCTTTGGCATGGATTTGACCCCTTGCAAGTACAAGTTAAACAGTGAGTCCTCTCTATAAGTCACTTGAGGCACATCCTGCGATTTACCTCCTCCACCAATTCACAAGGCAGGGACGGTGAGGGCCCCTAATGGTGGGATACACCATTTGAGAAAGAGGAAAATATATCTAGGTCAAAAGACGTAGGTCAAAGACATACTAATTACTAAAGAAAGTTAAAAGACTGCATTCATTCATAAACTAATAATTTAAGAAAGGGAATGTTAAATTAAAATTTAATTTAATAAAAATTAGTGGTGATAGAGTTGGAAAAAACTATTTAGATATATAAAAAGGTCTAAAATTAATATATATTAAGATTAAGGATTGTATTTTTAATATTTTAAAATTAAAAAGAAATATTAAATATTTGGCATTTCTTACATTATAAAAATATTTTTCATAAAGAAAATAAGAATAGATTAAATATAGAAATACATATTAAAATAATTACAATAAATATGAAGAGTCATTATTTAATAAGAATAGATTAAATATAGAAATACATATTAAAATAATTATAATAAATATGAAAAGTCATTATTTATTAAGTTAGTATATATTATAGGTCATTAATATGTGAAAGGGTAAAGATATGTAATTAAAAAGTATGAGTAGGGATATAATTGGTAAAAAAAAATTCTCAACTCCTTCGCATTTTTAATATATTAATATAATTAGAAAAAATATTTTTTAATATATTAATTTGTTGCAATACTTTTTAAATTAAATTAATATTATACTAGAATTTTATATTTAACACAATAATTTTTTAAATTTTAAAATAAAATATTTAATTTTATTAGATGTGTGCAATTTAATAAAAATATAATTTGATTTTTTTTTTGCAAAATTTTTAAAAGTTAGGACTAAATCACAAATTAAGTAAAGGTCGTGGTAAAGCTGATATGGAAGCTGACATGGCAAAGATCAACGCCACATTAGCGACACTGCCGGATGAGCTTAATTTGCAACATACCTCAAAAGTGGTGGATTTTTTTAAAATATCAAAAGTTTAGACTAATTTAGATTTTGCGAAAAGATTTGGACTTTTCATGTTAATAACCCTTTATATTAGTAAATAAAAAGTGGTAACATTTCCAATAAAAAGTAATGAAGTAACATCTTTACTTAAAAGTAATACTCCTATCATTCAAAAAAGTTAACACATTTCTTTTTGAATTGTCCTAGAGATTTGACACTTTTTTTAAGTATATGAGACTTACTCAAAATAATAAATATATGAGTTGACATCCTGTGAACCCATATACAAGGTTTAAAATATGGATATCGATACCTCAAATTTAAGGATATATCGATGGATATATCAAATATTGATATCGATATCGGTAAAAATAAAAAATTCACGGAAACTTAAAAAAAAGAAAATTAATTATTTAATTTTGCAATATATTTTAACTAATTTTAATATATAAATATAATTTAAAATCTCAATAAAACTCATAACATATGATAAGCAAATCAATTACAAAATATTTAAATAGTCTATAGTCATACAATATTTAATAACTAATACCAAAATGATAATTTATAATGCTTAAATGTAAAACATGTGATGCCATCTTGATCTAAACAATGTTGGTATCAACTAATTGAATTAGAAAAATTCTGAGCATAATTCTGAATGTGTCAATAGTATTGTTAAGTACCAATAAAGTACTCCCTCCGTCCCGATCCGATTGAATGTACCAAAATAATTCTATTTTTAATCAGAGTATACTATCACACTGGGTACATGAAAGAAAACTCTTCATTTACTTAGTAGTAATAATTTTAACGAAGAGTGATAATAAGTAATAATTAATTAAATCAAATAAAGCAGTCTGTATTTTTTTTTTAAAATTAATCAAATTAATGAAAAAAATTGTATTTAGTTGGTAAAAGTAATATAAAAAATTATTAAAATTTTCTTTAAAATTTGGATAATTTTTTGATATTTTCGATATATTCTCGATATTTTAACGATATTTCCTCAATATATCTCAACATCTGAAAAAATTTGAACTGTGGCAAATCGATATCGATATCGATATTGTTACCGATATTTCTTGATATTTTTCGATATATTCTCGACATCAGAAAAGATATATCTTTTTTCCAATATCGATATCGGTACTCTCCAAATACGAAAATATCGTGAAAATATCGTGGATATTTCAAGAAATTTTAAACCTTGCCCATATGCATATAAAATTTTATTTAATAGTGTATATATTTTTCTTAATAGTGGTATAGCTATTTATATTCAATTTTTCATTAAAAAACTAATAAATTCGTTAACAAAGTGTATATTTTTATTCATAAATGTATAAATTTTTTAAAGTGGGTTCTCGGTACATCCGAGTGTACATGATAATTTGTCTAAATATATTTATTAGGGGTTCATTAGCCATACTAATATATATATATATATATATATATATATATATATATATATATATATATATATATATATATATATATATATATATATATATATATAAATAAAAGAAAAAAAGACGATCTCACTTAAATATTTCCTAAAAATTAAGAGTTAAAAATTAAGAGTTAATCGCATCGTGACACCTACAAATTTTAAAAAATAAACTAAAGAAAATACTTTTTAATTAGTAATGTAAGATTTGTCATGAGGATGCATTTAATAATTTAAAGAGAACGAAGCTTGTGAAATAAGTGAAATAGTATTACGTTAAATTTTTTAATTATTATAAATAAAAAAGACAATTATACATTAGAAATTAACACTAGCTATGTCTTGCTATCTTATGAGTAAACTCTAAACCTAGAAGTAAAAGCAGGTCATGATTAACAAAAGGTAAAATAAACTTATAGAGGCAAAATTTTATCTTTAAAATTAAGATTAAACTTTAAATACAAAAAATAAATCTATAAATAAATTTATATATGAATTACAAGATTCGGGTAAACAACCATGTCACAATTACATAGAATTATTGTCATTAAAAATAATGTATATATATATAGAAGTTATTGCCATTGAAAAAATACTTTAATGATATGTGAATTACACCTCAAATTGTACTCGAGTATATATGCAGTGATAAATTATGAACTCTAGCATATACTATTGATATTCTAACAAAACCGTTTCAACGGGAGCATGCAAGATTTATGAGTTGATATTCGGTGTATTCGGGTGTCATGATACATTCATATGCATATAACTTTTTACTCTATTTTGTATACATGTTATTCTATTTTGTATACATATTTTTTAATAATTGTATACTTTTTTCACACTCAATTTTTCATTAAAAAATTAGCATCCATACGTGTATAACTTTTATTTAATAGTGTATAAATATTTTTTAATAGTTGTATATTTCTTTACACTCAATTTTTCTTTAAAAAAACTAATAAATAAATTGTAGTATACATTTTTGTTCATAATTGTATATGTTTTTGTTTATAATTGTATACGATCTGAAAGTGGGTGTACCGTATCATAGAGTGCACCCAGTTACACAACAATATTAGCCAAGATTTATAAGGAAAAGTTTCTTGGCAGACTCAACTCCACTTGATAAATTTCAAATTCAATTCAATTTTTGACTATATATTCAAGTTCGAAGTCGTCACATTGGTTAAACTAAAGTTCAGTTGTTGTTGACGATGATAAACCTCAATACAATGTACGCTTAACAACGAGAGCTTGAGGTGCATGAGGCGAAATTTTTTTAAAAAAAATTTATCGGACAAAGTTAGTATGTTGATTGTTATAAGTTAGTACACTCATACTCCATGATTATTCTTCTAACCCTCTTTATAACTCTCTACTTCAATTCATTTCCAAAGAGAATCGAACCTGTCACTCACCTTAGTAAGGGGCTCAGTGGTCATATGAGCTAGCCCACCTTGTTAGGCGAAATTTTTTAATGTCTTAAGTTCGAAACTCGTAGATCAGTTTAGCAATGAAACTAAGACTTTTACCAACTGTATATTTCGTTGGTAAGAATTTTTTTTATTTTTTATTTAGTGTACATAATATTTGGACTCGGATAACTCGGCTCGTTTATTACCCTGGCTAAGGGTAAGTTTATTCCCACTTTTATTAATCGATAAATAAATATGTATTGTACAAGAGCAGTAATGACCGAACATAAACTTCACTACCACTAGAAGTCTAGAACCGATTAACAAGTAAACAACTACGTACAAACAATAAACCAGGGAGCAAGAAAGTATTTAATTAGCTACTCACTCTTAATATCATGTAATCTATAGTTTATGTTAAAGAGTGGCGGTAGGCACTTGAATTTTATTGCCCATTAAGGAAAATATGTGGCAAATTAATGCAATAATTATCAATTAATTATTTATTTATTAAGGGATTTAAATAAATAAATTCCTAAAATAAATGAGTAAATAATTTATAATTGGGTAAGATCCAGTCAAATAAGTCTGACTTAAAGCCTAAGAAAGTGAAGGCCCAAGCCCGCATAATTAGGTCAAAACTGACCAATCAGGCTGCGAGTTATTTATGGGGCATCCTCATACTTCACCTATATAAGGAGTCCTCCTCCATTCATTCCAGACACACATTCAAACATCTGAAGACACAAATGCTTTGAAGAGATTGAAACACGAGCAACGCTCCTCAAGATCTTCAAGCATCTTCAAGTCAAGCATGACAAACGATTCGGGATTAAGGTGCGGAGCCCCCCAAATCAAGCATTCTTCATAAACTAAGTTCTTCGGTGTTCTTCGCGCCAAGAACAACATACGACCTGGGATAAAGGTGCTAAGCCCCCCAGATCGAGTGTTTCTTCGGATCAAGTACGTTTAATTCAAACAAAGGCTCGACGCCTCTGGATAAACGTTATAAGATCCCAAATCCGAGTTCGGACAAGCTTCAATTGAAGATCCGACTCAAAACACACAGTCAACGCGGTCAGCGCGGTCAACACAAGTCAAAGTCAAGCCAAATTGGTTCGAGAGAAGAATCAGAAGATAGTAGAGATTGTTTCCTAAATTATCAAGTTTAATCCTTCTGGATTATCATTGTAATTCTTTTGTGTTTATTTTATTATAAATACAATATTTGTTGTTACAAATTTTGGCACGCCCAGTGGGACAGTCTCTACCTCTCATCTCTTCTCTCAACAAGCTCGAAGATACAAAGTATGACTCCTCTTAGGATCGCGATAAAAAGGTCATCTACCTCAAAGCCTTTAGAGCTACAAGCTGCGAAGATGCAAGTTATGACTCCGCTAAAGATTGCGATATGAAGGCAAACTGCATCAAAACCACAAGAGTTGCAAATTGAAAATGCTGAACTCGTTACAAGAAGTATGTCTGAAGCCTCCTCAGAGACAAACCATGTGGTTGGGATTGCTCTTAACAAACCATTGCACGGAGACAAGAATAGTGAAGATGATTCTACCTACTCAACTCCTCACTCAATACCAAGCTCACCACCTGCCTCAACTGAAGCTGCAGTGATGACGACAAGTGCTATGACCATTGAGGATCAACTCGCAAGTATGATGAGAGCCATTGAAGAACTCAACAAGCACATGGAAGCTCAAGATGTAAAAATCTCCATACTTATGAAAAAAATGGAGAATATGGAGACAAGTCATGCAAATGAGAAACAAGTTGGGGATAAGCACGAGAAAGAAAACTCAGCTAAACACCATCCTCTTGAAAAGAAGCCAGTTGAAGAAGAAATACAAATTTCAACTGACAAAATGCTTCCTGTGAACCAACAAAAGAACATCGTTTTAGAGACGATAAAAGAAAAGTTTGAAGGAAGCTCAAAATCTTCTTCAATCTACGCCAAGCCATGTACAAAGAGGATTGATAACTTGAGCATGCCAACTAACTACCAACCTCCCAAGTTTCAACAATTTGACGGCAAAGGCAATCCAAAACAACATGTGGCGCACTTCGTCGAGACATGCAATGATGCCGGGACCTATGGGGATTATATGGTGAGGCAATTCGTCCGATCTCTGAAAGAAAATGTCTTTGATTGGTACATCGATTTGGAAGCTAACTCCATAGATAGTTGGGGGCAAATGGAAAAAGAATTCCTCAACCGTTTCTACAACACACGAAGAACTGTTAGCATGATGGAGCTAACAAATACTTGTCAAAGTGATAAAGAATATGTCATCGATTATATTAATAGATGGAGGAGTCTAAGCCTAAATTGTAAAGAAAAGCTGTCAAAAACTTCAGCTATAGAAATGTGCATTCAAGGGATGCAATGGAATCTTAGCTACATACTACAAGGAATTCGGTCTAAAACTTTTGAAGAGTTGGCTACAAGAGCTCACGACATGGAGTTGAGTTTGACATTAAATGACATCGAATGGCCCTCTATTCAAGACTCTTATGAGTTTGAAGACATATCTTTCGATAAGCAAGTGGAGGAAGAATCGCAAACAAAAATTTCAGTATCTATAAAGATTCATAGAAATGAAGTGGAAGCAAGAGAAAGTGGCGCATCCCAAGATTGGGGCAATAAACTATTGACCAACTCAAATACAAAGCTCCTCGGCACGAGCTAAAACTGTCTGCATGATGCTCCTTGATATGAGCTAAAACTATCTACATAAGACGCTTCTTGATACGAGCTTAAACTATCTAAAAGTCCCCATTGCCAATGCTCCTTGACATGAGCTAAAAATGTCTACACGCAATGCTCCCTGACACGAGCGAAAACTATCTACATCAAGCTCCTTGACACGAGCTAAAACTGTCTGCATTACGCTCCTTGATATGAGTTAAAACTATCTAAAATCCCCCATACACAAATCTCCTTGACACGAGCTAAAACTGTCTGCATTACGCTCCTTGATACGAGCTTAAACTATCTAAAATCTTTCAATTCAAAGCTCCTTGATACGAGCTAAGACTGTCTGCATTATGCTCCTTGATACGAGCTTAAACTGTCTAACTCAAATTAAATCTCCTTGAGAAGAGACAAAACTCTCTACATATTACGCTCCTTGATATGAGCTAAAACTATCCACACAATGCTCCTTGATATGAGATAAAACTATCTACATGTTACGCTCCTCGACACGAGCTAAAAATGTTCATACAATACTCCTTGATACGAGTTTAAACTATCTAAAATTCTCATGTTATGCTCCTTGATACGAGCTAAAACTGTCTGCATTATGCTCCTTGATACGAGCTTAAACTATCTAAAAATCCTCAAGTCATGCTCCTTGATACGAGCCTAAACTATCTAACACAAATCAAATTCAAGGCTCCTCGATACGAGCGAAAACTATCCACACTATACTCCTTGATATGAGTATAAACTGTCCACACATCAAATCATATCTCCTTGAGAAGAGAAAATTCTCTACATGTTCGATACTCCTTGATATGAGTATAAACTATCTGCACATCAAATCAAATCTCCTTAGAAAGAGAATAAACTCTCTACACATAAAGCTCCTCGGCACGAGCAAAAACTGTTCATACAATACTCCTCGACATGAGTGAAAAATATCCACACAAGACTCCTTGACACGAGTATAAACTGTCTACAAGTTCAAATTCAAGACTCATTGACACGAGTATAAACTGTCAGCAAATTCAAATCCAATGCTCCTCGACGCACGAGCCTAAACTGCACGTTACTCCTGGCCCCCATGAGTATAAAATGTGTATGGCACCCCCCATTTAAATCAAATCATGTCTCTTGAACTACGTTATGACTTGATCCTCTTCAAAGAGGTACGTAGGCAGCTTAGCATTTCACTAAGTTCAGTCATAATTCAGGCTATTCATATAAAGTTGGTGAGGCAAGCAATAAAATTCAATCATGTTGATCAAGAATGGATTATCGCAATTTGTTCACTTCAACACAAAGGCGTCCGTGAACAAAATGAGAGGGGGCATTTGTAGGCACTTGAATTTTATTGCCCATTAAGGAAAATATGTGGCAAATTAATGCAATAATTATCAATTAATTATTTATTTATTAAGGGATTTAAATAAATAAATTCCTAAAATAAATGAGTAAATAATTTATAATTGGGTAAGATCCAGTCAAATAAGTCTGACTTAAAGCCTAAGAAAGTGAAGGCCCAAGCCCGCATAATTAGGTCAAAACTGACCAATCAGGCTGCGAGTTATTTATGGGGCATCCTCATACTTCACCTATATAAGGAGTCCTCCTCCATTCATTCCAGACACACATTCAAACATCTGAAGACACAAATGCTTTGAAGAGATTGAAACACGAGCAACGCTCCTCAAAATCTTCAAGCATCTTCAAGTCAAGAATGACAAACGATTCGGGATTAAGGTGCGGAGCCCCCCAAATCAAGTGTTCTTCATAAACTAAGTTCTTCTGTGTTCTTCGCGCCAAGAACAACATACGACCTGGGATAAAGGTGTTAAGCCCCCCAGATCGAGTGTTTCTTCGGATCAAGTACGTTTAATTCAAACAAAGGCTCGACGCCTCTGGATAAACGTTATAAGATCCCAAATCCGAGTTCGGACAAGTTTCAACTGAAGATCCGACTCAAAACACACAGTCAACGCGGTCAGCGCGGTCAACACAAGTCAAAGTCAAGTCAAATTGGTTCGAGAGAAGAATCAGAGGATTGATAGAGATTGTTCCTAAATTTTCAAGTTTAATCTTTCTGGATTATCATTGTAATTCTTTTGTGTTTATTTTATTATAAATACAATATTTGTTGTTACAGTGGCTTCATTTAAAAATAATTAAAATACTCAGCGGACATAAATTTAAAACGGAATGATTCAGAATAAATAAATGAATACAAGATTATGCAAGTGTACACAAATAATTATTTCTTATATATTTTATAGTATAAATATATATTACCAGACCATTAGAGTTAAGTACATCAATACTTTCATATATTGTATCATGAATGAAAATTGTGCCCACAAATTATTTAGAATTAATATTTATATAACTAGTTCCTGACTAAAGTTGTAGTGTTGGAGCATTAATTTCCTCTTTATCGGTAAGGTAATTTTTTATTAAATTTAAATTAAAAAGTATTATTATTTTATTTTAAATGTTTAGTTGTATTAAGAATACGTGAGAGATCATGATGGGATCCTTTTTCTAAAGAAGAAATAATGAATACTGACCTTTAGGATGAGCACCTAAAATAATAAAATAAATATTTTATTGGTGGATATATAGTGAGTAAAATCTAATTAGTCCTTTTAATGGTATAGGAGTATTATAATACTTCTAATTATATTTTGTTAGAATTTAATATTATGGGTAAGAGTACATTATTTTGTTCTAAAGAGTATACACTTTAATTAATAAGGGTACATCATTTTGTTCTAAAGAATATATACTTTTCATTAATTTTTTTTTTCAATAAATAAAGGGTACACATCTTTATACTAAAAGGTATATAATTTAAGGTGCACGGCATGTGCCATGTGCGGCCGGGTGCACACACGTTTTTGCCATTTTGACTGCAGTTTTTAAGAATTAATGATACTTTTAGTAAATAGGTAGCAAGTTCTATTAAATAAATAAATAAACGTATTTAAATATAGCAAGCTAGAATAAAAAAACGATCGTGAAAAAGACCAAAAAGGTGACCTGATAAAAGTATCATTAATGAGGAGGCCAAACAAACAACCTAAGAAATAGTAATTCTAAAAATACAATGTAACTACGATGACAACAAACAATCAACCTTATTCATTCAGTTTAATTATTCCCTAGAAGCCATCAAGTTCAAAAAGAATGAAGGGTAAGTGATACAGCAAAAGCGTATTAAATGATGATAATACAAGAACAAACTCTATAATTTATTAATTTCTAAAGAATACAGGAAAATAGGCTTCTCAAATATGTTGATTCATAAGAATACCGTAAAATTGATTATGAGACAACTCTCATTTTCATTAATCAAATTCAACTCCTATACTACAATAATATGAGTACCTATTTATAAGTGATGATATCTAAAGGAAACAAATCAAAATCAAATCATATTAATATCTAATTAATTTATACTATAATTATAAATTATCTTTCATAATCTCCATCATTCTCCTCTGCTTGGAGAGGACGAATCGTGTTGGATCGTATTACAAATAAAATAAGTTCGTAGACGTGCTGGAACATCTTTGAATTCATATATGTCAAAATTCTTCCAAAGTCTACCTCCGTATTCAATATCTTTGCTTATTATGAGATTCACGAAATATGAATCTTTTGGATCAAGTGCATCATCATATGCATTATTGACTTCAATAAGATTCACAAAATGTGAATCTTTCGGATCAAATGCATCATTATCCTCGTCGAAAATTGGTGAACTATCATAGTCATAATAAGAATTTTCTAAATCTTTTTTGTCAAAGATGGGTGGACCATCATAGCCACCATAAGAAACTTCATCATCTTCCTCATATCAAATATCGGTGGACCTTCATAGTCACCATCAATAAACTCGTCCAAATCTAGATTGAACGGAGAAAATATATCAGAAAAAAAAAGATTATCATATTCATAGATCTGCTCATCATACATGATATGATATACTGATTGATGCCTCAGAATCATCATCGAGGATCATGAATTTGCTCTGATACCAACTGATGCAGCAAAAGTGTATTAAAGGATGATAATACAAGAACAAACTCTATAATCCGTTGATTTCTAAATAATACCGGAAAATAAAGGATGATAATACAAGAACAAACTCTATAATCCATTGATTCCTAAAGAATACCGAAAAATAGACTTCTCAAATACGTTGATCCATAAGAATACCGTAAAATAGGTTATGAGACAACTCTCATTTTCATTAATCAAATTCAAATCCTATACTACAATGGCAAAAACTCCTGTGCACCCGGGCGCAAAGAACACATTCCGTGCGCCTTTAGAATTTTATGTTAAATTATATACCCTTTAGTATACAGATGTGTACCTTTTATTTTCTAAAAAAAATTATTGTGTGTATCTGGGGGCATGAACAACACTCCGTACGCCATTAGAATTTTGTGTTAAATTGTATACCCTTTAGTATAAAAATATGTATCCTTTATTTTCTAAAGAAAAAAATATTAATGAAAAGTGTGTACCCTTTAGAACAATGGTGTACCTTTTATTAACTAAAGTTTATACCATTTAGACTAAAACAATGTACTCTTACCAATAATATTAAATTTCTAAAGGCGCACGGAATGTGTTCTCGTGCGCCCGGGCGCACGTAAGCCTCACTCTACTACAATAATATAAGTACCTATTTGTAGGTGATGATATCTAATACAATAAAAACATAAATAAAATTTAAGAAAACAAATCAAAATCAAATCATATTAATATCTAATTAATTTATACTATAATTATAAATTATCTCCCATAATCTCCATCAGTAATACTGCATCCTTGAGACCTTGTAGTCGGTAATTTGATGACGGAATGTTTTGTATTTTCTTGAATCACATAATATACTTTCCCATTTTATTATCAATTTAAATTACTTGATTATCAGTAAAATAAAATTTTTAAAAAATCAAATATAGTTGAACAGAAGGTACACTTTCTTGAACTTTGTGAAGAAATACATTTTAAGTATTATAATGGGACACCTTAAAAAAAATTCATAATTTTTATTTTTCTCGTCTTACGTTAAATTGCACTTTTAAAAAATAAAACATTATATTAATATACCTTAATTAATATTCATTATAATTTATTTATTTTTTAAAAAACCTACATTATATCCACAAAAAATTAATCATGTTCGTAAAAAGAAAAAAATAAAAGCAGCTTTTTTAAAACTCTTTATTTACTATAACGTGCAACTAAATGGGATATAGAGATTTTTTGAATTATAAAAATAAAAATTACTCTCCCATCTCGTAATAGTTATATATTTCCAATTTCATCGTTACTTTTTAATAATAATTTTTTTTATATGTGAGACATACTTAACGTGCATATATTGCTAGTACTGACCATACTAAACTACTTAAAAAATATAAGCTTGATTAACGACTATCATTATTAATCAACCATGACCACTTTTTGTTAGAACCTTATACATTGAAAAAATTATTACACACACGACTCATAAGTACCGTAAAAATAAAATTGATGAAAGCTATTAATTCTAAATTTAATAATTGAGCTAAGAACCATAAGTTGATCATCAATAATTAATAATAAGTAAAACTTTCAAATTTAATTAAAGAATTATTCATCATTTAGAGACAAGTTTATTTTATTATAATTAATAAATTTTATGGCGTCCAAGGTAAGCCGGTTAAATTTGTTCATATATGAATATCAACTGTAGAGTCTAACTGTGTTTGCTATACCAATGTATCTTAACAATCATAACTATTAGATTATTTTTAATTTAATCTCTACTATTAAATAAAATAATATAATTAATTTTATTTTTTAAAAAAAACTACCTACCTCTATTTTAACCTATAAAGCACCCCAGGATGATCACCCTCAACTTTGTCCACCAATCCAAATCTTCTGCCTAATTTTTGTGTTTTATTCTATGTAATTCGATATAAGATTATACGTAAAAGTGAAGAAAATTCAATTTATTATTTTAAAATTTATTTTTTCATTTTTATAATATAATTTCCTCTTTCTTCCATGTGTAATTTAGATTCTCTAAAGTTGTGATATGGACTATCCAATTTGGGAGTAAAACTACTATGTATATGATGTATCGGTCTACTTGAATGATCTTAATCGTTAAATTAAATTTTAATTTAATTTTCACCATAAAATAAAATAAAATAATTAAATATTTTAAAAAATAACTACCCACCATACGGTATACCCTACTTTTAACCCAATAACCTCCACCTCCGCAGAATCACCTCTTTAATAAATTATGGGGATTGTTAATTGAAATTACTTAGCATAAACTAGTGTGAATTTGGATTTACTCTTTAAAATATCTTTTAAAATATTGCATGTTACTCTTTAAAATATATAGAGTTACTCTTTCAAAAGAGTTCAATATCAATAGTATAATTACTTTAAAACATTAGATGCACTAACAAATCATCTCAATTTAGATATTATATAGGAAATTCATACTACAACGTACTCCTTATCCATGCACCATAATTAGTGAGTTCAACTAGTATGCACGGATGAACGGTGCAATTTACGATTCTAGCCGTTAGATTAAGTTTTAATTTAATCACAACCATTAAATAAAATAAATTAATAAATAAATAAATAAAATAACTATCCACCAACTTTTAATATACATCTATAAATTTTACTCGTGCACCGGCACCCTAAAATTACCCTTAATTAAAGTGCTACATGAATATTGAAACATAAGTATCAACTAATGAAAAAAGTATTAATAATTATTACAAATATTAAAAGAATAAACTCGATCCACCTCGCTAATTGAGTTGTCTATGCCCTCGTAAGTATTTTGTTGGGCCCAACTACGTAGGACATTAATTAATGAATGTGACTTTTGTATTCCAGGAACACCGTGTCCCTTTACAATTGTTTAAATAAAATAGAGAGGGGGAGGGTTGTGTTCCCATCATGTCCCCGAGGACACAGGAGCTTTTGCCTTAATTAATTTGATCAATTCAATACGAAGCTTGGGACAAAATCTATGTAATCATGTCGCAAAAATTCAATTTTGATCTTACAAAAATATGATTTTTTAAATTAGTATCGTGAATAACGTAATACTCAAATTTTTTAGGACTTTCGATGAATCGTTTCACATGACAATGCAGATATTTTTTTCGGTATAAATTCAATTTTGTCTATGTACGTCGATACAATATACCAAAGAATTTGGACTATATCAAATACCGTATCGAAAATTTTCATAGAAAAAAAAAATCATATCATTACTTTACTTAAACTTTCAGTAAACTAGAATTCGATATATACCAATATTTTAATATAGAAAATAGGCAAACACTAACTCTTTTTTCACTTATTACTCTTTAATACATGAAAATTTATTATTTAAACACATAGGTTGTTACTCTTCTAAAAAATTACTCTTCAAATTCTTGTATACCTTAATTTATAGATTACTCTTTAGTACATGAAAAATTACTCTTTAAAGATATGAATTATTACTCTTTTATATAAAAATTATTACTCTTCAAAGAGTAATTTTTTATATACTAAAGAGTAATTTTAAAAAATTGAATTTACATGTAAACCCGATTTACACTATACTCTCAACTCAAACAATAGTGTAAAATACTACCATTCAAGTTTAAATATTAACAAAACAATGTTACAAGTATTAAGTATTCTCCAGCTCTATTCATTTAATAATCTGCAAAAGAAAAAAAAATTTAATTTAATACATGATTGATGTAAAGCAAATTATTTTCGACACCCACTTTCAGAAACGTATACACTTATAAATAAAATCGTATATATTAATGAATATAAATATATACATTTTGTTATCGAATTATCTGTTAATTTTTTTTAATGGAAAAACTGAATGCAAATACAATTATTAAAAAATATATGGAGTATATACTATTAAATAAAAATTTATACACATATGGGTGCACAGGATATCAACTCTTTAATTATTAAATTAGTAAGATTTTGCATTGTTTCTTTTAAATATTAGAATATATATATATATATATAATTATAATACTATATAAATAATAATTATAATTGCATATAGTAGGTACAATATACACTATAATAATGCAAAATGATAATCAGCTGATGTAGAGAGTATTTAAATATTTGTTTTATAATTTATTTTACTGAGGTGACATTTAAGTTAAAGGGTCTATTAGTTTGAATTTTTCAATCGTAATGGTAATTAGCGTTACTCCCTCCGTCCAAACTTCAACTTCACACTTTCCTTTTTGGTTCGTCCCAAATTTAACTTCACACTTCAATACACATTTAACTTCACACTTCTCGAGGACTAGTCGGGCGTAAGCCCGGAACCTCGGTATCAAAAAAAAAAAAAAAAAAAAAAAAAACAAACTAATATCCCTCTAACATACTTTAATTTTAAATTTGTCATCACCTTTTTAACACACATAACATACTTTATCATTTATTTATTACCCAAAAATATCATACTACCCTCAAAAGTAAGTCAAAAAGTGACTTTTCTCCATGTCTACAATAAATGTGAACTTGAATTTGGGACGGATGGAGTATTAAAGAGATCAATCACAATACGCATGATTGAAAAGTGATGAATAATTATTAAATCAATATAATAATTGAGAAATTTTGATTCTCACTTGATCAAACAAACATAAACATTAATAAGAATTAATATATCTCAATTCTCATTAACACCACCTATTACCCCAATCAACAATCAACAACCTCCTAAATACTGTGTTTGGTTGAAGATTGCCACTAGGGATGGCAATGGGACGGGTATTTCCGGGTACCCGGTCTACCCGAACCCTAATGGGTAGGGTACGGGTAGTTGTAAACGGGTTTGGGACGGATACGGGTAGTTGTAAGAAATACCCGTTAGGGTTTGGGACGGGTACGGGTAATGCCTCAAAACCCGCGGGTACCCCGATTATATATATTTTTTTATATAAAATTTAATATATATTATATAATTTATATATTATAAGATGGTTTATATATTTAATTAATAGTTATAAGTTTTATTTAATCATATTTATTAAATATTTATTTAAAATAATAGAATTTATATTATATTTATTTTATATTTAATTAATAATAATGTGATTTTTATTATTATAATTATTTAGACAATAAAAAAATATAAATATATATAAAATAAATGAATATTAAACGGGTATGGGTACCCGCGGGTATTGCTAAACGGTAATGGGACGGGTACGGGTACCATAATAAATTTTTTAAATGGGACGGATACGGGTACGGGTAGTTGTTTTTTAATCGGATACGGGTACGGGTACCTCAAAATAAGCGGGTACCCTACCCGTTGCCATCCCTAATTGCCACATATCGATTACGTGCGCTACGTCATTGTCAAATTTATATGAATTGATACTGAATTAAAATAGTTAACTATTTTTTTTTAATTTGAAATTGAATTCAAGTTATGGACAAAATTGATTTTTGGGCAAATTTAATGAAATATTATTGTTTTAATTTTATTTTAACAAAATACTGTTATTGCATGAGATTTTAATAAATAAGTGAAGTTGCCCATGCTAATGACAACTTTACCTGGCAGAGTATTAACATCAAAATAGTGAAATTACCTCTACAAACGGCAACTTTGAATTGTTTTTTAATCTCTACTAGAAAGAGTAGGATTTATAATTATTATTATATTACATACTTAAAATATAATATTATTATATAAATAATAAGCTAATTATTTTTTTAGTTTTTAAGAAATAAAAAATATACTTATATAATAAGATATTCATCTTTTAACTTTAATTTTATTTTAAAAAATAAAAATAATACAATTAATTATATAATTAAAAAGAGACTTTTAAAAAAAAAATTATATTTCACGGATCTAATTGCGTATACAAGAGACATTTGTTTGAGATTATCTCTTTATTTATTTATTTTTAAATTATTACTTTATTTATTTTTACATTAATTAATTATTTTTGCCATCATTTTTTTAAAGACTAATTTGGCATAATCTGTAATTATTAATTTTATTTTATAATTAATCAAAATTAGATTAAATTAAATTTATTTTTAGTTAATTTTAAAATTTTATACTATTGAATTAAAAAATCAATTAGATAAAACGTGTTTTTTAAGATTTTGGTAGTGTGTGATACATGATCATGGGAAAATAATATCCGTATAATTGAATTATTTTATGAATACATCTTATAATAGTAAAAAGTGATGGATAAAAAAAGGTTAGCATTTAATAAGTGATATCTGACAAAAGAAAATGTGAAAATCGTTCAATCAAATTATTTTATAAAAGGTTTGTAGGACGGATAAAAAGTATAATATTTTAATTAATAAGAATTGATATATGATCAAGAAAAATTGATAATTGAACAATCTAACTATATTGTGAGAACTTAATAGGACGAATAAAAAATGATAATATTTTCATTAAAAATAATACTATCTGATTAATTAAAAATAATAATTATCAGGCACTACAAAATTACCCAAAAAGTTGACATAAGTGCAACAATAACATGACAATAACTGTGGATTAATTAATGAGAACGTGAAATTTTTTTAAATATGTTAATTCGATTAATCAA
Organism: Pogostemon cablin; assembly: GCA_023678885.1. NCBI lineage: Eukaryota > Viridiplantae > Streptophyta > Magnoliopsida > Lamiales > Lamiaceae > Pogostemon > Pogostemon cablin. The sequence continues at coordinate 14,844,542 of CM042965.1, read as the reverse complement.
TAATCTATCTTATAAAATAAAATCATTAAAATCTGTATCACAAAAGTGTTAGTCTAATTATAATGATATTACATTTAAAATAATATAATATTATATACATTTATATAATATAATACTCCCTCCGTCCCGAGTATTTTTACCCGTTTGTACGGGCACGGAGATTAAGACGTTTTATTTTTTTAATATATAATGTAAGAGAAAGTAGGGATAAATTAGTAATTTAAAAAGAAAAGGTGAATAAAGTTATTGGGAATGATGAATAAAGTGTAAAAAAGTAATTAAAGTTATTGGGATTGTAAAAAGTAGGTAATAAAATATTATGTATTTTTGCCAAAAATGGAATGGGTAAAAATACGTGGGACACCCCAAAATGGAAAGTGGGTAAAAATACGTGGGACGGAGGGAGTATCATAATTTTAATTCATATTCAAAGTGATCTAATCATCAAATTATTATATAGATTTAAAAGTTGCCTCTAGTAGAGATAACTTCAAATCTCATTCAACGAATACGAAATGATAGACAAAATTCACTATTTAAAGTTGTCGATGTCAGAGGCAACTTCACTATTCTTCTGTCACTTCAACAAAATTGTCCCTGGCAAGAGCAATTTTGCTTATTTGGTTAAAAACCTATGCAATAACATTATTTGATTAAAAAAAATTGAAAACAACAATATTCAATTAAATTTGCCTGTATTTTTGTTCCATTACATTTGTCATCGCCATGTTGATTAATTCTTTAGAAATTTTCAAGTTCGAGTATCACCTGCCAATTTGAAGTAATATTGGCACCACTCGTTATTGTTAGATACTGTGTTAATTTAATTTAATTTTTTTTAACCAAAGTTGAATGGAGTAAGAGTTATAAAATAATATTTCATGAATGTACGTACGTGAACGTATAATTTTACGTTATTTATATTTTTCTTTATCTTTATAGTAACGTAGTACGATTTTTTTGAACAACTAAAATGCGCACATGATTAAAATTAAACAAATTTAAGCTCTTTGAAATTAATTTACTAAGCTTTTGAAAACATAGCCAGTATATTACACATGACATTGAAAGACTTCTTGTGTTATCACAATTATGATAAAATTTGAATTTTTTAAATAATAATAATGCATGATATATACATAGTAATAAATATTACTAATTATTCTCATAACATTAATTCACACATGTTTTTACTCTATTATTATAATTGGTTGTTTGGTGTTTTCCTTTTTAGATCAAAATTATACTCGTCTGACAGCAAGGACGATTTAAAGCAACCCCTTCATTAAAATACATCAAAATTCAAAAAAATAAATTAATTTTTTTTTAAAAAAAATCCAACGGTAAAATTTGCGATAATTAAATATAAACACGAAAATTAATTAACAATGTTCAATTATTCACTCTTATTTTCGCATCATTATTCGAAGAAAAGATAGTGACTTTAGGCAAGTGGTTAAAACTGTTGGAGAATTATGTTCACAATTAGTTGTTTTAATTAAGTGATTTAGAGGGGACCATGTGGCATAATTTTAATATTATGGTTTAAACAAGGGTTGATTATTGTGGGGGTTGACTGTAACAGTGAGGGGTATGTAGGTCATTTAAGTGGCTGATCACTACGTATTTTAATAATAAAATAGTGATTTTATACGGACTCCCGCCGGCCTGCGTATATGGCCTATGATAGGGATACTTATCTGTATTTTAATTATTTTACACTCGGACCCCTACGATTTTTATTTATTCATTTTACGTATACGTACGGTTTCATGTACAAAGTATTTACAACAACTTCCTTACTTATTTTAGAAAAAGAAAATTCAGATTATGTTACTTGTGGTGATTATATTTTTTTTAAGAATGGGTGTCATTTATGTTCGGTGTATGTACAAGGTGTTTTTTAATGATACTGTAACAACAAATTTTTGTATTTATAATAAAATAAACACAAAAGAATTACAATAATAATCCAAAGGATTAAACTTGATAATTAAGGAAACTATCTCTATCTATCCTCTGATTCTTCTCTCGAACCAATTTGGACTTTGACTTTGACTTGTTGTGTGTTGACCGCGTTGATCGCGTTGACTGCTTATTTTGAGTCGGATATTCAGTTGAAGCTTGTCCGAACTCGGATTTGGGACCTTGTAACGTTAATCCAGAAGCGTCGAGCCTTTGTTTGGATTAAACGTTCTTGATCCAAATAACACTCGATCTGGGGGCTTAATACCTTAATCCCCGGTCGTATGCTGTTCTTGGCGCGAAGAAACCGAAGAACTTAGTGTATGAAGAACGCTCGATTTGGGGGCCTCCGCACCTTAATCCCGAATCGTTTGCCGTTCTTGACTTGAAGATGCTTGAAGATCTTGAGGAGCGTTGCTCGTGTTTCAATCTCTTCAGAGCGTTTGTATCTTCAGGTCTTTGAATGTCTGTGTCTGGAATGAATGGAGGACTCCTTATATAGGTGAAGTATGAGGATGCCCCATAAATAACTCGCAGTCTGATTGGTCCGTTTTGACCTAATTATGCGGGCTTGGGCCTTTCATTTTATTAGGCTTTAAGTCAGACTTATTTGACTGGATCTTACCCAATTATAAATTATTTACTCATTTATTTTAGGAATTTATTTATTTAAATCCCTTAATAAATAAATAATTAATTGATAATTATTGCATTAATTTGCTACATATTTTCCTTAATGGGCAATAAAATTCAAGTGCCTACAAATGCCCCCTCGCATTTTGTTCACGGACGCCTTTGTGTTGAGGTGAACAAATTGCGACAATCCATTTCTTGATCAACATGATTGAATTTTATTGCTTGCCTCTCCAATTTGATATGAATAGCCTGAATTATGACTGAACTTAGTAGAGTGCTAAGTTGCCTACGTACCTCTTTGAAGAGGATCAAGTCAAAACGTAATTCAAGAGACATGATTTGATTTGAATGGGGGGTGCCGTACACATTTTATACTCATGCGGGCCAGGAGTAGCATGCAGTTTAGGCTCGTGCGTCGAGGAGCGTTGGATTTGAATTTGCTGACAGTTTATACTCGTGTCAATGAGTCTTGAATTTGAACTTGTAGACAATTTATACTCGTGTCAAGGAGCCTTATGTGGATATTTTTTACTCTTGTCGAGGAGCATTGTGTGCAGAGAGTTTATTCTCTTCCCAAGGAGATTTGATTTGATGTGTAGATAGTTTATACTCATATCAAGGAGCCTAACTCGAGGATTTTAGATAGTTTAAACTCGTATCAAGGAGTATTGTGTGGACATTTTTAGCTCGTGTCGAGGAGCGTAACATGTAGAGAGTTTTGTCTCTACTCAAGGAGATTTAATTTGAGTTAGACAGTTTAAGCTCGTATCAAGGAGCATGATTTTGAGACTTTTAGATAGTTTAAACTCGTATCAAGGAGTATTATGTGGATATTTTTAGCTCGTGTCGAGGAGCGCAATATGTAGAGAGTTTTGTCTCTTCTCAAGGAGATTTACTTTGAGTTAGACAGTTTAAGCTCGTATCAAGGAGATTTTTTGTAGATAGTTTTAGCTCGTATCAAGGAGCGTAATGCAAATAGTTTTAGCTCGTGTCAAGGAGCTTTAACTTGAGGATTTTAGATAGTTTAAACTCATATCAAGGAGTGTAATGTAGACAGTTTTTGCTCGTATCAGGGAGCGTGATGTAGACAGTTTTAGCTCGTGTCAAGGAGCTTTGTCTTGATTTATCAACAGTTTATTGCCCCCAATCTTGGGCTGCACTATTTTCTCTTACTTTAACTTCATTTCTGTTAATCTTTATAGAAACAACAGACTTTGTTTGTGGTTCCCCTTCCAAGGGCTCATCGAAGGACATGTATTCAAACCCGTAAGAGTCTTGAATAGAGGGCCATTCGATGTCATTTGATGTCAAGCTTAACTCCATGTCATGAGCTCTTGAAGCCAACTCTTCAAATGTTTTAGGCCGAATTCCTTGGAGTATGTAGCTAAGATTCCATTGCATCCCTTGAATGCACATTTCTATAGCTGAAGTTTTTGATAGCTTTTCTTTGCAATTGAGGCTTAGACTCCTCCATCTATTAATGTAGTCGAGGACATATTCTTCATCACTTTGACGAGTATTTGTTAGCTCCTTCATGCTAACAGTTCTTCGTGTGCTATAGAAGCGGTTGAGGAATACTTTTTCCATTTGCCCCCAACTGTCAATGGAGTTAGCTTCCAAGTCGATATACCAATCGAAGGCATTTCCTTTTAAAGATCGGACGAATTGTCTCACCATGTGATCTCCATAGGTCCCCGCATCATTGCATGTCTCGACGAAGTGCGCAACATGTTGTCTTGGGTTGTCTTTGCCATCGAATTGTTGAAACTTGGGAGATTGATAGTCAGTTGGCATCCTCAAGTTGTCAATCCTCTTTGTATATAGCTTGGTGTATGTTGAAGAAGATTTTGAGCTTCCTTCAAACTTGTCTTTTATCGTCTCTATGACGATGCCCTTTAGTTGGTTAATATGAAGCATGCCGTCAGCTGAAACTTCCACTTTTTCCTCAACTTGTTTCTTTTCAGGTGAATGATGTTTCGTCCAGTCTTCCTTCTCATATTCATCCTCAACTTGTTTCTTATTTGCATGGCTTGTCTCCGCATTATCTATTTTCTTCATAAGTACAGAGATATTTACGTCTTGAGCTTCCATGTGCTTGTTGAGTCCTTTAATGACTCTCATCATACTTGCAAGTTGATCCTCAATGGTCATAGCACTTGTCGTCATCACTGCAGCTTCAGCTAAGGCAGGTGGTGAGCTTGGCTTGGAGCGAGGAGTTGAGCAGATAGAGTCATCTTTACCATCTTTGTCGTTGTGCAATGGCTTATTGAGAGTAATCCCCACCATACGATTTGTCTTTGAGGAGCCTTCAGACATACTTCTCGTAACGACTTCAACCTTTTCAGTTTGCAACTCTGGAGGCTTTGATGCAATAGTCCTTCGTATCGCAATATTTAGCGGAGTCATAGCTTGCGTCTTCACAGCTTGTAGCTCTAAAGGCTTTGAGGTAGATGATCTTTTTATCGCGATCCTAAGAGGAGTCATACTTTGTATCTTTGAGCTTGTTGAGAGAAGAGATGAGAGGTAGAGACTGTCCCACTGGGCGTGCCAAAATTTATAATAACAAATTTTTGTATTTATAATAAAATAAACACAAAAGAATTACAATAATAATCCAAAGGATTAAACTTGATAATTAAGGAAACAATCTCTATATATCCTCTGATTCTTCTCTTGAACCAATTTGGACTTTGACTTTGACTTGTTGTGTGTTGACCGCGTTGACCGCGTTGACTGTGTTTTTTGAGTCGGATCTTTAGTTGAAGCTTATCCAAATTCGGATTTGGGACCTTGTAACGTTAATCCAGAAGCGTCGAGCCTTTGTTTGGATTAAACGTTCTTGATCCAAAGAACACTCGATCTGGGGGCTTAGCACATTAATCCCGGGTCGTATGCTGTCCTTGGCGCGAAGAACACCAAAGAACTTAGTGTATGAAGAACGCTCGATTTGGGGGGCCTCCGCACCTTAATCCCAAATCGTTTGCCGTTCTTGACTTGAAGATGCTTGAAGATCTTGAGGAGCATTGCTCGTGTTTCAATCTCTTCAGAGTGTTTGTATCTTCAGGTCTTTGAATGTCTGTGTCTGGAATGAATGGAGGAGGACTCCTTATATAGGTGAAGTATGAGGATGCCCCATAAATAACTCGCAGTCTGATTGGTCCGTTTTGACCTAATTATGCTGGCTTGGGCCTTTCACTTTCTTAGGCTTTAAGTCAGACTTATTTGACTGGATCTTACCCAATTATAAATTATTTACTCATTTATTTTAGGAATTTATTTATTTAAATCCCTTAATAAATAAATAATTAATTGATAATTATTACATTAATTTGCCACATATTTTTCTTAATGGGCAATAAAATTCAAGTGCCTACAGATACTATTATAGTTCAAGTTTATTACAGTATTACATTTAATATACAATGATATAACATTTGCTTATATCTTAATAGGGGATACATACTCTCTTTGTTCCTAATATTTTTTCACATTTTTATTTTTATTTTTTTCCGACTCATCATTTTTACTCCATTAGTCCAATTTCAGATGACACACTTTCTATTTTGGGTTGTCCCATAAAAGTTTGCATCTTTCTAAAAAAGCAAAAAGTCAAACACAATCATCCTTCTCCATACACTTTATTTACAAAAAAACACCCTTACCTAACATACCTGATGAGAGTGAAAATAAACGTGTTTTAATATCCAATTTAACACCTTTTTGATTGATATTGTAGTCTTATATGAGCACAAATGTCTTATATTCGATATATGTGAGAATTATGTGCACTTGAGGTGTTTTATTGTGTTTTAGGTGGAAAAATGATCAAAAGAGCCAAGTTTGAGAAAAGGTGCAATTTGTGCAAGAATGCTGATAAACACACGTCGAAATTGTGTAATAATTCTGTATTGATGTGGATCTCTGAATTGGATTTGTGATATATGGTTGGAAAGCCACTGAAGAGAGGTCGTTTTGGCGTAAAGAACACCATCATTGAAGTCCGAACAAGGAAGTTATGAGCAAAGTGGTGACGCCGCGCTAGCTGTGCAACAGAATTGCAGTGCTACTTTCCATGGCCTATTACATATTCAATTCTTGGAGTTATTATAAGTTCTTTATATTGATAGAAAGCCCAGGAAGAGAGGATCGCGTGAGCACAAAAATCACTCAATTTGGAGGTCGGATGTGAAAGTTATACATGAAACGGTGAGCCTGCGCAAATCGATTCGACCTGCTTCAGGTCGAACCGAGGTCGAACCCAATGGAAAAATAGCTGGTTCGACCACGACATGTTTGGTTCAACCTGTAGGGGTTGGTTCGACCTGTTTGGGAGGTCGAACCGCACTTCGGGAACTTACCAAATCCGTATTTTCGAGGCCTAAACGCGCATGATCACTTGAAAAGCCCATTCCAAGCCCTAGAGACGTGATTACAAGTATAAAGGAGGCTCATGCAGTCAAGAAAGACGTCCAATCAAGGGGGAAAACAACACAACATACAACACCCCACAAGGGGGGATCACCCCCCTACCACATCCTTTCCTCCATCCATCCATCACTTTGAAGATTCGTTTGTGGAATCAAGAGGAGAACCAAGAGGAGGATTCAAGAGCGAGAAGGACACGATGACGCCACATCTAGGGTTTATTCGTTTCCTAATTTATCTTGTATTTTTAGGATATCCGGGTAAGATCTATCCAACACCCATGTGTGTTTCCTACAACACCATGGGCTAGAGCCTTTTTGGTAGAACTAGGGTTGTGAAGGTTTTATCTAGTTAATTGAACTTCCGTGTGTATACTCCGTACAACACTACTTGTGGATATAGTTTATATATGATTGTGCTTTATTAATCCATACTCATAGTCGTTTTGTGCATCAATAATCGTTGTGTAGAGTCTGAATACATAACATGGTTATTGGTTGAGTGCGTTCACTGTTGAGCAGGGTTTTAAGTTATAATTCTAAGTGAAGGGATTCCGAAGTCTTATTAGAACTATCTTATATGAATACTTATTAATTGAATTGAATTCGGGTTAATAAGTAGGATAAAGAGGATAATTTCATAGTACATATAAAGGGAGATCATATCGAGTTAGAGTACCAATCCTAGGGCGAAATAATTGATACTGATAGTACCTAAAAAGGGGGTGAAATTATATCTCTTGCTCCGAGGTTATTCACACGTGTTACACGCATGTTTACTTGTGTCTATAGAGTAGATATGCATGGTTTAGTGATGCGTCCATATTCCACAAGGCAGAGTCGGACATCGACACATGGAAGGGAAGTTAATGAGTAAAACTGGATTATCCTAGAGCTACCTATTCTCCTACTTGATCCACTTTCGTATTCTTTGAGTGGTACTTTATTTTATTTGTTATTTTAATTATTTGTTTATTAGTTTAATAATTTTAAACCTCCAACTTAATTGTCAAATTGTCTTAATTAATTTAGTAAATAATTAAATTGATAATACGCTGTCCTTTGGGTTCGATATTCACTTGGTCGCTTGCTAAGCTGCAATTGATATCCTTAATACTTGGGAATTAATTTTGCGTGCAAAGAAAACGCGCATCAAGTTCTTGGCGCCGTTGCCGGGGACGGCTGTTATTATTGATTTTATTATTTCTAGTTGATTAAGATTTTTTTTCTTTTATTTGTGATTATTTATTTCTATCTAACCTTGAATTTTTCCGAGTTACTTGTGCGCTTGTAAAAGGAGAGGAAGAAAAAGAAGGAATAACACATTGATCTAAACATGGCCGGAGCAAGGCAGAATTCGGATAATGTTTCCATTCGTGAAATTTTCACGAACTTTGGGAATGTCAACATGGGGTTGATAGGAGCAAGGGGGGAAGATGATGATTTTGAGATACATCCCGCTCTTATTAACATGGTAGAGAAGAATCCCTTTTCTGGAGGTTGTTTTGAAGATCCATATCAGCATCTCCGAAGATTTCTTGGTTATGCAAACACTCAAAAGGGCAGTGGAGCTAATGATAATGCTAGGCGGATCGCCTTATTCAAGTTCTCTTTGATTGATAAGGCAGAAGCTTGGTATGAGACCCTTGATCCAATATATTGCAATACATGGGACCAACTGCAGAAGAAGTTCTTGGAGAGATACATGCCACCTTCAAGGATCTTAAGGATGAGGCAAGAGATCACCCGATTTGTTATGAATCAGGGTGAGAAATTTAATGAGGCGTGGGATAGGTTTAAAGACATGCTCAGGAGGTGTCCACAGCATGGAATGTCTAAGGCTGAATACATAAGCATCTTCTTCTATGGATTGAATTGTGAGTCGCGTGTTTTTATTGATGCATCATCAGGAGGAGCGCTGTTATCAAAGACAACACTTGAAGCGGAAAAGTTATTTGAAGACATCTCTATGAATTTACGTGACTGGCCAGTAGAGAGAGATAGAGGATCATATGTACTTGGCAAGGTGGCGCAGGTTGAATATCAAGTGAAGCCGAATAGGGATAATGAGATCGTCTCTAGTCTAGCTAACATCAACAAGCTACTAGAGTCTCAGCAGAGGCAGATTACAGAGTTGATACTAAGAGGGCCTAGTATGAAGCGGCACGAAGTGAAGAGTGATGAAGATACCTTCAATCGATACATAGATGAGAACGATGCAAGGATTGACCACATCGAAGCTAGAATGAATGTTGATCATGCAGATTTATCTAAGCAGATGAAGGAGCTTACTTTGATTATGGGGCAGATGACCGCGAACGTGAATCAATTGACACAAACATTGGAGATTAATACCATCACGTTAAGGTCTGGAACGCAGTACGAGGGACTGATGAGGCCGGGATCAAATTTGGACATGACTAATCCTCGGTTCGACCAACACCCAGAAGGTTCGACCTGGCACTCAGGTCGAACCATGGTCGAACCTCATCATGCAGTGCACTCTGTTTTTAAAAATCCTCTGTTCGACCAACACCCAGAGGGTTCGACCTGGCATACAGGTCGAACCATGGTCGAACCTCTTCATCCGGAGTGCTCTGTTTTGTCGCAGCAACGGTTCGACCACGACCGTAATGGTTCGACTAACCCAGCAGGTCGAACCCAGGTCGAACCGGAGGATATAAACTATACAGTGAGGCAGTTCGACCTAGGGGGCAGTGGTTCGACCTCTAACACTGGTCGAACCATAGTCGAACCTCAAGAGCAGAAAGAGAGCAGTCTTCCAGGAGATAGGTTCGACCATTACGTACCTGGTTCGACCTCTCAAACAGGTCGAACCCAGGTCGAACCTCAAATTCAAAAAAAGAGCCGTTGTCCAGAAGAGCAGTTCGACCATTACGTGCCTGGTTCGACCTGTTCCACAGGTCGAACTATGGTCGAACCCATCCATAAGTTGCCCGTTTCTGTACCGAATGTTCCGCATGATGTTGATGTTACTCCAGGACCATTACATGAGCAGAATACTGAGCTTACAATGGAGAAGAAGTGGAAAAGAGCAAAGAAGTTGAGAGCGGAGAAGATTAGACCGCGAATGGATAATGAAGATGTGGTTTTCTCTCTTGATCATGCAATGAAGATGCCCATGGAGACTCAATCGTGCAAGAGCATTAATATGGTTTCTAACTTGTTTAATCTTGATTTTTCTAAGACAGGTGATTCTGAATTTAAGTGGAAGGTTGACAAGGAGGAGTCTAGACAGCCATGGGAGGAAGGAAATTTCAATGATCATATTTTTGTGACCAAGAAAGGTGAGGTGTTGAGTGTAGACAAGAAGAGGGAAAGAAAGTATTTGAAGGTGAGGATGCGAGAAGACCGTCCTCTACCGTCGTGACTCTACGACGTTAAACATGAGCGCCTGTTGGGGGCTTGCCCTTCCGTTTTATTGCTTTATTTCTTTCGTGTGAGTAAGAAATTTTTATATTTAAGGTGCTTACTAATCGGCAATTACATCTCTTTTCAAACTTAGTTTCGACTTACGTTTTTACTAAGTTTGGGGGGGTGTGATGTTATTACCTCATTGAAGCACCAAGAATATAATCTTTTCTTTGTAATGTTTGCTAGGGAAGTTGATTTTTTGCGGTATATTGAAACTTTTATCGGTTTTGATATGTCGATTTTTTGCAATTTGCCTAGTGTTCAGTGGTGTTTCTAGTGTGTGGAGTCGATTACATAGTCAATTAATTCTTTCGTGTAGTTCTCCTATTTTATTATTGATGAATCATGTGATGATGAGTTTGTTTGAGCTTTGATGATAGAAAAGGTAAAAGAGTGGCAAGACGAGTTCTACATTGAGGCTTTGACTCGAGGAGCTCGTGCGTACGTTGAAGAAAAATTAGGTGCCCTCGTTTTCTTTTTCTAATTTTTATGTGTGCTTTTAATGCATGGAGTGAAGGATTGAGTTTATAGTGGTGATCCATGTGAGCTTATATTGTTAAAATTATCTTTGAAATTCATATGCTCTTGAAATTGATGAAGGAAGTGTACTTGAGTTATATTGTGGTATGAAGTTCTATGTGTACTTGTGGGATATTGCTTACCATGAAAAGTACTCTGTTACTTGTTAAAAACCCATGTGAGATTTTGAGCCTCGTTGATCATGATACATAATCACATGATATTTCTTTTCTGGTGAGTATCGTTCTTGTGTATGTATTCTAGAACTTGCCTCTTGTCTTACTTGAAACTATATGTGTGTTAGATGATGGGAGATGATTTTAGGCCATCTTTGAATTTATGAGTCACTTAGCCAAATAATTCCCTACCAAATAATTTTATATCCGTAGTTAGCCCCGTTGAGCCTAAAATGCTTATTTCTTTGGCAACCTACGAAGATAGCCACTTTGATATCCTATTTGAGCCTTAAATTCCTATATTTAGTGGAGAATTAAATGCTGTCAAAGTGTGTTAATGGTGCTTGATAACAATTTGGGAAGGAATGAAATTGGTGTTGAAATTAATAGTGATGGATTATGATAATGCATCTAAGGAGAAGCTTGGAGTAGTGCTTAAATCTAGTACTCCATGGAATCAAAAACCCTAGGGTAGTGCTTAAATCTAGTACCCTATAGAGGATGCATGAGGTAGTGCCCGAAACTGGTACCTCAAGAGAAAAAGGATGTGCTTGAGACAAGAAAAAGTATGTTGAGCTTGAAGGAAAGGAGAGAAAAGAAAATTAGAAGAGCATGAAGCTGGATAGCCTTGAAGTGTAAAAATCTGCAGTACAAATTCTCTACTAATTGAGTCACTTTATCCATATGTTTCCTACCCTTACCAAAGAGCCAATATTACATCCAAAAGAAAAGTTCTTTTTGATCCCATTGTCGAATCATACTTTTAGTGGTGGAGAGTTTGAGACTTTTGGCAAGCTTAGGGTTACGCATGCACTTGAATTGAATTTGAGCGTAAATACTTTAACCCATAAGTGTACATCTTTTACACTTGAGTGAGAGATTATATACATACTTCCCGTGAGAACATGTCAATGGAGCATTTGAATTGGTGGTGATTGTCTTAACTTGTATGCTATGAATTAATTATTACATATAATGAGAGTTGCATGACCTAAGTTGAGGACAATTGTATTTTGAATGGGGTATTGATCATAGTCCTTATTTCCCCGCTAATTTTCTTACTCTCTCTCACACTTTATTTGTATTTTATTGCCTCGAGACGAGCAACGGGCAAGTTTGGGGGTTTGATGAGAGTGAAAATAAGCGTGTTTTAATATCCAATTTAACACCTTTTTGATTGATATTGTAGTCTTATATGAGCAAAAATGTCTTATATTCGATATATGTGAGAATTATGTGGACTTGAGGTGTTTTATTGTGTTTTAGGTGGAAAAAGGATCAAAAGAGCCAAGTTTGAGAAAAGGTGCAATTTGTGCAAGAATGCTGATAAACGCACGTCGAACTTGTGTAATTATTCTGTATTGATGTGGACCTCTGAATTGAATTTGTGCTATATGATTGGAAAGACACTGAAGAGAGGGTCGTTTTGGCGTAAAAAACACCATCATTGAAGTCCGAACGAGGAAGTTATGAGCAAAGAGGCGACGCCGCGCTAGCTGTGCAACAGAATTGCAGTGCTACATTCCATGGCCTGTTACATATTCAATTCTTGGAGTTATTATAAGTTCTTTATATTTATAGAAAGCCCAGGACGAGAGGATCGCGTGAGCATAAAAATCACTCAATTTGGAGGTCGAATGTGAAAGTTATACGCGAAACGGTGAGCCTGCGCAAATTGATTCGACCTGCTTCAGGTCGAACCCAATGGAAAAATAGCTGGTTCGACCACGACATATTTGGTTCGACCTGTTTGGGAGGTCGAACCGCGCTTCGGGAACTTACCAAATCCATATTTTCGAGGCCTAAACACGTGTGATCACTTGAAAAACCCATTCCAAGCCCTAGAGACGTGATTACAAGTATAAAAGGAGGCTCATGCAGTCAAGAAAGACGTCCAATCAAGGGGGAAAACAACACAACATACAACACCCCACAAGGGGGGATCACCCCCCTACCACATCCTTTCCTCCATCCATCCATCACTTTGAAGATTCGTTTGTGGAATCAAGAGAAGTACCAAGAGGAAGATTCAAGAGCGAGAAGGACGCGATGATGCCACATCTAGGGTTTATTCGTTTCCTAATTTATCTTGTATTTTTCGGACATCCGGGTAAGATATATCCAACACCCATGTGTGTTTCCTACAACACCATGGGCTAGAGCTTTTTTGGTAGAACTAGGGTTGTGAAGGTTTTATCTAGTTAATTGAACTTCCGTGTGTATACTCCGTACAACACTACTTGTGGATATAGTTTATATATGATTGTGCTTTATTAATCCATACTCATAGTCGTTTTGTGCATCAATAATCGTTGTGTAGAGTCTGAATACATAACATGGTTATTGGTTGAGTGCGTTCACTGTTGAGCAGGGTTTTAAGTTATAATTCTAAGTGAAGGGATTCCGAAGTCTTATTAGAACTATCTTATATGAATACTTATTAATTGAATTGAATTCGGGTTAATAAGTAGGATAAAGAGGATAATTTCATAGTACCTATAAAGGGAGATCATATCGGGTTAGAGTACCAATCCTAGGGGGAAATAATTGATACTGATAGTACCTAGAAAGGGGGGTGAAATTATATCTCTTGCTCCGAGGTTATTCACACGTGTTACACGCATGTTTACTTGTGTCTATAGAGTAGATATGCATGGTTTAGTGATGCGTCCATATTCCACAAGGCAGAGCCGGACATCGACACATGGAAGGGAAGTTAATGAGTAAAATTGGATTATCCTAGAGCTACCTATTCTCCTACTTGATCCACTTTCGTATTCTTTGAGTGGTACTTTATTTTATTTGTTATTTTAATTATTTATTTATTAGTTTAATAATTCTAAACCTCCAACTTAATTGTCAAATTGTCTTAATTAATTTAGTAAATAATTAAATTGATAATACGCCGTCCTTTGGGTTCGATATTCACTTGGTCGCTTGCTAAACTGCAATTGATATCCTTAATATTTGGGGATTAATTTTGCATGCAAAGAAAACGCGCATCAATACCTAACATATTTTATCATTTATTTATTACAAAAAAATACCATAATACCCCAAAAAGCTATCACTTTTCTTAATCTCCATATCGGAAGAGACATGCAAACTTTTGTGGGACGGAGGGGAGTACACATTATTTATTATTATTATTATTATTTTTATTATTAGTATTATTATTATTGAAATTGCATCTGTTAAATGTAAACATCATCTAAAAGTTTAAACTAATAGATAGGAGAATCGTTTAATATTTAATCAAATTACTCTAACATGCCCTCCTCACATGCAAGCAGGGTTAATTTTTGTTTCAAGCCACCCTGGACCTTTACTTGGTCATGAATCTGATACTTTGTTAAATGATCACCTCATCTAAAAGTTTAAATTAATAGAAATGATAATCATTTAATACTTAATCAAATCACTCTAACAACATTCAAATAATAAAATTTAAATATTCATATGTAAATTAGAATTCATAAAAATTATTATTTCAAAAAATTAAGTTCTTAATCATTAATTTTTATTATGAACTGATGAGAGTGAACATTCATATAATTTAAGCTCTGATTTCGGTGATAATTGTGTATGATTTGGTCTTAAATCGAGACGATCGAGATATGTATTGAAAAGTCACAAATCAGGTGTTACTGAGGTCGTTTGAGCTTATTTTTGTAGGAAAACAGGTCGAAAGCGATCAGAATCGGAAAGGGGAGATTTCGAGGTGTAGTTCGATCAATGAGGAGACCGTTCGACCAAGCCATCTTAGTCGAACAATGGTCGAATGGCAAGTGGAAGTCTATTGAATATATAGGTGGTCCATTTGATCACGACTAGTTCCGCTCGACCAAGGCCCATGTTGTTCGACCAGAGCTACTGATGAAAGTGAAAATAAGAGTGTGTTAGTGTCCAACTTAACACCTTTTTTATAGGAATTATTGTCATATATTAATACAAATGTCTTATATTCAATATATTTGAGAAAAATGTGCATTTGAGGTATTTTAATGTGTTATAGGTGGAAAAATAATCAAAAGTGCAAAATTAGAGGAATGCTGAAAAATACACGTTCAACTTTCATAATTTTTTTGTATTTTTGTGGAGCTCATAAATGATGTTGTTATTGGAAAGCCACAGAAGATAGGATTGTTTTGGCATAAGAATCACTTAAATCGGAGATGGGATGAGGAAGTTATGCTCAAAATCGTGAGGTCGCATAGCTGCCGGCGAGAATTTCCGAAAAATTAAAAAAATTAGCCCAATTATCCTATTTCTTGGAGAATAATTAATATCCTTATCACATAATCCTCAATGATTCACCCATATCTTTTATTTCCTTATTTCATTCTCTTCTCACACCTATATAAATTTTACATCATCATTCATGTTGGGCACCGCAACACAATCTTCCTACACCCCACAAGGGGGATCACCCCCAACCATCATCCACATTCTTTCCTCCATCCATCCATCAATATGATGATTTATCTGTTGAATCAAGAGGAGAATCATGAGGAGGATTCAAGATGGAGAAGGACGCGACGATGCCTACATCAAGGGTTTTTATTATTTCCTAATTTATCTTTTATTTTCCAAACATATGGGTAAGATCTATCCAACACCCATGATTGTTCTTCGTAACATCATGGGCTAGAACAGTTTTGGTAGATCTAGGGTTTTTAAGGTTTTTATGAATTAATTGAACTTTCGTGTGTATACTCCGTACAACACTACTTGTGGAATTATTTTATATATGATTATGCATTTTTAATCCATATTCAGAGTCGTTTTGTGCATATTTAACTGTTATATAGAGTTTGAATATATATCTTAGTTGTTGATTGAGTGCGTTCACTGCTGAACAGGATTCCATGTTATGATTCTAAGTGAAGGGACTCCGAAACTTCATTAAAACTATCATATATGAATACTTGTTAATTGAATCTAATTCGAGTTAATAAGTAGAATAAAGAGGTTAACTTTATAGTACCTATGAAGGGAGATTATATCGGGTTAGAGTATCAATTGACCAGAGAAATAATTAATACTGATAATATCTAGAAAGGGGTGTGAAGTTATATCTCTTGCTCTAAGGTTATTCACACGTGTTAACGCATGTTTGCTTGTATCTATAGAGTATATATGCATGGTTTAGTGATGCGTACATAATCCACAAGGCAAAGTCGGACATTGATAAATGAAAAGAAAATTAATGAGTGAAACTGGATTATCCTAGAGCTATCTATTCTCATACTTGATTCACTTTTGTATTTTTCTAGTGCATAATTTATTTTAATTATTATTTTAATTAATTGTTTAGTAGATATAATTATTTCCACAATTTTAATTGCCTTTCGTCTTAATTAATTTAGTTAATAATTAAATTAATACGCCGTCCTTTGGGTTCGATATTTAACTTGGTCGCTTGCCTAAGCTGCAATTGATATCCTTAATACTTGGGGATTAATAAAATGCGCATCAAGCTTTTTGGCGCCACATTGGTCAAACGGATATGCGAGATATCAGATTTCATACTGTTTTACACCCCTAGTGCTTGTATGTGTGTGTTTTCACTTAAAAGCCCATTAAAGGTCAATTGAAAGAGTCTGAAAGTATAAAAGGGATGCAGTTTACATCTAGAAAAGACATCGTATTTACCCTACACCAAATCCAAACCCTACCATCATCCGGAGGAGCTGTAGAGATTCGTGTTTCGAATCAAGTGGAGAACTGAGATGAAGATTCAAGACGTAGAAGGACGCGACGACTCCCGCATCTAGGGTTTATTTCGTTTCCTAATTTATCCTATAATTTTCAGACTATGGGTAAGATCTATCCAAACAAAATGATTGATCTTCGTAATATCATGGGGTTAGAACCGCTTTGGTAGTTCTAGGGTTTAATTATGAAGGTTTTATGAGTTAATTTAACTCTTGTGTGTATCCTCCGTACAATACTACTTGTGGATTTATTTTATATATAATTGTGTATTTTTAATCCATGTTTACGGTCGTTTTATGCATCTTCGATTGTTATATAGAGTCTAAATATATATCTTGGTTATTGATTGAGTGCATTCACCGCTAAACAGGGTTTTATGTTATGATTCTAAGTGAGGGAACTCCGAAACTTCATTAGAACTGTTATATATAAATGTTTATTAATTGATTTGAATTTGGGTTAATATGCAGGATAAAGAGGTTAATTTTATAATACCTATAAAGGGAGATCATATCGGGTTAGAGTACCAAACAACCGGGAAAATAATTGATACTGATAATACCTAGAAAGGGGGTGAAATTATATCTCTTGCTCTAAGGTTAATCACACGTGTTATAAGCATGTTTACTTGTATCTATAGAGTATATGTGCATGATTTCGTGATGCGTCCATAGTCCACAAGGCAGAGTCGGATAGTACACATGATAGGGAGATTAATGAGTAAAACTGAACTGTCCTAGAGCTACCTATTCTCTTACAACTTTCGTTATCTCTACTGCTTGTTTATTTATTTGATATTTTAATTTATTGTCTAGTAGATTAATAATAATTCAACAAAATTTATTGCAAAACAATAGTCTTAATTGATTTAGTTAATAATTAAATTAATAATATTTCATCACTTGGGTTCGATATTAAACCTGGTCGCTTATCTAAACTACAGTTATATCCTTTCATACTTAGGGATTAATTGTGTGCAAGGAAAATGCTCATCATGAACAAATTAATCATTTCTAACATAGTAAAAAGTAATTAAAATTTATAAAAAATTAACTTTATAATTCATAGAATCTTGAAAATTAAAAAGTATTTAAATGTTAGACAAAGTCTTTTATGAGACGGGTCGATCCATTGTTAAAGTATCATTATTATATATGTAAAATATACTTATTGTTATAAGTTAAAGTATGCTTTTCAAAAGTATGATGAATAATGAATTAAAGTATACTCCCTCAGTCTCATTTCAATCTTTACATATTTTCAATTTTTACGTCTCATTTCAATGTTTACATTTTCCTTTTTGGTAGATGGAACTCACACAAATTAATTATTTCTTTCTCCATGGGTCCATATATCACACTAATATATCTACACACTTTATATTAAAATATTATTTCTCTCACTTCACTAACACTAAAATATTGTGCTCCCTCCATCCCGCATAAATATTTTCGTTTTCTTTTTGCACGTAAATTAAGAGATATAACATTTTAATATGTAGTGAGGTGAAAAAAATAATACTACCTCCGGCCACTTACAAGGTAACCGTTTGCTGTTTGCACGTGGACAATTCTAAGGTCTTTATTTATTTTTGCACGTGAATTAAGGAGTATTATTATTATAGGTAAAGTGGGTAGTTGTATTAGAGAGAAGTGGTGGGTCATATTGTGTACTTTCTTTACTAAATTAAGAAAATTGATACCTTTGAAGCGGACGCCAGGAATAGTGAAATGGATACCTTGTAAGTGGCCGGAGGGAGTACTATTCAATGTGAAGTAGGTAGTTGTATTAGTATTGTGTGGGGCCCTATATGGAATAATAATTAATTATTTTATGTGGGTCCTACTTGATAAAAAAAGAAATATAAACCTTAACTTGGGACAAACAAAAATAGATTCGTAAACCTTAACGCGGGATGAATGTAGTATTTTTTAATTTCAATGCAAGCAAACATAAACTTTAAAATGGGACGGAAGGAGTACTTTTAGAGTGTTATAATATGATTCACTACTAACATATTTTAATTACCAATAATCATATTTTACTTATATAACAAACATACTTTAACAATAAATTGACCTGTCTCACAATCCGTCTCATATATATATATATATATATATATATATATATATATATATATATATATATATATATATATATAAAAGAGTGCTCTTAATTAGATGTTTTAATTAAATGTTTTATAATTATATACTTATTGACTTTTTTACTACTTAAATATTATAAGTAATTACTTTTATTAACATAATAAAATATATTGATTTAAAATAAATTTTTTTTTCTTCTTAAAATCAACAACTTTATTTTAAGTAAAAAAAAAGTTAATTTTTTTAAATTATTTCTTAATGCATTGAAGAATTATAGTTTTATAAAATGTATCAAATTAAATTGGTAATTATTTTATTTTATTTTTTTGACATTTTTTATAGATTTATGATTTAGTATTTACATGATAATACTCACATAAAAGGTTAATTTAATATTAATTCGTTTCAATATAAAAGGTGCATTTTCCTCTTTAGTAGATGAGACTCACATAAAAAAATTAATATATCTTCGTGGGACCCACACCACACTAATAAACTTATCCACTATATATTAATATATTATTTTTCTCTCCTCAACTACACATTAAATATTGTATCCCTTAATTTACGTGTAAAAAAGAAACGTCCTCATTTCAATAAGACAAAAGGTAGTATATAATAAAAATTATTGACTTAGATATTTTGGTTATAAATATTTATTTATAGTAATATTTTTTTATAAATTAGGCAAATTAAATATAGATATTAAATTAAAATTTTATTATTTTATATAAAATTTAAAAAAAATTAAATTTAAATGTAAATATTTAAATTTTATTTAGAGGGTGCAATTAAAAATTAGTATCAATAAATACTAGGTACAAAACGTATTTAGATATTACTAATCCATACATTCGCTATAGAAAATTACTCACATATACAATTTTTTTTACCCGTAATACCCATACTTACTGAACATCAGTGTGCATCGTGTGAAGAAAATTTAAAAAACACGATTAAGTATTGATATGTATATACAACACTGTGCACTCATGTGAGATAAATAATTTTTGGAGAGAGAAACATTGAATAAATTATCTATATGAATATACATCATTGTACATTCATGTGAGATAAATAATTTTCGAAGAGCGACATTGAATAAAATCTTAATTTGTACACACGTGTACACAATGTACTTAATCAATCTTAATTTTGATTAATTAATCAACAAAAAAGGAATGTATTGTAATGTACAGTACATTTAACACTAAATAGAAAACTCGTCACAAAAAGAAGAATAAAGTCAGAATTAGAAGAACACTTGTCACAAAAAAAGAACGAAGTCAGAATTAGAAGAACAAAGACGAAACTATACATTGGCGTGCATCTGGAGAGAGAAATAGAAAAACGTGACAGGAGAGAGAAATAGTAAACAGTTTATTCCTAAATTCTTTCCTAAGATCGACAAGTATGAGTACAATACTAGTATACATCGGTGTACATTGATAGAAGAAATATTTGTTCCTGAAATCTCTTCTTAATTCTCTCAACAACGTGAACAAGCACACACAATTCAAACCCTGTTTGGTGAATGTACAATCGATCAGGAGAAAGATAGAGAAGGGCAGTGATTGACTATTTCACCTACTATCTTCGACGTAATAAGGTAGGGTCTGTGAGCTCTGACGACAGCGACTGTATGTACAAATCCAATTAACACAATTCTTTATTGAATAAGGATGTGCAAATCTTCATCAATAACATGTACATCAATGTACAATAAAATTTATGTGAAAGAAATAGAACTACGACAAGTATTCATAGAAGTCGCATGAAGTTGGTAGTAAAATTACTAATGTACACCAATGTACAATAACAAAATTTGCAGGAAAAGAAGACTGCATCAGTAGAGAAGACCACATCAGACTTCAAATCCTTGATTTCTTTAAATATGTTAATGTTATTTAAATATGTATGTTCAAATCCCTCTTCAAGGTAGGGAGGATAGGGGGAGGGAGTCGGCATGTAGCTTCCATTCTTTAAACAACATCGTGCGTCCTGCAAGCGCGATTAATATGAATAGTATGCAACTCGCCAATATTAGCTTTATCTTCTCAGATCTGACGACTAAAAGTGCTCCCTGCCTTATATTTCGACGGCTAAAGAGACTGGTCTTTATTATCACCTCTAAATAATCGCTATTTCAAAAGTGGCACAATTGAGTGATTACCCCATCAATCCGGGTCGACTCGGCTGAGGAAGCGATGGGCACGAGCGGCGACGTTTCCATATAACACAATTCGCAGCTGAACAAACGGTGTCGACGAGGAGTTCAAGATAGTGATGTCAGACACTTATGGCAAGGAAGATTTCAAAAAGGCAGGAGTTGAGAAGAGAGAATATATTCCAAATTCAAGCATTTTCGAGATGTTAATACAATAGTTATATATGGAATATTAAGATTTATTCAATTGAGATAATAAGGGTAATCTTGAAAAAAAGAAGATGACATTATGTATTAATATAAAATCAATATATCTCTTACTAATTAGCCTATCAAATCACGTATCTATAGTAATAAACCCTAAAAATTATAAACTAGTGTTTTTATGTCAAAATCTTGAAAATTTGGACTAAATCAGAATTAAATTAAAGGTGTTAGTTTGTTGTGCAACTAACAAAAATGACTTGGAAATTGGCATATATGAGCTATATCAGCGATCGGGCAACACCTGATCGCCTAATGAATGCAATTTGCTATTAAATAAAAAATGATGATCTTTTTTTTTTTATCAAATTTCAAAAGTTTATATCAAATTGCAATACAAATAATTGTGATAATTTATTTTGCGGTTGATTTTTTTTTATTTTTTGTCAATCAATGTGAAAAAAATATAAGGGACAGAGGAAGCAAAATTTTTGCCACCCTCACTACTAAAAAATACATGAAATCAAAGAAATGAATAATAAATTAAAGAGTTGAATTCTATAAAATTTACCATCTTTTTGTTACTAAATTTTAGGGTTAATAGTAAAAAGAATCATAAACTTTATTTTTATTACAAATTAATATTCATTTGTGAGAAATTATAAAAATAACACAACCTTTAAATATTGTTGTTGAAAAACACCCAATTTCTAAAAAAAAAAAAACACCTTTAATGACAAATTGAGCGTTTTACAATAATTCTTAAAATTGATGTTCCTTTTTTCAATTTTTTTTAATGTAAAGATTAATTTGCAATAGAAATTTAGTTTGTACTTTTTCTTGTCATTATCCCCAAATTTTATCATGATTCTTTAATTTTTTTTTTTTTCAATTTCGATACATAACCTATCATTCACAGCATAATTTTAGGGCAATTCTTGGCTGACCACGTGTCAGCCATCACCCTCTCACATGGGCAGCCATTACCCTCTCACATGGGGTGCAGCGAACCCCATGTGAGAGGGTCATGACTAACACGTGGTGAGCCAAGTAAGGCTTATAATTTTAAGTCAAAATTTGCTCACACGGTGTCGGATTCACGCATTATATGCCACGTATAGATTCATAATGTAAATGAAGAGATTATCTATAAAGAGTTGGTCTTGCGTGTACCCGGGGACACACCGTGCGCCTTTAGAATTTAGTATTATAGGTAAGGGTACATTATTTTGTTTTAAAGGGTATACACTTTAATTGATAAGGGCACACCATTTTGTTCTAAAGGATATACACTTTTTATTAATATTTTTTATTTTTCTTCAAAAAATAAAAAGTACACATCTTTATACTAAATGATATACAATTTAACCTAAAATTTTAAAGGCGGATACACACAAGTTTTTGCCATTTATAAAATTGAACTAACAGAGAATAATATTTCCAATTAAGAAATAAACCAAAACAAAATCCCAAAGATCTTACCCATATTATTTAATTTAATCCATCCAATTGTTGAGAAATAAACCAAAACAAAATCTCAAATTCTTACCCATAATATTTTATTTATTTCATTTTGAATATACGTGGAATATAAGGTGTGAATCTGACTAAACATATAACTAAATTTTAACTTGGAAATTAAGCCGGTATATCTTAATACATATAATTGTGAAGTAATTGTCTAATATAATTTTTTAAAAAACATATGTGTCACTCTCTCGTGAATTATAAATTTTTATTTCATATATGTTGTCATCTTATTGGTTCAATAATAATTACTCAATTAATACTTTTTCTATTATTCTAATAATAATGAATGTTTTGACTTAAATTTGTAAGAAAATTTTATATTATTTTTCCAAAATATATAAAAATACTTCTTAATAAAAATTTAGCATAATTTTATTTTTATAAAAATAATTTAATTGTTATTAGAATTATTAAAAAAAAATCCTTAACGGATATTTAGTATAATTATTATTTTTATAAAAATAATTTAAGATTTTAAGTTAATGAAAAGGGAGGATTACTACTAGGTACACAAAAAAACCCTAAATTACTATGAGATACAAACATACAAAAGTATTACTACTAGGTACAAAAATATATAGTGATATTCCAATATTACCCCTATTAATGTGCTGCACATAAATATTGTGTGCAGCAAAAGTTCATGTGCAGCAAAGTGTGTGCAGCAAAAAAAGTGTGTGCAGGAAAAAAAAAGTGTGTGCAGCAAAAAAATGTGGTGGTCCGGCGGCGGCGGTCCGGCAGCTTTTCCGGCGGCGGCAGTTTTTCCGGCGACCAGTTTTTTTTTTTTTTTTTTTTTGGACGAACAGTTTTTCCGACGACCGGCTGCCGGAACTCCGGCGGCGGCGGCGCGGCAGCTTTCCGGCGACCAGTTTTTTTTTTCCTAACGAACAGATTTTCCGGCGACCGGCCGCCGGAGCTCCGCCGGCGGCGGCGGCGGTCCGGCAGCGGCAGCGGTGGTCCGGTGGTGGGTGGAGGTTGGGGTTAGTGTTTTAAAGGTATATGGGTTTAGGGGTATATTTGGTATTTTACTTTAATATTTTGTATTAAATAATAATTATTTTAAATCAATGTATCTAGTAGTAATTAGGGGTACAAAGTGTGTACCTATCAGTAATTATTTCTAATGAAAAAAAAATTATAGTCATAACATAATAAATTATAATTGTTTAAATTAATTAAAAAATCTTAATTTACTCAATTCAAATATGTTTTAATTCTTTTAAAATTGCTAAATAAAACGTTGTTATATTCAAAAAATTATCTTAGAAATTTTTTTCCTTGTTAATTAAGCATTTTAATTTAAAAAATTATTAATAATTTAATAGAACGTTGTTATATTCAAATTTTATTTTTAGTTTATTTTATTTATTTACCATAATATAATTAGATTAATATTAATATAATTATACATAATTATTATTATAACAAATAAAAAATTAAAAAAAAAAGTTATTATCAAAAGAATTAATATATTTTATACTTAAAATAAAGTTATGATTTTAAATTTTAAAATAAAATTTTTGTAACCGCGTTATACGCGGGTTATTATTCTAGTTGAATTGCAAACATAAAATTAGTCATGCATTGAATTTAAAAAAAAATGATAGAGTTGAAAATAAAAGTAGTGATTTTTATATTTTTAAGGAATTAACCCTTTACTACATAAAAGAAATACTTGTATGTCTTAAGTAAGGTAAGTTACTGTGTGCATATTAAAATTCTTCTATATAGAAGACTATAATTTTTCAAAACAAAATTCTTTTCAAGTAAAAAATTTAAAGGATAGGCTGACTATCAATCAAATGATTACTTGATATATTTTTTCTATTAATTTGAAATTTAAAATTATGAAATCATTTAAAATAGTTTAATAATAACTACAATAGATTTCATATATTAAATGCATTATAATTTATGATTTCATTTTAAAATTCATTATTATTAAAATAACATATTAATTAGCGACAAATTTATATAATTTTTAGCGATTATATGATTTTCGTCTTGAAATGATAGTTTAATATCTTTTGAATTTTGAATTCACAAAAAAATCTCTCAGCTCAATATATATTTGTAATTAAACTATCTTTTGATCTTAGATTTAAAAAAAAAAATCTTCTCAAAAGAAAGAGTAATTATTTTTATGTGTGATAAATTATAACCTTTTGGCAAAACTTATGTGCGCATGGGAGCATATTCCGTGCGCCTTTAGAATTTTGTGTTAAATTGTGTACCCTTTAGTATAAAGATGTGTATCATGGCAAAAACTTGTGTGTGCCCGGGTGCACGGGAATACATTCCGTACACCTTTGAAATTTTGTGTTAAATTTTATACCCTTCAGTGTAAATATTTGTACCCTTTATTTTCTGAAGAAAAATAAAATATATTAATAAAGTGTATATCTTTTAGAACAAAATGGTGTACATTTATTAATTAAAGTGTATACCCTTTAAATCAAAGCAATGTACCCTTACTCATAATACTAAATTCTAAAGGCGCACGAAATGTGTTCCCGTGCGCCGAGCGCACGCAAGCCTCATCCTAACCTTTAAATTAACACTCAACCTTTTATATAGTACTCCGTTTATCCACGCAATTTATTACACTGTTCTCGTAGTTTATCCTACAAAACTAAAAATTACTACTTTAAATTCAAACTTGTTACATTACTTTACACTTTATTTATTATTACGTAAAAATACTAATTTTCAAAAGTCAATAAAGTTAGTAAAAAACTTTTTTTTAATAACGTGAATGAGTAGGTTTGGTGTGAACCGGGTTCACATGTGAACTCTATTTTTGTAAAATTACTCTTTAATACATAAAAAATTACTCTTTGAAGATTAATGTTTTTTATTCAAAAGAATAATAGGTCATCTCTCTAAAAAGTAATTTTTCATGTATTAAAAAATAATCGATAAATCAGAAAGTGCAAGAATTTGAAGAGTAATAATTTATATATTTAAAGAGTAATTTTTTATGTACTAAAGAGTAATAGGTAAAACAAAGTTCAAATATTTGTCATTAATTAAATATGAAAAAAATTATTTTGACTTTATTAACTTAAGTGTTTCATAATATATCCCCATCCTAGCTAAATGGTAGACGTTTAAGTGGCTGCTGCATTTTTCACTATTGTAGGGTTTGTTTTGAAAATATGTCAAGAATGATGAATATGTGTAGTTAGGTCAATAAAAGAAGTTGAGAATTATTGAGCTGTGTTGCTTAACAGGGTAAGCTGAAGAAGCTAGATCTATAATACTAGCTAGATCTTAATGAGTCGAATGGATATTTGAATTTGATCAGATTATGTACTCAAAATTTAATTTGAAACAATTTCGTTTAATTAGTTGAACTAGAGTTCGACTCAATGAGATTTCAAATTACAAAGTCGATTGAAAGACTAATCGATCACATAGCACATCATTAAAAAAATAATACAATAAATAAAGCTTTATCAGAGATGGTATAAAATGCCGATTGAAAAACTAATTTGATCACATAGCACATTAGTTTTTACTAAAGATATTATTAATTTTAATTAAAAATATTATTATTTATTTTTAATTCTAGTGTCATTTTTATTTGAATGTTATCAATTCTTATTTGTTTTATTAAAGTATTTTCATAAGACGGTATCATATAAATGTTTGCTAAAATAAATTGTCGCAAATTATAATTGGATTAACAACATTAATGCGTGCATTGCGCCTCGCTCTTTTCTGCCTGCTTTGCATCGAAGTTTTCATAAGCAGATCAGACATAGTATTAATGGAGATATCAGTTTGAGGTTTAACTTATCGAATTTTTTCTATTGAAAAATTGAAATTTACATATTTTTAATTATATTTTATAGAAACGTCATTCATTAATAAATATATAATCACCAAAATTATTTTATAAAATTAAAAATTCAATTTAAAATAAAAATATAATTAAATAAATATTTATACTCATACTAGTATTTCATAGTACATAATTTATTGTATACCGTTCAAACCATAATTTATAATTTAATTTAAAGTTCAAATATTATGTTCTAAAATATATAAAAATAAAAGTAAAATATTATTAATAATAAAAAAGTTTAAATATTTAAACCAGTTTAATCGGTTTTGGCCAGTTTAATCAAGTTCAACCTCAAAAATGATTTTTTTTGTTCTTGTGGACTGATTCTAATATCGGTTCTTGCTTCAACTTATTTAACCAACCTCTTGGGTACAATTTTAAAATTACTGGATATCATATACAGTTCATAGAATAAATTAAGGGTGAGGGTAGCATAAAAAGTACTCTTTCCTTATCGGACTTATCTGCATCAGTATTGTAGATACGAAGTTTAAGAAAAATTAATTTTTAATCAATTTTATTGACTTTTTAAGGGTATTGTGGTATTTTTAGGTAATAAATAAATTATAAACTATGTTATGTGTGTTAGCTGGCAGTGATTTTTTTTAAATTAGAATAACTTTTGAAGTTGTTGGTTAATGTGAAGTTTTCTTTTTTGGTGCTGAAGATAAGTGTGGGACGGATGGAAACGAAAAGTGTGAAAATAAGTGTGAGACATAGTGAGTATTAATTAATTTTTTTTTAAAAAAAGTGAAATAATTTTATTATTAGACAATTTTACTCCAAACCTACTCATAAGAATTTGGCAAAAACTTGTGTGCACCGGGAGCATGGAGCACACTCCGTGCGCTTTTAGAATTTTATGTTAAATTGTATATCCTTTAGTATAAAGATGTGTACCTTTTATTTTCTGAAGAAAAATAAAAAATATTAATAAAAATGATACCCTTTAAAATAAAATGGTGTACCCTTTCTATTTAAAGTGTATACTTTTTAGAACAAAATAATGTACATTAACCCATAATACTAAATTTAAAAGGCGCACAGTGTGCGCGTGTGCACACAACCTCACTCTAAGAATTTTGTAACAGTTTGTGAGTACGCGTAAATGTTTGGTACATGAGATTAATCAATTACTTAATTTGTCCTATTTATTATTTAACACTTTTTTTTATCTATCCAAAAGATATATATTTCTAAAATAGTAATCCATCCATATAATATTAATATCATCACAGTACTAAAATATTACATGTAAGAGAAAATATTCTGCCAGATTGTGATTGTTACTGATTGCTGCTTAAATATACAAGGAGTGCGAGAAATGTGGAAACAAATATAATTACGAGAAATAAAAAGATATACTATATATCTTTCCTATATTTATTCACACCCCTCGCAAGCAAAGCGTGAGATTAGAGAGCAGGCGAAGCTTGAATCAGAAGAATTCGAATGGTAGGAGAGCAAAACTCTTTGCGAAGACATTTGCAAGTTGAAAATTCGACGGGACGACCTGAGTTTGTAGTCGACCACTCTCAACTAACTCCCGAATGAAATGACAATCAATGTCAATATGTTTCGTTAGTTTGTGAGACATCGGATTCTGGGATAGAAAGAGAACACTCTTGTTGTCACTCAATAGAACTGGCGGCGATGATGGAAGAGAGTGAAGATCACGGAGAAGATGTGAAACCCACACTAACTCTCCAGCAGTACTAGCCATAGCACGATATTCAGACTCACAGCTCGAGCGGAAAACTGTTGGCTATTTCTTGGCACTCCAAGAGACAAGATTTAGACCGAGAAGGATGGAATAATCATAAGTAGAACGCCGAGTATCAATACACCTAGCCCAATTCGCATCTGAATAGCCCAAGTAAAGTACGCTCACCAGGAGAGAAAATTAAACCATACGATATAGTTCCTTTGACATAGTGAAGGATTCGCTTGACAGCTTAATAGTGATCCACTATAGGATTCTGCTGGTATTGACTCACTGTATTGACGGAGTAGGCGATGTCTGGACGAGTGATTGTTAAGTACTATAATGCCCCAACAAGAGACCTATAAAGAGTATGATCAGGAAAGGGATCACCCCAAAGCTGTGAAGGAAGCGCCAGAGGCTAGAGGGCTTCGAATTAAGTAACTCTGCTCGAATCAGTATGCCGCGAGCATACTTGGATTGGCCAAGGAAGAGACCAGACGAAGGATAAGTCACTTCGAGAACTAGAAAATATCCCAGCTTACCAAGATCTTTAATGGCAAACTCTTTTCGAATGCGAGAAATGAGCAAGCGAAGCGAATAGCCATTATTGCGCATGACCACGATGTCTTCCACATGAACAAGTAGATAGATTAGAGTGGAATGATCCTTGAAAACAAGCAAGGAAGTGTCGGCACTGCTGCTGCGAAAACCCAGATGGAGAAGAAAAGTACGAAAGCATTGGTGCCAGGCCAATGGAGCCTGGCGAAGACCATACAGAGCTTTTTTGAGTTGACACACATAATCCAGATGAATAAGATCAACATAGCCCGGAGGTTGCTCCATATAAATAGGTTGAGTTAACTAACCGTTCAAAAAGCATTCTTGACGTCAAGCTGATGCAGAGGCCAAGAGCGCATGACAGCAAGAGACAAAACGATACGAATAGTAGAGGCTTTGACAACCGGGCTGAAAGTGTAAGTAAAGTCAAACCCAGGAAATTGGCTAAAATCCTGCGCGACTAGACGGACTTTTTATCGATCAATGGTGCCATTAGCAAGGAACTTGATGCAATAACCCATTTGGAGCCAACAATATTGGTGTTTGAAGGCCGAGGAACAAGATCCCAAGTATTATTGGAACGAAGAGCCTCCATCTCCTCATTCATAGCAGAAACCCATTGAGGATATTTTAATGCAGACTTTATACCCTTAGGTTCAGAAACAGCTGTGAGAGCCGAATATAGAGAGTTAGATTGCAGCAAGGCAAAGTCAACAGGATACCGCGGCTTAAATATGCCGGACTGGGCTCGCGTGCGCATGGGGTGAGTGCGCTGAGCCAAGGGCTAGACATGTGGCGGTGGAGGTGGCGGTGCAAGAGGGGGACTCAACGGAGGCGAGTCAACAAGAGCTGGACCCGGTGAGTTTGGGGTTTCTTTATTACAAACACGGCAAGGTAAAGGAGAAGCTGAGACCGAAATCTATGGAGTAAGAGACTGGGAGAAATCTGAGACGGGAGAAGATGGAATTAAATCCAAAAATTCAGAACATCTAGTTCAGAAGGAGGGAGCGGTGAAGAATTCCAAGTATACGGAAAATTAAATTTGTCAAAAATAGCATGATGGCTAATATAAACTCGAGAGGTAGTAATATCAAGACACCTGTATCCTGTGCTGCGAGTTGTTGCCAAGGAAAACATAAACAATACTCCTTGGTGCAAACTTGTTAGGAATATAATTTCGCAGGCACGGATATACACAACAACCAAAGACATGAAAGACATCATAAGTCGAAAGTCGTCCATACACAAGTTCAAAAGGTAATTTTTGACTCAATAATAATGAGGATAGACAATATATAATAAAAACAGCACAGTTGAAAGCATCTACCCAAAAGTGCATGGGAACCGACGAATGAAATAAAAGTGCCAAACCAATCTCAGTGATGTGACGGTGTTTACGCTCAGCACGACTATTTTGAGTAGGTGTATATGGGCAAGACATGATGTGATGTATACCACAAGAAGATAAATGAGACTCCATGCGACGACTAGTAAATTCTGTGACTCCGTCAATCTGAAATTATTTAATTTTAACAGAAAACTGGTTTTCCACAAAGCATTGAAAGCGAATAAAGATATTATAGAATTCTGACTTGGCTTTCATGGGATAAAACAACTTAAACCTGCTGTAATCATCAATAAAAATAACATAGTAATGGAAACTAGACTCAGACATAACGGGTGAAGGTCCCCATAAGTGGCAATGCACTAGATCAAGTAATTTAGCAGCACGTTTTTCATTATGAATTTTGCTCTACACCATTTAACAAGAAGTACACAAATTAGGATAAGGCAACAATGAAGTAACTGAAACAACTCCGAGTTTATTCAACAAAGAGACAACTGAATGCGAAATATGGCTAAGTCTATAGTGCCATAAATCAAAGGAGGCATGCAGCTTCTTATTTTCTATAACAGCAGTAAAAGCAGCAATAGAGGAATCAAGAATGTAGAGCCAGCGATCAAGTTTGCATGTGGCAAGTAGCTGGCCGGTGTCTCTGTTCTGTATGTGAAACTGAGAATGATCAAAAAACACGCACAGGATAATCACGTGTCAATTTACTGATAGATAATAAATTTTTAGTGAGCCCAGGCACAATAAGAACATCCTACAATGTTAGATCACTACTAATAGTTAAAGACTCTTTATGAGATATTGAGAAAGTTTCACCATTACCAACTTGGACATGATCTGATCCTGAGTAAGATGAGGCAGAGTATAGGCGGTTGACATCAGACGTCATATGTGCTGAAGCCACAGTGTCCAAGAACCAATCCGACATATTATCGAAAGAAAGTGAACATCTAGTAGAAAATGCTTCAGCCAAGTTTGCTATAGGGGCTCGTGAGGGTCGTTCAAAGTCTCGATCAATACGGCGCGGACAATCAAACATCTGATGATCAGTTTCTTGGAGACAAAGCTGACAGAAAGGAGGACAAAAATTATTATTCCGATGGCCCAGTCCGTGGCCTCGGTCCCAATTATTGTTGATGTCGTGATCGCGGTAAAATGATGGATGAGAACTGCTGCTACCTCGTCCCGTGTAACAGCAGTGAAGGCAGGCTGGGCAATCGGAGAGTCATTAACATTTTTCTGGAACAATTCGTGACTTTGAGCCCGTGCCAATAATGTGTGGAAGTCCGGAAGAGGATCTTGGGCCAACTGAGCGGCTATGAAGTTTGAGAATGATGAACCGAGACCCCTCAAAAACCATTGTGATATGTCGGATTTCATAGTTGGATTTGTAATGGCGACCATATTCAGCAATGGATTGAAAGCCACATTTTGCAGAGAGCAAATCATCTTTAAGGCTTAATTCACGAGCCTTAGAGAAGAAGGGTGGGAGTGTCTGCTGCAGTAGCCATTAGAGAAGAAGAAGGCAACGATGGGGAATTGGGCAAGGGTGGTGGCGCAAGGGTTTAGCCAAAAAGGCTGATACAATGTAAGAGAAAATATTCTGTCCTAATTGAGATTTTGATTGTTATTGATCACTACTAAATATACAAAGAGTGCGAGAAATATGGAAACAAATATAATTACAAGAAATAAAAAGATATGCTAAACATATTCGCTATATTTATTCACATTACAAAAGTGACAACTACTTTTTAGACTCAATTCAATAATTTTAAATATTTTTTTTTAAATTACTTAAAATATTTCTCCTTTATTTTACTTTATACACTTAAAAAAAATTCTTAATCCGCACGAAAAAATATTTGCTCAATTTAATAGGACGGTAAAAGTACTATTTTATGAGTGATCTATAGGTAATATGACTCTTAACTTAGGTCAAAATTACTTGAATATTTGTAAGGTGTGATACCTAACTACAATATTATCAGTATATATAATATATTACTCCTATAACACTACACATACATAAAAAGTTGAGATATACTGTAGCCAATTATTTACTCAACGCAATTATTTCAAGAAGTTAGTCTTTTGTAAATCGATTTATGTTATAAATTTTTGTTAATTTTGTGGTTCTACTTAATTTGAGCACTCTAACAATACATAGGGTATTTATGATTAGAAAGGGGATCACATGGTTTACATCATGAACCCGATTTATACAAGTGTTTGTGTTTCAAAGAAAATAAATTTCTAATACGCCAAATAGTGATGCGACTTTCTAATTACATTTTTTATTTTTGATAAATGACAAAGTAGATGCGAGACAAAATCTATACCTAATGGAAATTTATTAATCCTATAAAAAAAGAGATTTTGCTGCATATCCTTTTGTTCACGATGAAATACTCCAATATCATCATTTTATATAGCCATAATTTTATATATATACACTACAAGCCAAAATCATGGCAAATACTTGTACGTAATTATGCCTTTTATATTCTTCTTACTAGATCTTTACATGTGATCATTTATACTCCCTCTGGAGAATTGTTCACATTTTTATTTATAAATTATAATTTATTATTTATTATTTATTAATTTTAGAGGGTATTTTAGTTTTTTTTGTAATAAATAAAGTATAAATGATGATATGTGTATTTAGTAGGAATAATAAATTTGAAATTAAAATAACGTATAAGGTAATTATTAAAGGTTTTGCTTTTCTTTTAAGGGTATGCAAGGTGTTTTGTGATAAATAAATATAAAAAGTGAGTGGTTTTCCGAGACCGAGGTAATAATTCATTCAAGAAAAATAACGCTTAAATATTTTAAAAAGTAATATTGGATATTTCAAACAATAAAAGTTTTCCAAATGCATATATGCAATGACATAAAAGCATATCTTTAAAATAACTTATTATTATTATTATAACAAAGACATGTGCGATACCATGTAATAGAAGTTCTTCTGTGAGACGGATAAGTAGTGATAATATTTTTAATAAGAAGTGATATTCAATCGATGAAAGTGACGATAGTGCAGTGAATTATTTTATGAATAATTTATAGTATAAATAAAAAGCGATAACTAACAACATTTTTAAAGAAGGACAAGTCTTGTGTAAGACCGTCTCACGATAAGATAATTTTATGCATTTGTAAATTGTTATCACTTTTACTATAAAATATTATCACTTTTAATTTATAACATAAATTGTTCATGAAATTATTCACTTTACCATTATCACTTTTCACTAATAATATTATAATTTTTATTCCTCTCATATAAGGACTTACGTGAAACGGTCTCGCACACGTATTTTACTTTAAAGAAGATGATAAAATAATCTTACTGTGAGATGGTATTATTATTATTATTATTATTATTATTAAAGTACAAGCAAAAATTTCAGTGGTGGTTCGATTCCATATTTTGGTATGGAAAATGACCTTTATGAAAGCACGATGAAAAACTCCATACTTATCTATCTGACATATTTCATTTTGATCCATTTCAAACTTATGTTCATACTCCCATAAAATAAAATTAAAGTACTTAACTAATAACTAAATGTCACAATTTAATTTCAAAATTCACATTTCCTTTTAACATCCATGATAGGCTTAATTCATGATCTATTTATTATTAAAAAAAATGCTTAATTATCTAAAAAAAGTTAACTTTTATGTTAATTTGTATAAACAATTTTAATCTGAAAGATGCAGTAGAAACAAAGGGAGAGAAAAGAAAGAAAACAATGTTGGAAGAAGAATGGAAAACAACAAAAAGTAGATAATAGAGAGAGTGGTGGGGGAGTGGGGGGAAGGCAATGGGGGGCTGAGAAATGCAAAGTTAGGGAACAAGGTTGTTAGGACCAAACAAGTGTTAGTAGGGCAGGGAAAAGGTTGTGGGTACCTTACCTAGGATCATCCTTTTTCTTCAATACACCCCCACAACACCCTACTTCTTACTCAACATTCATTTCTAACACTCTTTGCCCTCATTCCCAATATCACCTCCTATTACCTACCTATATTAATTTTTGTAAGGAATTATGTAAAATATTGATAATCCCTCCTCCGTCCCACCGAAAGTCACTGTTTGCTTTTTATGCGTAAATTAAGAAGTATTATTATTTTATATATAATGGATATTTGTATTATTAGTGAGTGGTGGACTATATGTGAGACTCTACTACTATAAGTGGAAAATAGGAACCTTTCAGTGGAATTGAGGGACTGAACTTGTATCTTTGAAATAGATTTCTTATCACAATACAATAATACTCCATATCAATATGTAATTTTCTCTCTTAAATCAGATCCATCCCTGATTTTAACCTGTATATTATTTTATTCCACCGAAATTATTATTATTATTATTTTAAGTTGCAACATGAAGTTTTGTGTTTTTAAGTGATAAAAAAAAATATAGGTAGGTAAGGTTACCCATTATAATTGTTCAATTTGATAATTGTTCAATTGCTATAAGAAGTGGACCAAGTCCAAATTCAGGTTTTCTCGTAAATGTTGGGCTTTACCTAACAAGGCCCAGTAACAATCAGTGGGATACAAACTCTTTTAGAGTAATTTCCTAAATAGGAATACAGTAATTGTGTGAGATTGTTTAAATTATTAGCAAAATTTGCCCGTGCGTTGCACGATATGAATTCTAAAAATTAAAATATATAAATATTATTTCATGAAATAATCAAATTTATTATAAACATCTTTTATACTCCCTCCGTCCCGCACCAATGGTCTCTTTTTTCCATTTTGGTTGTCCCACCCAAAGGGTCCTCTTTCCTTTTTTATACACATGGGTCCCATACTCACCCACTAACACAATTAAAATATGAGGCCCACACTCCAACTAATACAACTACCCACTACACATTAAATAATAATACTCCTTAATCCACGTGCAAAAAAATAAAATACACCCTTGGTGCGGGACGGATGGAGTATATGGCAAAGACTTGTGTGAGACCATATCATGTAAGGACTTACGAGAGACGGTCAGAAAGTGACAACTTTTATAAAGGAAAGTGATAAAAAATTAATAAAAAGTGATAATGTTATTTCATGAACAATTTATAGTATAAATAAAAGTGATAACATTTTATAGCGAAAGTGATAATGTTTTATAGCGAAAGTAATAACTATTTTAAAAAGTAAAAATTCATCTCACGTGAGACGGTCTCACGCAAGATCTGCCCTTCATATATACTTCATATAAATATTATTTTGTGAAATGGTCAAATATATTATATAAATATCTTTTATATCTTTATTTGATTTTCACAGGCGATTAAATATCATAAATAAATAAATAATTTTTTTTTAAATTTAGACCATCTTTCAGTGAAATAGAGTTAATGATTTCTCGAAATTGTAAAAATATTCCATGATCAATTATGATTCATCTTTCAGTGAAATAGAGTTAATGATTTCTTAATGATTTCTCAAAATTGTAGAGACATTCCATGATCAATTATGATTCTATTATCAACCATTGTTAGTGTATCTGTCAATTTAAAAAAAATCTGGAATAGTCTACATGACATAAGAACGGTTAACTAACTTAAAATTTGGTATAATAAATAATTGATATATTGTAGCTACAAAAGAATAATTTTGTTTAAAATATTTTAATCACACCATCATAAAATCATATTCATCCCAATGAATTGTAACAACTGAAATGATAAAAAAAATTAAGAGAAAAATCCAAATATATTAGTAATTTAGAGTCAAACATTTTTTAATTAAACTCTCTACCAGAATATTAATGAAATAATTCCATAATCATCATATTAGAGTATGTTGACAATATTTAATTAAGATTCAGTAATGAAAATAAATGTAATTGATATTATTTAACAAATAAGAGGTTATATTATAATTAGATTAAATATGTTAGATGAGAATGGTACAAAAATATGTGATAACATGTGATAGATTAAGAAAAGATGAGAAATTGGAGAAATATCAGAATGTAACGCGAAAAATGATAAAATGTGATAAATTGAAGAAAATATAAGAAATTGGGGATATATATGATAAATGCTAACATGTGATAAATTGAAAAAAAAAAGATGAGAAATTGAAGAGATATATGATAAATTGAAAAAAATATGAGAAATTGAAGAGATATCAAAATGAGATTATTTGGACGGGAAAAAAATGCTTGATTTGATATATATAGATATAGATTGTATCACTTCTTAATAAAACTTTTCATTAGAGATGTTATTATTTTTTATTTATACTATAAATTGTTGAGAAATACTAATTCATTTTATTTCGTGAGATTGTTTAAAATATTTTATCGCTTCTTAATAAAAATGTTACTCCCTCCATCCTGTTTCAATGTTTACGTTTCTATTTTGTGTGTCTTATTTCAATGTTTACGTTTTCCTTTATGGAATATGGGTAGGGGTGGGAAAAATACCAAAAACTCGATATACCGCGCTCGCCGTATCGAAAAATATCAAAAAATATCGAATTTTCAACATACTAAAATTTTTGATACGGTATGGTTGCCGCATCGATAATTTCGGTACGATATTGGTATTGTATATTAAATTTTTTGGTATTTCGGTATATCAAAATATTTTTCGGTATTTCGGTATCGATATAAACCAAAATACCAAAAATTTTTATACTTTATTTTTTAAAAAATTAATTATTCATAATACTATATTTAAGTATATTTTATATTACTAATATATTTAAATTATATGTATGTAATTATTCATCACATTTATTCATATTTATTTTTTAAAATTTAAAATAAACTCTAATAAAATTAAATAAAATATAATACACTTATAAATTAAAATATATAAAATCATAATAACCAAATTTTTTTATCTAATATATATATATATATATATATATATATATATATTAATAAATTAGAAGATGTTATTAAAGTAGAATGTTTGAGATTAGAAAGTTTAATTATTTTGAAATATTTTTATATTAATTTAATTATTTTTATTAAAAGTTAATATTATTTTTCGGTATGATTCGGTAAATCGATATTTTTCGGTATGTTGAATTTTCGGTATGAACGGTGTGCCAACGTTTCAGTATTAATTGATATTTACCAAAAAATCGGTATGATGTAATTTTCGGTATGGTATCGGTATCCGATTTAATTTACCAAAATTTTGGTATCGATATCTGTATAAATTTTTCCATACCGAAATTTTTGGTACGGTATCGGTATTTTCGGTATGCGATATTACCCACCCCTAATGAGATCCACCTAAAACAATTAATATATCATCCAACACTAATACACCTACACACTTTGCATTAAATATTATATTTTTCCACCCATTATCTATTAAAATATTATACTCCTTAATCAACGTGCAAAAAATAAAAGTAAACATTGAAACGGGACGAAGGGAGGAGTATAACTTTTCATTAGAGATGTTATTATTTTTTATTTATTTATATTACTCCCTCCGTCCCAACTTCAACTTCACACTTTCCGTTTTGGTCCATCCCAAATTCAACTTCAAACTTCCATAAAAGGAAAAAGTTATTAACTAATATCTCTCTAACATACTTTAATTTCAAATTTGTCATCACATTTTTAACACACATAACATACTTTATCATTTATTTATTATCCAAAAATACCATATTACCCCCAAAAGTTTTCTAAAACTTCATATCTACAGTAAAAGTGAAGTTGAATTTGGGATGGAGGGAGTATAAATGGTTGAGAACTACTAATTCATAGAGTGTTTATTACTTTTCATTAATTACATATCACGTTTTATTCATCGTACAAAACTCATTTTATGAGATGATTTAATATTCCATCCGTCCGCTTTTAAGGTATCCATTTCACTATTTTTGGCGTCCGCTTCAAAGGTATCAATTTCCTCTATTTAGTAAAAAAAAGTACACAATATGACACACCACTTCCCTCTAATACAACTACTCATTTTACCTATAATAATAATACTCCTTAATTCACGTGCAAAAAACAAATAAAGACCTTAGAACTGTCCACGTGTAAAAAGCAAATGGATACCTTAGAACCGAATAGAGAGAATACTAAGTGTTTGTCCTTTTTCTGAAAATACTTGGAGTATATTTTAAAAATAATAATTTTATACTCCATAATAATTTTATAAGAAGTATATTATGCTATTAAAAATTACGATGAGATTGAAAAAATAAATAAATAAATAAATCATATGCTTAAATATCACCCTCCGTCAAATTAATAAAATAATAATAATAATAAAAAAAATATGGTTTTTTTTTTAATTTCTTATAGGTGAGTATTAATTTAGGAGTAAAATTCATTTTTTTTCGCAATAACTCATAAAAATTACTCTCTCCGTCCCCTTAAAAGGCATCCGTTGACTTTTTGCAAGTGGATTAAGGAGTATAATAATTTAATGTATAGTAAGGTGAGAGAAATAATATTTTAATATGTAGTGAGTAGTTGTATTAGTGTTGAGTGTGGGGTCATCTGTATGGTTGTAGATCGCCTCAATTCAAAAAGGAAAATTGATACTCCCTCCGTCCGGATTCAAGGGTACCATTTACTTTTGGGCACGAAGATTAAGGAGTATTGTTATTTAATGTGTAGTGGGTAGTTGTATTAGTGGAGGGGTGGGTCCCATTTTTAGTTGTATTAGTGGGTGTGTATGGGCCCCATATGTATAAAAAAGGAAATGAGACCCTTGGGGACGGACGCCCAAAATGAGAAAATGGAACCCTTGAAAACGGACGGAGGGAGTACTTTGTAATGAGACGGACTAAAATAGAAAAATAGATACGTATCAAGAGGACGGAAGAAGTATTATGTTTAGTGCATACAATGTAAAAGATAAGTGACATTTTTTGTAATATTATGATATTATGAGGATGCTAATATTGTAATATATATTCCTATTTTAAAAATAAAATAAAATGATGAAACAAACCAGATTAATAAGTGCGAAGAAATATGAGGATGTACAGTTTGTGTTTGGAATGCTGTTGATCAAAGGATAAGTTATACTAAGAGTTTTGATTGTAATAAACATACTAATAAAATATTGAGCAGAGTAGGAGAAGGAAATTGCAAGTGTACTATTTATAGAAGGATCCATGTTGGGTATTTTAATTGCATGGAAACATAACCAATTTCCTTGTCCTACTCTAATGGATCTTGGACTCTACTCTCAACACAAACTCCCACTCTCATACAATACACATCTTCTTTCTTCCACAAATCAACCCAACACACCTCTCTCTCTCTCTCTCTCTCTCTCTCTCTCTCTCTCTCTCTCTCTCTCTCTCTCTCTCACTTTCTCTCTCATGGCCTCAGGGAAAGCTCGCGGCATCAAACGATCATCAGGAACTTCCAGCTATTCCTCTGCAACAACAATTGTAATCTTTGTGGGATTGTCTGTATTGGGTTTATGGCTACTAACCTCCAATTCCTTTTCACCCCCCAAACCCACCAAGAAAGCCTCCACCACCCACAAAAAAACTTCCATTGCCAATTCTCATCAATCTAAGTCTACCATAATCGAAGACGTCCTTCCTGAACTTCCTGAGGATCCAGTCAAATCTGTAGACCGTGGTAGGTCTGACGATGTCACCGAGACACACGATGCTGATTCTGAGACGTTAACCGCCACGCCTGATGAAGAATGGAATGAGGAGCAGGAGACGAAAGCTCAACCGGAGACGGACGACAGTGGTGTTAAAACAGACGAAGACCAGGGTGGGCTTGGGCTTGCGGACCATGAGGATATAAAGGAATTGCGAGAGAACGAGTCTGCCGAGGAACAGGAGAAGCAAACAGCATTAGAGACCCAAACTTCTGAGGAAAGCAGCGTCACGCAAAAGGAACATGTCGAGCAAACCACACAAGACGAACAACATTCTGAAAAGACGGACGAGAGTAATGATGGGGAGAGCACTCAAAATAGTGGTGCTGAGGAGACCAAAGATGGAGATGGATCACAAGCTGATAGTTCAGAAGTAGCCGAGAAAGATGTAGATGGATCACAAGCTGACAGTTCAGAAGTAGCCCAGAATCAGATATCAGATGAAGATCAACAGCAGAGAATCGACGAACATCAACAGCGTGAGGATGATCAACAACAGGAGGGACAATCAAAAGATCCCCACGGGGCTACAAGTAATGATCAAATCCAACACGACGCACAAATACCTTCACATGAAGACGGAACTAGTCCGCATGCATCAGATGACGCTGATGCCCAAGATAAAATTCAAGAAACTAAGCATGATTCCTCAGATGAGAATGGAAACAACACAACCGCCGCATCTTCAACTGGAGAAAGCTCCGAGATACCAAAAGAATCTACAAAAGCAAAGAAGGCATGGTCCACTCAGAAAGATCAATCCAAAAACCAAAAGGAGAGAGGAAAGGCTGGATCAAATGATACAGATAACAGCGACGAGGAATTCATATGGAAGCTGTGCAATGTAACAGCAGGTGCAGATTACATACCTTGTTTGGATAATGAGAAGGCCATATCCAAATTACACAGCAGGAAGCGCCACGAGCACCGTGAGCGGCACTGTCCAGACGACCCTCCTACTTGCTTGGTTCCACTGCCGCTGGGGTACAAGAAACGGATTGATTGGCCACAAAGTAGGGATAAGGTATGATCATTCACAACAAAATTTATCATCAATCAATCATATACCATCACTCTTTTATTTTGTGAGCACACTATGGCAGATATGGTACAGTAATGTACCCCACACATTGCTAGCAGAAGTTAAGGGGCACCAGAATTGGGTGAAGGTGACAGGGGAGTTCCTAACTTTTCCAGGTGGTGGGACTCAATTTATCCATGGAGCACTGCATTATATTGATTTCATACAGCAGGTAAGATATCCATACCATAAGTGATAGAAATAAAATTAGACAAACTTTCATAAAGGCCATAAGGAGTTTCCTAACTTGATTAATGAAGTTCCATAAACATAATTTTTCTTAGGTAGTGCCAGATATTGCTTGGGGAAAGCACACCCGAGTAGTATTGGACGTCGGCTGTGGTGTA
This sequence comes from Pogostemon cablin, assembly GCA_023678885.1. NCBI lineage: Eukaryota > Viridiplantae > Streptophyta > Magnoliopsida > Lamiales > Lamiaceae > Pogostemon > Pogostemon cablin. Next base: position 14,803,121 of record CM042965.1, on the reverse strand, counting down.
GCCAGCTTCGGTGGTTATCTGTTTGAGAGAGATGTTCTTACGATGTCATTTGCCCCCAAAGACGAACATGAGGCTCAAGTCCAATTCGCCCTGGAAAGGGGTATACCAGCAATATCTGCTGTGATGGGATCACAGAGACTGCCATTTCCTAGTAGAGTATTTGACGTAGTACATTGCGCCCGCTGCAGAGTTCCTTGGCATGCAGATGGTTATTTTATGTTATACAGTTTTGAAGTTTACTGATAACATCACTTATTACCTTTAGAAAATTTTGTTTCACCATTCCTTTCTAAAGATTGGTATTTGATGAAGGTGGTTCTCTACTTCTGGAGTTAAACAGGGTATTGCGGCCAGGAGGTTATTTCGTCTGGTCAGCAACTCCAGTTTATCAAACGCTCGAAGAGGACGTACAGATATGGAAAGGTAGAACCAAGTCAGTTAGCTTAACTGAGCTTACATCTTCAATTCAATTTGGGCACTCAAAACACATGATAACTATAGGTCACACTTCTTTAAATATTTAATTCACCACAATAATCATACTTGCTTGTTCTGATCTCCCTTGTAGAAATGTCAAACCTAACTGTGGCCATGTGTTGGGAGCTAGTGACGATAAAAAAGGATAAAACAAATTCTATTGGCGCTGCTATATATCAAAAACCCGACTCAAACGATTGCTACGAACGCAGGAAACTTAAGGATCCCCCAATGTGTAATCCTGATGATGATCCTAATGCAGCATGGTAAGTTCCAATAGCTTCTCATCACAAACCAAAATACAAAATGACCAAACACCTAATATAGTATATATTCATTGTGATTCTTCATCACAATTATAGAAGATGAAAACAGAATGCTATTTTTCAGGTATGTGCCTTTGCAATCATGCATGCATCAGGTACCTATTCAAGAGTATGAAAGAGGCTCTCAATGGCCAGAAGAGTGGCCTGATCGACTTCAGACACCACCATACTGGCTTAACAAATCTCAGACAGGAATTTATGGAAAGCCAGCTCCAGACGAATTCGCATCAGACTATGTACATTGGAAGGAGGTGGTTAGCACCATATATATGAATGACTTGGGAATTAGCTGGTCAAACGTGAGAAATGTCATGGACCTAAGAGCAGTCTATGGAGGGTAATTAAACAAATAGTTGCCTCACTACAGACTGTATCTAGTACAACACACTTGATATACCGACACTAAAGATTTTACATTCAAGGATTTAGGACAGGAAAAACTAACCAAGAAAAATGCTTACAGGTTTGCCGCTGCACTGAAAGAACATAGTGTATGGGTTATGAATGTAGTGAACGTCGATTCTCCAGATACCCTTCCCATAATCTATGAACGAGGTCTGTTTGGAATTTATCATGACTGGTGTGAATCCTTCAGCACATATCCAAGGACATATGATCTCTTACATGCAGATCAACTCTTCTCAAAAGTGAAAGAAAGGTACTTTAAGTTTATCCTTGCATCAAGATACATATTTCAGTTCACACTGGATAAAAACGTTGGTTCACTTCGTCACTTGTAGGTGTAAACTAGAGGTTGTCATAGCAGAGATTGATAGGATAGTAAGACCATGGGGCAAACTGATTATGCGTGATGACTCTAGCACAATTACAGAAGTAGAGAATTGGTTAAAGTCCCTGCATTGGGAAATTTTCCCGAAAAACCACGAAGGGATACTCAGTGCCCAGAAATCCGAATGGCGGCCAACTTCTAGTGCAGATCCATCTTGATTACAAAGAATGAAAAGATCAAAGACAACATGATGCAGAAAAAATTTTAGAGGGGGGAAGAACCTCCCCTTAAGATAAAGATTCGATGACAACTCTGGGTCTAACAATATCATAGTAGTCTTTAAATTAATTCCCAAAACACGATAGAATCAGCAATGTTGTAGCTCACCATAGATTCTAGGATAGGCTACATAGTGTATACTTTGTTATAAATGTTTTTTTCTTTTTTTTGGGGACAAGCAGGCACCACCAGAATTAAACTTAAACAGATAATAGTCTTTCTTCGATTCTTAATCATTCCTATTAAGAAATTGTAATGAAATAAACAGCACACAATTGTAATGAAACCAACGACAAGGGAACAGAACGTAGGATCTTCCAAGCTTTCAATTTTATTTCTTTAAATAAATTAAGTATTTGTATCACATGATGTATCAATATCAGAAATTATCAGAATTAAGAATGTAGATCACAAATTCAAGAGAAATATTTGATAAAATCAAACCTAAGGGGGAAAAAATTCTGAATTCAAGAAATATTGGAATCAGCCTTGTAAAGTCTGTTGTATTCCTCCAGCTCTTCAAAATACACATCCCACACGCACCTCACGCAACCGCTGCCGCAGCAATCCCCCGGCAACGGCTTCTCCGGCAGCGGCGGAACGGAGGGCGTTGACTTCTCTAAAACCTTATCCTTTTCCTCCGCGCCTTTACTGGCGTTCAACGACGTCGTTGGATCAACTATTTCCGGCACGTTCTTCGACTCCTCCGCCATTCTGCGGTGGCTAATGGAGGCGAATTGATTGGTGATGCAATAGGGTTTAGTAGGACGGTTGAATCCGAAGTGATAATCAGAGGTGGTCAGGCGTCGAAGGGTGATAACGAGTTCTCTTACGGGCATGAGAAAATTGGATGGGCGGCGGACATTCTGAGTTTGGAGACGGCGGCGGAAGTGGTGGTGCAGATTGGGGCGTAGGGATGATGAAGAAGAGGAGGAGGAGGAGGAGGAGGGAGATTGATGTATTAAGCGGTATAAGGTATGACCAGTTTCCATCACCAGTTATTTATTCGACTTCTACTAAATACACACCCTCCTCCTCGAAATACACACCCAACTAATAAATAATTAAAATAAATATTTTTAAAAAATCTAAATTAGTCTTAATTAAATATTTACACACTCCTATGACATAGACGAAAAATTTTCTCTACCCATCCATGGCCAGAGGCTGCTTATCTCAGCTTGGGAAAGTAAAATAACGACGTCGCATTGGTCCGATAATGACGAATGACGGGGAGGTAAATAGGCCCCACTCTGATCAATTTTGTTGTGGTGAATTATAGAATTCTTAGTTGCTTAGATGACTAATCAAAACTGTATATGGTCATCTATCAATTGCAGATATATGATGGGATTCATAGTACTAGTAATGGCTGGAGCAAATTTTCTGTTGACATTTGTTGCTGCTATTCTTTGTGTTAGTTTTATTCCGACAGCAACAGGCTACGCGCATGCGGGTCAATCCTAACCATATCTGCAATCGATGATGAGTCCATCTTCATCGACGGCGATGGAGGCCTCTCATATACGGAGTTGGGGTTCCACTTACTTGATACTCCCCAACAAGCTTCTGATGGCGTCGGAGGTGGTGGCGCTGCCGAGGGGCGTAACGCTTGCTGCGATGATTGGTGGGTTGTGCTTGGTGGTGACGAGCAACGGAGATGGGGGCCTTTGGCGCCAACAATGATCAACTATGTGAAAGCTTGTAGGTAATCCCAGTGCATTAAAAATCTTACATTGTCGAGGAGACATGATCGGGAGGAAGCAAAGTTGTGTCTGTAACAACAAATTTTTGTATTTATAATAAAATAAATACAAAAAAATTACAATAATAATCCAAATGATTAAACTTGATAATTAAGGAAACAATCTCTATATATCCTCTGATTCTTCTCTCGAACCAATTTGGACTTTGACTTGTTGTGTGTTGACCGCATTAACCGCGTTGACTGTATGTTTTGAGTCGGATCTTCAGTTGAAGCTTGTCCGAACTCGGATTTGGGACCTTGTAACGTTAATCCAGAAGCGTCGAGCCTTTATTTGGATTAAACATTCTTGATCCAAAGAACACTCGATCTGGGGGCTTAGCACCTTAATCCCGGATCGTATGATGTTCTTGGCGCGAAGAACACCGAAGAACTTAATGTATGAAGAACGCTCGATTTGGGGGCTCCGCACTTTAATCCCGAATCATTTGTCGTTCTTGACTTGAAGATGCTTGAAGATCTTGAGGAGCGTTGCTCGTGTTTCAATCTCTACAGAGCGTTTGTGTCTTCAGGTCTTTGAATGTGTGTGTAATGAATGGAGGAGGGCTCCTTATATAGGTGAAGGGTGAGACGCCCCCATAAATAACTCGCAATCTGATTGGTCAGTGACAGATTTGACCTGATTCTACGGGCTTGGGCCTTTCCATATATAACACATCTTGATTGATCGTTGCTTAATTTTGACCTGATTCTGGAACCTTCCAGACTTTATTTGACTTGGGAGGCAAGCTTTACTTAATTTAAACTCCCTTTTAATTTATTGGGTTTAAATTAATTATCAATTATTTATTAATCTATTTTAGGAATTAATTTATTAAATCCCCAAAATAAAATATAATAAATTAAAATTGATACTTTAATCATGAAAATTCACGTGTCGCTATTTGATTGGACCATGAATTTTATTTGCTTACAAATGCCCCCTTGCGATTTGTTCACGGACAGTGTGTCTTGATGTGAAGGAATCGCAAAAGTTTCCCCTTTCTTGCAATTTTTTTCCTTCTTTTGAAGCTTTGAATTTACAAAGCACTTGGGGAATAATCATAGAATTTGGCCCAGGAGGGTAAATAATTTCCTTTCTTTTGGCCCAATTCTTCAATCTTTTGATGGCCCAATTATCTTTTTCTGCTTTCTTCATCCCAATAGACCATAAATATGGCACAGGTGTGTTTCTTGTTCACCAAGATAAGAAAATATGGAATAAATTTGTTTCTTACCCACCAAGATAAGAGAATATATGACAAATTTATCTCTTGTGCACCTTAGTAGATCTTACTCAAAATTATCAAATTTATATATAGTAAATAATCTCTTAAAATTTTGTAGAGATTACACCCCTTACAAATAATTTCCATAATTATTCATGAGTCCACTACTATATAATGGTAGTCCATGAACTCAATTTTTTTCATCAAAGCTATCCAACAAACTGGACTTTCAGCTTTGCTTCAAGAGGTTGCCAAGACAAAGCACACCAACAAAACACACAATCTAAGGGATTCAATTCACAAGTGTAAGCTTTCAATTTACTCTTCTTTAATTTGCTCTCTTTTTTTTTGGACTGTTTATTTGTCTTTCTTGTTTCTTGATTCTGCTCCGACCAAGAACTTAGTAACATGCTTGTCCTCGCCCCTCTTTCTCTTCCGAGAAATCTACGGCGAGCCTCGTCCTCGCCCCTCTTTCTCTTCCGAGAAATCTTTGGTGAGCCTCGTTCTCGCCCCTCTTTCTCTTTCGAGAAATCATCGGTGAGCCTTAATTTCCCACGGCAGTCCTCGAGTGTTTGGCCACCACGCTGTTCGAGTGAGAACCATGCACCAACAGTGGCTCCCTTCTGGTCCCGTGTTCCTCATCACCACCAGCGACTGCCATTCTCGTTACGTCAGCGTGCGAAAACTGTCAGCGTTGAAAATCATAAGGGGATGACGGCTGGAATCTACTTCCGCCGGCGGCAGTACACAATCCTCGATGAGGGATTGGCTGCTAAATCGCGAAGAAAGTGGCGACTATCGGGCGCTGATGGTGTGGGGTGGATTTTGACGAGGCGATATCGACGGTGACATGTTGTTTTTCGGTGACTGCTCACCGCGGCAGCTGCTCGCTACAGGCTTCGGCGGCTTCACAGCTTGCTGCTCACTGCGGGCTTCGGTGGCTGAGTGATGGTGCGAGCTTCGGTGAGGAGGCAACGACGCTCACGGGGCGATGGCTGTTCGCTGCGCTCGGCGACTGTTTGCTACTCTCGATGGCGAGCTCAACGCTTCGGGCTTTGGCGAAATTCGCCGATGAGTCTCCGGTGCAAAACCTGGCGGCGATCGTTGGCGGTTGCAGGCGTCGATGAGAGTCCCGCTCTGCAGAGGGACGAATCCCAATTTCATGCCTGGGGCAAATGTTGATAATTGATGCCAATTTTGACTTTCAAAACCAATTTTGACCTTCATTTGGCCCATTTAGTTCAATTTGGGCCTTTATAAAATGAAAACAACAGCCCATGCAAAAAAAAAACTCTTGATTTGGGCTTTTATAAATTGGGCCCATACCAAATTCAAAATTTATGATCTTGGGCTTTCAATTTCCAGCTAATCTTTAATTCATGCTTTAAACTTAATTCAATTAAATCTAGACATGAATTAATTAAGTTGATCACCCTGATATTTTAAACTTCACTTCATCATGGATTTAACTTATAATTTTGAATTTAACGATTAATTAATCCCATGAATTTTGAGCTCTTTTGATTATTAAAATCCATAAACTTAAATTGTTTCCAAGCCCTACTATTGCTTTCTAACATTCCTGTTACTCCTTTTTCAGCCACTCTCAACTTCAGAATGGTTAAGTTTAAGAGTCATATAACAAATTCTAAGGAGCGTCAATTACTAATCCTTGATACCCAGCATCCGCTATCAGACATAGTAACTCGTCTTCCAATCAAAAGACTTCTCATGGGTCAACCTATAGAGAAATTAACTCAAGAGGATAACATTTTCAATCTAACAACTTGGACCAGAGACATGGAGTTGATCGAAACTGGAGTTGTAGTTTTGAGATCGGCTAACCATACCAAGGAGAAGCTAAAAACTGGCCCTTTGCCCACACTAGGGCGCCAAATTATCGAGGGTAATGCAGCATGGGGCAACTCATTGAATTTTCTCAGGGAATTTCATTACATCCCAGGGTATTGGGAGTGGACCGAGGCTGTCTTAAGCAGATATCGCTCTAATCTTGAGAAAACAATAATTTATGACCCTATCTTCGCATCTCTATTCACATATGACTGCAACCGTGAGATCATCAAATCTTTTTGCGAGGCGTGGTGCCCTACCACTAATACCTTACTTACTTCCTTTGGAGAAATGTCGATTTCTCTATAGGATTTGTATAACTGGATGGGATTACCGCTAGTTGGTCACTTATACAAAGAAGTTGTGCCCGACAAGCCAGAATATTTGAATGAGCGTGACGCCACTAGCTTACGCATCCCACCTAGTTGTCAGCACTTACTACATGCTTATCATAGACTCCGTAGTCTTGATGGTACTGACTTTGTTTCACTTTCTCGATGGGTGAGCTTTTGGTCTCGGAGAACTAAGAAGCATAAGCAGCCCTCTCCACGTGTAGAAAGTAAGAGGAAAGCACGCCTCAAGAGTACGCACAATCCCAAGGGCATTATTAACGACTGGAAGAAATGGACTTCTATAGAGACGGACCCTTTAAAAATGCTTCATATTGACACCACAGAACAAGAGGAAACGTAGCTGCCCACTTAGCTTACTGGCTTTGCTCTTTTGTACTTCCTAATGACGAAGTAAACCTGATACGTCCTGGTACCTTCAAGGTAGCGAGTTTGATGGCTGTGGGAAAATCAGTTTGCCCTGCTGTCCTAGTTTTGACAAGCATATACCGAGGTCTGAATAGAATCTCCAATGAACTCAGACCCTCTGAAGTGAAGTCAACATTTCTCGTGCACTTCGTTTATACTTAGCTGGCTCATTATTTTCAAACTCATCACCCGAACCCTCATGGATTGAAAGTACCTTCAATGGTGACCTACTCAGGCGAGAATGGAGCAAAATTCTTTGTTTCAATTGGTGCTTGCAAAAAGATTCAAAATGGAAACAAAGCTTCCTTGTCTTGCAATGTTCTCTCGACAATAGACCCCATATGGTATATTGACCATGACAAGGCACCTTGGCGCGATTGGGCCTACTTCATTGCTATTCGTACCAATTATCTTACTTTGCGACAGAATGGAGGCTTTCTTATTGAACCCCACAGCCCACATCGATTTAGCCGCCAATTCGGCTTTTATCAAAATACTCCAGGGAGAATGAAGACAGACATTCGAGAAACCAACTTGGAGCAAGGATTTCAGTATTGGAGGCAATGCACCTTGCGTAATTCTCAATCTACAGCAACTTTTCCATGTGCACCTTCAGAATTTAAAAACTTCTGCTCATCAGAATACGAACAGTGGTCATCTCAGATTCATGGCACTTACTTCTTGGATAATGTGTTGAACCTAGCTGAGGTTGTTCTAAACCAGGATGTGGAAGAAGAAGTTGACATCGTCAATAATTCAGATAATGCTAAAGCTGATGAAAAGGCTGTACCGCTAGAGGCCCCGTCCCTTCGAAAGGTGATTGTAGGGAGGTCTAATAGAGTAGGAAAGAGAAAGAACGGTCTCTCTCATTCGAATGGGAGTACAGCAGACCACAACCCAAAGCGAATCAGGAAAGCCAACTATCCGGTGCTTATCCCAGCAACTAAAGCTGAGGTTTTAATCCCTTTTGATCATAATTTATATACATCCATACTTGTACCTATTTCCTTACCATCTCTTTTTTTGTAGTACATGCGTGTTGTATTTGGTTATGATTATGATGACTTTAAGGAAGAAGGATCAGCTTCTGTTACGGCCCCTGAAGACTTAGTTGATGATGATCTCTCGGATCACACTTCTCCTACCATAAATGAATCTCCCCCGCTAATTTCTGCGGTCCAAGCACCGGACATTACAGAATTTATCTTTGATAAAGAGATTATGAATGCTAGGAAACTAGTTAATTTGGCAGTGTGGAAATGCTTTCAAGAAAAGCTAAGAAGAACTCCTGTCAACTCATCATCTTCTATGAGGAATGAGGGGCTTAAGATGGTGGACAACTTCAAAAGCGCTCAAGGGATTGATGGATCTGCTCTAGAACAATCATTTAATTTTTTAATTTCTAAAGCCGATGCGTATGATGCCGTGAAGATAAAACTTGCTGATGGGATAACCAAGAAAGATATTGAAAAGCATCTGACCGATGCAAGGAAGCGTGCTCATGAGTACAAAGACCAAGAGGCTACAGAGGCCAAACAACTGTAAGAATCCGAAATTAGGTTGAAGCAGATTGAGACGGAGACCGAGATCTATTGAAGGAGAAGAAAACCATGTCACAAACAATTGAACGTCTTCACTAATCCATTCAAAGTGCAAAGCTTGGAGCTCAAACTGCTGCAAGGAATATTAGTGTACTGAAGAAAACACCCATCTTAGAAGATTCCATTGCTGATGAATTGAGGAGCGTTACTCAAGCTTTGGCAGCCGCTCGCGAGGAGCTATCCACTATGGATATTTTTCATTTGCTTCTTTTGAAACCATTTCATTTCAATACACCTATTTTGTTAATGACATCATCAATAAAGTTCATTTCTTCCCTTAATTCTTCTACTTTATTATTACATTGCATCTTTACTCTGCTTTTCTCTTTATGCTTACTTACACTGCTTTCATGCTTCAATTTATTACTTGCTTCACAAATTTGATGTGAATAGACTAAAGACATGACTGAACTTAGCAAAGTGCTAAGCTGCCTACGTACCTCTTCGCAGAGGATCAAGTCATTACGTAGTTCAAAGGGACATGTTTTGGTTTGAATGGGGGGTGCCATACACAGTTTATACTTGTGCGGGCCAGGAGTGATTATTCTTTAACTACTTTAGATAAAGTAGGGTATTTAATGCTTTAACCACTTAAAATACCTGAGTGGGGTGAATTAACAGTTTAACCACGTATAATTACCATTAGTGGGTGTCGTACACAGTTTATATTCATGCGGAACAGAAGTTTTTCATACACAGTTTATACTCATGCGGACCAGGAGTAACATGCAGTTTAGGCTTGTGCGCCAAGGAGCGTTCTGCATGTATTTATTTTACGCGTAGTAGCGTTTCAAGAACTTTCCATTTATAGGGCCAATGTTCACGCCATCTTCTGAGATCAATTTGCAGGCGCCATTTGTGTAGGCTTCCTTAACAATATGAGGGCCATCCCATTTTGGTAAAAATTTATTTCTAATACGATGAGTGATTACTATAGGCCTTCTCACAGCAAGCACCAAATCGCCAACTTGAAAAGAACGTATCTTCACTTTCTTATTGAATGTTCTAGAAAGGCGAGATTGATAACACTCAAGTCTTTATTGTGCATCCAACCTCTTCTCATCTAATGCTTTCAACTCTTGAAGGCGCAACTTTGTATTTTCTTCTTCGGTGAGGCCTTCTTGTATGGCCATCTCAAAGAAGGGATTTGTTTTTCAAGAGGCACAATAGCCTCAACATCATACACCAAAGAATACGAAGTGGCTTGAGTAGGTGTTCTATAAGTGGTGCGGTACGCCCATAAAGCTTCATTTATTCTTTCATGCCAATCTCTTTTCGACTTAGACACCACTTTCTTTAGCAGGCTGCACAAGGTTTTATTAAAAGCTTTGGCAAGACCATTAGCAGTTGCGTTATAAATTGAAGATTTCTTTTGTTTGAAATCAAACTTCTCACATAGCTTATCAATCCAACTATTGTTGAACTGCTTTTCATTATCAGTGATGGTGTAGCGCGGAACACCATATCTATAAATGATGTTGATCCGAATGAAATCAGCAATATTTTTTTTCTTCACTTCCCTTAGAGGCACAACTTCAGCCCACTTTGAAAAGTAATTGGTTGCAGCCAAGATGTAGAGATGACCACTAAAAGATTTTGTAAACGGTCCCACCACATCTAAACCCCAAGCATCAAAAGGCCATAAAGCGACTATCGGATGCAAAGGCTCTGGAGGGTGATGAATCAAATTTCCATGGAATTGGCAAGCTTGACATCTTTGTGCATAATCCATGCAATCTTTCACCATTGTTAGCCAATAGTAGCCCATTCTTTTTATCCTGAAATGTAACTTTGGCCCAGATTGATGAGCACCGCAAATTCCAGAGTGAGCCTCCTCCATCGCTTGAATAGCTTCTTCCTTACCCAAGCATCTCAAGAAGATTCCATCAAATGATCTTCTATAAAGTGTACCCTTGAAATAGATGAACCGAGGTGCCCGACGCCAAATATCAACCTCTGTCGTGGATCGTTAGGCAACTTATCATATTTCAAATAATCCATAAGTGGATGGCGCCAATCTTCTTCTTCAATTTCGAAAACCTCCACCACATGATTTTCGACTTCTTCATAATTATCTTCAAAGATTGGTGGTACAACCCAACTTCTACACACTGGTATTTGAATTTGCGTTTCTGGCATAGCTATAGTTGATGCTAACTTAGCGAGGGCGTCAGCTTGCTTATTCTCTCTTCTAGACAGATGCTTAATGTCAACATCACCAAGATAACCCATAAGCTTCTGAGCATACTTGTGGTACGGGAGTAACTCAGGCTTTTTTAATTCGTACACTCCAAGGAGTTAATTTATCACTAATAGTGAATCACCATACACCCTAAAGTGTAGCTGCTTTATATCGACATCCATCTCTAAACCAAGTATGAGTGCTTGATACTTAGCCACATTATTGGAGCAATTTTTCGTTAAGAAAAATGAGAAGGGTAAAACTTCACCACTGGATGTCACAAACACGATTCCCGCACCGGCTCTTTCTCTATGAGATGCTCTATCGAAATACATCTTTCAAGGAGAAGCTATTTCCACAGCGAAAGCATCTTCATCTGGGAATTCATCAGATAGTTCCCATTCAGCAGGCATTGGGTGATAAGCTAGAAAATCTGCCAATACTTGTCCTTTTACGGCCTTTTGGGGAACGTACACGATCTCAAACTGTTGAAGTTGGAGATACCATCTTGCAAGCCGATCAGAAAGTACTGGCTTTGACATGACAAACTTTAGTGGGTTGGCTTTCGAAACCAAACGGACTGTATGAGCTCGAAAGTAATGCTTCAACTTTTGAATCACGAAGATAAGAGATAAGCATATCTTCTCAATGGGTGAATACTTCAACTCGTTTGGAGTTATGGTTCTACTCAGGTAGTATAGAGCTCTTTCTTTGCTATCATCAGTTTCTTGTGCAAGCAAAGCTCTAACAGAACGCTCTTCAGCAGCTAGATAAAGAATTAAGAGGCGTACCGGTATTGGAGCACCCAACACTGATGCCTTCATCAGGTATTCTTTAATGCTATTGAAAGCATTATTACAAGCTTCATCCCATTCGAATATGCTGCCTTTCTTCATGAGATGACTAAATGGTTGGCATCGGCCAGCTAAGTTTGATATGAATCTTCTCAAGTATGCCAACTTTCCTTGCAGACTTTTGAGTTCATGAATGTTCCGAGGCATATGCATCTTCATGATTGCGTCAATCTTTGCTTTCTCAATCTCGATTCCTTGACGGCGGACAATAAATCTAAGGAATTTTCCGGATGAAACTCCAAATGCACACTTGAGTGGATTCATTTTAAGTTGGTGCTCTCTTAATCGTTCAAACACTCGCCTTAGATCATGGAAATAATCTTCTCTTCCTTTGATTTCACCATAATATCATCAACATAGCACTCGACGATTTTATGAAGCATGTCATCAAATATCTTTTGCATGGCTCACTGATAAGTGGCACCAGCATTCTTCAAGACAAATGGCATGACATTGTAGCAATATATTCCTTTCGGAGTATGAAAAGCTGTCTTCTCTTGATCCTCAGGAGCCAGACCAATTTGATTGTAGCCAAATGACCCATCCATAAATGAAAGGACCTCATGCCCCATTGTTGCATCAATCATGAGTTCAGCAATTGGCAGTGGAAAGTCATCTTTCGGACATGCCATGTTCAAATCTCGAAAATCAACACATACTCTGAGCTGCCCATTCTTCTTTCTCACCGGTACGATGTTAGAAATCCATGTAGGATATTTTACTTCTCCAATCCTGCTTGTTTCAAGAAGCTTATTAACCTCGTTCTCAATCAAAGGAATCAATTCTGGTCAAAATCGACGCTGCATTTGCTTTACTGGTCGAGTTTTCTTTTTAATGGACAAGTGGTGCACTGCGATTTTCAGATCCAAACCTGGCATTTCTTTATGTGACCAAGCAAAGACGTCTCTGAATTCTCACAAAATGCTAATATACTTTTCTTCTTCCTCAACATTTAGCAGAGCACTTATATCGATAGGACGTGGATCATTTTCATCGCCTAAGTTGATTTCTTTCAACTCATCAATAATGGCTTTCACTTCTTCTTCAAATTATGGAGGGGCATCTTCAACATCTACCTCCTCCACGTGAGAATCATCAAGAGCAGTGATATGATTGGTAGAAGCTACACTTTCTCTATCATCTTCACTATCATCTTTAGTAAAGATGATTGTTTGCATCTTAGCTTTCAACACTCTTCCACATGAGACCGTCAAGATATTTCGCCGTTTCATGCGAGAAGGAATTCGACTTCAAAGCTTCTTGAAGGTAGGAGAATTGACATTATTTTGCCTTCCATACTTGGTTCCTTCACAGGGTCCAAGTCTTTCGAAGACACTTCCAAGCCTTTTGAAAACAGAGACTCTCTTGATTTTACTGCCGCCTTCATCAAATATATCATCCGTGGATGAAGCTTCTCCTTCGGTGATATAATTTGTACTTGCTCTTCTAATCGCAATGCGGATTGGCTTTTGAGGGACATATCCCAAACCTGGCTTAGCATTCTTGAAAGTAGGGCCACTATTTTTCAATATTTTCTTAGTAGCGTTAAGCCCATATTCCGGTCGATTAAGGTCTCTTGATGTAACTTACCCATTATCATCTTTTCTTTAGGTTCGTAACCAACCTTCATAAGGAGTTTATAAGCTTGTAGACTATACGACTTGGTTATTTCGGCTTCAAATACTTCACCGTGTTCGGTCTTTGCTCCCTCAACACGACGTGTGAATCCTTTGAGTGGTAGAGAAGAAGGCTTATTTGCATCAATTTTTGTTAGAGGCAATGTCAACTCTTCCGAGGTCTCAAGCCCTTTGTCTTTATTTTCCTTGAAAGTGGCAGATGATGTGCTGCCCTTCTTGTCTTCTATTTGTTTACTGCCCCCATTATCCTGCACTGGGGCTTCTTCACGTTTCACTTTCTTTGCACTCTTAAAGAAATATTTATCATCTGCAAAGTAAGCTTCAGCTTCAGTAAACGGCTTATCGTCGCCAAATACTCTTTTCACGTTGTCACCTTTACTATATTTGAAGCACTGTTGTAATGTGGAAGGAATCAAACCATTCTCATGTAGCCATGGGCACCTCAAAAGCATGTTGTATGAAGTTTTTGCATCAATAACATGGAAAAGGACTATTGATTTCATCTCATCAATTAGCAAATCAAGAACTATTGTGCCGAGAGTTCTTTGTCCCTCATGGTTGAACCCTTGAATCATCAATCGGCTGTAATTGAGTTCATCCACTGTTATTTCTAGCTTTTTCAATATTCTCAATGATAGAATATTCACTGTCGAACCTCCATCAACAAGTATGCGATTCACTCGCATCTCTTTAGTATAGCCAGTCACAAATAGTGGTCGATTATGAGATTGCTAACCCAACAACATATCTTCATCCGTGAAGGTCACCTTCATGGAGTAAGCTTTACCCTTAGTTTCAGATTGTTCGCTTTCATTATCCTCCTTATTCACGACGTGACATAAGCCTTCATCATGACTTTCCTTTATAGAAGTAAAGTTCGTGGCTGCTTCATCTTCTAATACGATTTTTCCTTCCTTGGCCAACTGCATGATCTTTTCCTTGAGGATAAAACAATCATGAATAGGATGACCCACCAACCTATGATACTTGCAGTATTTTGGATCATTAGTTCGGATGGCTTCTTCTGGACGTTTCATCTCAGGAAGGTCAAGGAGCTTATTCTTTATTAGATCATCAAATATGCCAGAAATATCAGAATTCAGAAATGGATACTCATTTTCTTGCATCTCTTTCAGAGTTAACCTTCTTTGCCCCCATTCTTGGGCAACTTGCTTACCTTTATCTTTCTTATCATCTCCATTCTTTCGAATTTTGACCATCATAGTATTTGTGGTCATCGATTCTTTGTTGGAATTTCTAGCATAGGGCTTGCCCCCTTTTTTGAAATCTTGTTTATCTTTGGACTTGTAGGAGTCCAACATTGGTGAATGTTTGATTCCACTAGCAGCCATGCTTAACTCCATGTCATGGGCCCTAGTAGCCAACTCTTCAAAAGTCTTAGGTTGAATTCCTTTGAGTATATAAAGGAGATTCCATTCCATCCCTTGGATACACATCTCAATAGCGGACTCTTCAGATAATCGGTCCTTGCAGTTTAAACTCAAATTCCTCCATCGATTGATATAATCAATCATAGGCTCTTCCTTTAATTGACGAGTATTAGTTAGCTCAGTCATGCTAACAATTCTCCTTGTGCTATAGAAATGGTTAAGGAACTCATGCTCCATTTGTGCCCAACTATCAATGGATTCAGCTTGCAAGTCGATATACCAATTAAAGGCATTTTCTTTGAGAGAGCGAACGAACTGCCTCACCATATGGTCTCCATGAGTACCAGCGTCATGGCAAGTCTCAATGAAGTGTGCTATGTGTTGCCTTGGGTTTTCCTTGCCATCAAATTATTGGAACTTGGGAGGTTGGTAGCAAGCTGGCAACTTCAAGCTGTCCACTCTTTTCGTGAATGACTTGACATAAGTGACAGTGGGCTTGGAATTCTTTTCAAACCTTTCTTTTATTATTCCAAGTATAATATCCTTCAATTGATCAACTTGGAGCATTCCATCAGCTGAAAGTGGCAATGTTCCTTGAGTTTGATCATTTTCAATAGTCTGGCGCCTTGTGATCTCTTCCACTTCACTATCGCCCATGACTCCTTTTCCATTTGCATGGCTAGTCTCCGCGACGTCTCTTTTTTCCATCAATTGGGAGATTTTTTAATCTTGAGCTTCTATGTGTTTTGTGAGCCCTTCGATAACTTTCATCATATTTGCTAGCTGTTCCTCAATAGTTGAGGCGCCTGCCATCACTACTGGAGCTGCAACTGAGTCAGATGAAGAGCTTGAAGATGCAGAATCTTCATCACTATCCTCTTTCATAGGTAATTATTTTCTCGAAGCCTTCTCAACCAAAGGGTTGGATCCAGATGAGGCTTCCGATCGAGCTTTTTATGACATGCTCCTCGTAACAATAGTAACATATTCATTCAATGACTCTGAGAGCTTAGAAGCAGCATTCCTTCCACAGTAATCTTGACAGGAGTCATTTTGTACTTTGTAGAGATAAGAGATGAGAGGTAGAGATTGTCCCACCGGGCATGCCAAAATTTGTAACAACAAATTTTGTATTTATAATAAAATAAACACAAAAGAATTACAATAATAATCCAAAGGATTAAACTTGACAATTAAGGAAACAATCTCTATCTATCCTCGGATTCTTCTCTCGAACCAATTTGGACTTTGACTTTGACTTGTTGTGTGTTGACTGCGTTGACCGCGTTGACTGTGTGTTTTGTGTCAGATCTTCAGTTGAAACTTTTCTGAACTCAGATTTGGGACCTTGTAGCGTTAATCTAGAAGCATCGAGCCTTTGTTTGGATTAAATGTTCTTGTCTAAAGAACACTCGATCTGGGGACTTAGCACCTTAATCCCAGGTCGTATGCTGTTCTTGGCACGAATAATACCGAAGAACTTAGTGCATGAAGAACGCTCAATTTGGGGGCTCCGCACCTTAATCCCGAATCGTTTGCCGTTCTTGACTTGAAGATGCTTGAAGATCTTGAGGAGCGTTGCTCGTGTTTCAATCTCTTCAGAGCGTTTGTGTCTTCAGGTCTTTGAATGTGTGTGTAATGAATGGAGGAGGACTCCTTATATAGGTGAAGGGTGAGGACACCCCATAAATAACTCGCAATCTGATTGGTCAGTGACAGATTTGACCTGATTCTGCGGGCTTGGGCATTTCCATATATAACACATCTTGATTGGTCGTTGCTTAATTTTAACCTGATTCTGGAACCTTCCAGATTTTATTTGACTTGGGAGGCAAGCTTTACTTAATTTAAACCACCTTTTAATTTATTAGGTTTAAATTAATTATCAATTATTTATTAATCTATTTTAGGAATTAATTTATTAAATCCCCAAAATAAAATATAATAAATTAAAATTGATATTTTAATCATGAAAATCCACATGTCGCCATTTGATTGGACCATGAATTTTATTTGCTTACAGTGTCAACATGAGAAGTTATGGCTGAAACTGTTGCCACCATAGAGCCAAGCATCTTCCATATGTGAGAGAGAGATATTATGAAAAAAAAATCACCAAATGAAAAGAAAAACAGTGAAGGGTAAATAAGGGTTTTTAAGGGTGTGTATACAATAAAATTAAGATTTTTAAAATTAAAAGAGTGTGTATTTAAAAAAGGATGTGTATTCAATAAAAAGGGGTGTGTATTCATCTTATTTTTTCTTACATTAAACACTTCGCATCAATATCAATATCTTTAGTATATACTAAAGGAAGCTTTTTCCTTGCTGAAGAGTCCTCTTTAGATGAATTCTAACTTTTTTCCTTGCTAATGTGTCCTCAGAATAATTCTAGATGATTTATCAATGGGGGCGGCTATTCGCACCCCCTAAATCACTAAACGTACCCCATTAATATACAAATTAAAATATCTTTAATTGTTATTACATTAATACCCTTATAAAATTATATAATTATTCATACATTAAAAATTTTAATTTATCCACCATGAACTCTGCAGTATTAAAACTCTAAATCTTACTGAATAAACAAATTGATATAAAAAAATAAGTTTACAAAGAATCACATACGAATGATCATCCCTTTGATTATCAATGGTTTTACCCTCCATTAAATCTCAAAGTGGAAATGTTGAATAATATTTTCTGAACTGAATACATCTCAATAATAATAATAATAGAGATAAAAAAAAATGGCGAGTATGCTTCCAGCCTCCAGGATTAGAAGCAGCAAGGAGGAGAAGATATAGAAGTAGTGAAATTGTGTCCACACGCCGCTCCTCTTTCTGTCTCTATGCCATCCACCACGCAAAAACTCAGAGCAGCAGAGTCCATGGCAGGAAGTCTGGCTGGGAGGTCGCCGGAAGTGATCGGGGCAGGCCCGTCGGATGGAGCAAGGGAAGGCGGGGCTCAGATATGGACAAATCCACTACCGGAGAGGTGGAGGCAGGGGAATCGGACTGAGCAACTCTGAGGCTTTGAATATAGAATGTGAGGCCACTGAAAGACGAAGTCTGGAGGCGTCGGAATGTCACACACTGGTGGAGTAAGAACAGAGGCGAATTAAGACTGCCCTAGGCAAGAATCGTCAGTGAAGCCTCTCCGGCGACTGAGTAATCATGGGTAGCCGCCAATAAATTAGAGATGGAGTCGGCAGGGAGCTCTGTTCGTCGGCGAGAATTTTCCAGCGGCGAGAATCTGAGACGGGTTCCTTGCGTGGGTATATTTGTATGCCCAGGTTCATTTGAGAAGAAAACAGTCGACAGGGAGACCTTCACCCAATCAGCAAGATTTGCGTGTAAATTCATTGTTACATTAAAAGGGTAAAATTGTCTAAAATTATCTTGTTTGGGGTATGTTTAGTAATATGTACATATACTATTAATTAGGTATATTGGGGTGTAATAAGTAATTGGGGTTTGTTTAGTGATTCTGAGTGTGCAAATAGCCGTCCCCTATGTCAATTTCTCGTGTAATGTAGTATAATTTTATTTTTAATAATTTTTTTAAAGAGTAACTTTGGCCTTTTATCAGGATATAAAGAGATTTTATTGACACAATTAATTGCAATTATAACTGCACAAAACAAAACCGGCCCCCTCAACTCCTTGGTACTTTTCTCTCTCGCAACCCGTCTACCTTCAGTCTCTTCACCTTCAATTCAGATGAGACCTAGGACCTTTTGCTAGCGCCGCCTCCCCTATCTCCGCTTCTTTTGCTTTCAATTCATCCGATGATAACACTCCCGAACTGTAAGGGATTTCAACTGTTTCTGTAATTTGGTTTTGGGAATTGCTTCGAATTATTGTTATATTATTGTATTTAATAGTGGATTTTGTGTTGATTTTTTGCAATTTTGGTATTGTGATGAAGTAGACCATGCATACTTCATACATACTACAGAAAGCATGGAGTGTTGTGATCAGGTGGAGGAAGTGAGTGTTGGAAGCATCAGCTGGAAGGTGGATAAGGTTCGACATGGTTAAAGTTAGGTTCGACCTAATAAGCTAGGTCGAACCTTGATCGAACCACAGACAGTTGGTTATAACTGACTAAGGTTCGACTTGTTAAGATTAGGTTCGACCTGTTAAGCTAGGTCGAACCCTGGTCGAACCTTGTCAGACAAGTTACTCTATTTCAGATCAGCTTTGGTTCGACCACGATATTTATGGTTCGACCTCATCTACTGGTCGAACCCAGGTCGAACCTGAGTCCAGTAAATTAGTTACAATGGTTTTCATTAGTTGGTTACAACTGATTGAAGCATGTGCTTTATGAATGGATGGAAAGGATTACACACGCAAGACACACGTCCATATAAGTAGAAGCAGCTGAAATCAGAAGAACAATACATCTTCTTCACATATCAGTTAGATACAAGCTTAAAGATTAGGGTTTTCAGGTGCTTGTATTCTTGTAACCATCTTCTTCATTGTTTAGTGAATTCTTCTCCAAAGAAAGTGGATGTAGGCTATGTCGAACCACTATACTTCTTTGTGTTGATCTCTCTTACATTTCATTTTCATTTTGCTTATCAACGTGCATGTGAAACATGAGTGATTCAACAAACAAGTGAGTACAAGTTCTTGAGTGATCATTATCAAGTGTTTGCTCAATTTTCATAACAAGTGGTGCCGTCTGTGGGAAGAAGAAGAAGAAGAAGAAGAAAAAGAAGAAGCTGCCACAATACCAGATCAGAAGGGAAGAATCATGGTTACAGCTAAGTTTGATGTGGAGAAGTTTATAGAGAAAGTTGATTTCAGTCTGTGGAGGATGAAGATGGAGGCTGTACTGATCCAACAAGGCCTTGCTGATGCAGTTAAACCGCTTCCAGATCAAACAGATCAAGCAGCTGCTGTGGATGCTGGTGTATTAGCTGCACATCAAGATCAACAGTCCAAGGCAAGAAGTGCTATCATTCTGTGCTTTGGTGATAAAGCTCTAAGGGAAGTTTCCAAGGAAGTATCTGCAAGAGATATGTGGAAGAAGCTTGCTGATCTTTACATGGTGAAGACATTGGCAAACCGGCTGTACACCAAGCAGAAACTCTACTCCTTCAAAGTATCAGAAGATAAGTCTATTCTAAGCCAACTTGATGATTTCAATAAGATCATAGATGACTTAGAAAACATTGATGTAGTACTGTCCAGTGAAGATAAGGCTGTCATTTTGATGTCAGCTCTTCCTAAGTCTTTTGAAGGTTTGAGAGACACATTGTTGTATGGAAATGTTGAATCAATCTCCCTGGAGCAAGTGATTCTAGCAATCAAAGCAAAGGTGCTCCATAAGACATCAGATAATGTTGTTGCAGGAGAAGGTCTTGTTGCCAACAAACAACATAAGTGGAACAAGAATGATAAGAAGTCTGGTGCTGATAAGAAGAAATATGAAAGGAGTAATCAAGGTACATCAACAGTTGATGAAAACAATAACTGTTTTCACTGCAACAAGCATGGCCATTTCAAGAAGCAGTGCCATAAGTGGAAAGCAATGGTGGCCAAGAAGATTGCTAAAAAGGGAGGAAATCCAAGAATTCATGCAAATCAGGTGACTGAAAATAGAGGTAACAAGGATCAAGATTATATTGAAGCCCTGGTTGTTGTTTCTAGCCAAGTGTCAGATCAGTGGGTGTTAGATTCATGTTGCACTTTTCATATGACATCAGTCAAGGATTGGTTTACTGATTTAAAACCATACCATGAGGGATCAGTCTTGTTAGGCAATGATCAAGCCATCAAGATTGAAGGTATTGGTTCTGTCAAATTCAAAATGTTTGATGGATCCATTAAGTTGCTCACAAATGTGAGGTATGTACCAGGATTGAGAAGGAATCTGATATCATTAGGTATGTTAGACTCCTTGGGATGTGAGTACCATGTGAAGAAAGGTGTACTCACCATCATAAAGGATAAGTCAGTGGTAATGAAAGGAGTTAAGAGCTCTAATTTCTACTTTCTTGAAGGATCAGTTGTCACTGGGCAATTGAACACTTCTCAAGAGCAAGAAGATGTTCAGTTGTGGCATGGAAGGTTAGCTCATGTAAGTGAGAGAGGGTTACAAGAGCTAGCAAGACAGAAGTTATTAGACATAAGTTCAACCTGCAAGATGGATCAGTGTAAAGACTATATTCTAAGTAAGTCAAAGAGGTTGAAGTTTGGTTCAGGAGAATATACTTCATCAGAGAAGCTTCAGTATGTTCATACAGATCTATGGGGACCATCAAGAAATCCAACTATTGGAGGTGGAAGATATTTTATATCTTTCATAGATGACTACTCTAGGAAGTTATGGGTGAAAATCCTTAAAACAAAGGATCAAGCATTCACTGCATTTAAGGAATGGCTTGCTGAGGTGGAGAATCAGACAGGAAAGAAGTTGAAATGTTTGAGATCAGATAATGGGCTTGAGTTTGTTTCAGAAGAGTTCAATGTTTTCTGTAAAGAAAATGGAATCAAGAGGCACAAGACTACACCTGGAACTCCACAACAAAATGGTATTGCAGAAAGAATAAATCAGACCTTGCTAGAAAGAGTAAGATGTATGTTGAGTAGTGGAGGATTCACTAAAGGGTTTTGGGGTGAACTTGTAACTACAGCAGCCTATCTGAACAACCTATGTCCATCAGCAGCTTTGAAATTCAAACCACCTAAAGAAATGTGGTCTGGAAAGACACCCAGTTACACTTATCTAAGAGTAATAGGGTGTCAGGCTTACTCTCATGTGAAGCAAGATAAGTTGGAACCTAGAGCAGTGAAGTGTGTGATGGTTGGATACTCACAAGAAGCAAAAGGGTACAGGTTGTGGTGTTATGAAGCTGACAAGTTTATTGTTAGCAGAGATGTCACATTTAGTGAAAAGAAGATGCCATTGGTTGAAAGGAATTCTGTAGTATCAATTACTACAGATCTTGATGAGCCTCAGGTGGAGCAAGCAAGGAATGAAGTTCAGCAGTCCAGTCAAGATGATAACAGTGTTGTTCAGAATAAGGAAGATATCTCTCCTAGCTCATCCAGTTCAAGGTATGATCTAAGTTCTTATCAACTTGTAAGGGATAGGCTAAGGAGACAGATTAAAACTCCAGTGAGGTACATGGAAGCTGATATAGTATCATATGCATTATATGTTGCATCTGATATAGAGAGTTATGAGCCAAGAACATATGATGAAGCTATATCAGGGAATGACAATGACAAGTGGGTAGTTGCTATGGAAGAAGAGCTACTGTCACTACATAAGAATGAGACTTGGCAGATTGTTAATAGCCCAAAGAACAAGAAGTTAGTAAGCTGCAAATGGATCTATAAGAAGAAGCCTGTCACAAGTAAAGAAGGAGGTGTTAGATACAAGGCAAGACTTGTAGCAAGAGGTTTTTCTCAGAAAGAAGGTGTTGACTACAATGAAATATTCTCACCAGTTGTTAAACATTGTTCCATCAGAATCTTACTGGTATTAGTAACTCAGTTCGATCTTGAGTTACATCAGATGGATGTGACTACAGCATTTTTGCATGGAAATCTTGAAGAGGATATCTACATGAAGATTCCTGATGGTGTAAGTATTGAAGGAGTTGAGAATAAGGCCTGTTTACTGATGAAATCTTTGTATGGTCTAAAACAAAGTCCAAGACAGTGGTATTTGAAGTTTGATGATTACATTATATCAAATGGATTCAGCAGAAGTCTACATGACAGTTGTGTTTATGTTAGGAACAAAGGTGGATATTATACATACTTACTTTTGTATGTAGATGATATCCTCATAGCTTGCAAGGATCTTGCTGGTATAAATGAAGTAAAGGAAATACTTAAGCAGGAATTTGATATGAAGGATCTTGGAGAAGCAAAGGTGATCCTTGGTATGCAGATTGAGAGAACTAGATCAGTTGGTGAGCTGAAGTTGTTCCAAGAATCATACTTGGATAAAGTGTTAAAGAGACACAATATGAACCTCAGTAAGACAGTAGCTACACCAGTTAAACAAGGAGTAAGTCTGTCTCTACTCCAAGCTCCTCAGACAGACCAAGAAAAGTTTGAAATGAGTAATGTTCCTTATGCCAGTGTTGTTGGTAGTTTGATGTATGCAATGATATGTTGCAGGCCAGATTTAGCTTATGTGATGAGTATGATTAGCAGGTTTATGAGTAATCCAGGCTTACTACATTGGAGTTCAGTAAAGTGGGCTCTCAGGTATGTTAAAGGAACCATCATAGCAGGTTTGAAGTTTCAAAAAATGACAACATGGGATAAGGCAGTTGTAGGATATGTTGATCCTGATTATGCAGCAAATCTTGATACTATGAAGTCTCTTACTGGTTATCTATTCAACTTGTTTGGTACAGCAGTAAGTTGGAAAGCAACTCATCAACATATAGTGGCATTATCAACCACAGAAGCAGAGTTTGTTGCACTTACAGAAGCAGTAAAAGAAGGAGTGTGGTTGACAGGTATGCTGAGTGAGTTTGGGATTAAACAAGAGTCAGTTGAGATACATTGTGATAATCAGAGTGCAGTGCATCTCTCCAAGCATCAAGGATACCATGAAAGGACCAAACACATTGGTGTAAGGTTGTATTTCATAAGGGACATGATAGACAAAGGGATTGTGAGTGTCAAGAAGATCAAGACAGATGACAATCCTGCAGACATGTTTACAAAAGCCTTACCAGCTCAGAAGTATGAGCTGTGTAAGCACTTGGTTCAGTTGAATTAAGTAAAGAAGGAAAGGTTGCTGCTCCTTATAAAAGCAGCAAGGTGGAGAAGATGAAGCTAACATGAAGATGCAAGGTCTAAGGTGGAGAATTGTGATGAAGTAGACCATGCATACTTCATACATACTACAGAAAGCATGGAGGGTTGTGATCAGGTGGAGGAAGTGAGTGTTGGAAGCATCAGCTGGAAGGTGGATAAGGTTCGACATGGTTAAAGTTAGGTTCGACCTGATAAGCTAGGTCGAACCTTGATCGAACCACAGACAGTTGGTTATAACTGACTAAGGTTTGACTTGTTAAGATTAGGTTCGACCTGTTAAGCTAGGTCGAACCCTGGTCGAACCTTGTCAGGCAAGTTACTCTATTTCAGATCAGCTTTGGTTCGACCACGACATTTATTGGTCGACCTCATCTACTGGTCGAACCCAGGTCGAACCTGAGTCCAGTAAATTAGTTGCAACGGTTTTCATTAGTTGGTTACAACTGATTGAAGCATGTGCGTTATGAATGGATGGAAAGGATTACACACGCAAGACACACGTCCATATAAGTAGAAGATAACAGCTGAAATTAGAAGAACAACACATCTTCTTCACATATCAGTTAGATACAAGCTTAAAGATTAGGGTTTTCAGGTGCTTGTATTCTTGTAACCATCTTCTTCATTGTTTAGTGAATTCTTCTCCAAAGAAAGTGGATGTAGGCTATGCCGAACCACTATACTTCTTGGTGTTGATCTCTCTTTCATTTTATTTTCATTTTGTTTATCAACGTGCATGTGAAACGTGAGTGATTCAACAAACAAGTGAGTACAAGTTCTTGAGTGATCATTATCAAGTGTTTGCTCAATTTTCATAATAGGTATAAACCCTACACTCTTACTGTTTCCCTCTATTAACAAGTTTTGACAGCATCAAGGTGCCAATTTTGAGAGCTTTGAACGATAGTGGGTAAGATTTTTTAACATCCGTTGAAATCTTCAGATTTTATTGATTTGGTTGTTTGTTTGAGAGGCTAAGATTTCTCTATTTTGGAAATTAAATTAGTAATATAATTCTTCTGGAAACAGATTATTTTTTTAAGTTTATTTTCCCACTTTGACTAAATCCATTTCTCAGAATTATATCCCTGTTTCTGGATTTTGATGCAGTTGGCGATTATAATCCCCCTTTGTCATATTTAGATTTCCAAGTAAGGATTGAGTTATTGTGCTATATTCACTGTATTTTATTTTCTATACTATTTAGTTCTTTAAAATCTTGTGTCATAATAACCAGTACAACAGTGATTATGTTTGCAGATGATAAAAGGTTCAAGGTTGTTGTGCTAGAAGCCTAGAAGTGGATCGCCAGGATCTCTTTAGAAACTACTGTAATGATCTTCAGAAAAAGGTACATAAAGTATGTTTTGAATATTGAGAAATCTTATTATTTTTTTCTTACTCTCTTAATGAATTTTGATACCTTTGAAACAATTTCTTGAAATAAACCAGAATCAAAACTGCTGCTATCAATTATCATTAATATAGATGTCAGTACTTTTCTTTTTTGTGGATTGCATCTCAGATATGTTTAAAATTTCTGAAAATACTATCATTGAGGTACCTCCACACTACCAAATTTTTACCATGTATTTGAAGCATGCCCTATCTTCTTCCCTGAATCTTTAGCATGTTTTATTGTGAGTTGCAAACCCAGTCTTTTCCTGAGATGTCAGATTTGTTGTTCGTGTGCATTCTGCATTCATTCATCCTCACTTGACATCAAGATGTAGGAATAAAAAATAGAGTTAGCTTGGGTTTGCTGGAAACCTATTTGGATTGAGGAGTTGAGGATAATTCATTAGTTGCTCTTCAGATTGATATAAATATAAACACAATTGATTCATTTGAGTAGCTTTATAATTCATTCATTTTAATATTTGAACTCAAATCCCCTTAGCCAAAATCAACTGCCATTTATTTGTTCCAAAGACAAGTATTCTACTTGATTATTGTGTTACAATGTTACATTTTTTTTTCAATGGATGTTGTTAGAAGTATACAGTCATTGATGCAGTAACATGATCTGTTTACAAAAAATACTGATGTACATGCAGTAAAGAAATACATATGGCAAGTATTCTAGATTTTCACAGAATATAACTACTTACTCTTGGATCAGTAGCTTTCTGTACATTAGTTATTATCTTTTGGATACAAATACATTGGAGTTGCTCATGGATCAGGGGATTTGTATATATATTTTTATCAATCTAAAGAGCGCGTGTGGATTGTTCATTTTTACTTAATTGCTTATCTAATGTAACATAGTAATTTTTACATCCAAATGAAAGACCTCTTTGATCTTTTATGAATATTGATTGAGTTTTTGAGAGTGAGTCGTTTTGCAAGCTTATGACAAGTACACGTTTTGCAAGCTTTGCATGTGAAGTTTCTGTTTCATAATCTATTTTTACTGAAGCTTCACCCTCCATGAAGTTGATTAATGAAGCCAGGTAACACCGTGATTCTGCTAATGCAAAAATTGATATGTTTAAGTGGTCCATTAGATAAATGGGGCCGTCTTGAGGTGGCAGAAACTGCAAAATTTCTGGTCAAAGAAGACAACAAATTGTCCTCAATAGCGTATGAATTGCTTATTGTTGTCGAAGAGTGGCTTTCTTTTGACTCTAATAGAGTTCAATTTAGTTTATGAGTTTTGGTAATTCTCATGTATTAGGACAGTATTCTAATTCTTGGCTTCAATGGTTTGTGTAAAAAGGGATATCTTGATTATATGCATGTCTCAATTTGAAATTAAGGTTCATTTAGTGTAATTGTTCAACATTTATCATACCAGGTTACATTCTTCACTTATTTTCAACATATATTTTTATGTATTTTAAAATTTTATTGAGTGAAATACAATTATAGTTTATGAAAATAAATTTTTTTAAAAAAATTGAATGATTGGTGCAATACAAATTGTAGTTTATGAAGATAAACTTAAAAATCAATAAAATTGAATGACTGAAATAAAAAAAAACAATTGATCAAAGTTGATTATGTACATAAAAATAGAGTTTTAATACCTGATTTGGTTTCGAACATGCACCCTTATATATTTATAAATTACCCACTTCGTTCAGCTAACTACTTTACCTTTTTTTTTATCCGTCTCAATACACATCCCAACAATTTTTCATTAAATTATTTAAAATACTCACTTTTTATATACATCTCAATAACTCTACATATTTTTTATATATTAAAAATAATTTTAATAAATCTCTACGCACAAATATACGTGCATTATTTACCTAGACAGAAGGAGTACTTTTTATTACTTAATAATGTTTAAAGAGATGACAATTACTCTACTAAATGAAAAATATTACTCCTCAAATTTTTTCACTTGATTTACCTATTACTTTAGTGCATGAAATTATTTATTATAAAATTAAGTATCACTCTTTTAAAAGATGAATTATTACTTTTTAGAATGTAAAATATTACTCTTTAAATTTTAATAAGTTGTTATTTTTCAGTTAAAAGTAGTAATAATTTTTCTTAAAAAAAATTTTTTTCTTTAAAAAATGTTTTTTCCACATACTACAATTGATATAGCAAAATATGGTGCATGATAAACTAAGTTTTACAACTAGACTTACTTAAAAATGATAATTCTCATATTTTATTATATGACATTTATAAATTCAAATATTTATTGCACATATAAATAAATTTAATATTTTTATCAATATATTTATGAAACTTGATTTTTGTAAATTGTAATTTTGTTAAAAAGAAATATAATTAAAAGATCTCGCGTAGCACGCGGGTTAAATACTAGTACTCCAAATAAAAGGAGAGATGTATGGTCTTACACATTTGTTGGATTTTATTTTTGGTTCTTTTTTTAATTCATATTTTTGCGAATTTTTTTAAATCATGGAATATATAAAACTATGTCTGAAATTATAAAATAAATTAAAATAATTAAAGACTACAACTTGTGTTTCCTTGTGTTTCTCCAGAAATACTGTGCTCTCAAATCTAACAATTTTCAAAATTTGTACTCTTTAATATAAAAAATGTTATACCTTTAGTATAAAAACTTATAATCTTGATTTTATTTTAGGAAAAAAAATTAATTTTTTAATGTGATTAATACTAATAAGTACATGTATGTATAGCCTAATTATTAATAAATACATGATATAATATAATTATTGATGAATACAAAGTGTTATTTATTTATTTTTTCTGTTTTATCCCTATTCACAACGATACACTTATTTCTCTAACAGCAATACATTTAAGGATAATTATAATATTTTTTTTCTATTTAATTGTGTATTTTTGTTTCTCTCTTAACAATGCACACTAATTGTACATTAATATGAATACACTAATATACATTAATATGAATATTAATCGCGTATTTTTTTTAAAAAAATTGCGTATTTTTATTATCTCTTAATAATGCACACTAATGTACATTAATATGAATATTAATCGCATAAAAATAGCGTATTTTTTATTATCTCTTAACAATGTACAGTAATGTATATTAATACGAATATTTAATCGCATATTTTTGTAAAAAAATTACGTAGGTTTATCTTTTAACAATGCACACTAATGTGCGAATGTGTATTACCGGTAAAACAAAATATAATTTTGTGGTTACCAATAATTTCCTGAAGCGAATATATTGCTTAATAATTCTTAATTACGTTTTGTACCTACTAATTACTAACCATTTTTAATCAAACATTTATACTATTCATATCCTTATAAAGGCAAAAGTTCATGCCCCCCGGGGGACACATCGTGTCTCCATGTGAACACAACTCTCCCCCTCCATATTTTATTTTAACATATGTATTGCTAGGGGTTTAAATTGCAAAGGGGTACGAAAATTGCAAAGGGGCACGATATCCCTGGGTGCACAAGAGCCTTACTTATGCATATACTATCTCCGTCCCATGCAAAGGCGTTTTTACTTTTTTTTACATGGATTAAGGAATATTATTATTAAAAATAGTGTACCCCACCATTAGGGGCCCCACCGCCCCTGCCCTGGGGATTTGTGGATGAGGTAAATCGCAGGATGTGCCTCAAGTGGCTTATAGAGAGGGCTCACTGTTAAACTTGTGCTTGCAAGGTGATGTGCTGTT
Organism: Pogostemon cablin; assembly: GCA_023678885.1. Taxonomy (NCBI): domain Eukaryota; kingdom Viridiplantae; phylum Streptophyta; class Magnoliopsida; order Lamiales; family Lamiaceae; genus Pogostemon; species Pogostemon cablin. The sequence goes on along the minus strand of CM042965.1, from coordinate 14,774,132 downwards.
TTCGACACCCAAAAATAAAATTTATAATTTTCCAAACAAACCCACTAAGAATGTAGTAGGGTAAGTAAGGGTCGAACTCATAGGGAGTAATCGAATTTCAATTGAACTTAACATGTTTCCAAAGTAACAATGGGGGGATATATTGGATTCTAACAACTACTAACATGAAAATAAATAATTAAAATAGCAAATATAAAATTAAATAATAGAACAAATAAAATAACAACCTAATCCAAGGATTTATCCCCTCCCATATCCTAACTCATAAAATCGCAAGAATTAAACATGCAAACAATTATACAAACTCAAATCCCTAGGCTAATGGTACGATCAAATTAACCCGAATGTTCTTAAGATCATCAATTAGGGTACGACCACTAAATTGAACTATTTACAAGTAACCCTACGGATTCGAACTCGCAAATGCATTAAGACTCCAAACATAGAATTACTAGGCTACGAAAATCGACTAGGAATCATACAACCTAGATCCTATTATATCTAGAGAGAATTATCTCTATTTGCTACTTAATTCACCCCTCACAATAATTACGGATTGTGGATCACGAAATAGCGTTAAGCAATTAAATAATTAAATTAGATGGCCAGACTAAAATAATTATCAAAGTGCTATTAAAAACATCAAAGCATGTAATAGAATAAATTTATATAAAAGTTTGCAATATAAAATTCAAAACAATCAAATAAATAATTCATGGGAGGCTCATAACCCTCGTACTAGAAACGAAGTTACATAATCGAAATTAAATTAAAAAGACAAAACCGAAAACACCGATGTTCTTAGTGGTGGAACTTCCTCCTCCAATGGCTGCCTTCTAACGTCCCGCAGTGATGAACGTGTGTAGCATAGAGAATATATCCTCCTTATTTATCTTCTTGTTCCCGAAGAAACCTAATTGATTTCTTTCCTTCTTAAAGAGTGTCCAGGTTCCTTGTA